>OX465393.1:13199458-14506757 GCA_950005105.1 Lycophotia porphyrea
AATTTCAGTGAATCGGTAGTATTCGGTAGTAATGTCTTATGAGTTTGGCAAAAGAAATCATAGGGGGCAAACGCTTGTCAATTTCCTTGAGAAGGAGGGGCTCTTTGTGATGAATTCTTTCTTTAAGAAACAGCTCCAAAGGAAGCGGACGTGGCGAAGCCCCGAAACTATGGCGAACAATGAGATAGACTTCATCATAGCGGATAAAAAGCGTATATTCAGAGATGCCTCGGTGATCAACAGGTTCAATACCGGTATTGATCACAGACATGGTCGTGGCACTCTGAAATAAATTTCAAGCTGGAGCGAACCCGTTTGATGAAGTCTAGGCTCCGTCCTAATATGCTCCAAACCATGCTAGGGTCCGAAGCGTTTCGCGGCCGTGGAAATCACAAATGACGTTGACCAGGCGGTTGACCAAATGGTGGAAATCCTCAGGGAGGAAAAGACGCGGTTTTGTAAAATACGGCGTACTGGCAAGAAGTTCAAACTTTCTTGGAGGAGGAGCCACCTGACGAAGTTGATAAAATCCAGTGGAGATATCGTCGTTTCGAAGCCGGAGATTCATTTGGAAGTCGAAATCTTCTACGGCCTATTGTACCCATCTCATGTCTCGACCTGATCCCAAAAATGAGGAATTCAGAGCCACCTTAACCCGCCATTTCACAGAAAACCTGCCAGAATTCAGCCAAGACGAAATCGAGGCGGCTCTTAGACAGCTTAAGAATGGAAAAGCCCCTGGTGAGGATTGAATAAAGTCTGCGCTCCTGAAAGCGGTAGGAAGTCCTATATTAAGAGAGCTTGGGAGCTTTTCAACCCGGTCCTGTTCTCTGGGAGAACTCCAGAAGCGTGGAAAAGGATTGCGGTCGTTCTTTTTTTTCTTTAAAAAGGGGAACAAGACAAAATTAAAAATATATAAACCCATTACGCTCCTTAGGCACGTGTATAAGCTGTTTTCAAGAGTCGCCACGAATCGTCAACCGCGAAGACTCGACGACATCCAGCCACCGGAGCAGGCCGGGTTTCGAGGAGGATACAGCACCATAGACCACATTCACACAGTGCGGCAGATCTTACAGAAGTCCGAAGAGTATAATCGGCAACTGTGTCTTGCATTTGTGGACTAAGAAGAAGGCTTTTGACTCTATCGTAGACGTGTTTTTGAGAAGAGATCGCGAACTGGCAAACGTAAGGTGGGACGCCCTCAGGCTAAGTGGAGTGACGATCTTAGCAGGGCGGCTGGTAGCAACTGGATGAGTGTTGCTGAGAATCGAGTTGAGTGGCGTGCGATTGAGGAGGCTTATGTCCAGCAGTGTGCTGATGATGATGATGATGAAAACAGTTTAACACCAATTACAATAATTAACACGGAAACAGAAAAGAAAACAAAGGAAAACATCAAGTTGACAACATTCAATGAGTTCTGTTAACACACGGCATGTTACGACACGTCACGTTGACACGTTGTGTCTGATGCTAATAAATGAATTTAAAACTAACACGGAACAAAGGACACTCTTACATACTTTCTCTCCCAGAATACCAGACCTATAAGCACATAATGTATCTCTTTTACTTACAAGGGATCTACAATCTTTTGTATCGTTTCTTAAGAGGTCGGATGAGCTAGTGGTATTTAAAAGTGTGACTAACTAACCCTTCTGGTATCACGGTGAGCTTGTTCTTGGAGATGTCGACGGTGTGCACGTCGACCTCGGCTGCTGTCGCGAACACGTGGTCGGGCACTTTCGCCAGGTCGCGGCCCGGCATCATCAGAGCTTGGCTCTTCTTCAGAGTGTACCTGAGTTAAAGGGTAACGTGATATACGTTGCTCTGATCTTTAGTTAGATGCTACAGCGTCGACACATACACACATAAAATAATATCATGCCCGTTTGTAAATTTTTCAAGACCACCTACATTTAGCCAGGGGAAAGCCTATAGCCAATATATTCCCAATGGAGAAACCCAATAACACTTTTCTCGGCTCGAAGCCGCGGTATCACCGCTACCACCGGAAACACTGCTTCTCCCAACCGTCTTTTCAACTGCTGCCGCATCTTCTCCCGCCGCTTCCATAGCGCATGAAATCTTAACGGCGTTTGCATAATGCAGATTTTCTTCCGAAAACAATCGTTGTCTGATCGACTCGCTTCGCAACCCGCATACTAACTGTGCCTGTAAATTATCCTCCAAAACGGACTTAAATTCGCAGAACTTTGACATTTTTAATCGAAGATAGACCTCATACTCAGCAGATTTACTTAAGAGATAAAACTGGACCTTATCAACATCTATCAGTGAGTTTATAGATAACAACCTAAATTATAAACATGCTCACTTGTCAGGCCACTCGTCAAGCGTGAACCTAGTCTCGCTGACGACTTCCTCAGTGATACGATCCCGCAGATACTTCATCATGCGCTCCGTGCCTCCCCGGATGACATCCTGTCGCACGAACGACAACTTGTTGCCTTCCATGTTGATGCTCTGCAACTGGGATAACAGGCCTAAGTTCCGTGGTAACCTAGAAACAAGGTGTTTTTAGTTTAGTGACAATTTATTTTATATCTAAGCATGTTTGGTCCATAATCGTATCACATGAACAAGTGGAATTGAGTTCTGACTTATTTATTTTTACACATACTTATTACATTTTTCAATATAAAACAACATAAAAAAAAAAACATTTAAAAATATAAAAAATAGTAGCCCACCAGCATTGGGAACAGGGTCCAAGCTACCGGTGGTCAGGGCTATTGAGAGAGGAACCTCCTAACAATACGGGCCGTGTCCGTGATTTATTTAATTATTATTAAGATGTCCCTGGATTGGTGATACAGACAAACAACTTCCCTATTATTCAAGAACGTTTTGACGCAGATCAAAACGCTGACGACACCCAAATTTACTCGTATTTATGTCTCATTGTTAGTTAGTTCGCCTATATAAATGGGATCAAACTATTAGTGGCAAATAAACTTATTGACTCACCATGTCAAAAAGTTATCGATAGAAGATATAGATAGAAAAGTAAGTTGAATATAAAGATAGATTATACATAATTATAGAAATAGTGGAGCAGCATTGGTGGCCCAATGTTTAGCTCTGGGCCACGACCCGACTCGATCGTGGGATCAAATATGTCAGACACTTAGTGTAATTTATTTCATCACCGCTGCTCACAAAACGGTGCAGGAAAACATAGTTCTAGAACTAAAGATTCGAATCTGCCAGCGTGGTGGATTACAGGCCATTCCCTCTCATAGAGAGGATGCATGTCGCCCAGCAGTGGTAAGTGTGGAAATATTATAGGCTGATTATACTATGCTATATTAGAGATAGCAAAATATAAAAAAAAGAGAAGATAACATTTATAAAGCATTGCCCTATCACCTGCTCCAGTGATGATATATTTATTGCATCAGTGAGCGGGGTTTGCGTGGCTGAGTTTTGGAACACATTTAAAACGTTTAGCCATCGATACGCTAAAAAAAAAGCAGTATTACACTTACTTATTTAAATTGTTGTTAGTGAGTTCAAGTCGTTTCAGGTTCTGTAACAGTGATATGTTTTCGGGCAGCACTTCTACCTGGTTGTCCCTTATGTTCAATATGCTCAAGTGCTGCATCTGGTCACAAAACTCGTCTGTTATTTCCTGAAACAATAAAAAAGTTGGAAAGTTAATTTTAACAGCTAGAAGCTATAAGTTACTGTTACTCTGTAGTCTGTATCACCCCACTACTGTGCAAAGGCCTCCCCTATCACCTCCAAATCTATCGATCCAGGGCCAATATGGATCCGCCCATCTCCTCCAAGGTCTACTGTGTCGCCTTCTGGCTGTGTCAGGGCTCCACAACGTGGTTATTCTGGCCCACAGCTCGTCGGACATATCGCAGACATGGCCACACATCCCACTTCAATTTGGCGAGCAACATCAGTAATTTGTGAAGCTAGAAGTGATTAAATTGTAATCATCTAGTTTCTAGTTCTGCCTTGAATCTAGATACAGTAGAATCGAGTAGTAGCTAGAATCTAGTTAAATCTAGATAATTGATGATGTTTAAGCTAGAAGAGATTGAATTTAGTACACAATTTACATTGATAACGTAAATATCTTAACTACATTCGACACAAAAAAGTAATGTTCAGAATCGAAAGTTAGTCACCTTTATATAATTGTTAGCAATATATAATTCTTTGAGGGCGGAACACCCATAAAAGTCGGGAAGTTCTCCGATGTTGTTATGATTAGCGTCCAGTACCTCCATCTTTCGCAGTTCCCCTAGTGGTGGTAATTTCTTTAGGTTATTATTGCTGATATTCATTTTCTTCAAGTCTGTAAAAATATATTATAGTTACCATCTCTCTATACAATAAGACTGACTAAGAAGCTATTTTTTTACAGCTACAAAGGACCATAGACCTAAGTATTTGTTATTTATATTATTTGTTTGACAGACAGACGAACAACGAATCGATCTTATAACAGTGCTGTTTTTCCTTTTGAGTTACAGAACCCCAAATAAACGTCTGATACAAAAGTAAATTAAAAAAAAACTAATCCTAACTAAAAATCTATTTCTAGATTTATTGAATCACATAATTAACTTATGCTCAGGTATTTTTATTGCTACTACATAAATAAAAGCAAGTAGGTACTTGTTCAAGATCAAATAAACAATTAATGACATTTTGCTAAGAAGACATTCATGAAAACATGCATTTTCCGCAGCTAACTTACTAGCCAGCTAAAATAATTAGACGCACGGTTTTGTACAATTTCCGTGGTTGTAAGGGTCAAGATATTTTGTTCAAGTAGTGCAATTATTTACAGTAATAAGCATTCACTTCCCAAACATATTTCGTTAGTTTTAGAGACAGAATAACTTACAACATATAATGCTTTTAAACCTTTAGGCCGCCATAGCGTTAACGCACGCGCGTGTCCTCTACGCCAAGCGACAATTTCACCCACCATTTTGTCACATATTTGTGTCGTTTGGCGTACAGGGCACGCGCGTGCTTGTCACGTATATGTGACTATAGGGGTCAAAAGATTAATCAGTAAAAGCGCTCCCTTTCTGGAGTATTCGCCTGTAACCTAACAATCCAATCGATTTTGTACAGAAACAAGTAATTGTTTTGCTACTGATTTCACACTGTAGTCTATAATGCTCAATTTTCCTCACTCACTGATGTAATGCTGGAATCTGACTGAATTGGTACATTCATACTAAACAGCGGTAATCACAACAAAAACTAATCACAAAACTTTAAATCATAAGAAATTAAATAAACTAAAACACAAAAAAGAAATGCACCAGTAACCGCTCAAAACAAATATGAACTAATTTAAAATCGTTTGTTTGTTTCCATCAAAATTCGCGCGATGCGCAGATGGCGCAGTTGGCGCGAACACACAATTCTCTCTCAAACTTACACTCACACATTCATAAAAAAGCCCATCTTTTAATTCTATACAAAATTTCGTGCCTATTATTATTACCAAAAACAGAAAAATTTTGCTAGAGAAAATGAAAAGTCAGAGAAGCCAAATTACAAGCCAATGGGTGTGAAAGAGAAAGCGCTAGCACTGGGTCACTGGCCGAAGGCCGTAGGCACATCTCTTCTTTTGTATAGTGTTGGAGCGAGCCAGATCGGAGATATCAGAAAATTTTGACAAAGTCAAGTTCTCGATGCGCGCGAATTTAAAATAATTTCTGGATTGATAAAGTTGTGTAGAAACCTGGCAACGTCGCATCGTATTACGTTGCGTTTGGCGCAGATTTTGATACTATTATTGTTTGACATACATTTTTATTGTTTGACATACGTTAAAATAAACGAAAAAAATAAATAATTCTCGTTTTTTTTCTTTGGCTATCCCTCACTAAATTTTCACCCTTCGCCACTGCTATTTATGTTGATGGATAACATGTCTCCATAAGATTCAGGTCATGGGTCATATGGCAAACACCCACAATCAACTTTTTTTAACCATTATTTTGTAACTGATGCAAAGGCGACCTGAAAGCCATGATCAGTAAGTTGATTTTTGAATGGTGAACATGATTGAATATGTCACAAATATTTGAATTGCAAGAGAATTTGATCCGTGTGAATTGTCATTGAGGTTCATATTTCTGAATCTCAACTAATATAGTCTATTGACCCACACTAGTCATTATTATGTGCATTTTTCTGCATAATATCACCATAATCAATTCTGTTACATAATAACATTCCTTTACCCCATTCTTTAGCTACTTTACACATTTTTTAGATAGAAGAAGGCGTTTTTAGAGCCTAGATTATTACAGCAGGGTTTATTTTTATAAAGCCAATAAAATATTTTTACCTCGAAGGTTAACAATATCTGGAGGCAGCTCTTTGAGCTCATTGTGAGATAGATTTATTTCCACCAACCGTACCAAATACCCCATTCCTGGAGGTAATATTTTCAGTTTGTTGTGTGATAAGTCCTGAGAAAGTAAACAAATATTATTATAAACTGTAAAATTGAATTTTATATAACTTTATTGTACAGTCAACAGCAAAAGTAGATGATCAAAATCAGAACTTCAATACTAATGAACGGAGTTCGCGTCAGAACTGTGTGGCGTCGAAGTGATTCAAAAGTATGTGATTGTAAATTATACCAAACATTTACTACTAGTACAGCTGCCATATATTCGTGATCAGTTTTGACTCCAAAAGTTATAAACTCAATTCGCATCAGAACTGAAGTGACGGTCACCGCCACGAGGATACGGCGGTGCTCCGCCCAAGCGGGGCAGACCTCCACCGTGTGCTCCACCGTGTCCTCTGGGCGAGAGAATATTAGTACACCTGTCATAATTGGTAATAACATATGAACCCTAACATGTATACTGTTACTATTGAATGGATAATTTATGTACTGTTGGTGTACCGATTTTAAATTAATGAATAGTTCAGCTGAGTTGCAGCAAAACGCAAGCCTATTTAGTATTAAAAAAAAATGCCTGGATCTCAAAAGCAGTAAATCATAGGAGGGCTTTGCCTGAAATGATACAGGTAGTCTAATTTAGCTGTGTTTATTAATATGATTAATATTTTATTGCAAATACTCTGCCTATCTTTTGATATTCTAAATATTGCCCCTGTTGTTGGTTGCTAAGCGACAGAGCCCTACAAAGATCTCGCAACTCTATATACTATCATTTCTTGGCTAAAAAAATTAAATATTGTAAGCCAGGTGACTCCATTTCTGTGTCTTACCAAAAAGTTTAACATAAC
This sequence comes from Lycophotia porphyrea, assembly GCA_950005105.1. Lineage (NCBI taxonomy): Eukaryota > Metazoa > Arthropoda > Insecta > Lepidoptera > Noctuidae > Lycophotia > Lycophotia porphyrea. The sequence continues at coordinate 13,206,740 of OX465393.1, forward strand.
AAAATCTCCAAAGTCTGGTTCTATTTTCGAAAGTTCATTGTGAGACATATTCAGCCAGCGCAACTCTGTCAACCTGTAGAACTCTTTGGGAACTGTTGTCAGTCTATTGTGAGACAAACTCAGGTTCATAAGACTCTTTAGTTCACCAAACTCTGGTGGTAGACTTGAGATGGCATTGTCATGGAGCTGAAAAAAAAAACAATAATGTTTTAAGTTATATTGAGCATGGCTTTTTCATTATGGTCAAAAAATATCCAAAAGTGTGCAGCCTATGACACTCAGGGATAATGTAGCTACCCATTAGTGAAAGAATTTTTGGAATCGGATCAGTAGTTCGGAAGATTACCTCCTACATCTATTATCTATTAAAAAGTAGCTAGCATTCACAAGTATCAATCAAATAAAATGAATCTGAACTCAATAAAATATTGCAGCATGCACAGAAACATAAAATAAACAATTTTCTTTAGAAATCTGTCAACCTTCAAATGTTATCATGCAATTAAAGAAACAAAGATTTATTGGTCATGCATGGATAAGTGGATATAAAATTTTGTGACCAAACTTGGCCAAATTAGTTTCTACTTATGTAGAAGCTAGAATGATAAGTTTTGCTCTTAATTCTTCTCTGAGAAACAAAAATTTACATAATGTAATAAATTTCAATCAGGTGTCAGTTGTCCTGCTCACCTTGAGGTTGACGAGGTGTTGCAGAAACTTGACATTGCCTGATATAACTTTTATGGCATTTGAACTGAGGTCAAGCGTCTTCAGTGGCTCTGCTATCCACCACCTGTTGGAGTCATTTCTTGTGAAGTCAACCTCCTTGGTTTCTTCCAACACCAACTCATCAATTTTCCAAACATTTTCTGGCACTAAAAAAGACAAGTATTTTATAAAACTGACACAAACATATGAAAGAACTTTTGCTTTATTTAAATATTCTGAGAGGTGAGTTTGAGCTTGTGTTACGGTTAGTTTCCTTCAAAACTGCATTATCTACATGGTCAAAAGGTATGGAACAGCACATTTTCTTTTTAATTACTGGTGAAAATTTTCTATGTGGGAGGGGGCAGAATGATTTAACTACTATACACGTCGTGGTAGCCGTTTGTGCGTCGGTGTTCCTTCCACTCTGTATATTTGTATTTTATACCTACTTAGGTTCAAAACAACAAACAACATTTTTGATAACACATAAAAACAACTTGTATGAAATAATTTAATAGTTTTATGTAACGTAGACTGTCAATTACAATACCTACATGTAATAAATAATTCTGTCTTACCTGACCCTAGTCCCCTGTTGCTTAAATTGAGTTGTCCGCTCCTCTTCGCAGATTTAATCAAAGCGATAGATAATTCATTTTCGTCTGCTTTTTTGTCTTGAAGGTGAAACACAGATTTGTTACAAACTTTTATTCGGGATTTAGAATGTGGTCTATTGGACATTTTTTTTATTCGAGGAGTGCACTGTATTTTATTGCTGAACTACTGAAGCGATATCATCATTGTTTTTGTTGAAGCCGGAATAACCTTGTGTACACAATGGACGACCACATTATACCTGTTTGTTTTTATTTTATCGGCTTAACCAGATGGACGGTTTTTCTAGATTCTTGCTAAACAAAACTTAGCAAATTGTTCAAAACAGTAATGTAACGTTTTACTATCCTTTAGGGATCTTTTTCATTCATATTCATTGAGTACTTTTGAGCCTCACTCTGGCTGGCTCAATCGGCTGTAGTTTTTGCTGTTTTTTAATTGAGGTGACCCTTGACTACCATGTACTTACTGTGTACACACCTTTATAATTAAATGTGACATTTCTAAGGACAGACTCCGACAGACTATAAAAATGAGCACAGATAATACAAAGTCAAAGTGTTGTAGTATTATACTGAAAAACGAAACGTCGCATCGCTATGAGAGATTATGATTATGATTTAATGAGATATTATTTAAAAACAGTAGCCTTAAGAACTTCACTTTGCCACAGTATACTATTTAAATATCTGATTTTGAAATCAGTAAATGGTGGATTAAAAATTTTTTTTTTCTTTCACGATTTATTGATCGTAGTTCACGATCCAGCATAGCTATTCACAAACGCTTCGTTTCGATTTCGATTCGGAAAGTCATATGGCTATCTCGCTCGCATTCGTAATGCCAAAAAAGATAGACATAAATGACTTGTCGAATCGAAGCGTTTGTGAAAAGCTATACAGGAGTGATAATACTTAATTAATTAACCACTGGGCAGTCAGCCACATTAGTACCTATAATCTTGGCGAGTATCTAATATTATATCGATAGCAGAAAAATAAGACAACCTGTACTGTTGTACTGTCGTCTGTTTGAGAGAGTCAATACATAAGATAAGCACATTATTTATGAGAGAGTACCTATGCTAAATTAATACTCTTAGGTACTCATGTGCCCATAATAGGCAACAGCTCGCAGGTTGAGCATATTTAAATTGATTGATGCTTATGTAGGAATCATCCGTATAAAAACCTACCTTCATATAATATTGATCATGACACTAGAAACAAATTAGATGGGGACATCAACATAAAAATGTACCAATTACTTACTATGAAAAGACCCTAGCGAAATTGACGGCTCCTTCATGTCATAACAGCTTTGCTTACAAATATTTTCAACTTTGCACACTTCATTTTCTGACCTACATATAGGAGCCATCTTTTTGATCCCCCACTTTTTCATTAATAGGTTGTACCTATAAACTAATAATACATAATATTGCTATACACTAAAATTCTGGAAATACAAAATGATTTGAGTCAATTTTATTATTTATTTAATGATTGATACTGTTACTGTCACAATTAAAATAATAATGATGTCATAATTTTTACTTCTTATTTTTCTTTTATACTAACAACCAGTTCTCATTTTTTTTTAAACTAATAAAATAAAAAAAGGTTGGGCTTATAGCCAGTTACCGCAAGTCCGGCACGATATCTTCACCATTCTAGGCCAAACCATATTCCGCTCATATTGTATTAGGTATATTAAATCTAACCAAACCTTGTACAGAAAGCCGCTAAAAGCATGATAACAATACTGGTAGAGGAACTAGTGAGTAATGTCGCTAAACTAGTGGGGATACTGTCAGCTTTTGTGGTTGTTTCTGGTGCATAAGGTGTAAGCATGTCGTAGACCTTCCCCTTTTCTAGCAGAGCGCTCTCTTCGTTGCTTCGCCAATAAAGTGATGAGAGTGTTGCTAAGCACTGGAACAAGACATGCAAAACAGTAATTTAGTTATTAGGTATAAGAGCAATGGTCCCGAAAGTACGGTAGATTCAATTGAAGTGTAGGCTCTAAATGAAGCGGTTTTGGTTTTTCAGGGTTGGTTAATTTAGGATCGCTATCATTATCATCTGCCGAGCCGTTTCCCAGCATTTTTTTAAATTGCAAAATGGGCCTGCTCTTGACCTCGATCACGCCTGATGACAGTGAAAACTATGTTGGAGTCGGCTTCCAGTCTAACCGGATGCTGCTGAATACCAACAATACTTTACATGGAGCGACTACCCCAATCGAGATTATTTTTAAAGATATTTCCAATCCAACGGTGCATTAACTTACTTTAACTTTAAGTCCGTTACTGTTAAAATGTTGGTCCGTTAGTACAAAATCTAGTAACAGTGTGGTAGTTTCCAAGTCTTCGTAAGTCTGGTGGATGGAAGGCAGCACTGCTGTCGTCGGTGCTGGCTCGCCATTGATGTACCATGTGAGGTGGGTGGACGGACGAGACCGGCCTGAAGTGCAGTTCACCTGCACTCTGTCTCCGAGATGATATCGTGACCGTAGTCCTGATAGGACTGGTCCATGATCAGGGAGTACTAGAAATAAATTGGAGGAAATAAGTTCTGATAACAACATACCCTTAGGCCAAGAAGGCTCATGGCCTGCTGCGGCACTCTTTTAGCCTGCTACCTAGTATCTCTCATAACTGTATTAATGGGCTAAAAGTTAATTTTCCAAAATCTGAAAATTCGCCACTGACCACATAGTCACCTCATTTCATGTGAAGACAAACGAGGGTTTGGATAACTCTAAAAACAAGTTAAGAACCCCCATGGAATCACATTTTCATTATGATAGCGCAAAACATTCCGCAAGCAAGATAGCGTACCTACTACTCACCGACGACTTCCAAATCTGCATGCCCGGACGCGGTGGGGAATAGCGGCCGTTCTCCGGACACTTCGCAGCGATACCGTCCGCCCGTCCCGGACACGGCTGCTGACAGCACAAGGCTCGACCCGGACGCGTCCGATTGCTGTGTCAATCATAATTTGAATTTAAAATAAGTGTCCACGCGCCACGGCCTTTGGATGTTATAATAATATGAATAAACGGAGACATTCATTGCAATATCGTATTGCGTTCTACACTAATTTATTAGATTAAACTCACTTTTACAAAAAAAACAACATTATAGGTCGTTGGGTCGACATCGTCAAAGTCGCGGGAAACACTTGGATAAAGAGTGGCAGAAAAACGGGAGGCTTATACCCAGCAGTGAGTGATTCAAGGCTGATATGATGATGATGATGAACTGTAAGGATTCGATCCGTGTGTTAAAGTAGGTACCTAAATCTTCTGGAGCAAGTGAGATCGCCTTGAGGCTGAGGTTTGATTCGCAAGAACTATTAAAGTCATGTAAAATGCGCCTGTTCAGATGCAGTGAGCAGTCTCACCTGGTGAAATTTGGGTTGTAGCACTACTTTAGCTTACAACTTTGGCCAACTTAGAAATAGAAAAGTCTATCAGACCTCCACATCAACGCCAGGCAGCGGGAACTTCCTGCGCGGCTCATGGTCGCGCGGCACGTGGCGGAAGAACTCATTACCGTCCTTGTACCACTTGACAGAGTACAGCACGTCGGAGGGGCCGAGCGCCCAGCGGCATAACAGGGCCGCGCGCGTGCCCAGTGCCACGTGCATAGGCACGCGCAGTTCCAGCAGCTCCAGGGATAAGATGGAATCTGGATGTCAAAATTTGCCATAGATGTAGTTACCGCACCTTCTTGAGGCTGATAAAAAGCTCTGGGATGTCCTGTCTGTCAGTCTTATACTAACGCCATTTCAGATATTATGCACTGCTAGATAAAAAACTTTTTGTAAATTCAGGCAACAGTTACAAGGGCTGCGGGCTGTTCGAAAGAGATACCGCGGCCCTGGAACACAAAGGGCAAGGAAGGAACATGGCTGGGTTTTAGTCAGTACAAGTCTGACACTCCCTTCCACTCTGCCCAGAGCGGGAGAAGTCATTTGATGATTTCCCATCCGTAAAAAAAAGGCAACAGTTACAAAACTGGGTCTTGCTAATGATATTCGTGGTAATAATTAAGACAGCAGGAGCCTAGATGACTCGGACTTACATAATTATCCAATAGAATCCAGAAGCCTGCTTAATATATTTCATGGCTACGCGACTAGCATAGGAAAAACTGCAAATTTCTAATTACTTTCCATTAGCAGAACAAATCTCTAGCATATTTACCTTTAGGTAACTACAAAATTGATGTTTTTGTTGCGGTTGTGAATACAAAGAATATTGGTTAATCTGCATACAACAGGTGATGCATTTTCCCTCATTTAAGCAAGGTTTAGCTACATTAGTTTTTATTTATGAGTTTTAATAAAATTTTACCAATATAGATCACAAAAGTGGAGATGGTCCATAAAAGTTGACTGCAACGGCCAGTCACCATTGCTTGTTATTGTGACCATTCAGTCAACACACACTGAACAGCACAGCATTGCTTCTTGTTTTCGTTATAGTGACTGAAAGACGGAAAAAAAATCTAAATGTTACCTTATGTCCTGGACTCACATTATACCTAAATTACCATGATTGCCCTTATCCCAATCCCCTTATTTGGGTTCAGGGTAGCATGTTTTCTTCTATACAGCTCAATTATAGATTATTTAATTATGTGTAAAAGTGCCTTTTTTACGCGACTATATAATAATCCAAACCCGTGACTAGCGAAACGCCAATAGTTTAGCCAGTGCGCCAACCGTACTAGCCAATGCCCGTGCTATTGACTTGTTCCGACAATTTTACGGCCTGTTACTGAAATATCATGTTACAAGCCAGCTTTCCAGGAATTTAATCAACAATAATACGTGGGTCGACCTACTTTGTTCCTTTATGTTTGCACAATAATCTCGTATTCATGTTTACGACAAATAAGAAAGTCCACATACAGTCCAAAGAGGTTTTAATAATACTTAATTCCAAAAATAGGAGATAAAACTGGCCAACTTTGCATGAAAAAACTTTGGTAAAGCTATTACCTATCAAAAAAGAATATTTAATTATTATTTTTATTTTACATGGTTTTCTATTCTTCGGTTTAGGCCAGATTGTTAAGAATGTCATTATTTAAATAAAACCTAAGTTACACGAGAAAATCGACTAAAACATTTATTTTAAATTTTTTTTCGCGATACTCAACGGATCGAGAACCAAACACTGACTGCATATCAATTTCTAATTGTCGTAGGTAATACCTATTAATAGGTAACACGCAAAAACCTTTACAAACATTTACAATAAACAACTTCTTATTGAAGAATTGTATCCAATTTGTTAATAAATAGGTAAACAAACTTACCTTTCCTATTGAACACATAAATAAACTGGTAGCTACATAAACTAAGAGAACATAATCACAGATAGATTTCAGATAGGTACAATCCTGAACCTATAGGCTACTGTAATTTTCCTGTTTTCAATGGACTCAAACTCTCACAACTTTACTCTAATTACCGTACACAAGCTTGCGTGTATCTTTACCGAACGATAACATTCAAGTAAAGCCGAAACGTTAACACATTGGAAACCACCACTTTCAATTTATAGCGTGAAGTTTTGGAAAAACAACAAAAAAGGCGCTGCTTGTCGGTTTTCGACTTAAGGATGTCAACATGTCTTTAGGTAGATATTTGAATGTTTTATGGGAGTACCTATCTAATTAATGAAGTGCACTCTACATAATGTAACTTTGACGCGATTGATAACTAAACACATAGTACGGTATGCCTACAAAGATTACGATATTACAATTTTTGCGGCCGAAATCACGGGCGAAGTGCTAGTAATTTATAAAGTAAGTATTCGATAGGGGGTAGCCGTGGTAACTGGGACTTTCCTACGGTTCTATCGTATGAATCAGCGATTCCCAATCAAGGGACAGGGCGACAGGCACAACTCATTAGGGGAAGTTTGCTGTTCACTTTGGAACTTCGGAAATCTTTAATTGCTGGATAAGTTTATTTTATCTAAGCTACAGTATTGTACGTTAGTGTTAGAGGAGCTCGTGGCTAAAAAATAACAGTCGCTCGGGTCGATCTTTAGGTTAAGCCGTGCTTGCTTAGGTTGGTCTTTGAATGGGTGACTACCCATTACATATCGAGTTTCCTCCGTGCCTCGGAAAGCACGTTAAGCCGTTGGTCCCGGCTGTCATTTGTAGATCTTTGACAGTCGTTAGACCACTGACTACAGTCCACTGACTACAGTGGCCCAAAAAGTCTGACTACCAGTCTTACCAAAGGATATCGTATACCCAGTACTAATTGGGTTGTGGAGGTCAGATAGGCAGTCGCTCCATGTAAAGTACTGGTATTCACCTGCATTCAGATGACTGGAAGCCGGCCCCAATATATGTAGTTGGGAAAAGGCTAGGCAGATGATGATTGTATGTAAGTATTACCCAGCCTAGCCCGGTGACCAGGTTGTGGAATTCAGATAGCCAGCCACTCAATTAAAGTACTACTATACCTACTGGTATTCACTTCAGCTGCATCCCAACACAGTTGGGAAACTACTAGACAGATGACGATGTTCTTTACGTACCGTAAACGTAGCTTGCGAAATGTGGGTATATTTGTTAGGTACACCTCTGCCTAACCCATTGTGGGTTACAAGACGTGATGTTATGTTTGTGTTACGGTACGAACAAGGGTAAAGGAACTTCCAGCGGACAATACACCTTATGAAATGAGCCGAGCCCGTGCAGTGTAGACTAATACTCTACATCACGCCAGCTCTACAGCTGCGTCAACCAGATGGCTTAATTAAAACCTCTTAGAGTTTGTCCCTTAAAAGAAACCGTCTATTCCATACCCACTTCAGCAGATCCACCCTATATGCAAATAAAAAAGTAAATAGAGCTACCAACCTATTTTTAGATACGACACGAGTACCTGCACGGTACACCGTACAATACATAGCTACAAATTGCCCGACAGAGCCATTTAACTGCTGACAAATAGTTCATAGATTATGGGTGTCGTGCAAGTATCTCCCAATCAGGAACTGGACCACCACTTGCACTTCTAGCTTGTGTCCCCACCAATGTGGGACAGAGATGCAGCTATAAAAGACTTATAGCTTCATCTCTTTTATCCCCCAGGAACTTTATGAATCACTGCAGTAATGTCATCGGGAGCTTTACGAGCGCCATAATATTTGACGATTGTTAACTTTACTTGGTAGCAAGGCGAGCGGCGTTTGCACAGCGCTGGTTGTAATCATAGCTTACCATAACGGTATTCAAACTGTAAATTGATCGTGTAGGTATGATTGCTGGGCCGGACTAGAGTTTATCCTAGTCACGAATATGAGATTAAATATCAAGATCATTTTAGTAGATATTCAACGATCGATTTAAGTACCTAATGACACTTCTGAAGGATCATGGGTTAATAGAGCTGTGATCAATAACGGAATACCTACGTAACTGCCTGCCTCGTTGGTCTAGTGGTCGCAAGTACGACTGCTCAGCTGTCGTACTTGCGACCTTGAGGTACTTGGTTCGATTACCGGATCGGGCAAAGTGTTATTATAGGTTTTTCCATAAGAAATGTCTCAGTAGCAGCCTGTAGTAGCTGTCCGGATGTGTGCTCGGTTGATGGCAATGGGCTCGTCCGCTATTACATATGGGATAATGGGACTGAAACATAACTGGCGAAATGTGGGTGTACTTACTTTTAATTACACCTCTGCCTAACCCTTCGGAGATTACAAGCGTGATGTTATGTATCTTAGCTTATCTCATAGCATTGAGACAATATTAAAGACCCCCAAAGCAGGTCTACAAAAAAAACCGACTTCCAAAAAAAACACTAAAAAAACTAAAATTACTTTACTTTCGGAAGTCGGTGACTTTGTTTGTTTCATTGACTTTTTGTCACCGTCTTCCGAAATTTTTTGTAGAAAGTTTTTTATTTTACCATTTTTATTTGTAGTATGCCACACAAATTCTTGTAATGAATTAATTTTTAAATTGTAACTAGAAGTTGATGACCTCAGTAGAGCTTCCAAAAGAGTGGGTCTTAAAATTAGCATGGACAAAACCGAGGTTATGTTGAATGCCCATATGACACCCGCTCCTATCAAGATCTGAGACTCTACCACCTTCCAGTTCCATCATCAGACCCTGGATATCATCTAAAGACAAACTACTCTTTAAGACGAATCAAACGAGCCCAAACTCGATGCAGTTACGTCGTTTTATTACGGAGATCCTATGGGCACATTCTACCTTCACCATCAAACCCTGGTTACCATTTAGTGACAAAGTTCGTCAAGACGAATCATACGCGTCCAAACTCGATGGGGTTGCGTTGTTTTATTACGAAGATCCTATGGCCACCTTCCAACTTCATCATAAAACCCTGGTTATCATTTAGGACCAAATACTCGTTGAGACGAATAAAACGAGTTCAAACTCGATGGGGTTATATGGTTTTATAACGAAGTTCCTATGACCACCTTACAGCTCCATCATCAGACCCTGGATACCATCTAAAGACAAAGTACTCGTCAAGATGAATCAAACGAGTCCAAACTCGATGGGGTTATGCCGTTTTATAACGGAGTTCCTATGGCCACCTTACAGCTCCATCATCAAACCCTGAATACCGTCTTAAGACAAACTACTCATTAAGACGAATCAAACGAGCCCAAACTCGATGGTGTTATGTCGTTTCATAACGGAGTTCCTAAGGCCACCTTCCAGCTCCATCATCAGATCAGCTCCATGTCATCTATATATTGCATTATCACGCGATATACATAAGAGTGCAAAATTTCAATTCGATTGGATATCGGGAAGTACGTCAAAAGTAACATGCAAGACGTTGCGTGATGTACCAAATTACTGAACCGATATTGATGAAATTTCTATGGGACCAATCGGGAAGTATATCCTTTCACATAAAAGACGAATTTTCCAAATCGATTTCGAAATGACGGAGTTAAGAGGTAACAAACACAAAAAACATACAACCGAATTGAGAACCTTTTTGAAGAAAGTCGTTTAACAATAGATGAATAGAAGAATAATACGGTTTCATTTTAAAATGTATGTATTCGGTTATGTTATTTCAAAATAATGATAAAGCTACTTAATACAATATGTATCTGTGGTGCAAGTTCCTGTCAACGATATGCCCGCTTTGCGCAAGAGCCAGTAAAGGGGCACCGGCTAATATGGACAAATACAATTCCTGCAAATTGCACCAAAATGACGAATGCGCCACGAGTTGTTTAGCTCCGAGCTGCAAGTATTACATAAAATTAAAAGCTCTTGAAAGGGTTAAGGTCCGATAACTTTAAATTCGGTTTGAGAGAACAATTTCAGAAGTTAATGGCTTTATGGAGCAGAATAAAATGATTCAAGGCAAATTACTGATCACGTCCTAGTAGGTAACTAGTCATGTCTGTCACGGACAGTCAGATGTGAAAGTCGGTAAAAAACATACAAGTTGTAAACAGACTCTTCACGAAGCCGTCAACCAAGCATTACGTACATCAAACTATGTAACCTGACGCAAAAATTAGTGCTGGGAAACGACTTTTTTTTTGGGCTGAAAAATCACGTTTCACAGTAGGACTCAATGTAACGCACTCAAAACATTGTGCTGATGGATGGATTGTATAGTAAGGGGGTCCTGGAGGTGTTTAAAGTAAAAAAAGTTACATTAAAAACATGTATTTTAAAAAAGCTTGTGAAAAAGTTGGAACTTTGACCCCCAATATCTCCGTAACTAGAAGGTTCCCAGGTATGGTCTAGAACAAAAAAATGATCGCAATGACGGGCAGAACAAGCGCCTTTCGGCTTCGTTAAGAGTCTGTTTACACCCTTTATAATCCAACTTTTGTTGCCGACCTTATTTATAGGAATTAGTACCTACTTAATATAATAATATATTGCATTGCTTAACTCGTAGATATTTCAGATTTGAAATACCTCCCAACTAATTACTTGCATTTTGAATTCAAAAACCGCTTGCAACGCATGTTAACGCAGGGCGGTGACTTACTGAGATTTATATATTTATACGGACATAAGGTATGAGGGACGCGATGCAATTAGTTCGAACTTTGAATTTGGCCAGGCGGGAAACGACACAAGGATCCTCGCACAAATGAGCCAATTTGTTCTGCGCCACCGCTTTTAATGACTTTTTTGGGTTGACATGAATCTCGTTATTTAGTAAGCTCGGCTGTTTATTTATTAGCTTTATTTTTATCTTCTTACCGTCTTTTTATCTGCTTGAAATGTATGTACATTTACACTTTGCTACAGGAAAAGAAATGTCGTGGGATTACATTATGACATGCTCTTAAAGATAAGCTCTTTTTATTCTATACTGTATCTATAGTCACCTTAGAAGCAACAGTATTTAGTCTAACAGAGATAAAGTCACTAAATTAAGTACTTATGCAAATGTGATGTATTCTAAGAGGCGATTCTTCTCTATTTTTATCCAGCTTAACTGCGCAATCGCGGGGCTAATGGCTCGTGGCCCATAGCCATGTGAAGCGAACTGAGAGAAATGCCGTGACGTCCACCTCGATCCTTTATAAAACATTTTGCGATGGAGATTCGACACACAGTTCGGGATCAAGATAAGGTTTGGGAACAAGTGTCTTCTACCTTCTTTGATTGTTTTTTAATTGCATTAAGTTCTCTAACTTCGTGGAGTTTACTTTTTTTTCTTTTTCCGGGCTTTTAAACTATTCTAGTCTTACCATCAAGATTCATCAGGTGTAAAAAGTACTCAATCAATACAAAATTATATTACAGTGTCCAGAATGTCGGGACTTATGAGAAGTATGAGTGCCACTACCCTGACGTTGATGTTCTGTTGCTGCCTGCTAGTCTGTGCGGGTGCTTCCCTGACGGGCCGCTGCAAGATCAAACGGCACACGCACAAAGCCATGCAGACCGATCTCAACGGACGACGTTGCTGGGACGATGTAAAGATCTCGGGTTGCGGAGGATACTGTCTTTCTTACGAGGTAAGAGTGATTTTTTGATCGAGGGAATTTAAGGATGGGTATGGTAAAACGTGATTTTTCATCACAAAAAAAGTCGTTTCCCAGCAATATTTTTTGCGTAAAGTTACTTAGTTTGTAATGCATGGTTAACGGCTTCGTGAAGAGTCCGTTTACACCCTGTATATTTCCGTAAATAAAATCGCCCTATTTTTCCATTAGGTTACCCGGTTGGTCAGAAACTACAGAACGGCACCTGGCGCTGCATTCCTAACGTAATACCTACTCAGTTTGTTTCGTCTATATCTATGTTTGAACATCTGGTAAATCATGCACCCTGATTGCATATAAGTGCCTACTTATTTTCATATTATTTATTGATTTCAGATCTCAGACTGGCAGTTCCCATACAAAGAGTCGCACCACCCGGTATGCGTCCACGGGGACCGCAAGCACGCCTCCGTGAAGCTGCGGAACTGTGATCCTGGAGTGCAGCCTGGCACTGACACCTACCACTACGTTGAGGCCACGTCCTGCAGGTGTCAGGTCCGTATTGTATCCTGAGAAGATTATACCGTTAGCTCAGCCAAGTCATGATAAGTTAGAATGATTTAGGTACGACTAATCTACGATATTATAAAATGTAATCAAGAACCTTGACACAGTGAATATAAACCTTACAGGCATTTATTTATGTTCGCAAATACAACTACGACCGACGATTACACAGACGTATTTGGAAACTAGAAAGTTTGTACCTAAGTAAAGACTACCTTCAGATTATGCCGAGGACCTCAGTGAAAGTCATGTAGGTAACAGTGGAAGTACTATAGCCTATTTTCTAATTTGTGATCGTAAACAAGAACGGTCACGACCCATAGGAAATTTACCCAGGCCCGACACAAAAGGAACATATCTCAGTTATATTGTAATATTAAATATGACAGAAATAAATTAACACTATTCTGAATATCAGTGGCTAACACCTCCAGTCCTCCATATTGCCGTTTGATTTTGTCCAGGCTAAATATTTTGAAATATATTTTTTTTATGAATAGTAATTATATATATTTAAAATTACGGCAATTTAGATAAAAACACAAAAATAGACAGTCACCTTTTAGCTCCTTTTTAGTTAAAATATTTCTAGTGGGACACTATACAGAGTGATTTTTTAAGTGGGCGTGGATATCCGATATCGGCCAAATCCGAAACTATGAGGAATAAAGTAAAATTTTCAAAGAAGCCTCGAGCCCGATTTTAATAAAAACTGCATCATTAGATTTTGGAAAAAGGGGTATTTAAAAAAATCCCCTGAACAAAAACATAAGGCAAAATTTTGGTGTTAGCCATTAATTTTGAATATAAAAAAAATATATTTTAGCTATATTTTAAATAACAAAAAAACTAAGATGTCTCTTTCGTGTCGGGCCTGGGTCACAAATGACCGTTCTCCTTTTCAGGCATGTTCATCCGAAGACACAAGCTGCGAGTGGCTTCCCCCGGACTCTTCTCTCCTTGGTGGACTGGTGCTGAGGGAGGAAATTGAAGAAGAACTAGACCAAAACAGTCTTTAATTACCATATGATTCAATGAATGTACAAAACCGAAATCAATGAACTTATCTAAAAATTGTTTGTAATGTTGCAAGTTACATTTTCTAAAATAAAGAATATAAAATAATTACTTATTGTTTTGAAATGGTAGGGTTTGTTGCGCCAGATCTTCCAGAAACCTACCTGTGGGTCATAAATGAGTGTCTTTCTGCAGCACTATGAAAAGTGCAAATGGCATAGGTTAACAACGATGGGATAATAAGATTTACTGCGACTGGCGAAACATTACTGTTGAATACACCTCTACGATTACCTTCGAGGGAAAAAAGCGTGATGTAGTTTTTGGATCAAAGCAACTATTTTAAAATGTAAAAATGACAGAAATTATGAATATTTAGGAAGCGCGCCTGGCAACACACAGTTTGTCATTGATATTGGTGGTGTTATTTCGCTGTCATTCGTATTTCTGATATTTTTGGTAAAAATAAGGATTCTGTTGTAAATATGTAACTTAAACCTGACATAAAGGCTAACTAAACAATAAAACAAACATTTTGTTGTGCCCCGCAAACGAATAAGTTCGTGTTATAAGAAACAAGCGCTCGATTTAAAATTGTGATAGGCATTAGTGTTATGGGAAGTGTTAGTCATGAAACACTGCAGTGTATTTATTGTTTTGTGCTTCTATTTGTGTGTAATTAAATCTTCAAGATCCGACAGAACAGATTCTATCTCATTACTGAAGTTAAACTCAACATCAGAGCAGAAAGTATGGAACATAAAACTTGACATTTTCTTTTCGAAAACCTTGCCTCCCGTAATCACCAGAGCACCCAAAAGCGATGTACGATTCAAATGTGAGGCGATAATGAATTATACAAAGGTTGAAAAATATACGAAAAATAAGGAAGGCATTGCTACATTGTTGAAGGAATCTCCTCCTGATCATATCCAGCAGAAACTACTAGAAAATGTTAAGGTATATTGGTTGAAAGATAATAAAATTATAGGTGATAATTCAACCCAGAGAATGAAAATAACTACTAGGATTGATAAGACCAATGGCACTATAGGTACAAATCTGAGGATCAAAGATATAGCTGTAACTGACAAAGGCAACTACTCATGTGTGATTAAACAAAATTATGAAAAGAAACAGACATCACAGTTGAAAGTTGAACAAGGTATAGAAAACTATGAGATTCCTACTTATGCGTCACTATTTCCTAATACTGATATCTACAACCAACTGGATATTAATGTTCAATCCACTCCTGGTTTGATGTCAGAAAACATACAAACACTCAATGCAAACTTTACAAATTCTACTGTGCCCCAAAAGTTAGAGCCAATATGCCAGGAATACTTAGGGAGAGTATGTGCCGAACATCTAAAAGCTCAATTTGTTTTTATTCCTTATAATACAAGTCAAGCAGCCCTTGAAGATAAGCTGATGAAGGCTTTTCAAGTCACAAAGTATTCCAATGACATCAGTCCCCGCTGTGAAGGGTATGCAGTGCCCAGTCTGTGCTATTCGACATTTCCTATTTGTAGAGATCCTTTTGTCACTAACAGAAATTTCTATACAGAGGCTAAAAAGTTGTTCTCCAGCCAAACTGATGCCACCAGTAAAACTAATGATGATGACTTGCCAGAAATTGTTTTTGAAAACTTACCTCTTGGGAAATTACCCAGTATGTACACAGATTCCAACAGCTCATTTGCAGCCATGTTTAATTTCCGTTATAATTCAACTGTTCTTAGACGGGTCTGCAAACAAGATTGTGAGATATTGGAGAATGAATTGTGTCAGAAAGAATATGCAATAGCTAAGAGACATCCTCATATAGGACAGCAGCTGACATTAGAGGAATGTCAGGACTTGCCTGAAGATGATCAGGACTGTCTGAGGATTAGCATTGGTGCGGTCATGGTGTCTGATGATGAATGTTACTGGGAAAATGGCAGTGGGTATCTAGGCAGAGTCAATGTGGCAAATAATGGCATGGCTTGTGTTGAATGGTCCAAACAGTTACATGTTCGATTATCTGATTTCCCTGAACTTGCTGGGACACATAGTTATTGTAGAAATCCTGGAGGAGTTCTGGAGCAGCCCTGGTGTATTATAGAAAAGGATGGCAAAACAGATAAGCAATATTGTGATATTCCGAAGTGTGCTCATAAAATCTGGATTTACATAGTTATTGTTTTCCTTGTTTTAACGCTGTCAATTATTGGTTTTATAATCTGCTTATGTTATAGACATAAGAACAAGAATAATGCTGCAGCTATAAGGGACATAAATCTACCTAATGCTGATAAAAATATCTATGGAAATTCTAGATTGAATTCACCTATAGAGATGAGTGAATTATTGACTAACAATATTGCTAACCAGCCTCATCTGACAAGAAATACCCGTGGCAATGGAGTGCTACGTATTCCTCAGTATTCTCTTTCACAAATCAAATTCTTGGAAGAGTTAGGTGAAGGAGCATTTGGTAAAGTTTACAAGGGGGCGCTGAAGAGGAATGGTGAAACACAGTTTGTGGCAGTAAAGGCGCTGAAAGAGAATGCCTCGGCAAAAACACAGGCAGACTTCAGAAGAGAAATAGACTTGATATCTGAATTAACCCATGACAACATAGTTTGTATTGTTGGTGTGGCTTTGAGAGAAGAACCTTTATGTATGCTGTTTGAGTTTATGGCTCGTGGAGACCTTCACGAGTTTTTGATGGGACGCGCGCCACCTTCCGGGAAAGGACTGCCGCCGATGAGATTGCTAAACATCGCGAATAACATTGCATCTGGCATGCAATATCTTGCTTCTCATCATTATGTTCACAGAGATCTGGCAGCCAGAAACTGTCTGGTGTCTGATGATTTTGTTGTGAAAATATCAGATTTTGGACTTTCCAGAGATATCTACAGTTCAGATTATTATAGAGTGAGTATATACCTACTTGTGCAGAAATTGACTTTAAAAGAAACTGTGATATGGCCATAATTATGTTCAAGAAAATTTTATGCATGAGTAAAGAATTTAACGAATGGTTACTGATTGCCGTGATTGCTTAGCATGCAATATTTCAATGTTGCGCGAGAAATCCGTGCTACCTATCTATCGAAGATCTCAGGGCATCACGCGTTGGAATTTATAATGTTCAAGCTTGTGTAGATATTCCATTACTTATTCCTTTCACTTGTTGAAACTACTGATAGCCATTTAGGTCACGATCAGGGTTCCGTACCCAAAGGGTAAAATGGGACCCTATTACAAAGACTCCGTTGTCCTTCCGTCAGACAGTTGAAATTTTCACAGGTGATATATTTCTGTTGCCGCTTTAACAACAAATACTAAAAACAGAATAAAATAAATACTTAAGGGGGGCTCCCATGGCTGCGAGACTCCGAAAGGGATACCGCGGCTCTGGAACACAAAGGGCAAGGAAGGAACATGGATGGGTTTTAGTGAGTACAAGCCTGACACTGCTCCGCCCAGAGAGGGAGGGGTTCTTTGATGATTTCCCATCCTAAAAAAAAGGGGGCCCCATACAACAATCATTTTTTACCGTTTTTCTTTGCTCGATATTAATAACGCAAGGTATAGATAATGGTACGGAACCCTTCGTGCACGAGTCCGACTCGCACTTGGCCAGTTTTTCGTTGTCTATAAAAAAGACAAAAAACAATTAAATGTCTAATATTTATAACACAGGTACAGTCGAAAAGTTTGCTGCCTGTGAGGTGGATGCCGCCAGAATCTATACTTTATGGGAAGTTTACCACTGAGAGCGACATTTGGTCGTATGGAGTAGTTTTGTGGGAAATCTACAGCTATGGATTACAGCCGTATTATGGGTAAGAACCTAATATTATCATTGAAGCAGACATGTGATTATGTGTCATTTGTTTTGAAGGCTAGTGTGTGATTAGCTTATTACTTGTTTTTGTTCAACGTTAGGTATCTACATATTTTTTTACGAGGTTCATATATTCAAGTGATTGGTAGTATGACCTACTAATTGTCGGTTTTTCTTGAGTAGGTACAAAGAGCCACTACCCACCTAAACACCCAACTTGCAAATTTTTTCCTCAATTTTCTTACATCTTTGATCTTTTTTTTTACAGGTATAGTAATCAAGAAGTGATATCCATGGTGCGTGGTGGAGAGCTGTTGGCGGCGCCGGCGAGTTGTCCCCCACCCATGTACTCACTCATGAGGGACTGTTGGAAGCACACGCCGCAGAGGAGACCCAATTTCGAGGAAATTGTTAATAGGTATAAAGCTGTTAGCTAAATATTGATCTCTATGAGTTTCAATCGGTGTGAGGAGACTGGAATACACGCCGATTTCTTACTCTTACACTTTTTTCAATCACTGTTCCATTCAAGGCAAGGGGTTTTTGAACCAATTTATGTAATGTACCAAAATTGTTACAGAATCCAAGAATGGATAAATATGGGTGGGTGTCCAGAAATCGCAGCTTCTGAGGCAGGAAGCAGTGGTTTCGGGCACCGGCCTTCGGGCTCCAGCCGAGACTTGCAGGAGAGAGTACCTCTGCTGCCTCCACACTGCTCCTCCTCCAACGGATCCCTCGCCACCGGCAGTCTGAAAAAGTTCAGCGCCGCTGGATCCAGTTCTAAGGTCACCGATGATAACTGTTCCACCTGCAGCGAGGTCCCGCCCCTCGCGCCCAAAACAAAAAAACACAGCTCGGGATCCCTCATCGACACTGACAAAGTAGGTACGAAAGACACAGTTGTTAGGATACTGCCCAACACACAGTTCGGAAACGAAATTTAAGATGGTACAAATCACGGAGTAGTTGATAAATGGAGAGATAAGTTACGCACCTCACACATCCGCACGATTGCTTATCAAAACTACATGTCGCACACTTCACGAATTTGGTGGCTGATTCTAGACTGTGAAGAACTGTGCGTATTTCCACTCCATTTATATACCACTCCTTGGTAAAATAGATAGCCAATATTCGACATCTTTTTCTTTGATGTTTTATGCATTTTTACACTAAGAAGAAGAGGTGTTCTAGTTTAAGATAGAATTGTAAAAAGAAGTAGTTTTTGTAACAGTTTAGTCTTCATATATTATTTGTATGTGAGTGTGTCACCTCCAATCTTAAGCATTTACATCAAGAAATGTGCGAAAACTGCATGCTACTTCGTTTTTACTTCCGATTGTTCAATACTCTGTTATGTTATCCGACTTTAAGTCACAATTAAGCTTGTCTTCATTTACCTGACAAAATACTGCCGAGTTCATTTAGTTTATATCATAAGAATAATGTACTTAGGCCCACTTGCAAGAAAAACTTAACTCAGAGTTAATAGCTAATACGAGGTTAAATTGACAGTTTGTCATACAATATTGTCAATTTACCATGTTTTGTTAAATTTTTCGTGCAAGTAGCCCTTAAAGTGTTGAATAGGTTCCCATGTTTAGTACTTTCCATTAGTTCCTTTATATTTACATCTAAGTGTAATTTTAATAAAGGTTGTGTACTATAATTTGAATGAGTACCTAATTGTTTTTTGGCTAAATAATGAAAATTAAGTACATAAATAATCAATTGGCTTTACTTATCTATTTAGTTAGTTATTAGTTCATAAGAACGTAATGGAGTTATGAGTTTATTATTTCGTTGTCAATTATTTATTTTAGATAATTAGTACACTTTAGGTTTAAGAATTCATGATAACAAGAAATCTTACTTTGGAAGTATTAATTGGTTACTTATTAATGGCCTACCGTACAGCTAGCTGACGTCCTTAGAGTTTAAATACATACCGTCGGTGACCAGAGTCCAGAGATAAGCATTCTCTCTACCTTACCTAGAAGTTAGTTAACTTAGTGAGGTGGATACTCATTTCGGGTCACTGACTGTATGTAAGCATTTTATAATAGAATAAAAAATAGCGGCCACGCACAGTTATTGTATGAAAGAAAATTTTCTAAAGCGTTACTTTCCGAGACATAAACCATTAAAGATAGAATATATTCGCTTATGGCCATAGATCGGAGTAGGTAGACTGAATTGGGGTCATTGATCCGAAATGTATGTATTAATATGGACATTCCTCCGGATTTTCGGAATTGGTTGATTATTTAAAAAAAACCGGAACTTAGGTAGGAATTGTATTAAAATGAGCAATATTATATTGTTCATAATTTTTTTTAACGTTACCCAGTCACGATTTGACACAACCCAACGACCAATCAGAGCAAAGGATCATGGGTGGTGCACTAACCGGTGGTGCCTTCCTTTATATGGATTGAGTAGTAATAATATCACTACCAGCATTAACAATATTTAATTGGACCCGGAAATACCGGAATTACTTTTCGGGAAAATGACTTATCCATGTTATTCTTTCTGTGAACATTTATGATACAAGTACCAAAAATCAATCTACCTACTCCGATCACTGCTTATAGCACAGTACAACTTTGATTTTATTAGTATAAATTAATACACAAGCTATTGATTAATACAGGTTTTAAGTGTGGTCGCTATTTTGAAAATAAAATGAAATGGTGGAAGACATCTTCGCTTCATAAAAAAATCTTCCCGCCCCTTTGAGAGGAAATTATGATCAAAAAGTATTACAATCTAGTATTAAATATACGGCAACATCAACATAATGTATTTTGCATTTTTTTCGTGGCTTGAATTTCTACCAAGCTCAATCATACTAGTTTTATTTTTACCATGTTTTCTCCATAGCATAACTATTATAAAATTAATAGGACGCTGTGTGTGTTCCAACTAAATAAGTGTTTCAAAATTCAAATTTTGTATTAGCTTATAAGACTGACTGAAAATATCAAAACTACACAATTGTCAATATTGTACTTATTTTAGAGAATTTAATCTACACATGGAGTGAAATGAACATTTTTGACTGGCTTTAAGATTGTAATGTATCATGATATTTGATAAAATTGGCAGCACTTTAATACGATCTCATGTAAACAGTATGTTTTTATAGCATAGTGTTACCAACTCATAAATTTGATCTTCCAAACAATAAATAACGTAATAAGTGAGTAAGACAGCTTCATCACTTATTTTATTCAACCTTGTGTGGTGTAAGTTGGTGGCATATCCATGCTTGCCTGTTAGTACCTAAACGTAATCTAAGTATAAAGTAAGACTTATTATTTCCCTAAAACTTGCTTTTTATGAAATTTTACCGGTTATTCATTCGTTTTTATATCTTTTTTTTTTATGAATGTTTATATTTTATATTAGTACATTCTGTACTTGCCAAAGACTTTTTTTTGTATGTGATACACTTAGTTTCTTACTTAGATGTAAATTGTATTTCTATAATAAATAATTTTTAAAAGTTTTCTAAAAATAATTTATTTTTCATCAAGTTAGTATATTACAATTTGGAAGAATTATATCATTAAATAACAAATATAAATTTTAGTAAAAACCAACTACCTTGTCTTGGTAACATTACATTTCGTTAAATCCTCTTGTTCACTATTCTTTTTAACAATTAAATATTCCCCGTGCACTTTCATATGTACTTTGAGGTTGTGGTTTCCTGTAAACCCTTTATTACACACCTTACATACATATGGTTTTTCACCTGAAATAGAATTATTTTGGGTTATTAAATAAATTAACTTTATGATAGAAAATTCTTGACCTAAGAGACTGGGGATTAAATCAATTTCAAAAAGCACATAAATTACTTTCAAGCCTGTACATGTACAGCAACTTCTTAGGGCCACTTGGAAGAGGCCTATTTGGTAGTGACTTGTAGGCAGTGCACAAAAGATCTGCAGTTTGCGTACGTGATTTCTAAACTTTTCAATTTGCTTTATACTTCAAACATTTTTTCAATAGAATTAGTTCTATTCTAAAGTCGACTTTATCTGTACGAAAATAGAGCTTAAATTCGAATAAAATAACTAAATTGAAACTAGGATTTCAATAGACCATAAGTATCTACCGGTATGTATCCGTCGATGTTTGAGCAGCACAGTGGCGGTATAAAACTTGGCGGGGCAGTATTCACACTGCTTCGTTCGGTTGCCGTCGTGTCGGTCCAAGTGAGCTCTCAGCGCCCCCGGCGTCTTGTACTTAGCTGGACACCTGGTACACTCGTACCTTTGGATGTCGCTGTGTTTCATCATGTGCCTGTTTAACTGAAATGGTACAGGGTATATTAGAAACTGGTTTTTTTTTTTTAATTAGTTGATGATGACTCAGCTGTCCTTTGCAGATCTTTGACAGTCGTTACGGGTCGTCAGAAGCCCGAAAGTCTTACTATAACTTAGTTACTGGGTTTTGGAGGTCAGATAAGCAGTCGCTCCATCAAAAATACTGGTTTCTTCAGCTGGTATTCGATCTCGTAATTGATTTACCCCTTTTCAAAACATTAATTCGAAACAACACTAAGATTGAAACTATTTAACAGTCTGATTGGTCTTGAAAGCAAAATAGAGCTTGACATTTGTGGCGTACTATGGGCTACGAACCACTCCAACTAGGGTTAGGGACTTAGGGTGTTGAGCAATAACGAGGTTGACTGTACAACTAGTTACACGCAACAATGTATCCCAAATTTAATACATCGGAAACAAACATTGTGGAAGCGCAGTACTTAAATAGCAGTACTATATTCATCTTACTCACTCTAGAATTTCCATCGAGTTGAATCCCGCATTTAGGGCATACTTGTAACTTGTGTGTACATTTATGTTTATCGTGTGCCACTTGGCTCGGAAATGGTCTCTTACATCGCTTACAGTAGACCTTTTGTGGATTATGCTTTCTTATTTTATGGTCCTGCAATTGATAATTAGCTTTGTTAGAAATGAAAACTTTAACGTCGTGCCTGTAAATCTCGAAGAGTTACACAGTGGTGTACTTATAGTATAGTACACCCTCATTCTGCCAGTTATGTTTAATAGGGGGTGAGCCTATTGCCAACAACCAAATCGTGGTTTTCTTACTCCTTCACTATACTTATCTGATTAATTTCGTTGCAGGATCCAAAACAGTTAGATTGTTTCTCTGGGACTTCGTCGACCTTCATTGTCTCGGCGCTTTTCTTGTGGTCGCCACTGTTGATTCTGGCTTTAAGGATTTACAGTGGTTTGGGAATAGTGTGAGCTTCTCCCAAAAAAAAACCTAATTGTGACTCCGGGTTTAGAGAAATTCATAGTAGAAAACCTAATATCATCCGACTTGGGAATTGATTCCAGGAGCTCTAATCAACATCAGGGCTTGCAACCACTGGACCAACGAGGCGTTATTTTGGAATTTGAAGTTGGAAAGATTGATGAAAGTAAGAAATTTGTGCCTTGCTGGAGGCCTTATACTCAAGGCATCCACAGGATTGTCCGATTAACCCTTTTGAACGCCATTGTCATAAACGTGGCAAGCAAGCGCGTGCTCTGTTCGCCAAACGCAAATAATTATGTGACAAAATGGTAGGTGAAATTGTTGCTGGTGTTGAAGGCACGCGCGTGCGTTTATGCTCTGGCGTTGAAAAGGTTAAGCAGACGACAACAATCTTTTAGGTTGTCCTGCAACATGCCATTCAGAAAAAAAAGTAAGAACCACAAACCTTTAGTCCGCCACTGTGTTTGCAGGAGAACCCACAAATATCACAAACGTAACTTTTATTTATACCATGTGACCTTATATGCGATTTCAAATTAGTTTTGCTTTGGAAACTGAAAATAGATAAATACAATTTTGAGCATTTGTTGATTTGATGGGATTTCGTTAGCGAAATAGACTGTAAAGGCGGTATACGCGCGTATGAATACGCCGCTGGAAGAAAATTATTTTTACAATTACTAATTTATATTTGCAGTTGAACGTGACGAATTCCTATAATTAATGAATGGGGGAGTATTATTTTACTGCAAAATTATTTTTTTATAAGACCTAATTTCAGTGATGGACAAGCCATTAAAATATTTTTTTTTTACCCTCGGTTCGCGAATCACTTTTCCGTTTTTTTTTGCAATAATCTCATAAATACTTACCCTTTCGAACACATGTCGCAAATATACTTAATACTGGAATGTACTTGCAGAATGTGACTGTTAAGTTTTTTTGGTGTGCTACATGTCAATGGACAATCATTACAAAATAGATTTCTGTCCTGAAAAAAATCACGAATTTAAATACCTGCGTTTCCTTTTTAATTACTAAAAATGTAAGCAAATAATATGTGTTTTTAGAAAAGAGACTTTAATTTCTAAATATACATAAAGTTTAGTATGGCATAACTATAAATATTTTTATGACTTTTCAATAGTCATTCTGAAATCAACTTAATTTATACTCACACCAAGTTGATAATTATTTAAGTGGAAACAATAATAATTAAAATTCGATTTGAATAATAAAGATTTTACAAATGTACAGTCAACAAAACAGATAAGTATGCATGGTCTTTAGATATAGTTTTAGTTTTTTTAGAAACTGTTGCATATCTTCAATTGAAATTTGAATTAATTTAACCAATTGATTATTTTTCTTCATTTAATTTTAATTTCATTCGAAAACATCGATCGGTTTAAAAAAAAAAAACAATTATATCTTTCGACCCTGCATACCTATCTGTTTTGTTGATGTACATACATCTTCTGCAATGTGAAAATTCCTGTAGTGATGTTCCAGGTAAGCACAAGATTTGTATTTCTTCTCACAAATGTGACATTTACTCTGTTTCAATGGGACATGGATCAGTCTATGGGCAAGGAGTTGAGACAGGCTGTTCAGTTGCTCTCTACAAAGATCACACTGTCGGTCCTTAGCATGACTATTAATATGACTGTTCAGATCACTTTTTTCTTCAAATGTCTTAGGGCAAATACCTGGAAATAAAATAATACACCTTTTATTATAACACGGTTCATAAAATAAAGGTACAAACGCTTATAATAAAAGAAATAAAATAAAATAAAAGCTCACACACAATAGGTGAAAGAACTAATGTACAATAATTTTTGAGCAAATTCACTACTAACATCATATTTTTTTTTCTGTTTTAAACACAAAATATTATATCACAGTAAATACTCGCACAAAATGGCTGTAACATGGCAAATTGATGTTGTTGGGTATCAATTAGATTACACTTAATTTGTCTGACTGTACATAAATACACTTGCGTGCAAAAAAATCGACCCACCCCGTGTTATGCACCAATTTTTAATAGTCGATTAAAAAAAGTATAAAAGGATTTAATGTAAAAAAAAAAAAAAAACTTGTTTCAATAGCTCATTTTGCCACCCCTTGCCGTGATTGTAGCTTCCATACGGTTTTTCGCCGACCTTATCAACTGTACGATGACTTCCTGAGGACCCTGAGGTATACCATCCCACACCACTTGGAGCCTCTTTGAGTTCCAGGAGGGTCGCTGCAGTATGAGTATGAGTTCTGACCCTTATTTTAAGCTCATCCCATACGTGTCGTATGAGATTAAGGTCAGGGTTCCTTGCTGGCCACTCCATATCAGGAATTTCGACTTAGTGTAGATACTGGCGAACTGATTCGGCATCATGTGGTCAGGTATTATCCTGCATGAGCATGAACCCTAAGCCTAAAAAACCAGCGTATTGCATAACATGTTGTTCCAGTACCACCTGAATGTAGCGATGGGCAGTCAAAGGGCCAAGACGAGGCTCGGTTGCGAACTCAAGATTCGTTTTTCCATCCAAAGTGCATGAACTTCCTCCAAATGCTTCTCTTTCGTCCATACAAGCTTGCGCAAATAGCTTTCCTTTCCTACGGATACACATTCTGTACACCTTCATATAGTATAAAATAATTCAATTATTAATATAAAATTTTGAAACATCGCGTTTCAAATAGAAAATAAAGGGGTGGGCCGATTTTATTGCACGCAAGTGTACAGTCACGGCCTTCACCGCCTGATCAGTTAAAACATTTTTGGCGCCCCGACCGGCTAGAGAGGGCTTCATGTTGTGAGTACAAGTGCAAGCAAAAATGAGCTTAGTGGTGATCAGGCGGGAGTGTCTATCATTGTATATGGTGTATAACAGAATAAGTAATTAAATAATTATTCTTATTCTGTCACACCTCTTAGGTTGGGATTCAGATCATCAAACTCAAACTTTGCCTAAGGAATAAGGATAGAAAAATAAAAACTATGACTCTAAATACCACTAATTGCATCACTTGATGTGATATCTTGAAAGGAAAGATTTTTTTTTTCTGTTACACTCTGTATAATCAAAGGGATTTCAACAACAGTATTGACTAATGATATTTACCACAGAACCACTTGTCTTCCACAAGTCCATTAGCAATACTTTCTAACAATTTTGATGCTTTTACTTTCAGCTTGTTACTTCTATTTCTTTTAAATGTCTTTGGTTTCTCATCTGAAATTATAATTTGTTTTGTAATGTACATTTTTTATTACCTTAAAGAAGAACAAATAACAAGACAAAGAAAATACACATGAATCAACTCCCTCCCTTCTTAAACTTCAGAATGCCATCTGGTACAATCCAATACATAAACTAAAATTGCTTTAAATAATGAGTTGATTGTTTTTGAATAGTTTTCTTTCCATGGTTGTTTGCTTTGTTCTTATAATTGCAGAAAACTGACCAAATAAAACTATTTGTTCAACTGTTTTTGATTTCTTACTAAGTCATGTTCAGACCGAATGTTTTAATAATAAATATTGGTGGTATTCTGTAGTTTCATCCTACCCCTATCAGAGAGGAGTGGTTTTAAGTATGTATGTCACAATACCTTCTTCTTTTTTAACAATTATGTCATCCCGTTCATATTCAGAAAAGTCATAATCAAAATTGTCTAAATTAGTTTCATCAATATCATCACTGTTTTCTTCCTTAATCTCTGACTTTATGGCCACTAGCTTCTCATTTTCACAAATTGAAGTTCTCTTATCAATTTCTATAACAATTGTTTTATTTTCTGCTTTAATATCCTGAAAGAAATTATTTCATCAACATTAGGAAATATTTGGTGAGTCAAAATCTTCTGGAATTACAATGAAGTACTAAATAAGTCAAGATCAAAAAAATTGGAGATACATACATGTATTTAGATTGTACTGGTTACAAAGTTACAATTTCAAGATTCTCAATTTTGTTTCTTTTATGAATCTTAGCTGAATCTCTAATACTTACAGAAAAAAGAATGTCTCTCAAAGTAGTTTCTGCTGTTATTGACTTTTCCCTGAATTCTATAAAACATTTGACCGTGTCTAAACATGTCTGACATGAATACTGTGGCATACCGTCCAATAAAGTAATCTGAAACATAATAATTATAATTATTATTTTGTTTTAGCAAAATAATAATATTTTTTTTAATAAAGCATCTTCAAGATCTTGTGCAAGAACACACTATTTAGATAAGCTTGAAAATTGTCTTCATAGTGTAATAATTGAATGAATTAATAATGATAATAAAACTAAAACTTACATTAAGATTTGTTAACAAGTTATAGTTGATGATGAAAGTTTCATCTAATGGAACCATTTGTTGTTCGGTGGATAAACATACTCTACACATTTCCATGTTCAATACGATTATGTACAAAGTTACTTTGAACAATATAAATGAAAATTATAGCTTTTACTAATTTTAATTTACTTTTCTAGTTTACATCCTACAGAACAACAACATCTATCAAGATGGGCATTTCACATCAAAGTGTACGTCAACGTCAAAGTCTAAACCAAGCAGTTTTTTTTTGTAAAATCGACTAAAAATTGTTAAATCGATTTAAGTGTCATGTTGACGAAGACAGTAAAAATATCGTAACAAAACAGTACTACGTTAATGATGGCTTAGCGATATCCTAAAGAAAATGTGTAGAACACGATCAGCAGTACCCATGACATGTTTCAGCAACAAATATTTATTACATACGCACACATTTACTCCCTTTTGAGGTTTCCAGAACTGCAGCACAGCCCGCTGAGATAGGTAGGAAGACGGGATGCAGGGTTAACGGCAACGACGAGCTAAAAGAGCCCCACGGATATTGAAAGTTGCACACATATTTCTTATCTGTGGGGACTGTGGGATTCACACAGGACAGGGGCGTGCGGACTGTCAAAATTGTATAGGTACCTATCGATTGTGCAATAAATTCGTATTTTATCATGTTAATTTAATAAACTGCGTTTGTTTTTTATGTAGCAGTAAGTAGTAAATGTCTAGACGTAAAATGAATTAAGTTATATCTTGGATCGCGACAATATTGTGAATGTCGTAATTAAAGTCGCGGTTAACTCATATTTTCTTGTTGTTTGTTGTGAAAACAAGAGAAATTATGGTGGAGAACGGAGCCTCCAGCGGGGGCAGCGATAGCCCCAGTGCAACCTGCACACGATCAGGTTTACTAGAGACCCTGGTTCGCGGTGTATGGTATCGCGTTCATTGTACGCTGGAAGAGGATTATCTAAGTGTGTGTCTGGATGATGGCTACGACGCGACAACGACTCTGAACGGCACTCTGAACAACAACAACGTAGAGACTCCGAACAGTGATTTCACAGAGGTTCCTGAAGCGATTGCGAATCAAAAACGTCTTGTACAAGTGGTGAAATCAGACAATAATGGGTTGGGAATCTCAATAAAGGGTGGTATAGAAAATAATATGCCTATATTGATATCGAAAATATTCAAGGGCATGGCAGCTGACCTTACAGAACAGTTATATGTTGGTGATGCCATACTATCTGTGAATGGGGAAGATCTGAAGGATGCAACACATGAGGAAGCAGTCAAAGCATTGAAAAGAGCAGGGAAGATGGTCCAGTTGGAAGGCAAGTGATCAAAAGTCATATTATTACGAATGTTGTAATGCTTAAAACATCACTAGATAGTAGGGCATAGGCTAACTAAATTGACCTTAATTACAGCAATTCAGGGGGCATGGAGTTGTTAATTGAGCTATCCAGAGAATAGAATAGAGCTGGAGCAATTAGTCTTTGCTAAGAAATTAAACTTTATGAAGATTATGGTTGCCTAGCTATGAATGATTAGTTGCCTAGACTGCTTGTGGCTCCACCGCATGGAGTTCGGTAACTGTCCCTCGGGATTGTACTACTGGGATAAAAAGTGTACTATGTGTTAATTTAGGTTATAAACTTTCTGTGTGCCAAATTTCGCCCAAATCTTTTCAGTCGTTTTTGCATGAATGAAAACAAACATCGCTTATAGAATAGTAGGGAAACTTTTTCAATAATGTTAGCAGTGGTTTAGATAGAGCGTTAGATCCACAGGGCCCATGTGGTGGATTAATGACCACTATGTCTCGCAGAGAAGAGGCCCAAGACTTAGGGGTAGGAATGTGTAAACTGATTATGGTATTTTCTGTATTATGGTAGTTGACTAATCACACACACCTAGGATACAGCAATATCTTATGATTTATGAATATCACTTGAACTCTTATGTTTTCTATCAAATATTATAATGTGCTATGTTAGTAAAAAGTTTCCAGTATTTTAGGTAAGAATTCGACTGTTCTTATGAAGCCTTTAACACGTTCATTGCCACATCAAGCGACGTCGCATGAAGCGGCCTGTATTGCGATGGCCGTACACGCGACATCGCTTGATGATGCCTTACAATATGTACGAGCCATAAAATAGCACAGTGTAGTGGGTTCTACCCAAAAAGAAATTCATTGAAAAAATTTGAAGAAGAAAGAAAAAAGATAGATTTTATTAAATTATGGCTAGGTAAGTTCAGTATTTTGGCTTGGCAATGAACGTGTTAAACAAGGAAATGAATTTTTTTTTTTTTCAAATCGACATTGTTTCACTGCAATAGTGCAATCGATTACCAAGGTTTTTCAACATTCAACTCAATACTTCATAATTACCACTCAAATACCAAGGTTATTATAAACTTGTTATTGCTTAATTAAAAAAAAGGGTCTGATAAAGTTTTATAGTTATTGGACCTTGTGGTCAAATAATAATAGCTGCATGAGTTCTTCTGGAAGTTGGTCCGTGGATGGGTTACCGTCCATTACATACCAAGACCCCTCTATGCCTTAGAAAGCTTTTCAAGCCATTAGGGCTAGGCAGATGATGAATAAGATAAGAAAATTAATTATAATGGTGTGTTCATAAAACCATTTAAGAATAGATCATACAATGGTTGATAAGTCATGGTAATAATTCATTTTGGTCAATTTTGAGACGTTGTGACTTAGCCCTGTACAGGTATAATTTGGTTTAATATCAAAATCAAATTTCAATCCACAGTCAAATATCTCCGGGAGGTGACGCCATACTTCCGCAAGGCGTCAATCATCAGTGAGGTGGGATGGGAGCTGCAACGAGGCTTCATGGCGGACGTGCCCCCATCGCCCCCCTCCCCTCGACGCCGCAGGGCTGACACGCGCTACGTGCCTCTGCTGATGGCTTGCATCGCCAAGAATTTGCGTCATCGTGATCCAGGTAGAACGTCTTTATTATATACCTTGCAGGCAACACAACTTCCTTACTCATAACTATTAGTATTATAGAGGTATGAGGTATAAGGTGGATCGTTTCCTAACCTCCATTGAGAAGGGAGATTCCCCTGACTAAACAGGTTGTGTCTGGTGGGCTACTGCTCGACGGTTGCTGATGTGGTGTTGTATGTATACTTCGATCTACAATTCCGGATATTTTTGTGATTTCAGCATGGTGCATAGTTCCTTTGTGCTGTTGTAAACCTCAGTATCATAAAATAATTGAGACTTGTTCTTGTACTTTTCAGGCATAAAACAGATTATTCAGTATTTGTTGATTGTGATAAAAACTGAAATAATTTATTATCTTTTTATTTGCCATTGTAGAAGAGCGAACGATCGAGATTTACTCTCCGGATGGTGTGCACGCTCTAGCGTTGCGCGCGGGCAGTGCGCAGGGCGCTACAGGCTGGCACCGAGCGCTGCACGCGGCCGTGCGACGTGCGGCACGAGCTGCCCTGGCGCGCGCTCGCCCACGTCTGCGGCCGCTGCTTGGGGATGTGCGATATGCTGGCTGGCTGGCGAGGCGGCCTCCTCAGGATCATGTTAGTGAATTTCAAAATAAACAATTTTTGACAGCTTCCCCACCTCTGCCATCAGCAACCAAACAGCGACCTAATTATAACAGGAATAAAGATCGCAGACTTTTACACTGACGCAAAGATAGAGGTAAAAACTGAAAAATTGTTTAGACGGGTTGTAGAATTTCAAACGATATCTGTTTTCTACAGATGAGTGCTTCCGGCGGGTCTGACAGTTCTGATGAAGCAGATGGATGGCAACCAACCTTTGTTGCGATTACTGATCGAGAAATCAGGTGAGCATCAGGGCAAAGTACTTTGGTAACCCAGGTACTCTCCGCGTGATCGTCAATAAGACCAAGTCGTCGCTGGCCTTCTTGGCATAAATCGAATGATCAATTCTCCCACCCAAACACAAAATGTACAGACACCAGCCCGATGTACAATACAATGCGACGGTGGCTGGTAATAATGTGTAATTATGACCAGATTGTACGAGGCGGCTCCCTGGTCGGGCTCGGCGTGGTGCGCGCCCACGGAGTGCTTCGGGCTGGCGGCCACGCGCCTGGCGTGGTGGCGGCGCGGGCCGGGCGGCGCGGCGGCGCTGGGGCTGCGCGCGGGCACGCCGGGCGGGCTGGCCGTGCGCGCGCTGCGGGCCGACACGCCGCACGACCTGGCGGCCGCGGCCGGCGCGCTCGTGGACGGCGCGCACCATGCCGTGCGCACGCAGCCCGAGTTCACATTCCGTGAGTACTCTACGATACGTCGCTTGTGTTTTTATGTTTGTTTGTAGGTAATCTCTTAGGATACTTTTTTTGCCGGATAATTGAACCGGCTGTGTGAATCTCCATAGTTGTGATACTAGTACTAGGTATTAGCGCCATGAAATACACGAGAAATTAGTCACTGTCAGTGCCATCAAAATGATTGTATTATTAAAAAGAAACAAGTATGTTCGTTACTTGGGAGTCATTTTGATGATTACAGGCTGATAGTGACATTATTACAATGTAATTAACTTGCTAACAAAAGTTACGTTGATTACCAGGATGTCGTTTCCGCGGCGCATGCGCGCGCCTGGCGCTGGGCGCGGGCGGCGTGGTGGTGTGGGAGGCGGCGGGGTCGCTGGGCCGGGCGGGCGCGCGCGCGCTGTACCGGCGCCCGCTGCACGCCCTGCGCGCCTCGGCCGACGACGACCGCTCCGCCTTGTGGCTGCACTTCGCCGATGATGATACGGTCGTAAGTACAATTTCATTGTATGCACCAGTGGAAGTCTTATAAGTATTACTATGCGTCGATTATTTACACACTCATGCTGGCGAATTACCTTATTTGTCAGAAAAATTGGTTTTGTGAACCAAACACAGAAGTTAAGATAATTACCCAATCTGGGGTATCTTCAAGATTTCAGACACAAATACGACGCATTGCAGGGTGTGGTAAAGTTTCAGCTATATCTGCTGGTCGATATTCATATAAAAATTGTGGATTTATCGAATGATTGTCTAGTTCTCTCTCTCAACCTAACCACTATTCCCCAGGAGCTCGACATGGAAGGCAGCCCGAAGCCGGCAGTGTTCATCCTGCACAACTTGCTGTCTGCGCGCGTGCACTCGCTGCCGCCGGGCGCGGAGGGCGCGACGCCGCCGCTATAGCCCGCGCCCGCGCCCGCGCCCTCTCCCCCGCCCTCTCCCCCGCCCTCTCCCCCGCCCTCTCCCCCGCCCGCTCCCGCGCCCGTCGACGACAGTGGCGCCGCCTGCGACTACCCGGCCTAACTAAACGACATGATTCCTTTAGGACTTTTTGTAGATCGCGACCGTTATTGTACTAGACCTGTGGACGTGTTGGAAAGATTTGAGCTCGGTTACCTTTTGGTAATGAGGCAGCGAGTTTGCTTTATGTGCATTTTTACATAATTATGGCAATGGATTTATGGTGAAAATGCACGTAAACTACAATTTGTAATGTGGGTCAGCTGTAGAATTCTTTGGGGTATCTATTGCAATTTGTAATCGTAATATTACATCAACCATACCTAGTTAATTGTGTTAACACATGAAAGTAGTACCATAATAGTTCTCATCGAATCTCTTGTAACTGACGTATCTGTGATGTTTAACAATTTATCATGATCCCTTCATATCTCACCCGTATCAATAGTAATATTTTGTAAACTTATTTAGTGACTGGATGTAGTTCATAGAACTGTCCGGTGGAAGTCAGTGATGATAACATATTTCAAGTACCCTTTATCTTATAAACGTTTGATTGGTAAAATTTAAGTATTGGTAGTACTGGGGCAGCCAGTAAACTAACGGATATTATTAATTCCCTTCCTAATAACACCAAACTACAAATTGATTAATAATTTGTTATAATATCTGTAAACCAGAGTTCAAAGGATAATGGACAATACATTTCTGGATATAGTGGTCATAGTTCCCTGTATATCGCTGCATCACCCACGTCTACATGTTACCGCGTGGTCGCTTGGTGCCGGCGTCCTGCTTCGCTTGTATGTGGCTGTCATTGTTCTTCCAAAGATATCAGTTTTGAAACATTTGTTTTGTTTGATCTTGTAGCTTAATGTAGCGTAGAAAAATGTAATTATCGTTTGAATTGATCATAATGTATTTTTATAATTTCCGTTGTAAATAAATAGGTATACTGTTTTATAATGGTACATTCCCAGAATGTAGACGATTACATTTGCTTTAATATTTGTAGCGTTTATCTCAAGTAAGGTTTAGGTAAGGTTTCAATAATATATTATGATGTATATTATGTAGTCACATGTAACTAATAAGAAGGCAATATGCGAGGTGATATCTAACATATTAATATTATTTATTTTGATATCGAATCGTACAGCCTGTGTTGTTATTGGAGGAGCCTCCAATTTTTATTTAAGTACTCATTTATGTACTGCATTATTAAGTACACAAATATTTATAATCTCAGAAAATTTACCTCAAGATATACTTTGTATAATCTCATTGACATTCCCTAATCGTGATTACTTTTACATTCTTAAAAAAAAAACTTAAAGTATGCTTACTCGATTTTTTATAAATAAGTACTATAACACTAATTTGTATTTCACTAAATTACTAAAACGAACACTTACTGTAACTTGAAAACGAATGTATTTACTAAATAAATTATATTTGTTGTTTATATTATCAAATGTTAGGTTTTAAGCTGGGAGGGAGGAAAAAATTATCGTCTTTACGGATATATTTAGTTATTTTGGAAAGAAAAAAGTAAATCTTAAGCTATGAAAACGAAATAATCCGTAAAGTAGTTTACTTCAAAAGACGCAATGTTCTGATATCAAGCTAACTTCTATAAAAGACAACTCATATAACATAGTTACCATGATTTTTAACTTATTTAGGACTGTCGGGAATCCCTGTGCTATACAGTTTCCGTATCCGTATTATAAATTAACTCTAAGATACTAATCTTGTAATCTCTTAGAATTTCTACTGGTGACATTCCTTCATACTATGATATTACATTTCAACTGCGGGCGCATAGAGCCGCATCCAATAGACTGTATAGAAGTAATATTATCTATGGTATTGTTATTTGTTTGTGTTTATGACCAGCCTTGAATTTATGGTAAACAAAGGTTCGACGACTGATGTAGCAACATAATTTTATGTCGCATTACACACGAACCTCGTGGAGCTCATGGCTAAATAACAATAGCCGCGCGGCTCGATCTTTAGGTTAAGCCGTGCTTGCCTAGGTTGGTCTGTGGATGGGTGACCAACCGTTACATACAAAGTTTCCTCCATGCCTCGGAATGCACGTTCAGCCGTTGGTCCCGGCTGTCATTTGTAGATCTTTGACAGTCGTTAGGTAGTTAGTGGCCCAAAAGTGACAACCAGTCTTATCAAGGGGTATCGTATTACCCAGTACTAACTGAATTGTGGAGGTCAGATAGGCTGACGCGCCATGTATAATATTGATATTCAGCTGCATCCGGTTAGACTGGAAGCCGACCTCGACATAGTTGGGAACAGGCTAGGCAGATGATGACACACGAACCCCGTGCAATGATATAATGTTCCCCTGCAACATCTTTGCAGTAACACAAATATATGTTGCTGCAACAGTGGTATGCAACTTTTATTTATCATGAATACAGGCCAAGTTTCTTTCAGACAATTCAACTAGAGGCACGATTGGTAATTCCCATCAGGGTGAGTCCAAATAGGTTGGCACTTATTACCTCAGTTTGTCTATCCATCGGCTTCGTGTCGGGCATCAGGTTGAATATATTCTACAAATAATTCCAGTTATTATTATTTTATTTGTTTCGCAAGACGTTACGATGAGTTGGTAGTGTTCTATCCTAGTTTTGCACTTTAAGACTGAGTTTAATTTTCAAATTATATTTATATGTTGATCAAGGACGTAGTATTTCTACACCGTCTATGTAAAACGCTAGATTACGAGTCATAATAAATTCATAAATAATTAGGTACTTTACTGTATTCTGTTATATGTAAGGTAACTGTTACATACATTCTTGTGGATTGCGAGTACGAAATACTGTTGAAATTTAGTTAATCACAAAACTGTTTTAATTAATTTATGTTGACCACGTCTAGTCACAAAATCATAGTACGAAAAATGCCGTCTTAACAGGGCTCAATGAAAGTCAATCACAAACTAGCAGAGAATATGATTGACGGGTACCGTTAAACGCGTCGTAGGTGATTGACAAGAGATGTACTTTGGATTTCGTAAAACTGTGCCAATCACATAGCTAGCTTAGTTGAAGCTGTAAAAAAACGGGAACAATATTTTCTGTCACCTCAGTTTAGATTTTTCACTAATCTGCAATACCCTTATTACGATATCTATAGCCAAGAAATATATTAGTTATCATATTAATTAAAACGGTCTCTAAGTATGAATCATGAAATTATTAATGTAAATATGTATCTTAAATTTTGATGCTTGATCACTTTTTTATATCGCCTGAATATAAGGTCTGTATTGAAAAAAGTAAGTCACGGACAGACATAATATATTTGTATCTAAAATAGATCAGTTCCTTTATTCAATAAAAAAATACTTATTCGGGGCGAAGTCAAATTGTCCTAAAAGTCTTGCTAGCACGCATGAGGAGCGTATGCCGAAGGCCGGCGGAGCAGCGACGACATTTGTGACAGAAAGTGGGTGTGTAATGTAAAATGCGAGCGTAGCAAGCGCGCGTCATGGAGTCGTCGCAGTTGACAGAATTACTTTTAGGTAAACATTTTTACATTGTTTGGTGATTCAATTTTGGCGACACTTCTGTTATTTTGAAACTCTATACAATTATTTGATGATTGATATTATTTATAAGTAATTGTTAATTAATATTTAGGTAAACCTTTTGATATTATTTAGTGATTCAATTTAGGTGATAGATCTACTATTTTAGGAACAAATATTATTTATTAGGTTATTGATAAATCTTACCCTAAAAAAAGTGATGTTATTGTCAAATTCACGCATACCTTGCACATCTGTGTGCGTTCCTAATGACAAGCAAGCGCGTACTCTGTACGCCAAACGACACAAACAAAGGGTGTATAAAGACTTAACGAAGCCGAAAGGCTCTCCCCGTCATTGCGATCATTTTTTGTTCTAAACCATACCTGAGAACCCTCTAGTTACAGTAATGTTGGGGGTCGAAGTTCCAACTTTTTCTTATAAATACATGTTTTTAATTCGAGATTTTTACTTAACACACAGCCACGACCAGCTTACAATTCAATCCATTCATAAGCACAATGTTTTGAGTGCGTAAAACGTAACTTGTTAACCCAAAAAAAAAAACCCAGCAATCATTTTTGTGTAAATTGACTTAGTTTGATGTACAGGATGCTTGGTTGACGGCTTCGTGAAGAGTGTTTACAACCTGTATGTGACAAAATGGTAGGTGAAATTGTGGCTTGGCGTGGAGCACGCACGTGTGTTTATGCTCTGCTGTTCAAAAGGTTAAGGTAGCAACAGTGATTCGTAACAGCATCCCCACATTTTGCAACGCTATAGTTGACTTGTATTATTTTCAACTTTACTAGAAGGTTTTTCTAAACATGTGTTTACAATGCTAGTTGACTTGTTTCTTAATTCGACCCATTCGTAGCTGTCATAGCATTCACGATCATCTGTAGTAAGATCTGTCATTATGTCATGCATTAAAAACAACGAAGAAAATTTTGTGTTATTTTTTAAACATTAATCATAGTTATATGGTTCTCTTGGCGCTCTAGTATAAACTGTCAGACAGCGCTGATCTGTGAATTGTGTTGACGGAGTTAGAATGCTACGCGCTAAAAGATCTATGTAAATAGTCGACCAAGATTATTTGACAGCTGGCTGAATGTAGATGTGGCTTACGCGCCCTTTTAGTTCAGGTCCCGTTCCATCACGACCGATAGTTGTCTAATTGACGTGGTCGATTAGCAGTTACCTAAGTATTAAATAACATAACATCACGCCTGTAATCTCCGAAGGGTTAGGCAGAGGTATACACATTAGTACACCAACCTTTCGCCAGTTATGTTTAAGTTCCATGTTATAGGGGTGACCTTATTACCATCAACTGGGCACAAATCCAGACTTCGTGGATGCTACTGAGAAATTCCTGATGAAAAACCCATTAACATTTTGCCCAACCTAGGAATCGGACCCAGGACCAGCAGTCGTGCTTGCGACCACTAGACCAACGACAATGCTGTATAATTATCAACCACTAAAAATGCAGGAACTACTGCCTATAGCCAGCGTGAGGGAGTTA
The DNA here is from genome assembly GCA_950005105.1 of Lycophotia porphyrea. Taxonomy (NCBI): domain Eukaryota; kingdom Metazoa; phylum Arthropoda; class Insecta; order Lepidoptera; family Noctuidae; genus Lycophotia; species Lycophotia porphyrea. The sequence continues at coordinate 13,244,497 of OX465393.1, forward strand.
TAATCGCCGTAGCTCTACTAAACAGATTTCAGTTTCACTTTAAAATAGTAATTTTCTCTAAGAGACCGCAGCACCGTTTGGCGACAATACGAAGTACTTTTCATTGCAAACTCTTATTTTTCTCTAATTGGTACAGCTGTAAGCTAGACGCTAAATAATTACTGGTACACCGTATGGCTCGAATCCCGGTAACATTCAGTTCAGCTGCAGCTATTCTTAAAACAAAAACACTTCTTCAAAATGGACTGTCGTTTTTCTCGTCTAGGCGACAAAGTGTAGGAGAATCGTGTTGTTCCAATGAAGTCTACGTTTCATTAGGTCGAGGGGCTGAGCAGGGGCAGCGCTCGCCGGAGAGCCCTCGCAGCCTCCTTCAATACTCGGCTTATTACTATCTATACAAGTATACAGTAGCTTTCTTCACCCCACACATCACCACATTTTCAACCCTATTCTATAAACAATAAAACACGATGTACCCTAGCATGTGAGCGTAGGTATGAATAGTCGTGTCTGCGCTATTGTCTCGCCTTCTATTGGAAAGCTGACAAAGAAATTAGCTATGTCTGTGTTTAGTACGTAAAACGAATGAGTGCTTTATATTTTACAGAAAAGATTTGTCTCGAGTCTGGTTTAAAAGTAAATTTGATTAACTTAGGCACTTGAGTACTTATTCAGTGACAATATTACGCACAGAATTGACTGATGAGAGAAAGGACGTCAGTTTGAAGTCCGCTAGATAAGATTAAATCACATGTTCAGGAGATAAACTAGAGACAAATGGCATGAATTGAATAATATCACAACGGGTAACTTGAGAGATCGGAAAAAGGAAACATTTCTGTCAGCGCCGAACCCATAAGGTGGAAGCGTACGGATAGCCCGCGAAAGTTAAATTTTCTGACGCTTTTTGCAATTTGCAGGTCAGTGTCAGGTTGTATGTTGATGAAAAATGAGTCGCGCGTAATGTACATAGTTATAGAGTTACAATCAATCATGAAAATAATCAATGTAACCCTCTAAGTCAGTAATTAAATATTCAATGAATAATTAATGAAAAAGTCATTCAATGGGGTTAAATGAACTTAGAGGGTATAAGTAAGGAAGTAAGGATTTCTGATAAGGAATCCGTTTCTGGCAAAGATAACTTACGCATGGTAGTCATTTGTCCATGACCTTTAAAAAAATGCAAATAAAGTCCTTAATTATTTTCCAATCTCAAGTGTCATTAACTTTTACGCACCAAAATCTCTTTAACATTTCCCACCACCAAAAACGCTTTTACTTTTAAAGAAAAGTTCAAAGAAATGAAAAGCGCAAAGGCGTACTTGAGAGTGTGAAAGTCGAAGTGTCTTTACAACCGTCTATCTCATAGGGACCAAAATAAACCAGGAAATTCGTGTAACTGCGAAATCTAAGTTAAATAACATCAGTACGACGTTGTGCCATGAATAATTTTCAGGAGATTTGAAGCTGCGATGCCGACGTATCTTGAGTCGCTTTTACCAAAATGTTGTTCTATATTTGGTTGTAGCTATTCTCTAGAGGACACGAACGTTGCTGGTCAGCCCGCGTATCTTTTAAAGTGGATTTATCTGCTTTTAATCAATGCAAAGATAGGATGTGGGGAACCAGTGAACAAAAATGGATAGAAATGGCTACTTGTACAAACACTCGTACAACCAATCTATATGTAGGATACTTATCGGTTTATCAACAGTTTCGTAGCTTCTTTTTACTCGACTGCGGCGAAGCCCAAAAGGAGGGTTATTATCAAAGTACAACTTAACTTACCTATCTTGCTGTCTACGTTTTTTTTAGTAGCCTCTGAACATAATGAACACCGTTCTTAATTTCTTATCATGACGCTTTGTTGCAATAAGAACCTAACTTAAAAAAAAAACCGTTGTCACTTTTAATAGAATTTTTGTTAGTCCTTAAGATGGAAACGGTACATTTAAATGAAGGAGCCTGGGCTTCTTTCTACCTCTTACATCTGGAGTAATCGTTGGCTTGAAAATACCTATACATATGAACATAATATTGAAATGTATATAGATAGCCCAGCACATCAAGTTACCCGAAATTGTCAATTTTTTCCAATCTACCTTGAAACTAATGATTTAGCGATAAAGTTAAAAATCTATTAAAGAAATTTGACAGATTGTAGTAGCATGATGTGCTAGCGTCTGTACCTAACCATACCACTGGTGCGACGTGGCGTGGCTCACACATTTCCTAGATATAATAGCAGGTAGGTACCTGCATAAAATTACATTTTATCATTTGACTGCATGGTGTTAGAATTCCATAAATAGGTTTGTAAAATACGCCTTATCATACCAATGATGAAGAGAACAGCCAAAAGCTGTCACTTGGCTCGCCAATTTATTAATGAAGTATATTTCGTAGGTTCTGTTCGGCGCTCCAGTGCGATTCATTTCATTGCTATAAATTTAGTTTAAACGTCGTGTACCCTCCTTCCGCATGATTAGCGGATGTCTGTCGGCGACGTTTTCAATTGTGCACGAATTATCGCACTTTGATGTCTATTAAAGTGAACTGATTATTCAAGTTATTGGATAATCTTGAAGGGTGAAAGTTGTGTCATCGTCGATACTTGACTGACCGATATTTACAAGTACATTGAACTAAGTATTTTAATTTAACTTTAAGTTTGCATGCTGAATGAAGTAAGCGAAATATGTGAAGCCTTTTTATTTGTAAGATCAAAATATTTCATTTAAATAAAGAATCTTGAACCTTGGTCATGAGCTTCTCTGTAATTTGCTGCAATTTAATGGTTTCCCATCAAATTGCAGCAAATTACAGACTGCTGAAATTCAATATTCTAATTGATCTTTACGCGGTGCTTTAAAAAAATTGCCACCTGTATTTACGTCATTAGGAAAACAACCACAGAACGGTCAAGAGACGATGATAATTGGATGCATGAAATCTTTTATTGAATGTATCTCTATCTTTTAGAAAATACTAGCTTTTGCCCGCGACTTCGCTCGCGTTAATTTGGAGTTTGACAATCGATACGGGATAACCCGTATCGATTGTTATTATTGAAATTATTATTACAAGCAGAGTATAAACTCTGCTTGTAATAATAATTTCAAGAATGATTCGAAAGACACGTGATGCCATCGATTATCATGAGAACGTTATTGATATTTTCCCCGGGACCAGATTTTTTTCTGGGATGAAAGGTACCCCATGTTCCGTTTCTGTACATATGCAAAGTTTCAGGAATATCGTTTCAGTGGTTAAGGCGTGAAAAGGTAACAAACAAACTTACTTTCGCATTTATAATATTATTATAGTAAGGATAGTAATGATTAGAACGATAAGATGGTTTGCTGTCAAGATCAACCAATGAACTATTGGTAAGTTTACTGAAACCGGCATACCTAGTTTGTTAGCTTAGCATAACATCACGCCTGTAATCCCCGAAGGGTTAGGCAGACGTGTACCTAATAGTACACCCTTTTCGCCAATTATGTTTAAGTTCGTAATGAGGGGCGAGCCTATTGCTCTCAACCGGGCACAAATCCAGATTCCGTGGCTGTAATTGAGAAATTCTTGATGGAAAAACCCAATGCCACTTGGCCCGACCTGGGAATTGAACCCAGGGCCTCATGCTCAGCAGTTGCGCTTGCGACCACTAAACCAAATTAGCTCCGGACCCTTAGGTCACCATAAAAAGGCGAAACAAAACTGGTAGGAAGAGAGAGGATGCCTAATCGTTTCCGTGAACCCACACGCGGCCAGTTGTAGCATTCGAAGCTTTTGTCCAACAGTACCTAAGTTTGCCTATCTGTTATAGTAGGTACAGTTGGTAACCATACAATTACTTACAGCCCGAAGTTTGGCAAACAATGGTGCAAGTTTAACGAGAGCGTTTGGGGAATCATTAGATAAGATGCATACAGACTTGGTTCTGGCTTAACATATTGTGGCGAGTTATGAAATTATCGAAAACTTTGCGGTCTTTGTGAGGAGCCTTCAGCGTTCATATTTCGAAGATGGAGAAAGAAAGTCCCTACGTTACTCTATACCTACGCAAAGTAATCACAGGCATTATATTTCTATTAATCACATAATAGGAATGTTTCTTCTTGATTAAATGTTTTATTTTGTTTTTCTTTTTTTTTTAAGAAATATTTAATAATGTATTTTGTAAAAAAGAGATAAATAAGGGAAATTATAATGTTTTTTCAATCTAGTTACTAGGATCCACGAGCAGTCCAGTTTGTGAATTCTGAAATGCCCGACCCAGTTCTCGAGAACGGTCATGCCACATTGTATTGGGATCGGCCTAACGTCACGGACAGGACTATTCTAGCAAATAAACCTGATATTGTGATAATAGATCGCCGAGAGCTCCGTGGAAAGATTGTAGATATAACGAGAATCTCCTGAAAGCTGAGAATGATAAAAAAATCAAGTATCTTGATAGCACAGCGCACGAGGTTGTCGACATGTGGGTCGTGTACTCTGCAATCATTGTACGTCGTTACGGTTAATGGACTTTACAGCAAAGAGCCTTGACCATCTACACCTTAGGAGGCTCTCATTGCGCGGCTGTGTCAAGGGCTTGATTCAGAAAGCAGTACTTCTGGACACGGCAAGCATAGTTAGGAGGTTCCTCTTTCTGCAGCTCTGACCACCGGCAGCCTGGACCTTGTTCCTGATGCCGATGGGCCATCAATTTTGTATATGTTGTTTTACAAAATGTGAATTATAAGAGAAAACTGGTTACTCGAACTCGCGCACGAAGAGTTCCGTACCATTATACAAAAACACAAAAATCCTTTAAATATTTATTTTATTTTAATTATTTATTTTTAAAGTGAATATCCAACTACATATTCTGTGAATATTCTGTGAATATTTCAAGCGTCTACCTGTCGCCGTTATTAATATCGAGCAAAGAACAGCAAAAAATCACGTTTGTTAGGGATAGGGTTTGGGAGCCCCCCTTAAATATTTATTTTATTCTTTTTTTAGTATTTGTTGTTGTAGCGGCAACAGAAATACATCATCTGTGAAATTTCAACTGTCTACCACAAATCATGAAATACAGTCTGGTGACAGACGGACAGACAGACAGACGGACGGACAGCGGAGTCTTAGTAATAGGGTCCCGTTTTACTCTTTGGGTACGGAACCCTAAAAATGAATAAAGAATTGTTATGTTTCTTACATTTATTTCTTTTTTGCCCAATAAATTATTCTACTAGCCTAGATTTTCAAAATAAGCAAAAGCCAGACTGTGACGAGACAAATGCCAAAAATACAAACACATTACGTAGGTAGAAAGCATCGAGTCTTCTCGCGAAAAGTAATAATTCACGTAGTTCCAACATCGCTATCTAAATCATATTGGTTCATAACACAGTACCACAGTAGCAGTTCAATGAACTGTAGCGTAATATTTGTAGAATTTACGGCGCCGTAGACGCTACGGACCGCTACGCCGTAGCACATACCGTAGCCGGCAATTAATACCGCGTAGTGTTGGCATTTCGTTTTGAATACGAAGCAATACGGTGATGTTGATTATAATAGACTATTGTTATGTAGTTTACGATATTTTTATTAGGATTATTAATTCGTGTCTCGTTACAATGGAAGGTTAATCAAGCGAAAACTCTATTGTATCGTGATGATTACTTTGAAGGAACCAATTATCCGTAGTTTAGAATAACATAAGATAACATCACGCCTGTAACCCTCGAAGGTTTAGACAGAGGTGTGACTAATAGAACACCCACATGTTGCCAATTGCCATTAACCGGGCTCAATTCCAGACTCAGTGGATGCTACTGAGAAATTCCTGAGGAAAAACCCAATATTTCTTAGCCCGAGCCGGGAATCGAGGACCTCATGCTCAGCAGTCGTGCTTGCGACCACTAGACCAACGACGCAGTTGTACTTAAGAGTGAAAACTATAAACGAAACACAAGACCTTAAAAAGGTTTTGTCGTTCTATTATTAGTAGATTCCTTCATTAAATTAGTGTCTAGCATTTTTACCCTCACATAAATTTCACCCAACTCCAAACACACAACCCGTACCATGATACCTAACTAAAAAACATCCAGCCGAATGCAAGACACTTGTGCATTGCCTCTTAAATAAAAGTTTCACGAGCGCACACCGTAAATCATAATTTCGTGATGCACTGCAGCCACACGCAGCGTTACGAAGTTACTTCGCTGTAAAAGTAATTTAATATGTAGGCAGAGTAAATAGGTTGGCTCAGAGGAGCTCGCATGATGGTGAAACTGTACCCGTGAGCAACTTTAAATTAGTGCTTGTCTATAACAACATCATCTACTGCATCATTTGTGCATAAATTCACGCCTTTTCCCCGTAGAGGTAGATAGACAGTATACAACGCAACATGCTATGATCCTTACATTCTCCTTTTGCTTCATATACAGTCCTAGTCATAAACGACAAAAAAATGACTGGGTTGTGGAGGTCAGTTACGTACCGTTCCATGTAAAACACCGTTTGTTGTGTACCGGCTGTATCCGTAAGATTAAAACTAGACTCTTGGACTATACTACAGGTTACAGGCACGTTAGAGAGATACATTTAATCTGTGCCATTGATCAACAAATTGGGATATTTGTGTCATTCCGCTAAAATCTGCTGGACGTAGCCAGATTAAGGCCAGTCTTTGTACCAATTAAAAGGTAGATACCCTTTTAATGGGCCTGTGAACATCTTTCGGCCGAAATATGGATGAAATGTACCAGAATGATGATTTGTGGTTATAGCACTTGAGGTCAAAAGCTGTGGAAGAGTTGTTCTGCAATTAGAAAGTTCTGTCTTCGCCAACTTATTTGGACCAACGTGATTACTAATACAATGTTAATCTAATTTAGTAGAGTAGTTCAGAGCAATCTGCTGAACACATCTGCTACTACTGCTGAGCGTGCGCGCCTGCGGGCTGTGGGTGAGTGGGAGTCGGGTCTTTGGCTTCACGCACTACCGTCGTCGAGCATAGGCACATTGTTCGACGACACAACCTTCCGCCTCGCTGTTTCTTTACGCCTTGGTGCCGCTTGCTGTTCTCCTCATCGCTGTCACTGCGGTGAAGCTGTCAACAACCTCGGTCACCACGGCCTGTCATGCAGCCGAAGTGCGGGCCGTTTTGCACGGCACGCAAATATAAACGACATTATCCGACGAGCTCTTGTCACCGTCGGCGTCCCAGCTGTTTTAGAACCCAATGGCTTGGCACGCGACGATGGCAAGAGACCGGACGGCATGTCTTTGTTTCCTTGGAAGATGGGTAGGCCTTTAGTGTGGGACGCAACATGCGTGGATACTCTTGCGCCATCCCATCTTCCAAGCTCATCGTGCTGTGCTGGTGCTGCCGCTGCGGCTGCAGAGAACCTCAAGCGGCGTAAATATAGAAACCTGTGTGGTAACTATATTTTCGAGCCGTTTGGGGTTGAAACTCTAGGGCCGTGGGGTCCGAGTGCTCATAGCCTATTTAAGGAAATTTCGAAACGCCTAGTTGACGCTTCCCGTGACCCAAGGGCTGGCTTTTACTTTGGCCAGAGGCTAAGTGTTGCCATACAACGTGGCAACACCGCCAGTCTCTTGGGCACATTACCATCTGACAGCGTTGAGGAGGAGTTTTTCGATGCCCTTTTATAGTTTGTTGTTAGTTTATCTATGTTAGTTTAATAGTTTTTAATTATCAATGTATATAGTTAGTTTAACCTAATAAAGTATGAATTATTAATTTATTTACCTAAGAATAAAATAAATAAATGCCTTATTTGAGCCTGTAACCGGTGAGGCGAGAGTCGCAAGGGACTTAGTGAGGATTTAATTTCGTACTTACGATTGATTTGGACCAACTTAAATGTCGAGAGCTCGTCATGTCGAATTGGAGTGACACTCGACCGAGCTTCGATACTCATCCGAGGGTTCATGTGATAACACACAAATAAAAAAGCTTGCAAAAAGTAGTTGCGATTTTTAGCTAGATGATTCATTGTTTCCATTGTGAAGAGGAACGGAATAATCTAATTGCAGAACATTGGAATAAGGAAAATATGATCTATTAAAACTGGATAAGATGTGCTCTTAGGAATTACTGACTAATATAATTATTGTTGTTTTATAACTAATTATAATATTGTTCTACAGGCTGATGAAGACGATAAAAATATGTATGTTAAAAAAAAAAGTCGTAGTGCGTCGAAAAGCATTTGTAGATCTTTGACAGTCGTTACAGGTATTCAGTGGCCCGAAAGTCTGACAACCAGTCTTACCAAGGAGTATCGTATTACCCAGTACAAATGGGTGGTGAAGGTCAGTATTGCTCCATGTAAAAAAACTGGTACTCAGCTGCATCCGGTTATTTTATTATTTATTTTATTTATTTTTTATTTATTTTTTAAAAACGTTGCCCCACACTAGGAATTTCTCCTGTATCGCGGGTGCGTTCACAAACATTTAAACTCACATACACAAACAGCCAGACCCGGAACAACTATCTGTAGGCCATACAAATATTTGTTCCGTGCGGGGATCGAACCCGCGACACGCAGCGCAGCAGTCAATTGCTCAGCCACTGCGCCAACCGTGCCGTCAAAGACTAGAGTTAGACTGGAAGCCGACCCCAATATAGTTGGGAAAAGGCTAGACAGATGATGACAGCTTTTATTGATGCCCGCTTCCTGGGTCTCAAAAGGAGTAAAAACTAGAATTGAACACTAATAAATGTTGGTCATTATAACTCCAGGTTTTCTCTCAATGTTTTCTTTAACAGTCCACTTTGTTCTAGTTCACAAACAAAAGTACAAAAAAAATCACACAGCTATAACTGCCACGTACGTCTCGCATCACGACCAATAATTAAAAGTTAACGCTACGAGTACACACGGTAAGAAACTCGACTACATTTCTTTTCACTGAGACCTTCGTTGGCGTTAAATTATTATAAATACCCTTCCTTAATCGAATTTTGTTATCAATTTCAAGGGTTTTATTTTGTTGTCACGGATCCCTAATTTTTTTTCTAAAATATAAGTAGCCTATGTTAGACCTTATAATAACAGCTATCTGCCAGTTAAAGTCCCGTCAAAATCGAGCCGTTTCGGAGTTTAGCAACAGACGGACAAAAATTTTAAAAAGTGTTTATGTTAAAGTATACAGGGTGTAAACGGACTCTTCACGAAGCCGTCAACCAAACATTATGTATATCAAACGAAGCAACTTTACACAAAAATTATTGCTCGAGTCGACTTTTTTTTTGGGGTAAAAATTCACGTTTTACGGTAGGACTCAATGTAACACACTCAAAACATTATTCTGATGGATGGATTGAATAGTACGGGGGTCGTGAAGGTGTCCTTAGTAAAAAAATACATGACAAACATGTGTTTAAAAAAAAATTGTGAAAAACTTGGAACTTTGACCCCCAATATCTCTGTTACTAGGAGGTTCCCAGGTATGGTCTAGACTCTAGAACAAAAAAATGATCGCAATGACGGGGGGAACAAGTGCCTTCATATGCATTCAGTAAAAAGCTGTTATGTTGATGTTACAAACAGACACTTCAATTTTACTCATTTGTATAGATGAAATTTTGGCCAAATAAAGACGGAGTATAATAAACATTATTACTTTCTAGTCACATCATTGAATACAATGTGAGGAGCATCGGGTGTTGAGTAATTTCATCCGTATTTTAATCAAAGATGCGGCTATAAACAATGTGATAACACATTTAAGGTAGGTAGGTATACTCGTATCTTGAAAGGCACGTGTTCCTAAATTGAAATTTGGATAATGTATTGTTACTGTTTAAAGATTTATAAGCTGAGGGTTAGTTGATTTTGATTGACGGAGATGTTGTTGGTCGTCTTTAACATTTTAATTCGTAGGTATAGACAGAGTTGTTTTTTTTAAATTCTTTAAACCTACCTCAATTGTTTTTTTGAGTAGCAGCCACGGATTCTGGATTCGTGCCTGGTTGATGGCAATAGGTTCACCCCCTATTACATGGGACTTAGACATAACTGGCGAAATGCGGCTAAAACCAATATTGAAACGCTACAAATAGCACAAAATAAGTTAATCTAGACTCTCATCCACTATGATTACAGTACACCAACACAAAAAATATACAATGAAACCAAGTTAATGAACATATCACAAACATACATATATAATACATGCATCTTAATAAGAAAAATACTTAATAAAAACATTCTCACACAGTATTTTACAAAAAAACATTAAATACACAAAATTGGGCTCAGAAATGCAAATGACATACAATTATACCCACCACGCACCAGCTATGGCAAGAAAATGTGATGTTCGAAGGTGCTGCATTGTATAATAAACTACCAAATAACATCAAAAATGCAAAATCCATGTCAATATTTAAGAAACACTTAAAATTACATATATTTAAAGCGAGCGCACCTTAGTTCATTACATACCACATCTAGTTGCGCGCGTTCCGTGTATGTTTACATTTTGGTTATGTTAAATTATTAGCGGTTACCCTACACTTTTAGAATATTTCTTGCCTGTTTTCAAAACTGTACGCAAAATCAAATGTTTATAAATTAGTTTAATATTTCTCATGTAAGTGAAATTTCTTATGGGAAATAAAGATATCTCAAACCCGAAATGTGGGTGCACCTCTGCCTAACCCGTCAGGGCTTACAGGCGTGATGTTATGTGTGTTCTTTATAATCTTATGTATCGTATTATTTTATTGTAGTCTTAAGAATGAACTCGACGCCCTATCAAGACTTGCAATAGAAACAATTTCACTAAATAACACGTAAATCTGTTACCCTCAATTCAGGTAATTACATGTTATAATTAATATTCCTGGCTGGTTATATCAAAGAGGCGTAAGCCCAGATAGACATCGCGGCGTACTGGGTACGCTAGTTTGCAATTTTCCGCCTGGCTGGCCACGACTTGAGGCAACAGCACAACCCTGCATCTCTATGACGCATACAAAGATTTATTAGTATTACGTTTTGCATGTAAAAATGCTATGAAAGCTAGGCTTGTTGTACTCTAGATTTTGCCCCACTTTGCCCCCACATTTGCCCGCGTTTTGCCCGGACGAGTAGGTTGTTACTGTTTATAATGTAATACCGACACTCGCTGGAATTTGTTCGTAATAAACGTGACGGGAGTACGAACGGTGATGGATAAAGTAAAACGGTAGATAATTTTTACAAGCTTTTATTTTCTTTGTCTTTGATGTTTCCTTTCGATGTAACATATAAATAATTTGTTGAAGACATTTTCTTCGTTTTGTTTTATTTTTGTAACAGATTTTGTAGACTGAGATTTTTGTTGAGATAAAATAGGATTTAGTTTCGTCACTGGGCGAAAGATTGAATAAAGGAAAAGAGAGGGACATTTTCATTGTCACCAAAAAATATAACATCAAACGAATTGATCTGTTTTCGGTGCCTAGATATATACACTACCTACTGTAGCGAAATAAAATCCAGATTCGCCACTTAATAAACCTAATATAAAGGTAAAAGTCTATGAAATTATTCATAGACTTTTAAACAATAAAATAAAAACTTCTCATCATCTTTAAACTTTTGTGGTCGCGGAATTACTTATGATGGGTAGTGTTAGTTATGAGATGAGTTTCAGCTTCGTGGTTTATAAATTTAGTTACACATTTAGATTTTTTTTGTATCCGTTTACTAGCAATTGCAATAGCTGTCGGAGAAAAAATCCTAGTTACGTCAAAGGTTTCAATTAATCAAACAAAATTTCAGAATTAATAATTCATTCATTCATCTAGTTTTCACTCACATGAATGCTTGTAGTTACAGAGAAATTGGCTCCGCGACTGAAAAATTCGCCATGAAATAAAGATTCTTTTTTCTCTTAAGTCCAAATTCATATCCAAGGTTTGAAAAGGGCAATGCCCAGTTTTGGCCATGAAACGCCCAACAATTTGCTTTTGTTAAAAAAAAAACATCTTTTTTATGGTTATTAATCGTTGTACCCTTTTATCCAAACAAGATTGCAACATTTTTACGCAAAAAAAAGTACCGAAACGATAAAAATGAAATTAGGTAAATCCGCAATTCACTAGTTTGTAGAAAAATTAAAAGTGTTGCCAATTTCTAAGAGCGTAAAAAAAGATTCGATTCTCTTTTTTTCAATCGATTTTTTATGGTGTCTTTATTGTATTGCTAATATTATTTTTCGATAATTGTTATGATAATTACAATTTGATTTACCATGAAACACTAATACACTACTGCACAATTTAACTGTTATTCTAATCAGTCAAAATACATCTAAAACAAAATTTAAATAAATAAAATCGGGTTCCTTGCTCAGGAGCCGGATCTAGATTTGTTTACGAGTAGCAGTAAAGCTATGCTTAATTAATGCATACAATTGGGTATTTTACCAAAATAAACTAATTAGTCCGTCAGATAGATTTCCAAAAAATATTAGACACATTTTTTTTTCACATAAACAAAAAATGATGACGATACAGTGCGTTGAAAACTCATGTGACGTCATAATGTCAGTACACTTTTACTGGCGAAGTGACGTCACACGCCCCCACTCATGATCTTTGATGCGTTTTATCTTTGTCAGTTTTTATTGATTTGATAAAACAAAAAATACGTATCGAATATTTTTCAATAATCGAACTGACGGGCTAATTAAAATCATATTAAGTCTAGTTGGTAGTATGTTATGCAGTTGGCTTGCTGCACGCTTTGGTTGGGCACGGCATCAGACTAATATTTTACCTCTTGCTCAATTTCTTGATGATGTACTGATTGTGTATGATACAAATGATGTATAAGATCTATAAAATGAAATGAATGATGTATAAAATATCTTATTGTGAAAAAACTGTACCGTACTGAAAAAACTGTAATATGTGAAAATAAAAACCTTTATATCTTAAAAATCCGGACTTTTTTTTAACCAATTCCTTAACCATTTAATTCTTTTAATTGCTATCATTTCCATATGCTTTTATATGTGTGCACCCATGGCCGAAGTGTCTATGAACGATAGGCATTCCCCTTTAAAAATAAAAGGTTATAGGCCAGTAATAAATCAAGAAGTTTCAAGTTTACAGGTTTTATGGAGAAGAACACTGCACTGCAGTAGCAAAGGGTCAATTTTTGTAGGACTACATGTCTTTCATGTGATTATATTATTTGTCTATAGAATACTGACTGTGCCATTTTTCAAAGGGAAACCGGAAGGAATCGAGTTGTATGGAACCTTCGCCGCTGCTGCACTGCCTAGTATTTTATTGGCTACCTGGAAGTCTGTGGTCAAAGTGATCCTCTCCTCGCTTTTGGTATTTCTGCATCAATAAGCTGTGTACAAATACCAGCTATCCTCTTGTCTCTCTCTCGATGCAGGGAATAATAACGTTTTTATCTATTGAAGAACAACATGAAAGCCGGAGTCGGGACATAACCGTGAAGGGGTGCATTCTACGGCTCTTATCGACAAAGTGATGTTTATTGACGCCGGCTAAACGTTAAAGTCGCTCATTAGCACATCAAACTGGCTGACTGTACACAACTGTACACGGTACACTGGTGTACAGAGCACACATTGATGGCACACGTCGACGCACAAAGCTAACTTTTGTTAGTTAACGAGCCTCTGTAAAACTGACTGTATAGTAGTGTGTTGGTTTGATGATTCTACTCGTATATTAGAAGTGTTGTAAGTCTAGTAAACATTGATTTTGATGAGTAAGTAACTCAACCTACTTTGTCGGTTTAATATTTATTGAAGTTCTGGCTGTTACCTGTGGCGTCGTCCGTGCGGCGGTAAGAAATGATTCCACGAAAACATAGAACTGAGATAAAAGGTATCCCATGTCCTAACTGACTTAATTCATGGTCTATGTGTGCGATAAATTTCATGGAAATCCGCTGAGCTGTTAAAAAGTCAAAAGAGTTACTTTCAAATCAATAATGTACCGTGTACGTACACATATATTTCCCAAATAACGATGAATGGTATGTTCTACGCCACGACACGGCGAAACATAGCCAGGATCCCAGGCATTCACATTCAGAATCTCAAGTCCTGTATATGTGTGACTGTCAATAGACTCTTCATGGTACAGTAATAGTACTGCCACAGTATTGACGTAAACCGCTCAAAGGTACCGCTGCGGATTGCATTTATATATCGAACGTGTTTGTTGGTTCACCGAGTTTCCAAACCATCATGTGTCAGCTACGAATAATATCGGCACCTCAAACGTACCATGGTGTCTGAAAAAGTTTTACAAAATACTCAAATTGTTAAAAAAAAGCTTATTTTATTTAAAAGGATGAAGGTGTGTGCGTATAACCAGATCAATCCAACTGGACAGAAGTTGCCATGGTTGACCTGCAAGTCTTTAAATAGACTCCAGACGCAGGGTGGCTGCAGCAAGGAAAACCTGCTCAGGTGGAGTGTAAATCTGGTGATGTTCCACAGACGATGAGGCACTTCATATCGTGTCCTGTGTGTCTTGTTGTTTGTTAAATACAAGAACTGATGCTACTGACGGCGCCAAACTAGTGGCTCAGTTCGGGGCCAAAAAATTTAGATTGCTAAGCAAGAGAAGTGTGCAAGGATCGTAGCAGGTGGCATTCTGTGGTGTCTGCCAGTGCCTACCCCCATAGGGAAAGGATATGTATGAGTATTTAAGAATAGAACACCGCGTAACGCGTTGTAGAAACTTTATGGTGTCATCTAAAGAAAATTGGGATTGTGAAACCACTTTAAAAGATTATTTTAGAATTTGTTTATTTAATCGTACTAAAAAATACTGGCGTTTATTTCTGGATGTCAGTCTTCAGATATAAATTAATGCAAATCTAAACACTCAGTTGTTCTAACTGAAATCTTTTCGACCCTGCGGTTTAATAGATGTTAACTCCAAAAATAGAAAACTAACAATTATTTTGGTCTGTGGATCCGCATTTAAGACCCTCAAACGCTGTTCTCAATTGAGCGCAGTTAGTCAAAATAGACCTAGGTTTATAAATCCGGATGTAGCACATCGAGAGCACAATAGCAAAATCTGTGGGTGTTAGTTAAAGTTGGTACACAGCATAGCACATAGGTTGATTCTCTGTCCTGTATTTGGTGACACAGTCATGCCGCGCCGCGTCGCGCCGTGTCACACTGAGCTACAGAGGCGCACTGTTTGCTTGTCCCCCACACAGGTACCTTCGTTAGACGCACAATTGATTATCGCTGTCTTTGAAATCGCAATTGTGTTGACACTACACTCTCCAATTAACTAATGGCTCTGAACCTAGAACTGTCTTACTTTGAATAGCGACACGTGATTGTTTCTGTGACGTTAATAGATTTATAATGCGGCTAATTATATATATTAACTAAATTGGCTAAACAGTTTCTTTGTTAGTCTCGTCTTTGTTTCGTGGTGATGGAGTATTGTCATTGATATGACTTATATGAAAACAAAAGACAGAACGAGGCAACGACCTTTCGAGGAGCAATTTATTGAAAGTCACATAAAAAATATTCAGTAGGTAATTATTTTCCTTCTCCATTACAGGTGGCCTACCATGACGTCTTAAAGCAGGATTGTTTTAATCTTATTCCATAGTGGGAAAGAGATGGCGCCGTCTCACTCCCACACTGGAATTACATTAAAACAATCCTACTTTATGATGTCATGGTAACCCCCCATGTCTTGTCCAAATACGTAGCTACGACTCAAATGTCTACTTAGTGGAACAATTTCGTTCCAGGAACATTGAATTAATCTGTTTCATAAATACATTCGTCATCACACTTTGCGAAATTGAAAGCTTGTCTTTTCAATTATTCATGACGACTCAATTAAAATTAAAATCTATATCTACAAATTGCCTGTTTTTCTCTAATTAGAATTGAAGCTTAACTGGATTCGGCCTATTTGCAAAATAAATATTTGAACAGGGATAGCGGAAGATTGTTACTGCTATATTTATTTCAGGATGGCTATTTCAAGGGTTCATTGATTGCCTTTGTTCGGTTTTCTTTGCGTCGAATAAATAATTGCTTAATATTAATTTGTTTTAAACATCAAATAAAAGTTTAATATATTTTTGATTTCGGATTGGTCGGAGAGGGTAAATTGTAATGCCATAGGGAGGCCTTTGCCCAGCAGTAGGACAGAGCAGCCTGATACAAAAACAAAAATCTTCTCGATTATTTTATTCACTAAATTGTTGGTAACACAATTTCGATTCGGATTATAAGTTTCTAACAAATGTGCCTGCCCGGTCGTTCAATAAATAGTAAATTCCTGCAATTCTTGGATTCTACATATTATATTTTATTACGGAAAATGTCCTTTTGTTTATTATAGCTTTTGGAATATTTATAATCTGAGTAAATCTAGCGAAACAATGGTTCTGTCGCAATTTGTCAAACTGTTTTGCTGCTGGTAGCGTTTCAGATGTTGTGTATGTAGGTAGGTAGATATTACGGCTCCAACCTCCGTTAGTTTCTAGGTAATGCTAGTAGAACAGCGATTCCGGTTGCCGATCCGGTATCCGGTTGGACGGCAACCAATTGAAAATACAATGTATTCAGTTACAAGATTTCTGATGAAAGTTTCGTTTGTGACTCCGACTTTTCGGCAAAATATCAACGGTATCAATGAAAAGTTTGAAATGCTTAAAATAAAAATCCTTCATTTTTTTTTAAATATTGTTTCACAGTAAAATAAGTTCTCTAGTTTTACTGATGGCTTAATAACTGTTTATGGCCAACTGAAAAATGGTAGGTAATTGAATAAAAGGAACTTTATGTATAAATCAAAGCTAAATATGTGAGACAACAAAGGTGACCGATGCACAGTCATGTGGAAGCACCTGAAAAAACGATTCTTCATTAGACATTGTACTGTATGTGGGTGACAGAAGCCTGGTGACGGCTATACTTGTATTTAGGAAATTCGTTTGCGACGTGCTCAAGTGGGGTCGTTAGCAATCGGGCTCGAGAGCAACACTGGAGTTTTGAATTAATGCCTTTCCAATCGTGATTACCTGGGCCAAGGAAACGGGCCAACAGCCACTGTGACGTTCGTGACTTAATTAAAGCGAACAAAAATCGTTCACCATTTTGATCGTCGAGTGTATCTCGGGTTTAAGTGGACGGAATTAGAACAATACCGAATTGACGACGTCGCGTCGTGACGTAGTTTGGATTGGTTTTTAATGGGCAGGGAAACTTTGATGTTTGATTATACTTGTTTTTCGTTTGTTTAAAAAAGTTTTGTGTTACGACTTTTAAATGGAGGAAAAATGAAAGGAAAAATATCTCTCACAATATGGGTCCACAGTTTAATTATTTCTGAATTATGATAAATCTTATGTATTATTTCTTAAAATCAGATTCAATGCTCGGGAAGATTCTTTTGATGTCACAGGTAAGTGTTGCCAAAATTAGAACTTTGGCTATCATAAAGAAATTTTCAGCAAATGTTACCCTTAAAAGTTTTCCAGGGCACTAAAAGTTACCCCGCTGTCGCCTGAATAAGTCGTATAAGAAGTTTTTCATTAGATTTATATGAAATAATTATTATTTCGTATAGGTGCTCCTGTTATCAGGAATAATAAAATAAATTTCAGCTTAATCTTGATGTACATTAGGTTACCGATAACGGCTTTTTGGAATTCTTAATGTTTGCTTTTATGGTTTCGTTTTAATACATTTGAATTTTAAATCGAAGTGAAAAAGTAAACCTATGCTTAAAACGTAGCACACATTTACTTAATTTTTATATTTACAAATACCACATAAAACTGTTGACAAGTGTTATAACTGCTATATTACTAAACAAGCATTAAGCAGTAAATTACAGGATTTTATAGCTGCCATTTTATTACTTTTTTAGGGTTCCACAGTCAACAAGGAACCCTTATAGTGTCGCCAGGTCCGTCTGTCTGTCTGTCCGCAGCTTAGCTCAAAGACTCGTAGTACTAGAAAGCTGTAATTTGGCATGAATATACAGATTAGTTACACCAACAAAGTGGTAAATGAAATCTCGAAAAGTACTTTTTTTAGGGCAGATTTCTTTACTTGTAAACGGGGATGTGTTTTTTTTCTCGCGCACCCCATAGTGTGGGATCTCGTTGGATAAGTTTTAAAAAATATTGCATTTAGTTTATTACAATCCTTTTTTGATTAAGGGATTCGTTTGTGAAAAATTAAGCTTTAAGGTGGTTGCGTCAGGGTAGCCCGCGAAATTCAAATTTTCTTACGTTTTTTGAAATTTGCAGGTCATTGTCAGGTTGTATGTTGATGAAAAATGAGACGCGCGAGTAACACGTATGTAGTTTACAGAATCACAATCATGAAAATCATTAATATAACCCTGTAAGACCATATAACCCTATTGAATGACTTTTTCATGAAATATTCATTAATAGGATTACATGAACTTAGATGGTTGTATTGATGATTTTCATGATTGTAATTCTGTAACTACATACGTGTTACTGGTGCGACTCAGTTTTCATCAACGTACTTACAACCTGACACTGACCTGCAAATTACAAAAAAGGTAAGAAAATTTGAATTTGGCGGGCTACCCTGACGCAACCTTTTTTTTTTTTTTACGGAGGGGAAGTTATCAAATGACTTCTCCCGCTCTGGGCAGAGCGGAAGGGAGTGTCAGACTTGTACTGACTAAAACCCATCCATGTTCCTTCCTTGCCCTTTGTGTTCCAGGGCCGCGGTATCTCTCTCGAACAGTCCCGCAGCCATGGCAGCCAGGCATCGGCCTACGCAACCACTTTATAGTGCTAATTTTTGTTAGACTCAAGTGTCCCGGCCCCATCTACCAGCTAAATGGTTGTGTTTGAGAGTGTGAAAAAATTCACAGTGGTAGTATATACAACGAAATTAAAAGGAAAACTATCAAGACTAAGTAGGCTTTACAAGTTTACGAGTAATAGTCGGCCAGCTTTTAAAATGTACTTGTATAACATATTTTCCTAGGCATAATGTATGGGAGCACAGGTTTTCAACTGCAATATTACAATAAAAATCGTCGTTCGGAGGCAAATCGGACTGTAGGAAGTGTCCGCATATTTTGATGGGTAACTACGGAACCCTACATCAGTTTTTTAAAACATACATAATATAACTTTATGTACAATTGTACGTTTCAAAACTCTATGTAAGTAAAAGTTAATGCATTAAAGTTGTTAACGAGTCAACTTACATATTATTTATATTTGTGGCGAGGTTAAGTGCGAAGTTTTCTTTAAAATTTGTGCACTTCACCTAAGTAACAGTTAAAGTGCTAAAAGTTGGTGATAGTGCTGCGAATCGGCGGAGCCTAGCGTTGAGTTCTTGTGTACGTACGTCTATGGGATGTATACTTACTTGTGACCGTGCAGCCTATTAATATGACGGCATTGTCTATCTTTCACGTAACTTT
This sequence comes from Lycophotia porphyrea, assembly GCA_950005105.1. NCBI lineage: Eukaryota > Metazoa > Arthropoda > Insecta > Lepidoptera > Noctuidae > Lycophotia > Lycophotia porphyrea. Next base: position 13,263,995 of record OX465393.1, read on the forward strand.
GTAAATCTCACTTTTGTGTTTCAATACGTAAGAATAAAATAATCTTTTTATAATCAGGCAAGAAACTCTCAGTAAGACAAATTAAATAGTTCTTTAGTCAACAACGAAATAAGTGGTCGTTTGTCGGCCGATGTGGTCTGGGTGCTTGCCCAGATCCCGAGAATAGTCTCGTCCTATACCTAACATGAACATAGCTGGTGAAAATTAATACACCTCTGTTCGATCTTCGGAAAATTCAGTCGAGACGTCATGTCCATATAGCTGAGAAACCAGGGTAAATTATATATCATGGATATAGGACGTACAGGAATGCCTTTATTTAAATTAAATAAATATTCAATTCCTTTTGAAAGTCGCTACTGTAAGTTTAATTTCCTACCTAACTTGTATGAGTCCTTCTATTTGTCTTCCTGATGAGGAACAGATATCTGAAGTTCCTCCGTACAATTTCCTTTATTTATACAGCAAGGCATCCTCTTGAGGATTTACTTCGATTTTTTATTAAGTATGTCTAATAGATACCCTGAGCTCCGCAAGGGATAAGTTTTATTAAACAAAATGGCTAACGTTCAACTTCAATCAATCAGTTTGTGTAAACGTTTGAAATTTTGAATGGGAAAGTTGTGAACGGAAAATTTAACGGAATTGTTTTACGAAGGTTTATTGTTAGCCTCATCATATCACTGCTGGGCAAGACCCGACTTCTGCCGATTAGTTCCGAGCGGTTCCGATCCAGGTCGAATGTGTCCAGCTCGTTCCTCAATCTTCTTTTTATGCAGGTACTCAGGTAATTAAATAGGACAGACTACTAAGTACTCGTTACTAGACAACATTTTTTCTTGGAAACTGTAAATTAGTAATAACAATTATTTTATCAAGGAGTGTTTTATAAGAATTCTTTGTACTTAGCTCTAAGTTCTTGTAGTGGTCAATGTTTCTTTTAATACTAAACCATTTTTCACCAGGATATCAGTTTCTTCCGCCATAGAATGCTTACAACAGAGATTTTCATTTTATCATGAAAAAAAAGCTCTCAGTGCTAAATCATGCATTGCAAGATTTTTAGGCCAAAATCTACAATACTAACCACCAGATAAATGGAATCTATGAACGCAGTGTTTGAAAATTGTAAAAACTAAACAAGTTACGAAAATTAAACAACAAAGCCTTTTTAAAAATAGCCCTTTTATTAAGTAGAAGGATTGAAACGCAAATAAAACGGCGCAGACATTATTATTTGAAACGTAGAAAATTACAGGTTACGTATATTTGCTAGTAACTTCGTGTAAACATCATTTGCTTAGTTTTCGGTTAGTTATTAGCATAACATTGTAACTTTGTGATCGCGATCCCTTCACTTTGTTATAGGTACATAATATTAAAACAACTTTCGAATATCATCGTGCCTTATGAATAAATTGTAGATGTAACAAAAATACACGACTGACTGAGAACTTAGTTAATTTATTTAGTTTATTAGCATTACATGATTATTTTTATTCAGCTGAATATTTTTTACGTGTATTAAAAAGGGTCATACCTAATTATATTTAAAACTTTTTTTTCACCGACTTTTAAAAAGGAAGTGGTTTTTAATTTAACTGTATTTTTTTGTAATGTTTGTTACTTCATAAATCTGGAAATATCGATTAAAAAAAAAGTAACCGACTTCACTTCCGAAAGTCATTGTTATTTGTTTCATTGACTTACAGTACCCAGTGGTACCAATATCTGCTTTAATTATAATAGAAATATTATAGAATGTAGAAAATATAAAATATTATTAAACCGTGAACGTTTCTTAATGCTATTAAAAAGGTTTTCGCTAAAATCGCGTGATGGTTAAAACAATCAACATGACACGGAACGTTTGTAAATCCGCCGTTTTGATGGCTGACAGACAACTTCATTTGACGTTTACTCTTTCTGTTTATTTTGATTTTCGTAAAAGTGTTTCGGCAGATTTTTCGTATTTATTAAAAAATATTTAATGAAAATGGCACAGCAAGTAGGCGCATACTCCACAAAGCTGTTGTATCAATCGTGCATTGTAAGATGCTACAGACGTGCGCCCACTTGTATGTGTGTGGATTTGTCGCGAGGTGAGTGATGTGATGATAAAGCTTTTATAATGTGAACTTGATAATATTATCTGCGTCGTTATCTCTGTGTTGTAACTGAAACACCCAGTTACCCTCCTTGTCCACCCACTGCTTTAGGATTTAGTTATCGAGTAATGAACTAATAAAACGGGTACGTCATTCCTTAAATTATATTTGTGGCTCTAGAGATAAATGCGACTAAATAATAATCTTTTTGGGTGCACTGGTTGGGTAGTGGAAAAAATGGAGTACTATATTTCTTGACTTATTTTGTTTCTTTTCAGTTATACCCACTTGATGTAGTTTGTGATACTGGATGATATCAAAGATATGGAAATACAGCCCATGGTTATAGGAATAGAACAGTAATAACCACCTCCAATGCCTGCGTCTGATGCCAGATGTTTTGCATATATAATGTCTGTCGTGTGGTTGTTATCTTGGGCAAGAGATCAAGATGAGGTCTAACCACCTGCATCTATTTTGGATGAAATCCTACTACTAATTGATTATGATGATTAAAAGCAATAAATATTTTTGAAGTATAAAATGTGTTTTTTTTTTCCATACACGGCCAGCTTAGAACATCATACTTGCCTAATATTTATCAGTGTATAATATCCTAACTAAATAAATGTCTTTGATAATCTTCTAGTCATTGTGGCTTTAAGGGTGTTTGGGATGCCCCTATGCTTACTTATCAATCAATAAATATTAAAATAAATAAATAAAGATCCACACCGTATCTGTCTGTCATTCCTTGGTTTAATTCGTAACTTCTTACTAAATGTATTTTGATGCAATTATCACGATTAAAGAAATTGATTCATGAGGAACGTTTCAATGCTGGCCTGGGCGATGCCGCGCTATTTCGAAATGAATATTATATATCTTTTCTCTTAAATCAGACTATCCCATCGTGAAAATCGTATCCAAATCTTTTAAGTAGTATGGAAACGAATGAGTGACTATTTTTGATATTAAACAGTGCACTACTTTAACTTAAAATATCGGTTAAACCTTTTCAATTGACAATATTAACGTTTTGAGGTTATTGTTAGATTCACGTTTTCATTTTCGAATTTCTCAATAATCCGGTTAGACAAAGCCTAGCTAATATTACCACTCTAATCTAGAGATTATAAGGAAGAAATAAATATACGTTTCATTATTATATGCTAAAATTTACGTGATGGGCCTATTCTCCAAACAAAAAAAGTTGTCTCCTTTAAAAGTAATTTCGCGAGAAATAACGATTGTAACTTTGAGATAAGATCTTTTTCATAAAAATATGAGTTCCAAAATACTATGTTCGTAACAACATGGCGGCGTTAGTTCTGATTTTGCCCACGCGACAATTACGGTTATGAATTATGTTATTCTAGCCAAATCCAATATTAAAAAAATATGCTATTATTACCTTTTATCTTAATTTGACCGAGACTTATCTTTTGAGAGAGAGTAAGTGTGGTACCGAAATTACATGGCTGGCTGCCTTTATTCTTTTAATCAGAACAGTAGGAGTAAAGAACCTTTAAAAGTTGTAAAGTCTTTACTTATAGGTGCTTGCGACTGTACACAGTTGTTCGCAGGTACGTCTTCAATCAACAATTGATCGCAGGTAGTGTTGGACTAAAATAACTATCCAATCAATCAGAGATGCTACCATATTTTTTATGAAAAGGCTTTGGACTTAAAGGTGCTGCCAGGGCTGCGGGACTGTTCGAAAGAGATACCGTGGCCCTGGAACACAAAGGGCAACGAAGGAACATGGATGGGTTTTAGTCAGTACAAGTCTGACACTCTCTTTCGCTCCGCCCAGAGGGGCAGGAGTCATTTGATGATATCCCATCCGTAAAAAAAGAAAAGGACTGAAAGGTAAGGTACCTCCGATCTACATAACATCTATACACAAAACATCTCGCCTTGTGATCCCCGAAGGCTTATACAGAGGCGTACTTAACAAGTAGGCACCTACATTTCGCCAGCTATATTTTTAAGTCCCATGTTATAAGAGGCGAGCATATTGGCATCAACCGGGCACAGAACCAGACTACGTGGCAGCTACTGAAAAATTCCTGATGGAAAAACCTAATAACTCTGCCCGACCTGGAAATCGAACCCAGGACCTCATGCTCAGCAGTCACGCTGGCGACCAAATACCTACAAGGCAGTCCAAAACATCTATATTGGTACTTCATATTATTCCAGAATATTTTGAAAGAAAGACTTAACTCTTTATATAAGATATCCTCCTTATTGTAGCGTTGTAAAGCTAACTAGAAAAACAAACTGATGAAACGAGCTCCTAGTTTCAACGTCCTTTACCTAAGTACCATAAATATTGATTTTTCCGGTATCCCTGCTAGATACGACGTAAAATCTATAAAATATATTCATTCCACAAACTATCCTGTTTTAAAACTTCCATTCGATAACTATAATATGTGTTACATAAACGTAACATTAGTTTTTGCGGTGAACACAATAAATGTCGGTACGAACCGAAGTGTAACGAAAACAAGTGCCTTATTTAAATGTCTGCCCCCTTATTTGAGTTAGGGCGATCTCGCACCTGAGCACAGGGGCTTAAGGAAAGGATGCTAAATAAATATTTTCTAAATGGAAAGGATAAAGGGCCACGCTTCAGCGATAACTTTCTCGAGGTAACGTGAACAAGCAAGCCAGTTTGCGTAGGTTCCGACAACATTTCTAATTAAGCGATTGGCTGTTATACCGTATCGTATATTACTTCGTACAGCGCTACGCACCTAATTGTGTGTGCCCTGATTTTGTACACAATATTAAGACAGCCGTAAACAAACTTTTTGTTCCGAAGTTTTAAGATTTTTGTGAAATCGATCCGAGTTTCCAAGTTGGTAATGTTTTGTTGGAACTCCTAAAGTATTCTTATTAATAATGATTATAAACTTGTTTTATCATATATTCGTTTTAAATTAGCAGTTTACTTTGTAAATTATAAAATATAGGCAAAGTTTTTCGTTAATGTGAAGCCGCGTCGAGTAATAGATAGAAAGAAATTGTTCCACTCTTTATCCGTTTCAGCTAATTACAAGTTTCTGAGGCGCGCCGAGGAATGTGCTACAGCGAAACTAAATAAATTCACTTTATTGTTATTTCTTTGCATTCTGTTTAATTGTATTCCTTTAATGTTTAGTTTTCCTTCTGTACAGTACAGAACGCCTTGATGATATTTTCCATATTTGAAGTTTTTGTTGAAATAAATATTGTTCTAATTTGTCTATTTTTGTACGGACAGGTAAAAAGTAAACATAAGTAGAAGCTCATTACTAACTTTTTTCACAGTAACTTAGTCTAAGGATTTTACCCGATTTATCTGGGGGCGCGGAAAAACATTCTACCTTACCTGGCCTGTTTTAATAAGAAGTTAAATAAGGAGTCCTAAGCTAACAATTTATTTTGATCCAAACCATCCTTTCGTACTGGCCGGCTGGGAAGTTATGAAGTGGGATCGAGGGCCAGATGAGATTTTCCTGCTGGCGGTGAAAAATTGGGACGAATAAAATAAAACGGTGAGTGAGAAATTAATCTGCTCTAACTTTTCGTTTAAAACTCGACTTGGTTGAAAAAATAATGTGTAGTAAACGTAAGATATAAATATTAAATCAGTGTTCTTGGTTGTTCGGGGCACAACCCTAGCGGCCGTAATCCGCGGCCGGCCTTATCTGTCTCCGTTCATCTTGTAAGCAATAATTTAATGCTGAGATTATTTTTCACTCTTGACAGCAAGTTTTAATGTCTTTTGAAATGAAATCCAGTCACACTTACCGCTTTTATTTCATTTATTAGGGTGATTGCTGAAAAAGACTGAAAGCACTTTACAATGCAATTGAAGTCCCTGAACAAGCAGGCATCTATTTAAATGGTCTTAAATCGTTTAATGAAGCACAAACTAAATAATTTCATAATTTATTTAGTAATATTTGTACACAATGATACCACCATTAACTGTGTTACTCACATTGGAAAATGGTTAACGAAGAATTTATGATGGATAAATGAATGTACGTAATGGAAAATACGTTCAAAATACATTCATAATAAAGCAATTATCTAAATAGGTACTAGAATCGAATACCAATACGTATTTATGTAGGTAAACCACATCACTTGGGCTAGTTAACCCTTAATTATCTATTTTAATAGACCGTTTGGAAAATAAAGGCAATTAAGCACGTAGGGGAATATTATTTTGATCAAATTAATTCTCCAAAAGACTTCCAAAATTTAACGAGACGAAATTAAAAAACTTGTTGAGAACAATCTACCTTTGACGCACATATTTTCGATTGGATGAACTTATCTGAAGAAAAAGGGCTGATTCTTCAACATCCCGTTCCAGAGGGGTAGGTGCGACGCGGCAGAAAACTTTGAGAGTAGGTAATACCTTCGGAGGAGAAAACCATATCAAACTTGAATCAAAAGAAGTTGATGAATGATGACATGTTCCCGATTTTTATATCAATTTGTGTTTCGTAAGTTGATTTAACAAAACATTAAATAACATCACGCCTGTAATCCCGAAGGGTTAGCCAGAGGTCTAACTAACTCACATTTCCCCAGTTATATTTAAGTCCCATTTAATAAGGGGTGTGACTATTGCCATCAACCGGTCACGAATCGAGACTCCATGGCTGCTCCTGAGAAATTCTTGGTGGGAAAAACCCAATAACACATTGCCCGACTTGGGAATCGAACCCAGGACCACATGCTCAGTAGTCGCGCTTGCGACCACTAGACCAAAGAGGCAATTATTAATTTAAGTGTGTGTGTGTGTGTGGTTAAGTTTTGAAATTCAGATTACTTTAAAGCTGTTATAAAATCGAAGTTCCAGTAATTTGAATAGCTGTCGTTTTGACAGCCTGTCTACAGACGAAGAATTTCAAGAGGATTGGAGTACGAGTAAGTTTCAATTGATCTAATCGGTCTTTCAGAAACCGTTGTGAAAGTGAAATTGAACTTTTCCAAACGTTTGAAAAGAAAAAGTGATCAGAATACTAACTCGTTACTCAGTTCCTATTTTAGAATGATCCAAGCCTTTGCTTAGTACTTATTTTGATTCTAAGAACCGTTTCCTCTTATGTTTTCTAGAAGTTTCTGTAATAAATATTATGCAAGACATGCTGTGTATTGGAAGCTCAGATATAAATTAAGGGCTAACCCGCAAAGAAGAAGGTTCCTAATAAAAAAAAAATAAGTTTAATTATTTAAATAAAAAGAACCAAAAATTTGAAAAAATCAGAAAAAAACCCAACATTTCTCTAAAAATGAAACGGTAAACTGACATCACTACCTACCTCGTTACGTTATTTTTATGCTTTATGTGTGGATAACGAAACAACCCCAAGAGAAGGTAGGTAGATAAGTTAGGTACTTACATGGAAAGATAAACTGCTTTTATTTAAGTACTAACATAAGACCTACCTTTTTTTTTTTTTTTTTTTTACGGATGGGAAATCATCAAATGACTTCTCCCGCTCTGGGCAGAGCGGAAGGGAGTGTCAGACTTGTACTGACTAAAACCCATCCATGTTCCTTCCTTGCCCTTTGTGTTCCAGGGCCGCGGTATCTCTTTCGAACAGCCCGCAGCCCAACATAAGACCTACCTGACGTTCGATTTTAATTGTCTGTTTCTCAGTCATTTTTATAAGTGATTTACCGATTTTCTAGTTTGGATCTATATTTTAATTCCATTTAGTTAAATATAGTGTTATCATCACCATGAACCTTCTCCATTTGTTTCGGACGTAGGTACCGACATACGAGTAGTGTAGACTCGGATGACTTATGTTCTAGTAAAATAGACATGTTTGCTTAGGACTTAAGTTAAATAAACAATATGTACATAACACATGCTAGATGACAGCACGAAATAGAAAGCCTTTTCTAGATAATTCTGCTAGAACTCAGAGAACATTCTCGTAGTTTTGAAGCCGTGTTTTAATCAAAGCCTCTTCTTGTTTATTCTCAGAACATGGAATAACAAAACGCAATTCAGGATATTTTTTAATAAAAATAGGTACCTGTGTGTGGAGCTCGTATCCGTCAGCGCAAAGCGAGCCAAAGCTCAGACTACGACGGCAAACAAACAAAGCGTGGACAATACACATGAACTCAAACATTTTGGCATACAGGCAAACAGCTATTTACCGCTCCACAGGGGTTTGTCAAATTATCGAAATATACTTTTTATTACCTCCAATGATTTATAAAGCGAAGGGCTGCCCAAATTTATATTGCAAACCTTTTAACTGGTGATTCATACAGTTTCGGGAACATTAATAATTTGGGTTTTATGACGAATAAAACGACTCGTTCACGACGAATAAAATGACCGCTTCACTTTATCATAAAGTTAAGCCTGCCTCGGTTCTCAGAGGTCCTATTTTTTCTAGGCGTTTGTAAGATACAATAAGGAAATATGGTAAAAGGTTGGGTTATATGGCTCACAGGTGATTCGTGCATGTTTTGTTGTATCATGAAATATATTTCGTAGTTTAAATAATGTTATCTGTAATGGTTTCTTCCGTTTCCGTCTTTTCTTTTCGCTGTTTGTTTTGAAAGGAAATTAGTAGCACTATTTTCTTGTTAATAAAGCAAATAGATTTAATTTGTCCTGTATTTATCTAAATATGTAGTTTGCAATTCTGTGAAATTGTAAAAAATACCAATGACCTATGAAACCAAATAACTAAATATAAAGGGTGTAAACAAACTCTTAACGAAGCCGAAAGGCACTTGTTCTCCCCGTCATTGCAATCATTTTTTTGTTCTAGACCATACCTGGGAACCTTCTAGTTACGGAGATATTGGGGGTCAAAGTTCCGGTTAGTCCCGCTATGGTATGGTCCCGGTATGGCACCCTCTTAAAATACCTATCAAAAAGTCCCGCTATGGTACCCATCTTTTAGATCTACGTTAGACAATAGAAGGTACAACTGAAAAGAAAAGTGTATCTATAAATAAATACTTTTAGGAGTGTATCAATAAAACGTCTGTTTGCGATATTAAATCAGTCTTTTATTAATTCAAAATATTTATAAAAAAATATCAAACAGTAAAACGAAATATTAATTGCAATGTAATTTTTAAAATAATCAACAATATTAATTACCAATAATCAACAATAAAAAAAATATAAAAAATCCACATCTCAGAAAAGTATTACTGTAAATATTATAAACTACAAATAAAAACAACATCCAGACATAAATATTAGTTACAAATAATCAACATTGAGAAAAGGCAGTAATTGTAAATTTATATAAACTACAAAAATAATCAACAACCAACTAGACAAATATATTAATTACAAATAATCAACATGGAGAAAAAGGCGCAAATTGTAAACATAAACTACAAAAAATAATCAACATCGAGAAAAAGTATTAAACATTTTAATAGGCTAAAAACAAAATTAAAATAAACTATTTTTTTAAATGTTCTGATCGAAATGTTGACTTTGATATGTTAATCAGAAAATCACCAATGGAGATAGCTTTATTTTCGTAACTTTTTGTTAGCTTTTGAATCTGGCGGTCGATTTCTATACTTGTTCTTTTTCTTGAATTTATAGGTGATCTTTTTAGTCGAAAGCTATAACAAAAATCATCAGTTATTTAAGTTAAGCTATATTTTTTTCAGTAACCGTCTGTAATAGAAGGCGACAACCAATAATATCTACCAAAATAAATAAAATCAAATCCATTTTCAAATTCTTCTATGTACTCGTATTATGTAAAAAAATATATATCTGCTTTTAAAAATATTATATCTGCTTAAAAATATTGTCTAAAAAATACAACTTACTTGGCTTGTTTTATATCAAAGTGACATGTGTCGTTGCCAATTGTTTGCAGAAACAATAATAAACTGGGATTTTTTCCAATAATTTTGTTGAATCTGCCATTCCATGATTCCGCCAAGTTAGTTGTTCTATGGCGTTCATTATGGCAACACCAAATGAGGTCTGGATATTCAAGCCACTGAGTGACAAAATAGTCATTGAATTTGGTCATAGCTTCATCGTCGAAACTGAAAAAAATACTTATTAAACGTTCGTACTTGTAAAGCAATGAAATTAACAGGTCCTTACTGATATTGTTGTTCTTTACTTTTTTGCCATATAATTAGAGTTAAGTACTCAAACATCATTTTGGAAAGTAACCAAGATATTATACCTATTTTCCATTATATGCAGCCAGCCGTCTTCAATATCTTGTTTGGGCAAAAACGCCAAGCCTATGCATTGCTTAACATGGTTCGAGGACTCTTCGTGTTCCATGAGATTTAAAGATTTCGCTTTTTTGATAACGTTCTTTTGAAAATGTACGTTACATCCATTTATTTTGATATCAGGAAAAATCTTCGCTGCTGCATTTATTACTCCTATTTCATAATCGAAGGTAAATTTCGATGGACGCCATTCAGGCAAAGTTTGTTTAATCAATTCGAAAACTTTTTCATAAGTTTTCCCTTCTTTGTTTTTTAACAGAATATAAAATAATGGTGCTACATTCGTGGATAACTCAGTGCTTCCCATGTCTCCATGAATGACATAAACTTGTTCGAATGGGTTTGGGCAGCCGTCGAAAGTGCCATCACCAAAGTAATGCGTTACACATTTTATATATTCCTTTACTTCTGTCGAGGAAAATATAATTATTCGATTACAGTCTTCATTACAATAATCAGCCAATACATACTTATTAAATTCTTCTGGTATTATAATTTCTTCCACATTCTTAAATTGTGTTTTTGGTACGTTCAACGACTTATTTCGGTGTCTGTATAATACTGTTTTTAATTTTTTATAGTCAGGAACATTTCCTGTAAGGTGTAACCCTTTGTCTTTTAAGTTACCCATGTGTTTTTCGAAAATTTTCTGTACTGATCCGTAATTTGAATTTACTTCTTTTTTGCACTCACTTATAGCCATTTGAACTTCATTGTCTTCAAAATGTGGCACGCACTGATCACTGTGTTTATAATCTTTAATTATTGTATTATTGGTATTCTCAATAGTTATATATCCACTACATTTAATACTATTTCTCCTATTTACACAATGCCAAGTACTTGAATTTTTATTTTCTCTGCGTTTAATATATTTATGTCCGGCACGTAATAAAGTTTTTCCACCGCGTCGACTGTCAATAATTATTAAATTTACACCACGTGAACTACTTGACCCAGACATTGCAATAGATAAACTAACAAGCTATCCTAATTACTCATATCGCAAAAGTACAGCTGCAAATAGCAAACTAAACCCGGAATAATACTGTCTCTCTCTATTTTCATAAAAACAAAAGGGAAGAGCTAGATACGAATTCGAGGAAGGGCTCGTCTCTATTGTTTTACGAAAAAACCGGTTGGTCAGGTAACTACCTGAAGTGAAACGACAATTACCGAGCGTGATTTGTTTAAAAAATAGTATTAATAAATATTATCTTGCTTAACTATAATAGTTAAGAAAAGATATTTTTTATTTATACTATTTTTTTCTTAACGCATTGTATAACTTTTCTTTACAACAGTACCAAAAACTGAAGGGTACCATAGCGGGACTTTTTGATAGGTATTTTAAGAGGGTGCCATACCGGGACCATACCATAGCGGGACTAACCCCAAAGTTCCAACTATTTCACAAGTTTTTTTTGAAATACATGTTTTTAATGTATTTTTTTTTACTTAACACGTTAACTGCCATTAAAAAAGTGCATATTTTCCGTTCAGGCCATGGGGGACAATGTTGAGCGACACTGAAGCTTTCCATTCAAGCCGCGTCTGACAATGTTGACCGCGCGTCAGGCCTGTGTTCAAAACTCTCTATTGCGCCAACGGACAGCAGTATCGAGATAATTCGCTTATAATGTGACCCGCGCGGCCCTCTAGTTTATCTTATATAGCTTGGTTTTTACAAGGGCCAAACTTAGAAAAAAATAGTGTTGATTTTTGAAACACATCACTCTTGAAAAATTTTATCACTAAGGATTTTAGAGATTATAATGAAATTAAAAAAACGTTTTTTAGATAAGTAACTGTTTATTAAAATAATTAAAAAGACATTAAAACCGTGTCAATAGGGCCTCTCATTGGCATTTAAACTGAACTTATACCAAAAAAACCTCAAAAGATTATCATCGTAGGGCAAGAAGGAGGTAGCTACTCGTATATAATTATTTTCCGCTAATGGATTTTTGTGAAACATTCAACACAAAGATAGGGTTCATCAGGACAGTTGGCACAAAAGGTGTTAACTTTTTTAGTTTTGTTTTTAGCGATTAAACGTCCTTGGGAAGCTACCATATTTTTATAGCATTGTTGGCACGCACGGCGAGTTTTACTTGAAGGTCCTTCCTTTTTCTTCAATTGGTGCTTTACTCTTCTCGTTCTTTGATTTGATGAAGTATCATCAATATCGAAACCTACAAAACTCTTCATAATTTCTTTTCTAAACTCAAGTACTGATATCTTCTTCTTGGCCACGCTTTGATAAAGAATTAAAGCATTTACCATAGCTGTATTTAAAAGTAAATCTATGCCTAGTTTTTTGTACCATTTGATGCTCTTTCTCAGAGGTGTTTGATATGCTGTCATTTGGTCGGATAAATCAACTGCACCCTTAGCTTTATTATAATCAAGAACTATTTTAGGTTTAGAGGTTTGTTTGCCATGTTTTATGATATTTTGAAATCGCACAGAATGTTTTGTTGAGAGAACCAATACATCTCGCTTATCCATCCATCTCAACACAGTGATTCCATCATTACTCTCTTTTGCTACATATTGCCCTCTTTTCAATTTTGTAGAAACAATTTCTTTAGGAAAATGCTTGCGATTCTTCCTCAAAGTGCCAACTAAATGCGTCTCGTTCTTTAAAAGTTCTCTAGCTAATCCGACGCTTGTGTACCAATTGTCGGTATATAGAGTATGCCCTTTATTTAGCAACTCATTGCATAGCGCCATAACAACCTTAGTAGGCGTAGTATTGACGTTATCGTTCTGTTTTCCACCATAAATGCTTATTTTGTATGTGTATCCAGGCAAAGTACATAGTTTGAATAATTTAATCCCATACTTATGGCGTTTTTGCTTATTGTACTGCCGAAATATAATTCGCCCGCGAAAAGGAACCATACTCTCATCTATACATAAATCTTCGCCAGGCGTGTAAGATTTTTTAAAATTTGCATTCATTACTTCCACTAAGTCTCTGATGCGGTGTAAACGATCGGTCGTATTCTCTTCATCTTCTTGTGAAAAATGAAGCATTGCGAGTAGAAGCTCAAATCTATTGCGAGACATAATAGTTCGCGGAAATTGCTGTCCAATGATTTTATCTGTGGTCCAGTAATCAGCTATTTTCGGAAGCCTTACTATACCCATATATAAAATCAGCCCAAATAGTTTTTTAATTTCAGTTACGTTAGTAGGGACCCAGCTACGAATACGCGCTGCTTTCGAAGCTTCATTAGACATTGTTATTTTATTGAAGGCATAGGCATTAGTGCATAAAACAATTTTATTTAAGACCTCGTCCGTCACCATAAGCGCAAAAAAATCAGCTGGACATTTGTTTATCATAGCCATGCGTAAGTTGAGCTGCATTCCAGGACACTCAGTAAAAGCAATAAGTCTGCGCTGATTACCTTTTGGGTCAGTCCATGTTGAAGGTGGCGAACTTCTGTCTAGGTCTTGGATAGCACGATTGATTTCGGCATCACTGTCTTCACTTTCAGATTGTATGACACGACGTCGCTTCGAATGAGTAGGCTGAATATTATCTTCTTCATCCGAACTTAAATGGAGACTTCTATTCAGCAAATCGAACTCGATATTTTCGATCTGTGTTATATCTTCTTGCGTTATGTCAAAGTCGCCAAAACTATCCATGTTGACCATAACAATTTTATAGTAGTACCACGTAAACAATCAGTCAAATTTACAACGTCATGTGCACGTCACTAATCGGAAATCACGACTGCGAGTGCAACGAGACGAGCGGCGAATGCGCGGGGAGGGAGTCGCGGGCGGCGGTGGGCGGCAACCTGACCGCGCGGCTCTATGCAACGAATTTTTGATATTTCGTTCGGCAAGGCCATGGGGGTCATTGTTGTGCGATGCGTAATAACTAATAATAACGGGTCAAAATCAATGTGTGTTAAGTAAAAAACGTTATTTAAGTATATAAGATGACTAAATAATGAATAAAAACAATCTGTGAAAAATGATAAAAATGAGGACTTTTAGTTAGCTTGATAGCGTATAAAAGCATCGGACAACATTGACCGCGTTGGCAGTGAACGTGTTAAGACACCTTCACCACCCCCGTACTATTCAATCCATCCATCAGCACAATGTTTTGAATGCGCTACATTGAGTCCTACCGTGAAACGTGAATTTTCAACCCAAAAAAAAAGTTGTTTCCCAGCACTCATTTTTGCGTAAAGCCACTTAGCTGGACGTATAGAATGCTTGGTTGACGGCTTCGTGAAGAGTCTGTTTACACCCTGTATATTTACAAAAGTTATTAAGTACCAGTAAGTAAAAAACAACATTTATTTTACTAGTCAAGTTGTTCTACTTATTATATAAACAGAATTGTTTATTTAGAAACGAGAGAGTCGCTTGTGTCTTCTTGTTCAGTATAATTTATATGTTAACATAGAGGTTTGAGGGAAATATTATGTTTATTTGTTAGTAAATAATAAAGAACTACATTTTAACTATTTGTTAAAAATATACCAATTTCTGTTCCCACTTCAAATCGTGGTGACGACAGTCAATGATGTCAGAATGTTAAGTTTAAGTTTGTGTAAGTATATTTTATGACAATAACCTACAGGGTCATGTTTACATAATGAGTAGGGTATAAGACAGCTTGTAGGTAGGTAGGTAGGTTTTATACTTGTATGAATGTGACGATACTGACGTTATAGACGGTGATTCGGCCAACTAAAACAATCAATTCAATGTCCTATTGTTGTCGTTGTAAATATGTAGGTACTTACTTTAGTCTTCCCTTTTTTTAGCATTAATTTTGTTTTATTTGTAATCTGTATATGATGTACATAAAATGTAATTGATATCAATTAAACCCATTACAACCAAAATTGAAGAAAACAAAGAAACACAAGTTTAAAATCGACACACTGTTTTGTCGAAATATTTCTTGATACTAAAAGTGTCACCGGGCATTTGTCCGGCGTAGGCGGTGCGTAGGCATTCGTAAACACTCGTAGATGTCGCGTAGATTAGATCGATCGCGTAGACCGCTACGTTAATCCACTCGATTTATTTTTATCCAGATTATGTACTTACGCGAAAATTAATTTTGATGAAGGTAAATTATCGTTGGGCTGGTTAATTGTTACGAGAGGTAAATTATTACGACTAAGTGAAAAACTGGTAAAATTAGGCAGATAAAACTGACGGGTAGAATGTAGATATTGTTTCAGTACCTAATTGCAGCATCTATCCAGCATGTAAGAAGAAAGTAAACTATCGATAAATTCGCTATATGTATATAGTAAAATTCAGTCAGCCGATAGAATGCGGTTTGTATGGGGCCCTGCATTGTATTCCATGATTGTTTAGTGGCTCTTTACAAATTGACATAAGGAACCATAACATAACATCTAATTTACAATCCTTGAAGGGATAGGTAGAGGTTTAAGTCCCACCTCATAACGGAGGCCGAGGCTATTGTTAACTACCAAGCTAAATCCGATCCAGTCTGCCATTAAAAAAAAGTCCTGATGGAAAAACCCAGCGCTAATTACTGTTAATCGAACCTAGTACTTCAAGTTCAGCATAACCGCTGGCAACCACTAGTCAATGAGGCAGTAGCAGTGTCAGAATATCGTTAGATACAAACAGCCGGCGGCGCCAAAAACAGTCGCATCAACAATTACTAAACTCAAATCAACGTTTCTGGGAATAAAATGACAAGTAATTATTTTGAAGGCCCGCCGTGTCGGCTGTGATAATGTAAAGGAAGAAGTGGTTCAATTAATGGCTACCGTGTTCGACAGAGTCTACTCCGTGACCCAATTAGGTCGGCTCGTTTCTTATATTGTTCTGATTCGGCAGACTTCGTGACCAATGGAAGTTCGTCAACGATTAATTGGGTGATATTCAGATGACTTTTTTAATTGTTTTGGTGGGTCATGTGCACTCACTTTCCGCGAAATGGTAGCCTGAGGTTTGTTGGATTACACCAGTTGTCTTGGCGATGACTATACAACGCTTTGATTAGTTACTGAAGCTTAACAAACGGAAATACTTATCGGCAATATTGCTAGGATACTTAAAAAGCGATGTTTATTTTTTTATTTTATACGTTTTTAAATTGTCATGGACACTAACATTAACATTAACACTAGGAACTACGTATTATATAATACAGTAAACATGCTAAATATCCCGTTTCTAGTGTTAATGATAATCTTTTATTTTACTCGCAAACTGTATTTACTGACTCTGGGTACAATGATATATCCTGATCGGATATCAGGAATTAGATCTAAACTTACCAAAGAGAACATTCTAAGCGGAATCAACAAAATGAATACAAAGTACTTATGTAGTTTTAATACTGCGAAAAAGATCCAGGCCTGCAGGATGCAGCACCGCCCTACCAAAAAAACAATGAACGAACAACAACGAATCAACAAAGTAAAGTAAATAAAACCTTTTCAAAACGTTACAGTTTCCGCACAGATGGGGGCTAGTAAGTGAAGGAAAACAAATCACATAAACAGAGCTTGTTATAAATCATCCCTCGACAGCTGTGCACCAATTTATCTCCAAACGATACCTCTCACAGGACAGTTCTGCAGAGCCCCCCGCGAATGATCGTGTTTGATGGTTTCCCTAAGGGTTGAGGTCAGGCAGCAGTCGATCCGCGTTACATTCGCATGTCATGGATGAATGAACTTCCTGATGGGTTGGGCAAGCGCACGGCTGACTACGGACGATAGATCAAGAAACTGACTTAAGATACAGATGGTCCTATCATAAAAAAAAGAATTATGTAGATTCTATGTGGTTGTGATTCTATTGTTTTTTTTTAATCATTTCGCGTTCATCACAGTGTTAGAGCGTAAATCTTCACTTATGTGGACACGCGTAGCTCTTCAATAAATATTGAATCAAATAAAAAAAATATTTATACTAATACTTATATATAATAATACATGAGAAAGTCAGTTTGTTTGTTTGTTTGTTACCTTTTCATGCCTAAACTTCTTTCAGGATGATCGGTTCAGTGTCAGTATCATCCTGAAATTTTGCAACAACGTACTTATATGTTGTCAGGTGTACAGAAACAGACATAGGGTAGCTTTCATCCCGAAAAAAATATATAACGTTCTTAAGCTCTTAGATGGCACCACGTGTCTTTGGAATCATTCTTGAAATTATTATTACATGTAGAGTATAACCCGAATCGATTGTCAAACTCTAAATTAACGCGAGCGAAGCCGCGGGCAAAAGCTAGATACAAAATATTAAAAAAAATATATATAAAGAATATTCTATTGAAGACCATGTTCGAGTATAATTATTTTACCAATTAAACAAAAACATCTTTTGTTATTTTACAATAACGTTCGGAAGCAATTTTTCCAGCGTTATATTCCATAATCTCTCGGTATGTCCACCATTGGGACAGGTACAATACCGTACGCGAAACCAATGGATAATCACGATGATTTATTGTTTAACTCAAAATCTGATGAGGTGACATTGGCTGAAAATGAAATAACTCACTCTGACGTTTACATAAATTTAAATAATGTACATTAATATTATTAAAATTTACATAGAACTATCGCAGCTGGGTGAATACACAATGAGGACGAGAAATGGCCGCCGCAAACTGTCATCGATAAGATGAAAAGGGCAACCTTAGTTCTGAGACAAACGTGTGACCGATGAGAGATTCACGACGGAGATACAATACAAACATAGAACTGTATTGAACAGGAATATGAATACAGACGTCTGGAATTCTGGATTAGCTGCATGCCATCCAACTTTAATTAAGAGTAACTGGTGACGTGTCCAGTAATGGTCTAATAAATCAGTTCTGATTAACTAACCGCTGTGGTCCTTAAATGGGACACAGTATGAGCATAAGCTTCAAGTAGTTTCAATTAGTTTAAGCAAACAGTCATAATAAACAACAATGTACTATAAATTATTCACAGAAGCAAATTGCCATCATCTTGTCTATCCGTCTATTAACAATATCCATTATCAACGTAATCACCGTCGCTAAACGCGGGCTTCTCGTGATTGTACAGAATATTTCCACGTTTGGCGGCAATGATATCGCACGTACGTTGTGTTCCGGTGACAGGAGGGTTTATGGTACAAATCTCGGCGGTTTTCCTCATCTTAGGCGAGGCCCGTCTCGCAGCGAAGGGAGATCCGACAGGGGGAATATTTATTAGGCCCTATGTTTCAGAGCGGTCGGGAAATCTGAAACGGAGCATTTGCTATAAAGGTTTTTTAGTTCTATTTTAGTAGTGGGATCGGTAATAAATACCTATGTATCCCATTTTTCTTGCCATTGAGTAGCTGAGCTCTGAATAAATGGTGCTGATTCTGTATCTGTTGTGCAAACATTTGTGTTGTGTATTAGATATCTTAGGCGTCGGCGGGTTCTGTGTGTGAATGAAAAGGTTTATGAATTTTTCGATTTACAAAAAACACAATTTAAAGCTCAATTTATTGAACTTTGAAAACTGTAAAAGGCTTTATATTCTGAAATAAATGGCTCGATTAATAAACAATCACGATCGGGCATCGAGATCAAAGATGACGGTTATAGAAGCACCTGTGCTTTATATTGTGAGTCACGTAAGAGTATTGGAATTCATCAAGTAGTTCGGGTGTTTGGATCCCCAAATGGAGTAGATATTTCACTTAAAGTACGCTAGCCAGAATAGTACATTGAAATTTATGAGTGACCCCGGCGGACAACGTATGGAAGTGGGGTTTACTCTTGAATACGAGAAGCTTTCAGATATATAAAACACATTGGGAGCATTTACTTGAGAAGTTACGGCTAAGTAATTATGTCGGTAGGTGACACATTATTACCCAATAATGTGCCACCTACCGACATAATTACTTCATATTCAGGATCTCCGAGATATATAATTACCTGCGGTGTACCGCGAGTGTTCCGCTGAAAGTCCAATTTCACAGTTCTTACGTTAAGGCGATGAGATTTAGCGAAGTTGTTACATTCTATTATTTTAAAGCTCTTTTCTCCTGTGAAGCGCTCATAGAGAGCTCGACGACATCGCAATAATCGCAAGAACTAGGTACCCCGACACAATGGAGTATCCATCTATTTATTTCTTACAAAAACAAATTAAAAGTTATAATTTTGCAAATTCCGGAGGGAACGACTGCATTGGAAGCAATTGTTCTTCGTCAAAGAGATAGATCATTAGTATTCAGATAACACGCCGTCTAAGTAAGTTATAAAGTCATCTTCGTTATATAGAATCAGGCTACGTGGTCAACGTTTAAAATATCTGTGACATTCAAATGAACGGGATTGTTCGGAGCAAGCAAATACTTTTTGGAGAATTATTTTAATATTTTTGTTTGAATTGTCGAATCAATTATATTAGTAACAGTGCTTTAAACCCAAATTAGAAAAAAAGATTTAAATCAAATCATTTATTTCTTTGGAATTTTGCAAGCATGGATATGGTATATATATATTATGTACACTAGATAGATGTTGAAGATTGATGTATGTATGTACTTCTGTAATTTGCGTTAAATGTTGGAACAATAAAGTCCAATGGAAATTACCAAACGTGTTACAAATAAATTCAAAGGTTCATACTGAACTTACTTTCCGAAGTGATTGAATAAAAGGAGATTAAAAATAAAAAATTTCGTCCTTACCATCGCCCGGCACCGCCGCGTAGCATTATGATTGTAACCGAATTCTACGAGATTGAGAAGGGTAAACGTCCCCAACCGCGGCGTCGCCGACACCGAGTTTGTTAGCACACACTTGCGAATGAAGAAAAATGTCTTGGCTTAAGCCTTTCCACTCGCCGAGCGCGGAATTGTAAATAGAGATTTATTAAAACGGGACATAGCGAAATTCGCGCAGTTATGTACACCCTTTTGCGAAAATGTTGAGAATGAGACAAAAGTTTCGCATTTAGGTGTCTGTTATAAAAGTACATATTTTTGTTTTATAAGAGGAATAATATAAGTAGATAGAGTGATATCAAGTGTGATTGGGGTGCATTAAGATCCACACAAGTCATGTAGTACTGACTACCGATGCTTCACTGGAAGTTGGCAGGAAGACTGCCTCGTGCCACCTCAGGCCATCTGCCCCTCAATTGAGTAGAATTCTTATAATCACAATCCGAAATATTTGAAAGAAATTCCTAAGCATTGCGTCTTACTATGATAAATATTCGTCTGCTTGACAACGAAAATAACGTAATCGATGTTGTTGACTTGTCAGACATGTGAATGTAATTGTGTTATGTAACGTTAACCAATAATTCCACGATACGTTTTATTAAAAAAAAAAAACACTTGATTGTAGGCCTGTAAGCCTGAATTATTTTCAATTTTCAGTAAAATTTGATTTATTTTTTCTTTAAAATCAATAAATAGTTAGTCATTGAGTCGGCCAATTAATGACGTCACAGGACACACAAAATCTTTGAGAGAATCGCGTTTTGATACTTACTTTACTAATATATTGTAGTTCCTGCTAAACACTGATTTCAGAGAGGCAGTACATTAGACCTCGGAACAGCTGAGCGCCGAAATTAAATATCGTTTGGTACTCCGTAATGTCGACTTAGGTAAGCAGTTATGGCCGATGCAATGTGATACCTGTTTTATGTAAATGGCATACTCTAACGAGGACGGAAACTGGCGCGCTCAGGTTCAGGTAAATAAGATGTTATGTCATAGAAGCCGGAGCACCTGAGTACTTAAGCATTATTATATTACCTACCTTGTTTCACGATAGCACCTATACGTAAATTAAATTTTAATAATGAGCTTTAAGGAAAGACTTTCTATTGGTCTAGTAGTGAAGTCCTGGGTTCTATTCCCAGGTTGAGCAAAGAGTTATTAGATTTTTTCATTTCTTAGTAGCAGCCACCGAGTCTGGACCAGTTGATGGCAATGGGCTCGCCTCCTTTAACATGGGATTTAAGCATAAGTGGTGAAATGTGGGAGTACTACTAGGTACACCTCTGTCAATTGTGTGATGTCTTTATTTTATTTGGCTCTTCAACAATGAGTACACTATTACATATACATATAGTAAAACGTTTTTAGTCTAAGTGCCTCTTTTCATTACTTAAAGAAGAGCACTAATACATAGACTATATTATGCGCCTAAAGAGTTAATTAAACAATGAAAAAAAAAGAAAGAATTAAAATACAAAAAATGAAAACAACAGCAGTATCCATAATATTCAAACACCATAAACCAAACATAATCAAATTTTAATTATTTGGCTAATTACATATAAACATTTTCATGTCTGTTTATGTTATGTATTATAATACCGTGTTTCACTGATTGCACCAAAACGTAAATCATATCAAAAAGGTTTTCAGATAGTTTCGAAAACTTTGTATTGATTATTAAATTATTGTCATAATGGCTGGCCTAGAACGTTTTCCAATGCATGACTTTTTGGATGGAATGGGAATGGGATTAAATGGTGCTTTAAATGCCTATAATTCTGTAAATACATAAGTGTTACGGTCACGAATCATATTTCGTTCAACATACAGCTTATCACTGACCTGCCAATTGCAAAAAAAACGTAAGAAAAGTACACAATTTCACGGTGTATCCTAGCGCTTCCAACTTAAATAGCTTATAAGCTGAGAGTGAGGTGTGCCAAAAGTTAGTAGGTACCTGTCTTACCACTACCGTACTTTGCGAAACAAAAGTCCTGAATGATGTAAAGTAATTCATTAGTTCCTGGTTTATCGTATTACCTAGGTAAGGTATTTATTGTCTCTTTAAGGCTACTATGAAGAAATAATTAAAAGTTGTAGGTAAATGTTGACTTGCGAAATCTTTTTATTTGATACGGTCTTAATAGATATTATTATATCATCATTTGCAAGCTACGCTTAGGTCGGTTAGGTACAACATTGCTATAATTATATAATAAATAGGTAAAATTTGTTGGTAAGTTTGTATGTAAGGGGTAATCTTCGGAAGTGCGGATCCGATTTCGAAAATTAAGACTGTTATAGGCTTCATTTTAAAGGTTTCCGTGGGTTAATTTTCTTACATAACGAGAGTGAAGCCTTGAGTAAAAGCTATATACTAGCTTTATTGTTTCATAACCACTACTCACAAAACAGTGAAGGAAAATATCGTAAATAAAGGCTTAGTATCCTACAACCATAAAAACGGTTCGAAGATGTGTGACACCCACCAACCCGCACTGAGAGTGGCCTGGGTCCCAACAGTGGGATCGCTATACGGTTATTTTGTTGACCAATGAGGTCCGACTCGTCCTTTCAGGTAGATGACGAGAAAAGTGATCTGGTTGGTGCATATAGTTCATTTGTTTTTTACATAGTAGAGGTACAAAATCCCTTTGTAGTGTGTACGATAAAACTAGGGTTGCCAACTTTTATAGCATGATACTAACAAATTTGGGTGGAGCACCGCCGTGTCCTCGTGGCGGCAATAGGCGGCGGCGACCTATCGCGTCCGGCCCTGGTCCAAGCCATGGTCCGGAGCGAGAGGGAATGGGACGGCGTCATCTCCTTCTGCGAAGCAGTCATGCTAGCGAAGGAGGTGGTGGAGCGTGAGAGGGAGAGAACCTCTCGTCCCAGCCGCCGCGGGAGACGCCTCGGGCGTCGGGGGTCACGTGGTGGCTTCCGGCCACCGTAGACGCGGACCTGTGGACGGTGAGTAATGGGCTAGCTCGCCGTCCGTCCGTCTTTTGACGACAGGCCGTGTAGACGGCACGTTCGTGTTCCACGCGCGCCTTAAAGTGTTGTCAGTAAACAGGGAGGGGCCCGCAAGGGCCGATGCCTGCCAGGGCTGCGGGCTGTTCGAAAGAGATACCGCGGCTCTGGAACACAAACGGCAAGGAAGGAACATGGATGGGTTTTAGTCATTACAAGTCTGACACTCCCTTCCGCTCTGCCCAGAGCGGGAGAAGTCATTTGATGATTTCCCATCCGTAAATAAAAAAAAAAACCTTACAAATTAATCATCATATTTTTTTAAACACAAATCAGTAAATAATGCTGCTTGCTCAATCAATTAGTTTTTCTTTTTGATGGAGTGCTTTTCTTGTGATTTGGCGCATTTGAGCAATTTTAGCGCGGTCATTGTCTCCGCATTCGACATGTTGTGCGTACGCAAAGCGCTGTTCGTATTTCATTTGAAAGGGGTTTCTTTTTAACTTAGGCCAGGTTTACCAAAAACCGGGATAATTAGCGTCCCGTAGAGAAACCTCGCGGGGCGCATTTTCTGAGCCTCAGAAACGGGACGGCCCGCCGCACGCGGGACGGTTGGCAACCCTATTTATAACCCGTACATGATACAAACAGCACGTGAATAAAATATCATAGTTCTAAGTGGAATGGCTCCATTTATTGATATGATATGGAATATCTGTGACTCTATTGACATCAAAGCAGCTTTTTATGTTTTTGCTGACAAAGGGCCACAGTGACCACAAAGACCTGTTGTTATGTCAAACATTTCAAATATGTCGCCTGTCCGACATCGGGACATACGCTTTTATTGTAGTTGGGAAATGTCCTCACGAATTGGATGGTGGTTATATTTTTCATGTTCGAAAATATACCTGCCTGGTTGGTGTGTTGCTCGCAAGCGCGACTGTTGGGCACGAGGTCCTGCGTTCGATCCCAGGTTGTTCAAAGTGTTATTGGGTTTTCCCATCTAGAATTTATCAGGAGCAGCCACGAAGTTCGGGTTTGTGCCCGGTTGATGGCAATAGGCTCGCCCCCATCACTCGGGACTTCAACATAACAGGCAAAACGTATGTGTAGTACAAACGTTTTTGAGGTATATCTCTACCAGCCTAACCCATCGGGATTTGCTGGCTTGATGGTATGTTATGTGAACAAATGAACATTGGGTTTTTTCAAGTATTTTATAAAGTGCCATAGACCATAGACTTTTTTGATTAATAAAGAAGTTTAGTAGCTTCCCTTTGGCAACAAACTCCGACAAAGGTATGCCTAGAATTTGTAAGTCAAAATCCAGAGACTTAATTATGAAGGTACAATTATTCCTTATTCACTATGGACGGTGTAAGGAGTTGTTTGTTCAATAAGACACCTACTTATTGAACAAACAACTCCTTACACCGTCTCAATTTATAATTAGTGTATTTTATTGACACAGTGGACCGACGACTTTGTTAAAACTGCATTGAGTCGTTGGATTCAGGTGGCATTGGACCGGACACGTTGGAAATCGATTGGGGAGGCCTATGTTCAGCAGTGGACAGCAACGGGCTGATGTGATGGTGATGATGATGATTAACTCAATAATACAATAGGTAGGTTTCAAACCAGCATTTTTAATGATTTGAGCATTTCTATACATATATACATGCATATAAAATGCATATAAAATATAAACTCATGCTTTCTCCCCATGCGGGTAGGCAGAAATTACAGAACTCCACCTGCTGCGAGCCTTACATATGAAAATACCCCACCTCCATTCTCTCATGGGATGAGCAGAGATACGGCGAAGCGTCATCGTCACCAGAATAAAGGATGTAAAAAGACTCTTAACGAAGCCGAAAGGCACTTGTTCTCTCCGTCATTGCGAACATTTTTTTGTTCTAGGCTCAAAGTTCCAATGTTTTTTTTTTAAATAAGTACATGTTGTTAAATGTATGCCTGGGAAGTATGTGCAGTTGATCCGAGCGATGTACAGTCGATGTAGTACTCAAGTCCGGTCTACAGCGGGCACTACCGGTAGCTTCAATATGGCTGTCGGCTTGCACCAAGGGTCGGTTCTAAGCCCTTACCTCTTCCTGGTGATAATGGACGCACTTACGTCGGACATTCAGGAAGAGGCTCCCTGGTGCATGCTGTTTGCCGATGACATTGTGTTGGTTGCCGAGAGCGGCTTAGAGGTCCAGAGCAGATTGGAGGTGTGGTGGCAAAGACTGGAGAACGTTGGCCTGAAAATAAGTAGAACGAAAACCGAATACTTCTTCTGCGATTTCGGCGGTCTCTCCAGTTCTGTGCCCATAACTCTTGCCGGAACGCCCATACCAATCTGTTCCGATTTTTGGTACCTCGGGTCGCTTGTGCAAGGGGATGGAGAAGTAGATAGGGACGTAACGCACCGGATCAACTCAGGATGGATAAAATGGCGACAGGTCACTGGAACAACTTGCGACCCACGGATGCCCCTCAAGCTAAAGGGGAAAATATACAAGTCCGTGATTAGACCTGTCGTACTGTATGGGTCAGAATGCTGGGCTGTGAAGAAGAAGGATGAAAAACGATTGCATGTAGCGGAGATGAGAATGTTGAGATGGATGTGTGGAGTGACAAGAATGGATAAAGTAAGAAATGAGTATATTAGAGGAAGTTTGAAAGTGGCGCCTGTTACAGAAAAATTGAAAGGAAGTCGTTTGTCTTGGTATGAACATGTAATGAGGAGGGATGAAACGCATGTGACTAAAAGAGTGATGAACATGAATGTTGATGGATGGAGAGGGAGAGGCAGGCCAAAGAAAAGATGGATGGATTGTGTGAAGACTGATATGAAAGAGAAAGGAGTCAACGAAGCCATGACGTCTGACAGGGGAGAATGGAAAAAGAAAACATGTTGCGCCGACCCCAAATAGAATGGGATAAGGGCAGGAAGATGATGATGACATGTTGTTAATGTATTATTTTTTTTCACTTAAGACATCTTCACGACCCCCGTACTATTCAATCCATCTATCAGCACAATGTTTTGATTACGTAATGGAGTCCTACCGTAAAACGTAATTTTTCACCTCAAAAAAAAAGTCGTTTTCCTGAAATAATTTTTGCGTATTATAGTTACTTAGTTTGATGTACAGAATGATTGGTTGACGGCTTTGTGAAGAGTGCATTTACACCCTGTATGGTTGAAGTTCCACGAACGCGAACAAAGCGCCATGCTTCCACATTTATTGTGCGAACTGCCAGTCGAATTCCCAGCCAGCTTCTCTGTTTCCCGAACATTATAATCTAGATCTCTTTAAAGTTCTAGTGAATCGGTTTCTTCTAGGCAAGCGTGCTCCATCTAAACCGCTTCTTCGCTTCACATTAGGCAAGTTGCGGGTGAACGCAAGCCTTTTTTTTTTGAATATTTTTTAAAAGGTTATCTCACACTAAGAATTTCTCCTGTATCGTGAGTGCGTGTACAAAAATGCAAACTCACATACACAAACTGTCAGAGCCGGAACAACTATCTGTAGGCCATACAATATATGTTCCGAGTGGGGATCGAACCCGCGACACGCAGCAAACGCTCAACGACTGTGACAACCGAGTCGCCAAAAAAAAATTGATTAATAAAACATTTTTTTTAAAACATAATTTTGCCCGTTCAGAATAGTCAATACTGGACAAAATTAAATAGAATCACTGCCTGGTCATCCAGTCATCGCTGAGCGGATGGCACTCAGTTTATCCGCGATAAGCCACTGTTTCATGCCAGTTGACAGCGCACTGTCATGGCTTTCATGCGCCATTTTTGGCTTTCCGGAACTGAGCCTTATATTGACCTTTATATAATTCAATCGATGCGTTGTGGAACATGTTTAACTTTATACTATAGCACTTTTTTATTAGCGCTTGAATGAAATTGCCAGTGTATTGAAAAAAAACCAATATGGCGGCGTTCGATATTCAAAAAACAAGACGGCGGCGTTAGCTCCGATTATGGCCCATGGTGCATGGTGCACTATATTCTTAAAATGCTTCGTCGTGGAACAGGTAATGTTTTGACTTTATTCATATTTAATATATTTCTTTTTACCGAGAAATGTACGTTTAAAAAAGATCACAAACATTAATAATTACGAAATTCATTTTCAATTATTAAAATAATTCAATTTATTAAAGTAAGAGCATTTACTTTTATTTCCAGTGCTGCACGAGTTCTTTATATTTTGGGTACTGATTACTAAGATGATTTGTTAGTAGTAGATATAGCTACAGATACAAGTTTCAGTCAGTTTTGTAGCAATTGCCAGCAGGCGTTCAGTTACGATGTATTTAGTTGCCATCAACTATAAACTATGCTATAGGAGTTTCAGTTCAACAAATTTGCTTTAGTTACTATTGTTTACCCATGATTCTCAATATTGTTAGATTTATTTATTAAGAAAAAAATAATAAAATGTTCAGTTCTCTACTTACGAAATGAATAAAAATGGTAGTTATGACAAATGAGTTTATGGTATCACTGAAAGCAAAACAAGATTTAGCGCTTTCAAATTTATCTAATTCGCGGTCGTTGCACTGGATGTTTACAAAGTTGACATTTCTATTCAAACCGACTGCGTAAAGCAACCCGGGCCAGAGGTCTTTGCTTTGTCGACAGACATTGCTTATTATAGCTTTTCCCAAAGCAGCTAGTTTGCAATGTTTTACAACAAATCTTGAATACGGTCCCGTAAGTGTACGTGACATACACCGAACAACGTAGAGCATATGTACGCAAAAGTGACAAGAATTTATGACTAATTTTAAAGCCCCGTTATTGCAGTTAATTGCCAATAATTGCTACATTATGGCAACCTATTTGGTTTCCGTAGTGAAAACCGTTCAGGGATATTTATTTTTCAATTAAATTGGTTCATCTGTTTCCGTTTTTTGATTTATTCGTGATCTAGCCGAATGTTTCGCTTTTAATCGAACTTTTTTGCCAACTTTCAATATGTGTAGTAAAATGGATAAATATATTTTTATCCATTTATTTACTTATTTAAATTTAATTGGTAGTAGTGTACTGTAGTTTTTTACAGTGAACTGTAACCATATATTTCTAGAATAAAAATTAAACGTGTAAAACAGATATCTGCATCAGAGGCCACCATGTTTTTTTTTTTCACTGTACCTTCATATTTATTTTGAGTGTGTATTTTCAGGTAGAATTTAGCTGGGTTCCTATATTCTGTACCACAGAACAGATAAATGAGGTTCTGTACGATAGTGGGACGTAGTAATCGGGTACAGTTACGAGCACCAATATTATGTAAACTCTTAACATTTTTAAAAGTGTTTTCATCGATCCGTTCTGATTAAAATTTCATGTTGTTACGAACATAGTGTGCTGGAACTCATATTTAATGAAAAAGATCCTATATCCAAGTTACAATCGTTATTTTTAGCGAAAATTGCTTTTGCAGGAAATTGTATACAGGGTGTAAACAGAGTCTTCACGAAGCCGACAACCAAGCATTACGTACATCAAACTAAGTAACTTTACGCAAAAATTAGTGCTGGGAAACGACCCTTTTTTTGGGCTGAATAATCACGGTTTTCGGTAGGACTCAATTTTACGCACTCAAAACATGGTGATGATGGATGGATTGAATGGTAAGGGGTTCGTGGAGGTATTTAAGGTAAAAATCTTACATTAAAAACATGTATTTAAAAAAAAAAACTTGTGAAAATGTTGGGACTTTGACCCCCAATATCTCCGTAACTAGAAGGTTCCCAGGTATGGTCTAGAACAAAAAAAATGATCGCAATGACGGAGAGAACAAGTGCCTTTCGGCTTCGTTAAGAGTCTGTTTACATATTGGTGCTCGTGACTGTAGTATCAACAAAATAGAAACATATTCAGACAAGTTTCATCTGCCTAGCCTTTTCTCAACTTTGTTGGGGTCGGCTAAATATAAAGCATATTAAGACAAGTTCATCTAAGTATTTACTTTTTAAGACTTGGTGAACCGATTTTAAATTGGAAAGTGCTCAAGTACGTAAAAGCAGAATTTTCATTTGTAATATTCAGATATCACTTATTTCCATAGAGTTAAGGTTTCTTTTTGCCAGGTCAGAATCAAACTCTAGGTAGAAATGCAGACCAACTTAGGTATCCTGTCCTTTTTTATGGGTCGTTAGATTTATTTCTGTCGCTTTCAGGCATATGTGCTTCAGTGGCGAAATACAGGGTTATTGAAATACCTGCCGAAGGTGCTAGGCAGTAATAAGCTTGCGTACATCAAGACAACCTTTTTTATTTTGTGAGTCTTGGTTTACAGGCTGTTTTGCTAGCGGTATGTTTGAACATTAGTCTTATCTCGTGAAGGATGACTAAAATACTACATTTCAGATGTCTAATATATTGATTACCTCTTTTAAGAGGCTGCATCCTGATAATATATATCGCTGTCATGATGAATTTCATTTAATTGTTTAATTTAATATTAGAAAAAGAAAATGGAATATCGCACTGTGTTGCATTAAAATATTGATTATCAATTGCAATAACTAATATTTTTTAGGTGCAAAAAAACACTTGGCACAGTCCCAATAGTTGTAGGTAAAACAGTTACAACACTTCATAAAGTGTTATTATTGCATTGTTTAGTCAATATTTTAGTTCAATACAAAGCGATATTTCATAATATTGATTAAATAATCGAAATAAAGAAATATGTGGCAGATATTTGCGACGTTGCCAATTTTCAGAATGCATGCGTGAATAAATTAAGTATAACGTAACGTAAAGTAATAGGAACCCAATAAATACATCTGCGAAAGTTTTTTACTTTCTAGAGAAACTGTCAAGACACTTCGACGGGCAGAAAACTTGAAGCATTTGAAGGGATCATATAAAAATGACAATTTTTTTTTAACAAGTGACACGCGACGAATAACCTTTTTTTAATATCCAGAGACACCAAAGTTTGCCTCAGTTTTTTATAGATACTCTGAAAAAACACCCTCAATTATGGTAAAATCTGTTCTATTCGTTTTTATAGCAGCCGTAATGATAATTTAACTCGTGCACACATGTGTATCAACAAACTAACAGAAAAATGGAAGCGATTCTTCGAAATTAGTCGTCATCGAACTAACGAATGAAAACTTTAACGAGTAAATAATTACATAAATGTAGTGAGTGCATTCAAATATTATATTGCAGATTGCAATACGAAATATGTAGCATGGATGAAGTATAATCTGAAAAAAAACCGGCCAATTTCAAATGTCTACCTGTTACAGATCATGAGATACAGCCCACTGACAGACAGACGGACGGCAAGACGGACAGCGGAGGCTTAGTCCCTTACCAGTAGCCTTGGGTCCCGTTGGTGACCCTACGATTACGGAACCCTAAAAAGAAGAACAACAAATTATGAAAGAATATTTCAATAAATCAGTAATACACGTTGCACTTCAATATGTTTCGTGTTAAAAGGTAATGAACTCAGTTTGCAGTATAAAAAAAGCAACTGGAAATCAACGCCAGTTTTAATCTTTCATGTAGCTAAACGAACCAGGTAAAAAAATACAGATTTTGCTTATAAACTTAGCTCCGTGGCCGTGGGTTGTGTTGTGGCACGTGTTGGCAACACAATGTGGACAGGACATGTTGTACAATGTGTTGTGTTGTGTTGTGATCGTCGAGATACTGTTACATGTCGTGTCCGACAGCTATGAGCATGGCATGTTGCAGATGTAAGCTTTTTAATTTTGACAGAATTTTTAGAATCCACTCATAAAAATATTGTGTATGACGTGCTGAGGATCTTTGCCTCTACGTGAATAATTTAAGGCGATTTACATTGTAAGTCATCATCATCATCATTTCAGAATTCCGAAATCACCTACTCTTAGGTACAGGCCTCCACTTTCTTCTGCCATACTTCTCGATTATTTGCGTCCCTGATCCATCCGTTTCTCGCGACTTTGACGATATCCTCAACCAACGCTGGGAACCTTCTAGAGCAAAAAAAATATCGCAAGACGGGGAAACAAGTGCCTTTCGGCTTCGTATAGAGTCTTTTTACACCCTTTATACATTTATGTGCGAAAAATAAGGCCAACCATTAACTGATCCACATTCAAAGAGATAAAACTTAAACTCTTACGCAGCAAAGAGCAAAACCACCCGAATGGACTTCAACCCTTTTATTTAAGGGCCATTGTAAATTCTATTATAAAACGTGAAAAAATAATAAAAATTAAATTATACGTCTGTCGTAGCGGAAACAAGCTGGAAATTTGTATGAAAACGAATTAAATAATTAAAAATCCCTTCCCTTATTAAAAAAGGTACACCAATTTAGCTTGGTACGTACCTACGTACCAGTACTTTTACTGTGAATTTTGTGGGATATACAGGTTGGCTAGGGAATACCCGCAGATATGTTAATTCACGACAACGTAATGTAAATAGGCAGCGGCAATTTATGTCGCTAAAACACTCTGTGGGATAAGTCGGGACGGTCTGGATCTCCGGAGTCCGGGGTGGTCCCGGCGAGCGTCAGGCGAGTATCAGAAACATGTTACACTCCACTCCGATAGTTACCGATGCCTGTGAATCGAAAACTGATCATTCCATCAGCCGTACTATGTAAAGTGTCCTATAACATAGAAGTGTTTAGGATCATAACACTCGCTACGATTGGCTAACATTTGAAAGTCTCTATCGCTTTCAGTGCTTGGCAGCGATTGATAATTTTATTGAAATAGCTATGGGTGAAGTGTTATTATGTTAGTAACTCACGTTAATATGCCTGAGAGATTTCAGTTCTTTAAAAACTCGAGCAACGTGAAGTGAATAATTCGACGATAATCATATTCCGTTCACAGAATATTAGAAAGTTAAAGGTGAAGAAATCTCTTCATAATTGCACAATTATCACTGGATACTGGAATATCTTCAATTATTATTTTATAAGCGCCATTTTGTTATCGTCAGGTGAAACAACGTTTTGAGTTACTTATTTTTTCTAATGTGTTATTCGTAGCCTTTTCGACTACGCCTAATGCTTATTAACTCGTTCCTTTGGCTATCATTTCTTTCTAATCAGACTCCCAGTTGGTTTGTAACTACAAGATATCGGTTTCAGGAATACTTTACAGACCTACTTTTCTTTTATTAAGAAAAAGTGAAAAAAATAGATAAGATGACCTTCGATAAGTACCAGAAAGAAAACCAATTTGTTGGCAAAAATAGTATTTTTTAATACAATGAAAAAGCTTTTTTAAGGAAGGCTATGTTTAACTCTAAATAGACAGTTTGTGTAGGTAGTAAAATAAGAAAAATGAAAATATGTATTTATTGTTATATGGCAAAGCCCCTGTAGGCCGTAATCGATGGATGGAAGTGTGCTGAAAAGATATACCTACACATTATAAATATTGATTTTAAAGGATTTGTCTACTAAGTTTCGTTTTTAAGAAAAAAAAAAGATGTGTAATAATATATAGGTATGTACATATATCATTACAATCAGTAGTAGGTCGGTAGCCGTATCGTTAACTAAAACTGTGATCTCAATCTAACAAAAAAAAATCCGGTATAAATCAAATTTCGAAGCCATTTTTAAAGGCAATATTATATATTTTTTTAATTCTCAATCTATAAAAGAAAAACAACCTTTCAATGGATACTTTCATACCTAGAAAAGCAAATAATATCTGCACGCGGTGCACCTTGTCCGACGATATTTCGATGACCGACAGATGGCGAGATAACCATTCACCTTTCTATATGTACGATTGTACATATTGTATTCTGGTTCAAATGTAAAATCTCAGGTATAAAACGAGACACTTCTAGAAAAAGAAATACAAGATAGTTTGTATTGTGACGTGAAAATCATTAAAAAAAATGGACCTAGGAAAGGTCCTTGTGGTATTCCAGTTTATAGGAACTTGATGCGTTAGATCTCAAGATTGAAAACCACCGTGTTTTTTACAGTCCGCAAGACAGAAAATACGCAATTTCTATTAGTAAATTGTCGACTCATAATTTAGAAATAATGTCTTCTAAGATTTTTTTCTTTTTTTAATAGCCTACTCCTGGGCAAAGGGCTCCCCCTGCTAAGTTTACGTACTTACTTTAAATGACGTTTCATTTTTGGTTTAATCGTATTGCTGTTGCTGGTCTTCTGGAAGGAATTTCTCATGAAATAAGTACCTTTGTGCTCTTCTATCTTAATGCTATGTCCTGTGTTAAGTCTTTTGTGTGTTTTTAAATAATATTCGTTTAAGCGTTCACAAATTTATAAAAAGCAGTACGAATTTCCTGAATATTCGACTCGTGTAAAGGATTATTTTTGGAAGCATTCAGTTTATTTCTTATTTCCATATAAAGTTATAGTATTTGTGTTTATGTTTGTGGTGATTTCGACAAGGTTTGAAGGAGTTATATAGCAGAATTAGCATGGCAAAGACATTCTAAACTTAACCCTGACACACCATTCTTTACACCATTGCAACGTATGCGCTTTGCTTTGAGGAATTCGGTTGCCTTTGATACTTACTGAATAACATCTTTTATCTTTATCTATACTAATATTATAATGAGGTAAAATTTGTTTGTTCGTAAGTTTGTTTAAAGGGGGTAATTTCCGGAACTAATGATCCAATTCTGAAAATTCTTTCACCGGCAGAAAGCTACATTATGCGCAGGTGGTATTGGCTATACGTTACATTTATATCATGCATATTAGCCGAGGTATCACATTTTTTGCGGACGAAGTCGCGGGTGAAATCCTAGTCTATAATTAAAATTGTACTTAACCCTGACTGTTATATGCATTCGTTTGACTATTAAGTTTTGCTTTGTAGGCGGCACGGAGGTGCATCAATTTGCAAGCAATCTACGGGTCAAAGAGGATTCAATATACGCCGTAGAAACATATGCACTACAGATATGCGTAGTACAGGGGGTCTTAAAAATCCGCTATAGCAGAATCATAATATAACGTAGCGCCTGTAATCCCCGAAGGGCTAGGCAGACTGGCAGAGGTGTACCTTAAAGTACACCTGCATTTAATAGGGGGCGAGCCTATTGCCATCAACCGGACACAAATCTGGACTCCGTGGATACTACTGACTTTTTATCCGACCCGGGAATTTAACCCAAGACCTCAGAAGACTCATGCTCAGCAGTCGCTCTTGCGACTACTAGACCAACGAGAAAATCTTAAAATGGACACAGACGCAGTTAATATTATAATTTGTCACTTTGTGACCATTTTACGAATTGTAACGTAATTCATATTATTATCCCATTCCGCCATTTTAGGCTCCTAGAACAGAGGCAATTACTTATTTATTCTCAGTCATCGAACCAGAAACACAAACAACTTGCAGTGAATGTCACTACTCGTTAGCCGTTGGGTTTTAGTTTACCAGAGACGTGTACTGGTTAGCTGCGAGTAGCAGACGTTTGTGAGACCAATCGGTTTCTCAATCCTGCAGCGCTCACTCGAAGCTATCTGTATCACTTTGTATCTCTTCTTTATGCTAACTCTTTTTATTTATTCAATGAATGGTATGGATAAAGTTAAAATATTGCTTTTGAAAATGTTTTAGTGATTCTTTAATAAAATTAAAAGCATTTTATTCAATTTACTTTCATTTCCTGTCAACTTTCCTCGTTTTATCGCAAAGCATTTTAGGAAAGTAGAGGGTTTTCGGTCGGAAGCTCCATTAATGTGTCCAATATACAAATAATATATGTTTTGATCCCTATACAGAAGAATTGGTATTGGCAGAAACAGTACTTTTATCTACAACAAAGTTACCCTACACAAACAATCATACGATTCTGGAAATTCATTGATTTCTCGTCTATGCCAGAAACTTTAATTATTGGCAGTTTTGTGTTTTTGTCATTCTTTTATATCGTCGAAATTTGCTTTTTTACTGGGTCTATTGTTTCCGTGCTGATACTGGCATCAAAGGCTAACAGAGAGGACAATACAACATATTGTCTCGACTGATGGAGCGCCGGGCTAATGGTATTTGAAAGGGAAGGGAGGCCGACCATACACTAAGTACCCGCTGAACTATTGCAATATTCAGTTCTACGTAATGCTTTAAATATTTATATGGTAACATATCACCTGCACTGAAATATAGGATTTCCCGTCCAAGAGATTTAAGCTCACCATTTTTAACCCGGTAAAATAGTAATCTAGTAGACAAACATGTAGTGAGTTTCATACGTAGACTCATGAAATACCGGGTGAGTTGTTACGTTTTATGAATAGTGGCTATTTCAAATGAAACATTCCGTACCTGCCGTGAGTGTGGGCTAATTTAAATATGTACCGACGGAGCCCGCCTGCAATGTTTATTTAATGTAGCTAGTGCGAGATTTATAACAAAAGAAGTTTAAATAGCTTATTAGTTAGGGAGTGCGGACCGTAATAGATACTTGTGGAGTTGCCCCTTTTACGTGATTTAAACATCAAAGTTGAGTAAATCTTTTAAGTAAAAGGATTTGACCTCCAAGTTATTTGAAGGTTTTCGGTTTTTTTGCGTGGGGGCGTCTGAAAGTTAATAACCGGCTTGTGGGCGTCGCGATGCGTGTGCAGGATTATCAGCTACAGGTGTGGGCTGCGGAGAGAAGGTTGCGGGCGACAGTGCGACACAGCCGCACACAGTATTACGTCGCTGTCGCGTTACAGCGCAGCTTTTCTTGTCATCAACTCGTTAAAACGGTGTTTATAGAATGTTTCTTCCGCGGATTATCTAGAGACGTGTCTTTCCAGGATTTAATCGTTGCTCTGTTAGCATCTATTATTATTCATGACATAAATTTTCTTGCCAAGAAAGGCATTAGACGAAAACTCATTAAAACCGAGACGCGGTCTGACTTTTCAAACTAGACACGTTAAGTCCACGCGTGACGCAAGACGGAACTAATTGCTATTCGCAACAAGTAAACTCGTTGCTTATTAAAACTCGGTGTCGTTAACACTAATTTACAAACTTTCACTGTTTACTCACTTCTGTACTGCTTTATTAAGAACACACTGAAACACGAATAAAGCGATGAAAGGTGGCAAAACGTTGGAACCGGAAGCTCTGTCATCAACTGATGTCAGCACTCCGTGAAACTGATGTCAGCACTCCGTGAAACTGATGTCAGCACTCCGTGAAACTGATGTCAGCACTCCGTGAAACTGATGTCAGCACTCCGTGAAACCGTTCCGCTATTTAATTAATACATACTTCGAAGTTCATGCAAATGAAATTAAATGACAAAATATCATGTTCCTCGTATCAGGTATTGTACAGATTATGAGGACCGGGTCGTATCGTAATTGTACCCTTTTAAATATGTATTGCATGCCAAAGTTTTTTGGTTAGGTTCAGCAATTGAGTCGGTTATAGAAACATGTAACCAATTTAATTTAGTATTCGATAACCTTAGAGGCAATTTGGACAGCTTGTTTGTGCGGTAGATTAGATGTTTACCCTCGAGCCGCGATGTCCCGCCTGATAACGCGAAGGGTCGGCCGAGACGTGCCGACCGGGACCCAATATGTGAAATCGTTACATTGACGACTCCATTGCTGCATACCTTATCTTTTTTACAGTCCAATTCCAGATAACTGGCAGCGCGTAATATCTGCGGTAAACATCTGTAATATTAAAGTGTTAATTTTAGCTTTTTAGTAGCGGTTACAAGGAGTGTAACGGTTATAGCTGTAAGTAAACTTGCCGCTGTACAACTATTGCACAAACACGTTTGTTTTTTACGGCGGCTTCTTACTTTATTTAAACATGGAATCAGGTCGGATGGAGCTTGGAGCGCGCACTCTTGTATATAAACAAGTTCACTATTCCGTAGTTGTCCGCTAATCATTCCGCGAAGTCGTGCGCGCTGCGGCCGCCCCGACCGACATCGACACTCTGCCTCTCGGATCAACCCGATACATTAATAAAGAGATCTGTGCGAGTTCCGACGATGGAACCTGCTGCGAATGAAGTGAAGAGTGCTCTGTCAATGTGTCACCGTGTTCCGGTAATTTAGATTGACTTGTTTCGTGTCGGCGAAATTGTTTCCAGCTCGAAGTTTACACAAAACAACCACCGTGGCACATTGTTGAAGTACGCAATTTATTATTCACAAATAGACTACGGAAATTGAGTTTTAACGAAGACAAATTGAACTAAAGCGGAATCAATTACGGGAGATTTATTTTCACAGAGAGAAAGAATTAAGTAACTGCGAGGCAAAGAGATGTAAATTGAATTTTTGTCGTAGCCCCGAAAAGAAAGGAGTTCGGGAGAACAAATAGAATGTCGCGATACATTAAAAAGTTTGTCGGTTCTGTATTTTGTAATTTTTTGTAAGCAAATAAGGCGGGAACAATGGGGCACCATGTCGCCCCAACCAATTAAGTAAGTTCCACCCTGTCAATATTGAATATAGACCTATGCCTTCATTAGAAAGTTTCCTTCATAATTTATTCACAACTCGATTGAAATCCTTTTGCCGTATTGATGTGTTCTGAATTTTACGCTTGTTGACAAAACTAGCGACGTCTGGGCTGCGGAGGAAGGGTGATACTTGATACACCTAAATTATCGCACGGTTATTTCGAGTGAGTGAATTCTTACAATTTACAAATGTTTTACTGGAAGTGACTGGGCAGTGCGTACACAAAGAAAAAAAATATAGAGAAAAGATGAACAATATTAGTCCTAGGTGAAATCTCCAATGGCCAATCTTGATCTTAGTAACTCCAGTCCACCGACTTCATATAAATTAGTATGGTTTACGCTTGCGTGGATTAAGCAATCAAATGATGTCCCGACAGTTCAAATGACTCTACTCTGCTAGTCCGCTCGCAACGTGCGTGTTTATTGTTGACATCTATTCCATGTGCGGTGTGACGCGTGACGCCGCTGCGACAAAACGCGTTGACGCGCGATGTTGTGCGATCGTGTGAACCGACCATTATTGGTTAGGCAGCTATCGGAGTACTTGATTTAAGGTGAATTTAGCTAACGTGATTTTTTTAGTTATCCTAATTTAATGGAATCAGCGTCTTCCTCTAATGCTATTGGTCGTCATCTCTAAGTCATCCATTTGCTAACTATATCATCTTTTACACACCTTCCATAGTGTCTATGGTCTTCCTCCAACACTAAAACTACTTATACTTAAATAGGATACACTACGAAAAATATTCAATTTAAATAGTGGATTAAAAAGTTAAATTACCGTGAGGTAATTGAACTTTTTATTCCTTGAAATTTTTATTTAGTGATAAAAGGGAAGAAAAATAAGTGAAATTTAACATTAACAATTCAAAAATTCACTTATTAAAAAAGTTACCCATGTCCAACAAACAATCAACCTTCATTCACAATTTTATAGCCATCATTTCAAAGAACCCGTAAAGGTAGTTCCAGCAATCTAAGCAATGTACGTCTGTCTGTCCCGGCAGATGTTCCGGTTCTCACCTGGCGCGCGCGCATGTGACCACCGCGCGCCCGCACGCGACGCCTGCGCACACTACAAGTATTATTAATATCACTGTATCGATCACTCACCCTCGCTAAGCCGAATTTAATTTATGTTTTATCATTACACGCTACATTGACACGCAACTTTAGTCTTATTTATGTGATTTTTTTTGGGACCTTGTGTAATAGTAGACCATTTTTTTGGCGGTTCTATTCTGAACCTTTTATTTGTGGGTCATTGTAATTTTATTAGGTGGGTATTAGCTACCCGACGATTTTGAAAAGGTGGCTGGATGCCTGGATGCCTGATGCTGGTGGCTAGATGTCTGGCTGGACGCAAGATTGGAAGAAGTAAGGCGAAGGACAGGGTGTGGTGGTGCAGCTTTGAAGAGAGGCCTTTGTCTTAGTTCGATCTTTGTTAGTGGACTGCAATAGTATGAATTATTGTGAAGTCTTAATTTTATGTCAAAGTATCACAATATTTATTTATAGTGCCAGCATTTGAGGTCGGATTCGACCTACATAATGAAGTAACTCTGTGGGCGTTCGTTGTGATATTATTACTTTTCGCAAATCGCGAATCATGCTACACAAACACAGCTGCCTCACAAGACCTAGATTTGCTAAACAGAAATGTGATTCATTACTTTTAGAACTGTTATTGCAAGGTGATAAGACGTTTTAAATGTCGGTAAGAAATATGTATACAGTAATGTATATATACAGAGCATTGTAATTTTGTTATGTTTGCTAATTTAAGCAACTCTCCTCCTACGCTCTTTCACGTTTAACTTTTTTAAACTTTATATCAGTGCATCATTAAGAAATTTTTCGATAAACCC
Source organism: Lycophotia porphyrea (assembly GCA_950005105.1). Taxonomy (NCBI): domain Eukaryota; kingdom Metazoa; phylum Arthropoda; class Insecta; order Lepidoptera; family Noctuidae; genus Lycophotia; species Lycophotia porphyrea. The sequence continues at coordinate 13,303,470 of OX465393.1, forward strand.
TAAAATTATAAGTAATTAAAAAGTACATTATCGTCAAACTTTCGAAGAAAAATATCGGTTGAAAATAGACGGCATAATTTCTTTAAATAGCTATAATATGAGGATAAAAATACGAAAGGGACACCTAATTGAACGTAATTGATACTGCCTGAAAAACTTGACGAATGTATGTTTAAATTATATCTGTATGAATCTCTTCTCACGAAAACGATTCAAAAAAAGAATAAAAGCTTTTTCAAATAACAGAACTTGATTGCTGAAAAACTTTTGTCCGTGAGACAGGCTGTGAGGGAAACGATTTTCAAATAATTCACTGTCATTGCTTTTTTGTCTTCGAGTATTTTTGACTGAGACTTTAATTTTCGAGTATATTGCTACGTCTAATAACCGTATTTAGCTGCAAGCAATGTTGGCTAGATTACAATTACTTTGGTCTAAACTAGGTTTAGTTTTCGTTCAATATATGACTAAAACAGTCTGAAAATCTACTTAACTACTTTTCGTATGAGAAATAGTATTTTAATTATTGGAAGAACGGGCGTGTATGTGTGATAATTATGAAGGCTGTGCTTCATGGCGTATATTGAGCCGCCATTACGCAGTTTTAAACCGACGGCAGCCATATAGCGCTTGTTTGTGGAGTGGGTGGTGCACACAGCTTCACGCTTCAGGCCCCAAATTCGTGCATTTTGATGGAAATTGCCTTTGTGATGATAAAAATTGTGCTCGGCCGGACGAGAGGGGCCGCTGCCGCTCGGAAATGAGTTCATACATTTTATTTCACAATCGATTTTGTTTGATTTAATTTTATTGCTCAATACAGTGGGCCTGCAAGTAAATGAGAAAATGTAAATGCATTGGTATTTATTTTGCAGGCTTGAGTAATTATGAAATCGTTACCAACATGAAATAGTAAACTGGGATTGGAAGTTCCGACATATAATACGTTTGCGCGGCAATTTAAAAACGAGCGTTTAATTTAACCAGTAAATAATGAATTTCATACATTCGATATTATGTTTACCTACTAGTGGATTGCATTGTCACGGCGGTACCAATTAAAATAATGTATTATTCCTGGCATATTGTTTTCAATAAACACAAATACGCAAATACGATTAATTAGGCAAAAATTATTATATAATAGAAGTAAATAACTAATTGTTATTGTAATACCCGCTCAGTCATCAGTCAACAAATGGTAGTAATATTCGTTTAGTTGTTCAAATAGAGTCTATAATAGAATGTATAAATAATGTGAATTTAAGGGCGATTTGGTTATGTAAATGCCATAACAAATATCAATTTTGCGCTTGGCTAGGTTCAGATAATGGTGGGGGCGGTGTTGCACGACTCCACGACGCGCACGTGACGATCTGACGACTCGCCGATAAGTCGCGAACTGATATTCCTAGTAAAGTTTAAGGGCGCAATCACACATGCCCCGGCTGGCAACTGGGACACTTTTGCGCCAATCGCAGCATCACGTCTCCCGCTCTGTCGAACTAACATACATCAGAAGTTCTCTACGTATATCCGATTTCGTCAGTGTGATTTGCAACTTCTGTTAGAATTGCCTTTCCATGGTCGTGTCCGTGTGTTAAGCACAGCTGCTGTTAATTTGAAATTGGCCACTCCGGTCGATATAGTGATACCATATCACGGTTTCACTATGGCCAAAATTACCGGACATAACGAAATAAAAAAGGTGAATTTTTCTTCGTTAAGTGGTTTATATTTCAATTGTTTTATATTTGTCTAGCGTGTATGTTTAAAATATTTTTTTGCAAAAATATTATTAAGTCAGAAATAGGCTTTTTATAGCTTTATTTTTAAATTAGATACCTACGATGAATACAATCAAACTTTTAATAATAATATGAAACAAACATAAGAAGCATTATTCTAGAGAGTAATAAATTGCAAAATATTATTCGTATGCAGGCCTTTTCCCTAAGGTGGTAAGAAGAAGTGCAAAAACGTAAAATGCTAATATGTTTAAGGGTATAATAAATATTTAGAAATTTTCACATTTGTAGGCGAGGGTAATGTATGTGGCTCTCCCGCGAGGCGTATGTTAAACAAAATACATAAAATTCATAATAAGTATGAATCTAAAACTGAATTTAAAAACTAAAATTCTCTTTTAAAAAGTACTTACAGCGTTTTAATAATGTAGGCATATCAGAAAATATGTTACAGTAACATAATAAAGTTTTATTTTAAAAGGTTCCTAGACTTCCACTGAAGAAAGGACTAAAAGAGATAAACGCTCCACATTTTTTTCAGAAAATAATGTAGTTCACTTTGCAAGACAGCAAAGAAAGGTTTTATGGAGCCCACTTAACGGAATGAAACTACTTACGAGTCCTACTCATTGACATTTTAGTTTTGGGAACATACTTTATCGAAAGGGGCTCAAAACATGCTTAAACATTAACGTTATACACGAAATAAATCGGTGAACTAGTTACTATTATAGTGTATTTGCAATGCTACTTAATACTACCCGCGTTCGCCAAAAAGTCGTAAAACAAAAAAGGAATGTTTCGAGAAAACAAGGTATATAATATGTTTCTCTTGCAAGATATAAGTATTTCTGTAGTATAGCACAAAATTGAGATTGCAGATTTTTCTTAATGTATTTTTTTTTTGATTTTCCAATAACAATGATTCTTGATTTGATTTGAATGTTCTTTTGATTTCAATGATTTTTGATTCTTGTTATGATGATAGTTATTTTGATAAGCAGATAGATGCCAGATGTTTCAAGATGTCAGATGAAAAAAAATAGAATATAATTATTTTCGAGATACTTACTGATCTTACGAAGACACTACCTATAGGATGGAGGAGTTTTCGATGAAGTTTCAGTCCCCCGTTGTGAGGCTGTCAGAGAGGCTGAACGAGCGGGAGCCTTCACTTGAACAATGTTAATAGTTAGTTATGTTAACTTTCCGACGTGGGTACATGTCTAGTAGCCAGGGATGAGCTCATTAGTTACGTCATCATTCATATTAATGAATATATCAGTTATAACATCAGCCTTCGTTTGTTTTTCAGCCGTTTTCTTTTTAAAAGCTGTAGAAATGAAATATTGATGCTGGTAGTCAAACTCGATGCACATAGTTCATTATATTTTGTATAACCAAACTGAAAATGACAGGCCCGAGAGGGTCACCTTGTTGGCAACCAACTGCAGATCCCAAAATGTTGTCCTTATATAGTCATTTTGACGGATGCCTATAACATTGCCACATAAAACCATAAATTTCGTGTACTACTTTTTTGACTATACATACTTAGTTAACTCATGTACAGTCAGAGAACTTGATTTTTAAGACACACTACGTCAATGAGTTGTATTACACCAATATCAGTCGTATACAGCAATTTCATACGACTGATTTAATTATGTTCCTTTGTAATGTATTCAATAAGTTATTTAATTTTCTTTCATTTTCTAAGAAATATGTGTAAGATAATTTTGTTTATCTTTTACACAAACAGTACAACAGCTCTAAGGGGTAATTAGTAATTAGAGAAGGGTAATTAGTGTCTAGAGTGAAGGTTAAAACCCGATACGAATACAGAGTATACGAGGCTGCTGTCTGAGGGACGTTTACAGGGAATCCGTTAGGAGTAATGAATGAAAGATATTTGTTACAATGTGATATTGGATGATGTATTTCTTTGCAAGTATGGTCTTCTTTTGAGCGTGCCGAACGTGGGTCGGCTTCCAGTCTAACCGGATGCAGCTGAATACCCTGTATTTTACATGGAGCGACTACCTATCTGACCTCCACAACCCAGTTAGTACTGGGTAATACGAATACCTTGGCGTGTTGATGGCAAACTAAATTGAATAGATCCTGTATTTGGAACCTTCAGTAGCATGATAAATTATGTTTATTGTGCAAATAGGTTGAAACACTTTTACACGTTATGTGTTTTTAAAACTAGATGGGGCCGGTGTTTCTTACCTGAATACTCTGAGAAGAAACAGCCGAAACAAACTCAGAAGTCACAGTCTCTTTTAAAGTCCAGACATTTGTTTAAATCATATGAGGACCATGCAGATTAATGTCTGAGATGGTCTTTTGAAGAAATAACCACACAGATTTGAGACGACCTGTCCAGTCAGTGCAAGCATTAGTTACCCAAGGAGCTCAACGACACGACGATCATGCATCGGTTCCTGTAACGTGCAAACAACGAGACTGGCCACTGGCTGGGCCACGATATTATTTGTCCTATCATTTAAGGGACAACACCACGGTTACACTCCAGGGCTGGGGAGGTGTTGTAAAGAGTTGTAAATCTGCAATGCTGATTTGCAGATCAATATCTCAATAGTTCTAACTGAGATTAATATTTTTATTTTAATCTTATCACACTCTAAAATGGCTCTTAACCTCAAAAAATCAGAGAATCTAAACCTCTTTTCCTGTACTCATGTGCCTAATCTTTGATATAAAGTGATTCAATTCTACTGAACTCGGAATAGGAAAGTAAGTGAGTCTGATCGATGGTTTATGGCGTTGAAATGCTTGAAATGTTCCGGCGGTGACGGGTGGCGTGTAATGTTCGCTCAGTGAATGGCGGCGCCATACGTGTGCTCCCCGCGACTCGCGACAGTTGGCCCTGTTGATACAGCACGAAGCCAATTATGTCTACTTTATATTCTTAGACTCCACAATAATATGTCATGTTGTAAGAACTTCTTTGTTGGTATAGTGGCCGCAAGCTACACTTCTGGCCATGAGGTCCTGAATTCGATTACTACGTCGGGATTATTAGGTTTTTTGTCATACATTTCTCAGTAGCAGCCACGGAGTGTGAATATGTGCCCGGTTGATGTTAATAGGTTCGCCCCCATGGGACTTAAATATAACTGGCGAAATGTGGGTTTATTATTTGATACACCTCTGCCTAACCCTTCGGAGATTATAAGTTTCATGTTGTGTTTAAAAATGCAATATTCCCTGCACAATACACTCGCATTTCCAAATTACTCCCTACTTTCTGAGAGCATTCAAGATTCTCCACAAGCTTCGTGTCTAGATGCGATCTCATCTGCATAACCATGCATAAAATCTTATTTTGTGAACAATAATAATTTGTTACAGCTTCGCTTTTAACCGGACTTTATGTAGATGATACAAGTGCAACAATATGAAAATTAACCTGTCTGCGAGTAGGAAATATGCGGCTGCTTTATTTTTATTTGCCATGAATGCAAAAAAGTTGATTTGAATTCGTTAATTACAGAGACAGACAGACTGGAGTACATTTTTAATAACAGATCATTGAATTTATTAGTAGGTACGCGAGTGAAATATGAACAAGCTGGTCGAGGCAACAGGAGGGTGGAACTGAGGCGTATGGGCGGTAACGGATGACCGAGTGATAGCTAAAGCTGGCGCTCTGCCGCTCGGCATCGCGTCGGCCTGGCTCACTCGCGCGCTGTCGGCAGTCGGCCCCGCACGGACGCTCCCGTACGTCACTACTCCCGAACACGTAAACTTTGCCGAACTTTCGAACTGAGGAAAAGTGCGCAGTGCCCCCGGACGAATTTGGATGCAATTTGTGCAATTTATTACATGTGTGCTGTGACGTAGAATAATTCTGTGTATTTACTGAGTTGAACAACTGTTTGGCGGTGAATATTTTGGATATTTACGTTATTTATTCGCTAATGGATGACTTTTGATTATTTTATGGGTAAGTTAAAATAAAAATAGATTAATCTAACATATTAATATAAGTACTTAAGTAAGTAAATCGTTATTTAAAAGAAATATTTGTATTATTCTAAAATTATGGATTTTTTTAAGCAATACACAAAAATATATGACGAAAATAATTATATTTAGATCACAATGAAACTGCCTATTTCTAAAACATTTATGTGTCATAAACCAACCAACGAAGCCGACCAAGGAATACATTATAAACTTTTTTCATAAAGCAATTACTTCATAAAAATTGTATAACTAAATGAAGGGGTTAATGTCAGTAATTATACATATTAATGAATCTACCTAAATGTTAGGTGAGGCTTAATGCAAAGTAAAATGTAGGTATGCATTTAATTATGACGTGCATGCATCATATTTATGAATAATGGATTAGATAGAATTTTTATAAGGGTTACCTAGTTTAACCATAAAAGCATTAATTTAGGAAGCTACTATTTGGTTTTTTTTTGGTCTGTATTTTACTACTAGCACTTCGCCCGCGACTTCGTCCGCAAAAAGTGTCATAACTCGGCTTATTTATATGTAGCTTTCTATCAGTGAAAAAATATCAGAATTGGGCCATTAGTTCTGAAGATTACCCCTTACATACAAACTTACAAACAAATACTTCTTTATAATATTAGTATAGATAGTATAGATAGGTTAGGTGCTTAGGTTTGAAACTGCTGAAACTAATGACTGAACGGACTGAACCCCTGAAAGTATACCAGACTCACGTGCGTGAACTTTAAAAGCACATAGGTAAGAAGAATATTGTTCTGATTTCTGAAATTAATTGAATCATATCCTATTGTATGTTATAAAAAACTCATCTCAATATTTTTTTTTAATGATTTATCCTCGGCTGCAAAAGCCGCTGCGGTTGCTGCTACTGGTGAACTCCTGATGGAAAACCCAATAAAACTTGTACTATACTACACATACGTACTGTACATAAGCTATATATTGTAATTTTGTGATAATAAAGAATAAGAATAATGACACTTTGCCCGATTTGGGAATCAAACCCAGGACCTCATGTTAAGCAGTCTCGCTTGCGATCACTAAACCAACGAAGCAATTTTTTTACCGACTAGATATAATATCCCGATGATGACGTCAAGAAACAAATCGTAGTATCATAAAAATATAGTCAGTAGTTTATACCATACGACGTGAAATTAAAACTTTTAGTACCAACTATATGTATTATTTGGCAATATTCAAAGATGTCGTTATGTCAAGAGCATCAATGTGACGTAACTAACTTATATTCTTATCAATAGCTATACTAATAATAATACCTAATATAAAGAGGTAAAATTTGGTTATGACTTGTGAGTTTGTATCTAGGGGTAATCTCCAGAACTGATAATCCAATTCTAAAAATTCTTTAACTGGCAGAAAGCTACATTATTTGTTGGTGATATAGGCTATAAATTATATTTATATCATGCATATTAGCTGTGCTATCACATTTTTTGCGGACGAATTCGCGGGCGAAGTGCTGGTGTGTTATAAAAAAAGAAGATTCTATGCACGACGCATCCTCATCTACACTATCAGCAAGTTGCAACTCAAAGGCACGTGCGATCTCCTAGCCGCTATCTAACCAAGAGCATTAATACTAATACTAAATCTAAAAGATTTAAAGCTCCGTATCCATAGTGTTAGTGCTTAAGGTTTCCTTTTACAGTGGGACGCACGGTGGGCTGAAAATCGGCTTTCATAGACTTAGGGATTTCAATTTGCAAGTGCTTGTTTTTATACCGGATATCGCTTCTATTAGTCATTACTATGTACAAAAATGACACCCGAGTTAATTCTACCCAAAAACGAAGGAAATATAATTTTTTTACGAAAAATTTGTATGAAGCTAGTATGAAAAATCGAATTATCTCCTAAACGGCATGTTTAACCGTAATATCCTTGGAGATGGTCATAGTGCTAATTATTTATGATTTTTTGGTTGGCGATTGGACGAAAAATTTAATGCCGTTTTTTTTTAAAAAATCGTCAAAATATTTTTATTTATTTTTACATGTAAAACGATCCCTTTTAGTGTCTAAGTTAAAAAGTTCGATATGTTATTAACCCAAATATTAAGAACACACGAAACAAGAAAAATAAAATAAAAAAATTGCTGTTTTTGACACATTTATATTAATTTAAATAAAAAAAGATTTATATTGAAGTAACATATGAAGTTATATTTTATACAAAATAAGTTAATTTAAGGAATTAATACTAAGCATTCGTAAAATAAAGTAAAATAAATAAAACATATCATTAAATATTACAAAAAAACCCAAACACACTCAAATACAAATTTACAAATATGTACATATATATCTTTTTTACAAATTTTCCTTATCACTCTCGTTGTCAGACTCCAATTCTGAGTCAGCATTCAGATTGGATATATCCAAAAATTCGAACTCAGTTTCCTGAAATTGAATTAAGTCGAGAGTTTCAGCAAAAAAGCTCTGCTTTTTCTTGGCATCTAACTTAGGCCTTTGTGCACTTAGCAAAGGGTCCGAAGAAACAACAAGCATATTTAAAATGTCTTGATTGGAATCCTGCCTGCTTCTTTTCCGCGAATGATGTTCTCGAAACCTCCTAAAATCTTTGTTTACTATACGACTGGTACTACATGTCGTCAACCGTTCATAAGTTACTAATCCATGGGGCTGACATAATCGAGAAAAATAATATTGTGCCGATTGGGACTCTCTCGGAAGAAGCCTCAGAGTCTCGAAACAAAGATTAGGAGGTTTCGAGAACATCATTCGCGGAAAAGAAGCAGGCAGGATTCCAATCAAGACATTTTAAATATGCTTGTTGTTTCTTCGGACCCTTTGCTAAGTGCACAAAGGCCTAAGTTAGATGCCAAGAAAAAGCAGAGCTTTTTTGCTGAAACTCTCGACTTAATTCAATTTCAGGAAACTGAGTTCGAATTTTTGGATATATCCAATCTGGATGCTGACTCAGAATTGGAGTCTGACAACGAGAGTGATAAGGAAAATTTGTAAAAAAGATATATATGTACATATTTGTAAATTTGTATTTGAGTGTGTTTGGGTTTTTTTGTAATATTTAATGATATGTTTTATTTTTTTTATTTATTTTACTTTATTTTACGAATGCTTAGTATTAATTCCTTAAATTAACTTATTTTGTATAAAATATAACTTCATATGTTACTTCAATATAAATCTTTTTTTATTTAAATTAATATAAATGTGTCAAAAACAGCAATTTTTTTATTTTATTTTTCTTGTTTCGTGTGTTCTTAATATTTGGGTTAATAACATATCGAACTTTTTAACTTAGACACTAAAAGGGATCGTTTTACATGTAAAAATAAATAAAAATATTTTGACGATTTTTTAAAAAAAAACGGCATTAAATTTTTCGTCCAATCGCCAACCAAAAAATCATAAATAATTAGCACTATGACCATCTCCAAGGATATTACGGTTAAACATGCCGTTTAGGAGATAATTCGATTTTTCATACTAGCTTCATACAAATTTTTCGTAAAAAAATTATATTTCCTTCGTTTTTGGGTAGAATTAACTCGGGTGTCATTTTTGTACATAGTAATGACTAATAGAAGCGATATCCGGCATAAAAACAAGCACTTGCAAATTGAAATCCCTAAGTCTATGAAAGCCGATTTTCAGCCCACCGTGGGACGCGGAGATCTCGCTGAGTCTACACCTTAAGCTAGCACTAAACGCTTCGCACTTCGCACTTCAGCTCTACGGATGCACTTAAAGAAGCCATTCACGCGCGCAAACACCTAGATTGCGAACAAATATTAGATAGTTAAAATATTTTAGCATAGTGCGGAGTCAAATGTGACCAAAAGTGCTTGGACTTAAATTTTTAGTTCAGTTGTGCTTGGCTTGGTCAACAATGTAGGCTTTTTAGGGTTCCGTACCCAAAGCGTAAAACAGGATCCTATTACTAAGACTCCGCTGTCCGTCCGTCTGTCTGTCTATCTGTCTATCTCTCTCTGTCCCTCTGTCACCTGGCTTTATCTCATGAACCTTGATAGCTAGACAGACTGAAATTTTCACAGAAGATGTAGGTATTTCTGTTGCCGCTAATTAAACAAAAAATACTAAACATAGAATATAAAAAATATTTAAGGGGGACTCCCATACAACAAACGTGATTCTTTTTTGACGTTTTTTACTCGTTATATTCAAATTATTAATATTAAACCGAACGAATTCATATTATTCCATATTGGTGAAGACGCAACAGACTTATTTTAAACCAATAGCTGTCAATAAGACATTAGCAATCTGGTAGCAGTTATCAGCCCATATTCGCTACAGTTAGTTCATCCAGATGTGGCTTATATTAACTGGTTACTGGGAGTGAGTAATACAAATGCAATCTGATTCATCACTTTACTATTCTGGTAATGTACTATAGCAATGATAGACCTACTAATATTGAGCAAAGTTGAAATAAAACAATTGACATGGTCTCCGAGGGTTAGAAATATCTGGATATCACCACAACGGCCATCCATCCAAGACCTGTCCAATATTTAAAGCTTTCAGCCAAAACTCCTCGTTACTAAGTTGCTAAGCCATTTCAAAAAGTTTAAATGACTCAGAAAACCTAGAAATGTAACAAATATTTCCCATCCTTTTGCGGGATCCCAAAACCGGACGTTCCGCGTTCCGCCTCTGCGCAGTTTGGGTCGTCCAAAGTGTAGCTATTAAAAATGGCTCCTCTACACAAGAGGCCATTTTAGAGGCACTTAAACATCCATTGACAAATTACTGGGTACATAACTTGACAGACCTCTTTTGCAATTTGAGCAATATACGTTTGTGGTAATGTGCAGCTGATGCTGAGTGTCCTCATGTGATTGATGATTGCCATAGATTTACTTTTGTCAAAATAATGAGACATACCAATGTGAATGTCTCGTTGGTCTGGTGGTCGCAATCGCGATTCTCGCGGTTCTGGTTCGATTCCAGAGTCGGACAAATTGTTGTAGGGATTTTCCATCAGGAATTTCTCAGTAGCCGCCACGGAGTCTGGATTTATGCCCGGTTAGTGGCAATAGACTTGCCCCTTATTACATGGGACTTAAACATAACTGGCGAAATGTGGGTGTACTAATGGGTATACCTCTGCTTAACCCTTCGGGGATTGCAGGCGTGATGTTAAGACGACGTGGTTGTTTTTTTAAAGATTCATGCAACGGATCAATAAGATCTATGCTTCTGTGCAAGTGGCAAAAAAGACGGATTTTATACAAACAATGACATTAGTGGAAACTATAACATTGTAGATAATATGGAAAACCTACCCCTTCTTTGCCGAATTCACAGCTATAATTCGTTTAAGAAACCAAACCAAACCAAAAGAAACCATTGGTAACACAAACGATTCGTTTCTATAAATAGGGACAGCCTTAAATGATTTAATCAAAACACCATTTATTTACCTAACTGTTTATAAGTAAGTTTCAGTAGTGGCTCTTGCTAAAAGAGTTAAAGGTTAATTGAACGCAAAAGGTGAACATGTAAGTAGGTACGCACGACGCCCAATGAAGCTACACAAAACCAGTTTTTGCGGATCTCTCATTGTACGGAAAATCTATACAAAGCGAGGCCTTGTTATACTGGAAATGTAAAGCTTCATGTATCACTGTGTGTACATTCAAAGTTCCCCAATTACAGTGCTACGTCCTATATGACCTGTTTGAAGTTAAAATTAACAAGGACTTTGAAATAAGGTCGTCCTTCAAAAATTCAAATGATGTGACCGTTCATTTTACTATAAAACTTTCACTTTCATTATTACTAGACTAACGAGCCGCCCCTGCTTCGCACGAGTGTAATCTCCTGATTGGCAATAATGTTGTAAAAAAAACCGGCCAATAGCGAGTTGGACTCGCGCACCGAGGGTTCCGTATCCTGCTCCTCAAGTCGTGCTCCTCATTACTGAGGGTCGTGATCCTTCCATGAAACAATTTTTTCATCTCTGTCTATCCTTGGCCTAGTAAAGAACATTTTGCAATTTTTTGGACCATCGCAAAGGGCTGCGACACCGGGGACTATAGACCTCAGTATCTGGTATAAATTTCAACTTGATAGGTCTACCCGTTCCTGAAAAATCGGTGGTGACACACGGACAGATAGACGGACAGACGGACAAGAGAGTGATTTTCTGGTTCCTTTTTTTACCTTTTGAGATATGGAACCTTAAAAATGGGGATTTCTGTGTTATATCTAAATTAATGTTTTATTATTGCTATAGTGTTATACTTTAAGGTTTAAAGCTACTTATTAACTCGTATAAACATAACCAATGCATTATTACCTGGATATGAAACAATTTATTTTTCTCACTAGATGATGGTGAAAACCGCATCCAAATCCATACAGCAGTTTAAACGAACTAAATCCACACATACACTAACACAAGACTAACACAGTCTTGGTTTTAGCAATTCTATAGCTGTTGCAACACTTCGTACGCAATAAGACTAATATCTACAACTTTCAAGTTAACTATAAGGTATGTGGCATCTGTGTAACGCCCCACTTCCCTAAATAGTAATGCAACTAAGAGCGAGGGACAGTAAACAAACCTTAAGTTAAGGACGTAATGAAACTCTACGTTGTCCCAGGAAGGAGCGTAAGGTATGCCTTTTCTCTGTTCCACCACTTCGTGTGTAACGACCTAAGGGCTTCTCCTTAATTTATTGGTACTCGTCATTGATTGTAAATGTGAGAGGTAATTTGTTTTTTATTCAAGAACTAGCTGTTGCCCGCGACCTTCGTTCGCGTGAAATGATTATTAAAAAATCCCCATTATTATAAGCACTTCCCTATTTGAATCGAATTTTGTTAACGATTTCGAGGGCTTTTTTTTTGCACGGATCCCTAATTATTATTTATCTAAAATAAAAGTAGCTTAAGTTACTCCTTGTTACATCAGTTATCTGCCAGTGAAAGTCCCGTCAAAATCGGTCCAGCCATTTCAGAGATTAGCCGGTACAAACAGACAGACAGGCAGACAAAAATTGAAAAAAATGTTGTTTTAGTATATGCGCCGTGTATACATCCATATGCACTGAATAAAACGCGGTTATTTTAATATTACAAACAGACACTCCAATTTTTATTTATCTGTATAGAGTATAGATGTATAGAAAATGTGGTTAATGATCAGCATCTTACACGTGAATGAGATTAGTGCAGAGCCGTAGGAAAAAAGCTTATATTAAAAACCACCTTCTAGCATTTTTGCAAATATCTGATAATGGTATTAAATTGGCACGATACAGGTCGCCCTTATTATTTTTTCTTGGCATAAGCATAGCATATTCAGGCAATAATTTTCCCTCACTGGGACACAGGCCTCCTCTTCTCTGAGAACAAGTGGGCCATTACCGACCACGTTGGCCTAGTGCAGGTTGGTTGACGTCACGCGTCTTCGAATTATAAGATCTAGAGCAAGCATTCCTCACGATGTTTTTCTTCCTTCACCATTTTTAAGGGCAGTGATGATGAAATGAATGAGACAAAGTAAAGGATTCAAGACACCTACCTGGGTTGGAACCCACGACACACGATTCGTTTGTCGGGACCATTACCACTGAGCCACCACATCATCTGCCTCTGCCATTTACATGGAGCTACTGCCTATCTGACCTCCACAACCCAGTTAGTACTGGGTAATACGATACTCCTGGGTAAGACTGGTTGTCAGACTTTGGAGCCACTGACTACCTGTAAGGACTGTCAAAGATCTACCGGCTTAGTGTGCTTTCCAAGACACGGAGAAACTCGATATGTAATGGGTCACCCATCCACGGACCAACCTAGGTAAACACGGCTTAACTTAAAGATCGACCCGAACGGCTGTTATTATTTAGCCACGAGCTCCTCCTTCACCACTGAACCAAAGGTCATTATTTATTGTCTTAAAAAATAAAATATTTTTTGCTTAAATCTGCGTACAATCTAAAACAATTTTTTACCCTAGATACTCTATCTAGATTTGAGATACGTGATCGTACTTGATAAGATAAGATACACTTTTTATAAAGAACTTTTTGATGATCACTAGTCTAGAAAGGATAGTTTATTCATATCGCACATCTTAAAATAATGTATTTTTTTTTTAATATCACGAGAAAATGGCGTCTCAAAAACTGTTAAAAAGGCTAGATTTATTTTTACAGTTTTTGTTACCAACTAATTCTTTATCAAAGAAATTAGAGCATAAGTATCCTAGTATCCTGACTGCCTCGTTGGTCTGGTGGTCTCAAGCGCGACCGCTGAGCATGAGGTCGTGGGCTCGGTTCCCGGGTCCGGCAAAGCGCTATTGGGTTTTTCCATGAAGAATTTCTCAATAACAGCTACGGTTCTGGATTTGTGCCCGGTTGATGGCAATAGGCTCGCCCCCTATTACATGGGACTTAAACACATAACTGGCGAAATGTGGGTGCACTATTAGTTACACTTCTGCCTGACCCTTTGGGGATTACAGGCATGATATTTGTATATATGTATCCTATAATATTGTTTTGCAGTACACTATTTCTCCCATTCTTGTTTTATATTTTTATTCTAGTTTATGTTCGTGCAGTCCATCCAAATGTGGTCTGAAAGATATCGCTATCAGCGGTTTGACCGTTAATAGACCCAAAAAATTACAATATTCTGAAGGAGTAATTGTGCAACAATTTCGATGTAAAATAAAGTAAATTCTATAGTCACATCTACTGATACTAATTGATATTTAGTGACAGTACGGGTAGCGATTAATATCGTTTACCATAAATGTAAACACTTGCAATAATGGCGAGTTTTTGATACAAGTTGACATTTCCTAATTTTGCCAGTTTAACGACTGTACTATAAATATTTTTTTATGACACAATAAATAAAATATGCGAGATAATATGAAATAGTCAAAATACGCACATTTTTATCATTCCCCCATGTTTTTCCACAGACAAACATGGTAGAACCTGTCACAAATCTACGGATTTCATTCCTCTTCCATATCTTTTCTTAATCTATGAGTAACATAAACAGGCGGGAACAGCACAAATTTTATTTATTTGAATGTGTGAGAAAAAATACATAAGGCCCGCTTGAACCCCATTTATAACGTAAATGAGCGCCGAGTACGACTTTATGTACATATTTTTCGTACTCGTTCAAGAACTAAGAAAGTATTTTTTCGTTTCAGCGGCGGCGAAATGCTAAAGCTTTCAGAGTTTATTTCAGTAGAGAGCCATTTTCTATAATTGTTAATTTACCATTTATACATAGACGAATCATTTTTCATGGATTCATCACGGATTTCATGGAGGAGCGCGTCAAATAACAATAAATAAAACAAACAAACAAACTAAATAATAACACCCACGCATGTCGATTTTCAAGGTTAAGCTGCGCTTGCCAAGTTCGGTCTGTGCATGGGTGACCATCATGACATACCGAGTACACTCCTTGCCTCGGAAAGAACGTTAAGCCGTTGGTCTCAGCTGCCATTTGTAGACCTTTGACAGTCGTTACAGGTAGTCAGTGGCCTGAAAGTTTGACAACCAGTGTTACCAAGTGGTGCCATATTACCCAGTGCGAACTGGGTTGTGGAACTCAGATAGACAGTCGCTCCATGTAAAATACTGGTATTCAGCTGCACCCGGTAAGACTGGAAGCCGGCCCAATAAAATTGGAAAAAGTCTAGGCAGATGATGATAATGAATCATTTTTCATGAAGTTTCACGAAAAGGGCTATTTTTTTAGAGTTTGTTTCTTTCCTATAGAATTAAATGTTTGGAAAAGTGTGTGCGTAAAACGAGTCGCAGCAGATAGGTCACAGTAGCCGAAGGATTCCGAAGGACCCTACCCCTCTCGTGAAATAAAAAGGTACCCTACATTTAATAGTACTGCTTCAGACGATCCTCTTCTCTTGTTTAGCGTAATGAACGCCTAGAGTACATTCCCTAATAGACTGTATTATACACGTTGAATGGTTTCCTAATATACTGTATTATATACGTTGACTTCCAATTCACAGCGTTTATGCAGTTATTATTTCTAAAGCAGTGTACTTTTAGTTTGCCAAAAATAGCATGCAGCAGTTTAAGCTTTACTGAAACTAACCGCGTTGAGTTTTGCATAAATTATTAATTTATTGTGTTATTAAATATCCCTAAATAGTTACAGTGTATCTTTGATAGGTCATCGGATTGAATTGATTTAGATTATTTGATTAATTATTATTGACTTATGTACCTCAGGTACAGTCGACAGCACATCAAATTACCATAAACACCAAATGAATTTAATCTGATTTTAAACTTTAATCAGTTCAAAATCGAATGAGAAAATTTGTCAGTTTGTAGTAAACTTGATGCACTGGCGACTGTACCTTTAAAATTGACAAATCGAAATGTCAAAAGTCAGTATTTATTAATATGGGTAATTATTTCCTTTATTTATTTTAACACATATCAATTATATTTTGCGTCCGCAAAATTTCCAGTATTAGTTTACCGGCTTTTATATCCTCGGTCCACGGCACTAAGAAATTAATCAGGAATATCCTGTCTTCCACACTGATTGATTTTGATGTGCCGTGCATGCCCGAGGCTATCGATGCTTGGAAACTCGCTTGCCCGAATACTGAAGAACCCGACCATCCATTTTCCCAGAGACGGTGGGACGAGCCGCTCTGCAGAGTAGTTCAGAGCAATCTGCTGAACACATCTGCTACTACTGCTGAGCGTGCGCGCCTGCGGGCTGTGGGTGAGTGGGAGTCGGGTCTTTGGCTTCACGCACTACCGTCGTCGAGCATAGGCACATTGTTCGACGACACAACCTTCCGCCTCGCTGTTTCTTTACGCCTTGGTGCCGCTTGCTGTTCTCCTCATCGCTGTCACTGCGGTGAAGCTATCAACAACCTCGGTCACCACGGCCTGTCATGCAGCCAAAGTCCGGGCCGTTTTGCACGGCACGCAAATATAAACGACATTATCCGACGAGCTCTTGTCACCGTCGGCGTCCCAGCTGTTTTAGAACCCAATGGCTTGGCACGCGACGATGGCAAGAGACCGGACGGCATGTCTTTGTTTCCTTGGAAGATGGGTAGGCCTTTAGTGTGGGACGCAACATGCGTCGATACTCTTGCGCCATCCCATCTTCCAAGCTCATCGTGCTGTGCTGGTGCTGCCGCTGCGGCTGCAGAGAACCTCAAGCGGCGTAAATATAGAAACCTGTGTGGTAACTATATTTTCGAGCCGTTTGGGGTTGAAACTCTAGGGGGGGGTGCGAGTGCTCATAGCCTATTTAAGGAAATTTCGAAACGCCTAGTTGACGCTTCCCGTGACCCAAGGGCAGGCTTTTACTTTGGCCAGAGGCTAAGTGTTGCCATACAACGTGGCAACGCCGCCAGTCTCTTGGGCACATTACCATCTGACAGCGTTGAGGAGGAGTTTTTCGATGCCCTTTTATAGTTTGTTGTTAGTTTATCTATTTTAGTTTAATAGTTTTTAATTATCAATGTACGAGTATATAGTTAGTTTAACCTAATAAATTATATTTTTAAATATCCAAATATGAAACAATATAAAAAAAAAAACATTTATATAAAAAAAGTAGCTCACCAGCATTGGGAACAGGGTCCGAGCTATCGGTGGTCAGGGCTGTTGTAATTTTTTTTTTTTTCTTTAAGTACACACGGAGGAGTCCGGGGATGCCTAGTGACCATTCTACCAGAGCTACCCTAGGTTCCACCTATGTCAGACTAGCTACCGTGTCTTTAGCGGTACTTTGGCTTGAGACGTGTTCATTTGTAGCTTTATTAACAAGACGTAACGGCATACAACGTGGCGTTGATGGCGTCATGTTGCATGCCAAGATGGTACGTTAACTAAGAGCTACTTACACTTATGTAACTGAACGCGATCTGCACATCTAAACAGCATTTAAGAGCTGTCAAGAATGTCAATATTTCGTAGTAATTATGACGCTGACACACCGCTCTTCAATGGTCAGTGTATGTATGTATGCATGTCACCGGTTGTTTTTTAGTGCAGTACATTAGTGACAGCATTTATGAGCTTTGTCATTCACATTTTTAGCCAGACTTATTAAAGTGTTTTTCCCGCCTTCTGAATCGATTTTAACAGGCTAAGGATGACGTAAAGACCGAACGTTACAAATGAGATTTTTTCATCCGAATTTGTCAGTTTACGACGCCACGAGAAGTTATTATTTTGCGTATGTTTTAGCCCAGAAAATATGCGTTTTGGCGTTGTTATGAAGAAAATAAAATATATTTATAGGTGCTGGGTTATCAGGTTAAATGCCTAGGTAAGGTTCCAGAGTGTTTCAGTTATCACGCCGATTGATTGAGGGTCTGATTCCCAGGTCAATCAAAAGTCCACCTATTTGGTTTTTTCTGGGAATAAAAAAAAAGCTCAAAAGTTTAATTTATATATTATTCTTTTCAAGTTAATGTTTTAAAAGGTTTCAGTAACTTTAAAATATGTTTTAGTAACCTGACTTCCGTTTCGGACACGTTCAGTTTTAACAACCCGTTAATTGCAGCGTAGACTCACTGACCACAATTAAAAAAAAACCATTTCTATCATAATTAACAGAAACAACAGCCACCCCACTATTTCGTTTAATTAACATACTAGCATAATCTACAAAGTTAAACATCATAGCGTAAGCTTTTGAATTAACCCTATCTGAATTTAAATTCAAAAACCGTAGTAAGTTATGTAGACTTTTCAGAGTTCTGTGGTATTATTTTACGTGGTTAGGAGCGAGTAAACTTTCATTCTGTAAATGCGGTTTATTTGATTTAAGAGGTGGGCTCACGGGAGAGTAGGTATGCAGGTACAGAACCCAACTAATTGAAATCACGCAAACTACAATGTTAAGTGAGATTGTGGGGAAAGTATGTGCTTGCTTATGTGGTTTTGTAACTCTATTTGTAGTATACGGACTTATTTATTTTACCTGTGAAGTACAGAGCTGATTTACAGAGTGTTTTATTTAAATAAGTTACTCTTTCCTTATAAAAAATAAGGAATTTGAAGTAGTTTTTCCGGTTTCAACTAGAATTTTAATCACAATGGATATTAGATATATTTCAAGGATACACTAAACAATAAAAGGTAGTCAAAAAACCAGTAGCTGTATAATTATGGTAATGAAGCGGAAATTATTGATAACAGTCCCTCTGTTATCTGTAGCCACGATTGGGTAAAAATAAAGGTCAACGTCAACATGACTAAAACAAAGACACCATTATTAGTTCCAAAAAATGTCATCTAGTCTCTCTTTAATTTAGTATTTCCAAGTGATTCTACATAAGTCAGAGCGGCAGCGCTCTGGCGCTCCTCCACTTTTAGAATAAGTCCGCCCGCCGCCTATCCTGACAAACTTTCATTGTTTGCGGCACCTGCATTTCTCTCACTCAGAGACAGTAATAACCACTTTAGAATTATTACTTCATAAGAGCACACCCACCAAAACTAAACGAACCATTCCTTTGATTGTAAACACGGCACAGATGTAATTAAGTATCTCTAATTAGAATAATCCAAATATCAATTTACACGTCGTAAGGAGCCATATTATATGCTAAAACTATAAGCATACTGAAGATTAAGCATCTCCACCATCTGAGATTCGGTTTCATGTAACTATGCAGTGTACACAATGTCTTAGTAAATGTTAATTAATAGCATCTTCACGTGCGCTGCCACCACGCGCCAGCTATGAACCCGATCTCGTTCGGTACTAGTTAGCGCGGTGAAACCTAGCTGGATTAACAATGACTCCAGAAATAGTTGAATCAATTGACGACAGAATGTGTCTGGCTGTGATATCGATCAGGAAACAAACAGGGAATGAGCATTATAACAGTAACGCACACGACCTCTACTTTTACAATTACGGATTCTGACCACTACACCGTACCATAACATGACCGTGCTATGAACGTATTAGTTATTAAATTCGGTTCGCGGCGCACTTACAGGTTTAATATTTTGCCTCGGCGCTCTAGCTAGTCGAAAAAGCAGAGTTTTATAATAGTGTTGACTCACAAGAATACATTTAACTCTAGTGAGACAACAAGCTCATTAGGTTTTTATCGAATACTTATTTTAAGATTAGATTCCGGAGGAGAGTAAACAGAAGCGTCCCTCTTTACTGTCTACGGCGACGCACCAGGGCGCCGCGATGCAGTTTGGGAACCCCTGCACTAGACCGTTCCGTCACCAACAAACACCGTCGCGTGCCATGCGCGTAAACCGACAAAATATTCTCGCCGGCAATTATTGACGGTCCGTGTATGGCAAGTGACGGTGACAGAACGGTCTAGTGGGCATAGTCTCATACTTTTCAATGCAAAGAAATAGGGTCCGCGTGTGATTACCGTTCTAAACGCGTTATAACCGCATATGACGGTACGTAAACAGGTATGATACATTCTAGTGGGCATACTACTTAGTTCGAGACACGGACTAGTGTGTCACTGTTTCTTTCCGTGCCTGATACGTTCATACCACGGTCATGGTACGGTACGATGTAAAGGGCAGACTGCTTTAAGTCGAAAATAAATCACAGTGTGTCTAAAATGATCAGTGGTCGAGTCTTCCGAGTTGCATTAGCCGGTTGTTCTGTACTTTGCTCTGATGTTACAAGTACAACCGAGTTTTATCCCTTCCGTTGAGCTTCTTCAATCGTTTAGTCAATGCTTCAGTAATCGCGTGTTTTGTTTTCATAGATTTACAGCAACAATGTTATAGAACGCGTGTTCTATAGCGAGGTCAAGTTATTAAAGTTTATCGACTTCATACGGCCGCCACACTATATCCATCGCGTTTAATATGATGATGATGGCATAAACGTTTCAATATAATTTGGTAACACACTGTTTGTAGAGGCGTGTTGGTAGTGTTTTAGGCTCTATTCTTAGCCTAAACGGGATAAAGGGATCAGACATGTACGTTCTGGAACTCGGGGGCGGCGAAAAATGGAATCAAAAGGCTTCGACAATCGGCTTTGCCATTGATGTGTTATAACTGTACCTGGCGCTAACGAGGACGCAGGTGTAAGCTATTTACAAGATTTACAAAAGGCACTCATTGAAAGTTAGACCAATTCAAATGTTACTCCAGTTGCATTGAATTTGCAAAATCAATTGGACAAAACTAAGTTGAAATGGCTAAAATATTGGCTGCCGCACAAACTAGTTCCTAGTGTATGGATTACTAGTCTTGACTTGGATAATTAATGAAAGTTTCGCCAAGTTCAGCCAAGCGTTTGACCAGTGAAAGCTGGGAACAACAGCAATGCAATCAGAAGCGGTGCAAATATTTTAAAAGCACGTTATAAATACGGGCCGCCTTTTATTTTAGTCCACCGTTGTTCAGGAATATAAATTAAGCTTATTCCTCTTTAGCTTCGGTATTGGGTTAATGTCTCTCCGCTGATCACTACGTAATATTCCGGCGCACTTTGTTAAACCAATATGAACTGAACTGCAAGCTTGGCGCAGTCGTCGACAATTCGGAACCAGAAATACTTATTAGAATTTAATAGCAGCGGCGGAGGCATGTCAACGGATTCGTTAATAAAGTGTCGTTTAACTGGAGGATTTATTGACCCGGAGCAGTTTACTAATAAATAAGCGAGTAGCGTCCGCAGGGGCAGTCGGGAGTGCGTTTCTCAAGCGGTCAATTGATTAAACGAAGCAATTAAACAATCAGTCGCCAAGGGCCGCGGCGATTGTCGCAAATGAGTGCGGGTTCGACATCTGCGCGCTTCACGACGTTCGTTAGTTCTGTATCACACCATAAACATTCTATTTATGTGGACGTACATTTTGTACAGAAGCTCCTAAAAAACAGTAAACAAAGTTTCAGTCACTAATTAATGTCACAGTCAAAGTTAATTTGATGATTTGAAGTACCTCTGAAGCAATCTATCGAATGAATTCCCGAAAATATATCGTCTAGACATTGTTTAATTACTTACGAAGTATATTTTTTGTTTTCACGAATTGAAACTGGTGCTCGTTTTTGATGTTTACATTACGAACAATATTTTAAGAAAAATAAAATAACAGTCGGGATTGCTTTTTATGTTGCTATTTTTATAAACAAGAGCAAACAAAACCGTGTCTGTCTAATATTCAGTGTTTATAAATTGGCAATATTTGTTAACTCCTCCACAAAGAAACTATCAAACTAAAGTAGTTATTGCTCACGATCACGATATGACATAGTTCGTTTATGTAAAACGTCTCATTTTATTCCGGACGCCCTTTCCGGGCGTGTGACACGTCACATTTGTATTGCAATAAACAAGTCGCAGGATAACTTTATACAGCTATGAATCGTGGCTCTCTGGCTCTCTGGGTAGCTGGAGCGAATTATTCTAAAATTAAACTGTATTTATTGGTGGACAGTTTGGCGAAACTGTTGGAAACGACTGTGACATCCGGGCCGATCAAAGTGATCGAGAACGAGCGTCGAGTCGGCGTTTTATTGCGCACGGGATGCGCACTGTGTGTACACAGTGTTCTGTTCGTACAGAGCTCCGCAAGCCACCGCCCGCGCCGCCCCATGCCGGATAATTGACTCCGCACAGCCAGCCATATGAATGGTAATGCCAATTTTAGGTGCAATCCCTAGCATCGCGTGTTGTTCTACGTAAATTGAACCTACAAAGTTGACGATCATAATATAAATTCAAAAATGTTAAAGTCGATGTAAATATTGTAGTAGTTAATGCAAACAAGCTGTGCTGGGTTTAAAGATGGCTATTATGCATAAATTGTATGGCGTGGCTTATTAGCATCCTTTCACTACTTATTCACAAAGGGGAGCTAAGAGCATATAGTTATAGCTTGGTTAATTTCACATTCCGTTTTTATAACGCTATCGATTAATAAATGATGTCAAGAATTTCTGAACTAAGCGGGTACTTCAACCAAAGAGATGCTGACGCATTTATCTTGACTAGAAAATTATGCTGACACAGAATAGTAATTTAGTAAACAAAATAAGTAATGGTTCCAGTTTTTTATTTACGACTGAATTCATGAAATTAATTCCTTATAAATATTTAAAAATTCAAATTAGGTCGAAACTCCTTACGGGATTTTATTCGGAAAAGTTTTTTCGTTAGTTAATTACAATAACCATAAATTACCGGCAGGCTGATGTCAGTGGTGACAAGGGCGTCTGTGTCAAGTGGGTGTATGGGTAGTGTGCCACGTCCACACACACACGGTGTCACAGAGGTCACGTTGTCGCCGCGACAAGTTTTCCATATGTTCGGGGCTGATGTTATAACAGTTAATCCCCTGCCGGCCGAACCCGCGCGGGGCCACATGTCACCGGCCCATTAAACTCGACACCCTAACAAAAAATAATTACTTCACCATACAAGTCCACGGTCACAACTCGTTCAATTTGTGTTAATCTTCTTAAAGCGCGACGGACGTAATGAAATTAAAAAGTCACAAATAAACGAACTAAACAACCCCTATGGGACGTATGCGTTTGGTAATATACTTACTATGAGATGCGATCGGAGATAACAAGGAATTGTTTGTGTGCAATCATGCGTGAGAATGGTACAGTTAAAATAAGATCTCTTATTCCAAGAAGAGAGATTCTAAAGTATAAAAAACTGTGCAATCAATAAGGGTTGAGTAGCAATTACTAAGGCTATGGATATTATAATTACAATACGTGTACGGCTCTAGGTATTGGTAATCGATGTAGAACACAGTCATGTGAAGATTTAATTAGACTATTCATAGAGCTGCGATCCTTTGTTGGCAGAATGCAATTCATGGATACTGTGGTACTCTGAGGCGATTAACTATAATAACGTAGGGGCTTGGATAGTTGTGTAATTTGTCGTGTAAAAGATCTTTATAATAGTCAATATGATACTGAAGGTTATAATTATCTTTGACAAGCGTTTGGACCGACATCATTCGGGTGGATTTTAAATTTTTCAAATCAACAATATGAGGTATTCTGAAAAAACTTTTCATAAATTTTCATGTTGAAAAGTCACCTATATACTTCAGGACCAAGGCTCTTTGTCAAATTTCGTTTTGGACCATTCAGTGGTACAGTCATGATGAAGTTACAAAAAAAAACGAGAGGTTCTTTCGCATTAAAAATAGTGTGGTTTTGTAATTATTTTAATATCGCCTTTGCCAAACGTCATTGTCTTATTTCCTCCATATATTTCCTCGCCTTCAGTTCTTAGTTTTCATACAGTCGCACAGAATTAAGCTGCTTAGCATGCAAGGGGAGTGTTCTTTAACTTATGTTCTATACAGACTTACTGGGCACCAGAACTTAAATATCAAACTATCGTATTTCTGAGTACATTTCCTTAGTCTTAGTTCAGGTCTGAAAATATTTCCTTGTGTTAGGTTTCGGGATTTTACTAGTCAATTTCCTATGTTTTCAGAAATGATTCTATTTAAATGTATTAACTTAATAGCTTTATTCGTGTGAACACATCTTAAATGCTTTATATTCGATTATGTAAACTGGTAAAATTAATTCCGTAATAATGGCAATACTTCTATCATTTGATTGGTAAAAACTATGGCGCGAGAATGGAGCGCTCTGATTGAATTACGACTTGAAGTCGTGAGCCAATCAGGGCGCTTGATTTTTTCCTCCTCAACGGTGGGTTTCTTGGTCAGGAGGTGGTGCCCGAGCGGCATTCTGATGTGAATTCTGGCGCTGAACGTCGAGGACGACTCACAATTATTAAGATAATTACCGATCCAATATATCTGTAATAAGTGTATACCATAACAAAGTTGTTAATAAACCTATTTGAAGTCATTAGAGTTTTCCTTCAAGTGCTGCAACAATCCTACATATCACACTTGTTATGGTAGGAGTAGTGATTATCGTACTGGTTACATCGAAGATTAGGTCGAGAGGCAGTGATGTTGGCTAGGAAAGGTTATAACGATCTCTCGACATGTAAGGAGGCTGAGTATCACATGTTAACTGCTACTCTTCTGGTAATTGGTCGTTGCAGGTGTCGAGTTGTAAACCTGCATGCTAGGACTTTATAGAGGTACTATAGTATGTGTTTATGCATGTACAAGCCGTGTTTGATTTCTCATCGACAAATTCTAAGGAGCCGTAGCGAATGAGTTTTTAATGTGAATGATGATATACAGCTAACACTTATGAACAAAAGCCCGAGTACTAACGTAGCCAGCTTCATAGGCAAAACTTTGAGAAGCCATTTAAAAAAAAAAAAAAAACTTCATTTTTACGAACATCCATGATTTAATAAATAATTTAGTAAAGATTTTTTAATAAGGGGGCTTATTAAAAAATCTTTACTAAATGTTCACCATCGTCTTATAGAGAACTATGGTGCACAATAATTTCATGCTTCTAGACCCAGTGGTTAAGGATGGCGTTGTCTATCAGATATATTTTTTTTTTTTTTTATTATTTGAGATAGAGGAATAAACAGATTGGGGCTTTCCTTTCTCTAACAGAGGGAAAAGTAAATACGCAAAAAAAAACAGGATATAAAACTTTTTAGATCTTGAAGTAGGTTGGTTATTCCTAAACTATGATTTTATTTATGCACCCATTTAGTATATTACGTTTAGTCCAATCTCAGCTCCTCGACCCCTAAAAAAAGATTTATACTATATATATGCACGTATACTTTTCTAACCAAGAGACGGGTTACCAACGTAGCCCGAAGAATTGCCAAACTTAAGTGGCAGTGGGCAGGGCACAATGCTCGCAGAACTGATGCCGATGGGGCCGTAAAGTTCTAGAGTGGCGACCGCGAACCGGAAGACGTTGCGTTTTTAAGGGTTCACACTAGGGGGACTGATGACCTGGTGAAGGTTGCGGGGATCCGCTGGATGCGAGTCGCACGGGACCGGTCAATGTGGCGACACTTGGGGGAGGCCTATGTTCAGCAGTTGATGTCTTTTGGCTGAAATGATGATGATATTTTTGTAAGGTCTAAAATATTTTGTCGATCGCGACACCCGCGCGTCTTTTGTTGAACTTGATCTTTTATTGTTTTTGGTGGGTTTATGGTTGTTTTACAGTGTTTGTTTAAAATACTGTGATTACCTATTATTATGATTACCTGTGATTTTTATTATTATCTATGCCATAATGGCATAAAGACGGCTGCTTCACAGTAGCCCACAGCTAAGCTGTGTAGGTGTACTTAGCTTACCTTCGTATGAAAATGTAGGCGGGATGCTCCACTGGTCACCCACGGCAAAACCAATACTGGCAAATAAATGAAGCACGACAAACTTTTCTGTGTACGTCCTACGTAGCAGTGGAGCGACGCCTTTATCCTTTTACGGCATGTGATTGTAGATTTGTTAGAGTTTACTAGCTTATGCGGCAAACGAATTAGCACCAAAACAGGCCATGCGTCTAACCCAAATTGCAAATGGAAACTATAACGATTGTTTTAAGTAGGTGCTGCAGCGTTTGAACTAAAGTAGATGCAGATGCAAACAACGTACCTTCTTAAGTATCAGGTGCCAGTATAGCCTACTAAAGACATCCGCTTCCCTCATTTGACTTTTATAACTTTCACGACAATGTAAGCAGTACAGCTGACTTTTAAAACTTGCCCTATACTCATTACACAGCGATCTAAATACAATTAACACAATTAAATTAAGTGCACGATCTAACTACAAGTTCAAGCCGTTTACGCTTAACATTAGCGCATTGAGTGAAAACTGAAGTACAGATACTATCACGCACAATTGTCGATTATACCCACATCCCTCTTGGGAAATGTTATGAAAGTTTAATAGAGTCAGCATTGAGTTCATGTCCCTTGCACAAGTCTCCATTATGTACCTTATGTTAGTTTACAGAGAGAAATTTCCATTACCTATAGACATTTTGTGAAAAGAGGAAGCCCCGCATCTCGTGTTTGGGTCGAATATTTTCGTCGGCCAACCGTGAAATGATTGCGGGCAGAGTTTTTATCATATTAACTCCAATTCAGAGTGATAATATAGACCATATTTTTGGCATTTAATGTTGGACAAGCGCTTGCTGAAATCCTTAAAAAATAAAATTACTAGTTTATTTGTTGGTCCGCAATTATGAGGGGCGCTGATGGCCTTAATTGTTGATAGCGGTTGGTCGGCTCGCGCTTTATTATAGCAAAAAGAGCAAAATAAACACGTTGAAAAAGTTTCACTCCTGGCTTGATATTTTATCTCTGTTGTCATCCTAAATACCTTCCGTGTACGGGTAGAAGTCTTAATCCTGAAGCGAGACCGTAACAGACTGGTATGATCCTTAAATTCATCGAATCCTACCGTCTAAATGAATAATGTTTAATAACTTTTAACGAAATTTCAGACTGCATTCAGAGGAGTACTGGATAATCGTAACTTCAAAGGAGATTATTAATTATAACATCTGGTCGTTGGTTCTCGGAAGTCTTGAGGCGGCTGCGGTGAGGGTAGTCGTGGAATATCGAGCGTACTCGACGTTCGCCCTGTTGCCTGTACACCGCGGTATTTTAATGATGACATTATTCAATAAATACAGTCGATGTCGATGAATTTTTTATGAAATAGCGAAGCAAAATTTTGTACCTTCATAAAAAAGGCACCTATTAGTGGTTGATCGGCTGTTTCATAGATATATTAATAGCATCGATAAACTGCGGGTTTATGTTCATTGAGTTTAGAAATCTATTTGAGGATTATTGGGTTAATCGTTGGTATGCAGTACGTATTTTATTTTTAAATCAGTGCTCGGTTATTTTTTTAAAACTTTTTGGTTATATTTCGGTACTTCAACGTATAAAGACTTTGTACGGATGAGTTAGTTAGCTTTGGTGTTTGGGCACAGTGTACAGTTGGCAGCAGTGCTCAGTGGGCTATTCCGGTTAGTGGAGGCGGCAGGAGCGCCAACTGTCGCGAGCGGGTCGGCGGCGGCGCTGCGGTCGCCCTGGCCGCCCGGCCACACGGGTACGCCTTGAATTCCTAACTCGGGGGAGCGAACAAAAATAACATAACGAGTCGAGCTTGTAATAACATTTGTCCTAATATATTACTATTGTGACGGCTCACAGCGTGCCGGATTTATATACTACCGTGCGAACCGTCACCTTATTATTTATTAATATTAATGCCGGCTGTCTGCACCCAAATTATTTTTCATTAGATATGCGAGCTAGAAGACTTTCCCCGTGCTTAACACGTTAATATTGTGTGTAAGCAAATCTTTTGATGCGCGGATTTTTCTTTGTTAATTTGCTTGATGTTTTGTGTCTTGATTTGTGTGGATTTTACGTCGAGGCGACGCACAGGCATACGTTTTAATATAAAAGAAAATAAAGTCACGGGAGACATTATTCCTCGCGATCATACGAATGTAGCAGAATGAGTGCCTAATAAAGAGAAGAATTTTATTATACGTATTGTTTATCCGCCTGAACTGTAAACAGAATAATCTACATTGTATTCATTGTATATTTGTAGGTTTCCGTTTCAGCACTAAATCTCAAGAGCTGCCTAGGTAGGTATGTAAATGAGCTGAAACACGTACGAATATCTTCCAAAATGTTACGTACATATCTGCTTTATTCACTAAGGGAGGACGCTCTATGAAGCTTCAATTTCACCGTAAAGGTGATGAGCGCCTAAGTTGTAACATTATCACCTAATCTTTCCGCTTCTAATGTTTATAAATGGTGTTTTTACCAAAAGACCTCAAGCCATTGAGTCAATATTTGATGACTTTACTTTTTGAGAGGTATGAAGACTTATTTTTTTTTTTTACGGATGGGAAATCATCAAATGACTTCTCCCGCTCTGGGCAGAGCGGAAGGGAGTGTCAGACTTGTACTGACTAAAACCCATCCATGTTCCTTCCTTGCCCTTTGTGTTCCAGGGCCGCGGTATCTCTTTCGAACAGCCCGCAGCCCTGGCAGGCATCGGCCCTTGCGCGTGGAACACGAACGCGCCGTCAACACGGCCTGTCGTCAAAAGACGGACGGACGGCGAGCTAGCCCATTACTCACCGTCCACAGGTCCGCGTCTACGGTGGCCGGAAGCCACCACGTGACCCCCGACGCCCGAGGCGTCTCCCGCGGCGGCTGGGACGAGAGGTTCTCTCCCTCTCACGCTCCGCCACCTCCTTCGCTAGCATGACTGCTTCGCAGAAGGAGGTGACGGCGTCCCATTCCCTCTCGCTCCGGACCATGGACTGGACCAGGGCCGGACGCGATAGGTCGCCGCCGCCGATCGCCGCTACGAGGACACGGCGGTGCTCCGCCCAAGCGGGGCAGACCTCCACCGTGTGCTCCACCGTGTAGAGGTATGAAGACTGAAGTGGGACGCGTGTAAGGAAGTAGGCTATCTTCGGTTTTCACGAAGATGAACCGCGAATTTCACCAACAACATTGAATGCGTAAAGCAATTATGCTTTTGACCGTCAAACCAGCCAGTGTTAATACACTGGTTCAGTATGACCTATTTTTGGAGTCAGCTACATAATATGGCAAATGACGCAATTCTAGATGATCTGCCTCCTATGCTTAGTTTTTAGGCTCAAATTGCGACTTTATGACGTGAAGACCTAGATTTAGATTGACTCTGGTAACGTGTATTAGAATTTACAGTAACCTGACGTCTGTGGAACTTGATAAACCGCCTTTTCAGCTACGGTGTAAAGGCGCTGTCAGTGTCAAATTTTTCCCATGCGAGTGCGGTTGATTGTTCTTTGTGTTTCGCTCCACAAGTCGATCATCGGTTTATAGAGGACTGAATATCGCCACAGGCTAAAGGAAAATGTATAAAATGTGGGTACAATCACTGTTCTATACTCGTGCACGTGGCTAACTGGCCGCTTGCCGAGGTTGATCCGTATACGAGTACTCGTATGTGTGACCCACATGACCATTCATTACTCCTCCGTGGCACGGAAAATACGTTAAGCCATTGGTGCCGGCTGTCATTCGAAGTTACTTGACAGTACGGGTGGCTAGCAGCCAGACATACTGGCAACCAGTCTTAACATGGGGTATCTTGGGGTGGAGATCAGATAAGCAGTCGCTTCAAGTAAAATACTTTTATAACACATTTGCTCGTAAAGGGTCTCTTATTTCACCAGCCTCTGTTTTCTTGTAGCCCTCGCCTACGGCTCGGGCTAGCAATACCGCCTCGGCTGTCATTTTCAACTTACCGCACTTATATCATAATGTACAATTATTCAGCTTCTTCCAGGTAAACTGGAAGCAGATGAACCTTCTCAGAGGAATTTACACGCAAGATACATTTTTGTTATTCGTACCCCGAGTTTGATAAGAACAGCCGGCCAAGTGCCAGCCGGACTCGCGCATGAAGGGTTCCGTTCCATCGTAGTAGGGGACCCCCTTCCATTTTTTTTATTATTAGTTGTTATAGTGGCAACAGAAATACGCATTCTGTAAAATTTTTAACTTTCTATTTACGGAGCATGAGATACAGTCCGCTGGTAGATAGACGGACGGCGGACGGACGGACAGCGGAGAATTAGTAAGCCCCTTTGGTTATCCTTCAGGTACGGAACCCTAAAAACTAAACATTTCAAATGCATTCAAGCTTACAAGTGAATAAAAACGATGATTGGTTTTACCGCCGCAAGCGCCAATGAATTGAAAAAATAAAAATCGGTTGCCAATGTTGCCGTGGTTGTACGCACGGCGTCATAAAATGGCGGCCACAGAGTTTAACAAAGTGACATGTTCTTTACGCATTATAAATATGTATAAAATGCGAGGTTAATCTAGGTTTAACATGTTGCGGTTGCCGCTCTCGTAGCTTTATTTTTGCCGACTTTTAGTTTATTGATGGTGGTATAACTTTTGTTGAACACAATAATATTCATAATTAACTATGTAGATATGTGAAAAAAGCACACATTTACCTATGTACTATAAACTATGTTTACTTCTTCTTTATCGTGTGGTTAGTGCCTAACCTGGTGTCAGAGTTTCATGCCACCCATGGGCCTCTGATTTGGCTTTACATGCCGTCAAGAAATACCTCTTAAGCATGCTGGTTTCCTCACGCTGTTTTCCTTCACCGAAGCAAGTGATAACTAGACTTATACAATACGCAGCTGAATCTGAAAATAGGTAACAAAACACCTTTCCACCATGTCGATGTGCTGTCTTCCAGTTCTGTCGATCCTGGATAATGACCACTGGTCGTTGATTTTGTACAGCACGTCCCTCCATCTTTTACGAGGTCCGCTGCTTTGTGCTCCGCTTCTATTTGTGAGCTTATAATTATAATTCAATTTTTTATTCAAGTAACAAAACTCATGTGTTAGTAACAATCTGACTTATTCCTATGTTAGTAAACTAAATTAAAACATATATAAAGAAAGGAAAGCAACATACAATATACAAGACAACGATATTAACCTGCAGGTCCAGCAGAAATTTTGCAGCATCGGCTAACGATCGCACAATCCAGCCGGCTCGCGATCATGTTTAGGATGCTGTTGGTGCTGCCCCGTACCCTGCGTACCAGGGATGCGCATCTCTTACGCATTACTGTATAAAAGCAATCCACGCGGGCTTCTGCAAACATCCCTGAAGCACTACAGAAACGCGGCAACCCCATCAGCACCCTAAACGCGTTGTTGTATTGGACTCGAAGGGCGCTGTACGCCTTTAGTGTAAAATGAGCCCACAGGCTACACGTGTACAATGAAGTACAATAAGCACGGAACGACTTTGACTTCACTCGAACAGCGTGCGAACCTGCGAGCTATCATGTTAGCACGTACAAATACGTTACGTACGTACGTTAGCTTATACAAATCCAACCTGCATTTCACATTATTGTGTACCTACCTATTTTCCACGTAAAAGTCAGTTCTCTTAGAAACATGTAGGCAGTAGCTTTAACTTCCTGAAACATCTGTACTTGGTGTAATTAATTACACTGAAGTTCACACAACACAGGTAAGTACTAAGTCCACTTTGCAACCAATTGTACTCGTTCAAGACACGAAAAACTACAAATACCTAAATAAATAAGTTGAATAACATTGTATTAAAAAGCTGACGCCTAAGTGGCGAACCTTTTAGAACTTTCCACCAAACTGCAAAAATGTTTGCGACTTTGACAAACTTTGGCTCAAATATTTGACCAAGACATTGGATCTAGACATAATTATTGTTGTCAACGGAACTATTTGCGGTCAGTATCCGGTCTTTAATCACATTTTAATGAAATATTTGTACTTAGCTAAGAACGATATAATTACCTACCTACCTTACCAAAATCCTGAGCAATAGCAACCAAAACCATTATCTTAAAGTTCGATCATAGCGCTGTGAAACTATTTGGCTATAATTATGTATAGTTATTGGTATCTAAGAAAGTGTTACTGGTCGTTGTGGTACAGCTGTACAGGGTGTTAACGAAACCTGAACGAAACCGTCAACTAAGCAAACTAGGTAACACTGCGCAAAATATGTTGCCGGGAAAAGAAAGAAAGAAAAAGATTGATTCTTTGTTACGAATTTTTGTTTGGTAAATATCACGGTTTACGGTAGCGTTTAATGTAACGTACTCAACATTTTGTGCTGAAGTGAATTTAATAGTACAGGGGCCATGGAGTTATAACATTTAAAACTTATACTTAAAATACGTGTGAATAAGTTGGAACCTTTAATATCTTCGCAACTAGAGATATGTGAAGATCAAGTGCCTCTCGGATTCTCTACGGGTGTTTTTTATACCCGCTTATTGCGCGTATTCAGTAAACAACAAATTGTCATATTAATAACTTAGAGCCAATTTTTTTTGTAGGTCCCTGCACTCGGAAATATTTATTCCACGTTTTAAATGAAACCTCAATGAGCGCGGTTTGGGAACAAAACCAATTGATATTAAATTATAATTTTGAATGTAGTAATAACGTGTGCCGAACATAGGTAATTAATTATCCTGTTGCATAGGTAACAGCTGTTTTGTTAACAGGCCATTCTGATCGCATGCAATTCATATATTAAAATTTGTGTTACATCCAAGTACCAAATTCAATTAATCAGTTTAGGTATTGAAATTATATTGCTGATTCAGGATTGGACAGTGATCTCTAACATGCAATGTGTACCTAAGCGTACTTATCAATAGTCTTTTATTTTATCTATTACAAAAGACCTTCAAAGGGACGGTTACATTTTTTATCTGTGGGTGGACATCGTAAAGACGACTACAAGCTTACACTTTTGCCCCTGGCGTTATTATCTGCAAACAAAATAGGTATGATGTCTTTGAATAACCCAGTTGCTAGAATTTGAGTTCCAAAACAGTAAAATACACGTATTTTTGGTTAATTGAAAAAGTATCTAACGATACAAGATTATTAGGTCAATATTTCATCATCATTAGGCTTTCCCAACCAGCGCATGTCTCTGCATAAATTAGATCGTTTTATCAGGGATTGAAGTATCTTGTAACAGTTTATATTTTGGTACCATTGCAAAACAGTCGAGTTTATGCCCTTGGCATTAAGATACCCTATTTGATTTGCTCCTAATTGGTTGTCTAGAATATCTTAGTTTATTTTGTTGTAATAAGGCGAAACCTCGATTAAAGTTGAACGCACACTTATCCGAGCCTCACGCGTCGAACGAATCGAAGTCAAAGAGGCCTCGCACACATATCCGTACCGAAAGAACCGGCCGCGCCGAACAATCGCTTCATACGCAACTGATAGAATGCGAGCGTATCGGTCGAGTCGACCGCATCAGACGCGCCGAATCTGATGACGTCATCCAAATTCGTCTAAGATTTCTGGGGTTCTTCCAGATTTGTACGATTAGACGCGGGCAAGTGTGCGAGGTTTCATAACATTTCATATAAAGAATTCTAAATTCGTTTCGTTCGACTCGATCGACACGTTCGGCGCGGGTAAGTGAGCGTTCACCTTAAGAAGACGGTAGATGGCGCTGTTCCTAGTCTGTCGTGCAAATAAACTCTCTGTTGTAAAATATAATTTAAAATTACTATTACTGTATAGAAGTGAATAAAAAATAAGTGAAACGATTAAACATCAATCAATAACATAGTGACAGTGTAGTTCAAGAAGTCTATTCATAAACTATGTAGTTAAAACCAAATATGTGAACTCATGAATCGTCTCAAACAACAATCGCATTAAAAACAATAACAAGTGTCAATTCGCAGTAATTAACTAAAATTCAACCTAGTAAATCGTTTAGTGATACAAATATTTAATAATAGGGTGTAAAATTAACAAAACATCAAACACAAAGTGAAAAAGTGATTCATCAGTGTTTTTGAACTGCAACCGTCGAAACATCGACAAGAAATTAGCTATTTTGAACCTTAAACCAAATCACGGCAGGGATGTTTGGTCAGTCGTCAACTAGTCAAAAAATTCGGCTAGTGATCTAACTGTCTAGTTGGTCTAGTGGATACTACGCCTTCCTACTTTTGCCAATCGACTTGCGACACACAAGTGGTCGCGAGTTCAAATCCCAGTGCTGACATTCACTTTTCGGAAATATCGAAATTCTTATTTCATATCTTATAAACATATTTTCGCTGGACACTACGCAATGTCGGCAATCAATACATCAAGCAACAGCAGTAACAGCAGTAGTGGCCGCAAAATGACGCCACTAGTAATATGCCATAAATGTAAAAGGAAGGTGAACATAAAAAGTACTGCGTTGTGCTCGGCCTGTGATAACAGATACGAATTTGAGTGCGATGGATACCCAGAACACACATATCGCCTCAAAGATACAGAAGCTAAACTAAAATGGAGATGTAAGGTTTGCATCAGAAACAAAAAATATGCGAAAACCAATCTCGCGTTAGGCGTTACCTTAAGAAAAAAGCAAACTTTTTTGAAGACCCTGTCTCCTACGGAACATGATACAGTCTCACACTCAAATCTAGACTGTGAAACAAAGAAAATGCTCTCCCCAACCCAAAATAGTACAATGTTGTCTGATTCGCACATACTCACTGACTGTGATACATCTGATGAGTCATATACTACTCCAAAAAGACTGTCAAGGAGTGTGGATAGAACCGTAACTGATTTAATATCTACCTCGGAAATGAAGGAGACTATTTCTAAACTCATGCTCAAACTGGAAAGTGCAGAAAATGAATTGGGAAATGTATTATTGGAAAACACCGAATTGCAGAAACATGTAAACAAATTAACTACGGAAATCAGCACTTTAAAGTTCTTATGTCGGTCTTCCTCCATTGATCGAAATCCTGGTTTAAGCACTAAAAAAAACAAGCAAACCGGGAGGCGACAATCAAACCAGAATTCTACACCGTCCACTTCACAGGAAGCTTCATCGAAAGTCGATTCCAATGTCTACGTAATTCAGCTGGAACAAGAAATTCTTAACCTACAACAACAATTACAGACTGCGGAACAGGAGTTAGTAATCCTCACAGAGCGTGTCAACGCTTATGAGACCTCCACTCAAGAATCAAAACAGGACACCGTACACGTCACCGTCTCCCATTCTCATGTAAAATCGCAAGACGGACTTCAAGAGAAGTATACTCAAACTTCCAAGCGGAGTTATCCCTCATTAAAAAACATAAAGGAAACTCTAGGCAAAACGACACAAGTGAGTAATGTTGCACGCAAAAATAATCCAGGCGCTATTTCATTCCCATTACACAAAAACCGATTAGCTATTATAAGCAGCAATTGCACCCAGGGAACTCTGCCAATAATCGAAGAAGTATTTTCTAAACAATTTGAATATTGTAATTATATAATACCGAACGTCACCACAACATCTTTCCTAAGGAGTATTAAATACAAATTAAAAGACTTTACAATGAATGACTACTGCCTTATATTCATTGGAGAAATTGATCTGCAAAGTGGGGAGTTTTCACACATACTACATAACTTAAAAAGCTCGCTACAAAATGTGACCCATACAAATATTGTTATTTGCGCTCCCATATACATAAAAGGTGCATTAATTCATAATTATAAAGTAGAGCTCTTCAATAACCTCCTCTTAACAGACATAAGAAACAACGAATATGCCTATTTCTTCGATAGCAATAGTACCTTATCGCATGAAATGTTTTCGTATAATACTGGGAGAATAAATAAACACGGATGGAAAAACATCTATGACCAGATCATGTCCAGGATAATGTTTGACTACGACTTGTTCGGTTTTCAAGAAAATGGTGCGGACTCAGAGATTGAGACTGATGCCAGAGCTTCTTCAATCAGTAATACTGAGACTCCAACCTACCAAGATAACCAGTTTTTTCTATTATAAACACTTGAATATTATGCATCAAAATATCGCTGGACTTTTAAATAAATCGGATATGTTGACACTGCACATCCAAGAGTTGCATACTAAAGAAAATATAGATATCGATATACTGTGCATAACTGAACATTTCGTTACTTCAGGTCAAGAAACATTAATAAAAGTCCATAATTTCAAGCTCGCAGCGTGTTATACAAGAAAGCAACAAAAGCGCGGGGGATCGTGTATCCTTGTCAGAAATAAATATAAATACAGGGAACTTCCTAACTCGTCTATCTCAGGTATATTAGAATATTGTGCAATAGAGTTATTTGAACAAGGAATAATAATTGTTTGCATCTATAGACCTCCGAATATGTCGTGCATAAATACATTTTTAGATAATTTAGATACCCGACTAAAGCAAATATGTACTAAACCTAATAAAAAAATTGTATTGTGCGGGGATTTCAACATTAACAGACTGAAAAGAAATAACTTCTCATTAGACTTTGAAAATGTACTACTTACCTACAACCTTAAATTAGAATTAAATGAGCCAACTAGACCAAAAAGCGGGACGTGTTTAGATAACTTTGCTCATAATTCCAAACAAAAATGTGAGAGTAAAGTAATCGATTTCGCATTATCAGACCATACAGCTCAAGTTTTAAAAATTCAAATTAACAAAACATGCATACTAAATTCTTGGCACACTCAAAAACGTGATTTATCCAAAGAAAACTTAATTTTATTTAAAAAACACCTTCAATGTCTGTCTTTTGCAGAAGTTTTCGAAACTGATAATCCGAACGAAGCTTATGATAGGTTTATTGAACTGTTTCGTTTATTTTATGATTTATGCTTTCCAAAAAAATTAATTAATATAAAATCTGATAATAAAGTAAAGTGGATTTCGCGGGGAATTAGACTCTGCAGCAGAAAACAAAGAAATCTACTTTGGAAATACAGAAAAGCGCCTTCATGTGAAAATAAAAATACATTTAAAAATTACTCACGGAGGCTTAAAAAAATTATCAGTCTCACGCAAAAAGCTCAAAATAACTACCTCATTAATTGTTCTCAAAATAAAGCTAAGACGTCATGGCAAATAATTAATAATAACAGTCGGTTGAAAGAACCAATACTACAAATTAAAAATGATGATAAATTAATAACAAATCCTAAGCAAATTGCGGATTCATTTAATGATTTTTTCGTCGATCAGGTACAAAATGTAAATAGTAAATATCCTGTATATACAAGTGGTAATCCGCATGTCAGCAATTCTTTATTCATGCCTCCAGTAATACCTCAAGATATTTTACGTATAATAAAACACTTGAAAAATAAAAATAGTTTTGGATACGATGAAGTTTCCACCTCGGCAGTAAAATTTGTATCGGATGTCATAGCTAAACCATTAACTCATATAATAAATGCATGTATAAGCTCGGGTAAATTCCCTGATAAATTGAAAACAGTCATAATAAAACCATTACATAAAAAAAACAATAAGGAAGACATGTCAAATTATAGACCAGTGGCTTTAATTCCGGTGTTTTCTAAGATATTCGAGAAAGTTATCTATGAATCTATTTACACATTTGTAACTAAATATAATATTTTATGCGAAGAGCAAAAGGGCTTTCGAAAAAATAAAAATATTAACATGGCGATATTTGATCTTCTAAAAGTGATAATGAATAATGTGGATAAAAAAAATCCCGTATGTGCAATATTCACAGACATGACGAAGGCATTCGATTATGTAAGCCATGATATCCTCTTAAATAAACTTAGTCATTATGGTATAAGGAGCAATGTATTAAATTTAATTAAATCTTACCTCACGGATCGTAAACAGTTCACCGAAATATCGAGAATATGCCATAAAACTAAACGTGAATTAAAATATCTATCCGAGGGCAGAGTAACTAAATTTGGAGTTCCACAAGGCAGTGTGCTTGGGCCTTTGTTATTTTTACTATATATTAACGACCTACCTCGTCAAATACGTCATCCAATGACTTTATTTGCTGACGACAGCACAGCCATGATTGAATGTGAAAATAAAGCGCAGTACGAAAGAGAAATAAATAATACACTTGAAGAAATAATAGATTGGCTTAATAAAAATAATCTTGTTGTTAATCTACAAAAAACTAAAGTAATGCATTTCTTCCAACGGCTAATGCCAAATAATATAATAACTAAATATAAAGATGAAATAGTAGATACCACTACAGTTACAAAATTTTTAGGAGTACATATTGATGATAAACTGACATGGAAAAGCCAAGCTGAAATCGTGTGCCAAACATTAAGTAAAAACGCATATGTTCTCCACAATCTCTCAAAGAAGTTAAATATGAATACGTTAGTGACAGCTTATCACGGTTTAGTTGCTTCATTACTGAGGTTCGGTGTCATATTTTGGGGAAACTGTAGTGAGAGAGAAAGAATATTTAGGGCCCAAAAACGTTGTATTCGAGCAATGACAGGTCTTAAAACTATAGAAAGCTGTAAACCTAGTTTTAAATCACTAAAGATCTTAACATTTCCTTCCTTGTACATACTTGAAGTAGCTCTATTCGTTAAGATGAACAGTCAATTTTTTATATCAATGGTGGATAGAAGAATACGCAAAGGACCAATGAGGTCTCAATATAAAAGCCAACTTTATACAGGTGGCTACAAAACGTCCTTACTTAAAAAAAATATTTTTTCTATGGGTCCTCTCATATATAACAGACTACCAATACCTATAAAAGACTTACCTATCACCGAATTTAAAAAACAGTTAACAAAATTGCTGTTAGACAAATGTTACTATACTCTTAAAGATTTTTTTGATGATAAAAGTTTCTGCTAATCGGAATCTAGATGTAAATTTTTTTTTTTTTTTTTTAATATTGCTATTATTTACCATTATAATATGATGATTATTTTGTGATATATGTAAGCGAAAAATGTTGGATGTAAGTAAGTAATTCTAAGTAAGTAATTTTAAGTTGTTGTATCAATTGTATAGAAATGATATTTAATGTGTTAACGTAGCAATTAAGCACTGTTTAAATAATATTGCACTGTTTAATTTAATATTTTTTGCATGCCGTAAGGCAAAATGTATCGGGACTCTCCATAAATGAACACCATATTTGTTACCTACATTATTAGCAAATAAAAATTATTATTATTATTATTATTATTAATAGACAATAACGACAGAAGTAAACTTAAAAGAAATACAATCACAATAGAAGATGGTTTATGAATTATAAAGAGCTCATATATTATTTTTATTGGTATTTTTCAGAATAATACCATTTATTACCTAGCATTTATTTATTTGATATTAATTTGGTTATCTTACGTATTAACAATTTATAAACAGAGGAATGAATAAGGAAAACGCTATGTTAAAAGGAAAAAGATATGTAACGTATTATGTTAGAGTAACGTTTACTTTATGTAAACACAAAGTAAATATTACGAAGGTTTGAGACTAAAATTCGATATCAGATTGAATAAAAATAGTACGTTATTCTTACGTTCTTTAACTTCTTGAACGATTTATAAGAGCCAAACAGGGAGAAAATGGATTACCGCAGTGCTACGGGTAGGTACCGCGGCGGCTCCTTCGCAAGCAAAGGATATGGAAAAATGTGCTACTTGCTTTAACATCCACGTTTTTGCGTACCTATACTCCGGTTTGTTTTTAGAGTTTCGTACCATAGACTGGTACATGTCAGACTTTTTTCCCAATTTTGATTTTTTTTCTCTCCGACTTTAGAGCTATGCTAGAAAAAAATGTTTCTTTTGGCGAGACAATTTGAAGTTTTAACATCAGAAAAATACCGATAATGTTCGAGTCGAAATCGAAACATAATTTCATGTATTACTACATCAACCTCATCTATACATATAATAAGACAGTAAAAAAACTGTGTCTGTACATTGAATATATTAAAAAAAAAAAATTGGGGCGTGTTTAGAAACAGTAATAGAGCACGAATCCAAAAAAAAAATCTGTCTGTTTGTCTGTACACGCTAATCTTCGGAACTACTCGACGGATTTGAATGTTTTTTTTTTTGTTGTATAGTTATTAAGTCTGGGCAACATATAGGCTATAATTTATCTTGGAAACTTGAACACCTGATGCAGAACCGCAACAGACCAGCTAAACTATAAGAGATACAAAAATGGTACCATAGCAAAAATTGTTCCACGTAATGAGCATTTTCTGCTAAGAGAAAAAATTTGAAGATCTGAAACAGCTGATGTGGAAATCCAAGAGTCCAGCCACACTATAACATATATAGGAATGACGTCTTAGCAAGAGTTGTTCAGACTGATAAGCACTCTCTGCTGACGAATAAAAATTGAAGATGTGGAACACCTGTTGTGGAGCTCCAAGAGCCCAGTTACACTATAATATATATAGGAATGACGTCTTAGCAAAAGTTGTTCAGCCTGATGAGCACTCTCTGTTGACGAATAAAAATTGAAGATCTGGAACATCAGATTTGGAAATTAAAGCTATCACTAATTTCACTGTATTTCTACCAAAGGGTATCGTATTACCCATAGCTAACTGGGTTGTGGAGGGCAGATAGATAGTCGTTCCATGTAAAATACTGGTATTCAGCTGCATCCGGATGTACTGGAAGCCGAACCCAATAGCACTACATATTATAACACAATGTTCTCCGCCGCGTCTATCTGTCTGTTCGCGATAAACTCAAAAATAACTGCACTGATTTTCATGTTGTTTTCTTAAATAGATAGAGTGGTTCTCGGTGAATTTTTTGTTATATATTCCTCAAGTTTTTGTACAGATTGGCTAAAATATAATGATATTTGTTGGAGGTGTTGGAAAAAAATAAGCCGTCTGGGGGAGCTTTGAACGAAAACGCTGCCCTTTAAGATATAACAAAATGATGAATGGTAGAATTGTATATCTTTTATAGGTCTACAGAAAAATCCACTATGGATTATGTCTATCTCTTAAGGATAATATACTATATCCATTTTAATACTTTGAAAATGGGCAAACTAGGTTCCCATGAGTTGAGGGAATGGGATCATCATGATTACTTTTGGTCGCGATAACCGATATCCACGCAGGCGAAGCCGCGGGTATCAGCTAGTTATCAATAAAACTAGGATCGTAAACTCATTCGTCTTAAAAATCAACTTGGTATCCTCCCTGGGGGCCTAAAATTGCCGCTTAAGCAGAATCATAATAGATGATAACATGACTCACGTTAAAATTCTAAAATGTTCCCAGACGCAGTTAATATTATGAATTGTCACTTTGTGTCCATTTTACTAATTGTAACGTAATTCATATTTTTAACCTAATCCTATTATGATTCTGTTAAAGTGGCCCCTGTTCAAAATCAAGAGTTTTTATTCACCTTTTATGTAACAAAATGTCTGATTACATAATTCCCAGCACGTCAAAACAATCACGGTGTATTCCGCTGCGATAGGAGATAGATAATAAATGAAAAGGGAAGACTGGACGATGAGTAATGAGCCCTGTTGAACATAAATTTGTATTGTCGTTACTTATTTGACCCTGGACCAGTTTTGACAGCGAAATCCCCCATTTAACAGATTGGCAGCTGCAATGAGTTATTAATGAGGGAGATGCATGTGTATCTAATATAATACACATGCAATATATGCAATATAAATAAAAAGTCGTTGGTATAGGGATCACAAGCGCGATTGCTGAGCATGTTCTGGGTTCGAATCCCAGGTCGCGCAAAGTGTAATTTGTTTTCTTCTGGAATTTCTCAGTAGAGTCTAGAGTTGTGCCGGATTGATGGCAATAGGCTCACTCTCTCAAGGGACTTAAATATGACTGGCTATATGTGGTAGTATTATTGGCACATATCTGCTGAACCTTTCAGAAACGACTGGCGTGATGGTACTATGATAAGCACGTGTATGTGTAATACACAGCTGTAGAGTAGTATTGAATTACTAGCTTTAATGGTATCTACAATGTATCCCGGTTGAGCTCAGTGTAATTAAGATTGCAGGGCAAATGTAACAAATTATACAATGGACGCGTTTGTAGAGTGTCGCCGCTTTTTTGAATTTCCGAAAACCATACCTAATCATGGTTAAAGCCTACCTTAATACTTATATTAACATGATTCATAACAAAAAATTTATCAGTCTTATGTAGATCAAAGATTTTCTTTATTTTTCATTGACCGATGAATTCGTTGATGGTCAGTAAATCTTACAATTTTGGTTGATAAAAACAGCAAAAATACATCTTCATACCTGCCTTGATAAGAGATTTTACAACAGATTGAATTAAAAACGCTTACAGATTCGGGGAAATATTACTAAATGTTCATATCAATTTAGGATAGAAATCCGCTGCTGGATGTGGGTCTATCAAGTAGGGCCACTGTACACTCGATTCTCCATCTTCTGAACCCTAACCCTCCCAGCTACTTTTTAAAGTCATTCGGTCTGTCTAACCTGTC
Source organism: Lycophotia porphyrea (assembly GCA_950005105.1). NCBI lineage: Eukaryota > Metazoa > Arthropoda > Insecta > Lepidoptera > Noctuidae > Lycophotia > Lycophotia porphyrea. The sequence goes on from OX465393.1 coordinate 13,346,116, forward strand.
TAACTGAGACTTCCACGCGTCTATTTATGCATTTGTTAGGTGAGATGCTTTGTGTGTAATGTAAAAAGACCGTCGGACGGTGAGCTAGCCAGCTCACCGTCCGACGGTCTTTTGACGACAGGCCGTGTAGACGGTGCGTTCGTGTTTCACGCGCGCCTCAAAGAGATATCAGCAAACAGGGAGGGACCGATGCCTGCCAAGGCTGCGGGACTGTTACAAAGAGATACCGCGGCCCTGGAACACAAAGGGCAAGGAAGGAACATGGATGGGTTTTAGTCAGTACAAGTCTGACACTCCCTTCAGCTCTGCCCAGAGCGGGAGAAGTCATTTGATGATTTCCCATCCGAAAAAAAAAGGTGAGATGCTTTTGGCTAGCTCTTCATCTGCCTAGCCTTGATCTTTTTTTATCTTTCAAATGTACAATAATACAAGTACAGTGAAACTTATTTAAGTGGGACCTGCCTAAGTGAGAAACCCCCATAGCTGGAACTCATGCTGAAGTCCCTACAGTATAGTCGACACTTTTACACTGAATTACCTCTGTAACCAGTTATCCAGGTTTCACTGTATTTTGAAACGTCTGTCATAACTTCTTACAAGTTTTTCAGGGCACTTGTGTCTGTAATTCGGGTTATTTACCCGTTGTATGCGATATCGTCGGAAGTCGTACGGATGCCATGTTTACTCCAGTGACCGCAACGACACGTTAACTGCGCACGCGCCGGCCTATGTTATTATTATTTATTTTTACACGCCTGCTCAACGTTTGCGCAGTTTTCTTTTGAAGACCACCCGAAAGTGTTTTGAGTTATTCGCTGGAATTTATGTGTGCACAGTATTGCAAGCTGACTGAAAACTGCTTATTGTTCCATTCTCACCTCTCATAGTCAATTGCGATGTCTGTTCTGAATCTTACTTACTATAAATTCGAAAGTTTGGATGCACGGATATTTGTTACTCAATCACGCCAAAAAGGCTAAACGGATCTGGATAGAATTTGGCACAGAAATAGATAATAGTCTGCTACTTTTTATCTCGGAAATACACATAAAAATTTTCCAGTCGCGGGGAATAGCTAGTTGTTGTATATTAGGAACCTATAGAACAGATACCTACTATTCATGCACGTTAAAAATCAATTGGGTTTTCGCCAATCGAATCCAACAGAACCAAAAAAGGTACCTAAAAAAGGTCGCATAATATGTATAGTAAACGAACATTTGAACGAGGTTATCAATTTATTATTTTTTAAAGACGTTGCGCCACACTAAGAATCTTTTTTTTTTGTATCGTGGGTGCGTTTACAAACATTCAAACCTACCTACATAAACAGCCATACCCGAGACAACTATCTGTAGGCTGTACAAATATTTGTTCCGTGCGGAGATCGAACCCGCGTCACGCAGCGCAGCATTCAATCGCTCAGCCACTGCGCTAACTGTGCTGTTAAATTCACATTGTGGCTGCACCCCTCCTCAATTCTAAGTGCACTCCCACACCGTAAACCCCTGAACTTGCACCTAATGGAGCTAAACTATTATATTGCAACCTGGTTTAATATACTGTTTCCGGCATCCAAGTTTGAGTCGGTAGCACCAGTTTGCTTGCCAAATAAACTTGCTCAAAACGATGTACTGCGGAAACAAACTTGAAAGTTTCCTGGATATTTTACGAGTGATTAATTTTGTGTCATACACCTACAAATCTGTGAAGTGGGTGTATCGAACGTAGAAAATATAACATCATAATCCGCGGTATGGTGCGGGCCAGCCCCAACATTATACTGCAGTGTGTTGCGAGCAGACTGGACTGTTTGTGTGTGAATCATTGCTGCAAGCTTTCTACGTCAGTGTTGATCTTGTAGCAGGGATTCTTATATTCTATGAGGCAGTATTAGGTTAAGTGTGTAGGTTAAGTTTACTGACATAGTTGTTAAGAAATATTGTTACTAACATTTTGAGTCATGTCACTTGTTAATTAAATATAAATAATTAATATAACACCAGACTTGTATTCCCCGAACGGTAAGGCAAAGGTGTACCTAATAGTACCTACACCCACATTTGGCTAGTTGTTTAAGTTCCACGTATGTATAAGGCGAGCCTTTTGCCATCAACCGGGCACAAATTTAGACTCCGTGTGTGTTACTGAGAAATTCAATAACACTTTGCCCGAATCGGACGCAGGACCTGATGCTCAGTAGTCGCGCTTATGAGCAACGAGGCTAGTACTAGGTCGAAAATTATCCCAACGCGAACAGGAACGTTTACCTTATCCCCAGGTCATGCTGTGTGTAATTTAGTCATTGATCGCAATTCTTTAAGAGCGTTAACGACTTACGGCTTTTCATAAAAACTTTCAAGTCGTTTGTTTTCGAAATGATTGAACCGATTTTAATGAAACTTCATAGGTATAAGCAGGATAGGACTTTTCGAAATGTCTTTAAAAAAAAGATAATTGGAAATTTCTGTTTCTATGGAAAAATTAAAAATGTTCTAATTTAGCTGTAACACTATTTTTCGAAAAGTCCTCTGTCAACTTTTTAGACCTATGTATCTTACTTAAAAAAAAAACGCCTTGAAGATTTGTTTAAACTCTTAACTCTTAAACATTAAGGCGTTAGAAAGTAACAGAAAGACAAAGTTACTTTACTCACATATTACAAAGATACAGCCTGAATTTGTGGATATATATTAACTATTAACAACATTATTTTATAGAATACACTGCAGATATAATGTTTATTCTATAAATCTATAAACTCTACTATCCACTGTAATACTAATATTGAGACCAAGTGACATTACTGACCTGACAAATAGATGAGCTTAAGTCCAATCCAAAGTGATTTCAGTACTCTAACATCTTCCTGATTTATTGAGTGGCACTCAAATGGGAATTGCGCTTATATAAAATATGTTACTCTGTTTTTCCTCAAATGAATTTTCCTGAATCGCTCTTCAATACACTACAATAGGTTTTGGTGAATGGAAAAAAAATAAAGCCATTTTCCAAAATAATTGGTTCGGCTGTTGACTCTGGTGGAAACTACTTGCTTACGTCACATTTTCTCGCTCCTCCTAGCTACTATTACGTACATAATGTGTATCATATTTATGTTTGTACACCCCCGCACATTCACTTGTTTTGTTTGTAAACAGAACACAGTCGGTTTTAAATTACTTCAAAACATGACCCTCTTCGTATAGATTACAGCTTCATTTTGGTATTATGTTTAATCTCGTTAAAACACAGTTCTCGTTACGATACCACCGGAATATTTACTATCTAAGCATTGAGGCAAAAAATTGTCTTTGTATGTTCATAAATACTGAGCTAATTGAAACGCCTCGTTAATCGTTGCGAGTCGGTCGTAGATTATGGGTAGGAGCCAGCATTAACATTTTTACATTTGCTATGCATCTCCCCCGACATTCAAATAAACCAAAAAGGAGCAGCTCCATAATGTACCTAATACTTTCCGGCACATTGACTCCGGAGTAATTAAATACCAGAGAACGAACTCGGAACTGTACATTGAAAAATTGAGGAAAAATTTGTCACCCTCAAAGATTGTTCGTTCGCATTGAGTTGCTGAAGTTCTCGAACTCACTGCAAACTTTTTGTCGACGTCAGAGTGGACTTTGTTGAACGATCTTCAATAACTCCGGAGAGGGAGATATTATCGAGGATTTATTAATGTTACGGTTATTTATTGCGACTTAGAACATTGTGAAAGATTAATCAGTTTAATCAATCCACTGAGCTTACTATAACTGTATTCCTTATGTGCCATGAATTTCAGTTAGAAGAGATTTTCTTGAATTCCATCAATTCATACGAAGTAGTTAAAGATTGATGTCACTGGCAGTGGTTACAACCATGTTACTTTCCAAGCAGAAATACCTATATTGTATGTTATAGAAAATCGGTAGCTGACCTATTTCGTGTAGAGCTAAACTTAAGTAGCCAAGTTTGAAAGTGGCCAAATCCTTGGGTGATGAATGCATCTTAGGTGGCGACCCCACGGCCGCCCGTCATCCGTCACGGGGCTATCGCCGTCTGAACCGACGTAAAAATGCTCCCCCCACTAACACTTGATTAATGTTTGAAAAAAGCCCTTAATTGGCCGACACCCGACATTTCATTTAACTTCACCGGTATAGCAGCTGGTTCGAAGGGATCCTTCCGATTTTTACGCCATCATTACAGGTTAAGTCTTTATTTTTAGGGCCAGTCTTCGTTATTGCGTTTTTTATTTGAAAATTATGTTGAATATTTGGTGAGATTTTAACCATCTGTTGTTCGATCACGACATCGACTGACGTGCCTCTAATTGAAACTGAATATCCGATTGTTTGTAGTTAAGGTATCCACCCCTAATATTGGACAGTCTTCATTATTAATTAGTTGTAACAAAAAGGTCAACAAACAGATGTCTTTGTTCTGTTATCACTAAATCCTTACGCTATTTTAATATTGTACGTACTTATTTACCTAAATAAGAGTTTATTTCTAGGTGTTTTTACATGGAAACATTTCTATTTTTAAACCGTTTGTTTCAACAGTACTCAAAAGGAAATAACTAAAAAGGAATAAGTGAGTGCCTTATTTTTTATTCTTTATATAGATGAGCTTTATTTACAGAACTAGCTGTTGCCCGCGACCTTCTTTTCGGTTTTGCAACGGAGGTATAATGAAATTTGGTGGTTACGAAATATCATCAAAATGATTACAATTTGTGAGAGATTTTTATTTAAATACTAGCTGTTGCCCGCGGCTTTCTATTTAATCGGATTTTGTTACCAATTTCAAGGGTTTTTCGTTTTTTTGCACGGAACCCGTATGTTCTAACATAAGCTACTTTTATTTTAGAAAAATAATTAATATAAATATTAATAATTGGACGCAAAAGCAAAAGTCATAAGCAAAACTCCCGTCAAAATTAGTCTAGTTGTTTCGAAGATTAGCCGTAATAAACAAACAGAAAGACAGACAAAAATTTAAATAAATGTATTTTTGTTATAAGTACCGTAAATACTTTCAAATGCATATAGTAAAAAGCTGTTATTTTGAGGTTACAAACAGACTCTTCAATTTTAATTATTTGTATAGATTAAGCCTGATCTAGTCTCTGATTCATCCCTTATGATAGCCTATTGTTGACCAAAATAACAAGAACCAAACATGAAAACTGATATAACAGCTTTTAGTAGAAAGTAGTAGTACAACTATGTTTTAATTGCATATTATAATAATGGAAAAGTTACGGTAAATTAATAACCAGTATTTTCAAAGAAAGCTGGCAAGTCTTCCTCAAACATCCAAGTTTGGGAGATATGATTAAGGAACCAGGATATCTCAGAGTTCTTAGAATCAGTAGGTACCTATAGGTATTTTGAAATAGGTTTCAGTTCGCTTATATTAAATTTTTCTTCGTGTACCGCAAATTCGTAAAATTCTGAGGACGTTGACGTACAAATGAGGTTATTTGTAGGCTTTAGCTCCGGGTAAAATGGATGCTCGGCTAATCGGGGTAAATGGTAAATAAACAGGTTCGGGTTTTTCCCAGTTTTGTCGTAATCGTTGTGCGGCTGGTGTAAATCTGTAATAATGAGTTTATTCTTAACTTATTACGTAAACTCAAGGCTTAGGACAACAGAAGAATGATAAATTAAGCGAGAGTTGTGTTGAATGTAATAGAACATCAAGTATTGTTTTTGCATTTAAGACAAAGAAATTTCTTGGTTTCTTCCCATATGTACAGACGCCAGCAGGTCAAGCTACCCGAAACTGTCAGATTTTTCCAATCAACCTTGAACCTAATGGTTTAGCAATAAAGTCGAAAATCTATTAAAGAAATCTGACAGATTGTAGTAGCTTGATGTGCTGGCGTCTGTACAATCGAGGATACTCCCGCCTAATCACCACTAAGCTCATGTTTGCTTGCACTCACGCGCGCGAGGCGCTCTCTAGCCGGGCGGGGCGCCTCCGCATGACTCAAGCGAAAAAAAAATTAACTGATCAGGCGGAATAGGCCGCGACTGTACATATACCTACAAGTTCACGAGCTGATTCTAATATAAAGTAACGATAAAATCTATCTGAGTATGTCGTATTTCCATAATAGTAAAACGAAATTATTATTATTATTCATCATTGCAGATATATGTTTATGATCAGTTTCTTTTGACAAAAATCGCAATGTTAGTCGCGCTTGTTAAAAAATGTTGCATGTGTAATGTCCCAAATAGGGGTTCGGCCCCCTAATTTTTCCTATGTTTGATGGGCTTGCAACCCTTAATAGGTCTGTCGAAGGTCACAGGCTCCCTTCTGACCATGACCGCTATTTACTGGCGCTTAGGGGATGGGAGACACTGGCATAGAGCGACGAGTAAATGCAGGAAGTAATATGAATGAGGTGGTACGGATGTTGTCTACTTGCTGGGAAATCTACGCATTAAGGCACGTCTTGCATGCATAAATAATTATTATGATATGATTTCCCTGCCCGCTTATTTAGCGGGCAGGGAAATCAAGAATGACAAAAAGAAGAAGGGTCACGACCCATAGCAAATTTACCCAGGCCCGACACAAAAGGAACGTATCTCCGTTATTTTGTAATATTAAATATAACAGAAATAAATTAACACTATTCTGAATATCAGTGGCTACACCTCTATATTGCCGCTTGATTTTGTTCAGGCTAAATATTTTGAAATATTTTTTTTTAATGAATAGCAATTATATCTATATAAAATGACACCAATTTAGATAAAAACACAAAAAATAGACAGTCATCAACCTTTTAGCCCCTTAGAGCTAAAATATTGTTAGTAGAACACTATACAGGGTGATATTTTTAAGTGAGCGTGGTGGCCAAATCCGAAACTATGAGGAACAGAGTAAAATACTCAAGGGAATCTCGAGACCGATTTTGATAAAAACTAAAACTGCATCATTAGATTTTTGAATACTTAATTTGAATGTTTTTGTTACGGTGATTTTTTTAATACCCCTTGGTATTAAAAAAATCGCCGTAACAAAAACATAAGGCAATGTTTTGGTGTTAGCCATTAATTTCGAATATAAAAAAAAAATATTTTAGCGATATTTAAAATAACTGAGATATGTCTCTTTCGTGTCGGGTCTGGGTCACAAATGACCGTTCTTCTTTTACTGCTTGTCAAAATTGTGCTTCTCAAAAAGTTATTTGTCACTTGTTAAGGTTCGGACAGTACGGACAGATTGTGGTTACTGACACCGACATACACTTCACACGACATATGAACTCAAATAAATGTACCAAGTTTGACATATCGATGCATATTTTCTTGACCATCAACGCTACCTTGAGTGGTCATACTATACTCCAGTTCATTATCTGTCAAAGTTACTTGACGTTAAGCGGCGGCACGATTGGCGCATAGGCTGAGCGACTGGCTGCTGCGCTGTGTGTCGTGGGGTCGATCCCCGCACGGAACAAATATTTGTATGGTCTACAGGTAGTTGTTCCGGGTCTGGTTGTTGATGTATGTCAGATTAAATGTTTGTAAACGCACCCACGACAGAGAAGAAATTCCTAGAGTGGGACAAAGTTTACAATAAAAAAGTTCAGTATCCAGACCCACTTCCACAGTTGGTCAGACCCTTTAATTAATCGAAATCTATAACCGTTCACAGTTACGGAACGGTTGATACTGGTTGCATTACTACAGTAATAAACCACAAGGATAATCAGCCTATCATATTCCCACTGCTGGGACAAAGGCCTCATCTTTATGAGAAGGAGTGGGATGCGGGCCCCATGTCAGTTGGTGTTTCTAGTCTCTTGTTTTATTTACTTCCAAAATCATCAGCCCCCAAGCAATCTACACCTTGGTGCCAGCAAACGTCCTCGCAAAGTCATGAAAGCAATATTAATGCGCTCAGGAATCAAACCGCATAGCGAATGAAGGTGGGAACTAGGTTACTTTTAAATAGAAAGTCGGTAGTAAGAAGTACAATGTTTTTGGCCGTGTACGAGTAGCAATTCTGCCGGGGGTGGGGATAGCGAAGGGGGATGAATGAAAATAGACTACCAATAGTTAAGAGGGAAGAAATGAAGTCATTATGAAGGGATTAAATATAATGTTTTGGCCGACTAGGGGCCCAAAATGACCGCTCATATTAGGATAATTATATGAATCACGTTAAAATTCCAAAATTCGTTCGCTAAAATGATTAGACCCCCAGTACAGAACACAGTACCTAGTTTGGCTTTACTCTGTAAACACCTGTAAATTGGGTACAAAACAACATTAAAGTTAGGTAGAAAGTTAACTTTTTAAAAGCTCTGCAACTCTGCTAAACTAAAGGACATTAGCACAATGTGTATATTAGTGGTCAGTGGTCTTACCAACTCTGATGTAGTTGTTCAGAAATGACCAGCACGCTCTGATGAGCATGCCTTATTCACTGGAATGCTTATATCTGTATGAGGAGACGCTTTTATCTTTCTTCTACTCGTGACTGTGGTGGATGGTACAATTCAAAAATAGTCTTATCTAAAAGGGAAGGTAGAATAGCCATACACCCATATTTACACCCATATTTTTCAAGTTCTCCTAAGTGGTCCTGAGTTAGATTATAGGGTCGGGCAAATTGTTATTGCTGAGCTTTTCCATCAAGAATTTCTCAGAAGCAGCCACGGAATCTGGATTTGTGCCCGGTTGATGGCATTAGGCTCGCCCTCTATTACATGGGACTTGAACAAAGCTGACAAAATGTGGGTGTACTAATGGGTACGCCTCTGCCTAACCCTTTGGGGATTACAGACATGATGTTATATTATATTCCCAAATTCATGGCTTTCTTTTTCTGGTATATCTCCAGTTACTGAAGGATGGTTACCAACTCCGAATATTTTAGTTTTTAGGTAGAACAGTTCAGCAGCACTTGCAACTCCGGTCCAAAAGCTTCTCTATTCCTTGTAGAATGGAGTTAAGGGGGAGACACCAGAGTATGGAGCTTCCCCGCTACCTCAGAGCTTCTACCTAATGGGAGTTAGGTTATTTACCATAGTTATCATTCCAGGGTGTGTATGATGATGGTAGCGCGCGGTGCGGCGACCTGCGCTCGCGACTGTTCGCTGCAGTGACGTGACGGCGGCACCATGACACCAGCGCTCGCGCATCCCTGCCTGCTCCTGTTCGTGGCGATGCTGCTTACTAGAGGTCAGTAAAACAGTTATTATGACTCGGAAGTTACCTATTTTTTTATACATGATCTGATTTTTTTTAGCTAGATAAAGGTCTCCCCAAGTTCTTCTAGGGAAACGTATTATTTAATTACTAAGAGTCGGTTAAAAGCAATGAGAAGGTTTTAAAAATTGTGTTACTGACCCAGTATCTACGTAAGAAATATATCTAACTCCAACTAGTTTAAGTTATAAATATCATCCATCACATTTTGATCGATATTACTCACGCAAGATTTGAGTGTAAGACATTACTTACTATCTATTAGGTATTTATGTATGTACCTATCAATTTTACGTAATCTTCAATGTTTCCACTAAAACATTACGGTTTTATAGAGCAATCATCATCAAGATGTTTATTTATTAAGATAGTCAGATTAGGACGAGTGTGCCTCGTCATCATGCCCTCCTATCTACTCTCACAACAGTAAGTACCTATTCTTCCTCCAATTTTATAGCAAGGGTGTGCACAAATGGCTGATACAGTTTTATGCTTTGTTTTTACTCCCAATTCAGTTAGAATACTCGAAATAAACACAACTTCCGCAAAAACAGAAGCAAACACATTAAAATTCGTCCCATAGTCGACAACTTTTTGAATGGCGAAAACTAATCGTGGATGACAGCTGCCTGACATTTGTACTTCATTAATTATTCATACAGCATGTTCAATTTTAGTGGAGTACCTACAATACGTAATTAAATAGCTACTCAGCGGTAAAGTGCACGTAGCTAAGAGTCAGATAGTCACGCTACCAAGTAACAGTATGTAAATATAAACAAATTAGTTTACCTAATAGCGCGCACTGATCGCTTTCCACGTTGGATTCGCTACAGCTAATTTTCTAAGCAACTTCCTTAACAGTTAACTCGATACAGACAAACGTACGTACGTATGTAGACATACAACAACTTGTACACAATGTGTTCACGACTGTGATTACAAGAGGGAGGACGTAGGATGAGAATGGAATATATCTGCTCTACGTAATATTATTCAAGCCCGCGTCTACAACTAATTATGGAATTAAAGTTGTTTGCTCTGTTTTATGTACATGACAGTAATACACGTGATATAATGAGCAACCGTTCCCAAGTACCGTTTGTTGCGGTTATTGATCCCTCATAATGTAATTAGCGCAACAGAAGGACGACACCGAAGTGCACTTTACGCCGCCGCTTTCACAATAAAAAATCACGTCGCTAAACATTTTTTTCTCATTTTTCCCTTTTCCCACAGACAAAATATCTACTGACTTTGCTTTTATTGAAATTACCCTCTTCGTCGCGCGGGAAGAACGAATTAAAATCGCATTAGGAAATCCCGTTTCCGCCTAACTTTTCCAGTCTGTGCACAGAGTCCCGGTGTATCGGAATAAATGGCCCAAACTTCGTTTATTTATATAGTCTTGCTGAATATTTATGTTTTCGTTCCTAATTTTGCATTCCCGTCACTTCAAATACAAGTTTACCGAGTTGAGAAAAACTCGGCTTTGTATTTCAAGAAAAATATGCGTGGTTTGGAAGTTTATTTGAGTGTTGTTTGTGTCTGCGTTTACTGTTTTATAACAATACAATTAAAGCAGTTATAAACGTTATTGAGTCGGGTGAACTCAGGAACTTTAGGAGTCATAATCAAAAGATAAAGTTTATAGAATAGCTTTCTAAGTAACAGTGTTGTCACCGTTAAAATTCTATAACCCGCAAACATAAAATAAGGAGGAAGGAGTTCCTTTTATTGAAACGTTCGGAGAAATTGTGTGCGAATTATTCACGGAACCGGTACATAACGTGATCAATAACCACCAAATGCCGGCAATACTAACATCAGCTGACGTGTAACAACGTCGACGTCGTTCGTCGCAAGTTCAGTCGCAGTAAAAACTATTTATGCTTCAACACTCGTTAAATTACTAGTAAACCTACTTGTAAGAACAAGAATTTAGTGCGAGCCTAATGTGTCCCGAGTTGGTTAATATGAAAAATGCGAATGAAGTCACGCCTGTTCGTTGTTGCGCACCCAAATAGGATAATCGCGTAGTTATTGCCTATGTCGGAATAGACACCAACCACGCCAACCGCTCGTTTATTTACATGCTATAATCCATGCCATAATTCTGTTATGTGGAAATGTCTTACTGAGGCGGCGCGACGGGTGAGCCGTGATCAATGCACGCAGCTCTATTCAATGATTGCCTTTCATAACGAATGTCAAACACATTATTTACCTCCAACCGGTAACTGTACTCTTCTGTACATAGTATCGTACAATCAACATTTATTAGATGTTATTGTGTAAGGAGTTTACTGCTTATTATCTCAAAGTTATCCTAAACAAAAACAAAGTCTTCTAAAATACAATCTTCGTAAGTTGGAGTAATAATGTTGTCAGAATATTTGTTCGGTACAATGATCTCTCGGCGTCATATTTCCTGATGCCTCTTTCTTTATTCCTGACCATTAGAGCAGATATATGATAATTGCTATCATTATCACGCGCGTATAATTATCTGGGGAAGGTGTTGTTTGTTTGTTCACGTGACGGACTTTTTTCTTTTTTTTTTGGCTGTATGATGTTATTAACATTTTATATTTTATAAAATCTAATAGCCTTGTCTCGTAAAAGGCGACATTTCATCCAGGATGCGGCAGATGGCGCCAAGGTCTCATATTTTGCGGGGACTGTCGTTTTGTTGTTGACTCGTCGGGATGCCAAGTGCCTATAACATACACAAGCAGAGTAGAGCAAACGATACTTATAAGGAGGTATTTGACGCGAACCTTCATTTAAGCCGTGGTGATTAAACATGGAATGAAGGGGAATATTAAATGGAAAATCCTCGTCGAGTACCAACACTTAACCTTATCTGTAAATCGGTTTAGTAATGCCGTTATTAGTGTATCAACACGTCTGCAAGATCTTCAAGCTATTTTTTAAGTTGCTACATTACATGATTTCTTTCCACTTTTTGCGCTTTTCTGAAGTAAACTTAACATTTCTTCACCTCAGTCATTTAATAGGTAGTCCTTAAATATTGAGTTGTGTTTGATCCTTTTTTTACTACTTACTCAGTGTGATTTTTTATCCTCCATTCATTCTCTTTTCTCTTTATACTATCCTCAAAACAAATTTTCCTGATCTATAACACAGTAGCAAGTTAATCAAATAGCCAGAACACGTAGTAAGTATATAGTTAGTTAGCAAGTGAAGTAAGTCCGTTATGCGGCGTGTAACAACCCACTTCTAGGCAAATTTCAGCCATGTTTAGATCTAACTAGAAGCTGGAGATTGCTGAGCAAATGAATCAATATAAATGCATAACCCATACCTGAGTGGAATACCGCATTTATAAAGTTTTTTCAACGCGATAACGTTTGAGATTGAAAATATTTTTTAAGAAATTCTTGTTGGAGATGTTGAATAGAATTGTAGATGGTTATTTTTAATTTTTTAGGGTTCCGTTCTTCAAAAGGTAAAAAGGGAACCCTTATAAGATCACTCTCTTGTCCATCTGTCTGTCTGTCTGTGAGTGTGTCACCACCAATTTTCTCGGGAACGGGTGGACCTAGCATGTTGAAATTCATACCAGATACTGAGGTCTATAGTCCCATTAGGTGTTTAAAAATCAAGGTCCTGAGTCAACACGATAAAAAGATATGGGCAAATTTAGATTTTCGCCAAAATTAACCATAGTTTTCAAATTTTTTTTTATAATTCGGACAATTCCCTTTACTTGTGCATTAAGACCTTGCTTTTAACCAAAATTGACAATTCTAGGTTAACCGGAGGTACCCTATAGGTTTTGGGTCGAAAACCTATATCCTCCCTATAGTTCCCGTTGACCTAGAATCACGAAATTTGGCAAGAAGCAATGTCTTAAAGATACATGTAAAGGAGAAAATCTGAAAACCGCAAATATGTAGTTTAATAACAAAATACCTACAAGTTTATACGGAACCCTCGGTGCGCGAGTCCAACTCGCAATTGGCCGATTTTTTTTCCTATGCATTATCTTTGGCATCGTTGTCCCATTCACTACATTGAGTATTAGGCCTACTATATTTTGTTGTGTTAGAGTATCAGCATCTGTGCCAGACATCCAGGTCTTACCAGCTGTCCTTTGTGGGTCATCCACTCATTTATTGGTGTATGTACACACAAAATACTTAAAACAAGACACTCTATTAAGGTAGAATGATGATTCTCGATGTCTTATGATTATTAAGTAGGCTCTATTGTGTCGCTGTCCACCAGTGGTGGACAAGCAGGTGGTGGACAACGGGAATAATCGAGATAGAGCAGAAAGGTACCCAATTGACTTGTTGGTCTATCAAAACTTTTCTACTGTAATAGATCCTAAATCACTTGTTTTAATCTTTTATTTCCAGTTCATTAAACTGTTAATGAGTTCCGTGAACTTAAAATCAAATAATTTATTGCTTTCATTGTTCAATGAAGAGCAGTGTATCGGAAACAACTAGGTGACATCTCACTGCGATCGGGTCTTTGTTTAATTAGCCTCTTCGCCGTAATTACGGAGTTTTGTTCGATACCAGCAATAGGTTTAATTCGAAGAAATGAACAGTTAATAGCAATATTAGCGACGCTACTATTAAAATAATTCCACGTTAAAGGTTTTATTTTATTTCTGTAAACTGTAGTAAGTAAATATTACACTATTTAAACAATACGTTTATAACTACGTATTGTGTTGGTCCACTACCAGTATATTAGCATTCTTTCTTTATCGTGTGGTTAGTGCCTAAACTGGTGTCAGAGTTTTAATGCCGAGCAAGGGCCTCTGTCTTGGGTTTATATTATCATCTTCCTGCCCTTATCCCATTCTATTTGGGGTAGGCGCAACACGTTTTCTTCTTCCATTCTCTCCTGTCAGACGTCACGGCATCATTTACTCCTTTCTCTTTCATATTAGTCTTCACACAATCCATCTATCGTTTCCTTGGCCTGCCTCTCCCTCTTCATCCATCATCACCCATGTCCATCACTCTTTTAGTCAAATGCCTTTAATCCCTCCTCATTACATGTCCATACCAAGACAAACGACTTCCTTTCATTTTTTCTGTAACAGGCGCCACTTTCAAACTTCCTCTAATATACTAATTTCTTACTTTATCCATTCTTGTCACTTCACACATCCATCTCAACATTCTCATCTCCGCTACATGCAATCGTGTTTCATCCATCTTCTTCACAGCCCAGCATTCTTGGGTTTATATGTCATCAAGAAATATCTCTCAGGCATGCTGGTTTCCTCACGATGTTTTCCTTGACCTATCATCTTTTCCCAACTATGTTGGGGTCGGCTTCCAGTCTAACCGGATGCAGCTGAATATCAGTATCTTATAAGGAGCGACTGCCTATCTGACCGCCACAACCCAGTTAGTACTGGGTAATACGATACCCCTTGGTAAGACTGGTGGTCAGACTTTTGGGCCACTGACTACCTAACGACTGTCAAAGATCTACAAATGACAGCAAGAACCAACGGCTTAACTTGCTTTCCGAGGCACGGAGGAAACTCCGTATATAATGGGTGGTCACCCATCCACAGACCAACCTAGGCAAGCACGGCTTAACCTAAAGATCGAACCGAGCGGCTATTGTTATTTAACCACGAGCTCAAGCGAAGGAAAACAGAGAGAGCTCTGTTTTCCTTCCCCTTAGCAAGTGATAATTATAAAATATGCACATGAATCCGCAAAAAATAAGAGGTGCATGTCTTGGGTTCGAACTTGAGACCTATGACTTGGCAGTCCGATGGTCACACAACTAGACTATCACTGCTTCATTAAACACCACATTGGCATTTATAAAACTCGAAAAATCACAAACATACGAGTATGTTTGTGATGATCCGCACCCAAAACAGTTTCCCTCGCTCCCAACAATTACACTCAGTAAAGATCCTTTTAATAAACACCAGCCAAGAGTTACAAGGGTGCTTATAATAGGCACAACAAATATGTTATTGTAGACTCGCTCATACACTACGTAGATTACACAGTGGCATGTTCAGTACTAAGAACAAATAACTGAAGTCGTTACCATAAAAATATACAACAATATTTTAGAAGAGCGTGTATTCCGCATCGGGGCGGTATCTCCATACTTTTCACATTACTTATGCATAGGGTACAGATTGAAACGAGTCGCGTAGTTGCGCCGTCATCGGTATTCAAAGCCAGCCCCGGACGGCTTAACCGCAACCTGTCTTCAGCCCTGATTGTCTACAAACAAAGAATAACAAAAATACACGGTTCATATCCTGTGCTAACCTAGTTCTAATAAATGCAATCACTGATTGATTCGATTGTTTGCTGCACACAAAAACTTTTTGAATAAGCCTTTACAATTGGCGGTAGAAAGCTTTTGGAAGCGAAGTTATTTATTGACTTGTAGACTTGGTTATTTTATGTTGAGCGTGGTTTTAATTTGAATTATCAACGGAATGTTTTCATAGTTTATGGTTTATGACTTCATGGTTTTATATCTTTACTAGCTTATGCCCGCGTCTTTGCCCGCGTAGAGTTCAGTAATGTCCCACGGGATCATGCTACCGGGATAAGAAGTATTCTATGTGTTAATCGAGTTTAGAAACTATCTTTGTGCCAAATTTCATCCAAATCCGGTCAATAGTTTTCGCGTGAAAGAGTTACTCTTGTAAAATATCTTCTAGCAGCCCTGTGATATTTATAGTGTTGACATTTTATTCACCGTATTTTGTGTATCAGTGAAGGTTTATCTCACGTCACGACGTTTGCCCGACGTCACGACGCCGTATCGTGCCGTCGACGTGAATCCGCTTTTCTTTATCGTCCCAAGCGTGAAAAACGATTTATTATTTCGGGATCCCAAAACCAAATTACTGTTAGATTATCTACATAATATTTTGATTCTTTATTGCCAACAAGTGAATAGACTTTGCTGCATGGTTTTTAGGTTGAATGCCGCGGTTGATGCCACCGAATCATCATCATCATCATTTCAGCCGAAAGACGTCCACAGCTGGACATAGGCCTCCTCCAGGTGTCGCCTGCAGCGGATCCCCGCAACCTTCACCAGGATCGATCGACCACCGAATGAGGTGTATAAATGAGTGTTGTGTACTTCGATTTTGCGTGTAGCTTTTAATTAAAATCATAATACATCGAACATCATATAATATAAAACTGTTCAACTTCCTTTTAGATTAAACACATAATTATAAACTAAATAAAATCATTGCCATTTTACATTTTGAAGTAACAACGCAAAAATGAAAAATGATATTCATCATTTTATCGTTTAAAATCATTGTAAAGCTAAAATATGAACGTGCCCGCTTGCACAATGATGTTAATAAATATAAAAGGAACATTTATTTCGGAGATTTAATATAGTCTGTCAGAGCTTTATACATATTTGTACCAGAATACTTTGGCAATTTCTGTAGCTCGAGGTTCTACTTGAACTCCTTTACTTCTTAAGCTTCTAACAATGAGATAACATAATTTGATGTTAATTGGCTCTCGGTAAAACAAAAAGTAAAGAAAAAGAAAGTGGAAATCTGGAGAAACGTTTGCCGTCATATTTAACTTCTACAATAATTACTTATGTTTTATACAACCTGTGGTGATACGCACTACCCTCCCAGTAAGCAATATTGTAAACCCAAGAGATGATATTCGGACGAACCGAACTTCCAAAACAAAAGGTTAGCAGGGATTTCCAATCAATTTTAAATTTAGAATATCGATGTATACTCGATAGAGAAACTAATAACGCAAGTTATAAATACAGTATAGTGGGGAATATTGGACCATGGGCTGTACAGTCGCAGTCACAAGTGCGTGCCCCTTGTTATCTCGCCCCTATTGGCGGGTAGTCGCCTCAAATAATTTATGAAATATGACATAATAGCCTTTGTAATAAAGGCTAGAGCGGTGCCCTCCATGAGGATAAAACACTTGACGTTTATATTGTTATCGATGGATATCTTAAATACAAGGGTTGGGAAAAGTGGAAAACATCCCTATGAAACTTTTCGGATAACAAGATTTTTGTTTTTACTGTTATTTTTGTATCGTACAAACGTAATTGCAGGGTTCCTGGAATTCCAGGATTAGATTCAGGCAGATAAAATGTTTCTACATACGCTATTTCGATCAGGGTACTTTCAAATTCACCTTTTTTCTGAACAGTCGAATGTAGCAAACTTGAAACATAGTTTACATTTTGTAATTATGAAAGTTTGTTCAATATGATGTATGACGTAATCACTATGTAATTAGTAGGTACAATTCGTCAATAGCATTATTAGGACTACAGAGAATAGATTAATGATTCAAAAGGCTCGGTGCGCGCCGATCTATCTGTCTATTCCAGTAGCACAATGTATCTAGGTATTTTGAATACTTGAATACGTATCAAAGGTATAATCACTCATCTAAATACACTCGCTAAATTGAGTCGGAGACGATCAGGGGCTTGATTTTTAAATTGAAGGAGCGATTCAATCTCGTGGCTTACTTGTTCGCCTTAAGTACAGTCACGGGCACTAATATGTATGAGCTTAGCGAAATACAAAACAGTTTTTCTGGTGGAATTATGATTGCAACTTGGAGATAAGAAATATTTCATAATAGTATGGATTCTAAAATTCTATGTTCATCTATATTTAATACAAAAACTCTGAGAGTTTGTTTGCTTGAACGCGTTAATCTCTGAAGCTACTAAGAGCCGAGCAAAAAGAAAAGTAACGACATAAATTACAAACAATACGTACAGAAGAAAAAACACTTTTAAAAGTTGCTACGTGCATACATAGTACAGCTCGCGACTGTACCTTCTTACATAGTGATGTGCGCGAAAGGCTGCTGCTTCGTGATAATCATTCGCTCGTTACGAGCAGGTAATGCGCCCCAAATTCCTAATGCTCGACAATAATTCGATATTTTTGCTCGAGTGCTCGACGCGCCGCGGCCGCCGTTCCCGAGCACACCCGCCGAATATGTGAAACAATTTTCTCCTTATGAATAAAATTTTAAGGTGCGTATGCAAATTTCCATTACGGAGGGTTGTCTCTGTAATGGTGTCGTATGGGATGTTATTTTCTTTTCATATAGACTACGGAAAGCGACGTTTAATACAGTTGGGGTAACTCTTGTTGTCTTCTGAAATTTCTTAAGTGAGTCGTTTTTCAATTTTTTTATATACTGTGGTAGATGTACAATTAGCAAGAAAATCATTCGGTCCAAATAAGACGATAAACTAATTCATTCACACCTTTTTGTGGGAAAACGGTTTTTTTTTCAATAGCCTGTATTGTCCCACTGCTGGGCTAAGGCCTACCCCAACTCCATCCATGTGCTCTTTCGCCGTGCTTCCTCGAACCAGCCCGTCCGCGGTACGCGTCCAGAACATGTCGCCATCTCTTTCTGGCAAAAAAATATGGCACATAATTTAGTTTTTATTAAAGCTTTTTGTTTGATGTTATAAATAATCTGTAAAACGAGTTGTGAAGTAGGGGCTTTTCCTTTTTTGGAGAAAATCTATAGGGACATATTTTTTTTCTTTGTCAATATAATCTTTGTATGTAATAACAAAATACGAGGTTTCATTGTAGCAGATATTCTTACCCACAAGTACCAAGTTGATAAGACTTGGTAAGGGTAACATCAAGTATGAAGTTACATGTTACTTGTGGGTGGATTTCGTGGAATCGTACTTATTAGATAAATTTCGGTCTTGGAGAAAGTGTTATGCTCATATTACTAAGGTTTCTCTATATTATGTAGGTCTTCTCGAATATATTAAACTGGAATATAAGGATTGCTTTGAATTGTACAATTCTTGTTCTCTTTCTTGTTTTCTAGATGCTAGACCATGCCATTTAGGATCTTGTCGTAGTAAGACCTGACCAGACTTAAAAATAATTATTTACAAATCAATTTAAGGTCAGAATTAAGTTAGGAAACTCGACAGATGAGACGGGTACCGTCATCCACAAAAAAAAAATCAACATTTTTTTATGTTTTTATTTGTGTAGATATTCACAAAGGAGATTGGCAAACGACCATAGGAAGACAGGCCCAGTTTGCGTAAGGTCAGCGAAAAAGAATGTCCATTTAATCAAGTCACTGCTCAAAACACACAACTAACGATGAATACATTTAAATAAGTATTTATCATGGAAAAAATAAAATGATAATCAAATGTAAAGAATATTTTGTTTTGGTTTTAGGATATGGTATTATGATTTAAACATAACACAATTACTTTTTACATAATGTCCTTTGGTCCTGTATATATTACTATCTTCTTATACAAATAAATTAAATTGAAGTGTCTGTTTGTAACATCAAAATAAAAGCTTTATACTGAATGCATTTGAAAGTATATACGGTAGGTACTTATAACAAAAAATACATTTATTTTAATTTTTGTGTCTTTCTGTCTGTTTATTCCGGCTAATCTCCGAAACGGCTGGACCAATTTTGCCGGGACTCTTACTGGCATATAGCTGATGTTATAAGCTCTAACATAGGCTACTTTTATTTTATAATAATAATCAGGGTTCCGTGCAAAAAAAAACCCTTGAAAATGGTAACAAAATCCGATTAAAAAAGAGAAGTAATATTTGTTTATAATAATTTTATGCGAACGAAGATCGCGGGCAACAGCTAGCTATTTGAATAAAATTCTCTCACAAATTATAAATTTGATAATATTTTGTAACCACCAAATTTTATTATACCTCCGTTTCAAAACCGAAACTGAAACTTATATCTTCAAAAAAAAAAACAACTATTTCAACTTGCTATCAAATATTCGGTTTCGGTTTCCGGGTGTGCACCGCGCCAACGATTCACAAACTTGCAAAGTAAACTGTGCAGCGAATAAAACAAACAGAATTATTGCTCTTTTTTTAACTCCCGTCAAAAACCTTCGCAGGGTTCGCAATTACATCCTCAAATGTTCATACAATATTATCTTAGGACAATATTAATTAAACTTTTAAATGGGTTAACCCCCTAATAGAGCTAAATGCGTACGTACATGCCTTTTAACATTTAATACACTTTGGCGTTCAATTAACATATTAGGTACGTGAATAAAATATTCATTGTTTAATGTTTTGTAATTGGTGTTGCTCTATACAAAAGACTCTAATATGAGTTTGTGTTGATCAATGTCTCTGTTTGAAATTTATTGCTTATGGCAATGATGCTTCTTTCTACGCTTGCCGGGAAGGGGCTAATTTTGCATAAGTAAATCGATCGTAAATCGACTGTTAATTTTATCTCCAATCTTATCGCTTAGGGGCCATCCATAAATTACGTCACATTAATTTCATGATTTTTTGACCTTCCCCCCGTCCTTGTCACAGCTAGTCACATTTGTGAGACGATCAGACGACAGCTGAAAAACTGGATTTCTAGCAAAAAACTTGTATAGTTTATTCGTTACGGGAGCTATAAATGTCTATCTGTTCTGTTCCATCATAAACTTTGTAGAAACCACATCAAAGTTAGTTTAATTGTAGTGAAGAAAAACGCCGAGAATACACGAATTCTTTTATTTGTTTGTAGAAGCTACTATTTATATGAGCCGCTCTTCTTTTTACTGGGCGGTACTGAATGTGAAATTGAAACGTGTTTGAAGTTATAACAATAAAAGGGGAATGGCTTCTGAAGTGGTGATTGACTGACAGCCTGACTCATGTAGATTTGTCATCATTATCCACAGCCTGAGTTCACCCTCTGCTGGTTATAAAGGGTGTGAAAAGACTCAAAACGAAGCTGAAAGGCACTTATTCTCCCCGTCATTGCGATCATTTTGCTCTAAATCATACCTGGGACCTTCTGGTTACGGAGATATTCGGGGTCAAAGTTCCGACTATTTCACGAGTTTTTTTTTAAATACATGTTTTTAATGTAAGATTTTTACTTTAAACACCTCCACGACATACAACCCATTCATCAGCACAATTTTTTGAGTGCGTAACGTTGAGTCCTACCGTAAAACGTAACTTTTCACCCCAAAAAAAAATCATTTCCCAGCAACCATTTTTGCGTAAAGTTACTTAGTTTAATGAAGCTTCATGAAAAGTCTTTTAATAACCTGAATAAACCTCTCTTTTTTGTGGCAATCTCCTCGTTTCTTGTTTTTCTGTTGAAGATAATGCCTACTGCATACCACACCGTCTAGCGGTATGGTTGTGGGGCGCACCCACCAAGAACTCCGCCGTCTTAGCCAATTTTCCGCTTCATGGAATCTCCGCGTTCCTGTGTCAGCCTCATCTAGGTTTTTCTCCTGATGGCAACAGTGTCGCCTGCCAATGTCGCTGACTGACAAACAACATTTATTGTCCATATGGATTATCAGGTTTAATTACTTAATCAGTTATGTTAACCTGTAAATGGATCCGACCTTGACCGAAAGACCAACTTGATACGTCAATTGCGCCTCTAATAATGTAATTAACAGTAAATAATGACTGTGCCGTCATCAAACATTGGTCTAGATAGTCCTCGACTGTAGCTACACACGAAATGGGAGTTTAATGTCTCTAGTGACATTATAGGAAAAATAAACAACACTTATTTATTTAAGAAAAAAGCTATTTTAGTATGAGAACAGTAATAGCTCGCTTCGTTCATAACGTTAATATGAATGGACGTTTTGTCCCATCTGTTAATTTTGTTCGATTGCCGACAAAAGTATCCTATTATCGTTATTCGCTGGTCTCTCCGTACTTCTCATTCATTCGTAAAAACGAGAGGCAGTCGGTACTAATTGATACTGTCACGGCATTAACTCAACGACAACAAACATAAATGGTGCCGATTAAAACCAGTCGAAATATTATTTTCGTTTCAACAACTTTAATTGCGACTTTTTGTTGTCATCTATTTTGCTTTATGAGACAGCTATCATAACACATT
The DNA here is from genome assembly GCA_950005105.1 of Lycophotia porphyrea. Classification (NCBI taxonomy): domain Eukaryota; kingdom Metazoa; phylum Arthropoda; class Insecta; order Lepidoptera; family Noctuidae; genus Lycophotia; species Lycophotia porphyrea. The sequence goes on from OX465393.1 coordinate 13,368,305, forward strand.
AGCTGAACACTTAAAAATAAACGACCCTTTTATTTCTCTGCTTACCTACATTTTCATTTAATAAATACCTTGCAGTCCAAATGATTGCCATTGATTGATTAATGCCGAGAAGGTCGGTGTTTAGCAATGCCTATATCATGTGCTTAATAATAACGGCCGCTCGGGTCGATCTTTAGGTTAAACGTGCTTGTCTAGGTTGGTCCGTGGATGGGCGACCCATTACATACCGAGTTTCCTACGTGCCTCTGAAAGCACATTAAGCCGTTGGTCCCGACTGTCATTTGTAGATCTTTGACAGTCGTTAGTCAGTGGCCTTAAAGTCTGACAACCAGTCTTAAAAGGGGATATCGTATTACCCAGTACTAATTGGGTTGTGGAGGTCAGATAGGCAGTCATCATCATCATCATTTCAGCCGAAAGACGTCCACTACTGGACATAGGCCTCCCCCAAGTGGCGCCACATTGACCATGCGACTCGCATCCAGCGGATCCCCGCAACCTTCACCAGGTCGTAGATAGGCAGTCGCTCCATGTAAAATACTGGTACTCAGCTGCATCCGGCTAGACTGGAAGCCTAGGCTAGGCAGATGATGATATCTATTCTATCCAAATGCTTGAGATTCTATGATGCATACATATATTAGCGTATATATGCACAAACTATAGCCATTATTCTTCTATACTTTACTTGAAGCGATGCTCCCCTACTGTATTGAAAAGTTAGTTTTTAAATGAGGTGCGCGAAGTTTCCTTACACGAGAACAATCCACATCTAGATATGGCATCTCCATTTCTCCAATACATAACGAACGCTGAAATATCGAGTAATACGAACATATATATTTTGTTAGTACAAGTTGCCACTCAATATTCTGTATTCTATCTAGAAATGTTAAATTGCCTTGTCAGTAACAGTGTGTTTCTGCAAAAGGTGTTTTGAATGATGGACCTGTAGCGGCACTACAAAAAGTACCACAGCAACATAGAACAAAAAGTACTACATCGCCATCTATGACGGAAGCGGACGAACTAAACAACAAATCCTAGATCGCGCAAGTAAAGTTATCTGCGACTTAAGACTATATAGAAGAACCCAATAACAACTGTCAAACTGTGACAGGCAGTAACCCACCAGACATAACACCCGTTTGGTGGGAAGGTCCTCCCTTTTCTATGGGGGATGAAGAACTTAACACCCTGTTCTTCATACCTACAAAGACCTTACGAAAGTGTTGGGCTTAACGTCCTGTGAAAAACTGTAAATTGATATATGACCAATAGGAGTGTCTTACTTCTAAGAATATTGTTAAAAAAAAAACCGGCCAAGCGCGAGTCGGACTCGCGTATGTAGGGTTCCGTACCATCGTAGTAGGGGAAGTGCCCTTTAACTTATTTATATTTTTATTATTTGTTGTTATAGCGGCAACAGAAATACACGTGAAAATTTCAACTGTCTACCTGTTCTGGATCATGAGATACAGCCCGTTGACAGACAGACGGACGGACGGACAGACAGCGGAGGCTTGGTAATAGGTTCCCGTTGGTTACCCTTCGTTGGTACGGAACCCTAAAAAAGATTACCGTGATTTTTTGTGAAAAAGTTCTAGGTAAGTTTACCCTGGTACCATTGACTTTTTATTTCATGATCTAAAGCGTTTCTTGCCAAAATACATAATTAGATAAATAAAGTTTATGTGCGTATATATTTAGATGGTACTATTTGTCTTTTATACCAAATGGGTAGTTAAGTTTCTATTGACATGATTACACTATTTTGCTCAGCTTTATAGTCAACAAAAATACTAGATACAGAATATTAGAGTTTTCAGTTTTAGCTGAGCCTAATAAATAAAAGTGCTGACAGGATTATTGGTAAACCTATTTGAGTTTCCAATGCAGTTTCAGCCTAAAGCCGACAAATAACCGATTAACAAAATGTTCAATTTCTCGACATATTTTATATTGAGAGCCATATTTTTGGCACAAAACTGTTTGCAATCAATTTGTAGTTTTGGGCTTTATAGGTGTAAGTAATTATAAAGATTCATGATAAACAAAGTTTGCAGAGTATATATATTCGTGCGTTTTATAAGTTTTCTTGAATTCTATTCTTAATTTGCATGTCCATATCATTTTAAAAGTAGAAGATCCCTTTGTGCTATTAATATTGTCTGTGAATGAAGACTGGCCATTTTCAGATTACAACCGGTCCATTTGTCGTGTTAAGATGGAATATAAAAGTAAGTATGACCCTCAAACTTACATTCCATCTATTTGAATAGCATATCACAATAAAATATATCTGCATTTATTAATATTTCAAACTTCAATTTACTTTTTAAGAAGAATATTTATTCCAGTTGTCGTCCCCAGAATACGATATTGACATTCGTTATTTTGTGTGCTTAACAATACATGATTCGTTCGGCAATAGGTCCTCTGCCCTGTAAACGACATCTGATGTCAATATTTATAGTTCACTTGACTCTAGGTTCCATATTTTCTTCATTACTTATGCATAGAACACAGATTGGCTACAGTGAAGCAGTGTCATCAATATTCAGCCAGCGAGTGCAAGTAGGCCGCTGTTACATCAACCTTTTGATATCTTTATAATTGCTTTGCCAACTTTGTGGGGTATTGTGTGAATTGCAAATGGCGATTGCCCTTTGTAACCATATGAAAACTCCACGGGCAAGTTTATTTGTAGATTTTTCGTGCGGAAATCGGTCGGCGGCTCAACCCACGCGTGTTTTTGTACAAACTATGCCTGGAGTTACCGTATTCAAATCATTGGTAGAAAATGTTTTCATAAAAGGGATTTCGTGCTGCGGGACTGTTCGAAAGAGATACCGCGGCCCTGGAACACAAAGGGCAAGGAAGGAACATGGATGGGTTTTAGTCAGTACAAGTCTGACACTCCCTTCCGCTCTGCCCGGAGCGGGAGAAGGCATTTGATGATTTCCCATCCGAAAAAAAGAATAAAAAAGGGTATATCGTTTCACATAATTTATTTACTCATATTTCGATTTAACGATCGGACTGATTACATCAAAGTTAAACAAGTTTCCGATATAATATTTTCAGTAAAATAAAATAACTTTTCCTTCATCCATGAGAAATCAGGGTTCTTACTATCGCTCCCACTTTATGTACTCGTTCAATATTCATAACTATAACAAACCTTTTAGTGGAACTTTCCACATGTTCAACAATCACGTATTATGAGAAAAAACATGTAGCAGAGGTACTTATGTTCTCGGAGGACGTTCCGAGTTATATCTGTAATACAATCGCATCGAATAAGAACTCTTGATGTGGGTTCGATGTCTATCGAGTGTCTGCTCTTATTAGCATAGTAATTTGCATCCGATGATACGGGTTGATTACGAAAATACACATCTTAGAAACGAAACTTTTTTTTTAATAAAACCATTTCTTTTGTTATCTGGTAATTTAATCGAATCTTCGGAAACCTACATGTTTTTACTTTATAAAATGAAAATGTTTTCACCAAAATCAAGATGATATTCCGTTTTACCTACTCCAATTGCCAGTGTGTTATATATTTTCCCTAGTTTTGTATAAATTGGCTTATGTAGAAATAATTTAAAATATTTTGCAGTGAATAACTGGCGGGCCCCGAGCTAGGTACTCTTAGTTTTTAACAAAAGATCTAAAATAAAATATAGTAATTTATGTCACTGCATGCATAGTAACAATACGACTTTATACCTGCAAATATGTTCGTTAATAATGAATTTGTAACAAAGCGCTTTATAAGGGTAATGTTTCACTGCTTACATTTTTAATATGGTTGAGAATTATTAACGGCTAATTATAGCAATATAGTCGAACCACGCAGTAATTGTACGCGTATTTGCGTTTCATTCATTTCACTGACGAACAATGACTAAAAACATTATAATCCAGTGTTGTAACATTTGTAATATTACTGTTATATAATCACAAACACCCATTGATTGATAGTATGGCCTATAAAGGAAGGGGATAGTATTTATGGGGACATTTCACGTATCCTTCCCCCATTTCACAGATTAGCGGGTAAGATAGGGGGACCTACTTGCGAGGTAGACAAGGATCCACATGGCATTCTATAAATACATAAGATATGGTAGCAGATTTTTTTTAAACATAAAGGAATTGTAGAGGTTCTATGATGATAAATCATGCTGGCAGCTAGTTAGTACTGGCAGCTTAGTAAAGAACGGAAAAAAGATTAAAAATGATTGATTGTCAGAAGGACAGATACAAAATATCTATGAATGTAAAAAGATGTATTAATTGATTTAAAGTAAATATAAATAGTTAAAGTTTAAAGGCGTATACTTATACAGTACATTGTCATGGCCTGTTTAGTTAGACCTGCTTTCTAGTATGGATCAGAATGTTGGGCCACGAAAGGGATAAATGAAAGGCATTTGGATGTGGCTGAGATGAGAATGCAAAGGGGTGTGGGGATTTACGCGAATGGATAAAAAAAGAAATGGTTACATAAGAGAAAGTCTGAAAGTGGCGCCGGTAGCTGAAAAGTTCTGTAGTAATCGGATGTTGTGGTTGCGGGCATGTGATGTGGAGGAATGAGGGAAATGTCGTGATGAAAGTTTTTTGTATGACTGTGGATATAAGAGTATAGGAAGACCAAAAAGAAAGAACCCAGGACCAAAAACAAAGAATCGATGAATGGACTGTGTGAAGGATGATATGGTACAAAAGGAGGTGGTGTCTGATCACATGACGAGTAATAGAGAGGTATGGAAGAAGAAGACATGCTCTGCCGACCCCAAATGAATTGGGACAAGGGCAAGAGAATTATGATGATGATGTCATAGCCTGTTTACATTTGAAAAATCAAGGTATACCTCACGTGGGCTGCGGGCTGTTCGAAAGAGCTACCGCGGCCCTGGAACGCAAAGGGCAGGGAAGGAACATGGATGGGTTTTAGTCAGTACAAGTCTGACACTCCCTTCCGCTCTGCCCAGAGCGGGAGAAGTCATTTGACGATTTCCCATCCGTAAAAAAAAAAGGTGTACCTCACGTAGGTATACCTTGATTTAAAGAATAAAACATATCTAGACAGCCAAAGTCTGGAGGTTATTTAACGATGTACCCTCTGACGTTTTTTCCCTGTGTCTGCGGACTAATTAGACACTCCCATATGCCACTTAAAGATTTATAATTAGTACACACAAAATGAATGGTTTGTTTTTACATAAAATGAAAATTGCTGTTTACCCACGTCTGCCATACCTACACAATATTTACGTAACAATCTAACTACAAGATAACTTTTAATTAATTTAATTAAAACTTCCCATCGCTGTTGTTAAGAACAAAAATGATTACAAGAAAAATATTTTTCCATTTGTTGTATTATGTTTCGTCTATTTCAAATGATTCGTTTCCTTTTGTGTAGCTATTTGAGTAACATTTACTTAAATAAATATTTACGAGACTTCGCCGCTTTGATTAAGACTGAAAAGAATTTGTGTAGGCTTAATATAAAGAAGGAATAAAATCTGTTTAATAAAATATAATCAAATATGGTGGAAGTATTGTATTTAGGTACGTACGTCATTTAGAAAATACAGGGTGGAGAAATCGACGCATAAACGGTTACCAGGCGTGGTCAGAACATCATTACGAAATTTAAAAACGGAACCTAATTAAAAAAAAAGCTGCTGTTTCTTACAAAAGTGCAATTCACGTTCAAAATGTATGGAAGAGGTGTATTTTTTTAATTACCAAAGAAAAAATTCTATGTGTGTTCGGAATGCTTTATTAAATTCATGACCGTTTGAGTGTCGATGTCCCATTACACCCTGTATAAGAAGCCTGTAACTAATTTTTTTTTTTTCATTTAGCAACGTTTACTTTTTTAGTACGGCAATAGGTACGGACGGGGCACGGTTAGTTTTTGACGTGATAACGTCTTATAAATCGATGAAAGCCGGCTGGACGCATGAAAAAGTGTCACGTTCCGCCTGAGCCGAGCGTGCACCCGAGAGCGCGGAACAACCTATAGAGAGGCATGATCGGCCTAAGCGTTCGGCTAGTGACGCATCTATGTATTTTATAATAATTCAATTCAATTCATAAAATTATGCAATTTTTCATCAATGTTTTCTTATGACGTTATCACGTAAAATTATCGTCCGTAAACCGACGTTACAGACAACCATTTTTTTTTAAATTCCTGTTGCCCCATTGCGGGGCAAAGGTCTCTCAAAACCATCCACTATATTCTTTGTGAGGTTATCTCCCGTAGTTAGTTAAAACCAATACTTAGATAAGTATGAAACGATTTGTATGTCATCCGTATAAAGGAGAGGTTTCAAAATGTATGGAGCCCCGGGCAGGTCTCTGTACACCCTACTAAAAAATGTGGAAACACTATTAAATCAGTTTTCAAACATCCAGTTACTTTAAATTGGCTTTGTTTGGTAGTAAAACACATGAATGTACACTTGAAATTGCAACACACAACAAAAACCCGTCATGGCGGTAAGCTGTCATGTTGATTGATTATTGGCGTTTGACATGTTTATTTCTGTCATATTACATTGTCAAAGAGAATCACTACGTTAGTTAGTGACAGTAGACAGTTCACGATCTACGATCAATGGTCGATCTATGGTTTACTGTCATTGGTTTTAAACCACAGAGTATCGTAATTGGCAAGACGCCATATTGAAAGTCAATAAAAATAAATGATAAATATCAATTATTACAAGAAAAATATGCATTTATGCAATTTATCTGTATTTTTCCCGAATTCCACGGATTTTTCTCGATTTTTCAAGGTATTTTAAATATACTGGACCCATTTTGAAACATCTCCTTTTGTAATTAAGTTATTTCTTGGTTTTAGGTTTTGGATTGTTTTTTAAACCAGTTTGCTGTCACCAGACTGCGTCGTTGGTCGAGTGGTCGCAAGCGCGACTGCTGAGCATGAGGTCCTGGGTTCGATTTCCAGGTCGGGCAAAGTGCTATTGGGTTTTTCCATCAGGCATTTCTCAGTACCAGCCAGAGAGTCTGGATTTGTGCCCGGTTGATGGCAATAGGCTCGCCCCTTATTACGTGAGACTTAATACATTACTGGCGAAATGTGGGTGTACTATTAGGTACACCTCTGCCTAACCCTACGGGGATATCACAGGCGTAATGTTATGTTATGTGTTATGTTGATATCACCAAAAATAATGGAAAGTGAAATAGGGATTCACTAAAAACGCGTTAGTTACGAACTATGGAGTTGTACCAATCGAAACTATTGTTTTCAATATCAATTGATTCGATTGTTACGCGTTCATGTCACAAATTCGCAAATAATGTTCAAAATGGTTAAGCGTAAATTGGCATTGTTTTGTCTGGGCTACATCATTGGACCAGTGGTTGCAAGTACTCCAGCTAAGCACGAGGTCCCGGGTCCGATTCTCAGGCCGGGAAAAGTGTTAGTAGTGAGTTTTTCCGTCAAGGAAGATTGACGGCAATCGGCTCGCCCAGCTGAAACATAAAATTGGTGTTATATTGGTGTCTCTGCCTAACCCTTCGGGGAAATACAGTTGTAATGTTATGTTGGATATTGTAAGTCGGGCAAAGTAGGTACGTAATTATGGTTTAAAAAATTCTGGAGTGTCACCTAGGTGGCAGACATTTCATTACAAGGATTGGGAATACGCTTCAGGAATTTATTGAAATTTTATTGCTATGCAATTTTTGTGAGATAATATTCACATTTTTAATACATACCTACAGCATGTATTCTTCTTCTTAGCGTGTCGATGGCAATCTAAATAATGACGAAACATAACTGAGCTACTAGTTGGGCGGTCTCGATAGTGTCCATCAGATTCTGTAGTGAGCAACAGGACACGCAGGACACGACATTAAGTGCCCATCGTTTCTGGAACAGCACCACATTTACACTCCATGTATTAGAATAGTGTGATCACATTTAACAAAATATTTTGCGATTACGAAGTTTATTCCGAAGAGAAACTTATTCAAATTGATGACCATACTCTTAAATATGACTACACCGTTTTGATACACGCTGTATAACCCTTTCAAATTAAAAAAGAAAACGAAATGAAAATACGAGTAACACGTTATTATAACACTAACTAACATTAACATAATTTAGTCATATCTGACCTATTTACGTCAATTAATTACCCTTATCGTAGAGTCCATCTTGAGACTTGGAAGGAACTGAATTATTTGCATTAACTCGACTCCTGAATGGGTCTCCCTTTTATTGTGACAGACAGATAAATAATGAATCAAATTGGAGGAAACGACGACGAACTGTAGTGATGTTATCGATGGCCAGTACGATTTGTGTTCCGTAGTGTCGTTGAGTTTATGTAGCTTGAATACGACAAGGACTTCACTTGTATTGTTCTAAATATCGGACGAGTGTTATTTGATATAACATTTTAAAAGATAGCGTTCGATTTATGGCTTTGTATTAGATGCATCCACGCACTTTAAGGTGTTGGTCCCAGCTGTCATTTGTAGATCTTTGACACAAGTTACAGGTAGTCACTGACCACTCCTTATCGATACCCCTTACTGAGACTACTAAAGGGTATTGTATTACCCAGTACTAACTGGGTTGTGGAGGTTAGATAGGCAGTCGCTCCATGTAAAATACAGGTATTCAGCTGCATCCGGTTAGACTAGAAGCCGACCCCAAAATAATTGGGAAGGCAGATGATGATGATGTTTGAATTATTGCTTTACCTTATCAATCCCTCTTTAATCTTGTGGGCCTAGGCTATACTTCGATGTCATGGGTTTGCCGTTCGCTATTCAGAACATTTGCAAAAGTGGGCGCCTATCGAGAAAATCCGAAAATTGTACAAACACATTTTCTTTGAGCTGAAAATAGATCATCGTCACAAATGCTTTTTCAATCCATCCAGCATGAATACATGGAATTAACCAACCCTTCGTTTACTTGAAGTTCATCACCATTCTCTTGCCCTTATCCCAATTCATTTGGGGTCAGCGCAACATGTTTTCTTCTTCCATACTTCTCTATTACTTGTCATCTCGTATACTTCTGAAGTTTATATTATCTAATATTGTTATATAGGTACCTATTTCAGCCAGACGGGTCGAAAACCAAGAAGTTGCCAATAAGCAAGCATAACGTTCATTGTTGGCCTCCTTTCATAACTCCTGGACCCTTAAGGTATAATCTTGTTTACAAATGGCGGCAAAGATACGCACCGTACAGACATGGGCCATAATATGTTAATTTGGCCCACAACTGCTGCGCCAAGTCGACCCTATATTGAATATTTTGCTTTCACTGTATAATTTAACAAAATTAAACTTCTAACCTAATTTAAATTATAACAGTAAATGTTATTAATGTTAACATTTTCTTGGCTTGTTATTTTTCTTTAGGTTTTCGCAGACTTTTCTGAAATTGGGTTTTATTTCTTTGAATTGGGTTCAAACAAAGTATAGTCCCAACAACCACACCTTACTTAATCCTTACTATAATATTTTAAATGCGAAGGTAAGTTTGTTTGTAACTTTTCACACCTAAACCATTGAACCGATCATCCTGAAATTTTACAAATACGTTGTCAAGTGTACAGAAATAGACATAGGGTAATCAGGTTTCACACAAAAAAAAGTACTGTTCCCGAGGAAAACAACAATAACGTTCTTATGATAAAAGATGGCGCCACGTGTCTTTCCAATCATGATTGAATTATATTATTACAAGCAGAGTACAAACCGAATTGATTCTAAAGTTTAGTCAATAGGGCAAAAGCTAGTAATATATATTATTGATCGCGTCATTTGAATAATGTTATCTTCACGGTGTGATTCCTGTATAGGGGGTGAGACACGTGTCAGGGGCATTGACCTCTTGACTTACGGTGTATCTTTAAAAAACACCCTTCTGGAGCATATTTTATGATTCGTCATTACCGAAGCTCCGTTTAATTTAAAAGGTTCTTAACTTTCCTTTTCGTAAATAGACCTACTGTTAGCTTTTTTTTTCATTTTAATGTAAGAACCTAACAGCAGCTATTGTTCGTTCTCGCGTACTGAGGGTCCCCAGTATTGAAATTAAAGATATAAACAGACTCTTAACGAAGCCGAAAGGTACTTGTTATCCCTGTTATTGAGATCATTTTTTTATTCTAGACTATACCTGGGAACCTTCTGGTTACGGATATATTGGGGGTCAAAGTATGCAAATAAATAATTCTTATTCTTCTACTTTTTCACAAGTTTTTTTTTTTTAATTCATGTTTTTAATGTATCATTTTTACTTTAAACATCTCCAGGACCCCCGTACTATTCAATCCACCCACCAGCACAATGTTTTGAGTGCGTTACATTGAGTCCTACTGTAAAACGTGACTTTTCAGCCCAAAAAAAAAGTCGTTTCCCAGCATTAATTTATGCGTAAAGTTACTTAATTTGATATACATAATGCTTGGTTGACGGCTTCGTGAAGAGTATGTTTACACCCTGTATATACCAAAAGCTGCTTCCCGTGACGTTCATCCGCGTGAAATTATTATAAAAATATTACTACCCCATTTTAATCGGATTTTGTTAACAATTTCAAGGTTTGTTTTTGCACGGAGCCCTAATATTAAAAAAATAAATAAAAGCAGCTTAAGTTACTCCTTATAATATCAGGTATCTGCCAGAAAAAAACCTGTCAAAGTACCGTATATACTTTCATATGCATTCAGTGAAAAACTGTTATCTATACATCTATACATATAATAAAACAGTAACGAAAGAAAAACTGTACATTGAGAATTTTCGAGAAAAAATAAGTGGCTTTTGTTAGAAAAACGTAACTGATGACGAAAAGTGACTTTTTAGAATTTTTGTCTGTTTGTCTGTTTATCTGTGTGTATGGTACGGCTTCACGCCAAATCTACTGGATAGATTGTATTCAAATTCGGCAAAAATGTTCTTTGTAAACCAAGGAAGGCTTTTTAGGCTACATATTATCACGCCGTATGTTATGGGAGGTAAGCAATATTGATTTTAAAAGGTTTTTGTTCGTGAAAGTAACCCGGCTGATCGGGTCATAATGAGATTTGGCAAGAAGATATATTCCAACCTGGGGAAGAACATAGGCTATATACGATCACGCTAATAACTTACGGGGGTGAGCAATATTGCATTATCACCATAATAGTTCCTCAACTGTTTCACAACTGTCAACTGTCAACATACATGATTAGAATAGAACAGCTATTTTAGACCTTTTGTCACCGACGTAAGTGGCCTGGCGGTTCAGCGGTCGAGGTGTTTGCAAGTTCGAACCTCAGCTCGAATATTTACCTTTTGTATTTGTTCAGATTTTTTTAAAGCTATATGATTTCCAAAATTAATAACCATGGTTCGCGAGTTCGATCCCCAACCGGTTTTCACTTTTTTTTACTAGGTTTGTTTTTTTTTAAAGCTGTAAGATTTCTAAATAATGAATTAATTACCAAATAGTTATGACATTGGTACTTTTAGTTTTTTTAACCATTCAAAGGATAGTTTGGTAATCTTTCATTTTAAACTAAAATAACTAACTAGACACATGACTGTGATACCTTCCAAACAAAAGTAGTCTACGCTGTGGCGGACAAAAAAAGTTGTTAGGTTAGGTTAAGCTTAGGTTAGGTTAGGTTTGTTTCAATAATGTTTAGTAAGTAGACCTATTGGACTTGAAATACATAGAGAACCCTGGAGCCGAATTTGATGCGCTTTGGTACAGAGACACATGGATGTAATACCTTCCAAACAAAAGTAGTCTACGCTGTGGCGGACAAAAAAAATTGTTAGGCTAGGTTAAGCTTAGGTTAGGTTAGGTTTGTTTCTATAATGTTCAGTAAGTAGACCTATTCGACTTGAAATACATAGAGAACCCTGGAGCCGAATTTGATGCGCTGTGGTACAGAGACACATGGTTGTGATACCTTCCAAACAAAAGTAGTCTAAGCTGTGGCGGATAGGATAAAGTTGTTAGGTTAGGTTATGTTAAGCTTAAGTTAGTTTATGTTTGTTTCAATAATGTTCAGTAAGCAGACCTATTCGACTTGAAATACATAGAGAACCCTGGAGTCGAATTTGATAACCTTTGGTACAGAGACACATGGCTGTGATACCTTCCAAACAAAAGTAGTCTAAGCTGTGGCGGATAAAAAAAAGTTGTTAGGTTAGGTTAAGCTTAGGTTAGGATTGGTTTGTTTCAATATTGTTCAGTAAGTAGACCTATTCGACTTGAAATTCATAGAGAACCCTGTAGCCGAATTTGGTGCGCTTCGGTACAGAGACACATGGTTGTGATACCATCCAAACAAAAGTAGTCTAAGCTGTGGCGGATAGAAAAAAGTTGTTAGGTTAGGTTATGTTAAGCTTAGGTTAGGTTAGGTTTGTTTCAATAATGTTCGGTAAGCAGACCTATTCGAACTGAAATACATAGAGAACCCTGGAGTCGAGTTTGATGCGCTTTGGTACAGAGACACATGGCTGTGATACCTTCCAAACAAAAGTAGTCTAAGCTATGACGGATAAAAAAAAGTTGTTAGGTTAGGTTAAGCTTAGGTTACGTTAGGTTTGTTTCAATAATGTTCGGTAAGCAGACCTATTCGAACTGAAATAAATAGAGAACCCTGGTACAGAAATTGATGCGCTTTGGTACAGAGACACATGGCTGTGATACCTTCCAAACAAAAGTAGTCTAAGCTATGACGGATAAAAAAAAGTTGTTAGGTTAGGTTAAGCTTAGGTTACGTTAGGTTTGTTTCAATAATGTTCAGTAAGTAGACCTATTCGACTTGAAATAAATAGAGAACCCTGGTACAGAAATTGATGCGCTTTGGCACAGAGACACATGGCTGTGATACCTTCCAAACAAAAGTAGTCTAGGCTGTGGCGGACAAAAGAAAGTTGTTAAGCTAGGTTAGGATAAGCTTAGTTTAGGTTAGGATTGTTTCCAAAAAAAAAGAGTTTCTTCCTGACCAAAAACTACCTAACTAATTTTAAGCAAATTGCGAACCTAACGCGTACGAAGTCGCGGGTAACAGCTAGTTTTAAAATAAAAACAGATACTTCAATTTGAATTATTAGTATAGATCTATGTTGGTATATACCAATTTATATACCTATTTTCTGTCGACTTGACAAGAGATATACTGAAAGAGTTAGAGTCCCTCGTCAGAGTCATCCGCGCTTGCGGTTCAGCAGCGTCCGGACCGGTGACCGCGATTGTCAAGCACACGACACGTACTTAGTGCACATATCGTAGTAAATAAAATGTTATTTTTGTTTATTTAACACGCCTGTCCAGCAGATGTGTACTTATAGCAGGTACCACAAAAATGTCGCCAGTTATGTTTTTGCCTCATGTATTAAGGGGCGATATTTTTGGCATAAACCGTGCACAAATTCATTCTCTGCTTTTACTGAGATATACCCGGTGGAAAAACTAGTAACGCTTTGCCCGACCTGGGAATCGAATCCAAGCCCTGATACTCTGCTGCAGCACTTGCGACGACACCAACGAGGTAGTCGAGACGGTTTTTCGACAATTTTACCTTATACAAGGTAATAGTTTGTGCGTCAATGTCCCTTCCACCCTGTGTATTATTTTGTTTTAATAATGCGTGAAAACTTTTGATTATTAAGACGACCATTAGGTACCTAACCACTCATCATCAGACAATGTCGCCAGCAGATCGCACCTGTCAAGTTCTTGTGACGTTCACCAGACAAAATGTTAGTTAAAAATAAACATTTTGTAAATAATTATGCAGTCTGTGCAGTGGCCCGAATCTGGTGGAATCTTAATTTGTTTTTATATTTTTTATTTTGCTATTTATGATATTAATACCTGGATGACCGAACTTTGCTCGATATTTTTACGGATAAAACAACGATTTCTAAAAATGAAACCTAGTTAGATCGATTTATCGAAAATCGTTGGAACCGTTTCCGAGATTCAGATTAGGGGGAATTGCAATGTTTCACTTGTATTTCACTTTTTAATTAATTTATTTGTTACTGTTTATAATAATGATTTCTATTGTAATTCTTTATCGATCGATACAATGTATAAATTGTTACTGAAATAAATGAAAAAAAAAGTCTGACATCCAGTCTTAGTCAGTAGTACTAACTGGGTTGTGAAGGTTAGATTGGCGGTCGCTTCGTGTACAATTCAGGTATACAGCTGCATCTCGTTAGGTTGGGAGTCGACCCCAACAAAGTTGGGAAAAGGCTAAGCAGATGATGATGTAAAAAGTATATAACATAACACCACGCCTGTAATCCCCGAAGGGTTAAGCAGAGGTGTACCTAATAGTTCACCGACATTTCACAAGTTATGTTTAAGTCCCATGTAATAGGGGGCGAGCCTATTGCCATCAACCGGGCACAAATCCAGACTCCGTGGCTGCTATAAATTCCTGTTGGAAAAACCCAATAACACTTTGCCTGACCTGGGAATCGAACCCAGGACCTCATGCTCAGCATTTGCACTTACGACCACAAGACTAAAGAGGTAAAAGTATATAATGCCAGGGAAATTAATTCGAATCAAAAAGAAACACTACTCAAAACAATCGGCCGTGCCATTTCAAATGTTATTTGAATTTACGGACAATTTTAGTTGACAGTCAATTAATTACCCTGAGTTTACCTACCACTCTAAGTTTAGCTGGGATACCAATTATGCAAATCAGCTGGTCTCTTTTTTTATTTATATTTTGTTCGTCTGATTCTCTCGCGACGGCACCAGCTTCGCGAGAATAACTTAGACCGCAAACTGTGGAGGAAAGCTCGGTTAGTCAGCAAAATTGGTAGCGGGTTTAACTGCTCTGCTAATGGTCACTACATACTTGAGCATTAAACTACCGATAGAGGATCTTAAAACAACCCGTTAAAATTGTTTTAGATGCTTTATAACATTTTTTGTCAACCTTGCCCCACACCATGAATTTCTCCTATCGTGGATGCGGTCACAAACATTTAAACTCACATACACAAACAGCCAGACCCGGAACAACTACCTATAGGCCATACAAATATTTGTTCCGTGCGTGAATCAAATCGGCGACACACAACGCAACAGCCAATCACCTTAGCTACTGCGTCAACCGTGCCCTCAACATTGACTACAGAAACGGTGGATTAACTCAGAAATAAAAGGGGGTGCCTATTGTATTAACCACTAGTTGAAGAATAAAACATGCTACGCCGACCCCAAATAAATTGGGATAAAGGCAGAATTTGAAACATAAACCTGATTCAAATCATCATTGAAACGCTCAACCACAAATAGATCAATTATATTTCGTATGCGTAGCATTAACATTGAGGCATTTTAATCCAAAGCTTACATCAGCATTACATAAGCTGACTAAAGCCTAAAACAAAGCATTGCATCAATTCATACAATCGCAATGACTGGCGATTCAAAAGCCCAGATATATGTTAAGTTACATAGAGACTGAATAGTTAAATAACTGGGGCAATTCTATACCCGCATTAATTATTAATCCTTATTATTATTATAAATGAGAAACTAAGTTTGTTTGTTTATTACCTTTTTACGCCTAAACCACTGAACCGATCATCCTGAAATTTTGCATATACGCTGTCAGATGCAGAAACGGAAATAAGGTACCTCTCATCCTGAAAAAAGTACTGTTCCCTAGGAAAACAACAGTAACGTTCTTATGACAATAGATGGCGCCACGTGTCTTTCGAATCATGACTGAATTATATTATTACAAGCAGAGTACAACCCGAATGAATTGTCAAATTCTAAATTAACGCGAGCGGAACCGCGGGCAAAAACTAGTTCGAAATAACTTTACGTGAATGTTATAGGCAATGAAACATTAATATTAGCTATAACTATAACGTTATGGCCGACATAACCGTATTATCGTTAACACTTGGTCTTCGTGACGTCAGACTGTCCGTTTGTCCGTCTTTCGTCTGGTGAGAACAAAAGACACTGATTGATCAAAACATTATCAAAACGCTTCGCTTGCTTCTCTGATACCTGATTGTGACTTGAGTAAGTACTTCTGAATCAGGGGTTTGGTTTTATTCCTGTTGTGTCTACCTTGCTTTTTCGCTCGCTATTAGATCTGTTTTTCTGTTTCTAAATGGAACATTTACATTACCTAGCTCGGTTAAGCAGGCGCAACCGTAAATACCGAATGACCTGGAAGTCTTCATTTGATCAGTCCAAATGGCTCCTGGATTTGATCTTGACAGCTCAGTGTCGGTATTAATTAGGAAATTCTCAGAAGGCTTGAGTTAGGATTTATACCCCGTTTGCAGCAATACCCTCGTCCTATGTTACGATGACATGACATTACAAACCATTATGTTATATTATTATGTTTTAAAACCTCTTTTTAACTTTCCAAGAATACAGGTGTGGCTATATCATATGTTATCTGCTTGTCAAAGTACTAATAAAGGCGGCAGCAGTGTTTAATAGTTAATCGAGTTTTGTTAACCTAATGGCGAAATGCACCAATAAAACTGATCTGGTTCAGTTCATTTAAACTGTGTGTCAATATTCCATAGCAAAGATTACTTACTTTTAAACGCAGCTTAAATTACACTTTGGGGGTATGAAGATCAGGGTATAAAGTTGTTCATCCCCCAAAGAAACTGGTGGGCTTACTGACTGACAGTTGATGTCGGGTTCTTCAATAATATTGGATAACTTTGCTTGCGCGATTTAGGATTTAATGTTTCAGTTCATCCGCTGTGTCATAGATGGCGAAGTAGTACTTTTTGTTTAATGTTGCTGTAGTACTTTTTGTAGTGCCACTACAACATCAATAAAACTTTGATGAAATTCGCCATAAAAGTGATTTAGACCAAGAAAGGATTGCGTTTGCAATAGCTATTAAGCTTTTGTCTCGGACAGACCCGCCCACCACTATAAACAAACAAACAATTCATCTCCTCTAACGGAAGTGTGAAATAAAATATAAAATAAAGTTGTCATCGTCGTCCGCGCGGAACACATTACACGAGTATTCATGGGCGGTGGACCAATAAACTGTTACTGCTAGTTCTGCGCTCTCCTGGGACCATTACACATTACATCGTTGCGGTCACTAAGCTGCACTAAACGGCACTAATTCATCACGACAATTATTACACCAGCTTGACTGTAATTGTGTCTTTTAAATTTTGGAATTTGAATTACATTTAATACAAAAAACTAACCCAGTAACATATTCCTACTAGAAATTAAGTAAATATTGTAATACAACCAAGAAGTAACTAGGTGTTTATTTTTATTTTATTTTTATAATTTGGCAAAGAATTTAGTAATTATAGGCACTTTAGTATAATCTATACTATCTGTAATTTTACCACTGAGAGGCTCAAACCTTTTGTCATAGAAGTAGCATTAACCACAGTGGTTTGTCAGTTTGAGACTTCAGCCATATGTCAGTGACGTCTTAGATTGAAAATCAAGTAGGTTCATACATAATAGACAAAGTCACATAAATACTGGTCAAGTGCCTCCTGGTTTCGAAAGGTCCAAGAATACCAGAAGGTCCACGTCATCCTGCCCTTGTCCATTCTACTTGGGATCGGCGCAACACGTTGTCTTTTTCCATTCTCCCAAGAAGTGTATCCTTTAAAGCAAACTCTTTGCTTCAAAAAGAGCACAAACGGGCTCATTTTCCTACCATTTAAACTACAACAGTTGAAATATGTATACGAAACAGAGGTACTTATGGTACCTATTATTCCTAATTCCAGAAAACTATCGACAATCAGAAACATGTAAAATTGGCGTTAGTAAATAACCAAAAAATTCTTATATCAAGATACAAGTTACAGTTTAAGGTACTTTACCTCTTGAATTACAACTTCAAATGTACCACCGAAATACAGGCATTGCCTCAGTTCGGTTGCAGTGGCTACATCCATTTATTAGATATAAATACAGCCAAACTACTTGTAACATATTATTAAGTTTTTTGAAATATAAAAAGAAAAAAAATATTAAAAAATTATTAATTTACCGTCGCTCTCACTGACGGTCGATCACTTTTATACCTTATCACTCAGAGCACCAAGGGTGAAAATTGGTCGACAGTCCAGTGAGCGCGGTAGCTGTGGCGGTAGCAGTAGCGAAGGGTTAATTTTTGTAAGAGGTAAGCTGGAGTACATGACTTCCATGTGATTATATTATTTGTCTATAGAATACTGACTGTGCCATTTTTCAAAGGGATGTTGGTAGGAATCGAGTTGTATGGAACCTTCGCCACTGGGCGGTAGTATCTCGTACTTACTTCTGCAGTAAATCGTTTCTTAATAACTACATACTCTTAGTTTCCTGTTTCCGTTGTCGACTTACACGGAGCAATTATTATTTATAACATGTATGTATTGTATGTACAGGGAAACACAGCAAATGTTGTTTTAGTTTAGTACACAGTATGAATTAACACGACTTGTTGATTTTGATTGTGTGTTAATTATACTATGACAGTGTAGGAAATATCATCATCTGCCTAGCCTTTTCCCAACTATGTTGGGGTCGGCTTCCAGTCTAACCGGATGCAGCTGAATACCAGTATTTTACATGGAGCGACTGCCTATCTGACCTCCACAACCCAGTTAGTACTGGGTAATACGATACCCCTTGGTTAGATTGGTTGTCAGACTTTTTTTTTGGGCCACTGACTACCTAACGACTGTCAAAGATCTTCAAATGACAGCCGGGACCAACGGCTTAACGTGATTTCCGAGGCACGGAGGAAACTCGGTATGTAATGGGTGGTCACCCATCCACAGACCAACCTAGGCAAGCACGGCTTAACCTAAAGATCGACCCGAGCGGCTGTTATTATTTAGCCACGAGCTCCTCTGTGTAGGAAATATAGAACTTACATAATACTTTTTTGTATAAAAGACCATGGACAATTTTGTATGAAATCTGGGCGTAAAACCAACAGAATTGAAATATACCGCAAGTAGCTAATAATTAAGTATTCACTTCATACGAAGACAACAAGTAACAAAGCTGCCGGAAAAATTAAATAGCCTGTTAAAATATGATAATTTGTTTTATAGTTTGACAATCATTGAAATCGTCATAATATTCGAATTAACAATACGCTAGTAGTTGGACCAGGCGGTTCCGTTGCACAGCCTTTTCATTCCTTTTTTTTATTTTTTTACGGATGGGAAATCATCTAATGACTTCTCCCGCTCCGGGCAGAGCGGAAGGGAGTGTCAGACTTGTACCGACTAAAACCCATCCATGTTCCTTCCTTGCCCCTTTTGTTCCAGGACCGCAGTATCTCGTTCGAACAGTCCCGCAGCCCTGGCAGGCATCGGCTCTTGCGGGCCCCTCCCTGTTTGCTGACATCTCTTTGAGGCGCGCGTGGAACACGAACGCGCCGTCTACACGGCCTGTCGTCAAAAGACGGACGGACGGCGAGCTAGCCTATTACTCACTGGCTCCATTGGCACCGGCTGGGACGAGAGGTTCTCTCCATCTCACGCTCCACCACCTCCTTCGCTAGCATGACTGCTTCGCAAAAGGAGGTGACGGCGTCCCATTCCCTCTCGCTCCGGACCATGGATTGGACCAGGGCCGGACGCGATAGGTCGCCGACGCCAAACCTTTTCAGTCCTTAGTAGATTCTAGGACTTTGCCAGCCTTACTTAGATTAACCATTAGCTAAGCACCTAGTAGCTAAAGCTAAGCAGCTTCAAAGTTTTCAACATAATCTACTTTAAAAACACATGATTGTTGTAGTCTATTCTATTCTAGTTAAATCTTCGACAAAATGCAAGAAATTTACACGTTTTCAATTTGATCTATCTCTAATCTCCGGCAACTATGCGAGTTGTTGCAATAGTATGAATTACAGTACTAATTATGAGCTACAATTTGAGATATACATATTTAATTCCTGTTGATCTTACTTACACCCATTTTGACCAAGACTATTTATAATTTCAAATAAATTATCTTTTTAGTATCAGCTTGCTGTAAAAGAAGTCTTCACTCTCACCTGAGAATAAATGCCTGGTTCACAGAACCAGTGGTAAAGCCAAAATATCGGACACACGGGATACAGTCACCGGTTACATCACGAACTTCTGCCCTGGTTACAATCCACTCTACATAATTATAATTTGACAATACTTAAAGCTGTTAACATAAACTGAACAACAACTGCCAGCCCATGATATGATGTTATGTGTAATTCATAAACCAATAATTTTAAATCATAAAACAATTATCACCTACTATTTTGGTTGCAAACGATCTGTTGGTTATAGAAATACAACACTTTATTTCACCATTAATTGTTTATTGAAATAATTAATTATGTACACAATAACATTGTTTAAGTAAATAGAAATTGATATTCATTTAACTGAACCAGGTCTGATTTTATTAGCATTAAAGTCTGGCTTATCTATGGATTTGAAACATGTATATATTACTTCATAGATATATTAATTGTGGGTAGAATTACATGTTGGTTTAGCTTTATTAACCACTAATTAGATATCTATTTATTTAGGTAATCCGACGCGACGTGCAGATATTATTCACACATAATTTCTATTTTTTGTGTATTATAAATAAGTAATCAACATGTATGTATTTGTTGTCTTTATTGATCCATACTGATATAAAAATGCGAAAGTTCATAATGTGTAACTCTGTGTGTATGTCTGTCTGCTACTTTTTATAGCCCTATCGGCGGAACGAATTATGATCTATACACAGGCAGACCATGACCTGGGGACTTTTGTCCCTGTAGAAAGTTTCTGTGGGATTCTATATATCTGACCTAAACTCAATGAAACCGCGCGTTAAAGCTATGTTACTATATAAAAATCACACAATAACTGCAGTTTCTGAAAACCAAAACCAATAGTTGCGACCGCCAGGAAAAGTGCCCAATGCTGTTTAGGCAAAGAAGCTCGACGAAGTCCAGAAGAAACAATTTAACAGTGTTGGATACACAGTTCACGCTTATCTCTGAAACCTACCAACAGATTCCTATGAAACTTTGTGAATGTGTATGGTTGGTTCCAGCTTGAAGGATAGGATAGTTTTGGGCCGATAGGTGGCGCTGCTGTCGCATATAAATCTCGATGTTTTCTCATGTTTCCATTGGTCCCGTATATGAAGCAGGGGTGGGTCGATAGTTATTTAATATGTTTTGCCTGGCCTTTTCCCAACTATGATAGAGTTCATTTCGGGTCTCGGGTCTAAACAGATGCGGCTATTGCCTACAAACATCGATATTTTACAAGGAGCAACTGCCATCTGACGATTACAAACCCTTTGGCCCCAGTCCCAGGGCCGACGGTTTAACAGTCCCTTGTGGGCAGGAAAGGGTCTCGTTAAGTTAAAAATGGCCATACATCCATTCACTGACCGCGGCAAGATTTTACTAGCGAATCAATGGATCTGTATGTTGTTATTTTGGCAAGAACACCAGAAAATCATGTGTCCTATTCTAGCAATCCATGTAAAATTATGGAGATATATTTGGCTTACTTAATCCTGTTTCACTATTAATCGGGTAAGTAGTACTCAAATACTTTACAGTAGCCGCTCTATTTTAATTGAATATTCAGCCTCTTTCAGTAAGACTAGAAGTAGGCACCAAAACACAGTGCTGTGGTGCGACAAAGTAACAGTTAGTGTTCCCGTCTCAAGATCAACATGAAAATTAACAGTGCGTAAAATGTGTATGACTTGTATGAGTCTATCTGTTATCTAGCGTCGGCACATTAATAGCCTATTACACTGAGACATTATTTATGTAGTGAGGCGCAGCCATATCGCACGGAACGGCTCCATCTGACGCCTGAAATATTATAACCATACATTTGCAGAATAACCCTGACTATATGCCGTATTCCCCTTATTTTCCACGAAAAAGTGGCCCAATAAGCTGAGGGTTTCCATACGTTCGGAATTTTCCGGTTAAGTCCGGAATTTTATCTTATGAGTGTCCGGAATGCGGGGAGTATTCAAAAGCGAGCAAAAATAGGGAATGTGAAATACAGAATCAACAAATGTTTCTCCAATGATACAGCATTGTAAAAACCGCAATATTTAATAATACTGTTTTTCTTTAAAACTTTTTCATGAATCTGAGAACCTTAAATAAGCTAGAACAATCTTAATCAAATGATACCAAAAATTGTCTGTTTAATTTAAGTAAAAACTTTGTATTTGATGAAAATGAAAGTCTACAAAAGTTTGTTAATTAACTTCAAAATTGCGGCTTGCCATAGTTACGGTGATAGTCGATTAATTTATTTGTTTTATAAAAGTCATGTGCAAAAAACTTTCAGTATCAGAGAAGGTTCTCAGCATTGATTGCTATAAAGACCTCAGTTGATTAACACACCAATGGCTTTATTTTATCATAGCCACTGATTCTGTCAAGTGTATTCGAATAGCAGAAACAGACTACCTAAGTACTTCAGATATGATCATAATTCTTCTGCCCTTATACTAATTTATTTTTATATTTATTTTTCTTTTTTAATATTTCTCTATTGCTTGTCATCTCGGCAGTCTACTTCAGGTAATAACTAAATTAAAATGTCACATATTCCAAATATGAGTATATAGTCAGGGAGTAGTATAGAGTTTTTGTAAATATGATTATATAGTCTTTGTTCACAAATCTGGATGTGGCTGACACAAACAAGGAGATACCCAGCAGTGGGCGAAGTCAGACTGTCGATGAGAAAATGATGTCTGTATTCTGGAATATACCCGATCTATCCTCCCCTTTTATTACATACAAACTTCACAAGGATAAGAGGCACAAAGCTGGAATTAAAAACCATCTGTATTCATAATTGTCCCTACCTCCGAGAAAACATAGTATCATTGAAAAAATAGTTCCAAGTAGGAAAACCATTATATCCAGCCAGTAACAACATTCGAATTTCAAATCCAAATATTGCGTCGATATTCGCGCCAACACAACGCTTGTATCCTAGGAATAGACTCGATACTGGTTCGTATCTACGAGAACCGGGTTTTGTGCCCGCCTGTGCCTAAACAAGAGGATTCGTTAAAAGGAATCCGATGCACGTCCGATACGTGTGTAATTCTGAAAGGGTTACGTTTGTATGGTACTCACTGTAATGGTCAGGGATATTTTGATACACGTCATAGAGGCACCTATATTGGGAATGTAAAGTTTACCAGAAATACACCTGACCCGACTTCTATAGGTAACTGACTACAAACTTTGTTCTTCTGTAAATTGATCACATATGTCATTTTTTTAGTTCTAAGAAAATTGCTATAATACGTCCAATTAATTTTCATGTTTGTATTTTTATATCAAACCTGTCTTGCCCGTTAATGACTCACTACAAGGAGAATGTCATTTTACACGTAGAGATAGCACTAACACTACCACCTCAACACCACGCTTGCTCAAGGCGCGTTGGAAACTTCAGACAATATTAATCGTAGATTCGAATCTTAGAGCCCAACCTAAGGTCTAAAATAGATTGTTCAACGCCGAAAGTCTATGCATAATGTATCCAGCATTTTGGTACCAATAAAGTGCAAATAAATGATAATAGGCGTTCTGGATTTGATTCTAGCTGAGCTTCCAAATAACCAACACATTCCATATTTGTGTTTGTGTTAAATCCAGCCTGATTGGCCAGTAACGGGAATAGCCTTTGCACTAGAAGTATTCATGCGTGCGCAGAACTCAAAGCTAATTTGGGTCGCAACATTGAGTGGACAATATTGTCTTGATGATTGGAATCTCTCTGCTGTGCATATTTACTCAGTAATGTGCTCTTTTGGTGTTGGTTTCATTAGATAAATTAGTTCTGATGTTCTCTATGCACATGGATTATGGGGGCTCGTGGATACACAATAACTGCCACAAGGGTCGATCTTCAAGGTTAAGCAACGGTTGCTGTGGTCGGTCAATGGATGGGTGATCATCCGTTACCCCTCCGTGTCTCGGTAAGCATGCGTAGGTTTTTATTATACGTAGGTTTTTAACAGTCGTAACGCCAGAAAGTCTGACAACTAGTCTTGCCAAAATACACCTTGGTAAGACTGGTCGTCAGACTTTCAGCCTAACCGGGAGTTACTCAGTAATTGTTTATGAAGGTATAGTGACATTTGAGAAGGTTCTCATAATTCAGCCTACAAAATTCTACAGCTGATCATCTTCATAAATGTACTCTCCAGATTGTCTAATTAAAATATTCAACAAAAATAAATTCTTTAGTTCCTCAAATCACTTGGAAGATAAAAATCTGCGAATGTTGTCATTCACAGATGTTCATTCAGTGTTAAGTTCTACCTCCTCTATATTTATAAAACAGTATGTTTCATTTAAACCAAAATGACATGTTATTGCGTTTGTGTCTCTTTATTTCTTGACAAGACGTTGGCATATGAAAACGCTAGTGACGCCATCGGAAACGAAATGGTACCGCGGAGATTACTTGTTAAAATTATTATATTCCTGTTAAATATCGTTGGGGTAATTTGAAATTGTTCAGTAGCTAAAAGGATAGCCGTGAATAAGTCATAATAAATACATCAATTTAACCTATGGTCAGTCAGAAGCCACCATCTTTGTATTTTTCCCGAACTGCATGATGTTCCATATTTGGAAAAAAAAACAATAACACACAAATTTTAATTTAAACAGGGCTAATTCCTTGTCCAACGCATCCTAGGCAATCAGCCACGTTAATAATCTACTGACTGTCCAATATTTTTACTACTGCATGTTCAAATTTTCAATCAGTCTTATCAACGGGGTATCGTATAGCCCAGTACTAACTGGGTTGTGGAGGTCAGATCGCTCCATGTAAAATACTGATATGCAGCCGCATCCGGATAGATTGGAAGCCGACCCCAAACTGGCTGGGAAAAAGCTAGGCAGATGATGATGATGTCTATGATATTCTCGTAGCTGCAGCTTCAATCAACTCAACTTATCGTAGTCCACTGCTGGACCTTGGTCTCTCCAAGGCTGCGCTACAACACCCTCTCCTCTGCCTATCCTACCGTGCTTGCTCCGATCGCCTTTTGTAAGGTGGTTAGTCCATTTTGCCGATACGCTTAAAAGACATGAAAGAAGAATATACCAATTCCACCATCGTTTATTCAAAACGTGCCACGAATTAATCAAAAAACAACATACAACGTTTTCCTATCGGAATGTAAAAGCTCTAAATCCCATCGAAACACCCTCGGAAGCAAGTTAGGAAAAATATATTGCGACTATCCAAAGGGTTTTAACACAATTCAGAGCTCGCGGACCGTTACATTACCCCAGTTGAGCAGCCAAGCCACGGATACCAACGAATAGATTACTATTTAGACGTAAGCATCACTACGCATTTCTTTTATTTTGGAGAAGGTATATTATAGTTATTGGGCATTTGTTTTTATTTCTGCCATATACATTGCGGTTATTGTGCTTTTTACACCGTCAATGTGTTGAACCGAATTGTCAAATGAAGTACCCAGTTATGTTTAATATTTACAGTAAAATTCACTTAGATAGCGAAACTCAAAGTTGTTTTTATTCTACACCTTTTTATCACTCGTTCTGAAAACTTAATCTTTTCCCTGCCCTATAAGCTTCGTCATAGGTCCCGGTTATTCGTTAACTATTGTGTATGATCGAAAAATGCTTGTTATACTTCTAAAACACACTATAGTAAATCGTACATTTTTATTACTCTTACAGTACTCCCGAACATACGTTCACGTGTCAGAGAACATATTACGTTCTCACAAGTGAGACACTCGACATTGTTCCCAGAACCACGCTGTATATCACGCACGATGGCGCTGTCTAAACAACACGCTAATAAAATTGTTTTCTGACACAACTGGCACCCGCGAATGTCCTCACAAAAACAACTTATTAAATAACCGTCTTCCATCCTAAAATTTACATCTCCGAAAAGCTACTAGAATCACGACAATGTTATTTTTTCAACGCCATAATGTCCCCATTTTTGTATAAAATTCGAAGCCAACACAAACAATGTCTTAAGATAAACAAAGATTCCTACTATTTATCGTTTCTGAGAATCAAGGAGGGTTAATATTAAAAAAAACACGTCCGTTATCTAAGACAAGAGAAATACAAGCAATTTTTATAATTTACTTCGTTACTCCGTTGAGTTGACATTTTGTATTTACGCCGTCTTCTGTTTATTGTATAGTGAATGTTAAATGGCCGTAAAATCCTTTTAACCTATTTCGCTTGCTCACAGCGATCTAATTTAGCGTCATTGGGCCTTCAGACTGAAACAGTAGTTCTTAAGCTACCAGTAATTTGTGTTTAAGGTGATATTGGATTTTTCAGCGGAGTTAGATAAACTTGAGACGTCTCTCGCATTCATCTCCATGAAAAAGTTGTTAAGACTAGGATTATTTATTTACGACTTTCTTAATCCTGGATCTTGAAGCATAAATCCTTTCTATAATTCCTCCTTGACGTATAATACGTTCGTTCTGAGAGCCAGTGTATCATAAAATAAAGGATGCTTTCTCCACAGTTGCACATAAACGGGAGCTTAATACGATATAGTGTGTGCACATAAGTCAGCAGAGTATCGCAACCGCGTCTGTTACACTGTAGTGCAGGATTAATCATTTGTGGGTGCTCTCATCAGAGTCAGCGGAGTTCGATAAACAGCGTGCCGGCCGCCTGAGCCGCGGCAAACAATGCGTGCAGTAATTGAAATGTTCAGACCGTGTCCGTCGCATCGTCGTCGCGTTGTCCCGTTGTCGCGCACTAAACAATAATCCCATTACGATTTTTATAATCCTATGGCAATTTGGAGACAATGGCCTTTATGACTCAGTAGTCTCCGAGTGTTACTTCTTTGTTCGCTTAAGTACATGCTCGTGTTTCATTTCGCTTACTATGGTAAGAGACTGCGGTTTAAAATGACGTCACCATTATAATAATTTATCCTTATGAAACTTTACAATGGTGTAGATATTGCAAGATTTACTTCCAACTGTATTCGAAGCAAAGATTTGGACAACAGAGATAATTATGCAATTGAAAATGTAGCTTGATCTTGCGTACAAGATCTGACATAAAGGCGAACATTCAACCAGACGGAGGCAGAATGGTCTCACTAACATTAAGGATACCATTGTACATTTTGTTACCGAATCAAAAAAGCCCACACGCACAACTGTAAAGTATCCATTTATTCATAAGTACAGGAGCAAGGCCCCTATCCGTCCTGTGAATGCAAAACGTAGGCGTTTTTCAAACATATGTACATACAAATACTTTGCGAAAGGTCTAATCGCTGCGGTATCATTCTGTTTGCTCTCGAGAACTCCGAACTTGCGAACGTGTTCGAAATCAAATAGGTTTAAGTTTTTAGTAGACAGATACTTAACAAAGTTCTGCAGATTGATCGAAAACACAATCTTCAACTCGAGCTCTTTACACGTTGAGATGGGAATATTCATAAAAAATGGAAACGCTTTTGAACTTCGAATATATTTTTCGGGTACGACATAAATATTTTAATTTTCAGTCTCTTCTCAGTATCGAATGATTGAACTTAATATTTGATAATTAAGATAAAATGAACTGTGACGACGAAACTTTATTATTAGTTTCGTTAATAAAGATATTTCAGACGGGAGTTTCTTTTAGGAGACCATTTTAAAATGTTTTAACGCACCTTTGTGACCTTGTGAAAGTCTTTTGTTAAAAACATCTAGGTTGGGTTACAGCAGGGAGTCGTCAAGATAGACATCTCAAGCTGTCAGTGTCACCTGACGGTCTGTTATCGCAAGGCCGGGTTGACGTACTACGCGTAGCTGTGTAGTACCCGCGTAATGTCCCTTACAAATTGTTACACCATTTAATTCTAGCATTTCGTTCAGTGACCGGTTTGATTTGAAAGGAATTATAGACACTAAGACTTTAAGTTTTTAATCACTTCCTTACTTAAGATTCTTAAAAGTGACAAACCCTCTAACTGATTAAAAACTGACTGAAGGACTTCGTAAGGGTCAACAATTTTCTAAAACGACCATCAAACATTTATGGAATATTCGCTAAGGCTACCCCTGAAATTCTGGGACATTTGCATCTCGGTGTCAGGTTGTATAATGATTAAAATATGATTCGATTTGATTTCTGCGTACGGGCCCAGTGCGTGTGCGAATTTTTGATTCTACCGGTTTTACTAGTTCACTCGTGATATTTTCTGACATCGTTTTTAGATGCTCATATGTATGAAATTAATATCATAGCGGAACATAGTGATATGTCACTGCCAACGCATAAGGGACATATCAACGTTTCCAACTAAGAATGATCAGGAAGAAGGAAATATGGTATTTATTCCCGAAGATTGTTTTCTTACTCTTTGCTCGGTTAATTTTCTTAATTACTATATTTTGTGAAGTAGATTATACTATAAATAATATCTTATAGCTAACAGTGTGGCTATTTCACTGAATTCGTTTTTCAAATCGGATCTGAAGTTCCAGACATTATTATCTCATACAAAAAAACAAACATTTTACCTCTTGATACAGTTTTCACTAGTAGGGAGGTCATTATGAATCAAGCTCAAACAACAGGTTTTTATAATTACAAACGTGTTTGTATTTGTATTACTTTACACAAATCACAGGATTGTTGGGATTCGTAAATTTTTTCTTAGCCTGTATTGTCCCACTACTGGGCAAAGGGCTCCTCCAAAGCCAAATTCTTCTCTTGATGCAACTTGCCCAATCTGTCACAAACGCTTCTAAATCGTCACGCTAGCCTTTTTTAGGCCTCCCTGTGCGATTTAAGGGTTGTTTTTGAAGAGAAAACTTTTTAGCGTCGTTGTAATTTGAAAGTCGATGAAATGATAAAGTGACAGTAAAAAGAGACAGACACATAAATTCATAAGATTTAACGTGGGAGAAAATGAGATAGGAAGCATTCTACAGTGTTTTACTGGAAGCCAAATTTTTGAAGGTTTCACCACGTTCGTTTCTACCACGTGTGGATTGCACACGTTTTTTTTTATATTGTCAAATAATTATTACATAACACTTAAAACTTCATTTAAGGTTTACTTCGTGATGGATACAGTATTGTTAGTTGTTTAAATGAATGCAGTATTGTTATTTGTAAAAAAAAAACGATAAAAAAACGGAATTAATTTTAAACTGACTTCATTATCATCCACAGTCTGAATTCACCCATTTCTAAGCCTCTATTTTCTTCACAGACTTTAATTTATGAGTAAGGTATCAGAACACCATCGTAACTAAAACTTTTACTGCTTACTGGATACTGAGTGAGTTCAGAAACTAAGAAAAGTTTATAATACACCAAGTAATTTAAACTTTTCTTACTCACTCATTAAATTATTCAACTCACGTTTACCTATCAGTAGTTGATAGATAAGCATGGTACCTGTAATTAAATACATGCGAAACCGACCTAACAAAACTTAGCTTGAAAGTTTGCATGCACGTTTAGGCATGCAAAGTTTTTCCTTTATGACCGGTTTATGAAAGTTGTCATCATTACAAAACATTTATCGGTGATTATGTCCATATAATCAGAAGACAAGTATTCGATCTTGGTAAGTTCAGAAATAATAAGAAGACAGACACCGATGAAGGAGACTGGACCTCACAATACAGGGTGCCCAAGTGTGGGTTTCAGTGCTACATTTTAATCTTTGTAAAAAAAAATGAAAAGTGTTAATTTTTTAAGATAGTTAATCACGAGTAAAATAAAGTTAGAAAGAAGCTCACATAATAAGTTTCTTTAACAGATATTATGACTATTTATTTTTATCTAGTTTATGCCATGCACTATACCTGCCTATATTTTTTATGTACAAAATACAGGGTGTAAACAGACTCTTCACGAAGCCGTCAACCAAGCATTATGTACATCAAACTAAGTAACTTTACGCAAAAAATTGTGTTGGGAAATGACTTTTTTTTTGGGCTGAAAAATCACGTTTTTCAATAGGACTCAATGTAACGCACTCAAAACATTGTGCTGATGGATGGATTTAATAGTAAGGGGATCCTGGAGGTGATTAAAGTAAAATCTTACATTAAAAACATGTATTTAAAAAAAAAAACTTGTGAAAATGTTGGAACTTTGACCCCCAATATCTCAGTAACTAGAAGGCTCCCAGGTATGGTCTAGAGCAAAAAAATGATCGCAATGATGGGGAGAATAAGTGCCTTTCGGCTTTGTTAAGAGTCTGTTTACACCCTTTATGTAATCACGTGTTAAATAAAAATGTGTGTGTTTATGATGCTTTAGTCTATGAAAGTGATAAAATAACAAATTGAACTCGTCTACCGTAAAAACATTGATATGTTTTTACGGTAGACGAGTTCAATTTGTTAATTTGTCATTTGTTATTTTAGACATCATCATCATCATCTGCCTAGCCTTTTCCCAACTATGTTGGGGTCGGCTTCCAGTCTAACCGGATGCAGCTGAATACCAGTATTTTACATGAAGCGACTGCCTATCTGACCTCCACAACCCAGTTACTACTGAGAAATACGATATCCCTTGGTAAAACTGGTTGTCAGACTTTTTGGGCCACTGACTACTTTAACGACTGTCAAAGATCTTCAAATGACAGCCGGGACCAACGGCTTAACGTGCTTTCCGAGGCACGGAAGAAACTCGGTATGTAATGGGTGGTCACCCATCCACAGACCAACCTAGGCAAGCACGGCTTAACCTAAAGATCGACCCGAGCGGCTGTTATTGTTTAGCCACGAGCTCCTCCTATTTTAGACATACATAATACATAATATCTAGTCTTTTCAAAATGGCCGAGATGCCCTATGTCTATACATAATTTATAGCGTGAGTAGAAGAAAATATATTGTTCTATTTAAAGTTCACTTAGGTAATAAATAAAAAATTGGGTTGATATAAATTAATAGCCGCCGTTGAATCTTCTATTGTAGTTATTTTTCGGTATATTTATCAGGTTAAGAACTTTAAAAAAATGCTCGGGAAGAAAGATCACAGCTTCAATCAGATATGTTCCGGGGTTCCTAAATTCTTGAATGCATTAATTATCGACCAGAATGTTTATTTTGATTGTTTGCGCTATGTTAATGCAATTGCAAATGTATTTGAATGATGAATCTGAAATGCAATTCGTAATCAAATTGAAAGTCTATATTTACTTACAAGAAAGCGGTAAGAAGAGATATAGAGACAAATCAAATCGCGTCCCCCAATTTTACACTGTCAAAGCGTTTACCCGTTGTCCGTGGACCATAAACTTGGCAGCAGTCCATAAAACTTGCAAAAAAACTAGCGAACAAATAAATGTCCGTCGTCTGTTTTGTCAAATCTGTGCAGTACGTGCGCTCTTTGGAGGCGAGAGCAGAGCGCGAACTGATTTTATAGCGCCATAAAATCTCGTGAAACGCGCCCTTAAATCACAACGCTGCGTCGTATTTCATCGTTTTGGTTGTCAATGTTTATTTTATATCATATTTTACAGATCCCTCCTGTATAAATCACGCTCGGATTGATATACATTAAGGTCACGTACTTTTGGCAGAAACGCTTAGTTTGCAGCCCCCACACCGCGCCGCGCCGCGCCGCGATGCGTTGACAAGTGGTCGCCGCGCGCTGCTGATCCATCGTGGATTGTTTCGTCGTGCCGCCATAAGTGGGAAATATTGCGCCCGATGCACTTTCAGAATAACCGATAGAGCGCGGAAATACCACAACAAATACATTTATCATCCGGATCTTTGATGATAAAATACTATTGTGGAATTGACATCGAGTGGTCTCTCGCACACATTAAGAATCGGAAAATGTTCACAATAATAGGGTTAAGTAGTGGTCAACAGTGAGTACGTCATTTGAAGGGGAGGATTGTGAGAATGGCCCTTAATGTGACGTAATCTTGGCAGAGATTGGCCACTTTAGTGAGAGTCGAGAAGCTATTCATTGAATTCCGTCCCCATTCAGGGGCCCGTCACCCGAGTCAGAACTAATCTCGCCAACATTTTTAATTTGTCGCAAAGAGCGCCTTGTCTTCGGTGCCCTTTATTAAGTCAGTTAACAATTTTATAGGAATGTTATTTTAATAAAGAGTTTTGTAATAAAATAGCTTTCAAAATACCACCAGTTGTTGTACCAGGCATAAGAAAGGACCTTAAGAATTATCGATACTTCAAAAATCTAAAGTCACCAGGCTTTGTACTGTGACTTTGAAACAAACAAGATAAAACCAAGGTATTATACCGCGTACATTATCTGTCTGGGTGCTTGGCTCCCACAGTACAGCTTAGAGCAACACTCCGAGATTTATCAGCAATAACTATCTCCTTAATTTAAAACTTTGCTGACGCTGGACTGGAACAACAATGGGAATAAATAAAGTAAGCTTGGAGCCTCCAGTTGCCGGGATTCTTTACCGTGAGGCGTGGTTACTGCCAGCTGTGGCAGCCGTCTCAAAAACAGAAGCAATTTTAAAATTTAATTTTGCAACAAGAAATCTACATGCTTGTTTGTGTACCAAAAAATATGTTTTGTAGATAAAGAAAAAATAGAATTTTAAAACAAAAAGCACTTGAATTTTGAAGATTCTTCCGAAGACTTCTTTTAAAAAATCTAGTGTAGACATTTATTAACAAATCAGAGGCTTGAGTAGTTATTCTTCGTATTTTTTGACTATTTACTATTCATCTGTCAAAGCTTTGTTCTCCTAAAAGTTTACCGTTCTGCAGTGTCATCAAGAAGCGTAACATAAACAGCGCCTTCAGTTCGATACAGTAAACACTCGATAAAGAGCCAGTCGTAATCATCGAAGACAAAACAAAGCGATGAAAAGGATCAGCGATTATCGCTGAGCCTGGCTTGAGACGGAAACTATTGAATAAACAAGCGACTGGCGATCCGTCACTGTACGCGCTTCTTGACGTGTCACCTCCCGCCACGATACATACAACGCGGCAGAAGGTAAGACACGATGAAATTTGGCTGAAAATATCGTTAAAAGTAATGCTTGTCTAGCCTAGAACACCTTCATTCTTTACTGCTAAACATCGTGTCGAACACTAATAAAATGACTGTATAGTGGTTACACAATTGGACGACATCCAACAAAGTATGCCAAGGAAAGAAAATTGGATCAACATCAACCAAAAATTGAAGGCGAAACCGTTATGGCTTGCTACAGTTTAATAAGTGCGTACACATTGTGTCGTTATGAACAACGAGCCACGAGCCACGAGTGAACAAACGATATTGCGATCGACAAACTCGTTTTCATACCGAAGCGACATTCATTTCATGCGGTTTCATATCGTTGGCTGCGTAGCGCTGTGCCGCCTGTAAGCAATGGAGACAATTTATACGCGTGCCACAACACACGATTAAATGATAGCATTGTCATGACTCCGTTACATTTTAACATTAACACAACACTGTGGTATAATCTCATTAAATTCCAAAAGTTAAATCTTATACGCTCGAGTGTATCAAAGTCGCGACGTTCGCGAAGCTCGTTTCTTTTTATGGAGCTGAACTACTGCGTGATTATTGTTTTGCGTCGCGTTACTGCGGGCCACGGGTAATCCACTTAGGATTAGCCATAAACAAGAAGGGCCATTGTCACGACACGAGCGATCTGTTAGCGTCTAAGTGTAACTGATAAAGGGCGTCGACGGTATTGTTCGCAGCGGCATTAGGCTTTAATCCGGTGTCGCGAGCGCGCCTCGTTAGCTTGATTGTTCGGTGTCGCCGGCAGATGGCCGCCGTAATCCGAGCCGGCACACGCCGCTGCCCTCCAACCCTCGCTCCCCCCAAGCCTGCCCCCTACGTCCTCCGCGGAAATATAGC
Source organism: Lycophotia porphyrea (assembly GCA_950005105.1). NCBI lineage: Eukaryota > Metazoa > Arthropoda > Insecta > Lepidoptera > Noctuidae > Lycophotia > Lycophotia porphyrea. The sequence goes on from OX465393.1 coordinate 13,402,264, forward strand.
CTCTTTGTGTTTGTTGCATCTGCAGGTAAATTGTGCGCCAAAATTGGACCGTACGTTACTGTACGTGCCCCGTTTTGAATGCAACCGGTATGAATTTTATTATTCTTGAAAACTTATTGTTATCAGAGCAGCTGAATGCATTGTTTATGCGAGCATATTGCATCTGGTCATTTGGTAAACATGAATGCTAAAATGTTCATGTAAATGCAAAATGGGTATAGCCCGGGTTTAGATTTAAAATAGGCTAATAAAAGATGAATGCGCTATTATGGCTGCCTTTCCCCCCAAATAAAATTCGATTACAGAGATTTGTGAAAGGTTTGTCAATCTTATAAATTATAACTGGTTGCTATCCTTTCTTACAGTACAAAATCACGCTAAAGTCGTAACTTCAAAGTTAACTTAAAACAAACATGATACAGTTTTGCCCCATAAAAATGAACACGAACTGCGTTTAACAACTAATAAAGTCGCCGTAACTTTTATAATTGATATTAATCACCCGCCATTTTATGATGTGAAGAAATAATAAAAAAGGGAAACAATAGTAATGTGTTACTTCCTACGTCTATTAGAAAGTGTATAAGCAATCAGACCAAACTGTGAGTAGGGTAACCATCCGTTCGGATTTGACCGGGCCACGTCGGGGCTTGTCATTCTTCCAAGAATATCAATGATTAACAGTATTTTTTTCGAAAAAAAGAAATCCTGCTTTATATACGCTTAAATAAAGAAAGATTAAGAGAAAAATGTTAGTACATTTAAAAAAATGTCCAGTACTTTCAAGTTTCGATATGGTCACCCTAACCATGTGTAAACATACAGTATGTAGGGAATGTAGACAGTACTCCGTACCCTGTTCTGCCTGTTCATAGTCATCCGTGACTAAAGTAAACATAACTGCATCGTCTCATTTACTCACAGAATAACACATGTACGACAAGTTTATATGTAATTTGAATACCAATTGATTATCTGTAGTACTTGTGTTTCTGTTTGTTATTCGTTGTTGTATGTGTATCTGGAATTCTGGAGTAGCTTCGAATTGCGTTATCTGTAAACAACTGTATACTTAAATAAATATTTATACTAATTTCCCAAAGGCTTTGTTGAGCAATCATTTTCAGCGGAATTTGAAAGAACGGTTTGTTCTGTAAATAGAGTTTAACCTTCAAATGACTAGTAGATTACCAGGTACTGGTAACTGGTGTAATAATATTGGTAAGATGTACCAATTAGCAATTCGGATTACTATTTGGTAAACGATTCTATCAAAACCAATCAATGTGGCGACACTTGGGGGAGGTCTATGTCCAGCAGTGGACGTCTTTCGGCTGAAATGAGGATGATGATGAAACGATTCAATTTTTTTTTTTTTTTACTATCAGCAAACTCCGCCGCGTCTGCCCATCCATTTTCTTTATAATCTTTCTGGTGCGTTTAGAACTTTTGTCACTGTACAAACTTTTTTATTTCACTTGTTTGTACCATGTAACTTTACGAATGAGGCATTTATCTATAATATGTATGTATTTAGTAATATATAAGTATGTTTATCAGTTGTCTGGTTGCCATAGTACAGGCTCTGCCTAGTTTGGGTGCAGATGGCAGTGTGTTGGTCTTGGTTGTCCCAAGATATTATTATTATTATTAGCGTATTAGACTCAACTGCGTGTTAACAGCGGTCAATTGCCCGGGAATCGAACCTAGGACTTCATGCTCAGCAGTTGCGCTTGCAACCACTAGACCAACGAGGCAGTCATATTTAAGATCAGTTCTCCTGCGGCAGTATTTAAAAAGAAATGTAATTTTTAACGAATAGTTTCTGTCAGGTTTCACAACTAAGCTAAACGATAAAAGTCAACATAGTAAACTGAAAACTAAACTTTTAGTAGAGATAGATTGTATACGTCAACTATGTCAGAATTTTAAATAATTTAGACATGATTGGATACCGCTAAAATACCGGGACCAGCGCCGCCGCCGTTATTAACTTTTCTATCGAAAAACTACGACATCAAAAAAAATAGATATAGGTACGACGAACAATTTATATATTCATGTACAATCCAATCACTGCAGTATGACATATTATATTCAATGACTATAAAAAAATCAAGGTATGCCCCTCGCAATATTAGATCATATTTTGGGATGGAAACCGCATTTTACCACTTCGACACCGCGGGCAAATTTGATTTAAAGAAAATATGGAATACCCGTATAACATAAGTTGTTTATTTATGGTTCATCCCTTTCTGCCTGGTTTATCCCGGCTTACTGCTAAATCCGCTTTTTGACTGTATCTGTGTCAGGCTACCTTGGAATTCCTTGAATGTCCTGTTTCCTTTGCATAGCCAGATGACATTTCAAGATAAAACTACTGGAAGCCTTTGCGAAACTCTTCCCAGAATTACGTACAGATTTTAATGTTTTTTTTTTTGTCTTTGGAAACGTAGCTTTCTAGTCTGTTTTTCTCAAACATTATTAATTCATGGTATAAATATTGAATAAAAACATCTCAAGCTTGTGTTTTATTATTGACAAAGACATTTTTCCTCACCTGAAAAGAAAACACCATCACTTAAATCAGATATATTTTATGAAAGGACGCAATTACTTACGATAAAGGAAGATTCACCACCAAAACCAAACAGAGATCAAACTACACAAATAAATAAAATGGTAGTGTCTGTTTGTAAACACAACAGTACAAAATAACAGTTTCTTACAGAACGCTTATGAAAGTATATACGGTACTAAATTATAACATAGACCATTTTGTTTTAAATTCCGTCTGTTTGTTCCGGCTAATAGCCGTAACAGCGGGGCCGATTTTGACGGGACTTTTACTGGCAGATAGCTGACTAGCTGATATTATAACGAGTAACTCAGGCATTTTAAAAAGGTTTAGGACTCCGTGCAAAAAAATTAAAACCCTTGAAATTGTTAAAAGTTTTTTTTTTTATTATTTTCACGCGGACTAAGGTCGCGGGCAACCGCTAGTCTATACTGTAGTCTATAATATAATAAAATAATGCGTAAGTAACTTTGACTGTCAGTCTATTAACATATCACGCCTTTATGTGCCACATTTCATTGAAATACGTTCAGCCGGAACCGATTTAACCATGACCTGGAATATATGTACTAAAGGGACACTTTTCATCTCTTTAGCATATTCCTGTAGGATAGATTTCGATCTCTAAGCGGAAGAATCGCGGGCATAAGCCAGTGTAGTTTAAATGTGTATGTTCTGCTGTATGGGCTTTGCAGCCTTACTAGCTTGTCGGCCATTCGCCAGTGAGGCTGGTAACACGCCCAAGTTGATCCGGATGACGTCGGCGTGGGGTTAACACGAGATGCACACCCGGAATACACAACTTGAAAACTTGTGTCCTTTAATCCTTCTAAAGGATATTTTAGCCTTTTAGCACAGAATTGTGTACTAACGATGTGTCAGATATGTCAAGTATGTTTAAAATATCTTCAAAGGAGTTTTTGTTTACTTTTATGGAGTCTACCCACTACACCGTATCATATCATGACAGTGCTATGAACGTATCAGGCACGGGAATAAACATTACACAGACTACTATGCCCACTAGAAAATATCAACAGCGTATCATACCCGTTTGTAACGGGTTTAGAACGGTAATCATACGCGGTTAAACCTCATTTTCTTTGTAATGAAAAGTATGAGACTATGCCCACTAGACCGTTCCGTAATCGTCGCGAGCCATGCACGAAGCGTCAACAGTTGTCGGCGAGAATATTATGCCGGTGCCGATACAATACGTGCATGGCGTGCGACTGTGTTGGTCGATGACGGAACGGTCCAGTGGGCACAGTCTCATACTTATCCTGATTCGGTGTAGTTGGCAGAATCATTAAAGGATAATGTATATAGAAAAGACGAGAGAGTCTCCTGTATTAATTACCTCTACTTATGTAAACTTATTTGTGAAACTTCTGCATTTAAAAAAAAAAATCTCTGCCTTTATTCTCCATGTAAACAATATTTTATTCCTGTTTATTTATAGAATCGTACATGGAAGTATAAGTACTTTAGTAAACGGAAATAAGCTTCTTATAAGCGCGTAAAATAAACACTAGGTTAAACGTCAACAGATGGATTACCTCTCAATCCTCTCAAGTCTCAGCTATCGAAGTGTGAGGAATAAACAATCCGTTCTTTGAATAATGTGTTCTGAATAACCTCCCAAACAATTCTATTACACATGCACAAAAGTATTATATTATACCTACAGAGTGTTTAAAAAACAAAACAACACGATTTTTTTAGAAATTTGGGGAGTCTTAACCTAGTTTTTTTTTTGTGACTGGCTCGTTTGTCATCGCGACTGCTGAGTAGGAAGTCCTGGGTTCCATTCCTGGGTCGAGCAAATTGTTATTGCTTTTACCATCAGGAAATTCTCAGTAGCAGCCACGGACTCTAGATTAGTTCCCGGTTGACCTATTACATGGGACTAAAACATAACGGCGAAATGTGAGTGTACTATTAGTTACGCCTCTACCTAACCCTGTGGAGATTACAGGTATGATATTATGTTATATTTTATCCTATTTTTTAAGCACAAACCTAAATCTTAAGTGACGTTGAAAATGATATATTATTTTCTTTATTTCGCGAAATGACATCTCCAAGTTACAATACAATAATTTTTGGTGTTTTCTCCAGTGTAATCTTTTATAAAATTATATATGTACTTTTGAAATCTTTAAATTAATATTTACAATATAAACTTTTCTATGCTAGTAAGCGGAACACACCCTTTACAAAAATCTTCTCAGAAATCTCACCGTTAAAGAAACAAATTACCAGCAAGCCAAACAACAAAAGAAACAATAAAATCGTTTCCTGTAATTTTACTTTACCGTAATTTTACTTTACCAACTATCGGTATCAAATTTTCCGGTAAACGAATTTAGTTTATTAATTAAAGATTTAAGGCTTCTCGCCCTTTTACTTAATAAACCAATAATTTGCTTGAGTGGGTTTAGTAGCCTGGCAGTAGGTACTAATAGATAATCTGATATCAAACAGTGTGTAGGTATATGTAATTACTAATTAGTAAAACCATGAGTAATACTAATAATAAAAACCTTAAGTATCTAGATCTGGCTCGCGAGGTTGTCGACATGTGGGATGTGAGTACAGCAGTTATTGTGCCGATAGTCGTGTCAGCCAATGGATTAATAGCCAGTAGCCTCGACCAATATCTAAGGAGGCTCTCGCTTGGCAGCTCGATCAAGGGCTTGATTCAGAAAGCAGTACTTCTGGACACGGCGCGTATTGTCAGGAGGTTCCTCTCTCACCAGCCCTGACCACCGGTAGCTCGGACCCTGTTCCCAATGCTGGTGGGCTACTATTTTTTTATTTTTAAATGTTTTTTTAAGTTGTTTTTTATTTAAATATTTAAAAATGAAATGAATATGTATGTAAATAAATAAAAGAAAATATAAAACCTTCAACTAAATGTGAAGGTCATTTATTCAAAATCGATAAACTAAATTAACTATGTTGAAAAGAAAGTATTAAAAAGTGCTGGTTCAGGTATTGACTAACCCAGTCTGTTAAAAAGTAAGATTACAGGGTATAAACGGACTCTTCACGAAGCTGTCAACCGAGCATTCTGTACATCAAACTATGTAACTTTACGCAAAAATTATTGCTGGGAAACGACTTTTTTTTGGGGTGAGAAATCATGTTTTACGGTAGGACTCAATGTTACATCATTCAAAACATTCTGCTGATGGATGGATTTAAATAGTACGGTGGCCGCAAAGGTGTCTTAAATAAAAAAACATACATTAAAAACATGTACATATTTAAAAAAAAAGTTGTGAAAAAGTTGGAACTTTGACCCCCAATTTCCCGTAACTAGAAGGATCATTTTTTTGCTCTAGACCGTACCTGGGAAGTATGGTCTAGAGCAAAAAAATGATCGCAATGACGGGGAGAACAAGTACCTTTCGGCTTCGTTAACCTTGTCTTTTTACACCCTTTAAACCTTCATAAACTAATTTATTTTCAAAAGACCATCTTAGACACTAATCTGCATGGTCCTCAAGGTGACTTAACCAATGTCTGGACTTTAAAAGACACAGTGACCTCTGAGTTCGTTTCGGATGTTTCTCCTCAGAGTAGTCAGTACGAAACACCGGCCCATCTAGTTTTAAAACATAACATGATGTGACGTGTAAAATTGTTTTGTTAAATCAATTTACAACAATAAATATGGTTTATGATCCTACCTTTAATATTATAAATGCGAAAGAAAGTTTGTTTATAACCTTTTCACGCCTAAACCACTGAATCGATCTTCCTGAAATTTTGCATATACGTAGTCAGGTGTACAAAAACGGACATAGGGTAGCTTTCATCCCGACTACAGACTGTCCCGTACTTAACTGTTCCCGGGAAAAACCAGAATATCGTTCTTATGATAATAGATGGCACTACGTGTCTTTCGAATCATGATTGAATTACAAGCAGAAAACAACCCGAATCGATTGTTAAATTATAAATGAACGCGAGCGAAGCCGTGGGCAAAAGCTAGTTTAAAAATAAATATCAAGGAGAAACTCGGATGCGCCTGTAATCACGAACAGGCATTTTGATCAAAGCTCTTTCCTTTTCTAAAGAGAAGGCCATTGTTTCGTAATGGGACAACAGACTGGTATTACGTTATTATGAAAACTTACAACTGGCCATCGTGACCATTATTTTATATGTCACACCACATACTGGCCACAAAAACATAGAGTCAGAACGTGCGTCAGCTGTGAACCGCGTGACAATGGCTGACGTGAAATGTGGCTGCTTCTGGGAATCGATTGTAACAAAAACAACTCAATTGGGAGTATTTTTCACAGAAGTGTAATTTTGACGGTCACAAATAAACTATATCTTAATGTATGGGACTTTTTGTTCCCACTAGTTGGACGTTTTTGTACCGCCTTAGAGCTTAGGATTAGTGGGAAAAAAATCCCACTAGCCGTACCGTAGAACTGTATAGTTAGAACTTGTGGGAATGATCAACGATCCGAATTTATGGATTCGAGTCTTGCCTCGTTGGTCGAGTGGTCGTAAGCGCGACTGCTGAGCACGAGGTCCTGGGTTCAACTCCCGGGTCGGACAATGCGTTATTGAGGTTTTCCATCAGGATTAGATTATATGATTTCTCAGTAGCAGCCACGGAGTATGGATTTGTGCCCGGTTGATGGCACTAAGCTCGCCCCCTATTACATGGGACTTAATTTATAACTGGCGAAATGTGGGTGTACTATTGTTACACCTCTGCCTAACCCTTAGGGGATTACAGGCGTGATGTTATGTTTGTACCTATTGCTTTCACTTTCTATAAAGTGAACTTTGGTTTAGGTTATAAAGTCATGATCATTGTGAACCCTGTTGGGCACAGCAAAGCCTCACCGTCGTCACTAAAATATTGAACATTAAAGCAACTTTATTTGAAGAAGCGAGTCCTTCAGCAAATACAGCAAGTTCTCCCGTTTAGTCCTCATTAAAAAAAAACTTTTTTACAAAATCATGACTTTCGTTTGTTTGATTCAGATTTTTTTGTCACCGACTTCTGAAGCTAAAGTTATTTTTCACTGTTTTTTTGCAAAAAAGTTTTTTTTTTTATTTTTCCATTTTTAGTTGTCCTATACAAATATTTGCTATAAAATAATATATTTTTATGTTACATTGATAACAATACATGCCATGATAATAGCCTTATAATACATATAATAAAATCGTTAAAATCCAAATCGATGTTATGACTTGGCGCAAAAACTACTGCATTGATTCTGTTCAAATTTTGCGCAAATATTCCTTACAGGCATCTTCACAACTTAGGCTATATATTATCACGCTACTTGCTTAAGCAATATTGCATTATGTCCGCATTCTTCAATCGTTTGACATTTCAGCCATGACGTGAATAAGAGCAGCTATTTTAAACTTAAATCAGCGGAGAAAACAGCCTAGCGGATTTCATGAGCGCTCCGGAAACTATGGGTTGCATGTTCAAACCCCAGAACTGTTTTCACTTTTTTTGTGATTTGTTTTAATAGTTTTTTGATGCTGTGAGATTTTAGCTTTTTTTTTGCTTTGTCATTGTTTTTTTTTTCGTATTTTTTTCCTTCAAATATTTCTCCATAAAGTAATAGGAAAGTATGGAAGAAGACAGGTCCGACCCCAAATAAATTAGGATAAGGCCAGGTGAATGAAAATGGTGATGATGACTTCTACAAAAAGGAGTATGGGGAACCGAAGTCTGAAATTATGAACATGTGTTATTGAGTTTTTCCACACGGAAATTCACAGTAGCAGCTACGAAGTCTAAATTCCTGCCCGGTTGATGGTCTAGCCTAGGTCTAGCCTCTTATTTCAAACAAAAATATGGCGAAACGTGGGAGTACTATTAGGTACACCTCTGCCATCAGGAATTTCAGGCGGGATGTTATGTTAGTTCAACACCCTGCCTAAGGTCGAGCTTCACTCATCTTTCTACCGAATCATCATCTGCCTAGCCTTTTCCCAACTGTGTTGGGGTCACCTTCCAGTCAAACCAGATGCAGCTGAATATAAGTACTTTACATGCGACTGCCTATCCGACCTCCACAACCCAGTTTTAGTACTGGGTAACACGATACCCCTTGATAAGACTGGTTTTCAAAGATTTACAAATGACAGCCGGGACCAACGGCTTAACGTGCTTTCCGAGGCACGGAAGAAACTCGGGTATGTAATGGGTGGGTCACCCATCCACGGACCAACCCAGGCAAGCTCGGCAAAACAATATTTCTTAGCAATCATAACTTCACACCAGTTAACAAATATAATATTGCGAATGGGTTGCCTGATAAAATTATGTCAAGGCTACCTTTTGATAAAATTTACGGAACTTATGTGTTTTCCAAACCAAACGAAATCAAAATTGAATGAAACTACAAGGCATTAGGACCAAGAATCTGTTGTCTATCTTCTTGCCCCTACTACAGGGTTGTAAGGTAGATTATGTTGATACTATATGTATATGTGTGACTGCAGTTGCATGTGAACTTCGGAGCAAAGTATTGTTGATAATAGTTAACATAAATATGGTTTATAGACGAAGGGCTTGCTTCGACACTATTTTTTACATAGCTCTGCGCCTACGCATGATTTTTTCCTGTCCTTAGAAAAGTATGCGCTTCGGCAATCGTGGTCTATCTTCGGAAATCAAGCTCTGTTCTTCTTCTTCTTACGTATCGATGGTACGTTTTATCAAATTATTCACACCCAGGTGGCTACGTTAATCGCTGTATTAGTAGCGATTTCTATAATAAGTCCTCTATAACAGGTGCAAGTTTTAGGGATACTTTGGGCACTACATCTGTGGGGATCATACTGCGGTCGACGTTCGTGTTGATTCGGAAACATGAAGATTAACCCGAACCGCATACTCTTTCTGGCTCTATGACTAAATTCATTAAATCCAAGCGTTTACAGTATTTTTCAGTAACAGGGTTATTGCATGTTCTCAGTTTTTTTTTCCATCGGCTGATTAAACTCTCAGAGTTGAAAGACTTTTTATTTTTTTTGAGGATACTCAGCGACGAGACCATGAGTTGCATGTATTTGCTTTGTTGTTAAAATTATTTTTAACGTGTCGATGGCAAATTAAATGTATTACTTCCAGAAATTGACTACGAGTTCGTTTAGTACATAAAACGAAGAGGTACTAACAGGTTTTAGATTAATTTAACAGTAAGTCAGTATAATCATCATCATCATTTTCCTGAAAGTCAGTATATTGGTACACTATTTTGTAGATTATGTTAAGAATACGACTTCATGTTCCCATGTAATGATAATGCCAAAAGAAAACGCGCTCACGTGAGCGAAGCCGCCGGCACAGCTAGTCCCCAATAAAATTGATAACGTACTTAACTGACGAAATGTGGTTGTACTGTACACATGAGTGTATCCCCTCAGAGCATACAAGTGTGATGTTACGTTATGATGTTGTGTAAACAATAAATATCCAAGCGATTACAGTAATCGCGGTTGATTTGCTGTCATTTTTTGAAGAGTTCCGTTGTCTGTCTTTAAAATTTATCATCAAATCGATATGAAATTTAAATGGGACCATTTCGGAATAAGCCTCTTTCGAACAAAAAAAAGAATTTTGCAAATTTGTCTAGATACGACCGAGTTGCCCGAACATGCATAAACCTCCTTTTGGAAATAAGTTAAAAAATGTTCATAAAATGAAAACTACTGGGCCAAACAATGTTTTTATTTTTATGGGACCAAATGGCAACTATTATACATCAAACTAAAGAAGAATCTCGTAAATCTGATCATAAATCTCAGCGCAATCAGTGTATATACATAAAAATCGAATACCAATCGAATTGCGAACCTCCTCTTTTTTGAAGTCGGTTAAAAAGGTGACAGAACGGTGTATGAAAATGAACTGTAAATATGACAACTAACAACAACATGCTATGATCACCAACACGTGTTTCAACCATGGTCATATAAAACCTGTAACTTACAGTCAAAATTGACCTTTGTATGTTGTTTTATAAAGTACAGGATATAACTCAGCCTAATGATAATCATAATCAATTAGTTATCTTGTATCAAAGTATAGCTACATAGCTATAATTTCCAGAAGCCTTATGTAAATGAAATACCCTCATTACGAGTAAACAGGCCGAAATTACAGTCACATTTTAGTGATTAATCATGAAATGAATAATTAATAGAAGCTATTTACAATATTATATTGATTGTAGAGGTTCGATTACGTCGATACCAAATTAGAGCTGAGAGCGTTAATGACGTGAAACCAGTAATCCTATTAAATTGTGTTTCACTGTTGTTTCTGAAGTTACTGTGATGTTATATTAATGTGTGTCGTAATTAATTGTTATCAAGGCAGATTTTACATCGTACTTCACTATCACTACATAGTATATAAAACAAAGTCGCTTCCCGCTGTCTGTTCCTATGTATGCTTAGATCTTTAAAACTACGTAACAGATTTTGATGCGGTTTTTTTTAATAGATAGGGTGATTCAAGAGGAAGTTTTATATCTACATTGCACCCGTACGAAGCCGGGGCGGGTTGCTAGTAATAATATTATAAATGCGAAAGTTTGTGAGGATAGATGGATGGATGAATATTTGTTACTCTTTCACGCAAAAACGGACGGATTTGGATGAAATTTGGTAGACAGATAGTTACACACAGATAGTTTATAACCTGGATTAACGCATAGGTCACTTTTTATCCCGGTAGTACAATCCCGTGAGACATAATCGAACTCCACGTGGGTGAAGCCTCGTGCATAAGCCAGTAAAATATAAATTGAGTCTACAACAACGAGCTTTGTTGCTTTTTTTTTGTTGTAAACCATGTTATAATATAATAATCTGGAATCTGGTTTCATGACAAACCAATTTTCAGGACTCAACAACTTTTAATAATGTACTAAAATAGATCAAATACATCTTACTTAAAGAACGATCTTACTTAGATGCGGTTTACGCGGCAGCTACTATTGAAAGCACCACAGGTTCAGTAGGCAGTGCAAAGCTGTCTGTAGTTCAGAATTATACATCTCACGGCAACACTGTTTGCAACATGGCCACCAGCGAGCAGCACGCTACATTCAGTGAGCACCATTGTTTATTCAGAAAGCTTGTGCAACCCGTGTCTTAGCAAACCACTCGACGCTCCGCCGCTCCGCTGACCGGACGAGTGTGATGAAAACGGGCGCTCAATGATCCAGTTTAGGCGAACTAGCGCGCCAGTCATTACCATCTCATTACCATAGACAAACATTAGTCACACATCGGAAAGGCTTAGAGAGCCCGCTGTGCCAACAAGGCACGGCTCTCCAGCTCTCCCGGCCACTTCATGCACAATTATTGTACTTAGCTATTGTCTGCACAAACAAGCGATGTTTGGAGAACAAACGTAACGGAGCACAGAACGAGATTAGGCCTTGTTTATAGTCTTACTTAGCCTCCTTGTGAGTCACTCGGCCGCATGGCTCTGCTCTGCAAACAGAATGCAGCACTCGTTAAAACTCTGCAGTGTAAACAAGCTGTGTTTATAGGTAATCACGTTAATTGATTTGTATTAAATTGGTACAATGTTTTCATTACATTTTTGCTCATACTTCTAAACGATTCTGGGATTTTCCTGAGGAAAAATAACATTACGTAAATGAAAAATAACATTGTTGTTGATCAGTAGGAGTTTAACGTAGGTACAGGAAAAACTGTAGCTCTTTACAATATTTATTTCGTATTTCTCTTTTCTCCGGAACGGCCGTGGTTCTTTTATTTATATTTTTTCTAAAGCACTAGATACATTTCTTCGGTTTCATATCACGTTGTCTGTAAAATGAACAATATTGTTATCCTCAGACCTCACATGTTTCATGCCTGCCGCCGATATTGCATAAAGTATAAAAATCAATATAAGTACCAATTTGAGGGGTCGTAATCTGCCAAATCCCTCGTAAATTTGCTTTAGCCTGAGGGCCAGACGTCCTAATTTGGAAGTCATTCGATTTTCTCGCGTAAAAATCTATTGCCCTCTAAAATCCGTGTGTAAAATACTCGTATCAGGTTCAAAGTCAATTGTATGGTTATGATAAATTTAAATAAAAGTGATCGATAGCTATAAGTACAGTAATAACACGGTGAAACTATGTGAACTATTGGCACAATGTGTCGGAGCTATAAATTGCTCCTGAGCTTGTGTAGAATGGGAGCTCAATCAAAGTCAACACAAAGTTTCCGTTTACGTTTTGATATTCAAACTGTAGGAGCACGCAAACTATCAACGAATGGAATAATTTCACAGATCAAACAATTTTACAAATCAAGGAATTTCAGCGCCATAAAACGAATAGATTCAGCAGAAGTACAGATGGCGCCGCAACATTGTTCATCACAACAAATTCGTGTTGTTATTAACGGCGCGCCCTAAATAATTCATGATATTATTGAAGTTACAAAGTACACAATACGAATTTTGGTTATAATTGAAAACGGACCCAGTTCGGCTTATTCTTTGTGAATTTATCACTAGGGCCGAGGTGGCAGAGCTACGACGACGCGTTGTTCAGATAAAGTTTATTTTATGACTTAAGCGAGAACATTAATATTCATTACTGGCGCGAAATGAACTAACTTTATTATTATAATAAAGATCAAAGAATGAGCGCTGCACGGGTAGCCCAGTGTTACGGCCCTCCCGGAGGTTATATTATTATTTTTAAACCTCCATATTGCACCTCAATTTGGCGAGCACTCGTAATCTGCGGGCTCCACTTGCTATGTACATATCATATATTTTTTATTCAATCCTTTCATTCCCCGGTGACTGCACACGACGTGGATTGTTGGCCCACAATATAACAAAATATAACAAGTATGTCAAAGTGTCACAAAACTGATATTTTTAAATTAAATTTTGTTGTAAACAGGAATAATTTCCTGTATTTCGCAGCTACACAAGTTGTAGCACCAAATAAAAGATTGTTGTACTCAAACAAAGGGTTGCGGAATTAACCAATATTTCAGCGCCCACGACACTTCTCTGTTTTAACGTAATTTAACTTGTAAATTATTAAATAGATCGTTTATCTACCCACAGCTGTAAACTTGAACAGTTATTTTCACGTAGTTATTGAACATCTTTTGTTTGTAATCACGGATTTAAAAGCTTTATTTTAAAATGCCAAATACCTTTCCATGTTTACCTTTAAGCCAGTCTAAGAAGCTTTTTATTTTGTTAAATAAATTAATCTCAAAAGAAATGTTTTCTCCGTATTTGTTTGTTGTTACTTACAACAATCTTGGCAAACACTAACAAACCGGGACATTTGTGAGATTTTATGTCTTATCTCCGCCGTTTTGTCTTACACAGAGTGCACAACTTTAAACTTTATGAAAACTACGAGTAGGTAGCTTTACCAACTGTTACTACAACATCCTGAAAAATAATACGTTACCTTTTAAATAGTGGCGGATGAAATTATACTTTACTGTTATTCAACGGTTCAAATGAAAGATTCTCTAACATTAATATTGAATACATAATTTATAACCTAAGTAATATTAGTTCGTAGTTTAATAGCAGCCCACGTTCAGACCACATCAAAATGGCGCTTAAACTCAGACTAAATTAAAGCAAATATAATTCTCCAGCAAGATATCTAATTTAAAACATTTCTTTGAATGGCCACACTTCTTGAAGAAATTCGGAGCGAGCTGGTACGTCTGCGTGACTTCCCGTTAAAGTCTTCGTGTCATTTCTAGATCTGCAATTCTTCATGCGCCATATCTAAACGAGCATCGTAACGACACGCTGGTAATCTCACAGTGGTACGGCAACGTCAAATTCTACCAAACGAAAATAAACTCTATCTTTAGGGAACCAGGTCTCGATTTCGTGAAAAGCTTCAACATAGAAGCATGAAATGAGTAATACCCTTTGAATAATAACTGCATTTAAAAGTTTAAAATCATTTTTTCACAGCTACACCTTTTGGTAATGGAATGAGAGATTGCTAATATATTTTGTGCGTTCATTTGAATCATACAAGGTTTATGAAAGTTATAGTGTAGAAAGCAAACCTGTATGTGCACAAAAAAAAAGCTTTTTACTAGCGCTTTTCTCAGTTTTAGTGAACCGAGTAAAGACAAAGTATCCGAGTCGGATATGGTTTTCATAGATACAAAAATAAAGTGGTATGCATTGCGAGATGACTTCTTGCAGAAGTATAAACTTCTACAAGAAGATTCTTGAGAGATTCTTTCTTCTTCTTCTTTCTTCTTTCTTTTACTTATAAAAGTAAAAGATCTTGCCCCAGATGAGGGACAAAATCCAAAACCTTTACAAGTTTTGTAAAACTAAAACTTCATCCCTCTTCATAGAATTTACGGGAACTGACTTCCTTGTCAATTTTGTATTATATTATTTCAATTACAGAGTTTCTATCTGTTAACTGTAGCTGAAGTGACCCTACTACAATATCAATTTAATTGATATTGAAGACTTTGGGCACTGGTATTGTTTCTACATTTCAAATTAAAAACTGATAAACATCAAAGCGTGGCTTCAATTAACTTCAAGTAATTTCCAACCGACACTTCCAGCTAATCAAGTTCGGGAAAGTTCAAGTGAGGAGTATTTGATAAAATCAATGTCGAACAAATGAAGGCCCATTAAGTTAGAGGCGCCACAGAGTACAGCTATCATCATAATGTACTTATGTACGCAACCTTTGCACAGTGGCGGTGAGACGGTGTGAATTATGCTCACTTAGTTACTGTTCTGCGCTTAATTTCACATAATCCATCTGAGTGTCGCGTAACCCACATAATTGCGGTGTGGAATTTTGCTATGCGTCGGTCGGATTTGTGGGAGAGCGGGCGGAGCGACACGATGGCGCGGGCGAGCGCGAGCGGAGCGGGCCTAGCGCCTGATCCCGCATCAAGTTGCGAATAATTGAGTGGCACCCTCACCCAGCACCACTCTAAGTGTTACACTTAATTAGACCACGTGAGAAGTGCTTAACGCCGCTCACTCCAGCTTTGTACATATTGTTGCATTAAGCGTAAACAATCAACCGTAATTACATTATGTTTGTACGACATATGTCGCTGTCGCTATGTGATACGTGTTATTATTCAGCGTTTGTTTTCTTCATAAAACGTTGAGAGGTGCTTTTATCGCGGTTTCATTGTGCGCCAGGAGAGAGTTGTATAAGTTTATTTCCACTTGAACCGTTTTAACGACGCTGTTAGATCAACATTGATGTGGCTATTAGCTGGAAGGGTGACCAATTACGTTCCGCCTCATCTTTTGTGTGCATGTGACAACAAGTTAAGTCAGCATCCGCACTTCCGTAGCTAACACGCACTTTGACATTAGTGGCCACTGCGGAGGCTTTTAACTCGGTGAAATGTTTGACTCGGCGCGAGAGGATGTCGGAAAAACTCGAGCAGTAAATAGTCCCGACTTCCGACCCCTAATCTTTTTCCTTGTATACCTACATGAGAATGAATCGGCCATTACTTAAGCCGAGTAAGTTTTGTGTAAGCTGTTAATTTGATAACTAGTCGGAGGGTCAGTTAGGTAGTTAGTTCATATTACATTATTTTTGCTGACGCATGTCGGTTGCCCATCATGGGAAACTTGGGTAACGGTCTGTCCGTTGTTTTTGTTATAATGGTGACTCAGCGATACATCTGCTTCAGTCTGTAGTGTTTATTTATTAACAGTGATCGACTTGAATTAAAGAGTTTGCTTAAAGTTCGATTGGAAAATGTTCTTAATCCATTATTTAAATAATTATAAATAGTGCGTCTGACGCGCAGCCCAAGCTAAAATTATTAAAAAAAATCAATAAAAATATGCTTAAAAAAGTACATTTTTGTTCGTTGTACGGCTGAGCACTTGTTCAAGTGTATTCCGATCCCGATGTAATTCTATCGGCTCGGCGGGAAGACCCTCGATGTCGGCCGGTGCGACGGCTTCACCTTCAGGATTAGGGAATTTATTCCTTAACTGATGTACCTAGCTGATGTAGGCACGCACGGACTAACACCCCGCTCAAACTTCAACGAGACAGTTTACATCCTACGACATTTTTATGACATATTATGGGAACAATAGGAACGTATATCCTAGTATATTAGAAACTTTAGCAATTGTACGTGAACCCCTTATGTTTCGCTGGAGCTATTTCAACACAAAGTTTCGACTTTTACGATAATGTCAGCCATTGCCATTCAAACAGGCTAAAACTTTATCAATGTGTGTGAAAGGATAAGCGTTTCGATCGTATCTTACACATACGTATAACATTATGCTATAACAGATATGTTCTGGAGAGCTTATTAAGAACAGACATTTCCCATATAACTAGGTACACAGCTGGTTGATTTCTGCATCGCGCTA
Source organism: Lycophotia porphyrea (assembly GCA_950005105.1). Taxonomy (NCBI): domain Eukaryota; kingdom Metazoa; phylum Arthropoda; class Insecta; order Lepidoptera; family Noctuidae; genus Lycophotia; species Lycophotia porphyrea. Next base: position 13,419,276 of record OX465393.1, read on the forward strand.
CGTTGTCCTAGTCTTAGTATTCAGTGGTTGCAATGCAAGTCGATAATGCAGCCATTCTGATTTCCCGTGAGAACAATAAGTTTTCTCGAAATGTTGCACAATAGTACATGTCCGTTTGTACTGGAAATGTACGGACTGCGAGAACTAGGAGCCAGGAACTAACATAGATACTACAGAGGATTATCAATCAGTTGTAGGTAGTCGTTGTCATAAATTCCTGGAAAATATCGGATCAAATGGTTGAAATCAAATACCGCATGTACGAGCATTTATAGCTAATAATATATCAGGTTTAATGTACAGTTAGTAGTATTTAGTTTGCTGATTGACGATGTAAATAAACATTAAGCAGTTAATATTAACTTATTCATCATAATTATCATCATTTCAGCCGAAAAAAACGTCCACTAATGGACATAGGCCTCGCCTAAAAGGGGGTTTTGCCATAATCGCCACGCTTGGCAGGCGGGTTGGCGATCGCAGTACGTTTGTTACAAAGGTACAGAGAACGCTGCTGCCTATTCTCTGGTAAGTCAATTAGTCGCCTCATACGACACCCACGGGAAGATATGGGATGGTGCTATTCTCTACGTCCGACACCATACAGTACCAATTAACCAATTACCAATTAACTTATTCAATCATTTTAAGTAGTGTTTGCTATGCGATGGTAGTTTAAAACAACATAAATTATAAACATTTACTTCAACCCAGGAAGATGGCAAATTGGTGACAATAATACTCCTCGCTGCATTTTATTCTTCGAATTAGCTAGTTATTCCGCCATTTTTAATATACACTTAAATAGGACCTATTGCCGAAGGTTACTGAAGCAAAAGAAGTATGAGTTTCGGCCTATCTTCATGGGAAGAGTATTTATATATACGAAAACCTGTAAAATTAATAAGACTAAATGAACACACAAAATCTGTACAAATGTCAACCCTTACATTAATATGATTATTTCCCTGAAGCATAGACCTTTGTTAAGGTGTTATTATCACTCCCGTTATCAGTACGTCGCAGGTCCCCTGGTACAGACCCCACAAGTTCGGACCCCAACGGGTCACTAAACTGTCGTGTTCTCAGTTAATAGAGAGCCACTCCAGCAGTTTGTTTTAACTTTCTATTGCTCGTTTTCAACTATTTTTAAGTGCTTGTTTTGCGGGTTCTCACGATATTTAGTTCATATACATAGCTACTTACAAATCGTGTCCATTTTGTTTTTCCGAAAGTTTACAATAATAACAAACTGTGAGAAATTATCCTTTGTGTGGTCCCAACAGACTCTTAATTAACGAAGTCGAAAGGCACTAGTTCTTCCCGTCATTGCGATCATTTTTTTGTTCTACACCATACCTGGAACCTTCTAGTTACGGAGATATTGGGGGTCAGAGTCTCAACTTTTTCACAAGTTTTTATTTTTTATTTTTGTAATGTGATTTTTCAGCCCAAAAAAAAGTCGTTTCCCAGCACTCATTTTTGCGTAAAGTTACTTAGTTTGAGGAACATAATGCTTGGTTGACGGCTTCGTGAAGAGTCTGTTTACACCCTGTATAAGGAACCAAATTAGTGCACCAAACTTGCTATCTATAGCTCTATTGTACACTATGTTACAGTGTATTTGTATACACTGTAAAGACCTACCCTTCGCGGTGTCTCATTGAATATACAGATATGGCGTAGGTGGTATCGGTTTTCTAGGAATTCTGAGCTTATACTCAATATTAACCTCGAAGGATATATTGTACATATTTTTTATTGGCTGTCGACAACACGTGTAGAGAAACATGGGTATTGCAGATCTGATGAATTTAATTAAATGTATGCTGTTGTACAATTAGTTTATCATTAACTAGTGATCCACCCCTGCTTTGTCCGGTTTATATCGAGACTATTATATGCACGTCTAATATGCGCTATAAATTATAGTGTAAACATTTGCCTGTATCTGTATTTTACATGGAGTGGCTGCCTATCTGACCTCCACAGTCCAATTAGTATGGGTATCACGATACCCCTTGGTAAGACTGGTTGTCAGACTTTCGGGTCACAGACTAAATATGTAATGACAGTCTAAGATATACAAGGCTGCCTATATACGTCTGATTTATAAATACGTTTAACATCAACTTAATCATAATAATTCCCACATTATTTATGTAACCAACTACATAGAACAACATTATTAATATCATTCATCTGTTAGGTATTATTGTATTATAATTGATTGAGTCAATTACGGGGAAATCGAAAGGGCAGATATCTATTGCTGATTAAGGGCCGATCCAGTTATAACTTATAACACAAACGTCTGCAAATCGTTACTACCCCGAATTCTGGATCATTACTTGAAATCTTCAGGTTTTGTGTATTCCGGATTTGCGGGTTTTCAGTTAACTGAATGAATATGGCGATAATAAATACCTAGTGTTTTGAAAATATGCGATAGTTTTTGATGTTGAAGTAGGTCGAACTACCTACTTTTACATTAATAACCATCGCAAATTTTGTAAACGTATTAAAACCCAGTATGGAGACCAGGGGGGTCAATGAAGTCTTAACCAGTGTGGGAAGGATACAGAGGTATACACGCCGTCTAGCGGCATCTCTTTCTCACAGTAGAATTACTCCTGCTTTAAGACGTCTTGGTAGGCCACCTGGGGATAAAGTTCTTGATTCCCCGGGTGTTGTCTGATAGGCTACTGCCGGTCAATTGTTGTAGGGTTTTTCTATATGGTAATAGTTTTAATAGCGCGGTTCGGAATTTTGATGTTAGTTCTCATTTGTGACATAGATGGCGCTGTAGTATGTTTTGTGATATGCCGCTGATATTATCTTTTGACTTAACATAACCATAATTAGCCTATAACTCAGGCCTCCTAACTATGAGAGGGCCATATTCCACCATAAGAGCTCCAAATGTTGGTTTAAGACTTATTGGTTTTTTCACGACATAATACTTGTTTTGTATTAACGACAAAAACATTAAAATCACTAACAAACGCAAGTTATATCATCATTTTCACAGTAATATTTCAGAGGTAACTTGTTCTCTCAAGCTCTTGTTACTAACGATCAACCGCTCTGGACTATAAGCAACTTACTCAAAACGTGTCGTCACCAAAAGTTATCACAAGACTAGATTCTTAAAAAAAGATTTTTATCTGCCATTTTTTTTTTGTTAGCTTGAACTGTTTCATAATGGGCAAAAGCCGACCCCTACTCCTTCTACTTTTCTCGATGTTCCACCTCGATCTGCTGAATTCAATAGGTACAACTTTACTGATGATGAAAGTTTAAGCTAAGCTGGATTGAATTTATCGTGTTGTGATAAAAAAAATACAAATAAAAAGTAATATTAAATAGTTTTCGAAATGTGCTTGTACATTAAAACTGCATGGTCTGAAAGCTCCTTTGTTTTGAATTTATTCAAGTATTTGGTTTAATATTTTGTACCGTTTCATAGACTTTTTTCTTAATGCTATTCGTAAAAATAGGAACACCAACACTTCCAGCACTCGTTACAAGTAGAAAACAGCAAAATTATTTTTTTGCACGCATTCATACAGTGGGCGCACGGCACATTATGAAGTTGAAATTTTTCGCCTAGCACCAACTCATAAAATGGCAAAGAGTGTTTTGCGGGTGAAGTCAAGTTTTTGCGCCAAACGTCTATTACTGGACCGTCTTTAGGGGGATCCGTCTTGAGGTCTAAAGAATTTAATGGGTGTCAGGTTCAACGCTCTTCGCACTACTTACGATATGAATTTAGCCCGTTAAGTCATAGGTCTCAAATTCGAACTCAAGCCACACACCTCTGATTTTCCGGATTCATGTGCGTATTGATAATTATCACTTGCTTCGGTGAAGGAAAACATCGTAAGGAAACCATCAGTATGCTTGAGAGATATATCTCGACAGCTTGTTAAGCCAAGTCAAAGGCCCAGAGACGGCATAATAACTCTGACACCAGGTTAGGCACTAACCACACGATAAAGAAGTCCGTTAAGTAAGACCCCAAATAATATTTTTTAAGCGTAAGGACGAACTGGATGTCTTCCTTGAGAATTGGAAGGAAGTAGCACAGAATCGCGACTGTTGGAAGGAATGGAGGGAGGCCTTTGCCCAGCAGTGGGACAATATGGGCTAGCTATAATAATAATAAAGCGTAAGGACTTAATGGGAAGTTACATACATTTATAAGATTATAGGAAACCTCCTTCACTGTCGTCCAAAGTAATCTAAATTGGGACATACTCGTACATAAGTCATGCCCATATCAAAGGTCATTAAAGTTTCCTTCACCCAAAACGCCTAATATATAATTTTCAAACTTAGATGTTTTATAAAGTTTGTGGGACAAAGAATGTCAGTCGTAACTAAACAAATTCCTTCAAGGGTCGTCCCCTGGGCCGTTGGGCCTAACTCGTTAATTACACATAAAATGCACAACTGCTTGTTTACACCGCGACATTTATCGAGCACTGAACGGGACTTTTATTGACACATTCACTTGGCCATTAGGGTTGCCAGAGCATTAAATAAAAAGAATACAGAGTTTTTTGTTGAAAAATTATGAAATCTAGCAACTGAAACCGAGACTTTACTGAAAAAAAACTTTACCTATTTTAGGTAGAGAAAGCCTAGACAAGGAAAATAAGGAAAATTAAATGTAAGCGTTTTAACTTTGAAAGGTTTTATAAGAACCAAGGTTGTTGGTAAACAGTGTCTTAATGTGGGTAGTCGTTATCTTAAAGGTCAAAGTAAGTTATTCAGCTTTTTAAATGTTTTTCGACGTTGATATGTATAAAAGATTATTAGGTGACAGAGAGAGCAGGATTTATTTATACCATTTTTTTCATCAATACAATTTACTATCCAATTTTCGAACAAGCGAGCTATGGGTCTCTCTGAGGGATCGCATCCCGAACGAGGTGATCCGACAGAGAATCAGAGTTATTCACATAGCTCACAGTGTAAGTAAGCTGAAGTGGTTATGGGCCGATCATATTAGCCGTAGAACCAATGACCGTTGGGGTAGACATGTTCTTGAGTGGAGACAGCGAATCGGCAAACGTAAGGTAGAACGCCCTCGGGCTCGGTAGAGCGACGATCTTCGCAGGGTGGCTGGTAGTAACTGGATGAGAGTTGCTGAGAATCGAGTTGAGTGGTGTGCGCTTGAGGAGGCCATGTCCAGCAATGGACTGCTGTAGGCTGATGATGATCCGGTCTTCAAACTAATATAAACTGTTGTGCTTCTGTCTGAAACAGCAACATTCGGATAAATTAGAAAGATTGTAAGTTTATTTTGTGATTTTTTACCTTTTAGGAACCCAGTGTTTCTAAAATCACAAAATAAACTTACAATCTCTAACATCTATATTTACATAGAGCTGTCTGTTTTTAAACCCAATATATTATGGTTCCTGAAATACAGGTACGCTAATAAGCTCAGGAGCCAGAGTCTCACATTTTTCTGTACCCTGTTTTTACGGCAAAAAAAAATCATTATTTATTTATTTATATAACACTAATGAATTTACTAAACAACTAACAGATCGCCAGCCCTATCAATAGGTACGATTTCCCAACTACTCAGAGTTAGTAGTGTTTGTGTTGAACGTTACTACTAAGTTCGAGTACGTGTGTCCGTACGTATTACCAACAAGTAATTAGTTACACAGAGAGTCAGACCGTTGCTACTGACGTACGATTTGCATTATGTGAGAACTCTGTATCGGGTTGCCTAGCAACCGGGTTGAATTGAGTACGAAGCATAACTTGATCTGTCTTTAATGATGGTATGGCTGTTAGTGCTTAATTTTTGTAATGTAATGCATGTAACTGTCTTATGCAGGTTGCTAGCATGCGCACGCGACGTGCTGCTGGCGGTCGGGCGGCCGCCGCCGTGGTGACTCACTCGCGCTGGGTAGCTCGTCTCCCATCGGGGTGCTGCGGCGGTGGTCCGGACGGTAGAAGCATGTACATACGCCGCGCTTGCTGGCATGGCGGGCAAGTCGATATAAGTCGACATGAGCCGATCTACATTAGACGCCAGTGTACATGTACGGATACTCGAGCTGTAGATCAGTATAATTTTGTAGGTCCCTTTTGAAATACACAGCTTGAGTATATGTGCAGTTAGGCGTGGTGGGGTGCGTACTTTTGTGAGAGCATACGGCGCACTAAGAAATACAAGGCGATGTGCCTACCCCTTATCAATTTATCGTATTAAAACTAAGATTGTGTTCCCTTTCTATGTTGCAATAATTATATATGTTATCTAAGAGCTAAGTATCCACGAGAGCACTGCCGACAAACTGTCCTGCAGTTTGGCAGAAGATTTTGTTTTACCCACAGGTGTAACCTTAGTTCGAAAAAAAAAAAAAAAAAAAGGTATGGCTGGCCATTTACCTTTAGATACTCAAGCTGTATGAGCCAATAACGTTGTAGGTACCCAGTAAGAATAAGAATAAGAAGCTAGCCAGCTAGCCAGCGCATACAGGCCTTCTGTTTGTGAGAGAGAAACGTCCCATAATCCTACCACCACGTTGGCCAAATGCGGATTGGTATCTTTAGGGTATTTATCCATTAGGTAGATGAACAAACAATATTTCATGATAAACTTTTTTCTATGGAAATAGGCAGAAATTGCGTCCACGTACTTTAACAATGTGGCATTTATTATAATTATCAAATTAGGCATTTTCAAACGTTTCAGAAATCAAATATTTCCGCAACACAGAGATGTTATTGGCCAACAATAACATTCAATGTTTAAACTGAAACCCACTCTCCAGAACAGATCCCAACAAATCAACAACTCCTCGAGGCTGTCTTTAAATTGTGAGTAAACAAAAATAAACGGGTAATTGATACAAAGACAGTTTACACAGTTTCATTCCAGAACATCCGTAGTCGAGATGTTCTTTTAATTTTGGAATAAAAAAATCGAGAACTGTCAGATTCGAAAACAACTGACGATCAAAGCGTCCAAGAAAACTGATTTTAAAATCAGCAAAGAAAAAACAAACGACAGATAATAAGTTCAAAGAAAATGGAGATAGTGAATATTCTAATAGCTTCAACTTAGGTATAACTTAGACCTGAGCTGAGCGGCAGGACCTTAGACAAAGTATTACCTAACGATTGTCGAGAGGTCCAAAATGTATGGAATACTGAAATGTCACGGTATTTTCGAGCAACTATTGGTTTATATTTATCACTTTGATCTGGACCCTCTGAGAGGTGGAACTCGTAAATTTTTTCATAAAAAATAGAAGCATTAAAAACTCCCACAGTTAATAGAATGCTGTAGTTTTGTTTCACCATAATATCTACCAAACGGCTCGTATCTGCACTCGTTGCATCGTTGGGTGCTCTGCAAAAGAGTACTCAACTAACTGCGAATGAAATAACAGAGATATGCTAATGCCTCAATTTGAACGTAACATCTCCTTAAATATTCTAAAACGTCCGACCAAAACTCCATAGAGAAAGATTTATTGATTCAATATTAAAAGTTCTATGCGGTTACTTCAAAATATCACTCCCGGCGAGGATATTCGATTGTTCAAAAGTTGACACGCCCTAAATAATTATATAGCGACAGTGATGTTTTTATACGCTATTAATTAGAACAGCCAATGTCACCATCAATGTATAATATTATAAAAAAATTGGTTTGATCAGTAAAACCAAATAAGCTTATGAGCTGCTTATGAGTTGCTCTCCATACCACTCAATTCAGGGCGCTTCAATAAAAGCTGGATTAACATCGTGCATCGTGCTCCGAACAACAGGCTGAACAAGCGTGGTGATTACCACAATTCAGCTGCGAGCACTGGACGTCCGGCTAATTCCACGATATAGCGCACTACGTAAGCCTACACACTCCAAACTGTGACGAGTGCCTATTTATCGAAGCGAACACACGAACTAATGAAACGTCTGATAACTACACAAGCCATCCAAAATATAATTGACCCAACGTATGTAATTTCAACTTGAGAAAAATATGGTTCAAGAAAGACCCTTCTTTTATATTATTTACAAGACCTCTTAATTATTTTATCGTTACGAACAAGAGCTTTTGTTTAACAGAATCGATTCTAATCTTTCGGTCTCAGGTAATTTGAACGAGCTACAATAAAATTAGCAAGGGAAATAACAAACGCTTTCACTACTATATCGTTATGGGCCGGGTTATAGAAAGTTAGAATTTTAAAACGCCGCTTAAGAACCCTCCCCGATCGTATAGTACCCACTTAATGTTTTTCGTACTTGGTAAGTGGTTTAATTAAAATGTTTAAACGTTAGCCAAACAGTACAAAACATTATGAAGGAACCCGTATTAAAACGATTAAAAAACAGAAAGTTTTGCTAATTATTTCGTTTTTATTTTGTTGTACATGAAGCAAAACAGCGTTCCAACTTAGCAATTAATTACTGAACTTTGAAAACAAGCTTAATTTATTGTTACATGAACATTTAACTTATACCTTATCATGCGATAGCGGTGCAATTGCAAAGCGAAAATTGAAATGTCCTTACTTTTGTGGCATTTTCTAAGGACATTATTTTATCGTTAAGCGTAAACATACACAACCACATAAGTGAGAATCAAGGTGGCAAGGAAATGCTGTAGGTATTTGAAGAAACTATTGCTGCGATTTCGACATCGGTGCGTTATGGACATCTACAGATCCGACAAGTAAAAAGTCATAATTCGAGGTTTGGCTCTCGACTATTTCCTCCTTCAGTATTCGAACAATTTAAAAGATATTTCATAAAATGAATAAGCAGGATATACATATTTACGATTCAGTCCCTACGTTTTTAATTTTTAATTATGTTGACAAAGGTCCAAATAGGCCATTTTGAGCATTTTGTAAAGGTTCTAGTGCGTATACAGATTATGTATCCTCAAAAAGGAAAACATAGAAGAGGTTGATACTTATTTAACTGTAAAAAATCATAACTTTAAAGTCATAAACCAGGCGACCAGAAAGAAAACAGGCGAAAGCGTTTGTATGGAAAAAAGACCACCCGCATTTCCTCTTAATGTAGGTGCTAACTTGTGTGGGACACGACTTGGAAAAGTGTCAAATCTTCCACCGAAACGGAACCTTTTGGTCTATCGATATATATGGAATGATAAGCATCATTTCATGCCGTCCGTATGTATCCACCCACATACAGAAACGAATTTAATTTACAAACGACCTAAAAGCCTAGATGAGAATGTGTTATGTAATTAATAAATTAACCTCATTTTATCTGCCATCCATTTTCGTTTCGTTACAATGCCAGTAAACATATCGTAGGCTACAATTTAGTGTTACCTACGGAAAGCGTGTTTATTCGGTGTGTACCTTACCTACTCGTAATCAATGGAAGTGGGTCGCGATTAAAAGGCACTTAATCCGAAGCCCATGTGCGAAGTGTATCGACGCCAATGCCACCGCCACTTGTGTCCGACATAAACCAGATGCCCCACACCACATTGATGCAACTTTTTGTACAATTTGTTTTAAGAACAAACCGATACTTTTCAGTCTTCGCTAAATGTAGAGCATTTTTGATTCGTTTTGCTTCGAATATTTTACTTTGAATAATAGCAACAATGGTTGAAATGTTCGGTAAACTATCTATGTACATCAAGCTACTACAATTTTTCAAATAATAAATAGCTTTTCAACTTTAGTGGTAAAACATTAGATTCAAGGTTGATTGGGAAATTTTGACAGTTTCCGGTAGCTTGATGTGCTGCTTTTTATCTACAAAAACTATGTAGTTCCTACCGACCCCACTGCGTACATGTTCGAGGTTAAGAAAACTTTCTGGTACTTTTAAATAAATTTTTACTAATTGCTCTTGAGGTTTACTTTACAATTAATTTCAGTTTACTTGTCTAAGCACTCTTTAATCAAAAACTTAAACCCGTTTTTCCTTACGTTTTCGTTTCGTTTAATAGTTAGGAGCTGGGGCCTCCGTAAATTTTAAACTACCTACTGATACAAATGTCAAGGCTTGTCAGCATGATTGGCACATTATTAAAATTAAATTTCAGTATCTATAGGATTTATTGAAACACGATAACAAAAGGACTGACTCATTTAAATTTTAGGGCTTCGAGACATTGTAACAAAGCTTTCTAGTAGAATAACGATTTGCTGATCAAGCACTAGTAATGAGTTTAGGTTTAGATTGTAATGGAGATTTCAGATTAAGGGAAAACGATATCTAATTTAAATAAAATTGACCGCGTAATGCGTATATTGTTACGGGTTATGCTAGAAGAAGTAAACCTCACTAAAAACTTAGTATTACTACTCAACTTGTAGATTGTAGAAAATAATTAAGTATATTCAAATAGAATACAGCAGCAGCAATATACATACACCGGTCGAACACGTACATTATATGTCGCAATCGGGCGTCCATTATAAATGTAATGATTGTACCGTCTCTATTTTCTATTTGAATGTACTTCATTACTTTATACAAGTTGAGTAGATCATTCAAGACTATCTTCAATAAATTTAAATTTGGATGTCCAGTCTTCTTTTTATTGGTGATTTGATGCAACCAAATTGGACGTAGCACTCGTCGGCCGCTCCCCCGGCACCGCTCGCTTCGCTCGCTCGTCTCGCGCTCGTTTGGTCACAGTTCTAAGTCTAACCCATTTGGCCGGTGCGCCCTAACAATAAAAGGAGATACCTAAGTTTAACCAACAGTTACCGGCCCCACCGAGGTATAGCCGGCTAGAACTAGGTGTAACAGTAGTTCGGCATTAAGCCGCAACATAGTTACTTTTCGAAGTTTACCCAAAAAGCTTAGGTAATACTAAGTGTACCCGAGTAAACCTAGGTTACTTCATCCAGCATTACCCGCAACAAAGTTATATAACCATTCACTCTTACTTGCTAAGTACGCATACATTCGTAAAACATAGAGATATATAATATATATACTAATATTTTCATCATTTCTTCCCTCGTTCTAATTCTCAGTATTCACCAAGAAAATATTCCCCTTACAATAAATCGTGGAACACGCCTGTACACAGCCAGGTATCTTACATATTCTAGCATGGATTGTGTTCGTAATTTTAGTGACAGCTGCCAATTCATTACGGCAGGATTATCGCGTGACTTCGAAATACGTCATGTTGGAAAAGTGAAGGTTTCTTACTACGGCTCTATTGGGCGTCCACTTTCATAAATGTCAGGTGAACCTAGTTAGAGTTAAATGTACTGTAATACTTTTATATTATAGTGAGGACATTGCCTTTTTCTCAGAATTAAAAGTGAAAAAGTGTAGCTTTTAATTTGAACTGTAATATTTAACTTTAAATACTACGTACAAAAGTCACCAATTGCAATTTTAAGAATAGTTAAATCTTTGTTTGTACTTTTTTTTTATTATTATCAGCCATTTCTGTCCCGCTGCAGGGCAAAGGCCCTTTCCTCCTCCCTCCTTACTTATCCCTATCCACAGTGACGCCAATCCGTGTGGAAAGAGTCGAGTTCGTCCTGCCATCTCCTTCTGGGCCTGCCGCGTTGCCGTTTGTTGCTGTTTGGGACCCATTGTGCGGTTAATTTAGCCCATTGCGTCTCAGTCATGCGACAGATGTGACCAGCCTAGTTCCATTTTAACTTGGCAGCCGTGTGACCTATATCGGCAATTTGAGTTTTAGAACGTAGTATCGAGTTCCTCAGACGATTGTTTGTACTGTTCTATAATAACTTAATTAGGTTTTTTCAAGATCCTATCATTAGGTTTTAAAATAATAAGTTCATAATTCGTGACCAACAAACAGGTAACAGATTTTCAGCCCTAATTAACAAAAAAATACTAAGTAGATCATCATAAAATCAGGTTATAAAACACAGAATGATCCAGAACAAAGAAAACTACTTCAGACGCCTGAGATGTTTTCCCAAAAATAAAAAAAAGTATTACCTCGATACGGAGCGTCGTATAATAAAAGATGCAAACCGACGACGTTTGCGCGCCGTTTTTTTGATAACACATATTGAAACCATACATTACTTCGACTCTTTGGTATTACCGCTACACCTGATACCAAGATTGCTTGTTAGTATTCAGGGTATCGCATTCTTTCTTTTTACTATCGCATGTTTTAGAGATGATTAAAAACAAACGGTGGTTTACGCGAACGTTATATCCCATTTCCTCACTCGTGTTCACCATAAATACACATAAGAACATTTTGTAAAAACGCTGCATCGCTGCAAATTATAATTACCTAACGAGTGTTTGACGCCATCATAAACTTTGCATTCGCTTTTGAATTAATTAAAGTAAAGTAATCATTTTCATGAATAAATTTTGAACTTGAATGTCTACACAAAGCAGTACTGTAACACAACTTACGAATTTCTTACAAACACCACATTTAGTAGGCATATAATATGCGACACAATAAATCATAAGATATTCCCCACAATGAGCTATATTTTACACACGTTTACAGGAGTTTTTTTACGACATTATAACTTTCATGGAATAAAGTAGCCTGAAAAAAGAGACGAAATGCGTACTGCATGACTCAGCTGGTTAAGGCGAAAATGAAACTATTTGAACACAATATATTAATTAACTTCTTCTGTATATATGGCTTTTTAATTGAAGTTCGTTCAATTAATTTTTCAGTTCTGAAGTATAGAGTTATTAAAAAGTAATAAATGGCAAGTCTGATGTAGCGACGAGTTGAGGAGCAATTGCCTTTAGTAATTGGCCGAGGAAGCATAGAGCGGGCTCTTAAAGAGTTTCAGAGATGACGCAATTATATAATTATACACTTGACATGTGCTATTCATTTAAAATAGTTAGTGCTGTGAGTGACTGAAGCTTCTTGTATTATTGTAACATAATCTTACTTATCAATGCCAGTAAATCAGTTTAGTCAAGACCTATTTAGTAATCATAACGTTACACAAATAAAATTAATTGCTATTTGTTACTCACAGAAAAAAACAAGCAGCAAATATTCAAAAATAGTAAGTATGGAATTAATATCATCAAAGAAAACAAGAGTGTAGACAGCACATGGAGTTTAACATGCCCAAACAATTTTGACAGTTTATGTCAAAATCTCTTTCCCGCTATGTCGATCAGTATAGTACGTTGATTTAATAACCGCTATCTTGTTTTTCAAATGCTTACCAACTTACCAATAATGCTCAACTGACAGTGTCATTCAGGCGCAAAAAACGAAGCTACCAAAATACCAATATTTCTTACTAGAAAACCTCTTTATTCACATTGCTATAGAAACCGAATCTGTAAACCAATATAAACTAAAGTAAAAAGCCAAACTGCGCATTATTCACAAAATTGGCTTCGTTTTTATTTGTCTTCCGTCCAGAATCCACAATAACGAACGCATTTATTCAAAAACCAGCTGAAGTATTCTACCGATACTTATTCAATTCGATATTTGCTCAGCAGCCACCCGAGGAACATCGTTACATTTATTGAAGCGTACTATTGCCTCCAATTGTTCTGGATAGCGGCTAGACCGGCCAGAGAGGGGCTGGCCTGCGCCTACTTCAAATAATGTACACTGTAGCGGAGCTTATCTGAAATGAAAATCTGTAGTCATGAACACGACGAATTTAAGCTTTTCAATGCAAAATTCGAATGTGTTTTTTAATAAAAATGCTATTAATGTTAATTTTTAGGTATAGCACGGATGCTTTATTATGTTTTTTAATGATTCAATAACTACCGTAATTGATTCTTCTAAAAACATCATTAATATTGTGTTTTATCGCTCTTTATAATTCAAAATCTGACTGTATTTTCTAAAGATATCGCACAAATACTTGGAATGCCAGTCCTCATTAAAAATATGTCTACGTTTACTTTGTGTGTTTATAAGAGTCCCTTTTGATCTTTTTTGGATCAAAAACCGAACCGCAGCTTACCTGTACAGAGTACTTAAAGTGCGGCGACTGGTTCGTGCACTATCTCCTGCCGCCGGCTGCGCCTGTCTGCTGACACCACACTTAGCACCATTTCCGTCTTCACAGGAGAGCACTAACCCGCTGAATGCGTGCCTAAGATAACTAAATATCACGCGCGGATAACATGCTCTTTTGTATACGCAAATATGACATCACCCTAATAAGATGGCGGCACGTAAAAGTCACCGTTATTCAAAGTCACTCGCTATTCGAATATTCTTTAGAGTATTCTTGAGGTTTAGGTCCACGAAACTTGTGAATATTTTTGAAGTCCCTGTGACTAGCAAAATACAGATTGCAAATACCTATCGTTCTGATCTTGGAATGTGGGGCACGGCCACTACAGCCTTTGTCCTTTCAATTAAATAGGTACCGATTTTAATCACGGAATAAATACCAATACTGTTGACTACATTATTGGTATTATTTCGTCGTTCAGAATCTAGCAATATTTCATCTCGACATTTTCATGTTAGGCAGTTGACTGTGACGAACGGAGGTAAGTAAATCATTTCAAATGAGCGTAAGACATTGGGAAAACGATCGTTCAGAATTTTTATTAGCCATCAGTTCTCCGCGGTCGTCTTGGAGCTAAATTGTTGTGCTAATATTGGCATGTGCCGTTACTGTTTGCTCGTTGTCTTTATTCACCAATTTACTTACATTTGAGCTCGCCCCGCGGGTCGTAAAGTAATATTATCCACCGTTGGGCGAGGGCAATAGTGCCTCTTTTACGGGCCGCGAGCGAGCGTCACATGGGAAATTATTTGACGTGGCGTTTAATGGATTTTTGCCTTCATAACACGCTACCTACAGCCAAATAAAAATACTCGTACCTACCTACCTACTTATAGTTACACCTGCATATGTAGAGCAGCTTTTATTGAAAAAGGTTTTGTAAGCACTTTGGTTGCGGACCGTGTGACCTGAAAAATGTGTTGTTGTTCATTTATATTTTGCAGCCTTTCAGTTTTCAGTAAAATTGATCTTTTTTTTCAAATTGGATGTCGTTTTAAATGATCGATTGATTTCAATATCGACAACTGTTGTTTGCGAAAGTTCTGTGTAATCAATAGTCAACCTTATGCACTGTGTTATATTATGTGGAATTATCGTTGACTGATATATTGACTAATCAAGGGGTAGAAGTGACTATTCGTCATCCACTCTACGTTTAAAACAGGTTCAACAAACAAACGGCCTTTACCCAGCTGAGTTTTTTATTAATTTACCTGGAGCCTATCGGCTTACTATAAAGTTCTTTCTCTCTGTGCAGAGTACGGAGTCACAAGCCTGGAGCTGCTGGAGCTGCGCGTGCCTATGCACGTGGCGCTGGGCACGCGTGCGGCGCTGTCGTGCCGCTGGGCGCTCGGCCCGTCCGACGTACTGTACTCCGTCAAGTGGTACAAGGACGGCAAGGAGTTCTTCCGCCACGTGCCGCGCGACCACGAGCCGCGCAGAAAGTTCCCGCTGCCTGGCGTTGATGTGGAGGTCAGTAAAAGAACATCTTTAGAGTTTAAGGGCCTTTTAATTCGAGCCCAAATAGTTCCATGAGTGGCGAAACTTATTGAATTTATGCATCGACATCTGGCAGGGAGACCAGGGAGCATCCTAACCACCTTGCTGACTGAATTTAACCATGGCAAGACAAACTCCCATGAGGAATGTTTTGTGTATGAATGTGGATGGCTATTAGAGTAGAGGAAGACCAAACGATGAACTAGGTGAATTATATTCTTCGGCATCCTCCAATGATTGGTTATAACAATCAAATTATTCAGCGAATACATTTGCAACTTCCCTGGGGTCATCAATTATTTTATCATCCAATTTCACACATTTTTAAGTTTATTTGTTTGTGAAGGATGATATGGCGAGAAAGGAGGTGACTGCTGAAATGTTAAGAAATTAAGAAGAAGAAATGCTGCCCGGCCCCAAATAAATTGGGATATGGGCAGAATAATGATAATAATAGCTTTTCCCATGTAGTTCGCACCGATACAAGAGGATTTCGTGATAATTACAACGTAACAAGATTGAAGGAAATGCCAATAAGTGTTAATAATGCCTATACACCTAAGTTACTTATTTAAACTAGTGCAGTAAATAGCATACAACTTTGATACAACTCTTGGAGTGTTAGTTCTGTAATTCGGCAAATACTAAGAATAGAAATCCAGGACTAATAACTGTTGTCATGCAATGCCGTGCAGTCTCGCCTGTGGAAATTGAATGGAATGAGGAGTGAGGCGGCGATCGTGCTCACGGAGACTATCGCCTTACATTATAAGCGCATTCAGCCTAGAATATATCCTGAAAATATAGGAAACTCCCAAATTAACACTGCTGGCACTTACGAAGCAACGATGAGGACATTATTACCCTAAACAAAAATTAATAAAGACGTTCGCGATACTGCGGTAAGTGAGACGGCCGCCCGCATAAGAAGTTCCGCTTTCAATCGATATTCATGTCACACTTTTAATATTTCTCGTGTTACGTCGGAAACCTCACAGTTTCAAGAGTTTTTAGTACTCAGCCCTCTTAACTATAACGAAGGTTTGCTTGTTCCTGAACAATTGTGGAAATGCCGGCCCACCAGATAATGCGGATGAACTTTTAGAGTAGATACGTATAATTGGATTAATCCGGTTGTGAGTCGAGTTTGCTTAGGTCTCCCCGAGAGGAAACAATATAAAACTGGACCGGATATTACGCGGTGAAGAGGCGCAGGTGTAAACACACGCGCTCTCGTGCCGGACTCATTTATACTTTCTTTCATTTAGCTGCCGCCGCTTATCATCTACAACCCATTTACAAATTTTTATTGCTTTTTTACATTTATCGAGCAAACAAAACGTAATGAAAACAATATCTCCAAATAAATGTTACATTCACGAGTGTTTTTATGTGCGGAGGTATCCGCTCTTACATTATACACTTGTTTTATGGGTTTCGGAACTCTGTAACTCACAGCGAGAAGTACAAAAAGAAGTTAGAAGGAGTTATTGCAAGGGTTAATAAGTGTTGGTAGAATATTCTTGTAAATCCTTTTAGTAGAAGTATCGCTAATAGATATTTCCCTAAGACCGCGCTGTTTACCCGGACGGTTTAATAACAACGGGCGGAAAATAAATTCTCGGCGTGATGCAAAATATGGAGGAGAATCTGGGGAAATTTTATAACGGGCTTTACGTATGAAAGTAAATAATTTAGATGGAAAAATAGCCCTAGGCTACTTTGAACTTTGTAAGCAATTTAAACCTATACATGAGTACGGCCGACAAGTCTCGGCGTTGTGGTGGAGCCGGCGTGCGGCGGGGTGGCGGGGAGGGCTAATGACAACATTATAATTAGCGGTGCCTACTTACTTACGGACGTTGTTTAGTTAACTTACTGCGCGTACGCTTTGTTCCTACACTGTTTATCCACAAACTCAACAGATTGGATTAAGTGTTTACCAACATTTTTTGGTAATAAGATTTTTCTCTCCGGATTTTTCGTAACTTTAATTAAGTTAAATTGAGTTATTCAATTAAGAGGGAAGTCAAACAAGTAATTTTAGGTAGGATTTTCTTATATTAATTTATTACACATTTCTGTTAGTCTGACAAGATAAACAAGGGTATTGGGATCTTCCTTGGGCTTTGTTAATTTGTTGAATGTAGTCTATATTCTTCCGGTACGTTAAAACTAAGGGACAAGACCTCAAAATCCTTTATGAAATCAGAGACTGTTGTAGGCTCTTCATTTAGAATAATGTTTGAAAATTACTCTTGGTTCTAGAAAATTATATATTTTATGTGTAAATTAGTTTGACATCTGTCAGCTTTGAGTAGAAAAGTTTATGCTTGAGCGTTGAGCATCCTCTATAGAATTACAATTTTTAAAACAAAAACGTAATTAAAAGCTTATTTTAAGGCTAGCTACTTTAAGACTGGCTGTCATCACAGGAATGAACGCGTTCGAGGAAATAAGACCACCTCGTAGAGTCGGATGGCGGAGCCAGCGGCACATAGAATAACACTTTATTGTATCACAATTAATCGGGAAATGCAGCCATTATTATATGCTAGACTTAGCTTTCCTTTTGAGA
Organism: Lycophotia porphyrea; assembly: GCA_950005105.1. NCBI lineage: Eukaryota > Metazoa > Arthropoda > Insecta > Lepidoptera > Noctuidae > Lycophotia > Lycophotia porphyrea. The sequence continues at coordinate 13,437,372 of OX465393.1, forward strand.
GTAACTAAAGCACTTTTCTAAGAACAGATGTTTTCCATAATAGTTTTTTCTTTGAATAGGGTTTTAGTATACGGTTATTAGTCCTTTGAAGTATCGTACTTAGCTAAGTTGACAATGTTTTACCGCCATAAATATTTTTTATGTAATAATTTTGAAAAAGCATAAACAGTGATATCAACCGTATTACCAATAACTTTTAAGCATGCAATATCGTGCTTTAAAGTTATTGGTAACACGGTTGATATCACTGATGATGCTTTTGTAAATTAAATAGCTGCTAGGTTTTCTCTTCATCAAAGATATTAGGTATCTATAGTTTTTTTTTTGGGTTTATTGGTGGTGTGGGAACACTCTAAGTAGCTTCAAAACTTAAAGGCAAACCACACTGTAAAACAAACACGAATTTAAACAAACAATATTAATGACAAAACCTGCACTTAGTAATCGACTCTTGGCGGCACTTACGAAAAAGGCACTTAATCACACGTTTTACGAATATTAAACATCCTCATTTCTATAGTTTCTACCTAACCAAGGGAATAAGGCGTGAGTTTATGAATTCCGCAACCGGCATGCATGTTTGATGTGGCAAAAGGAGTATTTAAGGATCATAGCAGGTGGCTTTCTGTGGTCTCTGCCTATCCCCATTGGAAAAAGTCGTGAGTTTATGTATGTACATATTTATATGTATTTATGTATGTAAATATCTCTTTGTACAGAAATCAAGTCCGAACGGGGCGAATGTGACGCTGGCCCCAGCTGTGCTGGAGACTGGTGGCCGCTACCGTTGCGAGGTGTCGGGGGAGAGGCCTCTCTTCCCCACGGTGTCCGACCATGGAGACATGGTTATTGTTGGTAAGGATCTACTATATTTTCGACTTGAGTCGACGGGAGACAAATTTTATGGAAAACAGCTTTCTTTAGATTACAAAATTACGATTTGAGGCAGATAGATCACACCTACCCACAGATTCTGTAGATAATTTAGGTAATTTTTGACTAGAAATAACCTAGTTTGGGTCTCTAGATAAAAGTTGCTATATCCTTGACTCGGTGCTTTTAGAAGGAGAAAAAAATGTTCTTTGTTTTAAAAACAACAACAAATCCCGACAAAGCACATTTCATGCTTCACGCTTACTAATTCAAAAAAGTTTTTAACATCAAACATCGAAACAAAAGAAAGAAACCATTCGTTCCAGATTCGATTTTCAAAATGTTACGAAAAACAAAATGGCTGTCTAGTTTGTAATTCATGTGGCACATCATGACGTTTACACAAAATGTGAATTTCAATTTGGAGATGGTGGTAGAAGCTAGCATTAGTTTATTGCCTCGTACTTGGTGGAATTGCAACATAATTAAGTAATCGCATCCACTACTACATTTTTGTACGTCCGTTTAAGTAAGTTAGTTGTCGGAACAGTAATGTATTGCTAATAAATTGCTTTCGATAACATTGACCAACAAACTACGTTCTGTTTTTCGATTTTTATTAAGTAAGTAGATTTTTGTTTTCTTTTTTGGGAATAAGGTTAGTTTAATAATATTTTTCCGGCGTAATATTGCTAGAGACATCATTATTAATTCGTTCTTTCATTTATAATACTTACTTTAATAAATATTCTAAAAAAAATATATAAAAACATTTATTTAGATATAAAAAATAGTCCACCGGTATCGGGAACAGGGTCCAAGCTACCGGGGTCAGAGAAAGGAACCTCCTAACCATACGAACCGTGTCCAGGAGTACCGCTTGCTTAATCAAGCCCTAGATCCACCTGCCTAACAAGAGTCTCCTCAGGTATTGGCCGAGGATCTTGGCATTTAGGCCATTGGCTGAAACGACTGTCGGCATAATGATCGCTGAATGCACATCCCACATGTGGACAACCTCGCGAGTCAAGATACTGGATTTGCTTATCTTTCTCGGCTTTCGCGAGGTTCCATTACATTCTAGAGACATTATTATTAGATACCTATAAGCATGTAGGTCTGTAGATAGGTATCTATCTTCAGCTATACGACCGTCACGTCACGAAAACCACATCACGATACTCCCCTGTGAGATATTTTAGAACGGGCAGCGTGACGAGTGTTTTCTACGTGTAGCACTTGTTTATTATTCCTATGGCGTAGAACTGTATATTTCGCTCAAACTTCACCATCAGGTTCTACAAACTAAAATCAATCATCTGTTGAGGGTTTTGGCACGTTATATTTTAGAAAACAATTTATATTTTCCAAGTTTTCCTCGAAATAAAAGTAATAACCTTCTCGTAAAATTATAGATGTTTGGTCCAGTGAGGTTATAAACGACATATAAAAATTAAGAATTTGCATTATTTATGTTGTAAACTTATAGGTTTCATTTGTTCTGATGATCTAGGTAAAACATGAGATGTAATGATAAGAGCAACTAAAGTAGATGGTATTTTCGACCTAACCTTCTTTCTCCACATTCAGCGCTTCCTGACCATGGCCCCACAATCACGGGCTCCCGTCTCCGGTACCAGATCGGGGACCGGGTGCAGGTCAACTGCACATCAGGCCGGTCCAGGCCTGCCACCCGCCTGGCCTGGTACATCAACGGGGAGCCAGCCCCCACCACCGCCCTCGTGCCTCCCTCCCATGAGAAGCATGAAGATGGGCTTGAGACCACCAGTCTAGCACTGGACTTCAAAGTCAAGCCTAAACATTTTAGAAAAGGAGACCTAAAACTTAAGGTGATGCTTTAAAACTTTTAAAATGTATATTTTTTTAGATATACAGGGTGTAAACAGACTCTTCACGAAGCCGTTAACCAAGCATTATGTACATCAAACTAAGTAACTTTACGCAAAAATTATAGCTGGGAAACGACTTTTTTTTTTGGGGTGAAAAATCACGTTTTACGGTAGAACGCAATGTAACGCATTCAAAACATTGAGCTGATGGATGGATTGAATAGTACGGGGGTCGTGAAGGTGTCTTAAGTAAAAAAAAAAACATTCAAAACATGTATTTAAAAAAAAACTTGTGAAAAAGTTGGAACTTTGACCCCCAATATCTCCGTAACTAGAAGGTTTCCAGGTATGATCTAGAACAAAAAAATGATCGCAATGGTGGGGAGAACAAGTGCCTTTCGGCTTCGTTAAGAGTCTGTTTACACCCTTTATAGAGAATTTCCGTCTATGTGGCAAGGCCATCCTTCTTTCTAATTTGTTAGTTGAAATACTTGGTGGTGTCACACGGCTACCTACTTAATCGTCGAATCTGCCACCACTGGTGGAGGATTCAACTAATTTAAGTGTCATCTCCCACCAGTACCGCACCAGAACGGTGGGGGTAGACGAGAATAAAGAATATTTTTCATAGGGTTTGGGAATTCCCGACAATTTCAAAGTCCCGGGACACGAGACAACCTACAATCAAAGTCCCGGGAATCCCGAGACTTCGAGACTCCTAAAAATTTTTTTTTTTAGCATGTGTAAGCCCTTTTTAAATAATTTTAATTCAGTTAATTTCTGGTGAAAGGTACAAAAATTTTTTTTTGGAATAATTTACATTTATTAAACAGAAAATTAAATCTTAATAAATTTAATGTTATATTTATTTAAGTCTTAATAATTGCTTTGTTTATTTCTTTTAATCACAACCAAATTTACTTTTAAGCAGTTAAATCCTATACATAGTTCCGAAGTTTCTGTACGTTTTCCGATTGCTTCAGACAACTGAAAATCCTTTTTTAATGTTACCCTTTTTTCCAAAATCTCGGGTACATTTTCTTGGATATTTTTTATTGTTTGTTCCATTTGATTTACAAAAGACTCGCCAGGCTCGTTGTGTACTTGAGAGCTACTGGTACTAGGTTCAGTGCTCGTTATTTTCACATCTGGTGTCCAAATTCTAGGGATATTTTCGAAAAGCCTACAATGTGTACACAGTAGTTACATAGTAGACCAAGTAATTATTCATTAAACTAACAGATGGCGCTAGGATCCTTCAATTATTTGAAAATAAAAATTACATAACAATTTCGACAAACTTGTCTCGTCTCGACCCGAAAGTTCCGGGACTCGAGACAACTAAAATTTAGAAAAGTCCCGGGACTTCGAGACACGACACTTCCCGCGACCCAAACCCTAATTTTTCACCATACAAGACAGGGTTGAATAATATTGAGGGACACTGAAATTATGGTTTGAATTATTTTTATACGAACCAGTTAAAACAGTTTTTGTACTTAAAAAATCCCTAAACTATACTTTGAATCTCAGGTTTTGTTAAACTATGTTTAAAACACGACAGCTTTTAATTACCGTCATTTTAGCTATTGGTGATCACGGCCCCGGACGGTTGCAATTCGGTCGAAACATCGAGAAATAAAAGCTAGCGTACAACTCTAATGACCGATTGGACTAAAATTAGGCTTCCCTGAATTTGTGTTGCACCAATTTCAGGAACTTTCATTGATGAAAATGAAGGTTGATTGGAATACCTCAATGAAGATTTTCAGTTATCCCTACGAGGAATAAAGGTGTTATGTTATGATATTATGGTTGTGTAGTTGTAAAGAATGATGTTCAACACTGTTTTAAGCTTTCACGGTTTGTAACTAAACTTACACTGTTACTTACAACTACACACACACACACACACACTACATAAACTCTCACACACACACCCACTCCCTCCCACACACACACCCACCCACTCACTCCCACACACACACCACACATCTCCCGTGATTATCAATTATTCTGAACTCCCAATATTGTATGGTCATCCCGCGATCATGGCCCTTGCAACAGCGGCGAAATGTGTACATTAAGTGACAGTGTAAGTTTAGAAATATGCTAGTTGAAATGAGCGTTTTTCGATCGACAGCAACTGCTCTGTAGTCTCTAGTGTGTCTCTTTTTACATATTACAATGAAATATAGCGAGGGTCTAAAGCAGGTTATGTTGAGTTAGACGTCAGAATAATATCAGCAGACTATAACTGTCTACTTAACGTAATTTCTCTTTGACCCAAGTCATCTGACTCGAAACTATTCTCTTCGAAATCTATTCCAAAATGATCGTCTATGTCGTAATGGTCCTTATAAGCCTCAGAATCGCAGTATAACTTCCACAATATTAAATTAATACCAAGAAGAATGTCATCAATAGACGATATCACGAGAGGGGTGACCCCTGCTAGTAAACAATTCTCAGAACCCAATATAACTCCAATCAAGTGTAAGTAAACTGATGTGTGACAAGATCTGTGAGCAGCCGACAGGAAAATATCGTAACAACACCAGGTTAAACGATTCGTGTGTCGTAACAAAACGATATTCGAAAGACGAATTAGATAGATTTTGTTTTGTATAAGCTAGACAATATTTTTTATATAAGTTCATTTTAAATTACTTAGCGAAACATTTTAAATATTAGTATTGTGTTTAGTATCGACTCAGCAGAGTTTCCGTTTTTATACTAAAATATATACCTTTACCCATTTATTGGACGCTATACAATAAAAATAATATGTCGTTCATAAAATGAGGCCATAGTTCATGGTTATATACCGAGGGCTGAGAGTACTTCGTTACCCTGGGACGGTGAACTCTGTTAGTTGCCGTGACAACCCCTGTATGGCTCCCCTCGTGACTCTTATGCACCCTACACCTTGCCGACAACCTTAACGATAAGTTATTGACTCATAATTTGGAGATAATTTCTAGAAAGTTCTGATTAAAATCATCCTCGCGATATATATAAAGACCAATACCTACGTTATTAGCGTTCTTTGTCACCGAAAGGGTTAATGTCATTGGAGTTTCTGACAAAGAATACAGAAATCTTTTCCGTGGTGTCGTAAAAAGCGACTAAAGTATTGTATCAAAAGTTTTGTCGCCAGCATCACACAGCAATCGGTAACTTTTGTAGTTTTCCCGCTCGATTGCAACCATCCGTAGCACTGACTACTTTCCGGAAATAAAAGTGACTGAGATTTAAGGTTAAATCGTGTGAATAACGTTTATGATGTTGTTCCAGTGTCTAGCAACTATAGCGACGGTGTACTGGCGAAGCAATGAAGAGAGTGTTCAAGGAGAAAGGCTGAAAGGCTACTCTAGATCCCGGGAACTCAGCTCGGAGGGCGGCTCCAGGGCAGACCGAGTCCAGGCCGCCGGCAAGCCAGGCAGCGGTGCGCCTGCCCTCGACGTCACACCCTACCTACTCCTCCTATGTGTCCTGAAACACATATCACAAAATAAATTCCTCTCGTAAAAGAACGATTCTTAAAAATATTAAAGTGAAACTATTAGTGAAAAGTTTGGTAGCTAAATAAAGTGATGAAATGTGCTAAAACTTTCGAAATAAATGCTTGATTCAATATGACTACGAAACTTAGGCTTAATAAGAATGTATCCAATTTTGCATGTCTGACTAAAGTAAGGGATAAACTTATTGATATACCATTGCAAATTCTGTTTCGTGATGAAAATGTGTGCCATCATTGTCTACATAAATATCAGTATTTTAGTTAACACCTCATGCTTTTTCCCAAAGATAATTTCGGTAACCAAAGTTAGAGCATTTAACTGTTTTACAGTCTACCATTTATGTAAAGATCATATTATATTATTACAGAGAAGCGCAAGTTTTAACGTGCCGTCATTCCAATATAAGGTGATAAACCGTTTTATTTGATTGTACATAAATATAATTAGGTATGTCATTTTATAATGTTAACATATCACAATTGACTAACCGTAATATTAAGATGCAATTAATGTTGTATAGCCATGCATTTATTATGTGTACCTTGGATATTGATACTTATTATCATACGTTTAATATGCATATTTATGATTGTAATCTGTTTCCGCTGTAAAAAAGTGACAAGACCATTAGAAAGAATAATGAAAACCAACTAGCCTGAAAGTTACAAATGCGAAAATACCTCTGAGACCTTCAATGAAAACAGCACTCAAATGACGTGTCGAGAACTACGAAATAATACGTCAGTCAGAGCTGAACGTGCGTTTTTTCGTGAAATTGCAGCAATCATCGACAGTGCCCGACACAAGTGTAGTTTATCGCTTCAAAGGTGACATCCATCCTGAATTGGAACGCACTGCGTTAAACGAGACTTACCATTTTATTTGAAACATTCACAACACTGAGCTCTGCGCTTTGGTTGTGTGAAGCTATTTATAACATCAAACGCTTCAGAATTCTTGCTCTGGCCCTTATGCTAACACTCATCTCATACCATGTTCATATTGACAAGTATTTGATACATTTACAACCACAAAATTCGTGATAATTTCGATAGAAACGCATGTGTTATCCCAGGTGATTGGAGCAAAATACGCGGGAAGCTAGTGGCGCTCAAGTTTCGAACTTGCGATATCAGGCAATGCAATATACCAGCTACAAGGAAAAGTTAGCTCTCCAGGAACACTACGATAGACAAACTCGCCCACAACACTTTTGTGGCGAAAAGAAGCGATTCTTGTGTAGTTTTATAGTTTCTAGTGGGACTCCACGCCACTTTGAGTATGTATTTTTTAAGTCGACGTCAAAACTTTTAATTTTAGTTCACTCGTCATTGAAGAGTCTCTTCGCCACGAAAAATGATGTTATAAAGATTTTATACAACTAATATAAAAGCTAATGAAACAATATACTCGTGTATAAAGTACTAATTGCTTATCTAACTACGTAAAGCAGTCATTTGTGATGTTAGCATGCGACGCGGTTAGTAAATTGGTTACTTACACAACAATTACACAGCGATTGATCTATTTTACTGTAACCGAGCTAGCTCATATTTTGGCATCTCGTTAAATGGAAACTTATCAGAAAAGAATGTAAAATAAATTGGAAAGTAAAATAAAATACTTACTATTTTATGTATTCTTATCAGTTTGTTTATTACAGCATACTTTTGTGAAAGTACCTAAATAAATGTACCCAATTTAGAAAATATATATTATATTATATCTACCAATTTATTTTGAATCTTTTAGTATTTATAGAGAATATATTATAAGATAACTACAATGTATATATTTTGTAAATTACAAATATTTATATTAAGGTAAAGACTTATTTACGAGTACAAGTTGATGCGTCACGCCTCCAATTAATATTAAAAAAAAGTAAAATTTGGATCTAAAGTATCGTACTCTGCCATAAATGGTTCGTCGCATCAATTTCTACAATTCTGTCAATTTATATTTTACCTAGTCACCGTATACAATTTAGATGTTGCTAAAGTGACTGTTGTTTTTATGTACCTAAGTAAAATTTTATTACCGTACTTTCGGTCTGAAATGATCAAATATAGCTATGTCTTTTGCCAAAATAAATGGCATGACAGTTTAACATATTGTATTCTGAAAAAATCTATCACTGAATGTACAGGGACAAGTACCTATATAAAATATTAAATTGGAAAAAAATACAAATATACTATAGTGTTATAACCAAAAAGATTTATTATTATTCTAGTAAATAAATTACTTTCACAGCGCAGGTAAAGGCGAATTAAGAAAAAAAAAACCTATAAAAAACAAAAACATTATGCTTGAGAATTCCTCATTTCTGATTTAAGATTTCCTTATTACTCAAATGGCTTTTCATTATTATGTTATATCATCACTGTGATTATAAGCTTCTTTTTTTCTTAAAAATACGAACGCGTTTTCCTCAAGTGGAACAAAATATTTATCTTCCTGCTCCATGTGAATTAAACGCATATCAATTAATGTTAATAATGGAGATGCAAAGAAAATGGCGGACTTCAAGGAAGCCCGTGAAACCCCATTTTACCGCATTTTGCCCGTTCTTACCTGCTTCAACCAGAATTTTGAAAGCTTTCATTCATCTAACTCATACTCATTCATTGAACGTGGTTTTGCAAAAGCATCTCAGCCTCCTGTTTACAGAATTAAATGAAGGATGCTGTGCTTAAATTATCGAGTTACCTAATGAATGAGTCTATGTAAAAATAATGTCGAATATAAAATTAAATATCGCTATAGGTTTTCAGATGCATAAAACTGTCGGTAAGACCACGGTATCGTAAAGTTTAAAATTAACATCGAAAACGGCCATTATGCATTAATTACAAAATTAAATGTGGCATACAATGTATATCGTCAATTTATCGGCTTGCGTCGGCTTGGGGTTCCGTACCAATAATAAGTAATGTGCGGAATTTCCGATATTCATGTTACTTATGGTCCGAGTGAACCGAGCAGGGGTTTTAGCCTAACGCAGTCTTTGACTGTGACTACATCTATAAATCGACATGTCATATTTACAACATCGGATCTGCAAAATACCGACTTTACTTGAGTGACGTTCAAAGTTGAGATAGGGCCTTATGTATCCAGGGCTGCGGGATTGTTCGAAAGAGATACCGCGGCCCTGGAACACAAAGGGCAAGGAAGGACCATGGACGGGTTTTAGTCAGTACCAGTCAGACACTCCCTTCCGCTGCACCCAGAGCGGGAGGAGGCATTTGATGATTTACCATCCAAAAAAAAAAGGCGTTGTGTATATTCCATCTTATTTACTAGAATAAGTTGGGTTCATGATAATAAAAGAGCTCTTTTCATACATATTTTATCCACGTCCACAACTTTAAAACTTGCTATTTTACAGATCCGACTAAATTAATAGGGCATGACGAAATAACATTTACATATGTAATATAATTACTATTAGGTATGTGTATAATTTTGTGGACTACGCAGTACGCAGTTATTGTTGCTTATTGTTATTATATATTTATAGCGTATAAATACGAGTTTGTACATAATGGATATACCGTGTAGCTCAAAAGAATTGAATATAAATAAATCATGTGACCTAATTACCGTGATGTTATTTTTGTTTCCTAATTAGGTCTCAAGCAGGGGGTAGGCAACGGCACTAGACAAATAAGAACTTTTATTGCTTTTATTGCTTTTATTGGGTGGTTTTATACGAGACCGAATCGTGGTCGCTCACAATGGGCCTCATCAGAAGGCTTTTGGAGAGGGCTATGCTCGGAGTTTCCTTGCGTGATCAAATCAGAAATGAGGACATCTGCAAGAAAACCAAGGTTACCAACGTAGCCCGACGAATTTCCAAAATTAAGTGGCACATTGCTCGCAGAACGGATGGCCGATGGGGCCGAAACGATCTGAGTGGCGACCACGAACCGGAACACGTTGCGTTGGAAGGCCTCCCACTAGGTGGACCGATGACCTGCTGAAGGTTGCAGGGATCCGCTAGATGCGAGTCGCATGGGACCGGTTAATGTGGCGACACTTGGGGGAGGCCTATGTCCAGCAGTGGACGTCTTTCGGCTGAAGTGATGATGATTGGGCAACTAGATTTTACCCGCGGCTTCGCTCGCGTTATGGTTGAAAAGTACAGGCACGATTTAATACACTCGGAGATAGTGTAGCTTCCCAATAATTAGTGAAATAATTTTATTAATTCGGAATCGGATCAGTACTTCCGAAGATTGTCCCCAACATACAAACTAACAAACTTTACCTTTTTATAATATTAGTATAGATCCTCCCACTCAAATATTTTAACTTATCGCCTGTACATATTCTTAATTCAAGAATGTCTTGATAATTTCATTAAATTTCATTTGAAATATCAAGGAAATGTCTGTCTGTTATAAAGTGGAATTTGTAAAACACAAACTAATTCTATTATTATTAATGTAGGTAAGTAGGTTACGTAAACGTAAATAATAAAGCCTTGTAACTGAGTTTTGAATAAAAATAACATACTTGACATGTATTGTTTGTTACCAACTATTTATTTTCTTAACCCTACTATTTTCACCAGAATAAAAGCTTATACATTTTATTCTAATAGTTTATACCCGCTGCCACGCTGCCGTGAAACTGTAAAGATTTATTATCCCGCAGGAACCATGTATAAATTCAAGTGATTTTTAAAATATTGAGCAGATTTATTTAAAATCGAAGGTATTTTTGCACGCCGCTAGTTTTCAATACTTAGGTATTAGTTTTGCGTTCTAGACTTTACACTCTCACAAAAATGAGTGCTAAATGTGAAAACCATTTAGCACTCATTTGAGTGTGAGTGACATTCTATCAGCGATACAGGGTGTTTTTCGTTCGTTTGCCAAACTCATTTATTGTCTCTTCAGCCCCAATAACTCATCCTTGGCCTCGCGGATCTTGTAATTTCAATGTTTTAATATTTATTTTGGTTTTAAATTGATAAATTACACATTTAAACTTGAAGTTGACTTCTAAGTTCATTTTTACTATTTTAATAAACTTTGTGGGTGACTTCTCCTTACGGCCGTTCAGTAAGGCAAACGATGCTCCAAACACTCTGTATAACAATGGTAGAAAAGACAAGAATGTATTGGTTTTGAAAGGTTTAGAAAAGCATCTGTCAGTTCTACTGAAAGTGGATGTACAAATACGCTTTGAAAGCTATCGTCACTTATTCACTGGTTCCCTGGTCGTAACTCACTGGAACGGATCCCAATTTACACCTTGTATTAATTATGAATACTTTATGTAATTTAATAAAATTCTGGGACTGAACTAGGGGTAACTAAGAGCAATACGTGCCGTGTCCCCGACAGCGGGGATTAAATCTGTACTCGGTACTTTTACCCCTCTCGCTAAAGTTGATAATAATGGAAAATTATAAAATATTTGTTAGACGCTCATGTTAATAATGTTTAGAGTATTACAAACCTATTTTTTTCTTCATTTTTGAGGCCTCGGTTTGTGCTGGATTGATGGCTATATAGAGCGCCCCCTATTGGGTACTTGGAACTTTAACACTACGGGTGATATGTGACTGTACTATAGGTCTTTCACCTCTGTCTAACCCTTAGGGGATTACACGCGTGATGTTACATTGTAATTCAAATTTAATAATTTAACCCGATGAGAATATTTACATTTCAACAAAATAATACATTTAAGAGAGAGAGAGAGCTGGGAGAGCAGCGGTGGCCCCGGGGTAGCGACCCCGACTTACGAACAGTAAGTCGTGGGTTCGAACCCAGGCAGGCGAATTACTTTGTGTAATTTATTTCATCACCACTGCTCTCAAAAACGGTGAAGGAAAACATCGTGAGGAAACCGGCATGTCCTAGAACCAAAAATTCGAAGACATGTGACATCTACCAATCCGCACTGGGCCCGCGTGGTAGATTATAGCCCATTCCCTCTCATAGAGAGGAGGCCTGTGTCCCAGCAGTGGGAACATTAAAAAGGCTGATGATGATGATGATGATGAACACATTTAAGATTGACCGCCTTGATTGATTGATTTTCTAAACAAACAGAAGATTCTTAATGATTGAATAATTAGCGACATCAGATGGTCGATCAGTGAACTAGAGCAAATCAATCAGCTAGAACTAAACTGCTATTAGCCGCCAAATAGCTGACACTCTCCGACTAGGAAGATCTTAATTAAAACTTCAATAGCTCGTTAAAACTTGTACACTTTCTAGATAAGTATTATACTTACATTTTATAAAGAAGTCGACAAGTTATTATCAATTAAGTAATTTCAATTTGTCTTTCGAAGAAATCAAACTTAACTAAGATTTCAACATAATATATGTATTAGTAAATACTCATAGTCCTTAATTGTATCCACTGTTCGTTGTATAGTATCAGTGAAATAAACTTTATCCTATTTGAATAAATTGGGTACCCCGTGTGTCAATTTTATGTCGAAAACGGGCTTAAGGATACTGATAGAACGACCCAAATCTAGGGTCTTCGCGAACGAAAAACCATCCTTCGATTTTTTATCTTTTCCTCTAAGAATAGGGAAGAGTTTTAGTTACACGAAAGTACCCATAAATAATTTGAAAGATTACATTTGAATAGGCAGTAATTCAATACGCGAAGGTATAGCTAAATATTGTCAGTCCTTTTCATCCCGAATCTTACATTTGTACTCGTATACGTTCTGTTTTTCTTGTAATTCACCGAATTTATTTCAAAGAAAAGGACGGGGGTAATTTGCGTTCTACAATTGTGATTTCCGTACCAATACATCAGCATCGGTCTTTGTATCACGACCCTCCGCTTTTCCCCTCGAGTACTCTAGCCTTTGTCATCATAATGGCGTACCTACACGTGAATTACTACTTCCTAAAGCTGTTTATACATAAGTACGTGAACACAACATAGAATATCCATTAATTCTCCCTGCCAAGCCAAGTTTTGACGTAAAAATCCAGTTATTTATTTCGCACACAACAACACAAGATTATCAAATTATTTCGGAATTCGTTATGAAAAAATATTTTCTCCTTTTTACCAAACCACGGATTCGTTGCGAATAAAACTGATAAATGAATTATTCATCAAAATCTGCGTAAACTGGTTCAAATTAACTACATAGTTTACTTGCTGACCTGAACGAAATAATTTATGAGTTGATGAAATATATTGAAGTAGTTTGTACATCCAGCCCGCCTATCATCCAAGACAAACTTTGTGAAGTCTAAAATCCGACTCATTCATTATTTATAACTATACTTACCTACCGAAATATTACTCAAATGGTCCATAAATTAAATTATTTATCTGGTACATGCCTTAAGAAATAAACCCGACCTTTATCAAGAAACAATTAAAATCGTGAAATATAGTCAAATTAAAATTATGATATAAATATTCATTTGGTTAATGAATGCTTTGGGAAGTTTAATTTCTTTTGATTGATACGCTTGCTTTGTCGTCCCGAAATGAACGGGAACGGCACCCTATTATGTTCAGTAACAAGGTTTGCAGCGCAAAAAATATGTGAATCAGCGTGCATTGCGTGTCATGCAGCCGTTACAACTTCCTGCATAATGTGCCGCGCGGATGCCGAGCCGCTCGCGCCCGCGCCGCGCTCTCTCTGCCGCGCGCCTCCTCCGCACCAACACTCACTTGCCCCACACACGCCAGCACCACCCAATCACATTATCGCAAATAGGGCAAACATATTCATTATTCTTAATTGTTTGTCATGTAGTTTACAAAACAATATTAAACACTGGGTAATAATATTTTATGATGAATCACGACAATGACGGCGTTCCATCGGACATTTAATTATCTATCGTTTGTTGTTGTGTGCCTTATTATACGAGGAACAATAAATAATCAATGTTCGCAGTTGCAAATTAAAATTAATAGGTCAGGTTGTTCGTAGCGGGCCCCGGTTACCTTTTGCAGCCGACCTTGGGTGGTAAGTTCGCGCCCAAGTAACCCCGTTGTAAGTACTGTGTGTCCGACAGATATGCCTACTTTATTGTACGCATGAATAATGAACGTCCGCATAATCAATTGAGCTTTATTTCTGAAGTTGTTCTTCTTTTTGGGCAAGTAATTCGTGGAATCGTTGGAAACTTTTACGTAGGTATAGGTATTGATTGATGTGACTGAGATAAATGAACTAAGTATAGGACGTTGTTTCCTAAGTGATATACTTTTCAAAGCATTTGCTCATACATAAGCAAACATCTAGCTCTCAAACATTTGTGACCGATATTCTCGTAGCGTTTTCGTAGCACGCCGTAGCACTTCGTCAGTACCGCGTAGCAGCCGCTTACGACATCAAAGAACACGCAAATCTCTGATAATTTCAGCAAACATTTCGTACGTTATCCACTTCATCTTTTTGGCTTTCAGCAATAGTAGGTAGGTATGGTGATATAAGTGGCCCATCTTTTTTCCCAGTACAAATATAGATAGGCAATCTAAATATCTGTGACAGAAGAGTCTTGCGGGACGTCGCGTCGCTGCATCCGGAAATAAGGCGGCATTTATAGGCTGGTCGGAACGGTACCGTGCAGACTAGATGAGTATTCTCGAACTACATCATTTAATTATTTAAGTCGATGCGACGATGATGGGCTGGTTATGAAATGTGATGACTTGCTTTAGTCTTGGAGCCGATAAGTTAGTTAGACGGTTATAAAGGAAAATTTGTATCAGGTTTGGTAGAACGTTCATTTTAAAATATCAGACCTACGAATCTACGATCTTTTTAGAATATTCTGCTCATATAGCAAAAGGTTCGATATTTTTATCTTTGGAAAATGCTATCGAGGGCATGGCTTGGTTTTTAGGGTTGCGTACCCGAAGGATAACCAACAGGATTACTAAGCCTCCGCTGTCCGTCCGTCCGTCTGTCTGTCAACGAGCTGATCTCATGATCCGTAATAGTTAACAGTTGAAATTTTCACAGAATGTGTATTTCTGTTGCTGCTGTAACAACGAATAATAAAAATAAATACTACTCTACTACGATATAGTACTACTAGAGTACAGACCCTTTCATGCGCGAGTAGGCTCGCACTTGCCGGTTTTTAATAACAACGCAATATAGGAGTTGAATGATGTTAAAGCTCATTTCAGTCAAACAAACAAACTGATAGCGTTTTAAATCCTTCATTATTTTGACTTCCAATCCTTTCATAATTACATACCTACTCGCTGTGGTGGTTTCAGAGGATGCCCAATATTAAATTAATTATTCATTGAAAGCAAGTAATGAAACAAGATTTAGCTGCGATTATGAAAAATAAGCGCTTTAGAAATTAATTTTTGAATTATTTGTTTTCTAGTTTGCATTCATAGAATCCAAACAAGTATCGTTGAGACTTGCGAAGGTAATTTCAGTTCACAAGTTTGATGACATCTACTATATTAATCTTAATCCATTTAGACCCACTTATGTTTGTTTAATATACATTTTACTTTGTGCCACTGCTTGTATAGCTTGATGAGGCAGATAGGAATAATCATAGTCATATTCGAAAAGTATGGCTTTATGGCAAAATTAAACGAAATTCAATTTAAACGAAACCAGTCAGAGGAGAAGAATTGCTAAACTTAAGTGACAGTGGGCAGGGCACATTGCTCGCAGAACGGATGGCCGATGGGGCCGAAAAGTTCTGGAGTGGCGACCGCGAACCGGTGGAGCGGTGACCTGGTGAAGGTTGCGGGGATCCGCTGGATGCGAGTCGCACGGGACCGGTCAATGTGGCAACACTTAGGGGAGGCCTTTGTCTAGCAGTGGACGTCTTTCGGCTGAAATGAGGATGATGATGAAAAAGAGGAGTGTCTCAGAAAATAGAGCAAAGCATAAGGCACCTACTTTTTTATCCCTTAAAATTACTACTCAAATGGATGATGCCATAAGTAAACGCTCATAAATCAAAGAAACTTTCTTTCTTTCATTCCTATTTACAAAAACATCGTCATTTCCGTGAGCGTCCCTTCAACAACAAAAAAGTTGTTTACCTCTGCAATGTCATCTCGTCATTACTAATAACGCTACCCAAAATCACAATATTCGTCAACGTCGCCAGCACAGTTAATCTAATAACGACGATTTGTACACAAAATGCGGAAACAGAGAGCTTACCTTGGATTCTCGAAGAAAAATTACGACATAACTTATATCTCTTGACAACGATGCTTTTCCATACAAAAAAAACAGGTGTATACTTGGATATTTTTTGAGTTTTACGAAAATAATTGCACAAAGCGATAGTTGTTTTAACTTTATTTTAATCTGGGTCTAAGCTAAATATATAGTTTATAGGCAGGTTTTAGTTTAAAAAAAAAAACACAATAAATATGTAATATGTGTGTGTGTAAGTGTGTGTGTATATTGTGTGTGTATGTGTGTGTGTGTGTTGTGTGTATGTATATGTGTGTGTGTATGTATGTGTGTATGTGTGTGTGTAGGAGTATGTAAGGATCGTAGCAGGAGGCGTTCTGTGGTTTCTGCCTACCCCCATGGAAAAAGGGCGTGAGTTTATGTATGTATGTGTACAATAAATACAGGGTGTAAACAGACTCGTCACGAAGCCGACAACCAAGCATTATGTACATCAAACTAAGTAACTTTTCGCAAAAATGTGTGCTGGGAAACACCTTTGTTTTTT
The DNA here is from genome assembly GCA_950005105.1 of Lycophotia porphyrea. NCBI lineage: Eukaryota > Metazoa > Arthropoda > Insecta > Lepidoptera > Noctuidae > Lycophotia > Lycophotia porphyrea. The sequence continues at coordinate 13,454,316 of OX465393.1, forward strand.
GGGCTGAGAAATCACATTTTCCAGTAGGACTCAATGTAACGCACTCAAAACATTGTGCTGATGTATGGATTAAATAGTAAGGGGGTGCTGGAGGTGTTTAAAGTTAAAACCTTGCATTAAAAACATGTATTCAAAAAAAAAACTTGTGAAAAAGTTGAAACTTTGACCCCCAATATCTCCGTAACTAGAAGGTTCCCAGGTATGGTCTAGAACAAATAAAATAATCGCAATGACGGGGAGGACAAGTGCCTTTCGGCTTCGTTAAGAGTCTGTTTACACCCTTTATGTTTGTCTGAATAGTTATAGATAACAGATATGACGCTTATTATTTCACTAACAAACCAGCAATGCAATTTATTATACCCCTGCTGCACATTCCACGCAAGTTGTATAATTCCAGTTTATCAGTTATATCAATACAATTTTAATGTTTGATATCTACACAGAAATATTTAATCTACATTCGTATTCTCACAAGTCGAAACGGTTTAGCATAAAAAGGCAATATTTAGCGTCCTTAGTAGCGGCAGACGTCGTTGGCGGCGTGTGAGTCATCAAGCCATCCCCTCATGTAAGGCACCCGCCGCGTGTCTCTTCACGTCGATGGTACCCTCCCGTCGATAAGGAAACCGAGGGAACAAATTTAAATGGGAAACGCTTGGAAATGGCTCACGCTATTGTTGTACGATACCCAAAGGGGAGATATCGGGCCCAATATCTATCCGACTATTAGCATTGATATTTATTTTGTGTGAGAATTCAAAACAAACCCGCCTCATGCAGCGCCCTCGTGTTACGTGGAGATCAGCCCAGCTGATTGATTGGAATAAACATATCGGCCTGCACCCGATAGATTTTATCGGACATTCATCGGGGACTTAACAACCATGTCGCCCCTTACTAAGTTACAATAACAAGATATCGAAACAAGGTTTTATTGAGGCGACATGCCAGAAACGTTACAACGATGCATGCTTCACATACTTCGTACTGAGTGTGTCTTTTTTCAGCTGCGTGCCACATTGAGTCAAAAGAACTTGCATTTATAATAATTATCATTGAAATATTGTTCTCTTAGTTTAGTGTGAGAAGTTGGCGTGGTTCCGCTGCGCACTGCCGCTCCTGCCTGCTTCTAAATCCCCGGGCGCGGAGCGTGGATGCGCTCAACTTTTATTAAAACGCAGCGAGAAGTGGCAAGTTTAGAAATTTACTTATTACCGTGACTCCCTAATGCTTTACGAGGGAATTACTTTCAGATATTTTATTTAAACGAGTGTTCAATACCGAAACTTAATAAATGTCGACGATTGGCGGGCTACCGAAAGTGCAACTTTTATAGTAGGATTGTTTCAAGTCTGCGCGAAGTTAGGACACAAGTTTACAAGCAAAGTTGACCAGGTTCTGTAACGAGATTAATGAATATCTATGACTCTTGTTCGTGCTACTTTGCAAACTTCAATATTGCTCGAACAACTTTAGAATTGAAAGTTTTGCTAAATACAGTGAGCTTTGTGCCTTCAAGCATAGTTTTGAATGCAGTTGGTTCACAATAGTCGAGTTTATTTTTAAACATGTTAAGAGATATTACAAGTAGATAGGTATTATTATTTTTGTTACCCAAAATTTTGATTCGAATGTCAAAAATGATTCCTACATTTTGTAACAAATGGAAAAAAACGATTTTTGAAAAAAATGGTTGGATTGAATTTTTCGATACCTTCCTAAATTATGTTGCTATCGACCCGACGCGCGACGAACTAATTCGATTCAATGTCTGAGTTAGGTAAGTCAATAATTGAGACGAATCGTCTAAAGAATTCGTCGAAAGTGAAAAGCTGAAACACGCATCGATGAAAACGCAAAACATTGCAAGCACACAAATTGAACTCGTTGGGTAACTTCACCGAAAGGTCCCCCTTTCGGTGAAGTTGAACTTTAGGACTGTTCTGTAACATTGTTGTCACCGCAGTTCGCATTCGAGAGTGTTCGGTCCCATACGACGCCATATTTTTATAACTGCAAAATTCAATAATAATAAAATCAGGAAAAATGCGACTTTTTTTTTACTATAATAAATTTATGCGTCCTAGATATTTATTTGGTGATGTGTGATTTGTTTTACAGTTTCGTTACTATATTTTATTATATTTCATGTTAGGATAAAATAGGTATGATTGAACATTTTAAAGAGGCATTTATAGCCCTCAATAGCACTAAAACTCGGTTTTGCATGATTTTAATTAATCTTATTATTTAATTTGCTGTTGTTTTATTTATGACAGGTTATCGTGACTTTAAATATCTGAGATATTTTCGACTTTGTCATTCAGAAATAGGTATTTGTATGTGTAGGACCACAGCCGAACTACCAACCGCTGAACCAAAGAGGCTGTTTCTCGGAGTTCTCTAATTAATCAGCGGAGTTAGCTTTGTATAACTAATTGGTATAAACAATTAACTACTGTCAATTGAGTGCTACATTAATTTGATAAGATGAAGTGACGCTGATAACGTTATTAGTTGTATAGAATATTCTCTTGAGAAACATCATTATCGCGAGTTATGAGGATGTCTCTATTTGACGGTGAATTACACTAGTGTTTGTTAAATGTACTCCATATTTTCACGCAGCACATGCGAAACGAAACCAGAATTAACCGTCTTAACAAATATTTGTTCCATGGCGGGAACAAACTGGTAACCGCGAAGAAGCAAATCAGTCAAACAGAGCACCAATCTAGATCCGACAATTTTTAAAGCACTGGCAAGTCTAGTGATGTGACCGTCGGACTGACAAGTCATAGGTCCCGAATTCGAACCCATAACACACACCTCTGATTTTTGGGATTCATGTGTGTAATTATCACTTGCTTCGGTGAAGATAAACTTCGTAAGGTAACCCGCACTCCTAAGAGATATTTCTCGACGGCATGTTAAGCCAAGTCAGAGGCCCATGGGCGGCATAAATACTCAGACACCAGGTTAAGCACCACTATAAAGAAAGAAAAATTCTTATAAAAAACTCTAATTTCAAGTTACACAAATATTTAATATACCTTTATCACAGAACTATTTAGGTCAACTCTAATAACCAAGTAAGATTCAGATCCAACTCTCTATTATAGAAGCCTAGTAGTAACTCCAAAGCCTGCTGTGCCTAGGAGAACAGTTATTATTCATAACAGTTCCTTTGGCGTTCTTCCTTTGTTCGCCACTTTGAATCCAGACCTAAATTAAAATCACGTCGAATCTAAGGTTTGTTCCAAAAGTATCCGATAAATGTTAAAACAAACTGTCTCACCACTGTTTCCAATAAATTAACTACGAACAACATTATTAAAATGTGATTGAAAAAACGTCTACACAAAAGTATAGTTATAAAATTAACCTGAATTGTCAAATGAAGAACATCTTTAGAGTAATTTAAATTTTTAATTCCGAATATTCAAATAATCAACTTTTAAGCACTCGATTTTTAGGTGACACTACAAATTAGCATCCACACTTTTTCATCACTTTTTTGAAACAGACCACACAAATTACCTTCTTACTTGGTTAAACGGATATTTCTATGTATTTTACTGGCACATATCAAAACATAAAAATTAGACTATTTCGCGCTATTAACGCAAAGAGAACGTCCGTAATGAATTTCAGGTACGAGTATAATAGGTAGGTATGTAGATTCTTGAAGCTAGTTCTAGACTCGTATTGGTTTAATTACTCGTATCATTTAGTTAAATTAATAACTTAACATATAATATTATCTTCTCGATCGAATTCCGGCAAACTTCAATGGTTACTAGCCATGAAGGGAGAATGATATTATAGTGCACGAGTTAATAGTCAGAGGTGCATATTCTTGTCCTTTAGGAAGGTAGGTTCCCTCATAAGCCGATGGAAATGCAATCCGACCTGACCGTGAACCGTTGGTCCAGATCCTGCGCCTGATGTCTCCCCGGAGACATCAGGCGCAGGATCTGGACCAACGGTTACTATGAAAAAGACAGCGTCCTAAAATACTCCATAAGACCTTGGTAAGACCTCACAAGAATCTTTTAAGTAAATTAAATTTACACAATGTAGTGATTAACTTCATCATCACCATACCGGACTGATATGGTGATGATGGCCCATGCTAGGCCTCATCTTTTTCTGCCACACTATGTTAAGTGACACTTACTAATAACAAACATTTCTGCCTGTAACTTTCAGTAACACACTTAGGTGCTGAAAGCTACAGGTTCCCTTAAAATGATGAATATGCAATTTTTCACCGCTGAAAATCTGCACCCCTGTAAGTCTTTCACGGCCGGTCGGTATTTAATATCGCGTAGGCATGTAGCAATAAACAATATTACCTTCATATAAGAAGATAATGGCGTGCAATGCTGATATATTATTATTATATTACGTTGGCGAACCTGGGAGTGCTCGCGAACATTACATGCTGTTAATTTGTGTAATAGTTGTTAGGTAGGTACTATACGGCCCTACGGACCAATTAAATGTTCGTGTAATTTCTTAACATTTGCATAAAATGTTATCTTTGCTAAATTGTTTGCTGAGTGAGTCATGTTGTCGAAAGTGACCCAGAGCCCAGAGGGGGGGGGGGGGGTGAGTGTCCCAGAAATAGTTACATTGTTCATGCAAGTTTAAATTGTGCAGTTCATAATTAATGTCTTCATAACAATGCTGAACATACTTGTACATATACCTGGGCTGCAATAGAGTATACTAACAAACAGGTAGAGTCGGGTTATGTCAATCATAACACAATAGCGCTAATAATTTTATGTATGTGTGAAGTAGTTTGTTCTGTCTCACATTAGAAGCTACAACTGTAGTTACAGTTAGCATGAATTTGAATATCACGGAATTCACACATTTCTCTCCACAGATATTTAAATCTTTACCCAAGCGGCAAATTATAAGAATTCTGAATTAATCCTAATAAGGGACTAAGAAATAGCAAACGTGATTCAGGTACTACCGAGTTCACTGAGGGTCTGCCACTTTTCAACCTTATGTCATAATTAATAAGGTTGAAAACTGATCGACTTTCAGTGAACTCTGTAGTACCTGTTTGCTAATTACTACGACCGTCTGTCAATCACGAATCTGTGTATTTACTGTAGTATTTCTGTCAATGTTTCCTTTGACTGTTCATTGCAATGACCAAAGCGATGTATGGGGATCTTCACGTTAGATGTATCAATCTATGATATTAAGATGTTTTCATTAACTGAAGCCTGTATTGGATGGATCAGGCTAACATAGAGAAATATAGATGGTTATTAAATCAATCCTATCCTAGGATCCTATCACAATTACCCTACTATAGCTAGAAGGAGAAGCGTTCGTTGGTAGCTTGACTGATAGTCATCTGTCAACCAAATGGGTGGAAGACCAGCAAAAATCTGACAGATACGACCCGAATAAGACTATCACAAAGCAGGGAAGCTTGACCCAAAGGAGAATAAGCCTAAAATCAGCAGTGGGTGGAACAAATGATGATGAATAAATGATGATGATGTCTGCCACATGCTGTTGCAATCAAGGTTCGGCTGGGCTACAATATCCATCAGAGAAATACCAAAGTACCGTCGAGTTAAGAACAAAAAGAAGATTGAAGTCAAATGGTCTTCGCAACACATAACGTAGCTGTAAGTATACCAAATACGTACATAGCCATATATGAGCCAACCAGGTTGATGGTCTGCCCTGTTCCGCATATCCCTTGTCACAGCCGACGACACCCCTGGGATATAATGAAGCACTCCATCGGTGCCTAAGAGCTCACCTAAAACAGACGCACGCAGTAATAAAAGAAATATGAATTAATGTTTACTCTTTTGGCACACAAGGACACAAAGCCAGCAGAACAATGCTATTGAATATACTGTACAAGGCTCCAGTTTACACGTAGTTGAGCTCTACTATTGATTCCCGAAAAAATATTTGAAAAATATAAAATCTGCACAACTCTGGATTTCGAATGATTTTATCATAGTACTACGGCACTGAAGACATTTATTTTTTTGCATTTTTCATACAAAGGATTGAATGTTTGATTTTGACAGCAATCTGGCCAAAACCTGACAGAAATATAACAACCTAACAGTTACGTAATGACAAGCCATTTAATTCACAAAATTCAGGCTACACGTAGTTTCCTAGAATAACTGGGCAATTAACCTATGTAAATTGAATAATTTTAAAATATTCCCGGTCGGGCCCATGTCAAGGGATAGGCGAGGTGAATTCTAACTAGTTTGACCCGCCAGCTACCTCCCGCTATTCTGATTAACAAAACTTTGCGGCCATCGCCCACTCCAAAATTTCATAAATGTCCTGCATTTAAAGTTTTCAACTTAATAATATACCAGTCAAGTTGCAAAATTTACCTCGCCGACGATTGTGCGGAGGTCGCCAAGTTGGCGTCGGGTCCAACTTGATTACTTAGCCGCATCAGGACAAGTCAAACTGAGAGCACAGAATGCAGTTCTCAAAAGTAATATTTTTCCCGACAACGAACTAATATCCAGGTCACTATCTTCTTATTTTACAAGCATACATTTAAAGCTCTAAAATCCAGTTTTACCAACTATAATTTCCGTAACGGCATTTCGTCGTTCGAGCCTATCAGCAATTTTATTACGTTCAAAGAATATTATTCGTACTTGGGAGAGCCTTCAGGTATTGATCTTCACAAAGCTATTTATTTTACACATCTGCATAATTGCTGAAATATGCAAAATTTTACGAATAGAGCCTACTTACCTATGAAGGTTTCCTCGAAGAAAAAGAGCAATTACAGGCAAGCACCGAATTTTCTGCAAATTCATTTAAACGTGGTGAAGGCTTTGTATCGCCGCCTCCTATTCATTCTAATTATGAACCATCCATTCTAAGAGTATACGATATAGGGCGGTTAATTGCCGAGATTACTTGTACCTACACGCCCATAGGTCTTAGTTAATTTTAATGGCGCCTAAATGAAATACAGCGCCTGTAAAGTTGTGCGAACAACGCACAAGTAACTCGGCCATTACTCGTCCGTCTCGTTTGTATCAAGCTGAATCTTTTATAAAGACGAGGCGTGTCCCACGGCCGCGGCGGCTCCTCTAATGATGATTTACTCGCGCGAGTTCCCACGGGCGGTGTAATTTTCCCTTAGTAAAGCTAGACTACACACACACCACCATGTTGTCCGAACTAAAGTGAAAACAAATGAAGAAACGCCTCCGTTTAATCATTCATTCGTGTGCGCCACGTGAGGTAGCTTTATTGAGATTTATTTCGCCTTTTATCGGTCAAGCGATGGAGTGGAGGCAGTTACTTATTACATCTGTACCGCTGCCGTGCCAACCTGAGCCTATAATAAAAACTTCTGGACCCAGATTTCATGAATAGAGCAGAATTTAATAATAAATAACACAGTGTCTCTAATTTAGCATACAGTTTTAATGAACATATTTTCTTCTACTTATCTTTTTATAAGTAAAATATTTTAGTGTCTTAATAGGTCATAGTAGTGTAAGGAAGAACGACGAAAATATTTTCTATTTTTTAAAGGGACTTCTATGTTGCAGACTTTACAGGATGGACTCGTATTTACACGTATTTTATTTGCTTGATGTGGGTATACCTTTGACAACACTTTCCAAACAGGAAATATTTCACGAGTTATTTGAAAATTTTGACAAAAACATTTGAAACGTATTGTGGGTTTACCGTCTGTATGTTGGCAGTGGCGTGTGTTTTGTTTCTTTTATCGAGTCGAGGGTGATTCGAGGGTGCGGGCATTGGGCATTGGGCATGCGGACCCAACCAACCCGGCTTAATTAACGCGGGCCCGAAGCGAATATTAAATGTTCGCAAATAGACTTATTTGTCCATATATGTCGGCCGTGGACCGTGCCTTACGTGTACCGCAACTCGACATTAATTGAGATATCCAGAGCTTTGTTGTACACCAATTGTACAAATTCAAGGTTAGTTAGCTGCGCAACCGCTTTAAACTAAATGTTAACTGTTAGTGATGTGGTTACGATTCGTTTGTACACCACTAGCAACACAATTACGTTCACGGAGGCCGCTTTAAACACTAAATTGGTATTAAATAAAATAGAAACGGAATTATATAAATTGAAACACGTATGTATTTATATGAGGGTATTCAGTTAAACTTTATAATACATTTGAGTGCTATTTGGTTCGTGCCATTTCAAATTTAAATCAGCAAGTTGAACTAAATGAAACTCGAACACAACTCCGTAATCAGGCTCTATTTATATCAAATTACTGTTGATGACTGTTAAATGCATCTCAGTTATTTCAGAGTGTTCAAATGAACTATTTGATTAAAAGTCGCACTAAATTTGCAAACAACATACGAATAAAAATTGCCTAAACAACAATAACAAATAACAGTAACAGCAATCATTATTCAGCACAAAGAAAAGTTGCAGCCTGGAAAAACCATCCTCTGTAATTCCACTCATGAAAAATAGAACAAAAGGTATAAAATTAAATAACAATACAGTACCTAAAAATATCCAGATCCTTTAAAAGAGAGCATAGCATCCACGGGATAATATTCCCTCTAGAGTGTAGAACGTCCAGGCAACTGAATGTGCTCCCCCGAGGGAATAGGATTGGGCTCACTACAATAGTTTAAGAGCCGGGATGCCGAGCGTACACTACAATCTCTAGCCGTTGCATTGGAGCGCCATTTTCACCTCTTGAGAGCAAATAAGAATGAGGTGAAGTTTACGAAGAGCTAATCTGCGAGTAGGATGGGAATTACAACTGAAAAATTGGATGACCTTGTGTGCGCTTTTTATTTTGTGTTCAGTTGGTTTCTTATCTTGAATCTCCTTAAGGTGGTTACGTCAGGGTAACCCGCGAAATTCGAAATTAGAAAAGTGAGTCGGGCCAGTATCACGTATGTAGTTACAGAATTACAATCATGAAAATCATCAATACAACCCTCTAAGTTCATGTAATCCTATTAATGAATATTTCATGAAAAAGTTATTCAATAGAGTTAAATGGTCTTACAGGGTTATATTGATCAGGGCTGCGGGACTGTTCGAAAGAGATACCGCGGCCCTGGAACACAAAGGGAAACGAAGGAACATGGATGGGTTTTAGTCAGTACAACTCTGACACTCCCTTCCGCTCTGCCCAGAGCGGGAGAAGTCATTTGATGATTTCCCATCCGTAAAAAAAAAGAGGTAATATTGATGATTTTCATGATTGTGATTCTGTAACTACATACGTGTTACTGGCGCGACTCATTTTTAATCAACATACAACCTGACAATGACCTGCAAATTGCAAAAAACGTAAGAAAATTTGAATTTCGCGGGCTACCCTGAGGCAACCACCTTAACATAAAATTACGCCTGTAATTCTCATAGGGTAGAGGTGTACCTAATAAATAATATACCCACATTTCACCAGTTGATTTTAAGTCCCATATAGAAGGACATCGAACCCTGAATCCTGACCTGGACCTAGGAATCGAACTCAGGACTTCTTGCTCAACGACAAACACCGACGTCCGACGAGGTATTCTGAAACTAATCACAATATAGGTACTTATTTTGTAACCATTCTCGACTCAATATAAACGGTCTTGCAGAGGTCTTGCTTGTTCTTTGTAGATTAAGAAGATGCTGGTTTTCTGCTCATTTAATGACACCCCGCACATTTGAAAAGAGATATGATGAGCTACGTTATCTCACTGTGTTTTTGTGGTCACAAAAGAGCATGAAACCTCCTCCAGCGATGATTTTGTGTTTATAGCACTCTGCACTTCCGCTCAACATGCAACTTTTCGAAACGGGATTTTTCAATATCAATAGTTTTTGCTGTATTTTTTTTTCAATTTTATTCTGGATGTTTGGTTGTGCTTACAAACTTTGCATCATGGTTTAATTAATTCGTTATTGAAAACACAGCAAAGAAAATCCCATAAATTCAAGAACCAACTGCACTTTCATTCCTGACATCTTACATTCTTACTTTTCTGTACCAATTGAAAATGGCCTGAATCAAACTATTGAAACTTTAGAAACTCCACGAACAGTTATTGTGCGACATCTAGCGGATAGTGTTGGAACTAGCGCCAGCCGGCCGACGCCACAACGGAAATAACTTCAGCTTCTCACACCAGGATGTGTACGGAACCACGTTTTATTAACTTTGTGCCAAGTGGAAATAAAGCTATGACGACATAATGTTATGAACGGTAGTTTTCAAATTAGCTTTGGTTATATTTCGTAACAACAGTTGTACAATTTTCCCAGTAATTTATTTATGCTGAATTTGTTTCTTCTTTATTATTACACTATTATTTATTTACTATACGCACACAAAATAAGTGCAGAAGCCAACTTAATTAAACCTTAAGCTTGTGTATAATTACCAAAAAATAATTAATTAACCTGAATAATTTTAACATAATTATTTCCTACGGATCATTAAAAGGATATAAGTACAATTGCACTTATAAGTAAATTTTTAAGTATTTCTACGCTCAAGCGTAAACAGCACAAACATAAAAATATGCCAGTATTGCTTTTATTTTAATTTAATCTAGAGTGCTTTGTAGTTTTATCTTAGTAAATGTTTTCATTAGATAATTCGTAACAAAAACATTGAAATTACCGCGAAAGATAACTTGGATCTACTCTGACCTTTAGTTGAGGTACAATTTAAAAGATAGAATTGTATACAGTTACATTACAGTTACAATTTATTTTTTTTTGTTCACGAGATAAAATCTTTGGATTTGTTTTGTGACTACCTTCTAATTAGTAAATATAAATTACAAATATTTTTATCACTTCCGGTTTTTTTATAACACCCACATGAAGTTTTATCTTAATCTGGATACTTACGTAGTGATGAAAATTAGTTGTCCTAAAACTCTTAAAGCAAACATTCAATATAATAAATGTTCCTATATAATACATATTATTAAATATTAAACTGTTCTCGACCGTGTGAATTAGATCCTAACAATTTTGGTTGTATTTACCAGAAAAATATATAGTAAAAAAAAGGGATCGATTACAGAAGCTATAAAAATGATACCTACTACTTTATTTATTTTCAAATTTCGGTAGCAAATTTTATTAAAAAATGGTTTCTCAAGTAGCTTAAGAAAATGTTGTTAGTAAGTAACAAATTTGGCAGCAAGAAATAAGTGTTCATGAGTGTCCATTTTGTGGCGAGACCTGACAAATAACGGAACTGGTTACTACTTTTGCCTAACTTTTGTATACAATAGAATGATACCCATGGGTCAAAACCCTATGCTACATTCTAAATGAATGCCTTACCCGATGTTGCCTAGTAGTTTCAGACAATAAAATGAAGCCAAACGCACAGAATTGGAGACAGAGCCTAAGACCCCATTTCGAGCCAGATGTGTGATTTCGAAGGATCTGAATTGAAGGATGGCGAATTTTAATAAATCATTTTCCACATCTTGAACGATTATCATGATGTTCGTTTTCACCATAATTTTAAGGGTTATGGGGAAAAGTACCAAGGTTTCTGGGATAGAAACTATTACTGTTGGACCACTTTAAGAGACACTCATACAATATGGTAATGTTAATAAAAAATATATGAAATGTAAATATTTTGAAAATTTGACGTCCTAATTTTTTTCTTACTTCAGATTCCATTAAGCATTAAATCCTCTATGGAAACATGGTTTTCATCTTATGCACAAAAAAGCTGTAAACTAGTGTTATACTTATATGCAATTAAAGAATATTGATGAGAAAAACCAGTCTTAATGGGATGAAGGAAAACCAACGTAGCTGTAACCAAGTTAAGTAAACATTGACTACAAAATAATAGTCGCTCTAGACTATGATTATGTAGTCAATGTTTACTCAACTTCCATACTCTTTTTTTTAATTTTCATAAAAAATCGAGAATGTCGTATCGTTTTTTTTTCGTAACAAAGGATAGCCTTTGACCCCGCACACAATAAAAGTCAAAACAATACACGCCAATTTCATCCAAATATGAGGCAGCGTCAATACTCTATGATTCGGTACGCCGCTGTGTCATGAGCATGACCCCCAATAATTAACGGTTGCTCAAACAAATTATTAGCTATGTAAAGTGTTTTATCATAATAATTAATGCCGCTGGTAATACACACAATAATTAAAATTACTGCATGTATTTGGTCTGAGTCACACGTGTGCACCCGAATATAATTATTCGTTGAGCTCACGCTACCAACCCTCACCCTGCGTGTACGCTCGCGGCAAAAAGTGCACGCTTTATATTAAATAAAAATCGCAAATATTAATCATCGGCACGCAATCTTCTTGATATTGGCAGTACGTTGTTAGCACGGCGCATGCGCCAGACAGTTCAGTGGCGACCAGTTTTAAATTTAGAATTCTGTCGCCGGAATTTCGCTGGCCTATTTAGACACCGCAAACGGCAGATTTTAACTGAATTCAAAGGTACAATTGTTATTGATGTTCGGTTAAATTATTCTAGTCAGTGATTTATCAGTTATGGATCCGTGTGATGTGAACTGAAGTGTGAGCTGTACAGCTGTCGGGGTACTGTGAAGTGCGCGAGTGGTTATGTGGACTGACTGCTGAGAATACAGTACCAAGATGCTTGGCAGGACGATTCTCGTATTGTTGTTGTTGTTGTGGACGCAAGGTATTGTAACTCAGTGCACATTTATTATACTATACTTTTATCTGTCATGCTCGGTGTGCTCCTAGCCATGTGCGTACGCATCCATGACATTTAGATAGGTTCGCCCATACGTTAGTCTTGCAATAGTTTTATAGTAGAGTTCTACTTCTATAACTGTGAATGAGTCATAGTCAATTATACTCAGAGACAAAAATCACCACACGTTGTGTACGAGAATCATGTTAAAGATTGAAGATTAGCTTATTCATTTATCAGTAAAGGTTTACTAAAATCTTACATCAGATAATTAAATAACACAATCTTGCTTACCTTCGTGTTTAATTTGTAAATAATGAAAATGATTAGATATTAATTAGTCTTTTGTAGAATAGAACGGATAATTTGCTTTATTCCTCGACAGCCTTTTTAGGGTGTAACAGTAACATTAGCGAATACCATTTTACATTCTAATATGGAAATTGACTTGTTATTACAGATTAGAAATATTCAATATTTTTTCTTTTTGTATCGTGTGGTTAGTGCCTAACCTGGTGTCAAAGTTTTATGCCGCCCTTGTAACCTCTGTCTTGGCTTTACATCCCGTCGAGAAATATCTCTCAGGCGTGCTGGTTTCCTCACGATATTTTCCTTCAGCGAAGCAAGTAATAATTATACAATACGCACGTGCATGAATCCGGAAAAACAAAGGTGGTTGACTTGGGTTCGAGCCTCAGACCTGAATTGACAGTCCCGCGGCGGTTACGCCACTAGGATATCACTGCTCAAATAATTGAATTTCGTTATGATGCACATAACGAAATTCAATTACTGCCTACTACTACCGCTAATTATTATATCACTTTATTCGCTCATTGGTCTTTTAAGTCAACATTGTCAATTTACTTTTATTATTTTTTTGATAAATCTTCAAACTAAAAACCTAGCTTATTCTAAGATAAAAATTTCAAACGGGATCGAACTCATGACTTCTCGCACGTCATTCAACGAGTCAATGCCCTCGCATTTGGCCTGTTGCCTTTTTGTGATATGTTTGTATATACTAGATCTAATACTTTATTTTCATGTATTTCAGATTTAGTAAGGAGTCTTCGTCTGGTAGAGCTCAGGGTACCTACACATGAGCCGGAAGGTGGCATGGCCCTTCTTGGCTGCCAGTATGACATGGAAGGGGACACCCTGTATTCCGTTAAGTGGTACAAAGACGGACACGAGTTCTACCGCTACGTGCCTAAGAATGAGCCCCCTGTATATAACTTCCCATTGGCTGGAGTTCATGTTGATGTGAGTAGTACAATACAGACAGTTATCCCATTCCTAGGTCGGGCAGTGTTATTAGATTTTTCGACATGGAATTTCGCAGTAGTATCCCCGGAATCTTGAGTTGTGCCCAGTTAATGGCAATACGCTCACCCCTAATAACATAGGGCTGAAACATAACCAGCGAAATGTGGCTGAAGGTTCTATACACCGTGATTTTTTAGTCGTCTGACAAAGGTGGTTCACTCAATGTATCCGACATAAAATACCTCTAGGCGTGTTGTTTTTTACCATTAAATAAGATAATAGCTACAAAGAAAAATAAATAATACATTAGAATTTTGAAACATCCTGTTAATAATGTTTACGTATCAAAGGGTAGAACATACCTAACCATCGCACGAGTCGAGTAGATAGATCTTCGCTCGCAACAGAATGTTTCAACTACGTTAAGCATCATAATAATGATTTTACAAAAAAAAAAAAAAATCTCTTAATTACCATTTTTTTTGTTATGAATGTATAGTAGTCATTGGATACATGAAGTGGGCTGCCGTTGTCAGACGACTAAAAAGTCACGGAGTATACACATCTACCAAAGTTTCTGCTTGTTATTTCGTTTATGTAATTTATTTTTTGTATTATTTAATTAATTCAACTACGTTAAATTAATTATTTTTAAATAAAATACACATTATTTTCCCATGTAATGTTGGCAAATTGATAAGGCTGCGGGGAAGATCCAAAAAATTCGCTTTTATTTGATTTTAAGCAAACAATTTCTTATCTGTAGACTATATTTGGTTATCTTTTTACTCGTGTTTTATACAGTAAAACAGTGTTATTAATGAAAATACCAACCAACTATATACTAATAGGTACGCCGTAGTATTGAGCAATAATGTATTTTCCAACCCTTTTTCCACTTTTTTCACTATATTCATGCCAATTAGTGCGAGTACCTACTATAATTAGGGAATTCATAAATTCATCGAATAAGATATTATCCCCGAAGGGTTAGTCAGAAGTTTACCTATAGTACATTACATACATTTCGCCAGCTATGTTTATGTCCTAAGTAATATCGGGCGAGCCTATTGCCATCAACCGAGCTAAAATCCTGACTCCGTGGCTGTAACTAAGAAAGTCCCGATGGAAAAACGTAATAACACATTTCCCGACCTGGAAATCAAACCCAGGACCTCATGCTCAACAATAGCGCTTGTGAGCACTAAACCAACAAGGCAATCAAGTACAAGTAATTCTACTACAGATAAAGTTAGTGCTAACATTTAGCAATGTAACTGTCAGTGAAGAAACTAGTAGCATTGTCAGTGTTTGACGGCACGATTGGCGTAGTGGCTGAGCGATAGACTGCTGCGCTGCGTGTCGCGGGTTCGATTCCCGTACGGAACAAATATTTGTATGGCCTACAGGTCTGGCTGTTTGTGTATGTGAGTTTAAATGTTTGTAAACGCACCCACGATACAGGAGGAATTCCTAGTGTGGGGCAACGTTTTTTAAAAGAAAAAAAAAAAAGAAAAAAAAAAATATTCATGAATTTGTCTATGGTACGATGAGTCGCTGTAACCGTCAAAGGACTGATCTTAGACCCCGTTGCAGTCGAAGCAAGAACTGAAAAAAAAAAACTTTTAATCGTTTTAACTTCAAGCGATTGGCGATTCGTTTTTAAACTTCATATTCCCAATTCATACAGGTAAGTCAACAACCCGTTGACTGCGTATACCTTACGAATGTATTGCAGGGTCTGTTTGTTTTCGTATTGAGTTTGCAGCAAACACACCTGTCCAGCAACCTTTTAATAAAATGAACATGAATCAGTGCGGGCTTAAAAACAGCTTCCGAGTTTCTTGATTATTTAATTTACTAAGTCATTCGATATTCGAATGTTTATTTCAATTTGCTAGTTAAATTATTTTGAAAGTTAAATTTCTTGGATTAAAAAAAAATGGACGGTAGAACTCTATGGTTGATTTCTATAAAACAGTACTATATTAATTAAGACTAGCTGTTGCCTGCGACCTTCCTTCGCGTGAAATGATTATAAAATATATTATTTCTTGAATCTGACTTTGTTACCAATTTCAAGAGTTCTTTATTTTTTACACGGAACCCTAATTATTATTCTATAATAAAGTTAGTTAGACCTTATAACATCAGCTAGCTGCCAGGAAAAGTCCCGACAAAATCGGTTCAGCCGCTTCGGAGATTAGCCGCAACAAACAGACAGACTGACAAAAATTGGAAAAAATGCGTTTCTGTTATAAGTGCGTATATATTTTCATATGCATTCGGTAAAAAGCTGTTATTTTGATATTACAAACAGACACTTCAATGTTATTTAATTATTATTATTATAATCTTATTTATCTAGGCAAGATTAATTGGATAATAATTAAGTGAAGGTGAATTAGGTATTTAGAATTAAACTGTAAGCAGTACGTTCAAAAAATATATTGCAAATATTAAAGTGTTGCAGATAAATTAATTACGTTGATAACAGCTACATGGTGCTCAGATTTACTTAATACTGTAACTGCTGCCGTAGACGATAATTACTAACATTATATCATATATGTTGTATTTAACTGGAATTCATTCCTTTAATTGACCCCACTCAAACCTGATGATCAAATTAAATAGTGGTTTTTCAATATTTAAATTATAAGTAGGTACTAATTTCTTTGTGCACTTGCATCAAAGTATTGTAAAAGTACATTTTGATGCAAGTAGGTACTAAGAAATGAAAAATAAATCTTATTCAGTAATTTTTCTTTTGTGTACCTGCCGCTGTTAAGAAAAATGTATTTTTTATTAGCCTATTCCGTCCCACTGCTGGGTAAAGGCCTCCTCCATTCTTTTCCAACTCTCTCTGAGTCAGGAGCGATTCCAAATCGTCCCGACACGCAATTATTTTATTGATATAAATATTCTCAATGACATACAACTAATTACGAAGAAAAGCTGTTTTTTATAGAAACAATACCACATGGAACGTTTTAGTACAGTGGCGTCACAGACTGGATTTGATGTATTTATAAATCTCGAACGTTTATGACGGAATAATTCAACTGTCGCAAGATCTTGAAATCATTTGTTTGTCTGCTAATACTTTTTTTCTTTATTCGTTACACGTGTCTATCTCAATGCTATTTTGAGGTACATGTATCTTAGTGAAAACCACTCCCTTTTTGATTTTTGTATTTCATCCAACGTGTTGCAAACAAACTTCTGAGTCGTCGTCATGGAAAAATCTATCTATAAGTTCTGAACAACTATTCAGAATATCAGCAATACTTGGAAGAACTCCGAACTCACTAAGTAGTTGCTCTTTTCGTCGAAAGTACGAATACAACCTTCTCCAGCACATATTATCGGAAAATACCTCGTCAAATAGGTTATAATGAAAAGAAATTCTATAATTTTGATCCAGACCAAATACAAATAAAACTTTTTAGTCATTGATAAGTCTGAGATTCCCGCCAACTTCCATGAGCAATCTGTCAAATAGCTCCTGTCAAGTCACTCATTTTATTTTTTATGGCATCGCAAATATGTCTCAACGGCCAGTTGTGTCATGATGTCGACCGGTAATGTGACTTCATTAGTGTATATGTACACGGTAATACCAATACACGGGAAGGAGTGGGTGGCCGCACGGTAATTCACGGTGTGCCGCGAAGGCTATAAACAATACGCATGTTCTGTATTACAATTACGATTGAATTGCTAACTAACTGTTAGGAACACGATTCTTATACTTAGATTTCTTTTCTTTTAGTGTTCTGATTATTCAATTCCGGTTGAGTTAGTTTGCCACTGTCCTCTGGCATGGGCATGCTGCTAGACCTCTTTCAAGCAGCGCTAAAGCACCCGGTGTGCCTCCTCCCGAATTCAGTCTGTTCAGGCCACTTTTAAGGCCGTCGGTCTACCTAGCTGGGGGGCATTCCGCACTCCGTTTGACGATTTGCAGTTTTTTCTAGGACTCGTCTGCTTCAATGGTTATTGGTCTTTCGATAGACAGGGCCGCCCCACTGCCGCTTTAGCAACCTAACTCTCCCAAACATGATTTTATAATTTTATTCTCTGTCTATTGCAGATAGCACGCTCTTCAAACACAGTCGTGGCGCTAGTAAACCTGACGCAAGAGTCGTCAGGACATTACACCTGTGAAGTGAACGGTGAAGGGCCCGACTTTGCTACTGTCTATAGGCAGAAGTACATTAATATACACTGTAAGTCTTTGAAGCTCATAGCACAAGTATAAACACTGTATCTGCAACGGCATTTTTTCTTTTTTTTTCGTGTGGAAGTCCTAAATGGATGTCATCCGCCGTGGAACCGGGACTGACTCAAACCACACGGTGTTCCTCCTCGTCACTTCTGGCTAGGGTGCGGATACACAATTGTATTCTTCACAGTCACCCCAGCAGTCACAATCAACACCTGCATCGGCATCACCTCATTGTTACTAGCTGATAAGCATCGGGTGCTTTATAAGTATGGATAGAAAAAAGAAGAACGACACGAGTTAAAGCCATGCTGATACGGTTCAGAGCTTGTACGTTTGCGATAAGCTGAGGTTTCTTATCTATCACGTGTCGAATAAAGATTTGCTTTTTAAATAAGCAAAAAATGCGTCGTACATTTTTTTAACACAGCGCATTTTTTTTTGTTTGGAATTTATTAATAGAACTTGGTACTTAGAATTTAGGGAAAGACCCTGATAAGACTTGATCTCTGATTGACTTGATATTAATTTTCATGGGTCATTTTGAACCGGTCTATCGGTCATAAAAAGGTTGTTTTAATATCATGTTTGCCAGACTATACAATTTTTTATTCGAATAGGTAGCTACAATTCCTACATTCATGAGTAAAATTTATCCCCCAATTTTGATACTGATGATTGACTGGTTATTTTTCAGTACTTCCAAAATCTGGTCCCCGCGTGGTGGGTCTCAAAGAGCAGTACAATTTTGACGACATGGTAGTCGCCAACTGCTCACTGCCACCATCCCGTCCGAAGGCACATCTGAAGTGGCTCGTGAACGACAGGCCTGCACCCTCTTCCTACGTCCTGGGACCCTGGTACCGGGTGTCGGCTGAACGGCCTGATGCTGCAGAAACGATTTTGCAGCTAAGCTTCTATGCGACCACCTCTGATTTTATTAATGGAGCCATCAAAATAAAAGTAAGTAAATCGAAGTATATCTCAGACATCTTTACAAATCAACATGAAAATCAATATAAGTTAAACTCACTAACACTGTGATATTTGTTGAATAAGTGTTACTTTAAAGCGGACTTTTTTACTATGTTATCGCTTGCAACAGTGTCGAAATATCGGGAACTCACAAATATCCCGTTTCAAGTGAAAACGAAAATCTGAAAATCAAATAAGTTAACCTAAGAATTAGTGATTTACCAAAAATACTAACTCGCAAAATTAGTCTAGTATCTAGTCAATTAAACCAGCGAGTCAATTAGACAGAATTCAGCGAATTTTTTTAATATTTTAAAAAATTCGCTGAATTCGGTCATCGTTTTATTCAAAACTTGGGCTCCTGCCTCCTTTGACCACTTCACTCTATATTTCCTCGTATCGTTTTTGATGAGCGTCCCATCTGAAAATGTCATCTATGTTCATTTATTTATGTTTGTTTTAGTGCCAAGCTACGATAGCGCCGCTCTACCAAAGAGAAACAGAGTCCACCCATTATATAGCGCTACCCTTTACTATTGGCAAGGATGCACCTGAGGCTAAGGAAATCAAAGGTGGGTAAAGGTAAATTGAACTATATTGTCCCACTACTTAAGATTAGGAAACGTTTAAAATGATGGAAATACCACTCTTAATCCTCGTGGAACCTTGCGATTCTTCTTGCTCTTTACGATCACCCATCCGTTGATGGGTGATCGTAATGTAAGCAACCTCATGCCTAAATGTAATGTAATAATGTTCCTTTTATATTTTGTTGTTAAGTAGTTTATTTATTTTAGTTTATTTCATAGTTTTGAATTATTATTATATATTTGGTATATTATTGTAGTTTACTCTACATCTATATATTTATCTTTTGTTTAATTTTCAGACATCGCAACATCGGTGGACAATTCGTTAGCATCTTTACTTATACCATTTTTTTTCTTAATATTAATGTAATAGCATCGTGATATTGCACCAAAGCATAGGTGGCCAGGAATTTGCACAGAATGTCCCAAATTATTTGTTCAACAAATCTTTCACGGTTCACATTTCAAGTGTTTTGTCGCGAAACGTGGCGAATACTGTGTAGAGCATTTTAGATACGGTTAAACAATTCTTTGGAAGTTCACAAAACTTGAACATCAGGAAATGTACGTGTAGGTTAGTTGTAGATACATACATATGTAGTAGTAACAAGGGAAGTTGGTCTGCCACAAAGCAAAGCGCTCGCAATCTTGAATACTGTCGTTTCAGAACGTAACAATTATACTGCCTTAGTATGCTGTGCACTATGCTGGGGAGAATGGCTCTGCATCGCTCGTTGAAAACCGTCCATGTGCATACCACCGCAGACATCAAATCAAGGAATTGCAGTGTTTAAATAAAGCTATATCAGAGATTATGCAGCCATATACGACAATTGATTCCATTGAAAACAGAAACTGAAAAGGGAGTGAGTTAATAAAGTAACCACTGAAACTTTTTAACGAAATCACAGTTCTAGAGTCCGTATAAAGGGAATAGTCCAGTTTTTTTGTGCAAGGTTAACCTTCCAAAGTATAGAAAGACACTAAACAGAGACATAGATAGCCACATAAGCTTTTTCTTAGCTGACATATGAAGTGCGGCTGTGTGTCCTGAAAGACAAATAGCGCCCGGATCTTTTTTTATTCCCTTTCCAATAAAAAGTAGTTGCCAAACGAAATATTTTCGTCCTCGTGGTCGAAATGCACTTCCGAATACTGAAACCATTGCCTATGCATGTGAAGTATTTTATTACTTTTATTTAACCACCATATTTGATTGTGTACTTTTTTGGCTACCATTCAAACGAATGTTTTTAATAAAGACGTAAGTTATTTTTCGACGTAGATTTTAATAACTTACTTACATAATAAGTACCGCAGAATTATTTAATTAATAGTAATAATACCTATTCATAAGCATAATAATAGTATTTGACTTTAACTTGTAATCATGAGAAACAAGCTGAGCTCTAAGTTGTGTAGGTAGATTAATTACGAGTAGGAAATAATTGCAAGACCAAAATGAGTAGGTAAGATAAAGATAATTTGATAAATCCTGCAGAATTGAGGTGAACTTTGAAATATTTGTAGGCCTAGAGTTGCATTGAAAAGTATTCTATGGCCCTAATATATGCGCAGTTGAAGGATTAAAACCACAGATTGGTAATTGGCACTAACTCCAAAGAGAAAATCTCATCATTTACTATTTCAGTGTAGGCTACCCATGTAATTGTTTATTATTGTTTTTTTCGTGATACTTTGATGCATTCGAATGTAATAATTATATTGTTTTGTATGCATTTACACCATTATTTTCTTGAATTGTTTTTGTTAATATTAATGTGTGAAGGCGACACCATACTAATTAGAAGCATTGTGATAGCCATATGACTGCTTTGCATGAATACCGATTGTACTTTAAAAATAAAGGAAACATAATGAGTTACAAAAACCAATTGTTTTTTTTACATAATTTATTTACAAAGCTATACAATTCATTTGAATTTGTAAATTTTGAACTTACTGAAGCGTTTCGTGTCTATTATTAGAGAGTCAGTATCGTTGTTTTGTTATCAATATCCGGAGCCCCGGGGGCCGCTGGGACCACCACTGGGGTACCCTTCTTCTCCATTGCCTCCACCGTTCTGAGATCCTGGGCGTCCTCTGCCTCCGTTCTCTCCACCTCTACCTCCTTGCGATCCACTGGGTCCTCCACTTGGGTAACCACCGCCATTTCCTCCATTACCACTAAGGAACCCGCCATTGTTTCCTCCAGGACCGCCACTGGGGTAGCCTCCCGCACCACCACCACCATTTCCATTACCACCCGGCCTGCCGCTAGGGTAGCCCATGAATCCCTGACTTCCTGAATCTCCCTGTCCAAAGCCACCATCTTGGTAGCGTCCAGAGCTACCAGATTGATCCTGTCCAGATCCTGGGTAACCACTTTCGCCCCCTTTGAAGTTAACACCAGGGCCGCCTTGAGAATAACCTTGGCTTCCACCTTGCGATCCAGCACCGCCTGTAAAATAACACATTTGAATAAAGGTTCTTTAAAAACATTTTGATTCTACTTAAAAAGGGAACCTTTCAGATTTGATATAAGCCTTAGGAAAATTCGAAAGAGATTGTTTGAAGACTTTAAAATAAATTGTTATGAAACGCAAATGCGTAAAATAGATGGAGAAAACATTGAAATGCCTGTTGTAAAAATGATTGAACTTTCATACCACGACCAAATCCGTTTCCGGAGCCGCCATTTCCACCACCTGAACAGAAAAAAATAAAATAAAACGGACCACTAATTAAATACGAATTTGAACCAGCAAGTAAACTCAATTACCAACCGCTTGTGCAGATTAGTTCGCACTAATTTTACTACGTAAATAGATAATTTGAAAGAAATATCAATTTCCTGATATAGTGGATAATGTTACGAAAATTAAAGAATATTTTAGTTGGCGTAAAAAGTTTTAACTTTAGATCATGTAAAAAGTCGTTGGTTTTGTTTTAATAGCAAAAGATTTCAGCAATATTTATTTCATCTATATTTTTAAAGGCTTTCTCCTTATTTTTGCCAACCTCTTGTGGGTGTAAGATTTCTCGTAATATTTCTATAGCATGGCAATTATTTAGTATATCTAAATACAGAGTAGAACATAAGCTATGCACAGGTGTCGTATCGCCAACCAAGATAATGAACCAACCCTCGTATCGGATCTGAGGCATGTATCCCTGCAGGCCGGCCTCGTACTCGACAACCTGTCTTCTGCCATCGGGCAGCACTACGTTATACTCGCCAGTGGCCAGGTCGCCATCACGCTGCTCAGAATGACCAAATTTAGTACCTGTCTGAGCGTCGTCCACCTCATAGCTAAACTCGTATTTAGCCGGCTCCTGAAAAGCAACAACAGCATAGTTACATATCTTCTTACTCTGACTAAACAAATATTATCTGTTTTTATGAAAAATACTAAGATATTAGTTTAGTATGCTCTAGCAGTTAAATACTTACATTAGATTGTCCATCATCATAGCTTGATCCACCACCACCATTGCCTCTCCCGCCTGGACCGCCGCGACCACCGGAACCTCCAGAACCACCACCAAATCCAGGCGCACCATACGACGAAGATGGCTGACCACCAGGCCCGCCGTTGAAGCCAGCTTGAGACTGAGCGGAAGCTTGAGAACCAGCACTAGGAGACAAGTAACTGGAGTCTGGTGACTGAGATCCTTGGCGTTGATTGCCTGATTGTCCACTGCCTGAGGGTGAGAATCCTCCAGTAGGCGGCGGGCCATATGAGGTGTCTGGTCCTTGACCAAATTCTGGTCCTCCACCGTTTGATCCTCCTTGCTGGTTTGGTGGACCGTAAGAGGATTGCGGTCGGCCTCCTCTACCACCGGGACCACCTGGACCGCCTCGGCCACCGGGTCCACCCCTTCCGTTATCACCATTACCGTGGCCTGGAGGACCGTATTGAGAATCGGGTGTGCTTCCTCGATTGAAATTGCCTTGTCCTTGCTGAGAACCAAACCCTTGCAGTCCTTGTCCGTTGCCTCTTGATGACGGTGGACCGTATTGCGTATCGATTGATGGGCCAGTTTGTCCGTTAGAGTAAGAATCTTGTCCAGAAGGGCTTAAACCACCACCAGGTTGAGATCCGCCCCCTGATCTACCATTCCCTCCAGGAGGGCCATACTGCGAGGATGGTCGGCCACCGGAGCCAGTTGGAGGGAGGTAGCTGTTAACTGGAGGCTCGCATTTGCTTGCCGGCCACGCAAGTGCGCTTAGCAAAAAGATGTACTGAAAAATATTAATTTATATTTACTTAATACCCCCTGAAAGTATGTGAAATAGGTCGATGAAAAACAGATGGCAAAAAAATCAGTTTGACCAAGAAAGAAGAGAATCTAGTCTTACTTGGCTATTTAATTGGAAAGCACAAATAAAACATTACGATAAAAAATAATGCAACATAAAAGTTCAATGACGGAAAATAGGTAGGTAATGGTATGGTGCTCCATAACATGATATATCACAAATACACAACTAGAAAGTTTGATGCATATAATTTCAAATAAACAACCACTTACTAAAATCATCACTGGGGAGCTTTCATGAAACCTTAATGTAAACTAAGCTCTGAAGATGTGTTACTTTACAAAGTTGTAGCTTTTGAATACATTAAATTTGAATAGTCGCTGTTTATATAGGAAAGTTGGTACTGGTGAGCGTGATACCGATACGATGCAAGAGCTCACGCGTGAGTTTGCGTCTAGTTTCGTGCATCTGCCGAGCGGCCGTCAACGAGGCGCTCGCGACGCGTCACCGTGGGACTCCCGGCTGCCGGCGCAGGCGCATGCTACAATAAATAATGACTCCGTTACGTGACGAATACATACAATTAATATCGACAAAATGCTCCCATTTATTTTAAAGTACTCGTAAATGTTTGTCTGTCAGTTCTGTCAGTGCAGTATTTATTACCTGAGAAATAATATTCAACATTATTGCTGTGTACGGGATGGTTTTGTCAGTTCTTTGTTATTGCAAAAGTACTAAGCTCATTTGGTTGTTTTCCCTATTTTTATTTTTATGTTTCCTTCTTCTTTCTGTACACAAATTTGATTATGTGGTTCAGTGGACATTGATGTATAGGTATGCTATGCGCTAATGCCTCAAGTTGGCTTTATATAGTGAAAAATATCGTGTTGGGTGATGATGAGTTCACTAAACACGATATGTTCATTATGTACTGCATGCAATGTGTGTTCTTTCATTCAATCGAATATAATTATTTTGTAATATTTCGATTGGCACCGGAGTCACTACCTAGTGTTCCAAACTAACTAGTTTTGCACTTATATTTAAAATATAGGGCCTTAAAGGCAATAATCGTAATCATTTCTAAATCTGATAGTAAGTACACATACATACATGCCATCACGCATCGTCTAGAGAGGTCCTAGCAAGCAATATAGGTACATTTTTACCATTCGAAGGCTACATGTGCGAGTGACATCGCGACGGGGAATCGCTGACTATCACTAAACTTTAGCCCATGTCTGTACATAGAACTACAGATAATAACATAATCATTATAAACTGCGTCCATCACTAGTACTGATTACAAGCCATAAGACACAAGCGATGATAAGTGAAGATAAAATGTCTTGTCGTTATTAAAGTGTTGACTTTGTCAAATCTAAGAAGTTTTCCGTTATATTCCGAATAGCCCTGTGATGATTATAGCCTTCTGATGAATTTATATGATTTATGTGATGTGATTGCTTTGGCAATTTCCTGGATGAGGTTGGTATAGGCTCGTGGAGATTGACATAAACAAAGAGGCCTATACCCAGCAGTGGGTGAAAATTTGCTGTAGATTATGTTGATATATGTAATAGCTTTAACAGTTGTGTTGTCGCCACCAAATATAAAGGGTGTAAACAGACTCTTAACGAAGTCGAAAGGCACTTGTTCTCCCCGTCATTGCGATCATTTTTTTGTTCTAGACCATACCTGGGAACCTTCTAGTTACGGAGATATTGGGGGTCAAAGTTCTAACTTTTTCATAAGTTTTTTTTTTAAATTCATGTTTTTTTTATGTAAGATTTTTACTTTAAACACCTCCAGGACCCCCTTACTATTCAATCCATTCATCAGCACAATGTTTTGAGTGCGTTACATTGAGTCGTACCGTAAAACTTGATTTTTCAGGCCAAAAAAAAAGTCGTTTCCCAGCACTAATTTTTGCGTAAAGTTACTTAGTTTGATGTACATGATGCTTCTTTGACGGCTGTTTATACCCTGTATAAAAGGCGAACATAAGTCTTCAGCTGGTTGAGCATTCAAAGGCACTCAAACTCACCAAGCAACAACAGATCAAAAATGAAAAAAAAAAAAACAAAACTTGGGACATAAAAGTACTTGCTGTTCTCCTCATCGCTGTCACTGCGGTGAAGCTGTCAACAACCTCGGTCATCACGGCCTGTCATGCAGCCGAAGTGCGGGCCGTTTTGCACGGCACGCAAATATAAACGACATTATCCGACGAGCTCTTGTCACCGTCGGCGTCCCAGCTGTTTTAGAACCCAATGGCTTGGCACGCGACGATGGCAAGAGACCGGACGGCATGTCTTTGTTTCCTTGGAAGATGGGTAGGCCTTTAGTGTGGGACGCAACATGCGTCGATACTCTTGCGCCATCCCATCTTCCAAGCTCATCGTGCTGTGCTGGTGCTGCCGCTGCGGCTGCAGAGAACCTCAAGCGGCGTAAATATAGAAACCTGTGTGGTAACTATATTTTCGAGCCGTTTGGGGTTGAAACTCTGGGGCCGTGGGGTCCGAGTGCTCATAGCCTATTTAAGGAAATTTCGAAACGCCTAGTTGACGCTTCCCGTGACCCAAGGGCTGGCTTTTACTTTGGCCAGAGGCTAAGTGTTGCCATACAACGTGGCAACGCCGCCAGTCTCTTGGGCACATTACCATCTGACAGCGTTGAGGAGGAGTTTTTCGATGCCCTTTTATAGTTTGTTGTTAGTTTATCTATTTTAGTTTAATAGTTTTTAATTATCAATGTATATAGTTAATACAATAATAAACTCTATTTAATTTAAGTTTCACTATGTGGACATGGGTGAAAATCTTGGCGTATCCAGATGACGAAATAATAAGTGATACTAATTTTGAGTTTCACCAACTGGACACGCGAGTGTCCAGTCTCTCGTGTCGAGTTCATGAAAAGCCCAACAATACAATGGCTGGTCTGTCGCATTTTCCTACAAGACAAAGGTAATAAGAATCGTCTATTATAGAAATTGTCAAACATTATTGATCCAGGCAAAGCCAGGCGTTCAGATGTCTATTACTAATATATGCGGTTGTTTATAAATGGAACATTGTATCCGTGATGTCGATGTCGAGCCGTGCAGTGATCTGTGTCATCCTCGCTAGTTAGGTAGTCGTGAGCGTGCGCGTTGCAACAGAGGCAAGCCGCCCCTTACCTGCGCCCGCGCAGCGACACCGACGCATCGATAACGTACTGCGAAACTTTACACTTATAATGAGCCTTATGAGTTCACGATTTTTGGAGTCGTTGTTATTGTGTCTCGGGACTCATAATGTTGTATTTATGATTATTACTGTTGTACTCACACCTATAAATGTCGTGTGCAATTGAGCGTGTTTGACACATCATTGCGGGGGGGGGAAAGGGTGGGTGTTGCTTATATTGTTCGACGTATTGATTGAATACATTTTTGTCTTCTTCTATCTTCAAGTAGGTTTCTCAGATTTGTGATCTACTTATTTTGGTCGTGAGAACGCCATAACATCTGATACAAAATATAGTTCTAGATTTCAAAAGATAACATGAATTGTTCATAAGATAGATTGCCAATTTGGAACAACTGAAGGCATCCCATTGTATACATGTAATGCAAATCGGTCTTCGAAGTTAATATGGGCATTACCAGTTCATTCTCACAACCCAATCAGGACATTAGGACCGACTTCGATATTCGGTATTACATGCTCAATATTTCAACATCTTACATGAATAACTGTCATATTCGAGTGAAACATATTAGGTATATTCTATTCTGAGCCTAATAAAGGCATTACATTAGATTCCAGACCGAGACGCTAACAATAGATATTCGTGTTGAAACATGTTCTATAATATAATATTTAATTAATGAACTCCACGAAATCCACTAGATCTGCCTTAGGTTTCATGTAAACATTGCCTAATAAACAGCCTACTTAATACCATTCGTGAGTTACTCGCGGACTTACCGAGAATCGATGATCCTCATTGTTCATCATTATCAGCTATTCCTAATGCATAAATCCTCCGTCGTTATGGCCGAGGCTGGTACAATTGTGTTGCACGCTGTGTCAATACTGGAAAGTGGGTCAGCGAGACAGATTGATGACGTATGCTGGCACATCGCTCCCACCCGGCGACCCTTTGTCAATCGTATGTACATACGTCCCTGCTGTATGTTCACTTAAATAAATTGAATCGTCCTGGCTAGCTCTTAAGAATATCTGCAGCCGGTGTTTACTTTGATTTGCAAGTTTTTTAGTGATCGTCGTAAAATTTTAGTTGGTCTAGTTAACTTTGATGAGCTTGTAATGCTCTTATTGCTTAACGAAGAAATAAATTCTAGTGTTATCTGTGCTACTCAATTAAAGAGGTCCATTAAACAGAGAGCGCTGGTGGCCCATTGGTCTATTTCTGTCGATTATAAAAAATACAAGATACTAACAGTATCAAATAATAAATACGGAAGGCGAAAATGAAAAGGTTTATTGTTAGTCATCATCATCAGTCTATAATATTCCCACTGCTGGACAACAGGCCTCCTCTCTATGAGAGGGAATGGGCTATAATCCACCACGCGGGCCCAGTGCGGGTTGGTAGATGTCACATGTCTTCGAATTTTTGGTTCTAGGACATGCCGAGTTCCTCACGATGTTTTCCTTCACCGTTTTTTAGAGCAGTGGTGATGAAATAAATTACACAAAGTAATGCGCCTGCTTGGGTTCGAACCCACGACTTACTGTTCGTAAGTCAGGGTCGCTACCACTGGGCCACCGCTGCTCTCTCTCTCTTTTCATTGTTAGAATCGAGAGTTATTTATTTTCTATGTATCAGGAATTTATTCAACAAAATAAGAATCATAGGCTTCTAGTATTTAATTTAGTAACGTGAAGTGTCATGAAAACCAACTCACCGACTGTGACGGACACTTTTTTCAACAGATTACGGTAGAGTTTACATCCCACGAAAATACTTACAAGACATTTTGGAACCTTGATAATCAATCTCAGTCTAAAAGTTTAGAGTTTATATTGGGATAAGTAAAAGGTGCCTATAACTTAAAGCTAAAGGGCAAAGAGTGTGCAAATAAAAAAATTGTTAAAATATTCTTTTTAATTCTCTTGGGTACATATACTACTAACTATGTAACAAACAATTGTTTATAGAAAAATTAAAACATCCAATTAAAATCAGTAACAACATTTACAGAAAATAAAGTAAAACACAGATTCCTCGAATATTATTTACTTGTAAAGTCATGAAACCCTTAGTAACTTCAGAATCCGAATACAACGTACACTCACAAAGAAAGAAAAAAGAGATTTTTAGAATATCCATTAAAAACAAAGCAAAACTTGTTGACAAGAACAAAAGAGGACTATAACAAAATGTTTTTAAAAGGATTTCCGAAAAGTATCAATATTGAATCTACGTTTCCCAGTAGGTGTAGCTACGGGGGACAACTTCTAGAAACTGGATATTTGCCTAAAAGATATAATTGTTTTAGGAAATCAAATGTTTAACGTAGTTGAAAGAGAGTTATTTATCCTAGAATGCTTTAAAAAATATACCTATACATATTACAAATATTTCACAAAAAAAAGAACACAACTTTAATTGTTTAATAAAGATTTTTTAATAAATATTCTTCTTATAATGTGGGAGTATGTTTGAACAATCGATACTACAATTGGAACAAAGAAATTGATGTCTTTAACAAAACATCGTCATACATTTTAATAGTAAATTATCTTACTATATTAATATCACTATGGTACTAACCTACTTCTTAAGTTACCTTATTTATCACAGTTTAAAAGGTACCTTCTACAATTCTACATCTACCTACTCTATTCTCATTGTTGCAAAATATATAAAGGGTGCCAAAAGATTCTTTACGAAGCCATACTTGGGAACCTTCTGGATATTGGGGGTCAAAGTTCCAACATTTTCCCAAGATTTTTTTAAATAAATGTTTTTAATATAAGATTTTTACTTTTAACGCCTCCACGACTCCCTTTATCCATCCATCAGCACCATGTTTTCTGTCTGTTTACACCCTGTATAGAAAGTATTGATATTATAGAGCTTTTCTTAAAAGCTTTTACTCAACTGTTTATTTTTTTTAACTGCAGTGTATAGCTAATTATAATATAATGTACCACGGTCATTTTTGCTATTTTGAACAACTAAATAGTAATAAAATCTCAAAGTTTTTATCAAAATTTGTTTGCTAATGTTCAGTTATTTTCACCATTATAAAACAAATGCCATCCACTGGTTACTGTAATACTGTGTTTAGATATTGATACCTATCAAAACATGTAGGTACATAATTACACCATATCTTCTATATATTCAAATCATTTGCCACATCTATGACGGAGCATCACTTGATGGCTCGACCGATTGTTTTTTTTTTGTGGTGTTCGTAATTTTCAGGACAACATTATGAAAGAAATTTTTGATATTTTTTTAATTCTTCATTAGTAAAACTCACCCGTGCAAAGCCGGCGTGGTTTGTTAGTTATTTAAATATTTTCATATAACGTGGTACAAATATACATCAGCTTTTTTGAAGTGAAAACTTCTCTAGCATCGTTGTGATTTGAAAGTCGATGAAACGAAAAAGCGACTGTAAAAAAAGACGGACACATAAATTCATAAGATTTAACATGGGAGATAATGAGATAGGAAGCATTATACAGTGTTTATCTTGAAGCCAACATTTTTGAAGGTTTCATTTCTACCACGTGTGAATTGTTTATTATTTTACCCTGCCGATCTTCAACCATGCTCGCTACAATGAATCTACTCTGGCAAATGGCAATACGCATCAAAGTCAATTGCGTTGCATTTTTCGACAGGCACAATGTTTTGTAAAACGATAATATATATATTTTTTCGAACAGAATAGAGATTGAGCTACTTATAATAAATACATCTTCGATGGAGCCTTAGAACAAGATTGTTATCCCTAGTTAAACTTATAACTAATCACAAGTGGCACTAAACTTTCTTACATCTTAACCCAATTTATTCTATTTAGTCAAGAACGTGGAACCATTGTAAGGACCCTAAAAACAGACTTGTAAACAACAAGACTAATTTAACAAATACCTACTATCATTATTGTTGTTTAAGGAAAGAAATACTACAGTACATACTACAATATTCTTGACTAATAAAATAAAAAAAACTTGGGTAGGTATACTTCAATAACAAGAAAAATCTTAAAACTACAAAACTGTTTGCATGTTGACTGTTTCTGCTTTCTCCTTTTTGTTTCCTCCACGGAAGTGTTGCTCGATCTCTGCGAGGGACTTACCTTTAGTCTCTGGCACCATAAACAATACGAAGAAAAAAGCGATGGCACAGAAGCAGGAGTACAACCAGAATGTTCCCGCTGATGTTAGGACGCTCTGCGGAGAAAAATGTTTCGTTATTTATTTTATTATTTATGCATAAGTTTGAGTACAAAGGCACTGCTATTTCATAAGAATTTTCTTACTGCAGACGTGCGAAAGGAAAAATGAATAATGTTTTGTTAATTTACTTCGCATTAGATATTCGCTTTGCAAAACATCATGATTGCTTCTGAAATTTTAGCACAAAATACACATAATCCTTCTGGAGTAGTATTGCACGGGTTAGAACTAGTCGCCAGCTAATCAGGTTATAGCTAGCATTTTATGGTTTAAAATCATTTGTAGAAATTAAACAGTTTGTTAAGTCAACTTGATGTGTTGGCGACCGTACAACGCCGCCAGAAAAGCTGACTCTAATATATAATAATGTATACAAGGACTTTTAGAAGCATAGAAACTTTTATCAGATCCAGCCTTTCCCCTTGTTGCCCTCCCCCAGCAACGCCCTAAGCCGAGGCCCGTAGCCCACAGGGGGTGCCCTTAGCGTGTAGTCGCTCTGTTTGTAAGTCATTATGCCCTGGCTGGAGGCCTTATACTGAAGGCACCCACAGGATAGTCCGGTTAAGCAGACGACAACCTCTCTAGGTTGAACTGAGAGATACCTTTAAAAAAAAATAGAGACTTTTGAAAAAAACAAGTTTCTTTAAGACACACTAAGACGGTGCGCAAACCAGTCGGTCGAGACATAGTGAC
Source organism: Lycophotia porphyrea (assembly GCA_950005105.1). NCBI lineage: Eukaryota > Metazoa > Arthropoda > Insecta > Lepidoptera > Noctuidae > Lycophotia > Lycophotia porphyrea. Next base: position 13,486,500 of record OX465393.1, read on the forward strand.
ATTTTATCAGTGATGATCCGATGATAATGAAACCGTAAAAAATGAATTGGACTGACTTAAGTTACTGGGCCAGAAAGAAAGACATGGCGAGACGATCTAGACGCGTACCGCGTGGGTTGGTTCGATGAGGCACGGCAAAAGGGTACATGGATGGAATTGGAAGAGGCCTTTGCTCAATAGTAGGCCAGCACAAGCTATTAAAAAAAAGTAACTGAAAAGGTTATGGTGGTTGTAAAAATACAAAACGTTTTGAAAGCACTTGTCACTTTCCTAGGCCCTCAGTAGATGTAGACTGAACAATTCTGTCTTGGCAACACAAAACACTTTTGTTGCAAGTTTGCGCGCCATCATTGTTTTCATAGAGAAACAGTCTCCAGAGTTGTGCCTCAGTCCTGTCCACAGCCTTTGGAAATTGTGCCGCCCAGTAAAACGATGAGATTTTTTTTCTATTGGACACAGCCGTGAAACACACAATATTATCTCTTTTTTAGGGTTCCGTACCCGAAGAGTAACCAACGAGACCTTATTACTAAGCCTCCACTGTCCGTTCGTCCGTCCGTCCGTCTGTTTATCTCTCAGTGGGCTGTGTATCTCATTATGCGTAATAGGTACACAGTTGAAATATTCACACAACGTGCATTTCTGTTGCAGCTATAACAACAACTACTACGATGGTACGGAACCCTTCAAGCGCGTGTCCGACTCGCACTTGCCCGGTTTTTTCTGTTCAGATCTAAGCTTTTTTTTTTGTTGTGTTCCGTTGTGGCATGTCATCATCATCCGCCTAGCCTTTTCCCAACTACGTTGGGGTCGGCTTCCAGTCTAACCGGATGCAGCTGAATATATGTGTTGTGGCATGTGTTCCGTTGTGGCATGTGCCAAATATATATGATTTATCTCTTTCTTTCTTTCAAAAATTCATACAACGTAAATTAAAATACATAATAACTTCTTTTTTTTTTTCTTTGATGATTGTATTTCTGTTACTTCTTCAAAATAAAAGTTTATTCAGTAAGGCTATCATAAACAAACAACTACCCACTACGTTTCTAGTAATTGACTAATAATAACAAAATAATTGTTATTCTATATTAGGGTTGTTGACCTTTTGCTTCGGTTTGCATGAATAACGATCTTTAGGTACACCTCGACCACCATCAAGATTTATGGAATTGTCAATCATCAATATACATTTATAAATAAATAAACAGGTACAGCCAACATCAAAAGTTACTTATCATTAAAAAAAACTGGCTAAGTGAGAGTCGGACTCGCGCACGAAGGGTTCCGTACCATTATCTATACAACGTTAAACAAAAACGGAAAAAAAAACACGATTCTTGTATGGGGGCTCCCCTTAAATATTTATTTTATTTTAATTTAATTATTTATTTTTAAAGTAAATATACAACTAAATATTCTGTGAATATTTCAAGCGTTTACCCATCGCCGTTATTAATATCGACCAAAAAAACGGCAAAAAAGCACGTTTGTTGTATGGGAAGGAAGAAAAATTGAAGGGGGACTAACCTTCAATTTTTATCTTATTCTGTTTTTAGTATTGTTGTTACAGCGGCAACAGAAATACATCATATGTGAAAATTTTTCATGAGATACAGCCAAACAGACAGACTGAAAGACAGACGGATAGTGGAGTCTTAGTAGGGTCCCGTTTTTACCCTTTGGGTACGGAACCCTAAAAATAACGATCATCATTTCACAAACATTTAAAAAGAACCCCTTACCAGTAGTGTTATAATAAAGTATCACAAACCTAATTATTATTAAAATGAAATACTGAATTTTTTTTAGCTTAATTCATTTAATTTGACAATATACTCTTAACAACACACAACAACAACAACGACAATATACAACAATGACAATTTTGTATTGACAATGGTAACTAATCGACTTTCGTTACTGACCGTACTTTCAGGGCTTTGCTGTATGTATGTTTGTTGATTGCGATATAATAAATAACCGAAGGAACAACGCTATAAATGTACAAAATTACATTTCCAATTCATTGCCGCTGAAGTTACGCGTTATTAATAACCAGCAACATACCGTATGCATATAATAGGTGAAATATCCACATTGTTTCGAAATTATACATTATAGTGCCGGCAATTACGGTACAATTATACACAGAACATAAACAGATTCGGCTTTCAGTTAGTAATTATATTCGGACTGATAACGAATGCAGGCGGAATACATTAGTATTCCGCAAATTTAACTTTAATAAGAATTATATTATTAAAGTTATGTTTTATGCATTTCGGAAGATTAATATTTAAAAGTAGGTAATGTTTTCAAAAATCTTTGTGACTATTTAGCAAAGACAATCGATTTCTTGTTCAAAATGCGGTATGTTTTGTTGTTTTTATAGTGCCAAAAATTAATAAAATGCCTCACAGCCTCTACCTAATATCAACATAGCATTAGGGATATTGAATGCTTCAGTATTATACAATCGTCGATTTTCAAACTTCCGATCTTATGTGAAATGCCGAAGGCAAAAACTAAAATGCCTTGATATTAATAACGCTGTATACAAAACGCTGCGGCAAATTGAAACAACGAACTCAATCATACTCTACATAATGCAAATTCAGTATAATATTTAAATAGACTGTCAGACTATACTTACATCAAGAATATGATAGGACTTGATGACCGAGAACATGGACAGCAGGTTGACGGCGCTAGCCATGGCGGATAGCTGCGAGCGGTAGTGCGCCGGGAACAGCTCGCCCAGCAACAGGAAGGGCAGCCCGCCGAACCCGAGCGAGAAGCCCAGCATGAACACTACCAGACTCGCGATGGGAAGGTACCTGGGGGAACCAAAATTAAAATGAAATGGACTAGAAACTGATAAAACCTTTTTTTGTTAAACTGAAAGTTATAGTAGGAATATAGTAATGGCAAGGTGGACGGCAAGGCGTCTCTGGCGACATCTATACGAACTACGCGTCACCAAACGTCACGCCAAATCCTACATCGGTCATGCGGAGTTATCCACGAGGTTAGGATAATTGCATAGATACAACAGCCCGACCACTACCATCGGGCTGTAGCCCACGGATGTATCCTTCGTGGATTCAGTAAGCAAAGTAGAGCATGTACTCTAAGAGAAAAATCGCTGACAAGGTCAATTGACCAAACTTCGCGTAGTTTAAAATCCTAGAAACATCTACAGCTTTTCAGAAACTGCTGATTCTCAGTCAAAAATGATCTATTAGATTTAATGTTGTAAATTGTGCTAAATTCTTGATTGGATTCAAATTACAACTCGTTAACGCTGACAAGGTTTTGTTCCAATACGAAAACCTTATTAAAACGATGGCCTTTAAATCAATAATTAAAGTTAGTTACTTTGCGAGTAATATAGATAAATACAACAATATGTCTAGCTTTATAGCTACAAACTATTTACTGCTAGTAGAATTTATGATTTCTTACAAGTTTTCCTTGTAGGAGTACCTGGAAATTAATTTTGATAAGAAAAATAAAACATTTTCCTTCTGCAAATTATAGGACATAGATTTGTATGAAGCTTTTTATTTGAATAAAATTGCAAAAATAATGTTACCAACATGTTATGAACAAGTTAATGAAAGCCAAGAGTTAATTCATGTTTTAGTGATATTGGATTGATTCGGTTTTATCAGTTTTGAAGCAGATTTAGGTGGGCCGCGTCGGATTGCAAAAAACATCCTAGATCACTTTCATACATTTTGTATGAACCATCGCACACTACACAAGTGGACGATGAATTGCAAATGATGATTTATTTAGACCGATACTTGCTGCACTTACAGTTTGCACCATAGCGTGCAGCAAGTAATCATTAGCTGGACAGCCAGTGTGTCGTGCCTGTCGGGAGCACATGGGGGGGCTCACGAGTAGCGCGCGCTGTCAGCTGGCCGCGTCCTCTCCCAGGCGCATCAAGTTCAACCTTTCAAGTTCGAAGTGACTTTGACTTGTAAAAAAATATCGCGTATTGCTAACTTGATTAACAAACCACCTAGTTTGAAAAGGATTATGTTGGTTCGTTTGTATGTTAAGTATAATAATAAATAATAGATTTCCTCAAAGAAAATTGTTTTCGCTCGCAATACTTGACTGAGGAAAACGTAAGCATATAATTATTAGTCATTGTAGCTGGCAATAATTTATGTTAATTTACCTAAAACCTGCAATTTACTGGCACTGTTTAAATAACGAAATACTCCGATCAATTAAAGGCAATCAAAGAAAAAAAATATATCTCTCAATTCTTTCGTTATGATCACGCTAGTAGTGTCCAAAATGTTGAGAATGAATGAATGGAACAAGGGACCTAGAACACCCTGATTTTTCACGTTATGTTTAAGTTCCATGTTTATCATGCATTCTTATAAACATGCATAAACACACGCCTTTTTCCCCTAGGGGTAACCAGATACTACAGGACGTCACCTGCTACAATCCGTACATACTAAATTGCGCCTCATCCACGTTCATACATGTGGTCATACACGCACACCGGTTGCGAGTACTACGCACCAGATATTTCGGAATAACCTCACTAACAAGGTATTTTCTATGGCATCCTCTCCCTGTGTTGTCCCTCACATGCCTTGCACTATTTTTTTTTTACGATTGTGAAATCATCAAATGGCTTCTCCCGCTCTGGGCAGAGCGGAAGGGAGTGTCAACCTTGTACTGACTAAAACCCATCCATGTAGGAACATGGATGGTTCAAGGGCAAGGAGGGATCCTTGCCCTTTGTATTCCAGGGCTGAAGTATCTCTTTCGAACCGTCCCGCAGCCCTGGCAGGCATCGGCCCCTGCGGGCCCCTCCCTGTTTGCTGACATCTCTTTGAGGCGCGCGTGGAACACGAACGCGCCGTCTACACATCTGCCTTGCCCTTATTCGCCTTTCACTCATTCTCTCAACATGATCAAGACCATCTTTACCATGAGCAAAAAATCAAACAAGTTAAAACGAAAATGCTTCTTACCCAAGCCACGGTGACTCCTTCAAGTGGAAATAGAAGGCAGCTCCCATAGACGCCATGGACGCGCACATGATGGCCGCAGAGATCAGCAGTAGCGGTCTACGACCCGTGCGGTCTACCAGCATAGTGCTCACTCCGTTACTGAGGAGCTGTACCACACCGATTACGATGGTAGCTGTCATGGCGTCTAATGTGGAACCTGGAATGGATAGATAGTTGATATTTGAGAGTTTAATTTGTTGGGACTTACAACCCTATAACAAAAATAACCTGGCCGTTGCATAATCAGTCGTATCATTCCCACTGCAGGTAGGTGCTCCTCTGAGAAGAAATACACCCCATATTCCAATATATTATATTATAATTCCGTTGACCCCACCCCACCGCCCTTGGCCCCACTGGCCATAATCCATAATGTGAGCCCAGTGCCGTTGGGTGAAAGATAATTTGGTAAAATGAGAGAAGCCGGAGCTAATAGAGCATTCTTTTACAGTTTCTTAATTTGTGGCATATCGAGTTTGCTTAGAAGCTTTCAATGTTCCTTTTAAATACTTGATTGCACTGAGAAAAATAATAATCTTGAACTGTTTTAAAATGGCACAAAAATTCTGAAAAAATCTTGAGGCCAAAAAATCCTTAAGCCTGTATTCAGACAACAATTTCGAACGATAGATTTGTAATGTTTTGTTTGTAACCTTATAGCATTTAGTCCACCTATGTACCAGTATTGTACATGAAGTTCAAATAAATAAATGTGTATATCACAAAACTCACCAGCTTTCCTAAAGATCTCAACAGTAAAGAATATGACGGCGTCAATGCCGCTGAACTGCTGGAACAACAGCAAGGAGAAGCCGATGATCATGGGCTTCAGGACCACGGGAGAGAACATCACCTTGCGAGTGAACAGGCTCGGAGGACCGGCTGGAGCTTCGGCTTTCCTGTGAACGATGAAGAAGACAGTAGTAAAGACGACAGGGTGAAGTATTCAACATGTCCTTTGGGAAATATGGACATGTTGAATAATTCACCGTCATGCTATAAATTGATAAATTTTATAATAATGCTGCTTTTTAAAGGCTTATTCAGTTCAATTCATTTATTTGTCAGATAAATTAAAATATCCATACAGTCACAAACACAATTCGACAAAACACAAAAGTATTAAATAACATCTTTAAAATCTAAACACATTACATATGCAATTAAAATAATAATTTAAAATAGTAACGTAAGGAATTTTAATATAAACATACTAATTTAGAATAACAAGATCAATTCGATTTATTAAATAACAATAAATAAACATAAACAAGGCTTATAAAAATATTTTCATCTCCCCCAAGCCCTAAACATGGGCGCATGTAGGGCCAACCAATGCCGCATGAATGGCCCGTCTAACCTGTCGGCGACGACGGCGAGGAGACCGTTGCTGCTGCCCCTCACTCTGCCCACTATCGAGGTTGCCCTCCTGCGCATAGTGGCATAAAAACAGTCTACGCGCATATTGGCGAACATCCCCGACGCGCTGCAGAAGCGAGGCAGCCACAGCAACACCCTCAGCGCGTTATTATATTGAACTCGGAGGCACCGTAGGCTTTCTGCGAGTATGACACCCACAGGCTGCTCGTATAAAATGCAGTACAGTAGGCTCGAAACAAGGTGACTTTAACTTCCTTGGAGCTACGAGCAAACCTGCGAGCTATCATGTTTGCTCTCACCGACAGCGCCCTCCGTTCCCGCTCAATATCTGCGTCATCCCTCAAGTCAGGCGTCACAATATGGCCTAAGTATTTAAAACTTTTCACACGCTCCAAGGGCACACCGCACAACCTGACTGGAGGAACTTCTGTCGCACGTTTGGTCCCCGCTTGGAAGACCATAAGCACACTCTTCGCGACGTTGTATTCGAGGCCATGCGAGTGAGCGTACGTCTCGCATATGCCTATGAGCTCGCTGAGACTACCCACCGACGCATTCAGCAGTACCATGTCGTCCGCATAGCTGATGTTGTTAAAACACTCATCATCGACATGGCATCCAACATGGCGGCTGCTGAGCGCGACAATAAGCTCATTCATATACAGGTTGAAGAGCGTAGGTGAGCTAAAGCCACCCTGCCTCACCCCGCACTCCAACCTGTACGAGTCCGACAGAGCCCCCGCCCATCTCACGTTGTTGACCTGATTGCCGTACCAGTGCTGGAAGATGGTAACTATTTCAGGCGCAATTTTGTGGACACGTAGCTTTTGCCACAGCTCTTCGTACGAAACCAGGTCAAACGCCCTGGATAAATCAAGGAAACTGGCATATACAGCAGTGTTGCGGTCTGTGTAATACTTGACAGCATGCTTCAAACTCAGTATTGCACTCTCAGTGGACAGCTTGGGCCTGAACCCAAACTGGTTGTCATGCAGAGTTATGACCTTGTTTAGGTGAGAATTAAGCATGCCGTCAAATACCTTCGCGATCACAGTAGCTAATGAAATCGGCCTGTAGTTATTTTTATCAGAGATGTAACCTGTTTTGTTCTTGACTATCGGAACTACAACCGTCCTCATCAGCCCCTCTGGTAAATAAGAATGCCTGAGGCAGAAATTAAATAGCATCGCAAGAACACGCCAGGGGACTTACCTCTAGTCATGCTCTCAATTACTTTTGCTATCTGTGCTGCAGTAAAATTAGTGCTAGGTTTTAAGACACATTCAGATTCAGCATCGATCACCCTCGCGGGTGGATTATGGACAGGCTTTACACAAAAATGGTTTCTAAAGATATTAGCAATGTCCTTATCAACAGACACGCCATCAACGCTCACTGGCAGGCCAGTTTTAGGATTGTGTTTCTGTGTACCCTTCCAGAAGCCACGAAAGTTTTTTTTTTGCATGCTTCTCGGCAAGTATGTCCATCTGGATCTGGTCTTGGTGATTAAGACACCACTTCAACCTAGACTTAAAAACCCTTCTGCTGTTATTCATGCCCTCATACACCGCACCGGCTTTCGGTCTACCGCACAAAAGCCATTCCCCAAACCGCTGCCTGGCGTACAGATGAGCCTCGCTAACTTGTCTGTTCCAGCCCACCACTGTTTCGCGACCCATGGCCATATCGTTTCTCCCTGCTAATAATAGCGGCTTTAAAGGCTTATTTATGTTTAATCAACCACCAGATTTAGTAAAATGTAACTGCAAAAAATTCAGTTTTGATTGCCAAAATTAGTAAATGAACACCAAAATTAGATCCCCATTTTAGCGTGAAATTAGAACTAATTAATAGTTAATGGTCACCAGAAATTGAACTGCATCCGAGTCGAGGGAGATCCGGTCGACGGAGCCTACTTCTGAATGGTTTATAAAAAGATCGTGTCGGAGTGCCTCAAGTCGGCCAAGCCAAAACTAGTTTGTCACCACCTCATTAAAATTAGGTGATCATTTACTAAATTTAGTGATCAATTGATATTTTAGGTGATAGATGTTAATTAATGGTCACAAAGTTATTTTAGTGGTCATTATATTTATCCCCCTTTTTAAATGAAACTTTTAAGTAAATTGTAGTATACGATATGCTTCTTCTTTAGAATCAGCTTGAGACTCGCGTTGGACCATATTATATTCTCATAAATAAAGAAAGATGATTTGTCATATCCTAAACTTCTTCGGTGATGGGCAATACCAAACCTATCGTCACTTTTTAAATATAATTTCGATTATTCTCAATCTGTAATCTTTTTACCTAAATAATCAAATTCTAGATTTGTATCTCGATTCGAAAACTACGAGTAAAATAAATAAGTACTAACAAACTACTTACAGTTTTTTATAGTACCCACTATAAAAAACTGTAAGTAGTTTGTTAGTATTATAATGTTATGCACTGATGTTTACCGCTCGGTCCCGAGCACCTGAATAATTTAAATACTTTTTATAATAACTATTACCACGTGTAAGCGTCCGTTAGAAATCATGCTTAGTCTTTTTATGTCCAATCACGATTTTAAACGAGATTGCGTCATTAAGTGTAGATAATTATTTGAATAAAAAAAGGTCATCGTTTTATCAAATTATCGTTATTGCCATGTGTGCCCACGTGTACTCAAAATCCACAATCAGAATATCATCATCATTTCAGCCGAAAGACGTGCACTGCTGGACATAGGCCTCCCCCAAGTGTCGTCACATTGACCGGATCAGAATATGAACAAAAATAACTTTTTTTATGTTCTTCTTTGAGTGTAGAAAATCATCCTACAAACATCTTTAAAAGTTTTATGTCCTTTCTATCGACAACAATTGTGTAAGTAGTATGCTTTAAATAGGTAAATCCCAAACACGCGCCAACGATTTGCGTCAAGAACACGTAAATAGAATTATTTGGGAAGTTGTCACATCATCCTTATCGATAACTAGGTGTAATCGTAGTGCAATCGGCCCCAGGATATGTAACACAACGTGACCGGTAGTAATTACTTGAAGCCACCGTTTGCTGCCCTGTTGACCTCAAACAAGGTGAAACTATAATAAGATGAGGCGTCTTTTATGGAGTGAGATCTACTGGTTGGTCGTTTAATTCCATGTGTGTGTAAGTGCTTTTTACCACAGTAGTTACACTTTTTAGTATTAAATTTAAAACCGGTATCAGTTATAATAATACTATGCTTTAAATGAGAGCAATATAGTATGGTCTGATTGAGGACCTTTTTATTACATAAACATAACATCACGCCTGTAATCCCCAAAGGGTTAAGCAGAGGTGTACCTAATAGGACACCCACATTTTTATATTACTCAATAATCATCAAATCTTGAGGTCAATAACATAATTATATAAGAAAAGTCAAAAATAAGCGATAACAAAAGTACCAACTGACTGACTGTAGGACCTTTGTCCTACAGTAATCATAAGAAAAACATTGTCTCATCACTATAGAAAAGCAATAAAGTTGGGTAATTGTAAAAAAAACGACATAATTAAATAATTATCCCTTAACTGCACCATGCAACATGATGAAGTAAAAAGAAAATCGAGCTGCCAAGCACATAATAGTAAAGAATCAAGGAAATAGTACTATTTTGTCGTGATACTTGTGCCATTATTTTCTTGTATTATTATTGTCTGGTCGTTATTTCGTAGACTATAAGCAAAATAAACGCGTGGCCACCTACTGGGCCAAACTGTAAAATATAGAAGTAGCATGGGTACGACAGGAAGAAGAAGAAGACTGAAATAAATGTGGGATACAATACAGGGTCCATTCAATAAAAGATGCAGTCTTCAATAGTTTTTTATTTTACTCCGCACTTTGCGCAACGTCTTTCTTTTTCTTCAAGTCATATCAACATGGCGTCCTTCCGATTCCTTCTCCCTTCCCTCGTCTCGCTCTCTCTCTCACACACAGCACTCTCTCCCTTTCTTCCACTTGCGTTCCATTTCCCACATAAACTTTGAACTTACAGCTAAAAACTGCTAAAAACTCACGCTGAATACAGTACCAGCGCAACTAGTAACTTAGTAATCCGTAGGTTTACTTGAACAGAGACCAAAAGTAACATTTGTGTACGGTCGCGATATTTCCGCCTGATCAGTTAAAAAAAATTCGCCTAAAAAATCCGGAGGCGTCCCGCCCGGCTAGAGAGCGCTTCATGTTGTTAGTGCAAGCAAAAATGAGCTTAGTGGTGATCAGGCGGGAGTGTCCGCCATTGTTGTTGTACCTATGGAAAGTTTGTTTTTTAAACCAGATTGCTGGTCTGTGAGAACGACCAGTAGGCCACAGTCACTGTCCCACTACCCCATAAGCCTTTACATCGAATATTCTATTAAACTCTAACAAAGAACCTTCGCTAATGATGACTGATTGATGAGTGACTAGTGCAGCATCTAACTCACTCTGGGTAGTCAACTCCGCCACCAAACTTACTGATTGGTACAGCAATTGGTATTGGTTGGTATTAGTGATTGAGCAGTTCTCTTTAAAACAAAGAAGATCAGAACATACCTATGCATTTATTGCGTTAGATGGAAGGCAAAATTTAAATTTTGATTCCGGATATGAACTCTCTGAAAACTAGGAGTAGGGAGTCGGATGTAAAATTATACTCACTCTTGATTGTCTTCCTTAACGGTGGCAGTAGCTCGGGCAGATAAATGCAACCACTTGATGGACTCTGAAGTATCCAGACCCTTTGACTGCAGCCACACCGGAGATTCAGGCAGAGGCAGGAGTACCAAGAATAATGCCACTGGAAACAAATACAAATTACGTAGGTATTAATTATTTTCGCAGATACAGGAATACTTTAAATTTCTTTCTATTTCCATTTCCGCCTGGTCCTTGAAACCGTCTGGTAGTTCGTTTAGTTTAGATTTAGATCATTCATGAGTAAGTTCTATTTCTATTCTGTGGAGTATATTTTAGTCAACCGTTTGCACTAAATGTCGGCATCATTCATTCAATTACACATGCACCCCCACTACGTCACACTCTATCATTCAAAATCCGTCGGATATTTCTAATCCATTGCTTCATAGGTTCGAAAAAATCGTCTGCGCTGCAACGTATGTAACGCAATGACTTTTATTGAACTACCAAAATGAAAGGCATTGCCATATTGTGTTGTTTCAGCGTAGTTACGCAATTAACTTGCTGATTCAATTTTAAAATAGTCCATTTACAACCCACAAACTATAGAAATAATAGTGAATAGAATATAATCACAGAGTTTATACATGTAATATTTACCGCAAAACACAGCGGACAGGAAGGCGAGGTATCTCCAGTACAGCCAGTTGCCGGCCACGTATGACATGAGGATCCCAAGAGACATGGATAGGGTCGGCAGAGAACCCAGTCGGCCGCGGATCTCAGGGTCACAGCATTCACTCACCTAAAAATATATATGGGGACATGTTATTTTGTTTGTGATTTTTTAACTTCTGTAGGCCTAACTAGAACTGTGAACGATGCGGTTTTTTAAACGATAAATAATTTATAAGCAACAATATGAAACAAAGTATTTGTATTTGTATGATACCGCCGTTTACATACGGCGTCGTCAGTTTAAAAACGCTCGCAGTTATGTATTATGCCGAAGGTAAAATGATAACTTGTTCAATTGTTATAATTTCGACGTTGATTAGAGTTTTAAGGTGACCATGATATACGACTATGTGACACGCGCTCGCTACGCTCACATTTTACTTTACACACCCACTTTCTGTCACAAATGTCGTCGTCGCTCCGCCGGCCTTCGGCCTAAGCTCCTCATGCCAGCTAGCAAGACTTTTAGAAAAATTGCTGATTTCCCATGCGTTTTTGAACATTATGGTTACTTTAACTTTTTGTGTCACAAAACCACTTCTTGATGCTATTTTTCTTGTTTTTATCAACAGCGATGCGCGTGGCAAGAACTAGAACTAAATATTTCATTTGCCGCGGCATTATGTAAGAGGCGTTTGAATTGTCGATGAAATGTTGTGGCATACTATAAAGTGACAAGGCAATATACATTTTACCTTCGGCATAATACATACCTGCGATCGTTTTCATACTGACGACGCCGTATGTAAACGGCGGAATCATAGAAATTGCCTACCACATATATAATGTAAACCAATTAACAAAAAACTGCATGAAAATCAAGCAAATGAAATGCCAATGTTAATGAAAATGAGACTATGATGAAGATATGATAGATGAAGATATGATGTATATAAGGATATAGGATAAAAAAAAACACGAACATTGGCTTTCCTTGACTTCACCTTGAAATTCACCTTTATGATAAAGGTAATGGACCTTTATGATTATTTATAAAGGCAGGTCATTATTTTATAAAGGTAAAGGACCTTTATCATTGTTTCTCATTATTTATCGGTAAAGGTGAATTATTTATAATAATGACTCAGACGAGACTTCACGAGAGTAATAGCCGCAAAAATCCTAGCCCAATGCATATTCTTTAGGTGGAGTAATTTTACCGCAAAAATTCAGAATGTAAATAAGCACCTACATTTTATCAAAATGTACATTCTGCTGTCTTCTTTATACCCTTGTACAATGATCCAAACACCAGCTAAGGTCAGGTGAATACAAAGAACAGTCATGATATTATGACCAGAGATTAAAGACGTATTATATTTGTGCATATTACGAGTATATCATCTGTGTGGAATTATTTGTTCCGATGAGTTTGATCTAGGATCGTTATCGGAGACACGTTTCCGTGTATGTTATGGATGAGTGAAGTTACGTATTTCCTCATTAGTAAAATATTTAAATTAGCTTGTGTTCTGTCTAACAAAGTTGTCTGCATACTTTTCAATACGGGAATAACAACTACACCCATAGTTCTGGGTTCTTGCTAGTCATTACTATCACTACATCACTACATATTACAAAACAAAGTCCTCCGCCGCGTCTGTCTGTCTGTTCGCGATAAACTCAAAAACAACTGCACCGATTTTCATGCTGTTTTCACCAATGGATAGAGAGGTTCTCGACGGAAAGAATAATTTGTCAATTGTAGTACAAGTTTTTGTATACATTGGTTAAAATATAATGCTATTTCCCATGGGTTGCGGGTACGGGATCAAAATTTCATGATTACTTTTGGTCGCGATAACCGACATCCACACGGGCGAAGCCGCGGGCATCAGCTAGTTTAGTATAATATTGGATAGAATACGTGGTTTTTTAAATGAGCTTATAATCATGTTTGTATAGCAATAATACACGGTTCATAGCAACTGCCTGAATGTTTACATTTTTGTGCAACATTTGCATAGATTTACATTACAAATTGCGAAACCTGTCGAGTGTAACATTGAGACGACAAGGTATTGGTAATCTTCCTTGTTCTGCTTATTAACTTACTTCGTCATGACATAAACGAATAGATATTATTGGTGTCACTTGACAGGGGTTTATGGAAGGAAAAAACATGATGCCGAATAACATTGGGAAGGGCAGGAATATGGTTATGATCAAACGACTAGATACTACAGTGCAAACTTACGTAAACTTGCGCCGTAGCTAACACGAAGCCGACTCCGACTCCTGTGATTATCCTCCCTACTAGCAGCAGCGGGTAGTACTTGGCGAAACCCAAGATCAGCCAGGCGGCCACCCAGATGGGTGACGTCAGCTGTAGTGTACGCTTGCGACCCAAACGTTGCATCAGGGTTCCGGATAACATGCTGCCCAGGAAGGCGCCCAGTGGAGGAATGGCACCTGGTACATAAGAATAACAATTAAGTTTTAAATACACCAGCTGGTATAGTAATATTTCGCTAAAATTACTACTGAAAATCCAAAAACGAATTTTAAAAAAAATCCGTTCAATGATTTCGACTTCAGTTGCTGTTTGTAAATAATAACTCAATAACTTCATCAAGAGGGTTTTTAAATTCCTAGAAAATAAATATTTCACAGCAACGTGTGCTTAACCGGAAAAACGAAAAAGAAAACATTCTCCTTGTTTACTGTATCAAGGTAGGTAAATAGTTACTTTCTATAAATAAATGTTCGCAAACTGTCCCAATCGATTAAATATATTGAGGATAATATTAAGGTCTCATCAATTACTGGGTGGATCAACTGATAGGCACATTTTTTGTACAAAAACCTTGGCCGTACAAAGGGCTATCTGTAATTGCGACCATGACACAATATCATTAAATGTGTAAATTGGTGGTGTTTCTTTCGTTTGCTGAAAATCTATATAAGTACGAGTACATATTCATTGACACTGAAGTGCTAATACTTTAATTGCTGAAAATATACATATATATTAATTTACACTGAAGTGCTAATACTTTAGTTACTGAAAATCTATATAAGTACATATTCATTGACACTGAAGAGCTAATACTTCGTTTGCTGAAAATCTATATAAGTACATATTCATTGACACTGAAGTGCTACTACTTCGTTTGCTGAAAATTTACATAAATATTCATTGACACTGAAGTGCTAATACTTAATTTACTGTAAATCTACATATACATATATTCATTGACACTGAAGTGATAATAAGCATTTTTTGCATTTTTAATCAATCAGGCATATGCAAAGTTTTTGCGAGCACACACATATTGATACACTGACTTGCGGTTAGATACAGCCAAAAATCTTTTCATCATTAACAACACTGAACTGGAAAGAGGTCAGTTAACTGTATGTTGAGTGGTTCGTACTGGTCTATATTGCTATAATAGCACCAATAAAGTCTTTCTTATATTTGTGAAATCTAACAGACCAATATTATCCTATTAGTCGGTTGGATTGTGCATCTGAGCGAAGTTGCAGGTAATGCGTGCGTGGTTTTTGGTAGAAAAACATACCGCCCTGAAAGGCCCTAAAGCGGCCGGTATCCATTAGGAAAGTAGTCACTGAGCTATAAGCCGCTAGGATAAAAGAAGGAAGCCCATAACAACGATGCAAAAATAGCCGCTAGATTCTGACTGTGTCTAAAATTAAGGTGTCCACCCGCGCAATAGTCTCCGTACTATTATGCCTACAACTCAACGCCTACTCAGTGTTTTACTTCTACCACTAACCAAATCGTCTCAGCCTACTGTTCCTGACAAGTACGAATTTCGTAACCAAACATAGCATATCGCTTGCACGGGGAGCGTGATCGCTTATATCTCTACGGTTCTACCCTACGATTAATAGGCATAATTATCAACTTTAACTCTTCATTAATTCCACAATTTTGCCAATAACACGTAAGTACTATGATAGACCCACAGAAATCTTTGCCTTATTATTAAGATTTCTGTGCATAGACCATTATTTCTATACAAAGTAACATGCCTAATAATCTTCATTATTCATATTCCGCGACACTGTAGAAATCTCTTTAGAAAATTAGTGATTGTAGAAAGGAAACCGAAGAGACGAAAGCACCTCTTCCGTTTCCTTTCCGTTAAAGTGTCAGGTAATAAAGGACTAACCTATTTCCAGCAACTGGGCTTAAGTTCAGACTCTGGGCTGCTTCTGAGAAGTACTTGATGAATATAAGAAATAATAACATTTGGATATCACACTCAACAACCGAGTACATAACTTTAGTAATCGCAGGCTAGCAACGAGTCATGCAGCAGCATCTTGTTGTAATTGGGTTTCCCTTTAGCGAAATTGGTTGATGCCGACATAACTACTTCTTTACCACCAATTACATCGCACCTAAAGTAAGTAATCCACTTGCTACTAATTGAAACGTATGATTAAATCTGCGCAATGAATCCTCAGTCCTTACCAATCCATGATTTCTGTTCACTGCTTTGTATGATTTCCGGATCCACGGCCTCGATGGACGGGATCGCGGAGGCGGAGTAGCCCCTCACTAAGCCGATGATTAGGAATGACAGCGATGCGCCAAACGTCAGCCATAACTGTAACAAGGATGAATATGAATGTCTCGACTGATTTAAACCTAGTTCGTTCGGTGTTTCGTGAATTTTATTTCTGAATATTTCTGCTTCTAATTGATTCTTCCAGTATCTTCCTATTTATAGTCGACGGTAAATATACACCTTGCTTGATGTCCTTATGGATTGAGGAGCCATGTCTTATGTTTAACGCGGATATTATAAGGATTTAGTTGAAAAATATTAGTAGTACCCGCATTTAAATAAATATGAGATGGCTCATCAATCTATACGAACACCTTGTTAAATACTTAGTTATCTAAAAATCATGAGGGCGGAGCGTGTGTCATGCTTTCTGGCGGAACCACCTTGGCTTTACCAAGTATAATGTTTCATAAAAAAATCTATGGAATGTCTATAAAATTCTAGACCTATTAAAAAAAAAGTCTATATCTCTAGTTTCGATGTAAACTTTAATTTAAAGTGCAGAGTATCCTTCCCGGTGCAACCACCATCATATATATATCTATTACTATACATAGTATAAGCAAATATAGTTCAATATAGAATTGTTATAGAATTATTTGATATTCAAACAATATAAAAATTCTATATTGAACTAGTACCTTCAAATCCTCAATCTAATTTAAATTAAGGTTTACGTCGAAACTAGAGATATAGACTTTTTTTTAATAAGACTAGAATTTTATAGACATTCCATAGATTTTTTTATCAATAAAAAAACAAAATATTTTATTTCACATAGGCCCAGATGGGCACTTATAAAACGTCTACAAAAAGGTGCACGGTTTTTTATGTAACATTATACTTGTTAAACCAAGGTGGTTCCGCCAGAAAGCATGACACCGGAGCGTGCAGAGAAATAAAAAAAATTTGACCTCCTTTCAGACTTGAGACTTACACAAAGTTAAAAAAATACCTTGAACTTTATCTTAGTATCGCACGTGACCGAACATTGCAACTGTGTACATAATACATACATAACATCCGTAGTCAACACAACAGGTGAAATTGGCACATAATACGTGAACACACAGAAAACGAAAGTGTGAACCAACTTTAACGATCCAAATGATAAATAATTGCATCCTACTTCTATTTTCGTCCTTACTATATTTTTATTGAAAAACACGTTTTTTAAAATACAGTATTCGACCTATCTTTTTAAATTTGACATGGCTACCGGATGTGCAGTTCGGATGGGATACAACGACTATGCCTTATTCCAATTTTGGAATATACATAGTTAAAATTGTTGAAACTCTAAAAAGGTTTTTGTTCCATACTTATACATAATATATATTCCAGATTACATAATAGGTCAACTACAAGGTCAAAGCTACGACTTCATAGAATAAAAAAACTTCAAAGTAAACCGAAACCCTAACTGCTGAAGTAAGATCTCACCTGACAACGACCTATTTACCACGGCCTTGAAAAGCCACGAAGTGAGCCTCTTAAAAACTAAAGAAGTCCTCTTCATTGGGGATCCCCTATAAATACAATGAAGTATTACGACGTAAATAATCAATAATAAGCAATTAAGCACTTATATATTTGTGATGGCAAATGGGTAAACAATAGCGGTTCATAACCTTTTATCAAAAGAAGAAATGGCCCACGGCAAAAAGATAGTGCTAGTTCGTCCTTAGTCCAGAGTATCTTACCAAGGCTAACCAACTGTGATTGAGGGACTTGTTACTGTCATGGAAATTCTCCATAACAATCTTGGCGTGTCTATGAGAGGAACATCGCCATTAAAGTAATAGCCCAAGTGTCCTTATTGCATGTGATGCAAACCTTTTCACATGTTGCATATTTACACTATTTATACTTAATATTATTAAGCTGAAGAGTTTGTTTGGTTGAACGCGCTAATCTCAGGAACTACTGGTTCGAATTGAAAAAATCTTTTAGTGTTGGATAGCACATTTATCGAGGAAAGCTAAAGGCTATATAACATCACGCTACGACCAATACAAGCGGAGCATCAATGAAAAATGTCTCTCTCTTATGTGCCGCAGACGAAGTTGCGCGGGTCAGATAGTATCTGATAAACAAGTCCCTACATAACGTGATGCCTGTATTTCCTAATCAACCCTTGATTAGAGGCATACCTACCTACAGTAATCCCACATTTCGGCAGTCGTAGGGTGGGGCCATTGTCATGAGCCGTGCAGAAAATTAACTCCGGGCAAATAATGATTGTAAAAATGTGTGTAATAGTGTTCGTTTCGCAGCGCATCCGCAGTTTGAGAGGCGCGCGACGGTCACCAGTCAAAATAATGACAGGCAAATTACATAACTTGTTTAATAAATTGATCCATTTGCCATTCATGTCGCCATTTTAGTATTATATACAATTGGGTGCATCTGCCCGTAGCGTGACCGGCGGAAGAGGGCTATCACGCAACGTGATTGCGTTTAAAACGATTCACGTGTATCGCTGTATCATTCGCGTGACAAACCTTTCACGCTGAGATTTACACTTTATTTTTAAATACAGTACCCCTAACTTACGTCCAGTTTTTTGATGTTCTTATTCAAATAGGAACAGAAATAATAATTACTTGCATAAATTAATATTGTACAAAGCAGAGCTGCATAAAATATGGAGGTACAGACGCCAGCACATCAAACTACTACAATTTGTCAGATTTCTTTAATAGATTGCTAAAGCATTGTTCGAGGTTGAATTTGATTAGAAAAATCTGACAGTTTCGGGTAACTTAACTTGCTGGCGTCTGTACATTATTTTTATGGTCGTATAATTTGCTGCTATTTGCATTAAAACTTGATTCAAATTCAAGACTCGAATTCAAACTAGATCTAACATTTTGGGTGCCTCTCCGAGGATAAATATTTAGAAACTTGATTTAGAAAATAACACAGGTTGGTGACGTTTATTGATAAAGTTCTTAAAACCGTTCGTAGTTAAGACCTTTCCATCGTTCATAACAAAGAGCAAGCTATATTTCCTTTACCAGTAAGTACGGTCAACGATAAAAGTCGATTGACACTGCTAGTTTTTCACATCATCTTAATGGAAACAAAATGATGTGATACAATCATTCATTCATTAGACTGATTAGGCAATTATGTCAGATTGTTCACACAATTCTCTTCTGCTGCGATGTTAATTAAATATTTAGCTGAATAATTAAAATTTAAAATACTGAAGTGTTCATTATTTTTTGTCGCTGTAGATACTAATTTCTGGACTGTCATGCGGTGGGAACTCGGTAAAAATGGGCCATGTTCAAGATAATAACTATAGCAATATCGTTTCGATATGAGAGAGAAAAAACTGGCCAAGTGCGAGTCGGACTCGCGCACGAAGGGTTCCGTACCATAAACCGAAAAAACACGTTTCTTGTATGCATAAAAATATAAATTATTTAATATTTAAAGGAGCCCCCTTTAAATATTAAAAAATATATATTTTTATGATTTGTTGTTATAGCCGGCAGCAGAAATACATCATCTGTGAAAATTTCAACTGTCTAGCTATCACGGTTCATGAGATACCTACAGCCTGGTGACAGACAGACGGACGAGCAGACAGGGTCCTGTTTTTACCCTTTGGGTACGGAACCCTAAAAAGATCTTTAGTTGAGCACAAATCTGCACAATCCGATAGATAGAGAAATAATGATGCTTAGCGGTTTAATCCTCATTATCCTGTAAATTGCCACTGCAATAACATTTCGCGATTCACGTGACGCCCCGCGCCGTGACCAAGTGACCAAACTGCACTTTGTTTTTAATGCCATCGTGTTGGTTATGTCAGAATAGCGTCCCACCATACGAGAATACGAAGATGACTATTGAAAAATTGCTTACAAATACTGATTACCTGCATCAAACTTTTCATAGACCTTGGCCTGTGTGAGCAGCAATACAATCACGTATCAGGGAGCAACGGTAGGTCAATGAGTACCAATCCAAAGTACACAGTAAAGGTCTCTGCACACAGCGGGCGCGGCGCGGCGGGACGGGACGACGACGCCACACAGAGCCGACGGTTACCGTCGCGTCGAGCGGGACGGCTCTGTGTTGCGTCGTCCGTAATATCTAGTACATTACAACTGCTCAGTGTCGCGTCGCCGTCCCGTCCCGCCGCGCCGCGCCCGCTGTGTGCAGAGACCTTAACATAGTAATAACATTTGGTTGTTTCCAAAGCCTACATCGCGAGACCTTACAGAGAACAGTTATTAGTGATAGTAGGGGAGCCGTAGAAGGAATTTTGGGAGTTACTCGAGCGCGTCAGATTAATATAAGGGACGATACATTACATATTGACAAGTACCTCCAGCCAGTATGAGCCCTTAATACAGAGGGGTGCGCTCAGGGGGGACACGTCAGATTAGTAAAAAAAAAGGATCATCGGATTTACACGAGCGCGTCAGATTAAGATAAGGGGGGTTAATTACTAACTGACAAGTGTCAATTGCTAATCTGACGATTTGAGCGTAACCTAAGGGCGTGGAGCGTTGCAAAGTGGCAAAAAAAAAAATCGATGTCTGGATTTAATCGAGAGCCGTCGTTTTTTTTTATTTTAGAGGTAATCATACCAGAATAACAGCAAAAATATAATCTGACGATTTCCGCAAGCCGAAAGTTATAAAAAACGTTAGTTAATATCAGAACTATAAGTATACTTACCTTACGAAAATTCATCGAATTATAATTTTTTTGATATCAAATCCATAATATATAATATTTTTAAATATAAGTATAATTTCTCACACTTTTATTAGTCCTTCTTTACAGTATTTTTTTTAAATCGTCAGATTAACGATACCCCTCAAAATAATCGTCAGATTTTTATTCGGTGAGCCTGGGACATCATGATGAACCTTCAGTATGCTAATCTGATGCGCTCGAGTAGTTCAAGATGACGATTTTTTTTACATTTTCAAAAATTCGCTGTGTGCTTCCGTCAATTCCAAATCGTCAGATTAAGGAATTGGAGCATCTGTAGGGTTCACTGAATAACCCCTATGAAAATCAGACGCGCTCGAGTAATTATTTTTTTTAGGTTTTCTTCCCTCTCGCATGGCCACCCACACCACGCAAATCATCAGATTATTATATATTTCATATCAGAGACATGTTGGGCGATGAAAAATATCAATATCTGACGCGCTTAAGTATTTCGGTGTCATTGTTTTTTTTACAATTTTGAAAATCTGTAGACGCTTCCCCCACCGCTAAAATTGCTACCAATTCTAATATGTTTCCGCGGCGCTCGAGTAACTACACATTTAGTTAGCATCATGGGCTCCCCTACTATTATAAATAACTTGCTTTTGTGTGCAGCTTCGCTCGTGTTCATTTAGAATTTGACCATCAATTCGGGATATACTCTGTTCTTATTCTTAATCTTTATTGCACACAAAATAACAAATATACATACAAATTGCAATAATATAGCTTATGTGCAATGGCGAGCTTAACTCAGAATTGGGTTATCTTGCTGCAAACCTAATTCCCTCTATTCCTAATTTACTCTGCTCGTAATGATATAAATCAACCATGCATGATTCGAAAGAGACGTAGTGTCATCTATTATCATAAGAACGTTATTGTGGTTTTCCTCGGGAACAGTACTTTTTTTCGGGATAAAAGGTACCCTATGTCCGTTTCTTTACACCTGACAACGTATATGCAAAATTTCAGGATGATCGGTTCAGTGGTTTAGGCGTGAAAAGGTAACAAACAAACTAACTTTCGCATTTACAATAGTAGTTAGGAATCACAATCACATTCGATTTTAATACTTTTTTTTTTATTATTTTCAACAAAAATTACATAAGTGGCTTAATTCTGATGATGGGTTAAGTTCATGTTTGCCATGGTAAAATACTGCTGGAAATGCTTCGAAGTCAATAATTTACTGAACTAATTTCCTGCTCGCCTAGCATGACCAATTCCATCTCTATTCTACCAAGAATAGACAAAGCTTTTTCTATACAATTCGACATCTTCTGCCCGAGCATGGTGCGAGCCATGGACTCGAGTTTCTACGAAGACAAACACATAAATTATTTCCATAGCAATGGCGAAGTAGCTAGTAGCTAGTGATGTAGATATTCCCGAATCTCGATCACTTAGTGTTGGTGAAAACAGGACTTAGGCATTCCGTTGGGTGACACTTAGTGTTGGTCAAAACGGGCATTAGGCATTGAGTTAAGTGACACTTAGTGTTGGTAAAACCGAAATTAGGCATTTCGGTAGGTTGCACTTATTGTTAGTGTTGATAGAAACGAGCATTAGGCATTATCTGATAAAATCTTTGCCATACACAGCAGGGAGATGCAAGAGCCCCGGTTAATGCTCGTAGAGCATTCCTTTCGGAGTTACTTTCATTCTTCTCGGTCTAAAAACTGAGGCAACAAGTTTTTTAAATCAATATAGGTCAATAAACACAAAGAATAGTATTTAAAAAAATCTTGTCTAGGTCCAATGCACGATGTGATGTAGATTATTTGACATTTGTTGAGAAGAAATGTTTCTACCCCCAACTATCAAAAGCAAAAAATTGTCGTTATGTTTGACGTTTTAGACCAGATTCCCAAAGTGGTCCCAGGGGTCGACATCGACCCCTAGTAATTAACACAAGTCCTTATTCGAAACTTTCAAGACACTGAAGTTGTGTTACGTTTACCAACTTGTTAAAGAATGACTAATATTTTAGTAGAAAGTAGGTCTGTATCATTATTGTACTTTAAAAAACTCAACAAGTCGATAAGCGTTCACAAGTTCGTATATACTATTTCCAAGTTTAGCTTGAAAATTATTTAGTACTAGTTTATCCCATGGCTTCGCCTGCGTGGAGTTTGGTAGCTGCCTCACGGAATCGTACTACAGGGTCTACAGGAAGGGCTGCGGGACTGTTCGAAAGAGATACCGCGGCCCTGGAACACAAAGGGCAAGGAAGGAACATGGATGGGTTTTAGGTACAAGTCTGACACTCCCTTCCGCTCTGCCCAGAGCGGGAGAAGTCATTTGATGATTTCCCACCCAAAAAAACAAAAAAGGGCCTACAGGATAAAAAGTATTCTGTGTGTTAATTCAAGTTATAAACTATTTATGTATTTATAATAGTAGTCGGATAATAAAAACATTCGTCTCCATTTTTATTGTGAAAAAAAAAAGTAGCAAGCATTACGTTACATGACATAAAACTGATGTTGATGGTTATTATAAACTATTGTCTTAATTAGTTGTCTGTGGTAAATAAGTAAGTCATTAATACTAGTATTTAATCGTTTAACTCTGATTGATTCTTCTAGCTCTAGTTATCCGTGCAGGTTTAAGTGGTCTAGTAATATCTCTATCGTACAATGCCTGTCAATTTAAGCAGCTGGATACTTCCTACGTCATTATTTGCAACAAAGATCACAATGAGAGGTGACCTCAGTCATACGGATGTGTTTAAATACCAGTCGACGAGCAGGTGTATTATTAAATTTAGTGATACATTCTATCTATGTATCACTAAAAAGGTCAATGTGGCGACACTTGGGGGAGGCCTATGTCCAGCAGTGGACGTCTTTCGGCTGAAATGATGATGATGATGAATTAAAAATCCGGGACCAAGTCGAAGGAGCATTTTTGAAAACGTACATATATTCAAAATGAGTTGGAAATGTTGGAATGGCCATGCGTGTGACAATAGGCACTACATAATTATTACGGATGGTAAAAACAATACGGATCTGTAGAAAATACGTAAAAATATAATAGTATAAAACCTATTTGAATTTATTCATTGGTATAAGAACAAAATATACAATTTATAGTAAATAATAACAATTTATAGGAAATAGTTTAAAATAAAAAAATACGTCACAAATCACGTGTTCGCAAAAGCAGGTTGTGTTTAATCGAAAACCAATACAAAGACTTCTTAAATATTTTAATTAGTAAATTTTCGCAAGATCTTGCTAATAATTGCAACACCATACAATAAGATTCATACAATACACCTGGATGTGTCTACCACATGAAGACTAAATATTGCATCCCAGCTGTAATTTGCAGACCGTCAGAATCCCGATAATCTAAATCTGACAACCAGTTTTAGCAAGGGGGTATAATCCAGTAACTGGGTTGAGGTTAGGAAGGCTGTCACTCCTCGTAAAATACTGGTATTCAGCAGCCACTGGTTAGAATGGAAGCCGACCCCAACACAGTGGGAACAAGGCTTAATAAATAATGTCAATAAACAGGAAAACGTGACAAAAAACAAACTTAACTTAAAGAAATAGTAGTAAATTATCTAAGTACTGCACAAAGAATTCTTTTACGGGAAGTAATCGGCCTAAACTAGCAAACAAATGAAAGTTCCTGCATTGAACCAATTTTAAGAAAATCCAACAGTTTATGGACTCTGAATTGAATACAGTACAATATGCAAGCATAAATAGGCTCAGATTTCTTTTTGCAGATTATGGGCGCATGTGAAAAAGCAACAAAAACCACAAACTCCTGATTATGCTCCCGGCACGACTCGGCTTCGTCCAAGTAACACACAACGCTATATTTACAAAACCAAAACATGTAAAAAAATTCTATTGTTCGTCAAACACAATCACGGTTGACTAAACAAAAACTGTAGCGAACCCTTCCTGGCCAGACCACATAACATCACAACAGATCATGATTAAGGTTTGAGGGTGTCAATCACAATTGGCAATGGCTTTCAAAGCGTTTCATATGTGTACCACGAATTTCAACAGGATTGAACAGCTTAAAGTACGTCAGACCTTTCCATTATTGCTGATACTATATCACTTAATCATGCCCTCAGATACACGTGATGCTTAAGGAAATCAATCTCAATCCATAATTTATTCAGTTTTTATTTCTGCTCTTTGATCTACGAAATGAAAATTCGCCATTCGGTAGCCGGGCGAATTTTGTGATGAGTCTTGAACTAAACTCAAAATCACTGACAGTGGCGCAAACTGGCCTCATGAACCATGTGCTTGATTTTAAAGAAAACTAATACCGCATTACTATTTTTTGAAAATGGTTATGGATTAGCCAGGAATCAAACCAAATCCACCCGATTCTTTAGGGAACCCTACCCTACGATTAACTCCGATAAATAATACATAATACATAGATAACTATCGATAATATAAGAACGTTTTCGATTTTTTTCTGGCGCAGATCTTTTATCTAATATATCTTTGTCATCAAATACCTATAATAACTGCCCAAGATAGTGTGTGAAATCTTTGACAGCTAATGTTAATCCAAACATCTGGACCAAAACTAAAATCAATGAGAACATATTATTGCCATAAAAACAAAAGACGTGTTGTGACGTGCGTTTCGCACAGTAACAGTCCGGGTACGAATTAGATATAGGCAGGTATAGAAGAAAATAGTTTTGTAAATGGACAAGCAAATCTATCATGCTTTTGAGTTTCAAAAGAAAACCATTAACTAAAAATGCGAAACAAATTATTCATCTTTAAAATAATGTCAAGCATGTGAATCATGAATAACTTAGGTACCTACACGAAACATAAAAGTAAGTACTATGAATTATGTAATGGTTGGGTACATAATATTTTGTAAGACATTGTTTTTGCTACAATAAGTAACATAAGTAATTACGGTAAAGACTTCGTTATCTTATTTATCACAAAATTTATTGTTGTCCAGCATAAAATGCTACGTGATAAAGAAGATACCATTTATCATTATTTTAATTAGTGTAAGGAGAGAGTACCCATTTGCAAAACGTCCCTTTGTTATCTAAGTATCACTCATACGTTTAACGGCTTGCCAGTACATAATATGTTTGACTGGCTCCTGAGCATTACTCAAACAACGGGGCAATATCCAATACTGAATATATAACGCAGTTGCAGACTGATTTTTACGATTCATTGTAGTTTTAACAATAACATTGGGTAGAAAGAAACTAAGAATAATCCTACCCCACGCTGACGATAACGTGGCAGTAGGCAGGGCACAGTACTCGCAGAACGGATGGCCGATGGGGCCGAAAAGTTCTGGAGTGGCGACCGCGAATCGGAAGACGTTGCGTTGGAAGGCCTCACACTAGGTGGACTGATGACCTGGTGAAGGCTGCGGGGATCCGCTGGATGCGAGTCGCACGGGACCGGCCAATGTAGTGACACTTGGGGGAGGCCTATGTCCAGCAGTAAACGTCTTTCGGCTGAAATGATGATGATGGTGATGATATATCCATCATAGAACTCATCCATCGCTTTCCATCAGGCGTGATTGAGGTCAAGAGTAGGCCCATTTTGAAAAGAAAAAAGATTAATGAATTAAGTTAATGCAAAATTGCAAATAAGCTTTCCCCGAAAAGGAAATTTAGTAGAGCATTTGAGTTAAAAGGTCTGCCTTAAATGGTCTAGTCCTGAAATATAGAGGAAGTCTTTGGGATCCATGAAGCAATCACGTCTTGCTTAAAATAATGCTATTAATTTTCTCAGATATTCGTAACATTTTTTTCGTAACACTTTCATTTTTCGTAACATCTTGAAAGCGGAATTAATGCCTTACTTTTAGATTTTTGTCTTGACTAGCTGTTGCTCCAAAAATACTTCTATTATAGGTAATTAATAGATATTCCCGGGAATGAAATCTCGCTATTTCGTAGTAATAATAGTTTCGCCCTACTATCTAACATTAGTCAAAGGATTACGATGCATAACATTCTAAAGAAAGTTGCTGCAGAAATTGAAACAAACCAATCCACCTTTCAAGTACAGGCTTTGTAGAAAGTAATTAAATAACAAAAAGTAGTGTCAACCTGCATTATTTGATGCTTGAAAAGTCCAAACAAAACTTAAAAACCCCATTTTTTGTACATGTTATAATTACACACACCAAAAAATAACATTTAAGTACGTTTATATTGAACATGTTACGGGAAGAATTAGGAAATTAGGGTGGTTCTTTAAAACATTATACATATATAAGGTCCCATTAAAATAGATGGACAAATTTTAACACAGCGTTCAGTACGACTAACCGAAGATATCAAAGCAAAAAACACTGATTAAAGTGATTTTTATTTTGACCTAAAATAATAAATTGCCAGCATTTTTAGTGTATTTTCGTTAGTTGATTTTTATTCTTGTAAGTTATCTAATGTGTTTTTCTTATTATTTTTTTACCATTGTCCTTATTCTGGTGGTCTGAATGATTTCTAAAAGTTTGTCCATCTATTTTAATGGGACCTTACATATAAAAAAGAAATCAGGCTCTCACAGGAATTTATGAAATGAAATATATATCTCTCTAGCACAATCTGCCTACTGTAAAACACACCCACAAACACCCACATACACACACACACACACAAACACACACACAATCACCCACACACACATGTTTATATCTAAGGTAGTAAATAAATTGTATATTGCTGAGTAAGAGCGGAGTCTCCTAACACAGGCATTATTTGCTTAAAAGGAGGCTGTAAACACCAACTATTTTGCTTAAAAAATAAAGATTTTGTTTGGTTTGTTTAAATCACTAATCGTACAAAGAGGTTTTAATGAAACACGCACGGAAATCAACTACAAGCACTAATCGCTCTCCTTATCTCAAGACTCATTTGAAAAACCAATGACTTAGACATAACACAGCACTCAAACTGAACACGAAATTAACGACTTACCTGTTTCAACAATGCTGGCGATATTTTAGTCATCACGCACCGTTACAACCGTGCTGCTGAGTAAATAGAGTTGATTATAGCAACAACACACCAACTACCTAATTGCTAGCACTGTTTATACGCCGGCACATAAGAGCGCGATGTAGGCTAGTACCTATATATCGCACATATAGTTTAGCACAACGACCGACGACCGACTCCTCTTGGCCGTCATGAATGACTGTACAGATACCAGCCTCCTAGCACCTGTTTTGATTCCAATCCGCGCAAACGCCTGATCATGTGAGATGATCCTCCACCACTGGCTTGAAAGTCTCGATGCAATAACCTCGACAACTGAAACTTGCTCAAAAAGGAACCGGTTCAATAAAAAATAAGACGTGATGCATTTCAACAGAGCAAAATATAACTGGTTACGATAAGCGGCAAATAAGATGAAGTTATCCTGATGGGATGTTTACACGCTTTAGTGTCGATTGACTCACTTGTTGATCATTGTTTTTACTTTGTCTACCAAAAATGTGTATTCATTAATTCTTTGAGACTATTCAGGAGCCTTGCTAAGTCACACGAGATCAGAGACCACATGACTCATCAAGGCTGTGTAGTAACAGAAAAAAAAACCTGTGTGCAATTCACACGTGGTAGAAATGAAACCTTCAAAAATTTTGGCTTCAAGATAAACACTGTATAATGCTTCCTATCTCATTTTCTCCACGTTAAATCTTATGAATTTATGTGTCCATCTCTTTTTACTGTCGCTTTTTCGTTTCATCGACTTTCAAATCACAACGATACTAAAGAAGTTTTCACTTCAAAATGTTGTCAGGCGGCAGTTTCTTATTGGAACTCATTTATGTCCTCCTACCATGCACAAAATATAGCCTTGAATGTGGAGTTGAGAACACCAGCCAGATATACATCCTAGAAATACCCACGATTGTTATATACGACTATGCGTATTAAACAGTGGAGCACTCATAGCGATTGTTTATGGATTGCTTTTAATTTTAAATACATGTGTAAAACAAATGCACTCGATTACCTTTCCAATTCACTAAAGAGCCTATCTTTTTATTTATTTACTAGCACGTAGCCCGCGACTTCGTCCGCGTGGATTTCGAAAATACGGCCCTTGGGTAAAGCATTATTTTCTTAAGTAAATGCCAACCAAATAGAATTTTTGTCACTGGGACTTGTTAATAGTCAGGGCAAATTATGTTTTTACGGGAAACTGAAGTCGCTTAAACGATATAAGCAGGTCCGTGGGAATCATTGGAATTCTTGGGACCTGCGCCAATTGGCCAGCTCCTGATCCGATGAGAATGTACCCTACCTACCTATTACCTGCCCTATCTACCTACCTACCTAGTACCTAACTACCCTACGTACCTCCCAAGTCCCTACCTACCTACCTATCTAGTACCTATGAATGTTGATGGACGGAGAGGGAGAGGAAGGCCAGTGCCTAATCAACATCGGTGACATTTCAACATATTTTCGATGTGTTTATTTTATGGGTCAATTTCGATGAAAGTCCAGTAACAGTGTAACTTTCCCTTTTATTGTATTTAAAATTAGTTTTCTGGGATTAAACTGTTATTTATTAAAACAAAATTCGGATCAGAAAAAATATGTCTTGTCAATTTGACACTCGGGTCACAGATGGTTTATAGAAAAAGATCGGATTCAGTTTTGCACTAAGGAGTATTGATATCAACTTCGTTGCAAATCGCCCGCAAAATAACTTTCTCTCCCTTTTTAACCCCGTTAGACAATGAGTTTCAATAAAATACGAAACACCTCTTCCATCAATTCTGTTAAAGAATGTTTATGCAAAATTTGAAGTAGATTGGACCAAGGAATCACGTGGTCCCATACAAACTTCGCCCCCGTTTTTCACCCCCTTAGGGGTAGAATTTCGGAAAATCCTTTCTTATTGGATGCCTACGCCATACAAAGAACACACTCTCCAAGTTTCAGGTCTCTACGATCAGCGGCTTAGGCTGTGCGTTGATCCGTCAGTAATTCAGGACAAAGCATTTAGGATTAATATAGGTTCACCAACATTTTCCGTGTACAACATTCATCTTATCAGGCAATAAAGTGTAGCTAGGAATGCTATTTTTAATGTCCATTTTTTTAGGGCTCCGTACCCAAAGGGTAAACGGTTTCGGGTACATAGAGCAAGATAGGCGGTGAATCCTCTTAGTAAACTGACCTCTGCGCTACCACCGACGACGCCGAGGAAGTGGCGAAGTTTTGGACCAAAGAAGAATTTGCATCTCTTTCGGTAGCAACAAATCTGCGGTTTAAAATAGTAGATTGCATCGAGCGCAAAGTGAGTTATTAATGCACGAGTGTTATGTTGGTGCCCGAGCGCACGCGAGGGGCACTAAATTAACACGAGTGCATTAATTACTCACTTTAGCAAGGTGCGTAATCTACTTTTCTTTCAACTACCAATCTACCTACCGTGATAAAATATACCTACTCAAAATGAAAACTCAAGTTAATGAAAACAAAGTTTAATTCATCTTCTTTTACAATTTACAATTATTAAATGTGCAGTTATTAAAAGTGAAATTTGCACTTTTAATTGGAACATTTATTCTATTTTTTGTTTGGTTTGTTTGTGAATAAAATTAATATTAAATGCAAAATAAAAAACAGTGCTTTCATGAAAAACTGTGCAACAATGAAATTCCATACAACATTTCTGTACAGAAATGTTGTATGAAATCTCATTGTTGTTTTGGTTCTAAGCAAAAAAAATGTCCTTTGTGATCGGTTTTGTAGTGATTAATGATAACATTTCTACGTAGTTGAAAGTAAAATAATGAGTGTCACAGACTCCACACGAATTCCTATAGATTATTCAACAATTATATCAAGTATTGTGACGCAACTTGAGAGAGGCCTGTGTCTAGCAGTGAAATGCGATTAGGTAATGAATGATGAGTTGATGACACGCTAATACCTTCTACCATATTTTCCCCGATACACTATACACATCATCTGGTTTTCTTTACCGTTCTTCATAATTTTTGACGTGACAACGTCTAATAAATCGATGAACGCCGGCTGCATGCACGAAAAAGTGTCCCGTTACGCTCATTGTACGCATGCGCCGCTTTTATCTCTTTTATGACGTTGTCACGTTAAACTATCGTCCGTAAACCAACTTTACATACAACCAATTTTTTTATGTGACTGAAGGCAACAGTTCAAATTGTATGAAATTAATTTTTAGTACTTAATTTGATGCAAGATGGTATAGAAGTAACTGAAAAGATATTAAAATGACCCTTTTCATTGTAAATAGCAGTTCCCACATTTTTCGGGCAATGCAAACACTTTTTGTATGTCCCTTACTAGTTTAGTAAATAAGTAAAATAACCCCCAAAGAGGTTTCAGTAACTCCAATCATAACTTGTATTATATCTGAAGTATAAACGGGACGTGACTACAAAATAATGACATGATTTGCAAAACTCAGTTCTTACTTCTGTAGGTAGGTATATCGAGAAACGAGAACACATGTTTGAAAATATACACAGAAGCACAGTGTGTACACAGCTTTATAGAAATGAACAAAATCAAACAGAATTGTAGTTTGTCATGAGTTCATGACTCATCTTCAAAATCATTCATTATTTGGCATTGCAGCAGTACGCTGCATTTACCTAGCGCTAGACTGCATAAATGTAGGTGCCTATACATATATCATAGAAAATTATATTGAAGGATCTGTAGGGCTTCGATACCAGGACAATACGTAGCAGCTGCCAAAAAAAAGGCTCTGGTGATTTTGATGTACTTATTTTTCACTACAGGACTAGTGTTGTTAAGCCCTAGTCCTGTATGGAGACATCGTATCGGGAAGAGTAGTGTGGAATGCCCTCAGCTTGATGGACTGACGATATGAAAAGGTGACGGGGATAGACCGGATGCGGAAGGAACCGGGTGTTATGGCGTAACTCGAGAAAGACCAATGTTCTGAGTACTAAGTGGATTGATTAATTTTCAACATTCAACAAGACGAAGATGAAGTTCACAAAACAAATGTGTCTTACAAGTACAACAAACATTACACTTGGTCTAAAATTTTGAAATTATTTCTAAGTTTGCTTGAGTAACATTCAACAAGTAAATTTTTTTACGAGCTAACATGACGTAGAATCCAACCTTTAAAGAAGAGCATTATTTTAACATTAATTTTTCTGTTAAGGTTTGCTTCTTTTTTGTTGTTCATTTGGCTACGTAAATAAAATAGTAAATAAGAGTGACAGAATGCGGAAGAAATAATACAATTTAATAACAACCTTTAAGTACCTACAGTTGTAATGGCATTAACTGACGTGTGCCGTGGACTGGAACCCAGGCAGGCACATTAGAGTTGCGCCTCTTCTACCAGCACGAATACAGAGCCCGACCGCATCGTCGATGCTGCCGCGTACGATAGCATTCCCGCTGTACCAATGACGGCGATTCTGAGCGACAGGAAAGAATAAGAAGGGAAATTACTTTGTGCAATAAATTTGATCAGCTCTCAAAACGGTAGACGAAAACATGGTGAAAATTGAAAAGGTACATTCGACCTTCACCGCGTACTGGACTCGCGTGTTGGGTTGTGACTCCACTCCCTCTCACAAACCAAAAACAAATTGTTACCATGGACGTGCGGCTGAATACCCTAATCAACGCAAACAATCTCAGTCATATAATTCTCAAATAGCTACTTACTTTTAGATAGAATTATTGACATCGTTATCAAATGATAATACTCAACTCACTCCTTGACTTAGGATTAAGACATTAATTTTATATTTCTTATCAAGGGATCATTAATGAGCTAGTCTGGGGAACTAGGTGGGTAACTGGGATACTCTACCATCAGCACGGTTTGCCAACAAGTAGCGTGTGTCTATGTTTCAGTTGTAGAGCTTGTCTATGTTATACATGCAAATGAGACAGTTCAGCTTTGTCTCTGAGATGGCAATGCACTCGTGATGCCCCTGGTAGCTTCCTCATCTGCAATAATTGAAAACTGAAATCTGCATTTCGATGATCGGCGGTAGTTTAGATGGGATTACACTTTAAAATATACTTTTATTTACTACTCTACATGAATTAATTCATGCATTAGTTGATCTACTCCACGTTCGGAGAATCATAGCTAAAGTATACAACACCAATGAGTGAATTAATAAAAACCAAGGCTCAACCTTGGTTTTTATTCATTCATTCTTGGTGTTGTATACATACTGGTTGCTCAACATATATGGTTAGAAAACACCAAAAGAATAAACGTTATCCTGCTTGTCTAGAAGCTGGACTGTACGAAGACGCAGCAGCTGCTGCTGTAGCTGCCGAACAGCCCATTTCGTATGAACAGTTGGGCCTTCCTCGTCTCCTAATAACTGCAGCAGAGTTGAAGTAATCGCCTTGACCGAAATCGGTCGGATCACATCATCATCATCATTGATCATCATAATAAAAGGTTGATTTATTCAGTCTCTACTTTGATAGAACGCGGAACTAAAACTAAGTACATCCGCAACTTGCACTTACCAGGTTTTTTATTCACAAGCAATAGTATATCTAATTTATCTAACAATTTAAAGGCCAAAGAATGCTTTGAATTTACCTTCTACTAAAACAAACTTCTGTTAAAACTGTACCCTGGTTGATTTTGGCGCTATACCGTGTAGAAGATTTCGGGAAAATTTTCGTGTAATATCTACATAATATGTTAGTATTTTTATCAAGCAGTGAAGAAATTATAGAGACTACCAAAAATGAGTACGTAAAGATAAACTAATCACTATTGAAAATAGGTATACTGATAACCTTCCAGTACATTGAATACTTCAGCACCATGAAGTGGTTTTATTCAATTTTAATTTTAACCTTATCAAGCGGATATGTCTTTGGTAAGTTAAAGTTTGTTATTCAAATCAAGTTTTCCATTATATTCTCAATTTAATAAATAAACACTCTAATGAGCAAATATGGTGAAAAAAAATCAGCCTATTATCTGAGATAGTAAGAGTGGTTCCTTTTGGAAAACAATCTAGTTCTAATAGATTTTCAAAATGTAGGTACAACGTACAAATATTTATCAACATATTCTAAAACCTTGTTATTTTACATGGCATTGACACAATTTTGTCAAGGGATCTTCTATAAGCGATGTCATTTGCGTAAATCATCTAATAGGAAACGTAAATAATTCAATATTCTGATAATGATTGTTGTAGGTCAATTTGGGAAGTTCAAACAAGACTTCGGATATGTTACTGTAAGAGGCGGTGCACATATGTTCTACTGGCTGTTTTATACCACTGCTGATGTAGAAAATTACACTGATAGACCCCTAGTGGTATGGCTACAGGGTGGTCCTGGTGGGTCTTCTACGGGCATCGGAAATTTTGAAATATTGGGACCTTTGGACTTGTCCTTGCAAGAAAGAAACACCACTTGGGTAAGAAGTATTCAAACTTCGGCAACAGAAAATGTAATTTTTTGAATTACTTTAAATTGCAATATTTTTAATCATAAAAGAAATGGAAAAATGATTTCACAGGTAAAGAACTTCAACGTGCTCTTTGTAGACAACCCAGTTGGCACTGGTTTTAGTTATGTCGATGAATTAAGATTCTTGACAGTTACTAACGATGAAATAGGTAAGCTAGGACAATAATTGCTCATTCGTGATTAAACCTGGTTTTATACAGAATTTAATTTTAAAAGTTTATTATTTACACAGCCCAAGACTTTGTTCAGCTTATGCGTGGATTCTACAACAATCATCCAGAATTCAATGGACTACCGCTATATATTTACGGTCAATCGTATGGCGGAAAAATGGCGATTGATATGGGCATACGTATGCACGAGGTAAGTTAAGCCATGTTTGTAAAGCCCCGTTTGTGCGGATTTCATGTGACATGGTGGGTTATCAGTGTTAATTTAGTAGTCACCAACTTGACCAGAACCTTGTGACACAATGATGCGAAACAAAACTAATGCGAATATGTCAAAAGTTACATTTTGGCACTTTACCAGATACTAATTATTTTTTATGCTTAGGCGGAACAAGAAGGAACAATTGGTTCTAAATTGAAAGGAATTGCGATGGGCAATGCATGGATATCTCCAGTAGACGCCACCCTCACATGGGGCCCGCTGCTACTGGCAGCTGGACTGGTGGACCAAGAAGGGCATGATGAAATTCAGGATGCTGCCAAGGAAGCAGAACGGCTCTTTAATGAAGGCCTTTACGCTGAATCAACACAGCAATGGCGTGCAACTCAGGTGGTAACTCTTCACCGTACAGACTACGTCGATTTTTATAATATACTAACAAAATCTGTGAGCCGAAATGCACCAACTGACACAAGAAGCGATTTGGGTAGGTAAACTAGAACTAATAGAAATGATGGAACAGAAATTTGTTATTATATTTAGAATATTTATTTAATTTGCAGAATATTTAAAGGAAATGATGATCAGGAATGCAGCACCAGAATTACCTTTGGATTCAAAACAAACCGTCTGGAACCTGCAAACCTTGATGACGACACTAGTTAAAGAAGCTCTAAAAATTCCTGATCATGTGGTGTGGGGCTCGCAATCTGGTCATGTGTTTGACTATTTATGGACAGACTTTATGAAACCCGTTACCGATGGCAGTTAGTATATTCACATATAATTAATTCTGCAAACGAACTCAAATAATCGATATAACCCGAAGAATTGCCAAACTTAGGTGGCAATATTGCGCCCAAAACGAATGATCAATGGGGCCGATAAGATCTGGAGTGGCGAATCCATACCAGAGTGCGAATTTGGAAGGCCCAAAAGGTAGACCGATGACCTGGTAAAGGCAGCGGGATACGAGAAACCCAGGAAAAGGAGGCCCAACAGTGGACGTCATTTAACTGTTATGGTGAAATTCCTTAAAACCGTGTCCGAAATTGAAATAGTTCCCAATTCTCTTGTTTGGTCAAATAATTTGAAATGAAAAGTCACCGGGATATATTTGTATGTAATAAAAGTTTTATTAAAATTTCAGTTGAAAAGTTGCTCAATGAAACGGATATTATTTTGACAAAATATAATGGAAATCTTGATTTGATTTGTGATACTCCAGGTAAAATATTTAATTACTTAAGATTTGGATTTCTTTATTAAATTTCTTATTTCACTAGAAGTCAATCATGAAGCCTCATATTATTCTCTCATGAGTCTCTCGCCTCTAATCTATACAAATAAATAAAATTGAAGTGTCTGTTTGTAATCTTCTTACTGAATGCATATGAAAGTATACACGGTACCTACAACAAAAAGACATTTCATTTAATTTTTGTCTTTATATTTGTTCCCGCTAATCGCCAAAACGGCTGGACTGATTTTAACGGGACTTTTACTGGCAGATAGCTGATGTTATAAGGACTAACTAAGGTTACTTTTATTTCAGAAAAAGGATTAGGGTTAAGAAAATCCGATTGAAATAGGGAAGTAATATTTTTACAATAATGGCGATGGTGATATTGCAATACCTTTAATTTCAGGACAAATTCTGTGGGTTGATCGTCTGAAATGGCCTGGTGCTGAAGAATATAAGAAAGCACCACGTCTTCCTATCTGGGAAAACGATAAGTTAGAAGGTTACTACAAATCTTCCGGAAACTTTCGATTCTTCTGGATAAATTATGCTGGGCATAGTGTGAGTACTTACCGAGTATTTAGAGTACCTCAATTATTTAGTTGAGATTTCCAACGATCCATTGCAAAGTGCACATGCCTGTTGAAGTATTCATGGACGCAAAATATTATATATGGTAGTTTTGAAAAGAAAACACGAAAATGTGTCGTTTTGATTTTGAAAAACTTTTTTTTCAGGTACCAAGAGACAATCCAGCTGGGACCAATGCATTCCTTCGCGACATGACATCTTTCGGCTAACAATGTATCAATTTAGTAATTTTAGAAAAATTACATTGGTATTTGACTGGCCTAGTCAGTCATGTACGAAAATTCTCATCCTAAAAACACTGGACTACTTTTTATTTAAACACTGTTTTTTTTGAAAAAAACAAGATAAAGAGTCCGCCTCTATACTTTATGCTTGAAGTGTAAAAAAAAAAAAATATTTTTGAACTTTTGAGAGACATTCTGGAGTTTTTGATACCGAACGTGAAAGACGTAGAACGTACCCCACGCCATCTCTCTCCTCCTGTGTATAACCTGTGTGCACCGTAAAAGGCCGACTGAAAGGTCAACTTTTGCGTAATAGGCTCGTGAGAATCTGAACAAGGTGAATTAAAACTCACCTGCTTACCTAATGTAGATAGGTATCTTACATAGGAAAGCAGGTCTGTTTTTTTACAAAGCTGGTAGGTTTTTTTTAAGCTAGTGGGTTAGTTACGACAAGGAGTAGGAACTCCTTACCGTAATCTAAATATATAAAAGCGAAAAGACACTCACTCACTCATCACTAAATATCGTTAACCGCTTGACGTATAAAGATGTTTGGCAGAGAGGTAGTTTATAGTTATTAAACGTCCGCTAAGAACGGATTTTGCGACAGGGCTGGGTTAAGGAGGTCTAAGGGCTCTCGCAAGTTTGTATGAAAGTCCTTCATTTGTTGTGCTACTTGGTAGCCACGCGGATGAAGACACGGACAACAGCTAGTATCCTATATGTAGATGTTATCTAATGTTCATGCGTCAGTGCTGAACTTGGGTATCTTGGGCTATAAATATAGGGATATCGTATTGGCCAGTTACTGGGTTGTGGTGGTCAGACAGGCAGTCGCTGCATATATAATACTTAGTATTCAACTGCATCCGGTTTGTTTGGAAACCGACCCCAACATAGTTTGGAAAAAGCTAGGCAGATGCTGTGTGTTGAACTATTTACAATTAACAGTAAATTAGACCAGTCAGTTCAAAAATATTTTCATGCTCTTAGGTTAAAATATCGAACGACGATGGGGTATTCAGTTGACATGACCGACGTAAGATAATTTTCTTTAGTTCTTACTGGTCATAGGTAAATCGTAAGTCATTATTATTTAAGATTGTAAGTAGGGAAGTTTTATCTTATCATAGTCTACTAATTGGTTTATTGTTATCGTTCCCAAATCTTTAATATGGTAGCAAATCAGGCATTGCTTAACACTATCAGAACAAGATAACTAATCAGTGTATGGTGCAAATCATTAGGTATTATCTCAAGAAAAGAAGGATGTCATTATCAATAGATAAATAAATTACACTGATTAACGATAGTGCTTTATACATACTCAAACTAATAGTTGAGTACTGGACGTATTTTGAAAGTTTAAAATGGTAAAGAGGAGTATTATAGTCGGAAGTGTTATTGCGACAGTAATCGTTTTATCAGGACTAGGAGTACTGATATGGTGGTTAGTTACTAATGAGACGGAAGCAGAAACGCCAGATGAACCATCAACGCCACCTGAATCAGATCGTTTCGTTGTTAATCGTAAGTATCTCCAATCAATCTCAAACCATTTTTTGAAGTAAAAACTTCTTTACCATCGTTGTGATTTGAAAGTCGATGAAACGAAAAAGCGACAATAAAAAGAGACAGACACATAAATTCATAAGATTTAACGTGGGAGAAAAAAAAAATAGATAGGAAGCATTATACAGTGTTTATCTTGAAGCCAACATTTTTGAAGGTTTCACTTCTACCACGTGTGAATTGCACATATGTTTTTTTACAAACAACCTTACTAGCCCTTTTGAATTGATAAGGAGTCAGTTTCAAATTCGAAGCTAGTTGCCCGTTCTAAAACGTAGAACTCTACGGAGAAGAAATTATGTTAGATACGTATTATATTACAAAAACTGTTAAAAAGACCAGATAGTAACAGCACAACAGACGAAAACTTCATAATTATATCACTATAATAATAAACATAACTAATCAAACATAATTCTAATTCAAATCATGAAAGAATAATATATCATAATAAGCACTAGGCGTAAAAAAGTGCCTGATAATGTACCCTGTGTGAACGTTACAATGTTGACAATTGACAATGTTGACGACCGCCTTCCGCATTATTATCATTGCGTCAAATTATGTGGCTATTAATTTACTACAGGCTGTGCTACATGCATCTTCATGTACTCACATATTAACTAAAAATGAAATAGATATTTTATTTTAACCACCTCATGGATCTGCATCTTAAACAAAGTTTTTATTTACGCCATCAACTCTTTCACTAGAAGTTTTCATTTGAGTGTTTCTAAGTCAAATAACTACTCCTTTTATCGTTTTCAGTCTTGGAAGGTGATGGTGTTGGTGATTTGAATTATACCGCAGCTTTCACCCAGATACCAGATGTCGGAGATATATTTTGGTGGTTTTACCCTACGATCGCAGTTGGTAATAGTCAAAACCGACCCATAATACTGTGGTTAGATGGTGTGACGGGTGTGCCACCTAGCCTGTTGGCCAATTTAGGGATGTTTGGCCCGTATGACATCAATTTCAACAGGAGACAAACCTCTTGGGTAAAAAATATTCTTTCGTTAGTTGGTGATGTTCTGATACAGTACATACATTTATATTGCGTTTATGTACCTACTTTCAGATCAACAGATACAATTTGCTGTTCATCGATGCACCTTTGGGTACAGGTTTTAGTACTCCTGTAAATAACGATCAAATCCCTAAGACTGTTGATGAAAACGGTAAGATTACTTTACTTTCCTCGAGTATATTCGCTACATGATGAATATTGACAATTATGATATGACGTAGACTCTATATTCTGTTATTTTACAGCCGAACACTTAGCCCTTTTATTAGAATCGTTCTACTCCGTCCATGAAGCCTATAGAAACACTTCTTTGTACATTTTCGGGCAGGCACATGGGGCACAATTGGCCCTGGCGCTTGCAGCCAAACTTCATCAAGTGAGTTATTTTATTGCTTCTTATAATTTCAAGTTGATTTTTAAATTTTCTACATATTTCGCAAAATTCTTTATTACAGAGCCAAGCTGATTCCAACCTTCGTGGTGTAGTATTAGGCAACGGTATAATTTCGCCAGCCCTAGCGATGACAAAACTTGGCTTTTACCTCGAAGAGCTCGGTTACATTGATGCCAATGGCCGCGACGCTATAGAAACTTTATCTGAAGAGACAACGCAGTTGGTACAAGCTAACGATTTAGAAAATGCATTCGCCAGGTTTATTTCTTTGGGTCAATTTGTTAATGAGAATGCTGGTGCTGTAGCTGTTAATCTTGACCACATCGTTGAAAAGCTAACTAGGGAGCCTTCAGCACAAAGTAAGTACTTAATTATTAATAAATTGACTATTTTCTAGATTACAGATCATAAACATAATATTTTTTGTGTGTCTTTTTAATGTTGCTTTTTAACCATTTCCAGATCTGTTCGGTCAGCGAGAATACCTGCGAAGTGCATTCAAAAACACAGACTTTCATATCATGGATAGTGTAGTAGCACCAGCTTTGGGAATACCGCCATCAGTAACTTACGATTCAGGTCGGGACGCCGTCATTGACGCTTTTAGGAGCTCTTTTATGACTCCAGCTGCGGACAAAGGTATCATGGATGCAATTTTATTTAATGTTTACGCAAACGTTGTGGCACCCGGACGCCGTTTACTCTGTGATAGGTAGATCCGGATCTATGACGATACAGTTGAAGAACCCCTCCGAGTGAAAACGTTATGGGATTTCTCGATGGGTTCCCTATAAAAACCAAAATCCACCAGATGGTAGATGGATCTACCAGATGACAGTTCCTAACTATTGAAATGTATTATCTACCTATCTATCAATGTTCAAAAGCCTAGATAGATATTCCTTAGAAGATCACAAGTGTTGGATCTATTTTCGTGTTTTCTTACAATTCTATTACATCAGAATATTTAAATGTCACGCACCTGTTAACTAAGGTGAATCGGTGGCTGGAGCAACTTTTAATGTTCCACTCGAGAGGCTTTTTTTGTTAGTGGTATACAATACTTTCCAGACCTAAGAACAAACAGTTGAAAGTTTTTGGAATGCAAACACAATTCAGACCAAATAAAAATCGCCTATATTATGTGTCACTAATGCTTGAACAAACGGGTTCGGTTCCTAGTGCGTACTGGGGATCTGTAATTTGGGGTTAATAAAAGAAAGAGATTACATTAAGGTGGTTGCGTCAGGGTAGCCCGCCAAATTCAAATTTTCTTACGTTTTTTGTAATTTGCGCAAAAATGAGTCGCGCCAGTAATAATGACCTGCAAATTTCAAAAAACAAGAAAATTTGAATTTGGCGGAATACCCTGACGCAACCACCTTAATGTAATCTCTTTCTTTTATTAACCCCAAATTACAGATCCCCAGTAGGCACTAGGAACCGAACCCGTAAGATTCGATCACTAAAGATCAGATCGTGTCAGGGGGACCTGACACGATCTGATCTTTAGTGATCGAATCTGTTGCCTTCAACGGGATACAAATCCACATACTAAAAATCCAATGAAAAAATCTAAACATTCTAAACTAGTGAGTTGTGGGCAAGTGAGCATTAATTTTATCTGATAACGGCCTGAATAGCAGTATTAATGAATAAATGCCCTTATCGTTTTGCCAGTTTCAACTGCAAGAGCGTAAAACGTTCTGTTGACGGTATTAGGGATATATGTCGCACCTGTGATTTAGTGGCCCTGCAGGAAACATGGCTACTTCCGGAGGAAATACCATACCTCAGCACGATCGACTGTGGCTTTGGCTACACTGGAACCTCAGCAGTGGACACGTCCGCCGGCATACTACGCGGTAGACCTTATGGTGGGGTCGCTCTTTTGTGGAGAAACAGTGTGTTTCAGCAAGTTTCAGTTGTGGAGTGTGATAATCCTCGTATATGTGCCATTAAAATAGTGAGCAATCGTCCAGTGATAGTGATGAGTATATACATGCCTACGAATTCTGTGGAAAACCTGCCTGACTTTACGGATTGTTTAAGTACGGTGAGTGCTATTGTAGACGAATACGGGATTGAATCTGTGTTTATGTTGGGTGATTTTAATGCCGATATTTATGAATTGTTTTATAAGGAGCTTGTAAGCTTTTGTAATGAACAATGTTGGTCATGCATAGATGTTGACTTTCTGGGCTCAGACTCGGGTACTTATACTTTTATTAGTGACGTGCACGGGTCTTGTAGCTGGTTAGATCACTGCTTAGTGAGTCAAGCGGCAAAACAAGCTGTTGTCAATATTTATGTGAAACATGACACGATGTGGTCTGACCATTTTCCCCTTATCGTTGAATGTAACTTAGATCTTTTAACACCAAAGTTGCCTCAAAAGCCTAACTGTAACAACAAGGATGTAGTATGGGGAGTAAGAAAACAGGAACAAATAGATAGATTTACCAGCGAGTGTCATAAACGATTGGGGAGAATTGATTTTCCTACAGAGTGTACAAACTGTGCTGACTTCTATTGTAATAACCGTGCCCACGCGCGTACCCTTGACAGGCTGTATTCTGACATTGTGGCTGCTCTGCGCGGCGCGTCTGTAGCGGGTCGACGGTGCGCGAGGGCTG
This sequence comes from Lycophotia porphyrea, assembly GCA_950005105.1. Lineage (NCBI taxonomy): Eukaryota > Metazoa > Arthropoda > Insecta > Lepidoptera > Noctuidae > Lycophotia > Lycophotia porphyrea. The sequence goes on from OX465393.1 coordinate 13,529,200, forward strand.
GTGGGAGTGGGTCGCGCTTAGTAGGTTGGAATGAACACGTCAGAGAGGCTCACCGGGTGGCCAGAAAGAAGTTTATCGAATGGGTATCCTGTGGTAGGCCTAGGTTCGGTTTCATGTTTAGTGAAATGTGTGAGAGCCGGAGACTGTTTAAGTCTAGACTGAAAAGTTGCCAAGACCATCAAGGCCAATTGAGAATGGACGCTCTTGCTCGATTGCATTCGAATGGTGATTTTCGCGGATTCTGGAAGGGTACAAGTAAAGTAAGCGTGAGACCTGGTCTTCCGGTGAGCGTCGACGGGGTGAGTGACGATGCGGACATTGCTAATACCTTCAGAAATCATTTTTCTGTACAATCGCCACTGGGACCAGCGTGTCGGGATCTCTGTGCTGAGATACCAAATAAGACAATGGGAGTTCGTTTTACTGCAAACCAGGTGTCAAAAATTATTAAAGATATGACGAAAGGAAAATCTCCAGGCCATGATGGTCTCAGCATCGAGCACCTGCAGCACGCTGGGCCTCATATATCTAGGATACTGGCAATGTTCTACTCATTGTGCGTGAGCCACTCTTACCTGCCACTCGATTTAATGAAGACTGTGGTAGTGCCTATAGTGAAAAATAAAACAGGTGACCTTGCCGATAAAAGTAACTATAGGCCTATTTCACTAGCCACGATTGTAGCTAAAGTGTTTGACGGTCTGCTTAATACACAGTTAAATAAGTTTGTAGCGCTGCACGATAACCAGTTTGGTTTTAGACCCCAACTGTCTACTGAGAGTGCAATACTGTGTCTTAAGCATACCGTCAGATACTACTTGGATCGTAAAACGCCCGTGTACGCATGTTTCCTCGATCTGTCCAGGGCATTTGACTTGGTCGCGTACGATATTCTATGGAAAAAACTGGAGAACATTAACTTACCACATGAACTGGTGGGAATCTTCAAGTATTGGTATACGCACCAGGTCAACAGCGTAAGATGGGCGGGGGCTATGTCAGAGCCATACAAGTTGGAATGCGGCGTGAGGCAAGACGGTTTGACTTCCCCGACCCTGTTCAACCTCTATATGGACGCACTGATCGTCGCGCTCAGCAGTGCCCGTGTCGGCTGCCATGTTGATGATGTTTGCGTCAATAACCTTAGTTATGCTTGAGCGCTTCGGTCTGTGGCTTGAGGAGGTTAATGCAAGTCTGTGAGGAGTACGCGAGTGGACACGGCCTTAAATATAACGTGACCAAAAGTCAATGCGTGGTCTTTGAGTCGAGTAGTGCAAAATGCCCCCAAAGTATACCACCAGTCTATCTCAATGGTGTTCCCCTAGACTGGGTGAAACAATTTAAGTATTTGGGGCATTTGGTCACGGCTGACCTCAGGGATCATGCAGACATCGAACGGGAGCGGAGGGCATTGTCAAGAAGAGCTAATATGTTGGCACGCAGGTTTGCGCGCTGTTCTGATCAAGTTAAGATCACACTTTTTAAAGCATACTGCACATCTTTGTACACGTGCAGCCTGTGGGCTAGCTATGCTCAGGCGAGCTACAGTGCCCTCCGCGTCCAGTACAATAACGCGTTCAGGGCAATATTGGGGCTGCCCCGCTTCTGCAGTGCTTCGGGCATGTTTGCGGAAGCGCGCACCGACTGTTTCCACGCAACCATGCGCAAGCGGTGCGCGTCCTTGGTGCGCAGGGTGCGGGCCAGCTCCAATGCCGTTCTATTGATGATCGCCGGACGATTGGACTGCCCTTATATAAGGAAATGTTGCAGTAGGCATGTAGCCAGGGCATGTAAATGACTCATTAAACTTATTTGCTGAGTTTTTATTAATTTATTTAATTTTATTGTAATTGATTTTTTATATCTAAGATTATTAATGAAATTTAATTTACGTAATTTGTAATTCTGTAAATAATGTAATAACCAGTAATCTTGTTTTTAATTTCTTTATGTGACATTTAATTTTGATTTTATTGACATTATTTTATGATCTGTTAACTGTATTGATTATTATTTTAGAAATTTTTATCTTTATTTTAGAATGTTTTATTTTTATTTTTTTATTTTTAGTAATCGTGATTTTATGTATCGCAGGTGTAACGTGTTTTTTTTCTTTTTTCTATGGGGAAACCTGAAATAAATGGATTTTTTTTTTTTTTTTTTTTTTTTTTTTTTTATTTATTAATAAATTAATTTAACTGTGAAACAATTGTCGAACATATTTTCGTCAAACGGTACAAAGCTAAGCTAAGCTTTCATTTTACCAAAATATAACCTACCTAATTATCTTGCTTTTTTCAGTTGAATATATCCTCCAAAACACGAATCTTACCGTTGCTATCTATAATGGTAATTTGGATGCGGTATCAAATACACCAGGTAACTAATAACTGTTATTACAAAACTTAATTAAAACTCGGAAGGCAAACAAACGTAATCAAATAATTTAATCCTTTGTTTTTTGCCGCTTTCAAAAATAAAATGTTTGACATTGAGTATATAACCAAGTTTTTTTGTATAAAAATACTGGCAGTTTTTTCACTGAACATTGGCGATAATTAATAGAAAGTATTTAAAAATTAATTATGCCGAACAGGAGTTAATAAATCTTAGAGACTTTTTTACTTTTGAACTGGTAGCACAATTATCTATCTTTAATCTCTTTTTCGGTCACGCATAAAGGATTCTGTACATCAAACTAAGTAACTTTACGCAAAAGTTATTGCTGGGAAACGACTTTTTTTTTGGGATGAAAAATCATCACGTTTTACGGTAGGACTCAATGTAACGCACTCAAAACATTGTTTTAATGGATGGATTGAATAGTACGGGGGTCGTGGAGGTGTTAAAAGTAAATATCTTACTATGAAAACATATATTAAAAAAAAAAAACTTGTTAAAAAGTTGGAACTTTGACCCCCAATATCTCCGTAACTAGAAGGTTCCCAGGTATGTTTTAAACATCATGTACTTATTATCTCAAAACTTTCTGTCATATTTTCAGGTCAACTAGAATGGGTAGAAAATCTTGAATGGTCTGGACAAACTGATTTCTTAGCCGCACCCAGACGAACACTAGCTGTTAACAGATTAGTTGAAGGTTATTTCCGGAATGGGACGAGACTTCAATTCTTTTGGGTAAACGCCGCTGGACAATCGGTAATTATTTTTATTTTTTTATCTTTGGCAAAAATCTACGTAAAGTACAGCATGGTTCTTTTGAAGCTTGAGTGAAATTATCCATAGAAATTTTAATGCAAAAAAAACAAGGTGGTCGCGTTCGTTTCTACAAGAGTTCGCGCCAAAAATGAACCATGCAAAATTCTCCTCTAAGGAAATGTGTATGCTCTGTCTATTTTATCAAACCATAAGAAATATATGCCTATTTCAATATATTCCTACTTAGTATAGCAGTTATTAACACAATTTTAAGATATTTTCTTTTTTACAGACTCCCCTGGACAATCCCGCAGCACTGAATACTATTGTGAATAGAGTTGTATTATAATAACACTGACTAAGACTAATAAAAGTTCAGCTCATTAATTATGTACGAGTACATTCAATCTTATTCCATACCTATTATTTAACAAGGTAGGTCTAGGTTCAATATCAACCAACATTATTGGTTCAATATCTACCAACCAATACCAACATGATAACCTTAGGCTGTTTCCACCAGAGATGACCGAGGATCAGTAGCGAGGGATGTGTGTAAAACTAACCAATCACATAATATATTATTTAGCTAGAATAGCTCAAGCTGTGAAAAAGAAGCGATATTATTGGTTAGTTTCACACGCAGTGTTAATTAAGGGCGCTATGAAGCAAGGACTTAAAGAGAGGAAGGGGTGGTTTTATTTTGAACGAAAATATTTCAGGAAAGAAATTGTTGCTCGAGTCGAAAACCATGCGATGATAAAAAAAAAAGTGTGTGTGTATTTTTTTTTTTTTTTTTTTTTTCTGGCTTCGCGCGGTTTGTGCATTTAGCCAATATCATGTTAATTATAATTAGATTTTAGTGTAGGAGACAAAGGTAGGGAAACTGGAATTTATTAATATTATTTGAAACGGAATTTAGGATATAGGATCAGTAGGATTATAACTAACTATACTAATAATGAATGGTGAGATACAATAAGTTGACGAAAAATATGTATATATTACAATTTAATATTATTAATGGTAATGAATGAAGCTATACATTTATATACAGGTAAACTATTTGTACACAATAAAGAAAGTTGTGAAGTAGGAAAAGGAATACGGAGAGACAATAGGTTACTGAGAAAGGAAGAACGGTCATATAGAGGACAGGAGAAAAGAATGTGGTTCAAGTCGCCCACATCTGTGCCACACGAACAACTGGGATCATTTATTATATTAAGTTTGGCAAGATGAGCTGGAGAACAAACGTGACCGAGTCTCATCCGTACGATGACGGAGGTCTCCATCTTGCCAAACTTAGCCCTGCCAAACCACGGTTTTTCCGAAACATCGGGGTGGATCAAAGAAAAATAACGACCCTTTTGTCTGCTGCTGATTTCCCAGGCCACCTTCCAGGTGTCCAAAAGAAAAGTTTTAGGTAAATTAACAATATCTGAGCCGAAAGTTATATATGGAACCATGTCCCCACACTGCACCGCTTCACTGGCGAGAGAATTCGCCACTTCATTGCCCTCGATTCCAGCATGTGCTGGAACCCACGCGAATTGCAGGGCATTGCCCTCCGATAAGGTTCTATACGCAAATTCTCTTATTAAATAAATTATGGGTAATTGGGATTTATGTGCCAGTGGAGATTTATTGATGGCTAGAAGAGCACTTAGAGAGTCTGAAAAAATTATAACTTTTTTGAGCTTAAATATCCGACTGTATTCAATGGCTTTTAAAATGCCAAAACATTCTCCTGTAAAAACAGAAGTCTCCGGAGGAAGTTTAATTTTTTGCACAATTTTGTATTGAGAGTGGTAAGTGCCAATCCCAACACAACCCGTCGTAGAACGCTTGGAAGCATCTGTAAAAATATGATGGAATTCAGTGTGTTCGGCCAGAAAATTGTTGAAACTTAAAAGACAAGCGGGGTCTGATTTACATGCACTGTTAAATTTTATGATGGGATTAAAAAGTAAACTATCATAACTACTGCTAAATATGGGAAGTTTGTTGGAACGGTGAACTGGAGAAGATAGGGAAAGGTATTTTTTATAGCTTATAACTAAGCAAGGAGCACGCAAATATCTGAAATTTTCTTTGACTGGAATAGGTGTATCTTTATAGTAAAGATTTACTCCGGGAATGTTTCTCTTCCGGATGAATAAAACAGCCGCGCTTTTAGATGTTGATAACTCCAAACCGTTTAAATGTAACCATAAATCCAAAGCAGATAAAGCAGAATTTATAGAACAGCTAGCTTGCTCAATCGACTGGCTTGTAGAATATAATAATAAATCATCGGCATATTGAAGAACCCTAACATGGTCAGATAAGTACGAGTCTAAATCAAAAGTGTAAATATTATATAGAAGGGGACCGAGCACAGAACCCTGTGGGAGGCCTTTCCACACAAGGTGAGATACCTCTTGATCTCCAATTAACATACTAATAGAGCGTTCAGTCAGGATATTAATAATAAAATTCGACAAATTCAATGGAACCCGTAAGGCTCTTAATTTATTTTGTAAAACTGATAATACAACATTATCATAAGCTGAATTAATGTCGAGGAAAACCGCGACCATGGATTGATTATTAGAAAATGAAATCCGAATATCCGATGTTAAAATGCTTAAACAGTCACTGGTACTTCTACCTTTTCTAAAGCCATATTGAGATTCTGCCAAAAGACCCTTACTTTCAACAAACCATTCTAGACGATTTTTAATTAAGTGTTCAGCTAATTTCATCAGAACTGAAGACAAAACTATGGGACGGTATGAAGAAGCGTCAGATGGGAGTCTATTTGGTTTAAGGAATGGCAACACCATTTGACGTTTCCATTCGACAGGAATGTTTCCAGTGATCATAATAGAATTGATAAGATGTAAATAATAACTGAGGATATCTTCATGTAAATTAGCAAAAAAGGATTATGGGATGCCATCACTGCCTGGTGCAGAATCCTTAGTTTTATGAATAACACCCTTTAATTCAGTAAGAGTGAATGGGCCGTCTAGAGTCGTATGGGTGTCTTGGTTATGGGATCCGTTGGTTATTGACAGTATTGGTAAGGACAGGTTAGGGTTAATAGCCTCAGGAACCCAAGGCGGCGCTAAATTATCCAAAAATTCGCTGGCTAAAGAATCCGGTATAGGGGAAGGGTTCTTATAAATGGATCTAAATCTACGGATATTACGCCAGACAATCGTTGGGTGAGTGTTCGGTGAAATTGATGAACAGAAGTTACGCCAGGATTCAAATTTTTTCTTCTTAAAAAGTTTATAAGTTTCATTAATTAAGTTAGTAACAGTTTCAAAATTAATATCAGACATATCAAGGTTATAATTGTATTCCGCCTCTTTACGTTTGTTAACTAATTCTGTACACTCAGAGTCCCACCATGGAGGCGAGGGAATTGTACTATTATTGTTATTTTTTACAGGAAAAACTACATCTGCAGTTTCGATTAACAAAAGTGCTAAAGCTTCAGCACAACTGTTTTCATTGCCATCAGAAATTACAGGCAAGGAGCTTAGCTTACTGTCAACTATGCTTCTAAATTTGTCCCAGTCATTATTAATTCTACTAGGTAATTTATGTTTTAAATTGGATCTCCTTGATGGTGCCTTTGATTTGGAGAGAGGGTAAGAAATAACTATTGGGAAATGATCACTACCATGAGTGGAGGTTAGAGTATGCCAAGTTAATGAAGAGGCTAAGTTTGGAGAACAGATAGAAAGGTCAATTGCACTTTGGTTTTGGGTGGGATCTGAACGGCGAGTAGCAGCTCCTGAGTTCAAGATGCATAAGTTATGTGAGTCTATTATATCTAGTAATTCCTCACCGTGACAATTAGAAACAGAACAACCCCATGATTGGTGATGACAATTAAAGTCCCCCAATATTAAGAAAGGCTTTGGAAGAAAAGAAAAGAGATTATTCATCTCTTGGAGAATAGAAGAAGAAGGATGAGGAATGTAAATAGAAACAAAACAAGTTTGGTGCACCTTAATAGCTACAATAGAGATTTCCTCACTATGAGGAGGTAATGAAACCATAGAGAAAGGAGAAGAGTTCTTGATAAGTATAGCTACACCACCATACCCATCAGATCTATCCTCCCTAATGGTTAAATAACCATTAATTTTAAAAATATGATTTGATTTGAGCCAAGTCTCTGCTAAAGCAAAGATAAATGGCTCATATTTGTTTAAAAGGTATATAATATCACTCTTTTTGTTTATTAGACTGCGACAGTTCCACTGGATTATATTGAATGTGTTGTCCATTATGAATGGCTTGAGGTACATTGAAAGTTGAGGCAACGTTGGACGGTGAGATGTTGAACTGAGAAAGCAGATTGTGTAATGCAGAGAGAAAATCATTTATAGAAAAGTTTACATCATTTTTATCATTATTTTGATTATTAGAAAAAGCACAACCATTAGATGGCTGGGGAATTTTAAAATCATTAATAATAGCATTATGGGCCTCTTTATTATAACCTTGTATAGATTTGGGTGGGGAGCGTGGTTTCAGGAAGACAGTCTTTTTATAACTATTTGAAGCTTGCATTCTATTAGGTGAAGAGATTGATGGAGTATCTGCAAAGTTTTTAGAAGGAGAAGATAAAAGTGTGTCAGCATATGATTTAGTTACTGGGGGATATACTTTTACTGCTTCAGCATAAGAAACTGAGCTATGTGCCATGTATGATTTAATCTGTTTTTGTCGAGATAATTCAGGACAAGATTTATTAATGGCATAGTGAAAGCCAGAGCACAGACAGCAAGATGCATTTTCTATTTCTCTTTCACAGCTATCTCCAGTATGGCCTTGACCACATTAATAACAGCGAGGTTTAGATCTGCACTGAATTTTTGTGTGCCCAAAACGACAGCAATTGAAGCATTGTACAGTAGGGAAAATATATAAATCAACAGGTAATGCATTATAACACATAAAGATTCTTTTAGGTAGAACCTGTCCGTCAAAAGTAACAACTATGGATTCTGATGGCTTCCAAATGGTTGTACCATCAACAATGGATTTAAAATTAAGGCGTCTGACTTTTAAAATTGGACCGCAGCCAATTGGAACTGTAATATTATCTATAACTTCTTCTGGAGACCATTCTGCAGGAACACCACGAACTAGACCCATTCTTGTAACATTAAAAGTAGGTATAAAAGCTTTGTAATTATAAGTTTCCAGACTACTATGTGAAATAAAAGAATTTGCATCCAGAAAATTGGAAAATGAGAGAGAAATTTTATTGCGCCCAATTTTTTTGACGCTACCATTTATAATATTCTGAAATGCGTTATGTTTAAGAAACTTACCAAATGTGATTGGGTGCAATGTAGTACCATCATCAGGGGAAATAGTTTTCTTCTGTAAATGAATAATATAGGGTGCACTGTCAGTTTTGTCGTATGTTTTACGACCGATTTGCGCGGGAACAGCTACAGATGGAGCGTGAATATCAGCAGCAATGGTTGGTATTACAGAGCAAATAGGTTCTGTTAATGTTGTTGTAGGATCCGTGCAACCACAACCCGACAACTCGGAACCGTGTTTTTTTCGGGTGCGACGGCGTTTGTTACAGTTCTTGCACACATGTACGCGACTTCTTTTCAGCTGACGAGCCGAGGACGACCCATCAGTATCCATGCCTGACTCATTGCTCACAGTAACAAAATTGCCTGCCGGGGGGACAAAGCCCCCCGGATCAGGCGGATCATTAATTGTCAGCTATTTATTAGTAAAAAAACTTACCCCTACCGAAGAATATACACAAATTATAAGTAAATTAAATAATAAAGAAACTACGACACTAAAACTACGACTACTGATACTATATTACAATTATAATCAATTTTTCAAGAAAATTTAAAAAAGAGCGCGTCCGCCAATTTGAAAGTTTCCCGCGCTTTTTTTCGTGTGTGTACTTATGTACACGCGTTAGAAGTTATACTTCTTTTGCGTAACAAGATAAAAATATTTTTCAAATTCTTTAAAAAAAAATTATCTGTCGCCTTATCCTAGGTTTGTAAACTAGGTCTAATATCAATTACCTATACAACCTAACCTCCTAGCTCCAGCACTAGATTAAAAAAATATATGTGTGTGTACCAGAGTACACAGGTAAGAAGTGAAACTTCTTTACGACATATCATTTTTCTACTATTTGCAACTTCACGAAAATGGGGTAGATAAGGCTTAAGCCTTAAGAAAAACAATGTTTTCCGTATTAAATTAAAGCTATTTTATTATTATAGACATGCATACAATTAATGAGTAATTTATTTTATCATTGTTCTTATTATAATATCATTGCTATTGTTGTATTTCATCAATAATGATACATTATATTCTTTACGTCACTATACAAAACTTTGATAAAAAAAGCAACATGGCGCGTAATCGAAAAACGTGACGATACGTCAAAAAAATTTCTCCCATACGTCGATAAAGAAGTTTCACTTCAATAATAACCTATGCTTGTCAATATGTGACACTAAGCTAACTTCAGGGTGTATGTTGACTAGCTAACTTCATCATGTCGTTTTTTTGGGACATCGTGCGCGCGCATCTTAAAATTTCACTCTCATCATTTTTTCATAACGCGCCAAAAGAAGTATAACTTCAAAAAACAGAGAAATATTGAAAAAGAAATACAATTCAATTAAGCGTCGGTCGATCTCAGATTGCTAATCTTTAGAGGCATGCAGAGGTCTTAGTAAGTCCCTAAGGTTTTTTTAAGCACATTTTTTGGTTTTCCTTTTTTTGCTCATAGTGCCCATAACATACTATGAGTGCTATGAGCAACAAAGAAAAAAAAGACGGGTTGCACTCCGGGAGTGCCGGCAGAAGTGAAAACTTGAAACAACGCCATCTAGCTTAAATATCAGAAATTTCAATAGTTTCTGCAAGACCGAAAGATGTCGCTGCCGAAGAAAAAACTTGAAACAACGCCATCTAGCTTAAACTACACGCACGATCTGACGCGCACGTGAGTTTAACAGTTTTTACCCATTCCAAAAAGTGCACAACGCCGCTAAAGAAGTTTTCAAGATACTGTTTTTTTTAAACAGTATCTTGAATAGGAATACCGTAAAGGTAGTTTTTCTGTAGTAAAAAATATTCTTCTGATTCTGCATCTGAAATCTATGAAGTTAGGTGTAGCAAGTGTTAAATTACCTTAAAGCATAAACAATTACTAAAAATCTATAGAAGTCAATGGTCTGTCTGTGTCAAGCTCTATGGTGTCAAGTGTCGATGTCGATAGTGTCAATGTCAATATGGTGTTGGCTTGGCCTGCTGTCAAACTAAATAATTACATCGAAAAATATTATGTGTTTATTTCCATGTAATTGTAAATAATTTCCTTGCTGACCGTTTTTTTTACATATATCTACTTATTAGTACTAGTGTATCCCTACAAGTATTTACAAAAAAAGTGTGATAATTGGGCTCAGAAGCCTTAATTTTGGTTCCTTGTAAAAAAGTGCCAAAAGCTTATTGAAGCTCAGTGTAACTTAATTAAAATCGAGTAAAATGGCTGATATACTTGATATATTGGAACTAGAGCAACCAGCGTCTGAGATCAGTCGAGATAGTATCATACATGGAGACAAAGTGAAGAAGAAGTATGTGACTGCTAAGGCGGTGAAGCGGCCTGAAGGAATGCATAGGGAGGTGTTTGCATTGCTCTATAATGACAACAAAGATCTGCCACCGCTGTTACCTACTGATACAGGTAAGTTTTTAGTAAAAAGTACTTACTCTACCTTGTTTACTTCTAAACTGAGTCTAAGTACTACAAACAATAACCCTTCCTCGGTAGTCAGGTAAAACATATACTCTTTGTAGTAAATTTACTTTGTAAAGATTTTTATTATTAGATTTATTAATATGGGTTTACTGCTAACACTTTTTATCATTCTGAACTTTATATTTTCAGGAAAAGCCTACAAACAAACCAAAGCTAAACTTGGCATGAGAAAAGTGAGAAAATGGGTTTGGGCACCATTCACAAACCCTGCTCGCACTGACAATGCAGTGTTCCATCACTGGAAACGAGCTGCTGATGAGGCAAAAGAGTATCCATTTGCCCAGTTCAATAAGGTAAAGCTTACATAGGCACCTTTTACAGGCATTATTTAACTGTTGTAGAGTTGGTCAGTTCAGCTACACTTCTATGTAGCTAGTTGCCCATTCTTAAGATTTGTAGGTGTGTATTGTATGGAGATGACAGGCAAAAAACTCAGCGGACACTTTTAATATTACCATTTTTTGCTTTTGGAAACAGAAAGAAAAATAACTTATTTTGTAAACTTTTTACTATCTTAATGTTACGAAAAATTGAGAAAAAAAGAATAAAACAAAATAAACTGTTTATAGTAGGTATATTTTTCTTTTCAGCAAGTGACAATTCCGTCGTACTCGGAATCTGAGTACAATCAGTATTTGAAATCTGAAGACTGGAGTCAAGCTGAAACTGATCACCTCATGGACTTGTGCCAAAGATTTGATCTGCGTTTCATCGTTATACATGATCGGTGGGACAGGGCTGCTTTCAGGGACCGAAGTGTGGAGGACTTGAAAGAACGCTACTATGGAATCTGTGCTACGTTGAGCAAAGTATGTTTACATTTACTATGTTAATGATACAATTATTATTATTGGTTTGTTATTTTACAAAAATGTCCATATCTTTTTTTTTTTTCAGGTAAAAACAAATGTTTGGTCAAATACTGTTACAATGGTGAATGGTGAGAAACGCATTTATCATTATGATGCTGAACATGAGCGAAAGAGAAAAGAACAATTAAGGAGACTATTTGATAGAACACAAGATCAGGTAAATACCACACTAATCAAACCTACACCACAAATGCTTAGATAAACAATAATGATGTGACATCTCCCATCCATTAAGCCACAAAAGTCCACTGCTGGCCTCTCAAGGTATGCCTTATCGTCCTGTCCCCTGCCGACTACATTTAGTCTGTACCAGCCATGTTTTTAATCCATCTAATTGGGAAACCTGAACTCATTTCAAGAATTCCCTAAATTAAAAAAAAGAAAATCTTTTTTTAGATTGATGAAGAACAAATGCTGCTAACTGAATTGAAGAAGATCGAGGCCAGAAAGCGTGAGAGAGAAAGAAAGACACAGGATTTGCAGAAGCTGATATCGAGAGCGGACAGCGGCAATTTGCCTCCTATAAGCCAAGTTAACAATAATAATGAGGGTACCAGTACTCCCTCGAACACGGCTTCTAGTATAGCCAGGCGCCATGACAGGAAGCTGCATAAGAAGAAGCTTACTACTCAACAAAGACCTGTACGGGCTGTGGAAAGTGTTGTAAGTATGATGAGTTTATGTTATCTAAATATGATTGTTTGTCATTTTCAAAGATTTATAAATCTTGCTAATTATTATGGATTACATTTGACAAATTCGGGATTATCAAGCTTGATTTAAGTTGATATCGAAGCCTTACAAGTTTATTGCAGTATGCCATGCAATATAACAAAAAACTTCTTTGACAAAAAGCTTCTTCTGTCTGGCTCTAACTATTTCCTCATGTGGTGCTCTAATAATGTAATAAACAGCAGGTTTAAAGTATTTTTTATTAACAATATTATTTAACATTACAGACTGTGGAATGGTCAGGCATCAAGTTCCCCGAAGCACGCGGCACTGGGGTTTGGCTGCGTTCACAACGCATGAAGCTGCCTCCCGGAGTAGGGCAGAGGAAGACCAAGGCCATAGAGCAGGAGCTGAGACTTATGAATATTGGTTTGTTAATTTTAATTTGTCTTAGGCCGCTGCCTCGAATTTTGCGGGCAGCGGGGCGGCGGCGGCGGCGGCGACGCTTGACTGGAGTGCACCGCTCCCGCGCCGCTGTTTTCGAGAACCGGTCCATTTAAATGTACGCATAAGATCCTGCCGCTCCCGCGCCGCCGCCGCCCCGCTGCCCGCAAGATTCGAGGCAGAGGCCTAAGGAAGCGATGGCGATGGTCTTACAATGATGATGACGACCAGAGGCCGTAGAAGGCCCTGGAAGGGCTTAGAATGCGACTATTAAGTAAATTCGAAAGACAATCAGCAAATTCGAACGATTTTTTTCATCGGAAATACAGCTGTCTTATTATTTATTGTTATAGCATTTTATTTTAAATTTTTGCGACAAACACATTAACTTCACCCATAATATATGAGTAGTCAAAAAACACAAAAAAAATGTTATGTGAAAAAACGAGCACCCCCGCACATTTCCTGGGCCCACAAACATAAATAAACTCATGAGTTTACAAAATAATCTCATCAGTCATCAATTTAAAATTTTAAAACTGACAATGTATTTTTACTTTCAGATATTGCTCCCACACCAACTGAGGCAATCTGCAAACATTTCAACGAGTTACGATCTGATCTAGCTCTGGCTTTGGACTTAAAGAATGCGCTCGCTTCATGCGAATTTGAACTACAAGCTTTACGACACCAATATGAAGCTCTCAATCCTGGGAAGGTATGTTCTATAATAAAATAACATTATGTGGCGGTGTTGGAGATATGTTATGTGTGCAATGATCTGGACTGGACTAGGCCAGATGTGGAAAGAATTGAGTGAGATGATGTACCTTGAGAGATCCTAGTAGTAAGAAAATCTTGTCAAACGTATTTATCTGATATCTTTGTTTCAGACACTCACTATTCCACCATCAATATGCAATATGGTGGCTGACAATGAAACTAAACCAGTTGGTGAAATAATTGATGTTGTTGGATCTCCTAGTGCACACAACACAACCATCTAGGATTTCAGGTGTACCTAATACCCATAGCCCATAGATGAGGGGTTTTAATTAATGCCTTGGTGAACTATATCCCTTTGTGAAGGCGATGGAATAAGATCATGCTTCTATTGTTAACCTTTTGACCGCTTGGCTAAATATCAATTGCGCGCAGCTACAAATCGATAAAATAATACCTACAATAAATAAGCTTCAATACTTAGAGCTATGAGACATAATTTTAGAAACAATTGTTGTAAATAATATATCTATTTAATAATGGTTTTAGTTGTACCACGCAGTTAATAAAACGAAAATAGAACGAAAAAGTCATGCATGTTCTCTGTCGACTGTCTGCCAAGCAGCCATAAAAGATATTAAAATCAATAGTTTACTTCGTTGCGCTTCTGCTTGATGTGCCCTTTGTCTCTGAGCAATAAAGTCAGGGTCTACAGCTCAGTCATAAAACCCATTTGGACTTATGGAATACAATTATGGTCCTCGGCTTCCTAATCAAACATCCTTTGCCTCCAAAGAGCTCAAAACAACATCCTAAACACTATAAGTGGTGCTGCCTGGTTCACCCGCAACTCATAGATTCATGAATACCTCAACATGAAGACTGTTATGGAAGAATCCAAACAGTACAAAGACAAATATACAGATCGACTGAAACATCACCCTAACCCATTGACAAGTACGCTTCTAATGTGCAATCCAATTAATTGCCTGAAAAGAGCAAATGTGCTATTCTAATAAGGAGAGTTAGGGGGATGGCGCTAACTCACCAAAATACTATCTACATACTTCAACCCATCTGATTATAGTCTACGGACTGATCGCAGATGGACCTTTAAAAAAAAAAAACTGTCGCAAAAATACGACACGAGTGGTAGCGGCACGGAAATATGTGTTGCATAAATGCGACATAAGCGGTCAACAGGTTGAAAATGTTAACTGCATGCATACATGGTGATATTTCATCCAAACTATACATATTAACTTAAAATTATGCCAAGAAAAAAAGAGTAAGATTCTTCTGTTACTAAATGTAAGTTGTGCTCTACTTTGCAAGCCATGTGGTTGATGACAATTGGCTCACTTCATTTTCATATCGTGTGTACAAATAGTTTTTTATTAAAACAGCCCCAACATCTACCACATTGCCATATGTATAAAACTATGATGTTTTTACTTTTCAATATCATACCATATTCCTAGAAAATATAGTATTGATAGCTGGTCTAGTACCTAAAATATAATGTATTAAAGAGATATGTGTAATATGTACTCAAATTAAACAAGGACTTTTGAATACATTGTATTTTATTAAAATTGTTGTTATACTAAATTGCACCTTTGGGTGCTCCATAAGCATCAGGCATTCTCTCGATTGTGTATTTGTGTTCAGCGACATACATTATGGGAACTCCTGGTATTTTCCTTATCCTTCTTTTCAAATCTTTGTCATTAGTAGCCACTATATAACACTTGTGCTGTGTTACCCGCTGCACAATACAGTCATCGGCATAAGTTCCTTTATGCAAACATGTGATCCGTTCAAAGCGTGGATCTTTTATTATTCTTAAAGCAACACGATATTTTCGGCCAAGTTTCTCCAACTCTGCCAATACGCAGTCGGTTATGTATGGAATACATTTGGCATATAAACAGTCCATCATACTCTGTATTAAGTCTAATTTGTTTTTAATTGAGAAATTGATAAAATTGGTGTCAATGAGAATATGGTAAGGTGGGCCTAGCTGCGTGTTATACTGAAAGAACAATGCTGAGCTTGCTTGGGGTGCTTCACGTATTTTTAACTCGTGCGGATCAATTTTTTTCTTCTTTGGTTCAACTCTTTCTGCGGGTTTGATCCTGCTATCACTGAGACTGATAAGTTTTTTCATTTTAGCGAATTTCCGTTCCACTATTTTTCGAGTTTTTCTTTGTTTTCCCTGAAATTAACTGAATTTAGATGGTGTTTTTTGGTAGTCAATATCAAGTAAAGCAGTAAATAAGACTTACCATGTTTGCAGATGTTAATAATGAATTATTTTCTTATCTTAGTAATGTTATTTGAGCAGTTCGTTCGGAACAGTTGTTAAATTTTATTAAAAATACAATTCGTGAACAAAATAACCTCGCAACAATTTTCAATGAGGTTAATCTTAAATCTATTTTTTTTTTGTTACATTCACAGATTATTTACAAAACACTTGACAGCACGAGCACAGATTACTATTTTTAGTCGAGTGGTGTTCTAATAATTATGGTGGGGCTACACTAGCAGGCTATGGCGAATAATCGCGATAAGTGTGGCCGGGTAGTTGCATCGCGTCGTAATCGGGCGATAACGAATGCTTGTCGGGGCACTGTCCGTAAACTGGCACGCATCAAAGGATTTGGCGATAAAGTTGAAAATCTATTCAATAAATTTGACACTGGTGCCGATTCCCTTGTTCACAAACTAAACTAAATTTAAGTTGAGTGCATCTTTTTCTTTCTATTTCATTATGAAAAGGACAGAAGATAAATATTAGTTTAGTCCTGTCAAATTAGTCAGCACCTGAATTTGATGTAATTTTAGTAGTCAACTTTTTAATCACGTCTAAACTTGTGTCAGGCGCTGGTTAATTTGACAGGACTAAACTAAAATGTATCTTCTGTCCTTTTCTTAATGAAATAGAAAGAAAAAGATGCACTCAACTTAAATTTAGTTCAGTTTGTGAACTAGGGAATCGGCACCAGTGTCCCTCTGACACAATCTGATCTTTAGTGATCGAATCTATTGCCTTCAACCGGATACAAACCCACACTAAAAATCCAATGAAAATCTAAACTTTCTAAATTATTGAGTTGTGGGCAAGTGAGCATTGCACTGAACTTTTTGGTTTAGTTTGTAAACAAGGGAATCGGCACCACTGTAGTAGCTAGCTAGTGTATTTGTGATTTTTTGTACTGTATGGACTGGAGCAACAAAAAGTAATGGAGTGTATTAAATTTTATGAAACAGAGTATTATATGGAATCCTACTAGGATTCCATATAATACTCTGTATACAGTAAATAGACTACAAAAAAAAATTATGTACGATGCATGGGTAAGAATTTAAAATAAGTTCAGTTGGCCTACCACAGTAGAAGATTCTTTGATGTAATATTACAGAGCCTATCTCAATAAAATGAAGAAATCGATCAAGTTAGGAGCTGGCGCCGATGACTTATTACAAAACAAATTGGTTCGCCTGTTCGGCAATGAACACGGAACGATGTGCGCGCCAACGTGACATGGATCTAATGTAGACATGGGCGCGCCAACGCGACGCGAATGTTCATCAGATATCACCATCCGAAACTCACATCGATCTACCCGAAACAGTCAAATTTTCCCAATCAACCTTGAACCTAATGCTGTAGCGATAAAGTTGAAAATCTATTAAAGAGAGACAGATTGTAGTAGCGTACCAATAACTTCATAAAACGTTTATTTTATTACGTATAAAGCCTGGAACTTTCTACGTAGTAGTACAAAAGCATGCTAGTTTCGAGCAAATGCTAATTAGTAGCATACAATTAGCAAGTATATACGAAAAGAGCATGCTTGTGAATGAGCACGCTATTTAATCGCAAGGCGGTCTATTTTTTCGTGCTAACTAGCACACGGTGTAAGGTGCGGGTGAGAGGGGGTGGCTCAAAAGCATGTCTGAACGTGTTCTATGCGAGCATGCTACTTTGATTGGTTTCGCTACTTTGCGTAGTTCACGATGGCTCGATGGGGCGATGAAAAACCTTAAAATTTTATATTTCTTTACAGAAACGACGAGTGTTTGTGGAATGTACGCTCACCACTATATAAAAACAAAATTTCATGAGAAAATGCGAACCAAAGCATGTTAGAATCAATGAACGATAATAATTTAACCATAAAAAGTGTTAAAACAAAAATAAAAAGTGACATTATGAAATGTGAATTTAATTTATTTCGCATACGATCCCGCGAAGAAACTTCCATTTTAATGAGCATGTACAGACGCCAGCACATCAAGCTACTACAATCTGACAGATTTCTTTATTAGATTTTCAACTTTATGTCCATGACATTAAGTTCAAGGTCTCTTGGGCACATTACCAGCTGACAGCGTTGAGGAGGAGTTTTTCGATGCCCTTTTATAGTTTGTTGTTAGTTTATTTATTAGTTTCTAATTATTAATAATGTATATAGTTAGTTTATCCTAATAAAAATATTGCAATGGGAAAATCTGACAGATTCGGGTAAGTTGACGTGCTGGCGTCTGTACATCTCATCTCAGACGTGCTAGAAAAAAGTATGCTCGTAATAAGTATGCTTCGGAGGTCTGTGCTTTCATGAGCAAATGTACACACTCGGAGAGCATGCTGCATAAATGAGCATACTACCTATTAGCAAACAAGCGTGCTTTTTTAGTAGCATGTGTATTCCAGGCTAAATAACGTAGTGTAGATACGAGGTGCATTCAATAAGTAACTAGCCTCATCGCCAGAGGGCGCTGTAGTTTCAAAAGAGTTTTACCACAGTGTAGCACATTATTTTTTAATTCTTTTTTAAAATTTTCATTCCAATCCCTTCATTAGTTATAATTTGACAACTTATGGAAGCGAACGTGTCGATCGGTTTTACAAAAATGGAAAAAGAGCAATATCGTTCGGTAATTCGATTCCTATTTTTGGAAGGGAAAACGCGCATCGAAATCAAAGAGCGCTTGGATGCTGTGTACGGTGACTCTTCTCCATCGATGGCCACCGTCAAGAATTGGTTCAACGAGTTTGCACGTGGCCGTACGTCGGTTTTTGATGAACCACGTCCAGGTGCACCGAAAACAGCTGCTACGGAGGAAAACATTAAAAAAATCCATGATCTCGTATTGGCAGATCGCCGATTGAAGGTTCGGGAGCTAGTTGAGACTGTAGGAATTTCAGAAGGAACAGTGCATCATATTCTTCACGAGGAACTCGGCATGAGAAAGCTGTCGGCGCGATGGGTGCCGCGTTTACTCACACCGGAAAACAAGCGCAACCGTGAGACCACATCGGAGACGTGTTTGGCGCTGTTTAAGCGGAATCCAGCAGAGTTTTTGCGTCGTTTTGTGACCGTCGATGAAACCTGGATCCACTGGTACACATCAGAGACCAAGGAGCAATCAAAACAATGGATCCAGACCGGGGAACGTGCTCCAAAGAAGGCGAAAACTGTAAAATCGGCCGGAAAAGTTATGGCCACCGTTTTCTGGGATTCACAAGGTGTGATCTACATCGATTACCTCGAGAAGGGTAAAACAATTACAGGGCTTTACTATGCCGAGTTATTTAGCCGATTCGACGCCGAATTAAAGAAAAAACGACCCCATCTGGCGAAGAAAAAAGTTCTGTTTCACCACGACAACGCACTGGTTCACACGTCTGCCGTTGCCATGGCCAAATTGGTCGAATTACGCTACGAATTGCTGCCCCATCCACCGTATTCTCCAGATTTGGCCCCTTGTGACTTCTTTATGTTTCCTAATCTGAAAAAATCACTCGCTGGGAATAGATATGGATCAAATGAGGAGGTCATCGCCGCCACGGAGGCCTATTTTGCAGAGTTTGACAAAAACTATTTTTCGGACGGGTTAAAAAAGTTGGAGCATCGCTGGGCTAAGTGTGTCGAACTAAAAGGCGACTATGTTGAAAAATAAATTGCCACTTTTCTAAAATTTTCGTTTACTTTTTGTAGGCTAAGTATTTATTGAATGACCCTCGTATATATACGATATGGATACATATGCATCCTTTTCTACCCTATGTCCATATCGGTAGATCCGTAGTATCGCCACTCTGAATAAGGAATCGCCACCATAATATTAGTCTGTTATAAGTTTGGTGAGTGACAATTTGACATTAAACCACTGCTGTCGCCTGTCAGTGTCTTGAACTCGATTGTCTTGTTTGACAGTTTATGAGCGACCGATCCTGCTGATACTTGCATTTTTTTCTATCTAGAAAATGGCGAAACCAGCACCAGTACCGGACTTTCCGACTCCCGCCTCACACTATCCGGCTCATGAACTGCTTTGCTTAGGAGACATAGGGAGAGATACTCCATTTTTGAATAAGTTCTGGCCGGAAATCGTTGGAACTTTTTTTGGTGTAGGCACGGGGATATTCCTCAATTTCCAAACTAGACGTCCGATCTTCAGTGGTAAGTCTAAATTACATAACAATAACAGTGAAAACAATATCCACATTTTATTACTAGGACAACAGCAATAGTTGATAAGTCTACGTTCTATACGAACTCTTGAATAAAATTGCCGTATGAACAGAAATACGTAAGATTTCTATTTATTATAATAAAGATATAACCTTATATTTAACTTGCAACTGTATTTCAAACCAGTCCCCCCTAAGCGATTGAACTGAAATTATGCTTACACTTTCGGTTCTGGTGGCTAAATTTTTATGATATTCATGACTTGATCCTGCAGCCAAGATCACCTCCTCACGAGATAACTGTTCGACGGTTAATAGCATGGACATGAAACTTTGTTTTTGCATTCAATGTTGATAGTTAAACTTAATTTTCATCTTTTCAATTTAATAAAAGCTTGTGTTGTTAAAAAAAAGGTTCATTTTATTTTAGGGTTATCACTTTTTTAAATGTTGATAGAGACATATTTGTTGTTTACTTTTCAGGAATTCAGAAACATATATTCCTCACTGCTGGATTTGTTTTTACGCTGTCTTACATTTCGAAACAGCGAGAAATCTATTTAGCAGAGAAGGATGCTGTTTACAGACATTACATTGAATTACACCCTGAGGACTTCCCAGTCAAAAGTAAGTTTAGTAATAATGAAAAGTGTGAGCATTAGATCTTAAATTTGTATGTTTTGTACATAAATCCAGGAGTTGTTTATTGCAGTTAATTTTTGTTTTAGCAATTTTCTAACTACCACAAAACCATATTTGTCAGTTGCCTAATCAACACAGATAGACAGCTTTGTGGTTTTATTTTTGTTATGTTACTTACCTTCATTGACAATAAGGAAATGCATGCAAAATTCTTTTACTTGAGGCCTGGCCAAACTATTATATGTATATTTTTTTTTATCTTTTCAGAACCTAGGAAGATTGGTGACATCCTGGAACCCTGGATCCCAGTTCGTTGATTTTTAGTCTTATTTAGTACCGTTATTAGATTATGCGAATGAAACATTATTTCATTTAATAAATAATTTATTCTGGATTAACATTGTTCTTACAGCTGTTGTTATGTACTTGGAAAATGTCTCAAGTTTTGAGTTTCAGATCAAACTAATGTTTTTTTTGGCCATGTAATAAATAGAATACTATTAATTACTCCAGCACAATGTTTTTAATTCCTCCTTGACATACTGCACACATAAATAAATTTACATATTTAAACTGCAGAAAAAAGTCTACTGTGTCAGCCCATAGCTTTTTGACTGAACAGAGTCATGATCCTTATGACGATGTAGGTAATGTTGGGCTAATGCAGTCACAAACTCAAAACCCTCGCCACAAATAGCACAGTCGTGAACCTCAAACACTTTATTTGGATACTGGTGAAACATCTCCTTAACACTTTTCTGTTCATAAGGCAGCAGAGCCTGGTTGCTTTCTGGAATAACTGGCAAGTTCTGTTGTGGTTTCTCATTGATCAGATGTGGTATGAGATGACTGACATCTTTCAGTGGTGGATCTTTCCCAACATCTATGCCTATTATATCTATATTACCACTGCTGTTGAAGCCTTCGTTTTGAAGTTTAGAATTCTGAGGAACTATTTGATGCTTTTTAAGTTTGTGCAATTTCTGGAACAATTATACAAATACAGAAATCAATAAATAATTATACAACTTTCTTTTATATGAGGGTCCTTGTATACTTATATATATTAAGGTTGGATTAGGTTGAAACTTACCAGGTCCCTAGAGTGTACATAGGCAGCTCCACATAAATCACATTTAAAATTCTTAACACCTCTATGTTTACTCATATGACGAGTCAGTTCACTTGAAGTTATAAAAGACTTGTTGCATATAGTGCATACCTGAAATAGCAAGAAAGAACATTCTTCTAAGGAGTTTTCCAAATATTTTCGATTCATATATGTTTTGGTGGTAGGGAAATGAAGTTTAATAATATCTTCCTATTTTATTTCAAAGTAGATAGGTGTGCATCTTTAAATCTATATCTTTACTTTATATACTTAAATAAATTTTACCTCTTGTTTGTTTTTAAATTTGTATGTAGGGGGTAATCTCCGGAAGTATGGATCCAATTTTAAAAATTCTTTTGGCAGAAAGCTACATTATTTGTGCATACAATAGGCTATAAATCATATTTATATCATGCATATTAACCGAGCTTTAACAATTTTGCGGACGACGAAGTCGCGGTCGAAGTGCTAGTTATTTATAAATACATACATGATCTCTTTGCCCAGTATGGATTTTAAGGTGAGCATGGAGATTCCCTTGTGCTGAGAATCTTTTGCTGAAAAGTAATCAAGCGAGAACATTAGCAATTGCCTTAGAGATAAATACCTGGTGTGTCTATGTGTATCATTTGAGAAACAAGATACCTACCTACTGAAAATATTGAATATATTAATAGACAGCAAGATAACATTTGAAAAACAAGATACTGAAAATATTGAATATATTAATACACAGCAAGACCTAGAAGTTAAGCCATTTCTAAATCAGATGGAATTATTATGCATAATATATTATGATCACATCTGTGTTTCCCTGAAGGCTAAGGCAGAGGCATACCACAGTACATCCACATCTTGCCAGTTATGTTTCAAGTTCCATATGGCTGTGTGGGAGAGAGTCTATGGCCAAGCACAAATCCAAACTCTAGGCTTCTACTGAGAAAGCTCGAATGGAAACCCTATTACACTTTCCCTGACATGGGAATCAAAGCTAAGATCTCATGCTCAGCATTATCATTCGTCATCACTAGACTCAGGACTATCAGAAAACTCGACTGTTAGTTGTGGTATGTCTGTGGAAACTCAGTAAGAATCTACTGTCTGCCCATTCCTAAATCTTTTTTATTAATCAAAATTGCCATGAATTAAAAAATTACCTGCACACTTCACATTGGAAAGGTTTTTCGCCCGTATGTATTCGTAGATGTATAGTGAGGTTGTGCTTCTGTGTAAAACGTCTCGGGCAGTACATGCACACAAACGGTTTGTCTCCAGTGTGAGTTCTAGAAATATTTAGTTAAGAATATGAAAACGAGGATGATGTAGACTTGTCATCTAACTTACGGAAGAATCCTATGTTTAGCAGCAAACTACAATAGACTTAACAGAAGATGAAAATAATAAATACTACCCCTGGTGCGTGGAACGCCATCCCTGGAGGGTAAGGGTAACATTTTGATTATTGAATAATAACCATGCTATTCTTTGAAGTAGATGGTAAAAATGTGACTATTAGGTCATACTGCACAGTAGACGGATCTCACATGACAAAATAGATTAAAAATAGTTATATAAATTCATATTTCTATTGGACCATGGCTGCTTCCTTTTTTGGTCCATTCACAACAGTATTACATACCCAAGTTATAGAAGGGCTTACCTAACATGCATTTCTAGTTGGGCCTGGCATCTGAACTGCTTGTCACACTGGTAACATGCATGATCTTGTTTAGGTTTCGGTTTAGGACCTCGCTTTAGTTTCTCTGCTTCTGATTTCTTTTTATAGTTAGTATGCCTTTTAGGTTCTGGTTGCTTACATTTACTGTAATGAAATAAATTATTAATGAAGTACCTGTTTTAGTATAATACCAGCCTGTTATGGTCCCACTTTGGGCAAAGGTGAAAGGCCTCATCTCAAACAGAAAGTTTGAACATCAATCACCAAGCTTGCTCTAAGCATAATAGCGATTTCAACCTTATGACTGCTCGTGTCGTATTTCTGCGACAGAGAAGATGCATGATTTTTTCATTATATTCATCCTATTAACTGCGTGGTACAACTAAAACCTTATTAAAGATAGAGATATTATTTACAACAATTATTTAAAATGATGTCTCGTAGCTCTACGTATTGAAAAAGCTTATTTATTGTAGGTATTATAAATAGAAGTTCAACATTAATAAATATTAATAATGATTTATTCAACTAACCATTTTTTAATTATTGTTGCATGTGTTGGCACCTGAAATAAAATAAATAAATAATTTATATTTACAGATAACACATAGTTAACCAAACACATACATTTCTGAAGTTTTTATAACACATAGAGAAAACTGTGATAATAACACTTACAAATGGATCAGTTGCTACACAGGCATCATTGTATCTG
Source organism: Lycophotia porphyrea (assembly GCA_950005105.1). Lineage (NCBI taxonomy): Eukaryota > Metazoa > Arthropoda > Insecta > Lepidoptera > Noctuidae > Lycophotia > Lycophotia porphyrea. Next base: position 13,553,540 of record OX465393.1, read on the forward strand.
TAAATTAAACATTGTTATATTAGTTATACTTTATTGCCTTCAAATCTGATAAAGGGAAAATTCCAAGTAAAGTTTGATTTGTAGACATAGTAGAATAGTTTTAAGAGGCTTTACACAATGTAAAGTGAATGATTATTACTTACTTGCTAGGGATTCTTAGTCCTAAATATTGTCTCAGTCTTATATCCGCGCTTTCGCAAGTTTGTTTAAAATGGTAAGCTATACCTAGCTTATAAATGCAGTTACTGCACATTTGCTCTGGCAAACCATCGTCTTTGCTGATCTGGAAATGTGATTTAGCGAAAGCATTATTATTATTTCTGGGTTTTATTGTTTTATTATTGATATGTTTTACCTTTATGTTGCAGCAATATTCTACCATATCACATAACGATATATTATAGTTTTTGGTGAAAACAGATGAAAGAACACCTTCTTCTAGACATATTCTACATATTTTATTCATATTTTGTAAACTATCGTGTATACTTTCCTCGCGTTTTCGCGGTCAATACGACATAAGAAGCGTGAAACGTAAACAATGAATGTGAAAATGAAACCGTCAAATGTCAATCAATCGTTTAACTGTCAGTTTTGTGACAACCCTAAACTGCCTGCGGCAACAGTAGATGAAGGTCACAGACTGCATAACAAAAATCATTTTTTTAATCATTCGGTCATTGATGAATTATTGAGCTTTTGTGTGTATCATAAATTATTGTAAATATTATTTATTATTTTAGTATCGTCACGAATTTATGTGGCTTATTCTAGCTATGCATGCTGATTGCCAACGACATGGTTCTTGTCGGTGAAGATGAAGTGAAGAGAAGAGTCAGCGGTAGATGGTGCGTTTGTTCCTGTCTGCTCCGAATTTCGGTATCTCGGTTCACTAGTGCAAAGCGATGGTGAAATAGACCGTCTAGTGTAAAGCATAGAATTAACACGGGATGGATGAAATGGCGGCAGGATCTTTAGGTTAAGCCGTGCTTGCCTAGGTTGGTCTGTGGATGGGTGACCGCCTATTTCATACCGAGTTTCCTCCGTGCCTCGGAAAGCACGTTAAGCCGTTGGTCTCGGCTGTCATTTGAAGATATTTGAGAGTCGATAAGTAGTCAGTAGCCCTAAAAGTCTGACAACCAGTCTTACCAAGGGGTATAGTATTACCTAGTACTAACTGGGTTGTGGAGGTCAGACAGGCAGTCGCTCCATGTAAAATACTGGTCCTGCTGCTGCATCCGGTTAGACTGCGAAACCGACCCCAACAAAGTTGAGAAAAGGCTAGGCAGATGAAGGATGATATGATGGATGATGATGGATGAGATGGCGGCAGGTCACGGGAACAATCTGCGACTCCCGCATTCCCTTTAAACTTAAGGGGAAGATTTATCAAACAATAGTTAGACTTACTGTCTTGTATGGATCAGAATGTTAGGCCACAAAATGGATGAATGAAAGGCATTTCTTTGTATCTCAGATGAAAATGCTGAGGGGGATGTGTGGTGTTACGAGAATGGATAAAATAAGAAATGAGTACATAAGAGAAAGTCTGAAAGTGGCGCCAGGGACTGAAAAGTTGTGTTGTATTCGGTTGTCGTAGTATAGGCATTTGATGCGGCGGAATGAGGAAAATATGGTGAGGAAAGTTTTAAGTATGAAGGTGGATGGGTATAAGAGTAGAGGAAGACCAAAGAAACTATGGACGGACTGTGTGGAGGATGATGTGGCTAGAAAGGAGGTGAATGCTGAGATGACAAGTAATAGAGAAGTATGGAAGAAGAAGCCACGCTGCGTTGACTTCAAATAAGTTGGGATAAGGGTAGAAGAATCATGATGACGAATGTACCTATCTAGCTAATAGTTTAAGGTGAAAGCGTTAGGATAGCCCGCGAAATTCAAATTTTCTTACGTTTTTTGCAGCAGGAGAGAAAAAAACAACTGGTGTCTATCTTATTATTTTTAATATAATAACCATTATAAAGATTCCAATAAAATATAACAGCAACTTATTAGTTGTAAAATAACATAAAAATTATTAATAATTAAGCCAACCTATTAAAGACCATACTGAAAAATGCATAACATAAAAATGTTTATAAATTACAAAGAATAGTACTTACCTAGTAGATTGATTGCAGGCAAAAAATAATTATTGAAGTAGGTACTTACGTACAATCGTAAATCAATAGGTACCTATACTAAGTGAAGGTACTGACTTTCACTAGACTTATTGTATTGATTAATGTTTCTTTATTTATCATGTTAGTCGTGTCGTATTTTTATGAATTATTTACATTTATTTTAATAATTGCGTTTATATATCTGCACTTCAGATAACGATTATAACAACCTATGGTTTACATTATGTTACGTAAAACAAATTATTTGTTCACAAAGGCACAGATGGTAGGTCACTACATACAATACAAGTTTCAGAAGACTATCATAGTTAGCATGGAAGGAAGATTACTACAATAATTCATTTTGTAAAATAAACACGAAGTTTAGATTTTAATATAACACAACCACGTTAAACGTTAGCAACTGCTGTAAGAAGAGAAACGTAAATATCAATGCCTTTCAAGAATATATCGACTTTAAGAAACTCGTCATGATCGTGAAGAAGAACAGGAGTATTATTCATTGGAGAGAAGCCCAACGCTGGTAATCCGACATCACGCACGTACCTACTATCGGTGCCCCCAGGGAAAATTCTGCAGTCTAACTTGAGTTTCCTGAAAATAGAAACAGATTTTAACATGCCTGCAGACTTCGTTATAATAACACAAGACTATCATAAGGCCTTCAAGTAGTTGTTCCGGGTCTCGCTGTTTGTGTATGCGAGTTTAAATGATGTAAACGCACCCACGATACAGGAGAAATTTCTAGTGTGGGGCAACGTTTTAAAAAAATAAAATAAAAAAAAGCATTTTCATCAAGCATTATCTATAGTCAGCTTCACGAAGGAGGTCCCTTTAAAGCACCTACGTTCCCAACTGGGGTACCCAATTGATGCAGTCCACCGTACATCAAATTAAGTAACTTTACGCAAAAATTATTACTGGGAAATTAATTGACGGGTTGAAAAATCACGTTTTATGGTAGGACTCAATGTAACGCATTCAAAACATTTTGATGATGGAAGGATTGAATAGTAAGGGCTCGTGAAAGAGTCTTAAGTAAAAAAAACACATTAAAAATAGTGCGCGGAAGAAGTGAAACTTACGCTCACGCAACAGTACCCCCTCCATACTTGCATTAAACGTTTAACGCAACCTTTTTGGAAGTCGCATTAGAAGTTTCACTTCAAAAACATGTATTAAAAAAAAGAACTTGTGAAAAAGTTGAAACTTTGACCTCCAATATCTCTGTAACTAACTACAAAATATGATCGCAATAACGGGGATAACAAGTGCCTTTTGGCTTCGTTAAAAGTCTTTTTACACTCTTTACTTACACGCATAATGTAATTTGAAGTTTAAAGTTTGCAAGGCTAAGCAATTTACTTACAACTCATCGGCAGCGGCTTTAAATGCCACCCAGAAAGGATTACTGACGTCCAGTTTCGTGACTTCTACGTAAGGATTTTTCTGCTCGAATTCAAAAGTAACTCCATCACCTGCTTCTTTGCACCATTTATGGATCTGGATTAAACAATGAATATTTAAAAAAAAAGCTAAGGTAGTCTGTCGATGTTTTATTTAATTGTCAGGTAGGTACGCCAGGACTGTTCGAAAGAGATACCACGGCCCTGGAACACAAAGGGCAAGGAAGGAACGTGGATGGGTTTTAGTCAGTACAAGTCTGACACTCCCTTCGAAGCGGGCGGGAGAAGTCATTTGATGATTTCCCTTCCGAAAAAAAAAAGAAAAAATAGGTAGTTACCTACTCCAACTAGGTACTATTGCTAATTAAGTAGAAAATAATGTTAATGAGTTTCCCAGAAAACCAGTAAACATCACCAAATATTTCCACTACTACCGCGACTTTATTTTGATTGTTAACCTACGCAAGCTTCGCTTATCATATTAAACTAATTGACGTGCCACTTAGATGAATGGAATAAAATAGCAAATCGGTCTTCAAACACTTAGGTTCAATTCAAAATTTTAAACACTACGTTAAGCTCGATTATACCAATCAATTTTGATGAAGAGATCTGTGTTGGAGTATCATTCTATAATACCTACGGCTCTAAACCAATATTTTGAATTCTAATCGAAAATCGTATGAAGGAATTTGAACTTTACCTTTTTCTCAAATTCCTCATGGTTGACGGTCACAGACAATCTTATATCAAAAACTGCAGTTAACTTTTCCGGAACGACGTTAGATTGCACTCCACCCTGTAAAGTTAAAGAATTGTTATGTTTAATAGATAATACCGGCCCTATCATGTGTAAATTTTATGTAAATGAATTAACACAATAGGTATTGCTTCACCTTTGTGGAATATTCTCTCTCATACTGTCATACACTCCCATTTTGGATTAGCATTCTAGTCCACTTACCACTTTGTGTATCGTATTTAGTGGACAGCTTGAAAATAAAATAATGCAAAATAAATAAAAATTCATTCATAGGTAGGTAATGAAAACAAATATGTTTTTTTTTTTATAAGGGTTATAAAAATAGGTAGACACGATACACGTAGGAGTCGTCATTTCACAGTGACTGCTTAAAACAAAAACTTAAACTTACGTATATTTGAGTCAAATTGATAGTTGTGACGTCACCAATAGTTAGTTTCGGATTGTTATCCAATATATTTTTTTGCTCAGCCCTCAAATCCATGAACTTGTCAATAATTGTCCTCAGCTGGAAAAAAAGGTAATTTTGTCAGCAACAAGACATTTTTTAAGATAAAGGATTAATATGATTTTGGAAAAACGCAACTTTTATCAGCCTAGGATAATTTAAGAACAGTCACAATAGGTGCCAGCTGTTAGTGAATGTTGACATACTCAGAGGTTAAGTGAGTATTCTATAAAGATTTAGAAAACGTACCTTTTCACCAGCAGTGTTTGGAAACAATAATGATCCATGGCCGGGCTGCCCTGTACAGTGTACATGTATTTCTGAAAAATAAAAAAAAATAGACATAAATGTAAACAGACTCTTCACGAACCAAGCTTTCTGTACATCAAAATAAGTAACTTTACGCAAAAATTATTGCTGGAAAACGACTTTTTTTTTGGGGTGAAATGTCACGTTCTACGGTAGGACTCAATGTAACGCATTCAAAACATTGTGCTGATGGATGGATTGAATAGTACGGGGGTCGTGAAAAAAAAATACATTAACACATGTATTAAAAAAAAACTTTTGAAAAAGTTGGAACTTTGACCCCCAATATCTCCGTAACTAGAAGGTTCCCAGGTATGGTCTAGAACAAAAAATGATCGCAATGACTCCTCATATGACGTTATACTATCTGGTATTTATAAGAAGTCAGTTTGGATTACTAATTACTTACGCCAAATGCTTCTTTCGCCATTAAACAAGACGAAGTTTTCATTTGGGCTGGCCATTCCCTCATCTAAAGCAAACGCAACGTTCAGGTCCTTGAAATCTTTGGTATGTACGAATTTTTGCATACCATCGTGACCACCGATTTCTTCATCTAAAAATTTAAAAAAAATGTAAGTTTTCATAATAATTTGCAGCAGTCTTATCAATTAGCTATAGCATAGAAGATAAGGAAGGGTGGATCAAAAAAACTCTAAAATAATATATTACCGGGAACAAAACAAACGTGTAGTGATCTTTTTAATTGCACCCCGGCCGCTCTCAGTTTCCTAATAGCCTCAAGGTATTGGATACCAACACATTTCATGTCTTGTGACCCACGAGCGAAGATCTTTCCATCGCTATCAATGTGCCCGCTGAAAGGAGGATGAGTCCAACTGTTCTGTAATTTCATAAAAATCAGATGATTACTGTTTATTATTTCAACTAGATCTGTAAAGGTACAAGTAAATTGAAAATCCCCCACGTAAATTGTGCGCTGGTGGGTGGGGTTGAAGATATTATACCGATGGACAATCAGCTTCACGATGTGGGTACCACCCTTGAAAGCACCTACGTTCCAAAGTAGGGTACCCAATTGATGCAGCCCTGGTACATGCACATGGGGAGAATGGAAGAAGAAAACGTGTTGCGCCGACCCCAAATAGAATGGGATAAGGGCAGGAAGAAGAAGAAGAAGTACAGACGCCAGCACATCAAACTACTACAATCTGTCAAACTTTGATAGAGTTTCAACATTATCTCTAAAGCATTAGGTTGTTCAAGGTCAAAGTTGATGGGGAAAATCTGACAGTTTCGGGTAGCTTGACCTGCTGTCTGTACAACATAAGGCACCGAACCGGAATCGAACCCCGGTCAATGTATGGAAGCTCGGCGTTTTGTTATGTGCATGCTATGATAATCTCCCGTAGACGCTTAGTGACGATAAATATAAAATAATCATTGTGTATTTGATAAAGTACAGTACTTACTTATTCATTTTATGGAGATGTTCATCTTATGTCTGTCTATAGGTATTTATTTATCTTGACATGATAAGTAATTTAGGTATTTACTTTAACTGTTTTATCATTCGAGAAGGCACCACTTACCTCAAAAACAGGTACGACGTCCATATGAGAATTCAGCAAGATTGAACCGAGCGTTTGATCTTTTCCAGGCCATGTTATAATGACTATAGGCTTGCGTGGCACCAATTCATATACTTTCAAGGCAAGGCTTAGTCCATTAGCTTGTTTTTTTAGGAATGCTACACAATCGTCTGTAATAATAAAGCTATATTGTATAGCACGTTTAAAGAAATCGAAGTTCAACGTATGTCCTTGACATTTTCATGAATACCTAATTTTGTGAAAACAGTTTTTTGTAGTTAGTATTTATTTGTTATCTTGGAAAAAATACTTAAAGCGGGAAAACATATTATAAAAACGTGTAAGTCGTTGGTGAGGCAGTTAATGCGCTAAAAGCAATTTATATATAAATAACTACGTCAAGTTGCTTGATGGAAGGAAGACTAATGGAGTTACCCCAGCCCCACCGGCAATCATCCATTTTGTTGCATTTGAGTACAGAGGCCGAGGTTTCAATTATCCAATTTCGCCGCCTTGGGTGGACTCAATTGCTAGTTCCAGATACGTCAATGATACGTCCCATCCGTTTTATCCTGATTGTACTTAATTTTTGCACAGTAAATGAATTCATCAAGTTAGGTAGGTATACAAAGTTGTAATTTATTCAAAACGTACGGCTAAAATTATCTGTTTAAAAGATTTCATTAATCACATAATACAGATATATTATCTGATATTGTGAAAAAATACGCCAAATAAGTTGTAATAATTTCACAGTATGTACGTATTTTTTTATTTTACAAAGGGCCAACATAATTTCAGTAAATCGACACGATATAGAAGTGCGCCAACATTAAAAATGCTTTGTGATAAGGGTCGCCGGTGCATTACACAGTTGAGCGTAAAAGGCGCGACAAATGAAAACAAATAGGTACACACCATATCAAAGAATCAATTGAAGAAAAAAACGAAGAAATACATAAAAATACTTTAGTAGGCCAGTAAAGGTTCTTTAAAAATACAACAGGTGCTCAGGCCTAGGTACTTAATTCATGCATTTTTGGTTTAAGTAAGTAATTTAATTACCGATACAATCAATCAGGACTTACCATAGTTGATGTCGGGTTGTACACTTGGTATTTTTAAATATTCAACAAAATTCGCCACAGCAGGATTATTTTTGTTAGCAGCCATGGTACGTTTCGCAGCAAACACTGCAGTGGTAATGATCGTTCACATTGGACGGTGAGCGTAGCCGTGCCCGTATGATAACAGCCTTTAAGTAAATAGTGGCTAGTGCTGAAGCGAACCTACAACGAGCAAATAATATAATAATGGATTACTTCTGTGGTAGAACTATATTGTACTCTAATTGATTATGTTTGAATAACAATGATAAAATATGTTTATCTTTTGTATTCCTTTCTGTAAGACGCGGATAATATAAGCAGAGATAAAATATAAACAAAAATATAATGTAAAATGAAAATAAAAGAAAGCAATATGATATATTGATATTATCGTATCAAATGCTTAATTAAACAATTAGATCGAATCACCAATTTACGTGAAATGAGTTATATAATATTTTGAGTTTCCCGCCTAAATAAAAACATGACCTTGAACTTGTTCGTTCGTTCATTCAACGATCTCGTTGCAGTGATAGGGTAATGTATGTTCATTTCATTACGCTCTAGTTGCAATAATTGCAATTGCATTGCACAACACAGAACACAAACACAATGACGACTTAGGTGTATGACCGAAAAAGATTTTAATAATGCATGTTAAAATGCTAGGAATGAGATATGACATAAGATATGATTTATAAATAAATGTTAGCTAATCGTATACCAATCTTATTATTATCATGGCACATATAAATACATTTCCGCTTAAAAAAAGGTTTGGTTTCGGCCTCGGCACTGTCTACATTTATGTACCTAGTTATTTTATCTAAATTAGTCTGTTTACCACTAGTTTTAATCACAGATTCTGGAAATTGACGTCAGATTTTTTTATACGAAGTAGTAGGTATCTGAATATCTTTATTTAACAGCTACATTCAGTGGCATAATTTTATTTAGCGCTGCTGTTTTTCTAACCACACAGTGTACAATTCATGTCGCGGCACGATCAGCTGATGTGTCAAAAAATGTATTTAAAGCTCAACAAAATCGATAAACCTATTTGATATTAAATTCGATTGTTACAATTACTTGAGCTTCGTTCAATAATGTTCAAATTAAATGTTTTAACGTTATATATTAATTAAATGTTCCATCAGTAAATAAAATTAATTTTAGTCGATTTTAATATAAACGAATCTCTAGCCCTAGCCCTTTGCCACTGACGAAAAGGAGGGAACAAATGACAGAAAGTCTATGTCAAACGCACGGTTGTCAGTGGTCTAATGCCAACAGTGAAAGTCGTAAAACCGTAAAATTAAAGAAACGTCGTTACTGGTCGGAGACTTTTAAAACTTTTAAGCGATTAATTATTTCTAAGTCTAGTTGGTTTCATTTGTTCAGGTTTTTTTAAAATGGATGATGATTATTACGAAGTCACTGCCGAATTGGATGCCAGAGAGATATTGAGGTATCTCAACAATTTAGGCATTCATAACATAAGTGGAGAAGTCCTCAAGTATTTTATTACAGGTTTGTTTTTTTTTATAAGATCACATTCAATTCACTGACGTTGCACGTAATAATAACGTACTTTTAGATATCGTGGTATTTTTCCCATCCATATTATGTACCACTTTCCTAACAGTAACAGATATAAGTACTCATAAAGATTCAGATTAAGAGCTGAATATTAAAAGTATCGGCATATTCGACAAATAACAGTATTCTTTAAATTCTTTCAGATTTAAAGAAGCTAATAAAGTATGACTTGCAACAAAAGAGTCAATCTAGGTCTAACAGCCAAGAAAAGTATGAGGTGCCAGGTCTTGAAAGGCTACACAGTGCCAGCACCTTCTGTTCCCGCAGCCGATCGAAGAACCAAGATTCTAACTCCTTAAAATGTACTAGAGAATGTCAGAAGCCTAGGAAAGGGCTGAATGCAAGGACTGTTCATTCCGCACCTAACCTGGGGCGGCCAAAAACCGAAGAAAAGCCTCTTAGAAGAGCCTGCTCTTGTGTGAGAGTTGAGAAGAAACCTGAAACAGTGAAAGAAAAGAGTACATCTTGTACTCCTAGTAATAATTGTAAGTATGGCATTTAATGAATGTTTATTTTCAATAAAGCATTTAGATTGTATCAATCTTAAGGCCTTATACACCACAAATCACTCTAAAAACATTTAGTGATTGGTGGTGCTAGTAGAAATTGAAAGACTCTTGGCTAAATAAAAACAGTAGCACATGTTGGTTTTCCGGGTTAAGCCATGCTTCTGTAGGTTAGTCCATGGGTAGGTGACCATCTATTACATACTGAGTTTCGTCTGTGCCTGGGAAAGCATGTGAAGGTTGTCATTTGTTGATCTTTTAGTCTTTACAGATAGTCAATCAGTGGCCCGAAAGCCTGACAACCAGTTTTACCACTGGTTATTGTATTACCCAGTACTAACTGGGTTGTGGAGGTCAGATAGGCAAGTTGCTCCATGTAAAATGCTGGTGTTCAGCTACTTCTGGTTAGACTGGAAACCAAGCCCAACATAGTTGGGAAAAGGCTAGACAGATGATGTTGCTAGCAGGCCTTTATCTAAAGTATTTTATAAATTTACACTATTAAGTATAGGTTGCCATACAGCTTTTTTAAATTGTTTTCAACTTACTAAAAAAAAATATTTTTCCTAATTTCAGTAATAAAAGTTCCTATACAGCCTGCAAAGAAGAAATGCGACCCAGTTACTCTGTATCATTATTATACTGCTCTATGGAACAAGTATAAATCCAATGTACCAGGTGAAAATGACTGGTCAGATCTAAGATGGAGCATCAGACAGAAAATGGCTGGAAATATTGTTAAACAGACTTCCTCAAATAAGGTGAAATACCTTTTCTTTTGATAACATACATCTATCAGCCTGGTTAAGTTACTAAGCATATTATTATGTAGATATGTACATATTATAGTCACTTGTGATACACTTAGGGTCAATTTATACTAGGGCAGAGTCGATACGCATCGAAGCGTCAAATTCTTTACAACTAAAGCGGAGCCGCACAAATGCGCGCGTATTGGTGAATAGGCGCGCACTCTTTTACGTGTAGTAATAGTAATGGGCATCAACAGCAGTGCTATTGAATGACTTGGGATTTGACTCGCGTAGGTTCGCTAGTGGGCGCATGGATACGCGAGAATGCGCGCGCACCAATCAGCGTTGTTCATGCGCAGACGCGCGAATTCCGAGGAATGCGCTCGTCTTTTTAAAATCTCAGGGGTAATGTGTGCGTTATGCTGTGGAGTTAAGGTTGAATTTGTTATGTTCAGTTTTGGATAGACGCTTCGATGCGCTTCGACTCTGCGCTAGTATAAATTGACCCTTAGTGTCCTGTATACGTGACTCCTATACTGAAGAATAGGGACTCTGCTCTGACTACATAAGGGGTTCTTTATATCACAAGGCATTCTCTGCCATCAACTTTTAGGTGAAAAGATGTTGGTAAAAATTGTGGTACATTTGCTCATAATCCTCATTCTAAAGGTGACAAATATTTTTCCTTGAAAAAACATTGTTTTATGTTACTGCTACATAAAAACCTTATTTCTTTTTACAGATTCCTGAATCACACAGAGACAAAGAACGGGGAGCGACACGTTCCTGACACTGATATTGGATAATTATCAATTTAACATATTTTTTATCAACTTATTTTGTGGCCCTTATTTTTATAGGCATGACAATAAATAAAATAACAAGTAATTTTTCATTGTTCTCTATATTTTTTACACTACTAATAAGTATACAATTACATAATCAATATCTTATGCTCTTCAGCAACACTCAAGTTAATCCTTTAGTTTAGATGCAGAAATGAATATTGAAAGCAAGTATAATTATTATGCTAATTCAATGGAAATTCATTGAAATATAATATAGATTTTTCTTTAAAATAAAATTGAGTTTCTATGTTCATTGAAATTGCTAAAGAAAATTAATTCTTTCTACCAGTGTTCTCAATGTGCTCTTTAGTTTTATTTATTTTATCAGTTTTAGACATTAATCAACACTAACAAATGCCTACTTTGAAATTACAACTGTAATAACATTTAAGCATTGATTAGAAGTGTCACTCACTGTTACAGAAAACGGGCATTTGTATAGACAATTTAGTATGTTAAAAACTGCCCTAGTAATTAATTAAACAAATATGACTACATACAAAACAACCAAAAAAAAAAGGTAACATTACTGTTGATTTACTTTGTATTCTTGTTGCTGTATTCTAGTATTAGCATGAAGCCAGTGGAGTATCCTTTCTTCTATCTTCTCAGCAGCTGATAGGGTTAAGATGAGGGTATCATATTTCAACATAGAGTAGACGTTGAGGCCGTATACTGGCATTATGTTGACATGAGGTAGGCTGTCTGTTGCTGCTGTTAAGTTCCTTGGTGCATAGTCAGTGCTGGAAATTAAAAAGTGATTTTTTTAGTCATGGTACAGTATTACTACTGTTTGTTTGCCTCAGTGGTTTCCCAAACATAAAAAGAATATAGATCTACTAGCGATTTAACTAGCATTATTTTTTTAGCAAATAGATTCAAATTGTACAACTTTTAAACTAGAACAAAAATGTCTACTAACTAAAGTATGCTTATTTTTATATCCTCTCTCAACTTTTTACTGATAAGTATTGCAATACTTACTCGTCAACAATCAACACTGAAGGCCCCCAGTTTCTCTTCTCAATAAGTTCAGCTATATATTCAGGGTCATCTGTTGGCAGGTCCAAGTCCTTGACGATATGTAGGTCATCTTGCGCTAGTTTTGATGATAAGGTTGTTGTAAGTCCATGTAACCTGATGTGGAAAGGCAGCATAAAGAAGTGAGATTTGCCGGAGCGAGGTCCGTGCGCTATGCCACCGCCGCGCCACAGCGGGGAACGAATTGATCCATGACGGGAGCGACCGGAACCCTTCTGAGGCCAAGGCTTCCTGCCACCACCCCGTACTTCAGCCCTAGTCTTTGTATTCGCCCACGATACGAACCTTATTTTCCGCTGCCATACAACATTTTGATTTATTAAATCTAACCGGGGAGGCGCGGCGTACACTGAAGGATGAAGCTCAAATAACCCCAATTTTTGCTCTTCTATCGTATCTATGTTCTCAATCCAAACTTCGCGGGGTTTAGTATACTGCGGTTGGAAAGCCCATTCCTTTTTTGTGATGGTTAAACTGTTTGAGGCTGCTAAAGTAGCTGCAGCGACGTTTGAAGAATACACTCGTATATGAGGCGTCACAGTAATGTGCAGTCTTCTGATAGCACTTATTAATGTAGAAGTCATGTTGATAATATGTTGTTACGTGGTTTTTAGTAAGAAACACATACAATGGAAATTCTAAGTTAATCTAGTAGAAGTCAAAACATCTGTAATCTGTCACTTTTGTTAGGTTATGTTGTTTTTTTTTTTACATTTCGATTTGTGAATCGCAGACACAATCACCATTCTGCCTAAAGATACAAAAAAATATATAAATAGTTTCTTTTAAACTAGCGACCCGCCTCGGTTTCGCACGGGTGCAATGTTATACAACTTATACATTTAAAACTTCCTCTTGAATCACTAGCTATCGCTGAAAACTGCACCTTTTAAACGCCAGAGCATAAACGTGCGTGTCCTCTACTCTACGCTAAGCCACAATTTCACCTGCCATTTAGTCACATATTTGTGTGGTTTGCAACCTACCCTATATGTGATAGTGGCGTTCAAAATGTTAAAATCCGTTGCGTAGTTTAAATGATCTAAGCGTACAAACAGCGGGAGCTACATTGTTTTATACTATGTAAAGATTATCCAACAAAATGGAATAGCTTTTATGTACAAAAAGAGATAACCTCTGCGGTGACGGAAAAAAAGTGGTATTACAAAAGTCTGTAAGTTCGAAATCTTCAAAATGATTATTTTTCGCCCTCTTACCTATCAAACATTATGCTTATTAATAAAGGGTTTGCAGAAGTGTGTGCCGATGGAGAAATTAGAAGGTAGGTTTGTTTCATATTATTCTCTTGCTGCAAGGTGAATGCAATGCACAAGAATTCTTTACATGACAATCAAAAAAGAAAGGAATTTTGATCATTCATTCCATAAACAGGCATTTAATTAGGGCGTTATAATTGGTATTAGTTGGAAATCCACTGTCATTATAATATAACTAACTAATCCGAATGAACAATCGGTAGATACCTTTACAAGCCACAGAAAAAATAGGTAGGCCATAATCCTCTCAATATACTTAGGTGTACATAAATTATATTTTATACAAATCCTGAAATATCGAGCTACCGCAATATCACCCGCTCAACATTAGGTACTTAAGCATGGCACAAATTGAAAGTGCAGATTTGTGGCAATTTTCTCTTGGCGGGGCATTAATTACGCTACAGAACTGCCGAGAGCAAGGAGCTCGTTCGGATCACTATATAGCACCATTACACAGCCCAATCTCAATTTCAATTTCATCTCGCCGATTTGGCTCTGAATTAGGAGCGATTTATTTTCATTCGTAACATTCTCTCGAGCCGTCGTGGAAGGTAAATGTTAAGGCTTGCACAGATTTATTGCCTTTCATGTGAAACTTGACAGCTTCATTGTTACCATAGACAGGGGTATTACTCTTTCAAACTAGACTTCTAATCTTGTTGCGCTCTGTCTTTGAATTTTTAACGGTCCCTGAAGTCGACTGGGAAAAAATCTCAACGGGTTGTGTAGGGTCACCTGTATGAACGGAGCTTCGCTATTACCTTTTTTTGACGTTCTCAGGTTCTCTGGGATTTCCTTGCATGTAGCTGTAGTTAATAGCTTGAAGCATTACTATGTTAGCAGTCAGCGAAAATATCAGTAGAACTCTGCAAAAGTGCTGACGCGGCCATACGCAATGAACAGAAACAGTTGAATGCATAATGTATTGAGTGTACTGTAGTGGTCACAATTAGGTGCGGGGAGCACAAACCGAGTTTCGCCGAAACCAAAATAATGTTTTCTTTTCATCTTCGCTGTTAAAGGCATATTTAAAATATGTGTTCTGCAAAAAGGATTTTGCAAAAAGTCTGATTATTTCTTTGGTATAATTGAAATAAGATTTATGAAAAGAAACCAGAAAACCCGGAAATCCAATTTTGTGATTGATCATTTTCATACCATACTTATCAAAAACCGCTCTCTCCAAATAGAGATATTTTGAGCAGGGGTTACAAAACTGGTGGCCAGTTTTGTAACCCCTGCTCAAAATATCTTTTCACTTGGCCAAGAATAGACACAGATGGCGTAACATCGTCAATGAAAAAATGTTTTCAAGGGAGGATCACGAACCTCAGTAATAACAGGAACACGATTTGAGGAGGAGGACTCAATATATATTACCCAGATTATTCAATAGTCTATGAGAATTGTAGGTACACCGTACAAGTCCGGAATTTGCCGAATCATTCACTGCCAAGCGTCTCCCTGCGAACGATGACAGGTTACCGTTCTCTGAGCTTAGCTGAGGGCTGGATTTCCGACGTAACGAGAATAAGTCGATACACTGATGACGAGTACGTACACTGACACACTGACATGTTCAATAACGGCAAGGAATGTCTACTCTACGATGTTGGCATTTTATAAATTCACGACGGTTTTCCTCTAAGGGGTACACAGTGGCATAATATGTATAAGGAATTAAGTACGTAGCTTGAAGTGGCATACACCTAAATTCCATTTCAGCTTATCTGGCGAACCTGCCTTGGTAATAATGGGTGAGCCACTAACAATAATTAGGTAACCAGTCACAAGAAGCTAGAATTTGGGTTTAAAATAACCCAAAAGGTAGATGGGCTTTACTCACTCTGGGAACTAAATTCACCAGTCGCGCTCGTGACCACTAAACTGACTACTTATATCATTGACTATTTAGGCATTTTGTTAATAAAAATAATCACTTCTTCCAAAACTATCTTAATTTGTTTAGAAGTAAACGGAAGAAACACCTGTTACAATTTTATGTCAATAGCCAAATTACTAACTGATGTACAGGCACTAGCACATCTAGCTACTACATTGTGTCAAATTTCTTTAACAGATTTTCAACTTTATCGCTTAAGCATTAGATTCAAGGTTGATTGGGAAAATTGAGAGCAGCGGTGGCCCAGTGGTAGCGACCCCGACTTACGAACAGTAAGTCGTGGGTTCGAACCCAGGCAGGCGCATTACTTTGTGTAATTTATTTCATCACCACTGCTCTCAAAAACGGTGAAGGAAAACATCGTGAGGAAACCGGCATGTCCTAGAACCAAAAATTCGAAGACATGTGACATCTACCAATCCGCACTGGGACCGCGTGGTAGATTATAGACCATTCCTTCTCATAGAGAGGAGGCCTGTGTCCTAGCAGTGGGAACATTAAAAAAAGGCTGATGATGATGATGATGATGATGGGAAAATTGGTTAGTTTCGGGTAGCTTGATGATGGCGTCTGTACCTACTTACCTAGAAGATGGGTAAGTCTTTCTTTCAGCGGTTACAATGTTATCTACACTCAATTCCTTACTTCCTTCATTTCATAAGTACCTATTTAAAATAATTACACGTAAGTATTGAACGTAGTCTGAAATTTAATTAAAAGCCGGTAGCGTTACTGTTAATTTCGGATTTCTCCGCTGTTTTCGCCGTTGCTTCTATTTTGTTTCGATCGAACGTGATTAGTTTTGCCGATGGCCAACGTGAATTCCACGACAGAGTTCCGCTAACCGTGTTTTTGCGAAATAAGCTTGGTACGGAAGGTATCAAAAAGTCTTAATTTAACTGTCGACGTCGAGTCGGAAATGTCAAAAAGTTTATAATGTAGGCAGACGAGAGTTTACGCGTGACTTTCAGCCAAAAGGATAAATTAGAACCTTTTGTAGTAATTAGATGTTACGGTAACAATGCTGGTTGTTGTGGTACGTGCCATTAAGGGGAAGCGTCAGTGTAGCCCGCGAAATTCATTTTTTTTTACTGTTTTTCCAAATAGCAGGTCAGTGTCAGGTTGTATGTTGATTAAACAGTTCGTGACTGCACAAATATGGCTTTGCAGCGTAGTTAAATTAATTTATTTGTGGGTATGGCCTTAGAGTAAACTTACTTATGCCTGTGGGTTCGCTCGCGTGGAGTTCTGAAAATATGCCATGGGAATCTACAATATCTTAAACCAGATCATGGTATACCCACAATATTATAACAGGTATATCCGTGTGTCATCCATATCGCGTGAAAAGGTTAGAGATAAAGTTATTTTCGCATATATACTTAACTAGCTTCTGTGCGCGTCTTTGCCTGTGTGGTACCCGGATAAAAAGTAGCCGAAATACATCCGGAATAGTGTACTTTTTAAATGGTAAATTTTTTTTTTAAATAGGTGCCATGGTTTTGGAGATTACCGTCCACATACATACAAAGTCACAAAATTAGCATTCTCTCTTTTTATAATTATTTTCAGTAAATGGTATAGTAATACATAATTATGTAGTACTTGGATTTTATCATTAAGGTTGGTACCGTACCCCTTGCAGGGGTTGAGAACCACAGGGTTAAAAATAGTACCTACTTAATTATTAAGTGTCCTTACTCCTTAGGCTTGTAATTTCAAAGTTCTTACATTTTTTTCTGTTTTTACTCGCTTTTCTAAGAAAATACATTTAGTAGTCTTATTTCGTCTCAGGAGTGTCTGAAGCCTCTTTCAAGACACAATTTAAAATTATATTGCAATATTTTACAGACTAGCTTTTTACGTGATTTATTACCATCAATAATTCATGAAAAAAAAAGCTTTTATAAGTATTTATTTTGTGTTTATTTACCAAAAATATTACATCGTGTGAAATAAGACCTAAATACCGAGTGTGCTTTTTAGTAAATTGAAGAGAATTGTTTTTATTATTGTAAGTATTATGTCTGTTTTGTCTACAATTACATTAAATACGACCCAAAAATCGTGTAAAATTTATTTAAATAATAAATGCCTAACAACTACGACCATCCCGTTGGTCTAATGGTCGCAAGCGGTCCTGGGTTCGATTCCTAGGTCGGGCAAAGTGTTGTTGAGTTTTCCATCGGGAATTTCTCAGTAGCAGCCACGGAGTCTGGATTTGTGCACGGTTGATGAGAGAATAGGAGTATTACTGGCGAAATGTGGGTTTACTATTAGCTACACCTATGCCTAACCCTACGGGGATAACAGGCGTGATGTTATGTAAATATTTAACAACTTTTTGACGTTAAATTATCAATGTCACTCACTACACATCATTTAAAGTGCATAATATTTGTAATTGAATTGTAAAGAACTACAGAAAAAGCGCTGTGTGTATCTGTATCAATATTGAAAAAAGATAAAGCAATGTTTGGTTTGTCAATATATTTCCCACCTACCACGTCATGTTATTTTCGATGTGACAAGATTGCAGCATAGAGCTAATCCGGAAAACCTAACAATTTTCAATCTTTCGTCAGCGCCTATATCGAAAAGAGATATAAAAATCAGTTTCATTCGTTTTCTCTCTCGTTTTCAATCCGATTTTATCAGATATTCAAATGATTCCTATTTGCATTTTAATACATAGTGTTGATCGCTAGATAGGCTTTTATCGTTCGTTGTATTATAAAAACGACAAAAAAAGACAACTGTCGATTGAATTGATCAGTATCTGCATAGATATTTACTTGCCTGTGCTATTCTGAAATAAAAAGAAATGCTTTAAGCGTTGGAGCATTTCTTTTTCATTTAGGGATCTCAGCAATTATCTTCTTAAAATATCTGTTGTCAAATACGGTCCCACCAAAAAAATAATAATCATTATCATTCTCTTGCCCTTATCCCAACTTATTTGGGGTCGGCGCAGCATGTCTTATTATTCCATACTTCTCTACTACTCATCTTCTGAGCAGTCACCTCCTTTCTTACCATATCATCCTTCACACAGTCCATTCATCGTTTCTTTGGTCTTCCTCTACTTTTATACTTAAAACTTTCCTCACGACATTTTCCTCATTTCTCCGAATCACATAATACGAATACCATGACAACCGATTACCACAAAACTTTTCAGTCACCGGCGCCACTTTCAGACTTCCTCTTATGTACTCATTTTTTATTTTATCCATTCTCGTAACACCACACATCCCGCTCAGTATTCTCATCTCAGCTACATGCAAATGCCTTGCATTCACTCTTTTTGTGGCCCAACATTCTGATTCATACAAGACAGCAGGTCTAACCATTGTTTTATACATCTTTCCCTTAAGTTTAAGGGGAATGCGGGAGTCGCAGATTGTTCCCGTGACCTGCCGCCATTTCATTCAACCTGTGTTAATTCTGTGCTTTACACTACGATCTATTTCACCACCGCTTTGCACGAGTGAACCGAGATACCGAAATTCGGAGCAGACAGGAAGACACGCACCATCTAGAGCTATTACAAAATAATAATAATCATTATATTTCGGGTATCATTTAACATCCATATGTTAGTAAACATGAACTTTAAAAAAGTATGTTAGTAAAACACGTAGGTTTGACAGGAAATGCACAAATGGGTAATCTCCTCGCAATGACATTCTGGAGACTATTCGGGCTGCCTTGGACCCTCTGCAGCAGCGACGCAGCATGTCTGATCGTTAGGAAGCCATCAGTGTGCGCATCAACAAACATTCCCGACACACAGCGCGGCAGCATCATAAATGCAATGTAATTATGTAATGTAATTATTGAACTCGAAGAGCATTGATTGGTACAGTTCCTGCTAAAAGCTCCCAATTTTGTCTTCAATCCAAGGGTTAGCTGTTTCCGTAAGAATCATCATGTTTGGTAGATAGAATAACATAGCATTTTGGTTGAAGGACTTAATAAGACACCCACACGCTGAAAGGCGGTTATGAAATAGACTGAAAGAAGGAGTTCTTGCATACACGAGACATTATTCAATAACAATTCTACTTGTACAAATCAGGCCGTATATTCCGCTTCATCAAACACTAATCCCTCTTACTCTGAAATAGGCTCAAGAATCTTTGAAGAGGAAAACGGAATGGACAGCATCGATTTAGCATGGAAGAATCTTGTTATAGTAAAGAAATTGTGATACGTACATACATAAATAAAGATACACTTACAGAGTGTTTTTTCTATTTTACTTTGACAAAATGGTTTGTATAGTGTAACTTTTATAACGTCAAATCATTGTTGATTCCTGCCATCAACTAGCAAACTGAAAAGGTTGGTTGATATGTACGTCAATTTTAGCGCTTTTACGGTCTTACAGGCCAAGTGCGAGTCGGACTCGCGCACGAAGGGTTCTGTACCATTAAATACATACCTTTAAAAATAAATAATTAAATAAAATAAAATAAATATTTAAGGGATACCCCCTTAAATATTTATTTTTATTTATTTTTATTTAATTATTTATTTTTAAAGTGAACATTTCAAGAAACTACCTGTCGCCGTTATTAATATAAAAAAACGGCAAAAAAATCACGTTTGTTGTATTTTATTCTGTTTTTAGTATTTTTTTATATAACGCGGCGGCAACAGAATCTGTGGAAATTTCAACGGTCTAGCTATCACGGTTCATGAGATACTGCCTGGTGACAGACGGACTGACAGACAGACGGACGGACGGGACGGACAGCGGAGTCTTAGAAATAAGGTCCCGTTTTACCATGGGTACGGAACCCTAAAAAGACCATTGTGAGACCCGTTTGATAGTTTTTGGACATTCTTCATTAAAAAATCCGCCACTAGCAGCAAAAGAAGGTGTCATTTTGTCAACACGCTCTGCATTTCTTACAATTTCTCATGTCTTCGCAGCCATAAGTAGCTAGGTAACATTTCTTACGTTTCTCATTTTTATTGTCGCAGATTACCAAAGAAGATGTTAAGCCGCTATATGTCTTGTTTTTATTTAAGTAGACATCTAGACATCTACATTTCACCCTGCCACAGAACATAACATAACATTTGTATACAATACTGGCAGCTTATAATTCATTTTCGAAATGGATATGTTTTATTTTTTTGGCAATTGATTGCAATCGGATATAAAAGCTGTGGATCGAATGGTTCCATTGTTTAAATAAGAGAAAAGAGTCCGGATAAAGTTCCGTATTATATTTAGGAAAACAACACACGCTAGTTGCGTGTGTTGTTTACACGACATATTTACGACTAGCACGACCGCGCGGCGTAGGTAAACGTAACGTAAATATGTCGATTTTAAAATTTAAAATTATACTATAAGATACCCCTCTGCCTCACCCTACGGGGATTACAGGCGTGATGTTATGTTAATGTTATGCTATAAGATAATTGTATTTTCGATTAAAAAATAAAAGACGTATATTATATGTATTACATTACGTTTACACCGCGCACTCGGGCCTCGGGAATAAATGCGTCCGAGCTCACCAAAATTAAACCAGCATCGCACACAACTTTCAACCAACACGAAGAGCCTCAAAATGCATCAACAAAAACACAATTTCAACGGCAAAAGAAAGAAAGAAAAGGGCCGCGCAGTGGAGAGTTCATTGAAAGGGCCTGCGCGTCCCCGGGCTCGTCCCCGAGACCATCTTGCGTATTTACGACTCACGGCGGCTTACGACTATGTTTTGTTTATGCGAAAACTTTTCAGATGCATTGTGTTCTCCCGATAGGGATAAAGCTACGATTTCGGGGGAATATGGAAGTATTTGACGCGGTGACACGTCGAAATGTAAGAGTGTTTTATTTTTGAAAAGTTTTTGGGAACGGTTTTCAGTTTTGTAAGTACTTGTTGCTTTTCTTTTGTTTTGGTGTTATTGTGTGTTGAGATTTTCATGTTTCAGTTGTTCTTTTGTGCTGTTTAATAAAACAAATGACAGGCGGAAATCAGACAGGTACAACAAGTTTCTTTCATACATTTTCCTACTAACAGCACCTGTCGCGAAAATGTCAGTTTTATAATATTTTTGTAATTTGTTTAATGTTAAACTGATTGCAGTCCAATCAGGTAACCGCCGTTTTTTGATTGAGTACTTAATTTACCTGTGTTTCCCTACTTCTGTCCCTCTCTTTTTATAATTTACTGAGATTGTACATCAGCTGATGATATTCTAAACAAATGAGGTGACGCTGAATTACTTACGGCACTTATAAAACGGTTCCGGTTGGGAGTTTCCTATGGAAAGGAACCGGCAAGAAACTCCATACAGTTATTCTCTTTTTTTTAAGTATTGAGAGTACCTATAGCCTAATTGCAGCAAAATAATGTCCATATATTTTGAACCCGATACGCGTCAAATACTGCACTGGCGTGCAATCAATAAAGTGTAAAGATCATTTGTCAATGCTCGGACGAATGTAACATCATTTTTTACAGTCCGCTGACTAAACATTTAATTCGTTTTCAGTGGAATGAACTAAACCGTTTGATACATGGAGATTGATAGGCAGTAATACCACTGTTTGTTGTTGGTCTATATTTAACTTAAATTGGGAAAGTAGTTTAAGCTTTTCAAGCCACAATATACAAGCGCCACTTAGTTTATGCCTCACCGATTATAAGTTACTAGCTGATGTTGGTTATCGCGACCAAAAGTAATCATGAATTTTGATCCATTTTCCGCAATAAAAACTTGACAAATTACATATTCAAACCATCCTCGGGAAGCACTCTATCTATTGGTAAAAACAGCATGAAAATCAGTGCAGTAGTTTTTAAGTTTATCGGGAACAGACAGACAGACGCGACGGAGGACTTTGTTTGTAGCGATAATACAATTTAACACGCTTTTATTAGCTACACCTGTCTACTAACTATGTAAAAAATCTTAGAAGTTAAATTTGACTCCTTTCCCGGTGTCCGATTGAGCTGAAATTTTGCATATATGTCTAGCTTGGATGACAATGCATGGTAAGCCAAGTGACGTTATCCTAAATCCAACATTGCGAACTCCCAAAGATGGCGGACCACCTTGAGCACCTTCAACTTTCAAAAGATACCTGCTGTATTAATTTTTAAATTAAAACTGTTAATTATTTATACCTAAAGCAAGTGCAAGTTTCAACATAACTAATTATATAGCAAATAACTTTATTGCAGATATTTCACATTTTATTCTTTGTCTGTGTAAAATATCATTATTTTGCGCTGTTTTCTTTCAAGGATTTAGAAAAGATCTTTAGATTCCCCAAGCGAAATCTACAATAGATGCAGATTCAGAACTCTTTGTAGAAAAAAATATTTTTCTTTGCTTAGACCGAACTTTTTACAGTTGAGTCTTATGTAAAAAAATAATAACAACACCACACACGTTCACACCTAATGTGAGCAATAACTAATCAATTGGATTAAATATAGCGTTGCGCCACAACATTCTACCACAGAGGTGAGCCAATGTTAGATTTTTTCCCTATTTTTTGAGAAACAAATCGTTCAACGGGATATTTTAGGCAGGGGCGGACCGTGGGTTTGTGGGCCCTGTGCTAAAAATACTACTTGGCGGCGTGCCTAATTGCCAATTTGTCAAAAAACTTTTTTCGATAATGATGTACTAGGTACAAGGTAAGAAAAAATAGGACAATAGTTATTTTATTTATTTAATACATACTAGGGTCTCGCCCTGGCTTGCACCAGTGCAATTCAAATGTGGCAGGTATCATTTCGTCGCTGTAGAAAGATAACCTCGTATGTCCAGAAATCCAAACTTTACAGGAAACGAAAAAAATGTTTAATTTCATCAATAAAATATTTTTATGTGCTTTTGGCTCATGATTTGAATGATAAAAAGCACTTACTTTTTGGTTAATGGTTTCGCCTTGTTATAAAATACGTGGTTTTCATTTGATTTTTACAAAAAAAAAGTACTTTTTTGACATACTTGGTATTCATTCTACAGCGACGATTTGTATTAAACAAGAATTTGCGTGGGATACAACAACTACAAAGCCCGACAACTGAAAAATCGCGCTCTAATTAAATTCAGGATTTACAAGGTAAAACCGACTCCTCTTATTGTTGAAGACGGTTAAAATGTAGCTTATGTTACCCGGGCCATAATAAAGAATCGATTGACACATTATTTATCAAAATCGAATGAATAGTTTAGGCACTACGGAGGAACATACGTAAATACAAACGTACATACATAGACTACTAAAAACATTGCCCTTCTTTTTGGCTTCGTCGGGTAAACCATACAAGTTAATCGATTCAAAGTTTACCCGTTTTAATTCTTTAAAAAAGGGACAATATTATTTGATCCTCTAAAATCTTTTAAAATCTTTTGATCTTTTAAAAATAAATGATGTATTTTTTATGTTGAATCTATAAATTAATTATTGCATCTTTATTTGTTTATCTACGGTTTAATTATAAATGAACTGCATTCAAGGTAACATGATAATGATATTGAAATATACTCAATTAATATTTGGCATACAAAAATAATATTTGATCCTCTTTTCTAGTTATTGGTATTTTTGGCAAAAGAGCGAGCGAAGCGAGCTCGAGATTTGGGGCAACTCTACTCCAGACAGGTTAGGTTCGAAGGGGACGGAGGGGTCTAGAGAGTGAGTGAACTAACACCCCGCCATCCCCTTTGTGTTAGGTTACTTTAAACCCTGCAGACAGAAATAGGAGCCCCTACGTTTACTTACTACGCCTTATTACAACATTTTGATATTTACCTTGAAGTTCATTTGATTTCTAATTTAACCTTCCAAAACATTTATTAATTGTGTTCGACCTTGTCTTCTGGGTGAATTTGAAATTTAAATAGATAAAAAAGTAATTTAGATAAATCGAATTTTATAAAAAAATATATCAAAATATGTATTAGATATTTAATGCTCATTTTTCTTAGTTTTGGGGCCCAACAAGTAACTATCAGACGTAATTTCTACATTTCAAACATTTTTTGCGTAGTTCTAAACAGATTAAATATCGATTGATTTGATTTATTTTATGTCTCAAAGAAAGAGGATTAATCATCAAAAAAGATTACAGTTTACATTTTTTTTTGCGGGTATTTTATCTTCAATGGTGATTGGGGGCCCTTCATATCCACAGGACCCTGGGCTGCAGCCTGAAAAACCCTTATAATATAGATCCGCCCCTAATTTGGGGAAATGAAATCCTTGGAGAAAGTTACAACACTATAAAATAGGGTAACATGTAGGAAATCAAAAAGCATTTTACAGCCGAATTAGAAATTTGTAATAATAACTTGTTTAAAATAAGCCGATAAGGTGTCGTCATTTATGTTTAACAATTGAATATTCAACTACTGTTTTATTAAAGGAAGATCTACCTTAAGCATTGTGCAAACAAAATGTAATTGCAATATCTTTTGTACGTCTAATCCGTTGGAGATAGAATAGCGTTCTATTGCATATTTGCGTCATCGCACGCAAGTTTGAAAAGTCAGTTTGAAGAGTCGAGGAGACACTCAATTTATGAAATAAAAATGGAAAAGAAGAATATAATTTAAAGTTTGAATAGTAGTTGAAGAGTAGTGGAACTCAGGTACCTACTCAGAATTCAGTAACTATGCACTTAAGATACCTATTTTATTATTTGATTTTTTTGGCGAGCTCAAGGGTTTTTGAATTGAAATATAATTTTGATTTTTTTTTATAGGGACCTGATATTGTCTTTTTTATGATATTATACAGGGTGGAAACGAAATTTTTCATCGGTTATAAAAAAAAACCAAAACCTCTAACCTCCTACAAAACTGCAATACCTACACTTTCTAAATAACCGATGAAAAATGTCTATGTATGAATTAATGAATGATGTACTAACGTGATAACCGTTTTCGCGTTGGTTCCATCCCGTATATCTCGTTACAAATCCAAACTAATCAAGTGATGGCTGCAAGAGGCAAAGTGGCCTTGGGCCATTTCACTTCATAAGGTGCCTATTCTAAGTTTACTACCTACCTACTTACAAATACGGACAGACATGTCAAAATTAACAAAGAATGTTTCTTCTTTCTATGTACAAACGCCAGCAGGTCAAGCTACCCGAAACTGTCAGATTTTCCCAATCAACCTTGAACCAAATACTCAAGAAATAAAGTCGAAAATCTATTAAAGAAATCTGACAGATTGTAGTAGCTTGATGTGCTGGCGTCTGTACATAACTATAACATGCCTTTTTTTTTTCGGATGGGAAATCATCAAATGACTTCTCCCGCTCTGGGCAGAGCGGAAGGGAGTGTCAGACTTGTACTGACTAAAGCCCAGCCATGTTCCTTCCTTGCCCTTTGTGTTCCAGGGCCGAGGTATCTCTTTCGAACAGTCCCGCAGCCCTAACTATAACATGCCTTACATCATAACAGATAGGGTACATTTTAAAGGACACGAATTGAATTAATTTCGGGTCATTGCGCGCTGAAATATTTTATTCGTAAATTACATTTAGGTGAAGTAATTTTAATTCAATCTTCGGGAACCATTTAGGGGTACGAAACGAGAGGAAATTAGAGAATACTTATAACGTTATTGATACGTATCTCTGTGCGAGTGTGAAATCAATTACGTCTTTATTACGCTCCCTAGTCATATTTCATGGAAATCTTAATTACGTTCATGTTACACGTTACGTTGATATACATTTTCCCTGTGTTGCCATGTATAATATGTATAAGGTGGCAAGCGGGTGTCATATAACCTACATACTCATATTATCAGTCGGATATAATTTGAATTTTCGTTCTATTGCAACAAAGGACTCACTGCCGCATTTATTTAAATAATTCCTATTAATTTATTTAAATTTTGAACGTTAGTTTAAGTGATGATATTTAATGCCTTTTTAGACTAAAAAGCCTCATGACATGTATAGCAGTCCACTGTTAAAGATAGGCTTCCTCATCTGCCACGTCATCACTGACCCTTGACTTCCACCACACCCAAACATTCACCCATTCCCACCTCGTGAAGATTGTCGCTCGTCCTACACTTTTGTCACGGTTTCCGCTCAAGAACAAAACCGTAACACGGAAAACCCTAAATTAGGGAAGAAAAGGACATGCGATGTTCCAACTGATAATAAATGTTTGATGTTGATTGATTGCTTGATATTTCGATACAGTCGTGTCGTAGTATTGTAAGAACGAAATTTGCAAACTGAACAATAGGGATGTTTCCCGAGTCAAAAAATATGATTCTATTTAGTCCGTCAGTTAGATTATTGAAAAATATTGGATACTTATTTTTTGTTTTATCAAATCAATAAAAACTGACGAAGATAAAACGCATCAGAGATCATGAGTGGGGGCTTGTGATGTCCCTTCGCCAGTAAAAGTGTACTGACATTGTGACGTCACACGACTTTTCGACGCACTGTATAGTCTTCATTTTTAGTTTACGCGAAAAAAGAAAATATCGTGTGCAATATTTTTGGAAATATATCTGACGGTCTCATTAGATTTTTTTGGTAAACTGCCCTATTAGATAAAACCTTCTCGATGGTAGCTATACAAGGTGTTTTTTTTTGATATCCCATAACTCTAGGGTATGAATGAAACCATATCAAAAGAATCAATCTCTGGCAATTTTCGAAACGCCTTGTCGTGCGCGGGTCGGACTCGCGCACGATGGGTTCCGTACCATAAACCGAAAAACAACACGTTTCTTGCCCTCTTTAATTATTAAATAATTTACATTTTTATTATTATAGCGGCAACAGAAATACATCATCTGTGAAAAATTCAACCATCTGGCTATCACGGTTCATGAGAAACAGCCTGGTGACAGACGGACAGACAGACAGCGGAGTCTTAGTAATAGGGTATATATAAAAAAACATGTTGAATAAAGCATCAGTTCCATAAAACATAATCTGTAAAATCTATTCGCGGTTACAATGTTTTTTGATGTTGGTAATCCCCACCTGTTACGGCGGTTTTTTCATATTTTACGAGATAGTAACGAAAAAATATGTCTATTCGTGATTCAGTTTTTCCAGAGAGAATTTGCTGTGACTATAAATAGAGCTCCTTGTCAATTCTCGTGGGTGTCATAATATGCGACTCTGCCATTCTGTTTTGACAAATAAGAAAGAAAATAAAGTTTCGTTAAGTTAAAATCTTTATTTTCGATGTTATGTGAACTACACTTAAGGGGGAAGCGCCACCTGCCAGGGCTGCGGGACTGTTCGAAAGAGATACCGCGGCCCTGGAACACACAGGGCAAGAAAGGAACATGGATGGGTTTTAGTTAGTACAAGTCTGACACTCCCTTCTGCTCCGCCCAGAGCGGGAGGAGTCATTTGATGATTTCCCATACGGAAAAAAAAGGGGGAAGAGCCAAGGTAGCCCGCGAATTACGTAAGAACATTTGAATTTGGCCATGATCGCGGGGTGACTGACGGCGTAATAAAGACTCCACAAAACCTAGTGATACTGTGAGTGAGTTTTGCCGTGACTTAGTATCGAGTTCCAGTAGTGCGAGTAGCAAAAGACAGAAAGAGGGTAGACAGATTTGTCTGCACCTATCAATTTATTTTCCATCCACCCGCATTCCCCAGTCACGCGATTATGAAGCTTGCAACAACGTCGAGATATCGGGAGGTCAAAATAATCTATACTCGCGGAAGATATTCCGTTAAGTGACAGTATATGTATGTAAATGTATTTTATTCGAAAAAAGCTTAACTTGTTGTTAAGGTATTTTTGAAGAAACAAGATATCGAAAGAAAAACAAGAAAATCGTATACAGAGAAAAGATACGACGTTCTAAAGAAAAGATACGATACCTACTTTAAAGAAAGTGTCACGTTTTGTTTTGTAACTCCTGCAAGGTGTCTTTTTGTTTGCTGCCAACGTCTGGTTGATAACGTCTAGTTTATATATGCTGTGTCTAGGATATCTAGCGAATCTAGAAACAACAGTTGTTCACGAAACATACTCGGCTTTAGTTCCATGCTGACTGCTTAAGAAAGTTTTATAACTTTTCAGTAATCCGACTTAGCATGTCTGAGAAACAACTTAGTTAGAGTTTTGATAAATTGTTCGTGTACAGTTTTCGACCCCAGCGGTGTGTGTAGATTTAATTTCATGTACTTACGTTTCTAGTATTAGCAGAGTTCCTCTAGAGTATTAGAGAGCCTCTGAGGGCGAACACGAGCGAGAATGTAAACGTGACGTAAATACATCCATTTGAAAAATTAAAAGTACCTATATAATTTTAAGAATTTATTAATATCTATGGAAGATGCTGATTGTGCAAACAATTGAACTAAAATGATATAGGATAATTGCATTTACTCGATAAAGAAATCGACGTGTTTACGTTACGTTAACACCGCGCGCTCTTGGTTGGGCATTAGAGGTCCTCAACTTACTGATCGAAGTAATGGTGAACGTGATTGTAGACTCAAAGCACGTACTGCAAAATCCTCAATAATGGGTGTCCAGGTTATCGTACACGTACGTCTATCATTGTGTTCTAAGCGTAGCAAGACGTTGTCGCTGTTAACTGGTAGAGGATGTAGGGGCATCAAGCTACCCGAAACTGACAAATTTTCCCAATCAACCTTTAACCTAATGCTTTAGTAATAAAGTTGAAAATCTATGACAGTATGTAGTAGCTTGATGTGCTGGCGTCTGTACCTAAGCGTTTTTGCTACGTAAAGAATGAATGTAGGTTTATCAAAGTGGCAGTTCTTGTCCAGGCTTACAGACTTGTATCAATAAATTGCAATCACGTATCATCTGGTTTTGGCAGTATTCGCTTTGATGGTTCATTTTCAGGCTAAATTACAATACGTATGTCTACAAAAGTGACGAAAAGTACCTGAATTGATATTTACGTAATGATAAGTCGTTGTGGACCGAAACGTGGTCGTTTACAATGGGCCTTATCAGCAGGCTTAAAGTTACCCAAAGGGCAATGCAGAGGGCTATTCTCGGAGTTTCCTTGCGTGATCAAATCAGAAATGAGGACATCCGCAAGAGAACCAAGGTAACCGGAGTAGTCCGAAGATTTGCCAAACTTAAGTGGCAGTGGGTAGGTCACATAGCTCGCAGAACGGATGGCCGATGGGGCTGATAAGTTCTGGAGTGGCAACCGCGAACAGTTCTAACCTAACCTAACCTATGTGGCCGGAGTGAACGGAACATTTCAACGTAAAGGTAAATATCAAAATGTTTACGTAGTCTATAGGGATTAAACCTAAAAAGTCCACTTTTACATTTTCGTCGAAATAAAATACCAGCAAAGATACATCGAACAAACAATATTCGTTAAAAATAATTCTACTGATTACTGATTTTGAATTGTGTTTCTGTGAAATATTTTTCTTTAAAGTAAATAGACTTTATAACAATAATATTCGAAATAAAAATCTATGGACCAAATATTATATGAAACATTTTCTGTGAAACGAAATTCTAGGTTCTGTCTGCGAAACAAGGGAACACCTTCAAAGCCACAGTACTTATATTTTGACAGAATATATGTTTCGCAGTATCTGAACAATTTGATAACTATTTAGAACTCAATAATTTTGCTAACTTTGCGGCCTAAAATAATATTCTCAAAAGATCTGATACACGTTATTTTATCTTTGGAACAATTTTCACCAAATTCTATAAATAAACTGAATAATGTAGTGAAAAATATTGTGTTACATTTTGATGGAGGATGTAGGCGTACGTACCAACGCTAAATCTTTTATGATAGTTAGCTTCTCTTATGGTTGGCGCAGTGGGTGAGCGATTAGCAGCTACGTTGCGTGTCATGGGTTCGATCCCCGTTTGTGTATGTGAGTTTAAATGTTTGTTTGCAGATACAGGACAAATTTTTAGTGAGAGGCAAAATTATTTTTTCTTTAGTGTCCGTGGCTACCTACCTCCCTGAATGTTTCCATTACATATCTATACGAAGTTTTGATCGTTAAATAAGGCACTTTTGACTGAAAATAGTAGCAAAAACAGCGTAAAACCCATTCTTTCTTATTTCCCAGTGTCATTACGAAAACCTCATGCAGAAGAGCTAAGAAAACTAAGTTTCCTAAACCTGAGTGTATGAAGTAGAAAAAGCTTTCTGATTTCACGATTACTATTTCTATCACTACATATTATAAAACAAAGTCCTCCGCCGCGTCTGTCTGTCTGTTCGCGATAAACTCAAAAACTACTGGTCCGATTTTTATGCTGTTTCACCAATAGACAGAGTGGTTCTCGAGAAAGGTTTTAGTATATAATTTATCAAGTTTTTGTTACGGGAACGAATGATTACTTTTGGTCGCGATAACCGACATCCACGCGGGCGAAGCCGCGGGCATCAACTAGTAATAAATAAGTATAAGCGTAAAACCTTACACTCACACAGACAGCTTAGTATTTACCCTGCCTGACTGCCTCGTTGGTCTACTTTCCGAAACCGCTGAGTATGAGGTCCTGGGTTCAATTCCTGGGTCGGGGAAATTGTTATTGGGTTTTTCAATTCGGAATTTCTCAGTAGCAGCCACGGAGCCTGGATTGTTTGCCCAGTTGATGGCAATAGGCTCGCCCCCTATTACATGGGTATTGAACATAACTCGCGAAATGTACTATTTGGTACACCTCTGCCTAAACCTACGGGGATTACAGGCGTGAAGTTATTTTATGTAATATTTATCCGTAAACATCACACACATACCCCCAGAAAGATTTAACATTTAACTCTGCCGTCATTTAACTCTGCATTTAAAACTGGCAACATTTTAACACGGCACCTTGTAAATCTGTTCGTACATACTCAGTATTCACGTGTAGCAACACTTGACCTAGCTGGCTTCAATAGACTGAATGTGACGATAGATAGAAGTACCAGGAGTGTAGGAGTCTACGCCGCTGTTAATCTGTGCCAGGCTTTTGTCATGCTTCAAGCGGTTTAGTTTATTTGGGTTTATCTACTTACCTGGCAATATGTGGGTGTAATTATAGGTACGCTTCTGCCTAACCTTTTGGAGATTAATGGCGTTATGTATTGTATGTCACCTGTTATAGATTACGGATAATCAATATGTTTTTAGTAAAGGTCGAAGGTTAGTGGTGAAACTAAGTATAGAGTAGTTATGTGTTCGGGAGTAACTATGTAGAACCTAGTTGAAATATAATAGAAAATATGATGTGATAGCATAATCAGCCTATAATGTTCCCACTGCTGGGACACACGGGCTCCTCTCTATGAGAGGGAATGGGCTATAATCCACCACGCGGGCCCAGTGCCGGTTGGTAGATGTCACAAGTCTTGGAAATTTTGGTTCAAGGACATCCGGTTTCCTCACGATGTTTTCCTTCGCCGTTTTGAGAGCAATGAAGATGAAATAAATTACAAAAAGTAATGCGCCTGCCTGGGTTCGAACCGACGACTTACTGTTCGTAAGTCGGGGCCGCCACCAATGGGCCACCGCTGCTCTCTGATGTGATAGGTACAACCTTAAATTGTGGTTTTGGCATAAGGCAAGTTTGAAAAACAACTGTAGATAACTACAGATGATCTCCATTTATTAAGAGATCAATGAATAAAATATTATTAGTTAAAAAAAACTAAAAACACGCACGACAAATATAATGACAATCAATTAGAATGTCGTCAAATTATTTCTCGTATTCTACTCAGCAGACCCTTTCATTTGATATTCATATCATGGGAATGCATAAAAAAAATTCTTCCACCATATTGAATATGGAATTACGTCACTTAGCTAACCATGCATTGACATCCAAATTAAACGTGTAGGTATGCAAAATTTCAGCACAATCGGAAGTGAGTAAAATTTAACTTCTAAGATTTTTTTTTACAGGAAAGCGAATTAAAAACTGTCAAGTCTTTTTAAGCTGACTTTGAATCAAAAGATGGCAACAAAAGCAAAATAAATATATTTTTAAAGAATAAAATAGCGTATGTCGGATTTATATTACTCAGTTGAATAAGGCAACAAGCACGCGGAAGGAACCGGAAATATATGTGTTGACTTGTTCCAAGTCTTATTGAAACGATATTTACATTTATACAATTGATATGTTAGAAGGATTATATAAATGTACCAGATCCGTCTGATTTCCTTATAGGTATTTTAACTATGGATCGTTCTGCAATTTTTACTGAAACATTTATTATATCCGTTTTATTTATGCTGTTAAATTTTGTACCCTCGGCTCTCTAAGTCGAGGGTTGAAAATCTAGCAGTACAAGAATATTTTAGGCATTCATTGATGTGTGGAAAAGTGAAAACGGGCATTTTAATGTTGGGAGAGACAAAATATTCGAGATTAGCGTATTGTTTTAAATTAGAAAACCGGCCAAGTGCGTGTCGGGCCACGCACAATGTAGGGTTCCGTAGTTGCCCATCAAAATATGCGGACACTTCCTGCGGTCCGATTAACCTCCGAAAGATGATTTTTATTGTCATATAAAAAACCAACTTACATTTTCAGTTGAAAAACCTGTGCTTATATTTTAACATATTTTCCCATAATGTATGGGACATTATGCGAAAATATGTTATATAAGTACATTTTATAAGTTGGTCGACTATTACTCGTAAACTTGCAAAGTCTACATAGCCGTGATAGTTTTCCTTTTAATTTCGTTATAAATACTGCCACATCATGGGGTACGCGAGAAAAAAAAACACATCCCCTTTACGTGTACAAAAGATACCCTAAAAGAAATACTTTTCGAGATTTTATTTTACCAGTAATCTAAATACTGGTATTCAGCTACATCCGGTTAGACTGGAAACCGACCCCAACATAGTTGGGAAAAGGCTAGGCAGATGATGATGATGTCGGCGTAACTAATCTGTATTTTCATGCCAAATTACTGGTTTCTAGTACTAAGAGTCTAAGAGCTAAGTTACGGACACACGGAGGGACATAGCGAAACTATAAGGGTTCCTTGTTGACTACGGAACCCTAAAATCCATTTTTAAACTTCCAAAGTCAGACTAATCAAATATACTACATCTTCATTAACTATCTGCCAGAATGTGCTGTGGGAGCACTATATGGAGTCCTGACACAGTCAGAAGGCATTGCGGCAGATCTCACAGAAGATGGCAGGAAGAGCATTATCTTGAGTCAAGGTAAAGCTCAAGTCAAGGTCCTTGACTTAAAACTCAATATTAACTCAACTTAAAATTCCGAGCGCGCCTTTGCGCTTATTTCAGGGTTCCAAGCTACCGCTGGCCTTGACTACCGTCCAGCTTCTCTACAAGCGTCAGAACTAATGTGGGTGCGCTAACCGCATCCACAACGATACCGCTGTTCGCCTTGACGGAGCCTCGACGATTGTTGTAAGGAACTACTGTGCACCAGACTCCAATCTACAGCTCTAGTGTACAAGTCTACCTGATTTCCCATGCTATATAATGAAGAGAGGCCTTTGCGTAGCAGTGTGATGACTCAGATTAAGTAACAGTATCTAACTAAATTGATTGATCACCAAAAAAAGGGAATATTTCCATTTGAGCACGGATTTCAAAGCACCAATGCTTAGAGTACCAAAGATATTTCCTTTGCTCAAAAGGGAATATCTATGGTGCTCTTGAAATCGGTGCTCAAATGAGAATACTCAAAAAAAAGTATCTCTCAGAATTTGTACTGATTTTAACTTTGAAATCTACTAAAAATAATATGTCCAAACATTGCAGCAGGAATACATACGAATTCGGAATACGCTCTCGTTCAAAGTCTTTGCCTCACTGAACGACATAGTTATAAAAGTCATAGGTAGCTACTAAAAGAAATGGGTCACCGCAGGAAGCAAATTCAGTTTCAGTTCTCATTTTTGTAGTCGTACTTTTCAGATTGTATTGGTTTTCGAGATTCAGATTATGTGAAAGGGAACATCTGTTTACATTGTTATTTTTGTCATATGTAGTCTTATAGATCTTTATGTTTAGTGGTTACTATTATACAATGTATTGGTGTTAAATGTAAACGTAAATAGATTATTTTGAAGATGAGTAAAATCATCATACGCCTGCTCTTTTTATTATTAATATAGATTCTTCTTCCGTACATCTTTTTTTTAGGTGTCATATTAGTTAGTTTTCATAATTTTTCTTGGAAATACTACAAAGAATTGTGATTTGATATTGGGGTTTTTTTATTAGTAGATATGTAGGTGTACTTTGTGTGAGGTGTACGTGTGTTTCAATGCTAAGTGGCTTTCTGATAGGAAGTCTTAACCACGTGGCCTTTACAGGAAGTAAGAAAAATAAATTGATGGTCTCATATTTGAATCAAGTTTTTACTGAAGATTGTATAACTTAAGTTTATATAAGTTGTTGTAAAGTAGCCTGAAAATAAATGTATGTTGTTGTTGTCGTTGTAAAACTTGTATTAGTGTTGTATAAGTTTGTATAACTTAAGCTGGAAAGAGATAGTGGGGCGTAATCATCACCACCACGCGGGTTACTAACAGTACCAGCAGAGCTGATAAGTACTGTAAGTAGATGTCACATGCCTTCGATTTTTTATCTAGGACACGTTGGTTTGGTCACGTTGTTATACTTCACCATTTTAGGACCCGGTAGGGGTTGGTCTAGTTACCGCAAAATTATAATGCCTGAGCCTTTATCCTTATCAAATCCAAGGAAATTATAGTAGAAAATTCATAGACAAGTCTATCTCCAAGATATGACTCACAAAGAAAGTAAGGCGGCATTTAATAAAACATCACACACCGATATGGAGCGGAACATTCCTCGGATGCCATGCCACCAATAACCGAGACGCTAGCGGTCCCCGACCACAATTTATGAACAATTCTGATCAAATACCTTCGCTGGCGGCAGACTTTTCTCAATCAATAATGCATTAACTTTAGATATACTTAGGGCTAGTCTATGTATAGAAAGGTCGCGAATGTGACCTCTATTGGAGAATTGGAAGTTGGAAGGTTAGTTGATTTAGATTTGATTGTGACATACAATTTGCTCTTTCAGTTCAAGATCTCACTCTTATAGAGACGAGGCATGTGTCCCAGCAGTGGGAAGACTATAGGCTGATTATGCTATGCTAAGAGTTCAACTGCGTATCAAATCTAAATATAGGTCATGTGGCTGTCGTCGATACACAGCGCGTCAACTCCATGAATTTAGCACATGATTCTATACACTCCAGAGTAGACAGTTTTTCGTGTGTGTTTAAAATGATTTAAGAACAATATTGTAACATGGTCAAAATTGACGCCTAGAATTATATGATGACGATTTTGAGCACATTCACATTTCTCCAACACATGGTATTTATTCAACTAAAATAAATAAGAATAAGAATAAGAATAATTTATTTAAAGAAAGTATTCAAGCAAAAAGTGTACATTTAGGCGCAGTAGTATTATTAATATACAATGGTATAATTATCTAGTACTTATAAATAAACTAGAACTAAAATATATTAAATATATTCCACATTAGTGATAATCTTCAATAAATGTTTGGTAGCGACCTGCCCGATCTAGGTTTATTTAAACCTGTGTTTCAGGCTATCACTTTACAAAGAACAATTAAATTAGGACAGTAAAATAATAAAATAAAATTAATCTATTAACTATAAAATTAAATTGATACAAAATACACTAAAACTAGATTAATTAAATATGTACAGGGGATAGCAGTCAAACCACAACTTCTAGAAGTTTTTCTGTGTCCGTGTAATTAAGCATCGCTAAATAATCCGACGTGACAAAACTACATTTTCTATAACTTAAACTATAGAAGTTTAATATCTTGTTTAGTCTATTATACAGAAAAGGTCCTAAAAACACATAAAATCTATTCGCAAATGCATGTCTAGTTTGCGGCTTTGTGCACACCAAGTCCTTCCTTCTCCTATCGGAAGGAACTGGGTCATAGGGAAGTGTAGAGTGCTGGTGTAGAGTTATGTGAAGAATAAATAATTGCCGTACGGTGAGTACATGACATGCTTTGTAGAGTTGGTCTGTAGGGAACATAAAAGGACGGAAGGTAGCAACTTTTAGAATTGCTCTTTGAGCACGTTCTAGCGGCAGAAGAATTGTATTTCCCGCGCCACCCCAGGATATTATACAATATGTTAGAATAGACTGACACAAAGCTAGATAAATCTGTTTTATTAAATTATAGTCGGCTACATTACGTAAATACTTAAAAACATATATTAGTTTACGCACTCTAGTACACAGTAACTCGATATGTTTACGGAAATTTAGATTGGAGTCAATAGTGACACCTAGATATTTCAAGTGGTCAGCTTTATCTAAAGTAGGGCAAGTACATGTAGTGTCAGCGTACATTCTACAGTTATGCGCGTAAATGGTTTTGTTAGTAAGTAGTGTGTTAGTATTTCTCATTGTAAATAAAATGTACTTTGTTTTATCAGCATTTAGTGTTAGAACATTATTTTTGAGCCAATTAGAAACAATGTTGAAGCCATTTTGAGCATGTTCATAGGCTTCAGCTCTTGATTTAGCTGCAAACAACAAAGCTGTGTCATCCGCATAAGACATTATAACACCATTTTGGAGTGGGAGGCAGCATAGGTCATTTATATAGATTAAAAATAATGTAGGACCTAAAACACTGCCTTGTGGAATTCCAAAACAAGTATTAGAAAGGTCAGAACTTGTATGCGGACCAATTTTTACAGATTGCTGACGATCGCTCAAATAATCAGATAATAGTAGAAGCTGTGCTCCTCTTATCCCAATTGTTTCAAGCTTTTGTAAAAGAGTAGTGCAAGAAAATAAAAAGAGTAGTGCAAGAAATACATAGGTAAAGAGTAGGGTAGTCTCATAAAAGTTAACATCATACTGGGGTTATGTCTACAAATCAAAACTACTGTAATACGTAGTCATAACTACTCAGACTGGGCACAAAGCCATCATTAAAATGAGAATAAGTGAAGTTTTATGAACCTGCTCTAACACATACTAATAAAGACATTTTATTGCAGCATTAATTTGTACTAGAAAGGACATCATCTAGATTCTAGGATAGTTTTGGTTTTTGACGCCGCGATGTGCTCAAAATGATGTGCCCATGTTTTAAAAATGTATAAAAGACTGTGACGTGTATACGTGACGATCAAAACATCTGCACCAAACCAGAAACTGCATACATTTTCTTCATTTCTGGGAACTAGGTTACCAGTGCAGCCTATCCCCTCATATGGCAGTTTTCGACTATTCAAATTCACTGCAGGTAGCAAAACAATGTTCTTACTTTAAGTTGTGTTTTGGGAAATCGTGGTACAGACACCTGCATTTCTGCTGTAATTGGTAACCGTCCTTGGTTATCTTGTACTGAGGTGTATGCGAGTTAGTTAGTGTGTGCTAGCAGTTTTCTAATTCGGTAATAAATGCTGGCTCCCAAAGCGCGTGACTAAGTAAAGCTTTCCATATTGGCTGTGCGACCGAAAAGCGATCGTCAGTTGTTTGATGAAAGTGCAGGATGAAACACGTGAAACGAACGAGTGAAGAATATTATAATGGATGTAAAAGTACCCGTAACGAAGCCGAAAGGCGCTTGTTCTCCCTGTCATTGCGATTTTTTTATTGTTCTAGACCATATCTGGAACCCTTTTAGTTACGAAGATATTGGGGGTCAAAGTTGTAAATTTTTCATAAGTTTTTTTTTAATACAATTTTTTTGATGTTATCACCTTATTTAAAATACTTCCACGACCCCCGTAATATTTAATGCATCCATTAGCACAATGTTTTGAGTCCTACGGTGAAACCTGATTTTTCACCCAAAAAAAAAAGTCGTTTCCCAGCAATAATTTTTGCGTAGAGTTATCTACTAAGTTTGATGTACAGAATGCTTGGTTGGTGGCTTCGTGAAGGCCCCGTTTACACCTCAACAGACAGAGTACAACCCGGCAAAAGCTAGTATCATTATATTCTTCACTCGTTTCGTTGAAGCACATTTGTTGGGATAGACAAGGAGACGAGGCCCAAAAAAATGCTTTTGGTTGTTGGATTGTGAGAGAAATAAATCACAGGAAAAAATGGAAGAAAAAAAAACGTGGCTCTGATCCCTAGTAACATAAGACTATGGAAGAACGCTGATGATGAAGTACGGTCGACCGCTCGTCTGTGGCTGTGGTAACACTTTGACTTTGAGCTGGTTTAGCGTAGTAGGAAGTTTCAATCAGGGATGTTATGGAACTACATAACCGTAACCGAAACCATCGGATATCCGAAATAAAAATATCCGTAACCGTATCCGTTTCACAAGTTTGGGATAGTTTCGTATCCTTATACGCGGAGTCTAAATAAAACGATGTGTTTCGACAGGTTTTTGTTTCACCGCTCGCGCGCCACGTGAATCTAACAGTTTGTTTGTTATTTCTAGTTATAACATAACCTCTTTCTTAACTAGTGTCAGAGAAAAATTTAAAGAGATCGATATACTGACTCTGCCTTCACTTTATATCTTAGAATGTATTTTATATGTCCGCAAAAACGAGGGCTTTTCAAAATTAGAAGCGACTTCCACAATATAAATACATGCAGTAAACACGAAATTGTAATACCTAAGTTCAGATTAGCAAAAACTAGCAAGTCTTTTCTTATTAACAGTATACGCTTTTATAACAAGTTGCCGAAGTCAGTTATAGAACTGACTGTTTGATGTAGTTTTTGAACTTTCCATAGTTCCAAAACTACATCAAAGGTGTCCTTATTAAAAAAGCATATTACAAAATCAAGGACTGCGTTGAAGATTTTGGTTTTAGTGCCTTCTGCGCATGCGGCTTCCCTGGTAGCTCATAAACGGCACAAATATGTGAATGTCTCTAACTATTCTCAATCTCATATTTTCCCTTCTTTCTAATCAGACTTTTTTACAATAGTTTTCAAATCATTTGTACATATTTTGCTCAGAATAGTTACAGCACTGATAACAATATTTGTGTCACTTATTTATTTTTAGTATTTTACAATATTTTCTTACCTTTGTATAGATTCTTTTTTACCGATCGTTTGTGAATGTGTGAGCACTGTAGACTTTGTAGATTCCCAGATGCTTGTTAACTTTTGTTAACTGTTTATCTTGTATTACATTTTTTGTGTAATGCGCAGTGTCGCATTGTCAGGCCTACGCTGTTCCCCCATACTTAAGTACTAATGCTGTAACATAATAATATTGTAACACCAAATGATTTGAAAAGAGTAACCATGGAGTTTCTTGCCGGTTCTTCTCCATAGAAAACAACCAACCGAACCGTGCACCTTTTTGCCGACGTTTTATAAGTGCCCATCTGGGCCTATTTGAAATAAAATATTTTGATTTTGATTTTGAGTTAGTTTTTTTATTATATCCGTAACCGAAACTAACGGATAATCCGAAATAATTACATATCCGTAACCGTATCCGAAACCGATATAACCGTGATGACATAGTAGACCGCACGTCAGAAAAAGATATCAAACCCAGTATAACCTGGCCTACGGTTTTGCTGTTGTGTCACCGCAGGCGAAGAATTGTCTAGTTCTTGAAGGCACGACATCAGGGTTATCGTCCTAATACACCTTCTCCCATATCATGGGTGAAAAAGTACCATCAACGAAGCCAAAAGGCACTTGTTCTCCCCGTCGTTGTAAGACTTGAGTTGACATTATGTCAATTCAAATATTACAATTATTTTATTCCAAATAACCCCCGAAATTCCGAATAGCCCCGTTCTATGTACTTGTTACCGTCAATTAATTTAAGTACCTTGTTGTTCCTCGTTTTTTCATTTTTTGTGACCGGCTCACTTCAAAAATAATATTATTGTTATAAAATGTTTTGTACAGAAGAATTCATAATATACTAATAATTCCTATTCCCTATTCCCGATACCGGTGGGCTACTATTTTTTTATATTTTTAAATGTATTTTTATGTCGTTTTATATTTAAATATTTAATAAGAAGAATATGTAAAAAATATGATATATAAGAAAATGTAAAAAATATGTACGAGTATATAAATAAATAAAGGAAATAATTCTTTATTGACATAATAGGTGACAAAAACTTGTTTGAAGCCTCTGACTCCTGAACTAGGTGTACCTGTATGTCAGGAGTCAGCGCCCGAAAAACCTAAGTGTGTCCACTGTGGCTTACCTCACCCAGCCAACTACAGAGGGTGTTTAGTTGCCAA
Source organism: Lycophotia porphyrea (assembly GCA_950005105.1). Lineage (NCBI taxonomy): Eukaryota > Metazoa > Arthropoda > Insecta > Lepidoptera > Noctuidae > Lycophotia > Lycophotia porphyrea. The sequence goes on from OX465393.1 coordinate 13,594,449, forward strand.
GGAGATGCAAATGATGAAGAACAAGCAAGCAAAAAATAATCCAGCCAACAACACTGCAGTTAAGCAAATTGTTCGAAACACTGACAAACAGACACCAAAACAAAATGTGCAGTTTGCACAGACAACCGCAATAACAGCACCTATATCCAAAAGTGCCTCATATGCACAAGTAGTAAAACCAAGCATACCATCAAGCCTAGACGATAAGCTCAACCAGATCTTGAAGTGCATATCCTCATTTGACAAGAGGCTAGAGAAATTAGAATCAAGCACTGTACAAAATCAATAATGAATAACACACTTAAAATAATGGCGTGGAATTCCAACGGACTGCTGCGACACCAACATGAGTTGCTAGTAGTCCTAAACACAGAAAACATTGATGTGTGTTTGATCTCTGAAACACACTTCACCAAACAGTCTTTTGTACAGTTTAAAGGTTATAAAGTTTATCATGCGCTGCACCCTAACAACACGGCCCGAGGAGGTAGCGCAGTTATTATTAAAGAAAATATCTGTCATTACGAACAATGTAAATACGAGGAGCCAGACACGCAAGCTGTGGCGGTATCAATTAAAACAAAGAAGTATAATGTTGCAGTAGCGGCTGCATACTTTCCCCCAAGACACATGATAAACAAAGAACAATATGTACACTTCTTCAGACTACTTGGACCGAGATTTATATTAGGCGGTGACTTTAACGCTAAGAACACTCATTGGGGATCGCGATTAACATCTTCTAAGGGAAGACAGCTTCTTAGTGCAGTAAATGACATGCGCTGTGAGGTCATAAGTACTGGAAAACCTACATACTGGCCTACTGATCGCCAGAAACTTCCAGACCTTATCGACTTTTTCATTGTGAAAAATATATCCACCAATTATCTGAGTGTGGAAGAGGGGTATCACATGAACTCCGATCACTCTCCGATATTATTACAATTGAGTCACAAAATATTACTGAGACAAAACCACCTGACATTGGGAAATAAGTTTACAGATTGGGAAAGTTTTAGCATAGACTTACAAAATATAATAGAACTAAAAACTGCATTAAAAAGCAAAGATCAGCTCGATTTTGAAGTAAACAAGTTTAGCAGCGACATCCAACAATGTGCATGGAACAACACACAACAGTTTAATAAAATATTTAAGGGAAATACCTATCCAAAGGAAATAATAGACCTATTATACGAAAAAAGGAATCTAAGAAAAATATGGCAACAAACTAGATTCCCGAAAGACAAAACTCGATTGAATAACCTATCGAAAAGACTGCAGAGAACAATAAAAACCTTCCATGATGAGGCTCTTAACACTAACCTACGGCAGTTAAGCAGCGATCATACAACGCAATACTCTCTTTGGAAAGCAACAAAGTCATTGAAAAGGCCAATCACATCAATCCCGCCTATCAGAAATGATAATGGAAGCTGGGCCAGAAGCAACGAGCAAAAAGCCCAAAGATTTGCACATCATTTAGAAAAAACCTTTCAGCCAAATGACGGGTCTGTAGACAACCTGCAGTTTCCCAATGTTCTGCAAGATCAGAGAATTAAGCTTGTGACCCCAAAAGAAGTTGCAAAGGAAATTCAAATCATAAGCATAAAAAAGAAATCCCCAGGGTATGATCTCATAACGGGTGAAGTTCTTAAACATCTCCCTCGTAAAGCCATCGTTAAGCTTACCAGGCTCATCAATGCTGCATTCCTGCTAAAGCATGTTCCCGAGCCATGGAAAGTTGCTGAAGTGATTATGATTGCAAAGCCCGGTAAACCACCTCACGAAGCATCATCATACAGGCCCATATCCCTGTTGCCGATACTATCGAAGCTGTTTGAAAAAATGTTTTTGAAACGCCTAAAACCTATTATAAACGAGAAAAACCTGATCCCGGACCACCAATTTGGTTTCAGAGAGAAACATTCGACAATAGACCAAGTACATAGAATTACCAACATCATCGAGAGAACACTTGAAGATAAAAAAGTCTGCTCCACCGTATTCTTAGACGTGGCACAAGCTTTTGATAGAGTTTGGCATGAGGGTTTGATGTACAAGCTTAGACTATTGCTGCCTAATGATTTTGCCGATATCTTGCAATCATACATTACGAATAGAATGTTTAGAGTAAGGCACGAGGATGCTTTTTCCGAGCTAAAAGTAATTAAAGCTGGTGTGCCCCAAGGTAGTGTACTGGGACCAGTGCTCTATCTGTTGTACACGTATGATATACCAGAGCTAGAAAATAATACAATTGCAACCTTTGCGGACGACACTGCCATTATGGCTACAGGGTCATGCCATACGGAAGCAATCGAAAAGGTACAAATCGCTCTAAATAAAGTTCATGATTGGGCACAAAAATGGAGAATCAAATTGAACGAATCAAAGTCGCTTCACATTGATTTCACCAACAGGAATTGTGACTACCACCCAGTCTTCATAAATGGCCAACAAGTGCCATACGCAAATACCGCCAAATACCTTGGCATAACGCTTGACGCGAAACTGCGCTGGAAAGCGCACGTCAAAAAGAAAAGACAGGAACTAGATATGCGCTTTAAAAACATGTATTGGCTGATTGGACGGGAATCCTGTTTATCAATACACAACAAAACTTTATTGTATAAGCATATTCTTATGCCAATATGGACATACGGCATCCAACTGTGGGGCTGTACTAAACCGACCAACATCAAAATTATACAAACATTCCAGAACAAGGTACTCAGGAGTATAGTCAATGCTCCCTGGTATATAAGAAATGACGACCTCCATCGTGACCTGAACATGGAACCCGTCACCAAGATTATACAAAAATATGCTGAGGCCCATGAACAACGACTCCATCAACATGTGAACATCGAGGCGATTCAGCTGTTAGACCAAACAAATATAGTGCGTAGACTAAAACGAACAAAACCTTTTGAGTTAGTGTAGGTAGTGTAAAAGTGTAGAAATAGTAGTGACAGTGACACACATAACAACACATGAACAAAGTGTTTAATCATCAATTCAGACTCAAAGAAAGTGGAACGGACTTGTGTAAAGTACAAAGGACACTATTCTAAGTTTTAAGTTATCATCATGTATAAAATTAAGTTAGATTTAAATTGCTTATTAGTCTTATAGACTAGATTGTAATTAATTATTAAGAACGGGGTTCTTTTTAATAAAGGATAAAAAAAAAAAAAATGAGTCAGCGCCCTCTCCCATTTTATATGGCTTAGATATTAATGTCAACATAAGAATAGGCAAACATATGTGCTACAAAAAATATTTTTAAATGAAGTAACAACAAAATAAAAATAAAGTACGATAACAGAAATAAAAAATCATCAATAATATTAATTCTTAAGTTAAAATAAACTATAAAATATGTGTGTGGAATGACCAGAAATATACAGATTAGTATACTAGAAATAAACAGGATAAAATATTTTGAACGACCTCTTTAGCTATTGTAAATTACACAATTTGGAACGCTGCCTCCTAGACTAAGCTATTTGTACAACGAAACACTGGAGGTATAGGAAATAGGTCATCCCGATGCGAGTAGGTAGTAGCTATAGGTTATTTACGACTTCGCCTCTGATGCACTTAGCATGTTTACAACTGCGACTTTATGTTGAAAAACAAACTCTGGAGCGAGAGAGTTATTACACGAACAGGCACCGTGAAAATGTTTTATAAGACGTAACGTACCGCGTACGCGCGTGTATCAGATATGCATATTTGGTTTTTTCGTCAATAATATTACAGTAGGTTGAAGTCAATATTGACTTAAACATAACTGATGATGAAATGTGGTGTAGGTACAAACTATTTTGAAACTTGGTGGCCTTTTAAGAATGCACATTTTTTTGGTGTTCGTCAATATAGTATTTGTAGTAGTGAAATTAATTTCCCTCATAAATTCATCGAGTTCATGTTTTGCATACAATTAAGTTTTATTTAATAAAAGCAAATTAATTAACAATTAATTAATACATCAAGCAAAAAATAGGCTTTTGTTCCAAGTACAGTCACGAGCAGTAACATGTGGAGTACCGATTCCAACTTTGAGGTAAGACCTATTTCCTAATGCTATTATGCAATACTTTTATGCAATACAATACTTATGCAATACTTTTTTTTTTTTATTTTTTTTTTTAATTAACATTATACCTATTCCTAACAACATAATTACAAACAAACATGTGCATTAAAAACAAACATATGCGTGTGTATGTGTGTTTTAAACAGTGTTGTTTTTTGTTAAAGCAACATTTTGACAAAACTCAGTTTCGAGGAAAAATCTCTTTTAGGTGTTGCTAATTGAGGTATTATTGTTCGTGACTGTACCAGTAAATATGCAGCATAACCAACGATTGCGTTCCATTATTTCCAACTAATTAAGTACATTATGTATGTACTCAACACAGATATACAATGTAATTTTTCTGGTAGCGAAGAGAGGGGTAAAAATTTCCCTGCATCCCTCTTCACCGACCACCCTTTGTTCTGTTCCATAGACTAATAGATCACAATAGGGCCTACTTTCACTCATTTTCCCATGAATACAGACAAAATAAATGAAAATGGCGAAGGGTTCGCCGTACCTTTCTATGTCTTCGACAAAAGACACGGCTGACATTAGGTAGAGGAAAATTGTGTCTCCTGTGTATCTTTTTATATGTTTTCGGGTTAACAAGAAGTTGATGACCATTTAAAAGCTATTGTTGTGACCATAACAACAGAACGCGTTTGATTTCGGAAAGGAGTTTACAAAACACAAATGTTTTGCAAGCACTAACTTTATAACGGGAAGTTCCCTTTATAACTTTCTGGAACTGTTAGTAAGTGGGGTGTGCAGGTCAGACAGGCAAACGCTTCTTGTAAAATACTGGTATTCAGCTGCGTAGGGCGCGAAGTCCTAGTTCAACAGATTTTTATAGAAAAGTCTAGTTATAAATAATCTACGCCATCTCACACTAACCCCGTTATATGGTTCCGTGCGGAAGTCGAACCCCGTTCAACCTTTTCTACAGGAACTCCTTAAAGGGCGTAGATTGGTGATCTTGACGTCACAATATGATACATAAATGGACATTGTTATCCATCCATGTAATATACTCCGCCCTTGTCAGATCCTGCTTACAGTACCTATTCATGAAAAGGAAGGAATCCCATTTTTTGGGGACAGCAAGTTGATGTAATATTTTTCATAAAAATAAAAGTCCCAGGGCAGTGATTTAATAAAAAATCTTTGTTATTTATTCCTTATATCCTCAGCATAATGAAATATTTTTAAGACGATGCTGTGAGATTGCATTCCTGCACAAATATTTGTGTGGCACACAACAGAATTAATCAATCTTTTTTTTTTGTTAAAATAACAATAACCATCAACATTATAAGATCATGATTTTCTTACGCATCAATGTTATACAGAATGTTGTTACAAGGGGATTAACACTAAGTACAACAACTTCAAGTTCGAGGCCAACACATTTATTTTAATCATTTAGCCTGTGATTCAGAGAAGTCGTTTCATATATTGTCAATATTATTATAAAAGATAATCCTTTGTACTTTGTTTGTCTGGAACCAAGAACACATTGTCATCTTGGCATGGATTGGAGTTGCTGTTCCGCCGGCCTCGTCGTAAGCAGTCGTGGATGTTATAACTCTTTTCTGTTCATGCCTTTACCATTTCACCCATAAAACCATATTTAACATATTATATAGACCGACATATTTATCAAAAACCGGCCAAGTGCGAGTTAGACTCGCGACCGAGGGTTCCGTAAACTTGTAGGTATTTTGTTATTAATCTATGTATTTATGGGATTCTGTTTTTTTTTGTGCTTTCTGGATTTCAATTTTTCCTTTACATGTGCTGTAGGTAATTGCTTCTTGCCAAATTTAATGATTCTAGTTCAACGGGAAGTGCCATAAAGGTTTTGATTCCCTTGTGCAATCGCAAAATATGCGACATAAGCGGTCATATCTTTTGATGGCGTTGATTTATCAGATTGATTTTTTCACTGCTTCGAGGGGTAGCAGATTTGAGTATTTGTTATTAATTTCATGCTTGATAGCTCCACGCGTTCCTGAGAAAAAGGGTCTTGACAGACAGACGGACATCAAATATGATCCTATAATGGTTCCGGTTTTGCCGACTAACGTACGGAACCCTAATAATACAAAATTGTCGCATTTTTCGACACGTGTGGAGTATTAAAGCAGAAAGAATATTGATAGAAATTTTTGAAATAATCAATTCATCTATTTAGGAACGAGTATATTTGAACGACTTATTTCTTATTCTTTCTCGAACTTAACAAAAGTAAACAATCTTTTTTCCACACAACACAATACTTTTTCTCCTCGTTTTATTTTACAACCCACAAGAGTTTACCAAGAACTGGTTCGTGGCGCTCATTAATTTGATTTCACACGAATTTTGCCAAAAGTTGGCGAGTTCGGTAGTTGCCAGAATATTTTCCATTGAAAATATGGTAAGAGAAATACTTCGGTGAAACTGTAGAGGTAAATTGTCCAACCAACTTACTTGTTTAGTACTAGAAATTTCTATTATAATATTCTATCTTTTTTTTCTTTGTAGCTAAAGGAATTCACGGATCTTAGTAGAAATGCGATTCTTCGAAAGGGTCGGGCATTCTAGCAACCGATGCACGTGTCTGTCCCTGATGTATGAACGTAGAAGAAGCGAATGCAGTGTATGATAGTAATGCCCGGCCACAAGAAATTCGCTGCAGCAAAAATTCGCGCCGTGCGAAAAGCAAAGCGTCTAGGGAAAAAAAATCATGAACACAGAAAATGGAATATTCACTCACCATGTTCACCATGTTCACTCTGAAAAACATGGGGTATTCCTCAAAGCGCAACTGTTTTTAAGCGCAACAAACTAAGCGCAAGCAACTAAATTAATCCTCGAAGCGCTACCATTAGTTGCGCTCACAAATTCAAATTTTTCAAATGGTTGCGCTTCGAGAAATAATTTAGTTGCGCTTAGTACCCCATATTTTCTAGAGTGAACACGGTAAAGGTCCCATTTGCAGTGTTTAGTGTAAGTTAATGATCATGTCAGTTTAAACACTGTCCCAAGTGGTATCCTATAGTGACCCGTATGGCCTTTTTTCCATCTCTTAAATCGAGGAAATGCTGTGATTATGGGTACGGTGGTAACTACTATAGGTACTTACACAGGGAGTACAAGCAAGTAATGAACTGTCAGAGTACTACCGCCTCTCTATCTCTTTTTAATAGATGTTCCGCGTACCCTATAAAACGAATAATAATGTAAATTTTAGCCTTGAATCGAGTTTTAACAAAAATAATTCATGTTTCATTGGCAAATTCCGAACAAGATCTGCCAATGTAAACACATTTGTTATTTTATGTTAAAATTATTTAAATTTTATTTCCGATCCATTTCGATACTTATTTTTATGATATCGCTCGGGGTTACGGAATATAAAATTGTTGTGAAATTACTATTTATGTTTAAGGTCCGTTTTAATATCCTTCCTTTACTATATAAGTACCTGGATAACCGAGCTTTGCTCGTGTTTTATTTGACGTTTTCGAAAAATGAAACCTTGCTAGATTGATTTATCGCCCCCGAAACCCCCTGCAAACTAAATTTCATGAAAATCGTTGGAGCCGTTTCCGAGATTCAGCAAATATATATATATAGGTACATATATACAAGAATTACTAGTGCGAATACAAATGCGAAATAAGTTTGTTTGTTACCTTTTCACGCCTAAACCACTGAACGAATCATCCTGAAATTTTGCATATATATGTTGTACGGTGTACAGAAACGGACATAAGGTACCTTTTATCCCGTAAAAAAGTACTGTACCCAAGGAAAACTGCAATAACGTTCATATGATAATAGATGGCGCCAGGTGTCTTTCGAATCATAATTGAATTATATCATTACAAACAGAGTACAACCCGAATTGATTGTCAAATTCTAAATTAGCGCTAGCGAAGCCGCGGGCAATAGCTAGTCATTAAATATTTCGTTGAAATATATATTATTATAACAGTCTTATCAGGAAATGGGAACATGCACGTACTGTTCACACTCTGAAATTATAAATGCAAATATGTAAAAGGTTTCATGAAATTGGTATATATTCTGTTCAGTTTATTAAATTGAAATAAAGTATGGAAACCTTTATACAAATATGCCAGTTTTATGGACCACTATAGAAAAAAAACATATGTTCGTTTTGACTAAAACTCAAGGTGGCACATTTATAACACTAACAGAATTGTAATTCGAACGACGCAATAAAATTTGTATAATGTCAGTAAAAACATGGATTCTTTATCTACATTTAAATAATAAAAAAAAAAGTAATAATACTGGCCCATACCTACTCCAAAAAGAAAAAAAAAGAAAATAAATCAAATATAAAAGCAATTCCACATATGCCGAGAAAAACGTTTAAGATCGTCCCCTGAGACAGTTCAGAAAACATGTACTTAAAATATAAGTACCTAGTTATAGAGAACTGAGTCTGGGTCCATTATTGCTTGGACCTTTAATCATGGGCTATTTACTTCAAAGCTTTTGCAGACCTTTGATAGTGAACGTACTAAGAATCACTATATTTCGACAAAAGGTGATATTGTGTGAAAAAGTGTTATTTTTGTGTTATTTTTCTGCTTTTCAATGAAATCAAACAATACTGTATATGAATAAAGATTTAAAAATTATATGATTCATTCTAACATACCTTACATATTTTATACAGGGTGTAACAAGGCCCTTAACGAAGCCGTCAACCAAGCATTATGTACATCAAACTAAGTATTGCTGGGAAATGACTTTTTTTGGGGTGTAAAATCACGATATAACTCAATGTAACGCACTCAAAATATTTTGCTGACGGGTGGATTAAATAGTACGGGAGTAGTGTCAAGTAAAAAGTTGGAACTTTGACCCCCAATATCTCCGTAACTAGGTATGGTCTAGAACAAAAAAAATATCGCAAAGACGGGGAGAACAAGTGTCTTTCAGCTTCGTTAAGGGTCTTGTTACACCCTTTATAAATACTTAGGCTACACTATCACCCCTGTAATTCCCAAAGGGTAATAAATAAAGCAAGAAGTTACCTACAGAACACCCATATTTCGTCGGTAAATCCCATGTAAAACAATAAATTCTTCTCTAAAACAAAGTAAACATTCTCAATTGCATTTCTTTTGTTTTGAAGTTTGACGTTGTAAAGTGCCTTTTAATGGCCTAATTATAATAAATACTGGTAATAAGTAGAAGTGCCTTTTAATAGACTAGTGGTGTGACTGTCGGTCTGCGAAGTTATTGGTCTCGAGTTCGAACCCAAGACAACGCAACTCTAATTTTTCGGATACATGTGCTTATTGTATAATTATCACTTGCTCGGTGAAGGAAGCCCTCCTGAGGAAACCAGTATGCTTGACAGATATTTCTTGACGGCATGTTAGAAATATCTCAGACATGCTAACCAGTATTTCTGAGAGATATTTCTTGTTTAGTTTTTATGCCGCCCAAGGGCTTCTGGCCATGGGTGGCTAACCTGTCCACCATAGACCGCATCAACGCTTCACATCAGGCGAGTTGCGACCAAAGGCAACCCTATTTAATTTATAAAATTAAATTCTGGCAAATGTGAGGTCATCCTGAAGGTTGATATAAAGAATGCCTTCAATTCAGTGAATAGGGACACCTTAAAAAAACAGAAACTAAAAAAGAATTACCCCAAATTTATAGTTTTCTTGGGTAATGTTACAGACACCCATCTAAATTACTGTATCGGGACAACCTTTTGGAATCTGCTGTTGGCTGTCAACAAGGTGGTGATTTTTAGTCTAGCTATTCACCCAATTGTTCGACAGCTAAATTCCAAATTTAACGTTTGGTAGATGATGGAACCTTGGGAGGCGATGTAGATTCTGTTCTAAAAGATCTAAATTTCCTAAAAAATGAACTTCATTCCATTGGCCTCGACCTCAACCTTTCAAAATGTGAAATTTATGTAGCGGACAGTACCGACAGACAACTGACTCTATCAAAATTTAACGCAATAGCCCCTGGCATCAAAATTACGGAAAAAAGCTCTCTTCGTCTCCTTGGGTCTCCCATCTTTGAAAATTCTTTTCCCGATTTTAACGAGGAATGTATACCTACCTTGCTGACTGTTCCCTCACTTCTCCTCATTCCTCTTAAAATTTCCTCCAAATTCCTCCGAACATTAATTTAAAGTCGGAACGCTATTACATATTCCTGCCTCGATTTCCTCTTAACAAAATACATGCCAGTGATTTTGTAATGAATTTTACGATACTAATTAAAATGTTACTTTAATTAATATTCGTTCAAATGAAGAATATTTTGCTTTAATGTTGAATATAAATATAACTGAACTTTTTAGAATAGAACCTTGTAGCGGGACTTATTTGGGGTATAAGACGCGAGGTAAAGAATATTTTTTATTTAGAGGTTTTGTTAATTCCTCAAGTTGGAAGCATCAGGGTATCCCGCGAAATTCAAATTTTCTTACGTTTTTTTCAATTTGCAGGTCAGTGTCATGTTGTATGTTGACAAAAACCCTCTTAGTATATTTAACCCCATTGAATGACTTTTTCATGCAATAGTTACATTACAGAATAGAGTTAAATGAACTTACAGGGTTGTATTTACATTAATAATTTTAATGATTATAATTCTATAACTACATACGTATTACTGGCGCGGCTGATTTTTCATCAACATACAATCTGACATTGACCTGCAAATTCCAAAAAACGTAAGAAAATTTGAGTTTCGGGCTACCTGTACGCTTCCACCTTAAGAAGCACACTCAAGCAAAGGGGTCTTTTTTACGGATGGGAAATCATCAAATGACTTCTCCCACTCTGGGCAGAGCGGAAGGGAGTGTCAGACTTGTACTGACTAAAACCCATCCATGTTCCTTCTTTGCTCTTTGTGTTCCAGGGTCGCGGTATCTCTTTCGAACAGTCCGCAGCCCAAGCAAAGGGCTTCCAACTTAATTTGTCAGTATATTGAAATTACAATTGTTATTCTTTGATCATCATCGGTTCTCTTGGCTAAATAATAACAGCCGCTCGGGTCGATTTTTAGGTTAAGCCGTGCTTTCCTAGGTTGGTCTGTGGATAGGTGATCACCCATTACATAGCAAGTTTCCTCCGTGCCTCAAAAAGCACGTTAAGCCGTTGGTCCCGGCTGTCATTTGTAGATCTTTGACAGTCGTTATGTAGTTAGTGGCCCAAAAAGTCTGACAACCAGTCTAACCAAGAGGTATCATATTACTATCTGTATATAATATGTTCTTCTGCGATAATTGTATAAAATGTTGTTTTTTTTTAACGTCAGTCTAACCCTTCTCATGGCTGGAGAAAGACCTCCCCATAGCTTTCTAATTTTGTTTATCATTTGAAATGGTTATAGTTCAACAAATTAATGTAGTGTGTCCATTTGATAAACAACAAATCTGTATTATAATAATATATTGTTTTCTTTGTACCGGTTTTTAGTAAAAATAAAGTAAAAATTAAAATAATAGTCACATATTTATTTTTCATAACAGCGACGTAGCCAAACCAGAGCTTTCTTCGTATTATTATTCAACAAGTTACTACAGCAGAACATTATAATGAAATTCTGTTATGAAAAAGTATTCTAGTCTCCGTTTTTCAGTCCCTTTTCACGGAGAAAGTTCAATATTGTAACTTTTGAACTCAATTCTGAGCGTAACTTTATTCGTAAAAGTAGTGCAACAGCCCGAGATATATAATGTAACTGTGTACTCATATAGTGGATAAGTTGGCCTGAAAAATCAGCCAGTGGATACAGCTTTACAAAATCTGCAACGTATAAATCAACAATATCCGTAGCAGTTTGCTACGGCGTAGCAGGAGCTACGCTTTCGCAGCAGAGGCTACGCTGTCGTAGCTCAGTTGCTGTCTCGTAGCTGTTCCCTCCGGCACAGTAGAATTTACGACTCCATAGCGATATAATAAACTCAATTACCTACTCTACGTTTCATTGTGAATCTTCCTTATGCACAAACTTCATACACTTCACCCAAAACGCCTTCCCAGATTTCTATGAGAATACTTTACTTAAAATTTATATTACATGTCACATACGCAGAAGTTGTAGGAAGGAACATATCTGCGACAAATTCCTTGACCCACTTGCAAGAGTGACGGTTTGTGATCGCACAATAATGCGGAGTCACCGTCGTAAATAACTTTGCAAGCCTTCATAAACACTGGGACAGCGGCTTTAATCTGTCACTCCGTTGTTTTGGAATGAGCAAACACAATTTTGATAATTATCGCAGTTCAAGCAAGGGCTAAGAAATTAAATTTTTATTACATTAACTTGTGTTGTTTTTGATAAGCTGGTGTGACAGGAGAGATTAGCAATGCATGTCTGCTTTGTATCTCGTTGTCATGGTTTACTAATGGGGTTTATTTGCCGTGTTGACGGCGCGTTCGTGTTCCACGCGCGCCTCAAAGAGATGTCAGCAAACAGGGAGGTGCCCGCAACGGCCGATGCCTGCCAGGGCTGCGGGACTGTTCGAAAGACATACCGCGGCTCTGGAACAGAAAGGGCAAGGAAGGAACATGGATGGGTTTTAGTTAGTACAAGTACCAATAAAAGTAGTTTTAAAAGTAAATTAAAAAGATATTATTTAGAAATATGTTAAAGTGTTAATGATGTACTTATATATATAAAGACTCACCGACCCCACAGTCAAACCATTATTGCCACGGTTTTGTGGGGCTTAGTTAATAAGTATCTATTCATAAAATATGTAATAAAAAAAAACAAAGTCTGACACTCCATTCCGCTCTGCCCAGAGCGGGAGAAGTCATTTGATGACTTCCCATCCGAAAAAAAATAGGGTTTATATTGGCAAGAGCAACTTGCTTTGAGGCACGCTCAGTGGCTTCAACCACAATATCCGAATACGTTATGAATTAAAACTTTTCACGGTGAAAACGTATAAAACAACATCACTCATTTTCCTCAGGAAACTAAGGAAACGCAGATCTAGCCGGGGTGCTACTGAAACTTTCAAAATAAAAAGAAAACCCAGTAGCATTTTGCCCGGATATAAACCCTGGTATTCTTGCGTCCCAACATAGTCGGGAAAAGGCTCGGCAGATGATGATGAAACCCTCTCCTCTGCTGAGCTCAACCATCGCTTTTAAAGAGCTCTCAAGACCAACGGAGCAGTAGTATATTGCATCTTCTCCTCCTTCGTTGTTCTCTCACTGCTGAGGGCCAAGACCACGTATGACATATCTCCAAGCCATGCGGTCTATTTTATGTGAACCGATCGATACAGGCTGCCTCCAACAGCCTTCTTGATCGCGTCTGACCATCTTATCGGGTGCTCTGCCTTGCGCGCGTTTACTTTCTGCCCTGCCCAGTATCATATCGTATTACCTTTCCAGACAATGTCTAGACAAACGCAAAATATGTCCAAAAGAAAGTGTACTACATACCTACTTATTTAAATTGGAAAAGCACAAAACACTGCGACTCGTAAAAAATATCTATGTAGTTATAGTTTTTCAGGTTTCAATTTCCATCGTCAGATTTCAGTATCCATTGTTTTTAACTTTTATTGTTACAAAATTAAAAATCCACACAATGCCTCAATAAAACATTGTTGACCGAAGTTAAATTCAATTGGACAGCTACTAGTTTACCAAAGGGCCGTCGCCTAATTTGTAATCATTCGGCGCACAGAAAAACAATATGGTTCGTTAAGATCCATGTTGACTAACTGAAATCACAGCAGCTATGCCGATTGAACGAAATATTGTTAATCCGATTTCTGTATAATTCAATGTAGCTGTAATTTTGGGATATTTGAGGAGATTATATTTGTAATGGCCGCTTGCTGAATAGTTTATCTTTTCAAAATGATTCTTGGATGGATCTAAAATTATTTTGAAGCATTTAATAACTTATTTGCATATTCATACATTGTTTTTCAGCCTTACTATGCTAAGGCATTATCAGCAGTAATTAGTATGTTTATGTTACAGCTAAAGACGGGGGTAAAAAAAACTTAAGATTAGCCTACTAAAATATCTATGTCTAGCCGGCTGGCTAATCTTAGATTTTTTCAGCCTTTAGCGCGTAACAAGTCTTATCTCAAAGTTGAGATCGTTTTTTCACAAGAAAATCACTTTTTAATATTGCTAACTATGTATTAGTGTTCGTTACTGAACATTATTTTATGAACTGACACACATTACAGTCTTATAGTATTACCTACCAGATAACTTTATCAATTGCTTGTATTTACTTATTTCCTAACTGTGGCTAGTCTTCTTATTAAACAAAACAAATTCAAACACATTTATTATAATATTTTGCTTACACGGGCGTTAGGAATGTACCAACATGAGCTATCACGCGCATGATACGTATATTGTTATTTTTTTAAACTGCCCTGTTCAAGCCCAGCCAGCCTTAAGTCGTTCTGACATGTTGGCCGACGTGTGCAGCCGCCCCGGGTGTTACGTCTTTGTAATGTTGTAAAGCCAAAACTTGTTCATAGCTAAAATGTTTCGAAGTTTCAAGTTCTTGATCGTATGATTTGAGATGCAGAAAGGAATACTAGGTGCCTAAAAAATAATTAACGTCATCATTATATCATCTCGGGATCATCCAATGCTACCTCGCACATAGGCCTCTCTTCTCTTCTGCCACATTTCTCTGTTACATGTTTCACGCAATTTTGCCGATATCGTCGACCAAACGCGCTTTTAGACTTTGTACATCTGAAGGCATATATATAATTATTATTTGAAAAATATTACACAGTTCAATTAAGTTTTGCTTTCAGAATAAATCAATTCAATTCAGTCGTTAGGTAGTCAGTGGCCCAAAAAAGTCTACACAGTCACACAGTCACAACCCAGTACTAACTGGCTTGTGAAAGTCAGATAGGCAGTCGCTCCATGTAAAATACTGTATTCAGCTGCATCCGGTTATACTGGGAGCGGAATAGCTAAGCAGATGATGATGCTTTCAGAAGAATTCAAGTTTCTTTTTCAAGAACAAACCCATAATTATCTCATCTTAAGACAAGCCCATGTCTTCTTATGTAAGACTGAGTTTAAGATGAACGCAATGAGATAAACTTTTAGAAAGTTTGACCTAATTAATCAAACATCTTTGGGTAACTCACCATCGTTAAACATCCGCCTAAACTCCCGTTTACTTTAAACAAACAAAATAACTTGAGCTTCATGTTAATCTTTCTTTAACACGTAACGTTGATAAACAGACAGAACCTTCCATACTTCCGTACTTTCTAGGAAAGGCTTCAACTTTTCATCATAGTTATGGCTGCCTCGTTGGTCGAGTTACTGGTCATGAGGTCCTTGGTGTGATTCCCGTGTCGGGGAGTTTTATTGGGATTTTCCATCAGGAATTTTCTAAATAGCAACGACAGTGTCTGGATTTGTGTCCATCATCATCATTTCAGCCAAAAGACGTCTACAGTTGGACATAGGACTCCCCCAAGTGTCGCTACATTGACCGGTCCCGTGCGACTCGCATCCAGCGGATTCCCGCAACCTTCACCAGGTCATCGGTCCACCTAGTGGTAGGCCTTCCAACACAACGTCGGATTTGTGTCTGGTTGATGGCAATTAGCTTGCCCCCTATTACATGGGACTTAATCATAAATAGCGGAATGTGGTTATACTATAATTGGGTACACCTCGGCCTAATTCGGGGATTACAGGCGTGATATTATGTTATGTATTTCTCTGAAGAGCAGTGCTAAAGGGCTGACTTACGGCCATGAGTTCGAACGCAGGCAGGTGGGCGTTGCTGTGTAGACGGCGCGTTTGTGTTCCACGCACGCCGCAAAGAGATGTCAGCAAACAGGGAGGGGCCCGCAAGGGCCGATGCCTGCCAGGGCTGCGGGACAGATCGAAAGAGATACGGCGGTCAGAGTTGCTTAATGACGTCATATAGAGATTCATTGTGTATTTACTTAGATCTATATGTGTTATGACTGTTAACTATGATTAACTGTTCAGAACGCAATACAACTTTATGACTCATGTAATGTTACATTTTCTTTATGCTGATTCAGATTCAGATTCAGATAATTTTATATGCGCAAACATGTGTGCACACACAATTATAAGATAACAATGCATGCAAGATATTATAAGTACATGGAGTTGTGCTAACATGTTTACCATATTGTCATGGTGTGCAAATATTACTAACAGTTTAAAATTTAAAATTGATTGATTACATAATTAATTCATTTAAAATGTAGATAGGTTACATAAAATCATATATTCAATTATCACAAATAAAAAAAAAATAATACAATAACATAAACATAATCTAGAATCAATGTAAACATCATTATAAAATTTTTATATATATTATTTTTTATCAGTATCATTTTTTTTGTTTACATTACATCATACATTTCAGATTCAATTAGTATATAAAATAGTGTCATGTCAAATTAAAATAGATTCCCTTAAAATTCATTCACATCATAATATGCTTTATTAACTAAAAAAGATTTTACTTTTCTTTTAAATGCTTCTAAGGTTAGCTCTTTCCAGGCATTGGGAAGCTTATTGAAAATAATGGGCGCCATTCAAAAAACACTCCTGCGCATAAGTGCAGTCCGAGACCTATGTTGACAGAGTTGACTGTTATCACGTCTATTTCTAGGGAACCGGTCAGCCATGCGGGGAACTAGCTTAGGGTTTGATTTTACGAATATCACGATTTTTAAAATATAAATTGAAGGTAAAGTCAAGATGGTGGCTTATGTAAAACGGCTTGCAGCTATCAGTCATTTGTAATTTAAATATGGATCTAAGGCATTTTTTTTGAGCTTTAAATGCGATATCTCTATCCGTAGAGAGTCCCCAAAAAATAATGCCGTATCTGATAATTGGCTCTGCTATGCCATAATAGGCGGTTAATAGGGCATCAGTCTTTAGGATCCGCGACAGTTTATTAAATGCGAATGCACTGTTATTTAATTTTTTGCTAATGACCTCTATGTGAGCCTTCCAATTCAAATTACGATCTATGGTTAATCCTAAAAACTTAGTGGAATTTACTGTGTCAATTACATTATTATTATGTTTAATTTTAACAATTGGAAATTTTAACTGCCTTTGGCTAAAATGCATTATTACTGTTTTATTTAGGTTTATTTTGAGGTTATTATTTTCTAACCATAGAATCGCTTTGTTTAATGTATTATTTATATCAGTTTCATAACTATGCTTACTATCACAAGGAATGGTTATCGTGCTGTCATCTGCAAAAAGTGTCATACTGTGTTCTATGCATTTAGGAAAATCGTTGATATAAAGGGTAAATAGCGGTGGTCCTAATACGCTCCCTAGATGTAAAAATTACTTCACGTTTAGTGCTAGTATTAATCGTTGTTATTTCTGTTGTTTGCTTCCTTTCTTGTAAATATGATTGTAAGAGCTTTTGAACATTTCCTCTTACACCATACGCTTCGAGCTTTTGTAATAGAATATCATGCTGTACATAATCAAAAGCCTGCGTCATGTCGCAGTAAATTGCACAGATTGGAGTATTTTTATCCATATTTAACATGATTTTGTGTAGAAAGTCGTAAACCGCCATATTGATTGTTTTATTTTTTCTAAACCCGCTTTGCTCATTACAAAGTATATTATTATTTTTATCTATATATGCACTTAGTTCTCGACGACTATAGTACAGTAGAAGACTGTGATTGCTTGTGCTCTCTATGAAAGGAAGTGGGTCTTAACACCACGCAGTGTCAGTGCTGGTTGATACTGTTCATAGATGTCACATGTCGTCGAATTTTTGGTTCTAGGACGTCCTAGTTTCTTCACAAAGTTTTCTTACACCGCCTTTGGGGCAAAGGTGGTGAAATAAATTACAAGCTGGGGGCACTGGGGCAAATGGGAGCAGGCTGGTCACGTAGCACAAATGCATCCGGAGAGGTGAGCACGGATCATCACTGACTGGACACCTGTTGGAGGAAATCGTCGCCGAGATAGACCATGGCAAAAGTGGTGTGACGGTCTGATCTTATTTGCGAGACAAACATGGCCAAAGATCGCACTAAATAGAGAAGTTTGGAAGAACAGGATAGTGAGGTTTGGAAGGAAAAGGGAAGGCCTTTCCCCATAAAAAAAACAACTTGCCTGGGTACAAACACACGACACTCACAAAAATAAGTTCGTAAGGATTTGAAATATATTTTTTTGCAGTTCATGTTACCAAAGATGTGACTTACCAGTTGGCTGAGCTCGTCAACTCAAAATCTCAGCTGCTGGAGTTGTCTGAAAAATGAGATCACTGACAATAATATAATTCTTTAAAAAAATCCACTACATTCTTCCTTAAAAAATACGTAATTTATATAATGAAAATATGTCCGTAAGGCCACTTTACCATTTATCTACCCTTTCTTTATTATAAAATAACGAATAAAAGTCCCCGTAACACCATTAATGCCCTTTGTCCGTCACAAAGTGACTTATTTGTCGGAATATTCATAATTGTTTTTGTTACTTTCGTTACACGAGGAACATTAATGTATTCTGCTCAAAGTAAAGGCGCTTATCGCAAAAGGTACCTATTAAGTCAGTTTTGACAGTCATTAGTGGAGTGCTGTATTTAAAATATATCTATTATACAGGGTATAACTCTTCACGAAGCCGTCAACCAAGCATTAGGTACATCAAACTAAGTAACTTCAAGCAGAAATTATTGCTGGGAACCGACTTTTTTCTTTGAGGTTAAATATCACGTTTTACGGTAGGACTCAATGAAATGCATTCAAAACATTGTGAAGGTGTCTTAAGTAAAAAAAAATCTAGAACAAAAAAATGATAGCACTGAAGGGGAAAACAAGTGCCTTTGGGCTTCGTTAAGAGTCTTTTTACATCCTTTATTTCACTTATCATGTGCTTAGAACTTAACTTAGCTTGGAACTAGGGATATTCTGAGGACAAATACATCTTCAAGATAACCGCAAGATTCTATAGAGTGTAAACTATTGCACAGAGGTGGCACTATACATGTTAATATCACTTAGCTGTTTGAATATCGCAGCTCTAAGACCAGATCGGAGATATATGTATACTGCCCACAGAGTTCGAAATCATCACGCCGACAGTTTTAGAGCCGGCTGCATCTAATACTAGCTTAAGCCCGTAGCTTCGCCCGCATGGAGTTCGGTATTTGTACCACGGGATCATACTACCGGGATAAAAAGTATCCTATGTGTTAATCCAGGTTATTAACTATCTGTTTTATCTAAATTCGGTCACTAGTTTTTGCATCAAAGAGTAATAAACATACATACATACTCACAAACTTTCGCATTTCTAAT
Organism: Lycophotia porphyrea; assembly: GCA_950005105.1. Lineage (NCBI taxonomy): Eukaryota > Metazoa > Arthropoda > Insecta > Lepidoptera > Noctuidae > Lycophotia > Lycophotia porphyrea. Next base: position 13,613,909 of record OX465393.1, read on the forward strand.
ATTTAGTAGGATCAAAGTATATATATATATATATACTTTGATATATATTTATAGTATCTTATATATCCTTGTAGTTTTATCTTAGTATTAAATTAAAAAAATATTTGCAGATTTATACACCTACCACTATTTGTCTCTCCATCACCCAAAGTTTGAATGGTAGAAAATGCCTATGGCATTAAATCCGCCTCTGTACTTTGTGCTTGAAGTGTCAAATAAATAAATAAATAAATATAATTCGAGGTGCCGAAAATTCCTTGAGCGTACAGCTAGTGTTTTCTGCGCCATTCAAAACAGCCAGTTTCTAGTCGTCATTTCTGTGGTCGATCAACTCATTGACTGCTAGACATAAGCCTCTCTGAAGTTCGCCACAATACTATAACAGTTTTTCATAGTGTGGGTAAACTGTCCTCACTTCATAGTTAACTGTGCGGTCTATAGCAGCCGTCGAGGCGTCTCCACGATCTATGGTACTGCCAAAACCACATTCTAGTTGTATGGCAGCAGTATTAGAATTCATAGACAGTTAGGATTACCTAACTGGATGGACGAGGGCAGTGCAAGGTAACCTGATGGATGGCATACCAGTCATTAGGTAACTCTGACGTTTTGGAGAATATACAACTACTAAACGTTAAAACATAACTTATGGCCGGTAATCCCTGAAGGGTTGGGCAGAGGTGTACCTAATAGTACACCCACATTTCGCCAGTTATATTAAAGTCCCATGTAATAGGAGTAAAGCCTATTGCCATCAACCGGGCACAAATCCAGACTCCGTGGCTGCTACTGAGAAATTCTCGATAAAACGTCGAATTTTTTTTCACTTCGTCTTTCCTTGTGTTACTTGCTTCTGATGAAGTTTTTGTTCCATGAATAATTCTTAGAAAAATAGCAACTTTAGTGTTCATGACTAATGAAAAGCTTTCAGCTTATTATTTCCCTACATAGACCCAATTCCTTTTAGCAATTCCTAGAAATCAAGTCTAGACCTTTAAAGCTACCTTACTAAGGCATCTGTCCCATAGCTGGCGAGGAAGCGACTAATTACTATATAACTATTGATAATGTTCTAGGTTTGAGACGGGTTCGGACGGAAAAGGATAGAAGCATAGAAAAATGCGATTTCGTGCTGATAAATGAGGCTCAACCCATCCGCAGCGATTCGCGCTTGGCCTGCAGAAACTCAAACGCCCCTATTTTAAAATCATGTTTTATTTAGCATAGGCCTACATGGGGACTTATAAAACGTCGTCAACAAAAAGATGCACGGTTCAGATTGGTCCTTTCTAATGGAGAAGAACCATAAAGCAAGCAAGAAAGTCCATAGTTACTGTACTACCCTATTACAGAACCTAAAACTTATAATTAGATTCAAGCCATTTGATTGGTTGAAACTAGTTTTAAGTAATGAGTCTTCAGTGACTTTCTGTAATACGGGACTAAGAGACACTCACTTAGTCTCGCCTTCGATCATGGCTAAGCGACCAAAACACTACCCACTCGACGCTTTCTCGACACACTACTCGCTTATCGCTTGTCGCTGGATGTGGGACTAGTGCCCCAGGTATACCAGTATTCTAGAATAATATACCAAAACTTAATTAGCTTCCACCTCAGTGTAATAAAAACGCTGCCACGTTTTGTCGTGCGTAGTAACAGCAGGAAAACTAAAAGAAACAAAATGGACTAGTTTTTATTTAGCAGCGCTTTGATTAACCAATGTTCTTTGTGGTCCGCCCCGACAAATGTTGGCTGGACATGAAAAACCTTTGTTTCCGTACAACGAGGATTGGCGCTAATTGTATATTATTTCATGTTCATAAAGTTTCGCCGTGTAATTCATTTTCGTAGGGCTTTTTATTTTATTATGTTCTTCGAGGTTTTCTTGTTTTTTATGGCATTTAATGTCACTTTTTTATTCTTTTCACGGCCTTTTGAGGGCTCCTTTTGTTTTAACGTAAATGGGTAATCAGCAATTTGAAATTGGTTATGTGAGGGATAATCTTTTCAGAAGAAGGCGTGTGTTTCTTTGAGACCCTTACATAGCCAGGTCGTGAACTTGCAACATGACCTCGTTGGTAGTTGCTGAAGGACACAGGGTTGTTTATAAGATTAATTAATGTCGAAACTCATCTAGCATAACTCGTGTTTCAGTTTTATTTCATGTCCTCAAAATCTCCTGCCGAAACATGTGTTAGGACCAGAGTTGCTTGCTTACGTAATTAGTAGCTAATTAAGTCGAATTTTATTAATAAATTCCAAGTAAAGCTATCTGAAAGTAAAGCTTCCGAACCTCACGTTACTCTACCAAGTACAAACAAGCTCATCTACGGGATATCGACTTTGAACCTGCCTCGCCAAATTAAATTCTATAAGTACATACTTCGGGTACTAATTGAACACCAATAAGGTGATATCAACCTTCGAATTCAAGAAACAGGGTTGATATTTGAAGGGTTGTGAGCTTGTCTTGAAAGGGTTAGTTCCTTGTTTGCATTACAGGGGTAATATAGGCCATTTTAATGTCATTAAGGGCTTAAAATCTTAGTTGGTATTACAGAAATGTAAGCGCAGATTAGGTGGGTCACTGATAAGACGGTTAAATGACGGCTGCGTGTTTATTTACTTCGCCATAAGGTTCATTTTGATAAACATTAATACCGTAATGGATATTGCGATTAATTGGTTTAGCTTTGTAGTGTTGATCTGATATATCTAATGCTTTACCTGACCTTTTTCCTTTTCATGGGACCTTTTTGTAAAAGGTATCATCACATGGTGTGATTGTGAGCTTTCTTATTTATTATGTGGATTCACAAAAAAGGTCGAAGACCAGTTGCATTGTTTTTGAGGGTTCCGTACCTGAAAAGGAAAAAAGGGAACCCTTATGGGATCAGTTTGTTGTTCGTCTATCCGTCTGTCTGTCAAGACCCTTTATCTTGGTAACGCATGGACGTATTGAGTTGAAAATAAAAACATATAATAATCCCAGTACTAGTAAAAAAAGATACGCCCGTTTAAGCCGCAAAAACGTATATTTCGACACTCTCAAGGGAATCAAAATTTATAGGTTACTTTCCGTTGACCTAGAATCATGAAAATTGGCAAGAAGCAATGTCTTACAGCCCATGTAAAGGAAAATATCTGAAAACCGTAAATATATAGTTTAATAACAAAATACCTATACATTTATACGGAACTGTCGGTGCGCCAGTCCAACTCGAACTTGGTCGGTTCTTTTTTCTAAAATCTTGATGACTCAAGAAATCAGTAGTATCTAAGACCCCTTTAGTGAAAAGTAAATATGCCAAATTTTCCCAATACGATACGGAATTCTAAAAATAATGATAAGTTCCATTTTTTAGAAGAAAATACGCAAATTGTAATGGAAATTCAATCCTGAGTTACAAATTGTGAGTCGCCTAAAGCCGCATCCTATTTCTCTCTGTTGACTTTAAGAATTTGGATGCCAAGCTCGTTTTAAGTTACAACATTATGTTATTCTTTGATGTCCCTGACAGAAAGGTATAGAATAATAAGTTGGACTTAGTTAAGTTACTTAATTTGAGGGACGTTTTATTATGGTAATTCTTGTGTACATAAAAAAAGTAGACTTTGATACCTGTTACCGGTTTTTATATCTTCACGGGTATTTTTTATATATCAATGCAAGATCTATGAAGAGATTCATGTATGTTAAATATAAAATTCTGTTTATATTTCTTCTCCTTCTAAACCAGGTAAAACGATATTGATGTTATTTTTAGTTCTTATGTTGTCAACTTGGTGGTTCTTATCTATATTTGGATCCTGTAGGTGGCGCTGTTGGAGGAGCTCATGTCTAAATAATTACAACCGCGGTTCGATCTTTAGGTTGAGCCGTACTCGCATAGGTTGCTCTGTGGATGTGTCCATCACCTATTAAATGACGAGTTTCCTTCGTGCCTCAGAAAGTACGTTAAACCGTTGGTCCCGGCTGTCACTTGTAGATCTTTGACAGTCGTTACAAGTAATCAATGGCCCAAAAGTCAGACAACCAGTCTTACCAAGTGGTATCGTATTATCTACTACTAACTGGGTTGTGGAGGTCAGATCAGCAGTCGGTCTGTGCGGTTGGGCTGCTATGCCGCTGTGACGCTATGACGCTGCACAATCACGCATTTTTCGGCACATAGCTAGATTATTCTTATGATGTTTTAAAAAGTTAAACGTTTTTTAAAGCTAGATGTGGCTGGTATTTCTTAGTTGACTAAAGGTCACAGCACAGCACACATATCAACTTGGAAAGGGATCGTCACGGTATCAACTCGAGCCATTCAGTATTCTTTGTATGAAACTCCCTACTGCAACGCACACTGATTGGAATCGTAACGTAATCGCCTCTCCTCGGGGCAAGCTCATGAAACACAGGAGGCGAAAGGCGATATGTTAACGATACCTTTTCGAGTGGATATTTGTGCTATTTCCTTAAGATTTTAAAATCAATAATTGTAATACGAGTTACAGTATTCCAACCAGTAATTGGACTTCGTCTTAAATTCTGATTGGATTAACAAAACCGAAATAGGCCAATATCTAACAAATATCAAGCAGCCACCCGTCATTCCCAAATGGCATCCACCCACAGAAATCTATTCATAACTCAACACGTTATTCTATTTACAGAAACCGAGAACATTCATTAAACAATAGCTACCTCACTAACTGGTTACAATCACCCACGACTACCTTTCTGCTTAGGTACATTAACTATAAACACGTCCCTCACAAACTTGAGTAGTTGAAAACAATACGTTAAATCAAACTTGCCTTTATTAATAGTAAATCAATTAATTTTGGGCTACAATAAACAACACCAAATTATAGCAGAATGACTACTTCTAACAAGCCTGTCGGCACGGTTGGAGCAGTGGCTAACCGATTGGCTGCTGCGCTGCGTATCGCGGGTTCGATCCGCACGGAATAGTGTGGCTGTTTGTATATGTGACTTTAAATGTGCGTAAACGCACCCACGATACAGGAGGAATTCCTAGTGTGGGGCAAAGTTAAAAAAAAAAATCAATAATGTCGCTACTTTATGGCGAATTATTTGTTACTAGCTAGCTTTTATTCGCGGCTTTACGGGCGTTATAGTCAGGAATAATCCCATGGGAACTTCATAATGTAGCTTCCTATTAGTGAACGAATTTTTGGAATTGGATCAGCAGTCCCGAAGATTTGCACTTTCATTCAAAATGTATGTCTTTTTTTTTCAATATTCATCATCTGCCTAGCCTTTTCCCAACTATTTTGGGATCGGCTTCCAGTCTAACCGGATGCGGCTGAATATCAGTATTTTACATGAAGCAATTGCCTATCTGACCTCCACAACCCAGTTAGTACTGAATAATACGATACTTTTCCTTATTGCCGAGTTTAAATTATTTTATATCCTATTAAGTATTTTATATTTCCATTCATTTACTTATTCTATTATTTTTTTATATGCAAGTCTATCTATTCATTCCTTATTATTATTTATTTTTATTCCGTTTATTCATTTATATACATATTTTTTTAACATTTTTAAATATTTCTTAAAACAAACGATATAAAAACATTTAAAAATGTCGGCGGTCCGCCGGTGTCGGGAACAGGGTCCAAGCTACCGGTGGTTAGGGCTCCAGAGACAGGAACCTCCTCACAATGCGAGCCGTATCGAGGAGTACTGCCTTCTGAATCAGGCCCTTGATCCAACTGCCTAAGGAGAGCCTCGAAAGATGGTCGTCGAGGCTCTCCTTAGGCAGGTTTATTTATTTTTTTGTTTTAGTTTTTAGTAGTTTAAGTTTTTATTTTTTATTTATTTTAATTTTGTACAGATCCTTTTTTTCAAAACGAATTATGTAAAGAACTACCTAGCTGGTCCGGAGGAAGGTGATGGCATTCGTGATACAGGGTAATCCTAGTACGAGTGCCAAAGCACTCCTTTGACACTTAAGTGCACAGTGTATTCCACCAAATTAGTATCTAAGGAGATTTACTGTACCCATTTTACTAGAAATAAATATTTTTATATTATATTTTATATTTATTTTATACCTCTAACGACTCGTCTAAGGCCCTTTCTCCTCCACAATCATCTGTGCAGCATTTTCCCAAAAACGATTATGGTCTGGTCCTAGTGTAACAATACTGAAAATCAGTATGTTACACGGAGTGAACATCGTATTACTTCCGAAACCCATTTACCAGGTCTTAAGGAAATCCTTTAAAGACCCGTTAAAGTAGCCTAAAGTAACAGTGATTATAGTTTAAAAATAGTATTAGGTATACCTTATTTGCAAGGTTCTGCAGAAACGTCCTGATATTTGAACGTGAAAAAGGCGAAAGGGTATACGGGGTGGAAGGGACCCCGACGCGAAAACGTACATCATTCCAGGTACCATGTATTCAGTACATCATTCTGAGCCGCCCTATATAGAAATTTTTCATCGGTTAATAAAAAAAAATTCAGTTGTTTCCTACAAAAGTACTATCTACCAACCATTCAAAACGTGACCATTAAAAATGTATAGAACAGCTTTTTTTTTAGCTTATGAGTGGTTGGACCTTCTGCATCTTGTTTTTTACTCGATGGTGCTAAGGAATATAGAGTAGCCGGTAAACGATTCACTGTTGACCATTTCTCAAAAATGCCTTCGAAAAATGAGCATCACTCCAGTTCAGGATATTACATTGATGGTTCAATCAAGCGAACACCCCTTTGAATAGCGGATATCTTCACTGTATGGCTTGCTTCTCGCTATAAATTCGGTATTTTCCCTAACACGCATACCAAGACATGTATATATATATCAGAATTTTCTGGAAGCTTTTTGTACGAGAAGTCTTTGTCTGTCTGACAGAAGTATCTACCTATGAAAATATATTACTACACATATGTATATAAACCTACATTTGTCTCATAATTCCCTTATCAACAATTCATGCCATCTATGATTTTCCACAAAGACATACGTCAAAGAATAAAATATTTTTTATTTGCGTAACTTATCAAATAATGTTTTCTTTTCATAATAAAGAAGTTTACAGATAATTAAAGGGACATTTTAACATCGTGTGTAATTTTTTCAGGAAACTGGTGCCCTGACACAGTGAGGCAGGGTCGCGGTAGGCCACGAAGTTGGTCGTCCTCAAATTCCTCAACACCAGATAAACAACAAAGTCTCAGAAAAACACTTGAACGAGCAGCACTTATTCCATTCAATCAAACTTGGCTAATTGCCGGCGAGCGAGCGGTCATTTCACTCCCGCCCATCACACTGGCACGCGATCGCATGATTAGAACCTTTGAACAATATATTACTTAAGTAAAAAACCTCCAGCTAATGGACCTAATAGATTTAGAACAAAATGTGGTAGATACGGATCTACCAGCATATAGAACCAATTACGCAGTACGTGCGGGAATAGCTTTGTCGTGTTATGATTTTTATAGGCTTCGAGAAAACATATTTCTTTACTCTCGCCTTTGCGAGTTGAGTTGTAATAATAATGGAAGCTGTCTAGCTTATATCGTAAAGGCAGATTGTATAATGTTAGAATAATCAGTCTGTAATATTCCCAGTGCTGGGACACTGAAGTTTTCTGTGTGAGCGAGCGTGGCCCTAACCCACACACGGGTTATGTCACCGTGTCTTCTAATTTTTGGGTCTAGGACAAGTTGGTTTCCTGGAAAAATAAAACCCTAGACGGCTACAATTAGGTGAAGTTGAAAGCGTCAATGAGTAAGGTTTACTGGTAATTCACATAGCTACTTTTAACATGCGTCAAATTAAATTAAAAGTAGAAACACGATTTATTATATTGGCTCAAACTAAATAAAAAAGTACGGAATTAAATGACGATCCTCAGTGGGATCTTATAAGTCAACATTCAGTAAAAAAGGCCAATTTCTATTCTTTTCGTAATAAAAAGAATTATTAGCCTCCATTCTCCTTCCTACGCAGATTTCAATACAATTTAGTCGTCCCTCGGACGTCAAGCGCAAGGCATTCACTGGGGACTACTTTATTGGTTAAAAAACACGAACTTAAAGGTTATGCACGTTGAACTTTGATGACTTAGATTTAAAAATAGAATTTATTGCTCACTGCAACCAGCCAGGGTTTTTTCTTCTAAAATTCGCAATTAAACTCTATCCGCCATGTCGGTACCGAAAGGTGTTCTTTTTTTAAAGTGATGACCTGACTGTGTAGAAGACAGTTTTTGTTTTAAATATATTTTCCAAATAATATACTTAGGTTGTCCTTCGACGGACTATTACGGACATATATTTATGGCACATAAGAATTGCTAAGGCCGAGATTACTGCAAATCCGTGAAGCTTCAGGTATTAGGTAGTCTGACCTGGCTCAACCTGGACTTTGTACTATGTATCTACTATTTGAACCTCCTGTATACCTCAGTTTGAGAAATAATGTCCATGATTATGTGTTTAATTGAATAAGCCCTGGCCAACTTTGTCGTAAAAAGCTTTTTTTTTGTCTGCTAATGACAAACACTGTGTGATTGCCAATCAGTTGAAATGCTTAATTTTAGGCAATATTCATAAAAAAAATCTGCTGGACCTGTAGCTTAATAACGATGTATGTTGATGTATGTTGCACTATTTTCTTTATATCTTTTTTTCTTAATCTGTGTTTAATTTAGTTTACTAACATAGGTTGCATACCATATCATACCATTGCATACCACATAACATACTTATAAGTCAGATTGTTACTAAAACTATTAGTTATGAGTTATGTACTTGAATAAATAATTGAATAATAAAGCACAGCATTCACATACGCTATTCGTGTATATTTTTATTAATTAGCAATTAAGCAAAATAATTATACCAATACCGCAGTTGCAGCTATTGTTTATAATAACCGGTGATTAGCAAGCTCAATTACATGGACGTATAATCAACGCTGTAGCATAAACATAAATTAACATCGGCTAATGTTAAATTATAGCGCAGGCTGAATGAGGCAGGAAACGTGTGCACGCGAGTAATGGCAGCATGTTAAGCATGTCACGGTTTCATCTGTTCGCTTAAAGTAAAACCATATTGTCAATACAGGTTGAAAATTTTACCTGAAGATTTTGAACATAAATGGGTTAAATGTACAGAGACCAGCAGGTTTCAGGAATCTGTCAGATTTTCCAAACCAACCTTGAACCTTATGCTTTAGCGATAAAATTGGAAATCTATTAAAGAAATCTGATAGATTGTAGTAGCTTGATGTGCTGGCGTCTCTACAAGTTGGAAGGGGCAACGACGCTTAAACGGTTACCAAGTATTCAGTACTCAAGGGGGCACATCAAGCTGTACATAACCAGTATAACCTGACTCCGCTTCGTATGAGCTTTCAGCACGATGAGAGATCAGCTTAATTTGTTTTTTTTTATAGCTTGATTGGCCGCCGTGCGTACATCATTCTGAATCCCTAATTATCTAAAAGCGTGGTAACCGTTTCAGCGTCAGTGTCCCTTTCATCCTGTATAGTGAATGTTGACTGCTTGCTGTAAGAAGGTTTTTATTCAAATACAGTCATTATGTCGCACGTTATAACAACGAGATTTCTATGCTGCATCTTAATTAAGTATAGATTCTAAAAAAAATCTGGAATAAATGCTCTGAATGATGGCAAAAAGTGAAAACCACATCGATATCCATTATGAAGTTAAGAAGATCTAAGTGGTCACTCAGACGGACATGAAAAGCGACTTTCGTTTATTATAATACTAACTTATGCTTCGCTCGAGTTCGGTAAAGTCTCACGGGATCATATTACCGGGATAAAAAATATCCTATATGTGTGTGATAATCCAGGTTATCTGTGTGCCAAATTTCATCCAAATCCGGTCAGTAGTTTTTGCCTGAAAGAGTAACAAACATCCATCCATCCATCCATCCTCACAAGCTTTCGCATTTATAATATTGGTAAATAATTAGTTTTAATCTAGATACAGAATGTGTAAAATGAAAAAATGACGTCTCAGGAAATTCAATATGGCGGACGCTAGACGTCGCGCCGTGATCGAGAAAGATAATACTCAATTTTTTGATTTGGATTTTCAACTTTATCGCTAAGCCATTAGGTTCAAGATTGGTATGTTTGTTATGATATCTCAAGTAAATTAAAATCCTTACAAACATTCATAAAATCGATTTTATCTTATACATATAAAATTTAAAATCTATACGGCGCAATGGATTTTGAAGCAGTTTCTCCATCATTTGGAGAATCTATCCCGGAAGGTTTCTTCCTGTCTACAAAACATGAAAATGAATCTTAATTATATTAAACAAAGCTTGATATTATATCAAACTGTATAAACCGTGCGATGCAAGAGGCGGGTTGCTTGTTTACAGCGCACAAAATAACATCGTGGTTAATTTCATGCGAGTACCAAAAGTGATGATGCCCTCCCATCCCCCTAAAGATCAGACGGAACAGCTATTACGCCAGTATTTAGCCGCACTCCAGGCCAACCGTCAAAGTTAGAATATTAATGTGCCTATGTCATAACTACTGAAAGTTTACGAACAATATGCCACAGGATCACATTAACTATCGATGTTTGAGGTACACGCGTTTGGAATTAGTACTATCAATCTGTGATTAGTGAAAATTGTGAGAAGCTATTGGATGTGGGTTATGAGCAGACCCGTCGTTGTGATGAGAATGGCTTATTCCTCTTTGGCTTTTTGTGGAACAATCGATTTTAAAGTAAAGTAGAATTTATTTGCATAGATTGCAGGTACATAAAAATATGATGCTACAATGAAATGGGTGAGCCTTGTACAATCTACCTTATATTAGGCATGAAAACATGAGTGAAAATAAATAAATAAATAATAAATAAATAAATTGTTTTTTATTATTGTTAATTTTGATTGAAAAAGAAATACCAGTAAAGGAAGGTCAGCAGAGACGAAGAATTGAGGTGTTAGAAATGTGTATCTACATGTAGTACGTCCACATCTTACCAGAGATTAGGTTAAAATTCTAATGTAGGTGCAAGCATACCCAAACTACGGGTAGCAACTGTGGATTCCTTAATGGAAAAATCTATTTTTTTTTTCCGACACGGGTATTGAACGAACACCCTACACTGTTATCAGATATTCATTATCACCTAATAACTTTGCAAGTGAAGATGCTCTCGAGCCCGGAAGGATTGTCTCTAAATAAGAATATTTAGTGTGCTGACGTGTGCAGTACTTTTGAAATTAATACGACATATTATCTTGCTGAAATTACGCCATGTAATTTGCATTATAGATGTAGCCTGTACCTCCACTCGCGCGCTCGCTCCTTACGCGCCAGAAATTAAAAACGAAGGTTGCCTTTTCTGAGAAAACAAATCATGAATTTTTTAGTACTCCAGCGATGATTGGTCTGGTAGAAGTTTTTGATCAGTTTTAGAAACAGGATCGATTAACATCAATTTTCTTTTTGGTTACGTCTTTCAAACAAAATGTATGTGAAAAGTTTTTAGCAATTTCTGACTTTTAGAACTCCAACCTGGGTTGGTCCCATAGAAGTTTTTGACCAGTATTAGAAACATATGGCTTTCTCGGTAATTGGCAAGAAGAGGCGCAACATCGGGAAACGTGGAAGGAATGGGGGGTGGCCTTTGCCCAGGAGTGGGACAGCCCAGGGAAACTAAAAAAAAAAGAAGCAGGATCGATATACATCAAAAAATGTTTTGTGTAAAATGGCCATTTTCTTACTAACTGTAATTATTTTTTTAAATCTGTGGACGGTGATCAAAATTTCACGAAAAATTATGGATAGTCAACTAAGACCATTTTCGTGTAGCTGCAACGGTTAAGGTAGTTCCCCTTATTACCCCGTTGAACGTATCCACAACCTGTATACTTTCACCTGTAATTTTGAAATTACAAACAGCAACTTCAATTTATGAATTTTTAATTTATATTTATTAATATTTTAGATGAAGAAGAAGATAAATTAAAATTACTACAGAGTACATTATCCTGTAGCGCACCATCAATTACAAGTAACCAGCTTATAACCACAGACTGCCCCCTTTGAGAATTGGCGTGAGCTTAAGTATGATGTACATATGTATGTCAATAAAAAAAAAACTAACTTTTAAAACATCCCGCCGTCCTGCTCCACTTTCTTGGCACCGCTCGCTGAATGCCAAACGGGTTCAATTAGTGCTCTCTGACTAATTACTGGCACTGCTCCTCCGCTTCACCTGACGCGAATCATAAACGTTCGGACAGTCGCGTGTTTTTGAACCAATTGATTGATTAAACGTAGTTTCTATTCTGATTGGTTAAACTTTAATAAATTAATGGATTTTGCAGTTTCGATTTATTAAAATGTTAGTGGTGAGTTTCACCACATAGTTTTGGCATTTGCATCATCTGCCTAGCGTTTTCCCAACTATACCGGGGTCGGCTCGTCGGCCGTTTTTAACAATATCATTTTTGGAAACTGCTTACTACACCACATCTCTTACTATACAAGGTGTAAACAAACCCATCACGAAGCCGTCAACCAAGCATTCTGTACGTCGAACTGAGTAACTTTACGCAAAAATTAATGGTGGTAAACGACTTTTTGTTGGGCCTTCGTTTACCATTTTTTATGATATATTTATCACATCCAGTGTGTTCTCGCACAGACTCCATAGTACTTAATGTAGGTACATCTTAGCACAAAGCCTGTAGTACACTTACCAATGCACTCAATGCACCTTTTGACCATTCAGCTTGAGAATATTAGGACGCCGCGACGGTAGAAAAGTGTTAACCCATATTTTGTCGATGAAAAATGTTAACTTTATGTATATTTGAAATATGGAGCTGTACTGCGTTATATACTATCGACTCCAGGACTTTTTACTGTAAATGCATTTCACAATTTGTACTTTGATGTTGTATTATGACAAAGTAATGGACCGATTTATGTATTGGAATTTAGAACTGTCAAAAGTTTGAATTCTTAGCATTGCGGTTATTACCAATTCTTGTCTATTGCATTCATGTTACTCAAGTAATTGCTTTGAATTGATTATAGATACCAGGATTAGTCTGTTAAACCAAGATAGCCAGTCAATTACCAACCCCAAATATAACTCACCAGAAATCATCTGAGTTTATTAGTATCCATTATTGATCGATTTCTTACCGATTCTACTACTAAAGATTATTATAGGCCTAGGAAAGGCCAGAAGTTTCTGTAATGTATAGGAAGATTTCTATTCGCCTAGGAAAACGGCCGTTCACACTAATGAAAGCCACATCAAAGCGACATCCGGTACCTACGTCACCCTGGAATTGACAAGACTGTACATCGACGTGCAGATCTGTATATCAAAGGCTTTACGGTCTCCCAAAACACGCGAAATATTCGATGAACCAATATTCAGAATGTTGGACTAAAAATTTACATGTGGAGATGACAAGAAATTGTAGATAGTACTTTTTATATTACAGAAACATAAATATAAGTTTAATGAGCATCGTACGTATCTTATAGGTATATCAAACGTTTTTGAGGATAAATTTAGAAAATCATCCCCTAAATTAAATATGAAAGTATCTGTAGAAATCTCATCGGCACACGGCTTATAAAACATGACAATTCAGAGTCAATAATGAACACCGTCACAATACGAAAATATCAAGGTTATAATCATTAAGAAGTCACAAGGGTCGCAAAGAGGAATGAAAGCTTTGACACGGTCCACGAGGCACTTGGCTTTGATTTCAAACGTCGGCCCGCAGTGGATCACTTGGCCTCACCCAATATATATACGGATATATATATCCTCTTTCTCACACTCCATAAAATCGGTCGAGAGTTATATAAATCAAGCTGGAGGTTGATGGCAGAAGTTCAAATATTATGTCCTATCATCATCAGCATTTTCTTGCCCTTGTTTCTTTTTATTTGTTTGGGGTCAGCGCTGTATATCATCTACTTCTATACTACTCTATCAGTTGCTAACCCGTTTTTAGCCATATAACCTTTCATACAGTCGATTAATCGTTTGTTTGATCTTCCTCTACTCTTAAAGTCATTCACATTCAAACTCTAAACCAAATGTTTCAAATCTACTACCTATGAAGCAGTTCAGTGTTTGATTGATTGACCAACAGACAACACACTGACTAACCTCCGCCTACGGAAGCTTAATCAAGTCTGCAATCAGTAAATTAGCTGTGAAGTCTCATGTTATCTGATTTGGTAGTACATCCACACAAAACACAATTTTCTTTCATTAGTTGTTAAGTAAAATATTAGCCAGTTAGCGTTTAGCTTTGCGAAAAGGGACCGTCTAATTATAACATGAATATTTTACAAGTCTCCGAACGCACTAGGCATTTTGTGTTTACATTATTACTTCATTTTCACAAAGTGTTTCTAAAGACTTATGTTTAAGTAATAATGGAAATGGGATTAAGATATTTTGTGGGTAAATGAATACTTTACAATTTGCGTGCGTAAAAGGACAATACAAAGAGATGTTTGTATCGACGTCACATCCATATTGTACAAGTATTACTTCAGTGGTAATACTTGGGGGCAAAGCAAGCAAGAATTGCCAAACTTAAGTGGCAATGGGCAGCACATTGCTCATTGAACGGATTGCCGATGGGGCCGAAAAGTTCTGAAGTAGCGACCGCAAACCGAAAGACGTTGGATCCACTGGATGCGAGTCGCACGGGACCGGTCCATGTGGCGACATTGGGGGAGGCCTATGTCTAGTAGTGGACGTCTTCGGCTGAAATATTGATGACGATGATGAAAGCAAGCAAAGTACGGAGATTCAACAGTACGCGTGGTATCTTGCACTGGTTTTCTTACCAATCATAACATGACATCACGTCTGTAATCCCTGAAGGGTTAGGCAGAGGTGTACCTAAAATTACTTATGCCTACTTTTCAGTTCCAGTACTTTGCAGTTACTGTTCTTCCCAGTTATGTTTAAGACCCATGTAATAGAAGGCGAGCCTGTTGACATCAACCGGTAATAAATCCAGTCTCCGTGGCTGCTACTGAGAAATTCTTGATGGAAAAACCCAATATCACTTTGCTCGACCCAGGAATCAAACCCAGGACCTCATGCTCAGCAGTGGCGTGCAGTGGTCCTCCACGGAGGGAAGGCCACGCATACTGACAACCCAAAAAAAAAACAAAAAAAAAAGAAAATCGCGCATCATCACAGTGTCGCAGGTCGCTCTACTCTACTTTAGAATTATGCCTTTCTATATCTAATCTTTACTGGCTGTTAATACTAGTTTCAATACGTGATTTACCAAATGTATTTAACTTTAAGCAAGCCTCTAAATGTTTTTCTGATAGGTCATGCTTTTTTGCCGAGGAATGAAAATTATGTAAATCAATGAATCCCTCACTCCACTTACTGGAAGTATTAAACAAAATGCACGGAAAACAAAACAATTTATTCGTGTGTACACAGCCACACAGCCAGCTAAATGTTGCATAATTTTGAGGATTGAAATGACGAGTACGAGATGAATTATTATATTTTTGAGTTAAATCTCGTAATTCGGGTACACATCTACCTTTAGGTACAACTAGAACTTTATCATTATAATGTAATTGCCCAAACTTACTGCTTTTAACTTCTAACAAACACACATTATCAGCGCAAACTTCACAACAGAACACCATTTTTACGTAAATAAACAAATAATAAACACAACAACTAATATTTACAGCACCTATACGTTTCAAAACGAATTACTTATAACTTATTAAGTTAGAAAAAGCAAAACATTCAAGATTGCGATATAAACTGCTTGTCACATGAAACAATATGGCTTCTTTAGCAAAAATAATGTCTAATTTCGATATAAACAACACTACCAAATTAAATTGCATCATTTTCATACCGTGATCTTTTACAAAAGCGGTTAATAAAATTTTGCCGGATAATACTGAGAGTTTCATTCATTAAGCTGGTTGCGTTAGGGTAGTCCGCGAAATTCAAATTTTCTCACGTTTTTTGTAATTTACAGGTCAGTTTCAGGTTGTACGTTGATGAAAAACAAGTCGCGCCAGTAAAACGTATGTAGTTACAGAAATACAATAATGAAAATCATCAATGACCTGAAAATTACAAAAAACGTAAGAAAATTTGAATTTCGCGGGCTACCTTGACCTTACGTCTTGACTTTTGTGGGGCAGCCATTCGGCCAATCACAAGCCGTCTCCAGTCGCAGGAGACGACGGCCATTATCTATGCATGTGTGCCGTTTATACACACGAAAACATGCATCAGTGTGCGTAAACTTATGAATGACTACTAGGCCCTCAATCTTCGAGCCTAAAAATACAAACGGAGCGGTGTAGTAACGTATATTACGTAGGTACGGTGCGTTCACACGGGCGCGACAAGTTGCTATAAGTATTTAACAGGAGTTTTAACTTATTTTTTAATATTTTGTGTTATTTTATTACGTAGTTGTAATAAATGCATTTGGCGTTATTGGTAGGGTAGGCTAGGCCTAATTGCCTTTATGAACGGCACGCCCCTGATGCTCAGTAGTCGCGATTACGACCATTACGCCAACAAGGCCTGTTACCAGTGACATGTTATCTACGTAGATATTTTCTGTTCCATAAACAAAACATGGCCGTATAAAAAGAAAAAAAAAAACAATTTAAACATTACACGTGCTCTCAATCCTCATTGTTCAAACCAACATCATACTTCCACGTTCTATGGCATACAACCCTTTTGACAGACTCTCCCATACACACACGAATGGAAAACATGAGTAGTTCTTATTTACTCGTAGATATCAAACGGTAAGTATAAATTAAACTATTCCAATATACACGAATTTAGTTCTAAGGCCTAAGAGAATAGGAATATTTTCCATACGGACGTAGAAGAGTACAATACGGTTATCTGCTGGTTTCCACATGAGCGGAGCGTTAGTCGAGCAAAGGGCACAATGGAACTAGGCAAAGAGCTAGTAACTAGAAGTGGATATATTTTGCATTTTCTAAGCTCGGTTTGAAAGGACTTTTAGAGGTCTCAAACATCTGTTTGTAAATTGTTTGGTTTGTTCATTGAGATATTTAGTTGGTCAGTCAGATTTATATAACCTAAGTTTTAGTTTACATTTAAAATCGTAAAGCTCACCATTACCAACAACTGTTACTATAAACGAATCATAATATAGTGAAACAAAACAGCTGGTCCCAACATTACGGGAATAAATACACGCATACTCAATAGCTGGCGCAATATATCATCATCTGCCCTGTTTTGCAGTCTAATCGGATGCATACCTGTATTTTACATGGAGCGACTGCCTATCTGACCTGCACAACCCAGTTAGATAATACGATACTCCTTGGTAAGACTGATTTTCAGAGTTTTCGGCCTCTGACTAGTAACGACTGTCAAAGATCTATAAAATGACAACCGGGACCAATGGCTTAACGTGCTTTCCAAGACACGGAGGAAACTCGGTATGTAATGAATGGTCCACGGACTGATATTTACAAGCGCAGCTAACCATTGACCTATGTGTTATATATGGCTAAATAATCAAGTAATAAAGCACATGTAAACTACCACAACGACGAGAAAATACCGAATTTTTGTGCCTATCATGCGAGCTTTGCGGTTTCGCGGCTT
Organism: Lycophotia porphyrea; assembly: GCA_950005105.1. Classification (NCBI taxonomy): domain Eukaryota; kingdom Metazoa; phylum Arthropoda; class Insecta; order Lepidoptera; family Noctuidae; genus Lycophotia; species Lycophotia porphyrea. Next base: position 13,631,609 of record OX465393.1, read on the forward strand.
CATTTCAAAACTTACGAGGCCACAGAATTTTCGTGGTTAGACGCCCCCAAAAGTGCGGGAGATTATCACATAGGTTTTAAGTAGAAAATGTATGAAATTTGCACCTTTTTTTCCTCCTCTTTACGCTCGAATTAATGAATTAGATTTAAATTCTTTACTTTGATGACGGATAATATATTATAACCATTTTTCCAGTTCATCATCTGCCTACCCTTTTTCCAACTACACTACTTACTACTTGGGGTCGGCTTCCAGTATAACCGGATGCAGCTGAATACCAGTATTTTACATGGAGCGACTGCCTATCTGACCTTCACAACCCAGTTAGTACTGGGTAATACGGACCCTTTATGTTAATCCTTGTTGTTATTTAGCCACGAGCTCCCCAATTTTTTTGCAATTATGCTGGCTAATAGCGCTGTGTAAACATAGAAAAGACTTAACTTTGGGCACTATCTTTATAGGAACTGCCTGTACCCACGAATAAAATGCATCTGTGAATTGGGAAAGAGCGGTTTTATTGTTTTCGGTTAAGGAATAAAATCACTTTTTTAGCAATAAATAAAAACAGTTAAAAAGAAAATCACTTTCACAGAAACAAACAAACCCGGATATCACTCTCTATTATGCCCTTCGCTATAAAGATATTCATTGTTTTGGGCAAGAATAAAATTGGTCCCAGGATCCTATTATCAAGAAATCTGTCGAGATCAGAACTGACTGCATAACAACTATCTTCGCAGTCCACTGGTGCATGTGGGCGTCTCCCAAGCTACACCATGCGCCACATCAATCGATTCTATGCCTTCTGCATTCACTCAGTTTCATAGAATCTATGAATGATACATGAATATTGTCAAGGAAGGTCATCACGTAAAAGTGATGGTAATAGGCTCGCCCCCTATTACATCGGTACATATACAAGTATAGAATCATCATCATCTGTCTAGCCTTTTCCCAAATATGTTGGGGTCGGCTGCCAGTCTAACCGGATGCAGCTGAATACCAGTATTTTACATGGAGCGACTGCCTATCTGACCTCCACAACCCAGTTAGTAATAGTAATAATTAAGATACCCCTTAGTAAGACTGGTTGTCAGACTTTTTGGGCCACTGACTACTTAACGACTGTCAAAGATTTATAAATGACAGCCGGGACCTACAGCTTTACGTGCTATCCGAGGCACGGAGGAAACTCGGTATGTAATGGGTGGTCACCCATCCACAGACCAACCTAGGCAAGCACGGCTTAACCTAAAGATCGACCCGAGTAGCTGTTATTATTTAGCCACGAGCTCTTATTATACAAGAATAGAATATATAAATTTAAAAAAGATGCTTGTAGCAATCTGTGTGGCCAAAGGATACTGTCATTGGCATCTGAGTGGTTTAATTATTCTAGATTTATTACATAAGCCACCTAGATTGAAAGTGGATGTTGAGTCCTACGCAAAAATAATGAAGAACACAACAAACAAAGAGAATGAATACAACGTGGGTGTTTTATTGAGTCTCTAACTAAGCAGCACATAATCCACCCTCGAGCATCTTACTGTACTCATGTTGTTAGAACAATCATCATCTGCCTAGCCTTTTCCCAACTATGTTGGGGTCGGCTTCCAGTCTAACCGGATGCAGCTGAATACCAGTATTTTACATGGAGCGACTGCCTATCTGACCTCCACAACCCAGTTACTACTGGGAAATACGATACCCCTTGGTAAGACTGGTTGTCAGACTTTTTGGGACACTGACTACTTTAACGACTGTCAAAGATCTTCAAATGACAGCCGGGACCAACGGCTTAACGTGCTTTCCGAGGCACGGAGGAAACTCGGTATGTAATGGGTGGTCACCCATCCACAGACCAACCTAGGCAAGCACGGCTTAACCTAAAGATCGACCCGAGCGGCTGTTATTGTTTAGCCACGAGCTCCTCATGTTGTTAGAACAATGGACACCAAATATTATTATCATTTATTGAAGTTATTTTAGGTTCTGTGCCTAGTGTCAAAACAGGAACCTGTGGTCTAATTTAGTTAATTATGGCAGTCCACGCCTTTAAAGGCTTAAAACTGGAAACTGTGGTGTATAGATCGTGGCACGTAAGTTGAACCAAAATGGCGGTCGTCCGCGCAGGTACAATTATGAATTGAGACCCATTGAGACCCGAAAATGTTTTTCTGCGCATTCAAGGTCAACTTACGAGCCGCGAGCTTGTGACACACACACGTTTTTGGGTTCGATAACCATAGATTTATTTGCCGTGTTAGTAATCACTAAACTCAATTTCACAAGACTCACAAGTATATGTTTATTCTTATTTCCTAGGCCAGAAACTAGATTAAATTTAGTGTAACGAAAACCCTATCTTGCAAGACGAACCCAACCAACCAGTTTATACAGGTCGCCGAGTAGAGGGTAGCTTTCAATTACAGTGATCGGGACGCTATTTGTCAAGCGTTTCAATCAACTGCCTAGATAGGTCACGATAATTTAACATTCAGTTTTCGTTTCTGTTAGTTATATTTCGGTACGAACACCGGAATATTATAAATGAAGCTTGGATCATTATTCTCCGGCCCTTATCTCAATTTATTTCAGGCGGCGCAGCATGTCTTCTTCTTCCATACTTCTCTATTACTCGTCATCTCAGCAGTCACCTCCTTTCTAGCCATATCATCGTTCACACAGTCCATCCATCTTTTCTTTAACACCCCAGGCGTTAGGGTCGCGTGGTGGCTTCCGGCCACCATAGACGCGGACCTGTGGTCGGTGAGTAATTGGCTAGCTCGCCGTCCGTCCGTCTGATGACGACAGGCCACGTTGACGGCGCGTTCGTGTTCCACGCGCGCCTCAAAGAGATGTCAGCAACAGGGAGGGGCCCGCGGGGGCCGATGCCTGCCAGGGCTGCGGGACTGTTCGAAAGAAATACCGCGGCCCTAGAACACAAAGAGCAAGGAAGGAACATGGATGGGTTTTAGTCAGTACCAGTCTGACACTCCCTTCCGCTCCGCCCAGAGCGCGAGAAGTCATTTGATTATTTCCCATCCGAAAAAAAAAGCCTAGATATGAACATTAGATAATATCATTTTCAGCCACATAAGTGGAGCAAACAAGATTTAATTGGCAACTGAAGCAACCATAGCCACTGATTATGGTAACAAGAAACATCCTGCCATTTCTGATAAATAAGACAGCGCAAACAAACCTCATCAAAAGTAGTATTCAGGCTTTTCCGCAACTTGCTAATCCTATTCCGTGTACAGTCACGAAAAGAGTACTATCGAACTGGGCATCTAACTTTTACAACACATTTTTCAACATTTTTTAACAATGTTGTGAATAAAACTTACACTGTCACTTACGGTACGAGTATCTTCGTGATTTTTAATCATTTTTAGCTCACTACTTCCAGTTGTTTTTGAGCTGAATTATTGGGACCTCAGAACAATTAACAAAGTCCATGGTCAATTTACTATCAGGAACTTCTCAGTAGCAGCCACGTGCCCGTTTGATGGCAATAGGCTCGCCCTATATCACTCGTTCTTTAAGTTAGGACTCTGACTAACCCTTGGTGGATTACAGTCATGATGTTATATTCATATGTTATCCAAGCTTCATTTATAGATATGGCTAGAAAGGAGGTGACTGCTGAGATGACGAGTATGGAAGAAGATATCCTGTAAGTGACAGTGTAAGTTATAAACCGTGAAAGCTTAAAACAGTGTTTATAATATTGTGAATGTATTCTGTGTAGTTTTTGACATCACTGTTCTAAGCGTGTTTTTACTGGTTGATATGCGTTAGCCCCGAGTTCATGCAATAATGCTTTTAATTTACCCCATTAGTCTTGGATTTAACGCAATTTAACTGAATAACAATAACCAGAGGTTATGGTAAGTAACGACCTGTTAGTAATTGAATAATAGTTGTACATCTGATCTGGGCATTCGTTTCATATGAAAGACTGGTATTCAGAGGCAAACATTGAGTTTTGTGAAAATATAAGTTTTTTTTTGCCTGTATATCCAACCTTTTTGCTGACTGTACTCCAATCATTGATTACTGGGAGAGGAAATTTGCCCAGCTGTGAAATGGCAGCTTCTTTGTTTTGTTCCAGTGTATCCGCAACTTTAATACTCTAACTAAGAGTAAACTGTAGTCATAATAGCAACTCGGACGATGCAAACTTTTTGGGGGAACTGAAGTGTGATAGGTCTTCGGAAATGTTTAAAGTGCTTTGGAATTTAACTTTAATCTCTATTGTATGTCCTTGTTGTTAATTAGATAGAAATCTTGAGCTCTTGTTTAGTTTAGCTTAGTTTTATGTAAATCAGGCATTAAATTTTCATTTAACATTTTCGAAGCTTAATTTTATGTAGTCAGATATTATGGTCAGATCTTTTTTAGGTCGTTCTAAAGATTCCCTAAAAAGATTTTGCTTGCAGGTTAAATACCTACATATTTAACTAGCTAAATTTAAACCAATGAATGCATACAAATAGAATTGTCATTGTCATGCCGCACATTTATACGTTGCTCCGCTGACTGCCATGATTTAGTACCATTTTATAAACGTTTAGCGCAAAACGGCCTGGCAACTGCTCACCACTCAGCTTTCTCAGCCTTAAAAGGGGTACAAAAGTCAAACAGCTGGTCACCACTAAATAAATATTCACTCCACAAAGTTAAATATCAAGCCAACACTAAGTACATTTATCTCTTATGCATCAAAGAGTTCGTTAAGCCGTCCATCCGACGTTAAGACACAGTTGATCGATTGCGAGCCAGTGGCCCAAAAAAAGAGCAATCCGGTGTTTAAGTCCGTCCGTAAAACTCAGTTCAATATAACCCTGTCTTGCCAAAATTGGTGGACAAAAAACTAGCTGGCGGGCAGCCAAGTCTGCAGAGTGGAAAAACTTTTAGTGTTCATATTAACATCATTATAGCAATTACTGTTTCTCTTTTACGCGTTCTAGAAATGTTTGTAACACTGAATAATGGTTCAGTGGTTGTGCATTTAGGTTCAGTTGTTTTCGTTTATTTAACTCATATTTATTATGTCTTTGAAGGTCATTTAGCCCTTTGTTTAATATCAACTGATTTTAACGAAACCGTAAGAAAAAGGGAGTTTATAAACCAATTTAGTTTCAATTTAAATTACAGGAGAATTAGGGTCGATCTGCTGTCTTTTATTTCCACCATAAACTTTATCTCTTCCATGCATTTAATTCCGGTTGACATGGCAACAAACAAAATTTTTGACAGTTGAACTACGCTGTACAAAGTGACCCGAAAAGTTGTGAACAAATTCAAAACATTCAACCAACTTGCTCTTCACCGTCTGCACAAAATTAACGAACGTAGTTCATGGATTACGACCATAACAATTTGCAATTTCCAACCAACCTAGCAATCAAATTTACATATTATTATAGCATTTTATAAAGTGCCAGTCATTTAAATTAATTAAAATTCGAAAAGTATACTAGTGTGGTTGTTATTACTCCACTATTATTCCCAAAAGGCGCAATAAAGGAAACTTTTTTTGGTTGTTAAGTACAATGGAGGTAATTGACTTAATTGCTAGGCCAGCCCCTATTGTGCCGATTCGGGAGTCGAATCATGTCGAAATAAATTCACCTAATTTCTTTTTGCCTGCTTGCTATGCTGAACCTTTTTTTTCGGTGTAGGATAAATGATTGAAAAGGCTAATTATTGTTATGCTAATGGGTATGCCTACATTTGGAGGCTGAAAATTTCCTTTTTGTGAAAGAGTATCGTATTGAAAACCATCTGCTTTTATTTTACTGTTAAAGGGATCATTGGTTCTGAACTGCTGCTTTGATTCGACCATCTAAACCTTTTTGTGATTCCTCTAAAACGTTTTTTTTGGTATTGCTAGGTTTGGATTTGCATATTGTTTTGTTCATTTCACAGCATAGATTCTTAATAAGTATGCCTAAGTTACCGTCGCAATAAAACAAAGTCATTTTTCACTAGCGTTTACTTCACTCGCGAGGAGTACAAACATTATCGGGAATCGTTCTACCGGGAAAACAGGTATATCGGTATACAAAAAGGTATATCGAATATATCCTAAATCCTAACCTAGGTAATGATAGGCCATTACCTTTGATGAAAGTGGCACACAGTCACCGGTACACATGTCACTAGGAATTGTTCAAGAAAAGTTGACAGACACAGATACCGTCGCATCACTGCATAGTATAAAACAAAGTCGCTTCCCGCTGTCTGGCCCTATGTATGCTTAGATCTTTAAAACTACGCAATGGTTTTTTTTAATAGATAGAGTGATTCAAAAGGAAGGTTTTAGTATATAATTTGTCAAGTTTTTGTATAGGTACATTGGCTGAAATATAATGATATTTGTTAGAGGTGTCGGCAAAAAAATAAGCCGCCTGAGAGCTTTCAACGAAAACGCTGCCTAAACCCTTTGAGATGTAACAAAATGATGTATGGTGAAATTGTGTATCTTTTAAGGTCTACAGAAAAGTCCGCGATGGCATATGCCTATCTCTTAAGGATAACATACTATATCCATTTGAATACTTTAAAAAATGGGCAATTATAAAGCGGTAATTGGAAAGCTATTTACACAAAAACGGTATAAATCCTTATCATTTTAAATAAGAAAGAGGCCTTAAGCATTTCATGCACATTATTTTACTCTTTTAGTCCATATAATTTAAACGAATATCTTAGGAGTAATAAAAAAAAAATCGGTTACCGACATCCACGCGGCCGAAGCCGCGGCCATCAGCTAGTTTATAAAACTAATAATAATGTTTTTGTTACAGGCATGGTCGGTTACTCGTATTAATTAAATAAACCAACCTGTTTCTTTTTCTTCTTCCTTCAAGTTTTTCAATTTGCAGACCATAATAACTTCTAAGAACATACGTACTCTTAAACCATTAAAACACTGCAGTACAACACAAAGAAAACCATTCCTGTTTCGTTTCTCGAGTAACACTCATTTGTTAACAGTAACACTAATTGAAAAGCGCATTGCTATGTCAACACAGAGCCATTACTTTCTTTCATTCCTGCTGTTTGCTCGGAGGTCGGAGATTACTACCAGAGCATTGTTTCTCCTTGACATGACACATCATTATGCCATGAGGTTTTTGCTTAACCGAATGTGAAACTGGAATTGTTGCTTAGGTTTTATGAGTATGTGTTTTTCTTGCTTCTTAAGGTGGTTGAGTCAGGGTAGCCCGCGAAATTCAAATTTTCTTACGTTTCTTGCAATTTGCAGGTCATTGTCAGGTTGTATGTTGATGAAAAATGAGTCGCGCCAGTAACACGTATGTAGTTACAGAATCACAATCATGGAAATCATCAATATAACCCTGTAAGTCCATTTAGACCTATTGAATGACTTTTTTATGAAATATTCATTGAATAGGATTACATGAACTTTACCTTAAAGAAGAATGACAGGTCTCTAATCCCCGAAAGTTTAGGCAGGGGTGTATCTGTAGTACACCCACATTTCGCCAGTTGTGTTAAAGTTCCTTGAAATAGGGGGCGAGCTAATTGACATCAACCAGACACGAATCCAGATTCCGAGCTGGGAAATATGTAATGGAAAAACACAATAACACTTAGCTCGACTTGGAAATCCAATGCAAGTCTTGATGCTTGCTTAGTAGTAGTACTTACGGTCACAAGACTAACAAGGCAGGTTTAATGGCATGACATTTTATGTGTTTCTTCTTATTTCACTCCTTCCATCGCATTTTTAAATTAAAGAGAGGAGATAAACGTACCCCAAAAATTAAAGTCTTTAACAAAAGAGAATTTAACAAAATGAAGACGTTTAAAACAAGACAGTAGACCTCCTTAATTTAATAACATTCTAAGAGCTGTAAATTATAGGCCGTTAGTAAATCATTCGTAATCATCGTTCTGTTGTATTCTAAATGTTTTGTTAGGCAATGTATGTTTATTGTTTATTTTTTCTAATTTTGTATGCACGTTATGTCTCTGCGACAAATAAATATTTTTTCTTTCTTTCTTCTTTCAATAATACGAGAGGAAATAAGTATCGTTATCTGTTGTTATTTTCCCGCTAAAGTGGTAGATGTGTGTTTGCTAGACTGTAAAGAGATGAGATAGGACATGCGCACTCGCTCGGCAAGATATATTGTCTCCAGTATCTGTTCCATCTGATGCTTTGTACATACCTCACCTACGTACTAAAATATTATGCTTTTTTCCTTGTTTTCACAGAGTGTCAAACTGGACGGCAACTCCAGCAGCAAAGGCTGCGGGACTGTTCGAAAGAGATACCGCGGCCCTAGAACACAAAAGGCAAGGAAGGCACATGGATGGGTTTTAGTTAGTACAAGTCTGACACTCCCTTCCGTTCTGCCCAGAGCGGGAGAAGTCATTTGAAGATTTCCCATCCGGAAAAAAAAGGGGTAACAGCAACGATGGAGCAAATGAATCTCGGAGTGGAAGCCGCGTATTGGTAAGGGCAGCTTTGAACACTCCCTCAATGGATTGATGACCTTAAAAAGGTGGCTGCTGAAGGGAGAGGACAGGTAGTAGCGCAGCTTGAAGGCCTATGTCCAGCAGTGGACTGCAATTGGTCGAGTTGATAGAGTGAAAACAAGCTGTGGGACCGCTTATGAGAAGTGGGCGTTTTCTGAATCCAACCAAACATTCCTATTTGCACGACATCTTTCTCTTACCCTTATTCTAATTTATTTGGGGTCGGCGCAGCATATCTTCTTCTTTCATACTTCTCTATTACTCATCGTCTCACTAGTCAGCCCCTTGCTAGCATATCGTCTTTCACACAGTCCATCGGTCGTAATTGATTTCTGCGCCATGGGTCGTGATTTCGATGACCGAGTACAAACATTAGTATGACCCATACAGTTGCTACAGATTTTTGGCCATGCGAGATTTGTGTGTGCGAACGCATCTATACTGCTTGCAGGCAGAATACAATGACTTTTAGGATATAAGATCTTTCCTTGTAATTTGTATGTATTTTCTTGCAAATAAACATTTTTGATTTGTTATTTTTTATTTTTATGTAACTGAATAGATTAATAGTATGCGGTAACCTTGCCAATATTGTGCGGTCAATCTGTCTCCCAAATTGGATGAATCTGCAGTCCTAGTAGCTGTAATAATGAAAAGCATGTACTGCGTCCCTATGTTTTCCGTTTCTCATTATTCGTTCTCAAATTAGTATACCAGGCCTCTGTAGACAGGCGGCCTAAATAGGCAATTTTGAGCATTTTGTAGAGGTTCTAGTGCTTATACAGATTATGTATCATGAAAAAGGAAAACATAGGGACATAGAAGAGGTTGATATTTATTTAACTGTAAAAAATCATAGCTTTAAACTTTCTGTTGAAAGAAAACAGGCGAGTGCGTTTGTATGGAGAAAAGACCACCCGTATTTCCTCTTAATTAAGTTCAGTGTTTCAAAATTAATTATGTACTAACAACGTGTAAATATCAGAGAAACAATTACTCAGAAAAACTCAAGTATAAAAAACCTCAAGTATAAAATCTCGTGTGGCGTTTTATATAAACGTGGCATGTTTTGGAATTTGACTCCCCTTATCTGTTGGCTATTAGTATTCAGTCTCCGTTTGCTCTGAAACTTATTTTGTGTGATTGTTTTAATAAAAAATGCGAATTTAGTACGCGCCACGCATGTTGGCGGTTTACAAATTCTGTGTGTATTGGGTCGCTTACTAATAGCTACGTTATAGCGTGTAATTGGAAATCTCTTAGGTTTTGTAAAAGATATACCTTTTTTATTTTCTGCCACATGTCAAGTGTCTAACGGGCTTAACTTACGACCCAAAAGGTCCCTCTGAATGACAACTGACATGGCGGTATACGGCGGGATTAGCGGTATCTTTTACGAAGCACAGTTTTAGACAAGGGGATGTAAAAAGAGAGCAGAGAAGGTTTTATTGACCTGCGGAGACTTTGTAAAGGACATTGCTCAGCACCCATACATTGATCGCCCTGGAACCAAGAGCATCGGAAAATTATGTGCTGTATTGTCGATCATTAGGACTAGCTGCAGATATTTCAAAAAAAGTATCAGATTTGAGGTTATAATCGAACCATAACAACGAATATTAGGTATAGTTTTTCATAGCTCCGAGTGATTTTTAAGAAACTGAAAGACAATAACTTAATATGTATAGCAATTTTTTGGACCTACCTAGATAATAAGTTATCTATGCAGTTTTTTTCTAAAGACTAAGCGTATGTGATTGCAACGTTTAAATGCATAGAATCTAATTAACATAGGTACCTGATTCATCTATTCATTGACAGATATCGCACAGGTTCAACCGCTGCGCTCTGGGGCTAAACCTTGAAATTGCAGGAATTCCGGAAATAAAGATGGAGAGCTCTAAAGAAGGAGATTCTTAAAAATCTGTTCCCTAAAAATGTTTAAACAGGGGATGAAAGTTTGTATGGAAATTTGTATTTTTCGCCAATGGGAAGTTAAATCGGTTGCAACTTATATTTTATATTTCGCGCCCAACAAATTGGATAATTCATTATATTGTCAGTGTTAATTGGACACCGATTAGGCTTAGGATTACTCTGTAACACAACATCGGAATATTTTTAAAAACTAGCATGATGTTTCGTAAATGGCAATACTGTGATATATTTCTGATCAATTCAGATAGCGACTCAACATCTATACGAAACATAAAATTGATGGATACAGGAAAACATAAATCCAATATTTTGTAGCGAATAACTATTTTAAACTAACAAACAAATCGTTGCTCTCAAATACAATTTAGATTTTGAGTGCTGTCAGAAAAACAAAAGTTGAATGAAAGTTTAAATCTAAACATTTTATTTAATTGGAATGACTTCTGTTTTGTTTTTAGGGTTCCGTACCCGAAGGGTAACCAACGGGACCACAAAGCCTCTGCTGTTTGTCCGTCCGACTGTATGCCAGCGTGCTGTATCGCATGATCGGTAATAGGCAGAGTTGAAAGTTTCACAGAATGTGTCTATATCCTATTGCCTCTATAACAAAAAATAATAATTAAAGGGGACTTACCTACTACGTTGGTACGGAACCCTTCATGCGCGAGTCCGACTCGCATTTGGCCGGTTTTTTTTGTATTTAGAGAGAAACAATTGACTTCTGATTCTATGTCCCCTAGTTGGGGCAGAGGGCGTCCACAGAGACTCTCAATCACGACCAGTATTGAGCTTTTCGCGCTAAATTTCACTCCATGACTTTCCAATCTTCTTCGATTCGTCTAGTACAGTGTGTCACCAAGTTTTGACTGGGACGGTCTCACTTTCGGTTTCTTTAGTGGTTCCAGTTTCATGCTCAGATAAGTACACAAATATTAAATGTTGATTTACAGCCTTTAAAAGAAATAACCTAAGTGAAAAGACACAATAAATGGTTCAACAATTTACGAGTTCACATTTTCAAACATCCAGAACCGGTATGGCATGTATTACTTTCTTTCTTATCTTATTTGAGACTAGCTGTTGCCCGCGACCTTCGTTCGCGTGAAATTATTATTACAAAATCCCCATTATTATAAGCACTTCCCTATTTGAATCGAATTTTGTTGCCAATTTCAAGGGTTTTATTTTTTTTGCACGGAACCCCTAATTATTTATCTAAAATAAAAGTAGCCTAAGTTACTCCTTGTTATATCAGCTATCTGCTAGTGAAAGTCCCGTCAAAATTGGTCCAGCCATTTCAGAGATTAGCCGGAACAAACAGACAGACAGACAAAAATTGTAAAAAATGTTGTTTTGGTATATGTACCGTGTATACATCCATATGCCCTTAGTAAAAAGCGGTTATTTTAATATTACAAACAGACACTCCAATTTTATTTATATGTAGTATGTATGTATGTATAGATGTATAGATAAGACTAGATTTTGCTCGCGGCGTCGCTCCCGTTATGTACGGAATGTATTCATGGGAACGTTCAAATGTGGCCTTTAATACTCGGGGATAATGTAGCTTTCCGTTAGTGAAAGAATTTTTGGAATCGGATTAGTAGTTCCGAAGATTACCCCCTACATACAAACTTACCTTTTTATAATATTAGTATAAATTATTGCAGAGACCAAAAAGTCTGAAAGAGTTTTAGTTGTTACAAGAAATTCTGGTGACAAAGCACTAAAATCATCCACAGTATAAAAAGTATATGTGAAATGCATACCCAAACAAAATAAAACAGAGGCAACTGAACAAAATATTTATTTTCACTCAAGCTAAAACCACTCTTCGGCGAAATGTTTGTGGACACACATATAGAAATTCAATCGCCTGCGATAGAGTTTGTGTAGCCCAGAATGTGTGGAAGTAAAGAAACTAAGACTTTCTGCACTGAAGCACTGATAGAGACGCAGGCAGAGCTATACACACATGCGCTTGTTTGCATTTAACTCAATCGATAGTCGGTGCAACCCCAGCACACGCATGGGGCCACAGTGCAGAAAGTATTCAGTAATGTAATGAAAGTTTCCATTCATTGATTTTGGTACTTAGGCTTTTTGCAGCTTTTAAGTTTAAAGAGATACTTTCAGTTTTACACTAGGTAAATCTGATTCGTGTTGAAAAAGTTAGTTGCAAATTAAGTTGAAATTGTCAAAATAGTCGAGTGATTGCTGGAATCGATTAGATTAGAATAGTAGATTTCTACCAGACAGTCAACGTATAGTATACGGGGTGGAAAGGACACCGATGCGAAAACAGTTACCACGTATTTAGTACATTATTCTGGACGTGAAAGCGGTGAAAATTTTATATTTATTATAAACAGCTTATAAAAACAGTTATGATGTTAGCTAGCAGGTTATTAAAACAGTTGTTTCCTACAAAAGTGCAATACCTGCACGGTCGAAATGTATGGAAAAGAAAAATTTCTATGTTGGGGGGCTAATGATAATGACTGAATATGTGGTAACCGTTTTCGCGTCGGTGTCCTTCTGTATTTTTAAAACACCCTGTATTTTTAAACACCAACAAGTAGGACGATAAGCAACAGGTTAAAATGAATTTTCTTTGATAATATTAAATTATTCCATGAGGAATAAGGTTTATTGAAATCAATTCTTGTAGAACTTGCAACACGATTTAAAGTTGTTTACAATACATTTAATTAGCGCCAAAATTAATTAAAACTTATACAATCAATCAACGTAATCTCCTATTTTGGCGATGAGTGAAAGTTTAAGTAAAATATGTAATAACAAGGATAAGTAGCAGGTTATTATCAGGATAAAGGTTTTATGAAAAAATATGACTTTCCTGTTCAGGTAGGAATTATATTTTGTTTTTATTACAAAAAAGTAAGAGTGAATAATCATTTATGTTTATGCGTGTTTTTGTTAAAGAAATCTCTGCAGCTTATAAATGTTTATTTAATAAATAAACATCACTTAATAAGAACTAAAGTGAAGACGCCTACGATACATGAATTATTGTCCATACAAATGTAATACAAAAAATTATTTACGATTCGAGCATAATTTCGATTAATAATACAAAAAATCGAAAAGTAGGTAAAGTGCGTTTCGCACATTTGAACTTACCTCCAAGTGGTCTGCGGCTGTGTACCAACTGTTATCGTATATGCGTTCAATTAAGAGTCTGAGTGTTGGTGAAAGCGAGCAATAGGCATTCAGTTAGGTTTCACTTAGTGCTGGTGAAAACGGCTTTAGGGCTTGGTTAGGTTACAACCTATGGTTACTACTGTGTCCACAGGTATGTGAACGTGTAGCTCGTGAAGGATATTAGGGACAACTTCGGATAAAGTTGAACTACTTCACAGCGTGCTCTATGACGTGTGGCGTAGATCTGTGCCAGCGACAAGATCGCGCCGAGCGACTGAGTGGCGCCAACCACCCTTCATTCTCGACTGTACCCTCTAGCCGCTGCAGCGGAAACAGCGCTGTTTTCCCGAATTTATTGTTGCTTTTCTGTTTCAGTATTATTTTATAGCATTGTTTGCTTCAGTATAAATTATGTTTATGGCGATTTTTTCAGGGTTTTTAACTCCTGATTATTATTCGTTGAGTATTTACTTTACAGTTTATATTCCAATAATAAAGCCTGTTCTTGAAATACTTGTTATTATCAAGAATATGCACTCCAACGTACTAAGTTATTTAATAAAATAAAACAAACACAATCACTGAATAGCTTTTAACATACCTCGTGTTTTCCATAATTCATTTATTGAAAAAAAAGAAACAAAAACATATACCGATATGACAAAGCGATGAAAAAGCTGGCAGTTTGCTCGGGATTGTTTGCTCCGCCTGAATAGGTCGTCGCCCCGGGATGGCCACATGGCTCTGACGAGAAGCAGGTATTCAATCGACTCGTTAGTACCGATAATAATTTTCGGGACAGTGTCCGTCACTCCCGAGATTTCAATACCGATAATGTCAGTATCCACAATAATATCTATCGGTTTCCCAGCGGAGGTGGAAATTACGAAATTGTAGTGTTATAGGAGATTGGCTTTTACTCTACTGAAAGAAAGAAATAATATTTATTTGTCGCAGGGATATGGACTGGTGCTATTTACTATGTGGCTTTCAAGTACCTACCTAAATTAGGTTTCGGAGTCCAAACCCAGAAACAAGTTTTCGTTGTTTTACATTTTCCAGGCACAAAACCTATTTTGTGAAAAAAATAACAACAAAACAAAAATATAAAACAACGAATACTTGCAAGGAATGGAATGTTATAGGCCATTAGAAATAGATAGATTAACTGTAACAACTTAAAAAAAAACTTTCAAGCGACAATAGCTTTTCAAACATCTTGAAGGAATTTATAACCAGATTTGAATATTGTTGATAGTGAACTGTCACTATCGACAATATTCAAATCTGGGCACCACACCACCACACTGTCCAGTGACACCACACTGGCCAGTCTAGTTTCATAGATCAAAACACGCACCTCTGATTATCGGATTGCGTATTGTATGATTATCACTTGCTTCGGTGAAGGAAAACATCGTGAGAAAACCAGCATGCCTGTGAGATATTTCTCGACGGCATGTAAAGCCAGTTGTTTCGATCCAGGGCTAATGTGGGCCACTGGTCGTTGGTTTTATCCAGCTCCTACCACCATCTTCTACGATAACTGCCGCGACGCGGTAGTCATGGGGAGAGGCCTTTGCCCAGTAGTGGGATGACGTGGGCTAACAGTCAGTATCAGTATGGAAAGCCAAATCAGAGTCCTATGGGCGGCATAAAAACTCTGGCACCAAATTAGGCACTAACCACACGATACAGAAAGACGGTCCCGGTAAATAAAGTGCAAAGACACAGCTAAAGCCTACAGCTAAACTTTTTAATTCGCGAGAGAAGACACAGCTGATTCTTTCACTCCAAGATTACCGTCGAGTTACATCTTAAGACTAACAATACAAAGTAATCCTTCCTTATGATAACCTATTCTGATGGCTTAAGATTTAAATGGCCCTCTCTTTGGCATACTTCGAATAATTTTGAGAGGTAAGTAAAGCGTCTCAAGTGAAAGTACTTGAACACCTACTGAAGGTATCCGGGTAGAGATTTGTGCGTAATCTTTACTCGACAAAGTGGATTTAGTTACGAGTGCTGTTATACCGGAAGTTGTTTTTTTTTAATAACTGAGGCCCAAACACGACCACGTGGTGTAAATGTAACGTAAATACTTCGACCGATTTTTTAATCGAAAATAAAATTAATCTATGTCATTTTAGTTAAATGGTTTGGAACAAGCACAGCCAGTATCGTCCATAAATATAATAAATGAATTCTTAAATTATGATAATGTTATATGTCAATCGACTTATTTACGTCACGTTTAAACCACGCGCTCGTGCTAAAGAAACTGTAAAAAGTGCAAAATAACTTTACTTATGTAAACAAGCACGCAACTTGCACAAAGCGAAGAAACCCAGTGTGGCTTCAACCTAAGATGTTCCTGCCCATATTCTTCCACATAAATATTCCATTCAAACTTATTGAATCAGATTAATATAGAAGGAGTTTAACTCAAGATAATAACATCGGTTAACTTCGGTTTACGTTCTCATTATTACGGAGTTTGATAAAGTTTGCGCCGCGGTTTCTGAACGCGTCGTTCATTAAAATTCATTATTAAAGCGAAACACAGCTTATTATTTTGTCGGCTTTATGTTATTATGTTGATGAAAGCCGGTTCATTGTGCCATGATATATTTTCGAACAGGCATTTTCCTATCCAATCATAGTTAAGTTGTTTTAAATTTTCGTTCAGTATCGGTGAAAGAATAATAATGAATAAACAGTGCTAAAAGGTTCTTTTTGCGGTCGATTGATGTTTCCAAAGGTTGGTTGGTTGGTTTAGGTTGGGAATTTAAATTAGTAAAATATGAAACCGAATTCATCTTGATAAAAAAGTACTATTAATTGCTATCCATCAGAAATATAAATACATTAATCTCCATATATCATAGAATGTGCAAATCAAACGCTGATTTATGAGTGATTGGCTCGCATTAATGAGTGAAAAACACGAAGTTATCATAGCCGAATGCTCCTGAATTTTAATAGTGTGTTTTGGAATTTGGTTCTAGCTATGTTTATTTTAATAATACATTTAAAGTAATCATACACACACACACATACATACAACTACGCATACATTACATACACACATATTACACATTACAATTTGAAGACATGCTGCGCCGACCCGTAATGAAGTGGGATAAGGGCAAGAAATGACGATGATTTTAAGCGATTTTTTCGTGATTGTTGCTTTAAGATTAGATTTCCTATTCTATAAAATAGTATGTTTTCTAAAATAATATGTTCGCAAGCAGGGAGAAAAACTTGAAAATGTGTACATATTAGTGGTCGCGACTGTACCAGAAGAATGTTTTGCGAAATACTTAAGTATAGTCATTTCACTGGCGTTCATCAATTGTTTATAAATATTTAGTGCTAATGTCAATGACACAATATTTATAAACAATTAAATATAAACAATACTTTGTTCCCGAAAAAACAAAAAACAGTCATCCGATATAAGCGGCAATATAAATGAACATAGTAATTAGACTCAGGGGCGAAATACATTTACCACAGAAAATCACTCCTCAAATTCACAACCTATAAATTACGTGCCCTATCGTATCTGAGTCCATTAAAGTCAAAATGAAGGTGAAAATTCACAAAACTGACGTGTTTAATTAATGAAAATTTTCGTCCCTTTCATTCAGATACTTTTGGACCCGGTTCTGGAAAATTAACTCAGTACTGAAAAGCCTAACGGCTACTGTAGGTAGGTAATATTTTGATCTCGTAACAGCGTTGAAATATATTTCCAATACCTTAAATCTTTGTTTAATTTGTCTGCCTAAGCCGTCCATGTTCTTATCGTAATCCTGAAATATGTAAATTCAACACTGGCGACGAATGTATGTAAATAAACTGTAATTTATTCAACCCTAAAGTCGCTGCCTTTTCAGACAAAGATCGTGTTTGCTTTTACTTCGCGGTCCGCTAGCACATTTGTTTTAAAAGTTATTATTCGCTCTACAAGGGATTACACAAGTAGTTCGTACAACTGCTGATATTCATGATATATTGTGTAAAGTTGAATGTTCTGATAACATTTTTGTTTAACAATTAAATTCTTTCAAGCATTTACAGACTAATAAAAATGTGTTATTGTTTTCGAGGGCCGTTGTACTGTGTGGTCTGCGTTGCACAAAATCCCTCATCCAGTTTAATGTTAAACTAAAAAACCCTTTTTAGAATATTTTGTTACTGGCTGATAATATATGCAGGTGTCTATAAAATATTCGCATTTTAACATTTCAATTTACGAACTAAAACTTTCAAATACAATTTTAACGAATGTAGAATTATGCAAACATTGTGGTTTATTTGGCACCAGTAATCTTTTTACCCATGATGAGTACCTACGTTTGAAAAGTCAACATTCTGGCATAATGATTAATTTTATCCAACAAAAAATCTAGAGGTAGGCTTGATATTTTTTTTATTGTTAAAGGTTTCCAAATTACTGTACAAAAAATTATAGTAAATTTCTCAATATTTTAATTTCCATTGCCAATATACAACGTTTATCTGAAAATTGAGATTAAAAACACAGTAAAATATCAATTCCGATGTAAGTGTGATCTCAGATAATAAGGCCACCGCACCAATTATACGCTGTTCAAACATCGTTAACGAGAACCATCACTCGACTTCGCAGTCTAATGAAAAAATAACATCTCAGAATAATTAGAGAATTAAACATCTAATTTATTGGAGTGGATCGTGCTCGTCTGTACTTTGACAATGGCATGATGGCATCGGCAATATGGCGTATCGTCACGTACACCCATTCCCGCCAACATTCATATGATTTCTTAATAAAGTGCGACCCAGCCTCGAGCGTCTAGCGCCCATATCAATAAGAGCTGAGGGAATTTAATGAAATTCCCTTTAAGAATTCCTCGCCAGCTCTTAGGTGGGCACATTCCGTATTTCCGCGTCATATTACGTCCTTATTGCTTTTAATTGGTTGATGATATCTAATAATATATTTTTTCAGGTTAGCTTACAAGAAATACTTTTCAAGTAGGTTTCGAAACTTAACAGAAGCCATTTGCTACAATCCGATGTCATTTGAAAATGGTTGTTAATTTTCTCATTAAGTTCAAAGTTTTAACTACATTACATAAGTCTTTGATGAAATTAAAATCGACAGTCAGAAAAACTTAAAACCCTGCACTTCAATAGAAAAAGAACCTTGGCGAACTTGCTAATGAGCCGACATGCAGATCTTGAAGAAAGTCAGACTCAGCAAAATTCCGAGGAATTGCGAGCACGAAGAAGACATCCTTTAATTTAGAAGTTCAGATTAAAGCCAACAGATGTTTCTCAAAGCTCTTGGAGATAATAAAACGGTTTCGAATAAAACGACTTCATAATGTGCTGAACAGAATAAGATTCCATCTAACGCGATCTCGTTGACACGGGACGAGGGACGATTTGTATTGGTGCTGATGGAATCATGAGGTCGCAATTTTCTGTTTAGTTAAAGGATTATAAGGAGTGATGGGGAGTTATATGTTGAAGTTAGCGAAGCGGGAGTAATTAATAAAACGGTTTGTAATTAATTTTGACCTTGTTTTTTGCCCTATTGGTTTTTGAAATAGACAGGTAAATTAAAGAATAATGGGGCATTTAAGTGATTTAAAAGAGTCAGCAAATCATAATACTTAAATCCAAAATAACGTATTTCAGAACTAAATACTTGACATACAACTTTTAAAGGGTGAAAAGTTTAAAATAAAATTCGTAATATTTTTTAACTAACAAGATCTGGGCCGAACGCAAAAATAACGTCTAAATTTAACGTACAAACATGCGTCGGTGGCATACTCGTTTTCAGCTTGTTATTTTTAATTAAAAGAAACTTTCTTCGGGCCTCCACGACATACAGAGTTCGTGAATTAATTCAAATTAGTTCCCACGTAACAGATACAAAACTTCAAGAACATTCAAACTCGAATCAAAATTAATTCAGAGTAAATAATGCTAATGAAATTATGATGAGACTTATTTTACTTTTAGGCATAATTTTCTTGAGAAACCAATTCAATAATAAAAGTTTGGAAGATTCTTTCAAGTAGGTATTTATTCAAGATCTAACTGTGGAAGAAGTTATTTAAAGTCTAGTCTTAAAAAAACGCTTCAGTGGGAGCTGTTGTTTTTCGGGGGTACTTACACGTTAAATTCATTTTGAAGTATTTAAAAATAGCAATCACGTTTAATAAAATTGATAAGGATTACATCTTATCAATTATGCAATATACGCGTTTTTCATGTTAAATGAAAGAATTTTCACACATTTCATTTCTAATTTCACTAATCTAAAACCTCTTCTATAATCTCGGACCAGTTCAATTATATAAAAAACCCACACGCTGAATAAAAACTCAACTCCGAAATGACGTTGAAACACAGAATCAATTCAATTTCATGCTACTTATTTTTTTACACGGACAAAAACTGAACCGTCTTTACTCAAATACGAAACATTCGAAAAAGAACGAATGATGGAATGAATGATTCATTCCTTTTCAAACGTTGAATGAATGTTTTCCATCTAGGTCCGAGTTAGCCTGGCGTCTGCTTCGTGGTGTATTCCTCCATTATTATATTTCGTTTTTATTATGAAATTATGAGCACCGTGCGTCCACAAAATACAATTAGAGTCGAAAGCTCTTTGCCTCAACTAAAGGAATCGTCCAAAATGGTTATTTAGTTAGATTTTGCATTTTGGACCGTGGTCCTGATGGTCCCTTTTAAAGTTCTGTAGCTAAATGATGAAATACGAGGCTCTAATGTTTTTTTCATCATTATTTGTCTAGTCTTCTATTCATATTTTAGCCTTTGCTCCTGGCTAAATAATAAGAGCTGCAGGGAACAGCAGCAGTAAGGATAAGCAACGCTTGCTAAAATCGGTCCGTGGATGGGCGACCATGCAAAACGTACCGAGTTATCTCCGTTGGTCTCGGCTGTCATGTAATGGCAGTGAAGTAATAACTAATTCATAAAATAAATTCATTTTATTTATTTCAAAGAACTGCGGTATATAATGTGCATTCCGTAGTCTGGGTCGACAGGTCTTTCAAAAATTAATGAAACTTCTGAAATGACTATCTAAACAAATTGAACTTATGTTCTTTGAAAGTGTATGTTTCCTATCCCTTTTCTTTTCTGCTGGCTTGGTACCTAGTATAGTTAGGTTTTTGCTACGGAACCCAGTTGATGCGTGTATGCCACGCACTTTGCCGATTATTTTAAACATCTGCGACACTTAAACATTCTTTTCTTTATTAATTTATATTGTGTTGACCAGTAATGTAGTAATTTAAATTTTTGAAAGCTTCATGAAAGATAACATTCTAGCAAAGTATGTGTAGAAGTAGCGAAGTTTGAACAAAGGAATCATTTTATTTGTGAATGTCCTTTTCTTTAATTAAACTAGTAAAGTTTTTTCCCTGGCGATTTACCCGTATGGAGGTCGGAAATTATTCCACGGGAATGTGTTACCGGGATAAAAGTTATCCTTTACCAAGATCCATAGTAATCCGTTCAGCCCCAACCGTTAAGTCGTGAAATGGTAACAGATAGGCAGAGATACTTTTTTGTATAATTAGTATAAATGTAAGTAAAAAAAATATCATTTATTAAATTGCTTATGGGTAATATAAAAAAAACAACGGGTTGCACTCCAGGAGTGCCGGCAGATGTGAAAACTTGAAACAACGCCATCTAGCTTAAATATCAGAAATTTCAATAGCTTTCTGCAAGAACGAAAGATGTCGCTGCCGTAGAAAAAAACTTGAAACAACGCCATCTAGTTTAAACTTCACGCACACTCGCGCTAGCGCCCTGCGCCGCCGATTCAATCTGACGCGAGTTTAACAATTTTAACCCATCCCAAAAAGTGCACAACGCCGCTAAAGAGGTTTTTTAACTTAAAAAAAAAAAACATCAGTTGTTCCATGAAAACATGGTAACCGCTTTAGTGCCGATGTCATTTCCACCTTGTGTGCCCTGTAGGTAGATGATAAGACGTCAAAACACGGCTTTCCTTTACAACCCGTCTCACAATAATTCACTTGTAATAAACTAAGAGCGAACAGGTATCTTCTGGGCACGCTCGTTCCATCATATACCTCATCCATCGCTTTCCATCAGGCGGGATCGAGGTCAAGAGCAAGCCCATATAGTAATAAAAGTGTGTTTGTGTGTTTTACTTCTTTGGCGTAACAAGATAAAAATATTTTTTAAATTCTTTTTAAAAAAATTATCTTTCGCCTTATCCTACGTTTGTAGAAACAAGGTCTAATATCAATTACCTTTACAACCTAACCTCCTAGCTCCAGCAGTAGATTACAAATAATAACCTAGGCTTGTCAATATCTGACACTAAGCTAACTTCAGGGTGTATGTTGACTAGCTAACTTCAACCTGTTACTTTTGTGTTATAGTGATGCGCTTGCATCTTGAAATTTCACTCTCATCATTTTTTCATAACGCGTTTAAGAAGTATAACTTCAAAAATAAAAACATTTCATCTAATTAGTTAGCCCTAATCAATGGACATAATCCTGAGGTCCGAATGGGCCATCGTATACAAGGTTCATAAAACTACCCTCATCATCATTAACCTGCTTAACGTCCCGTACAAGTTTTAAGCATTAAGTAAGGGAAGTAAGGTGCTTAAGGTGCTACGCGACCTTCACCTGTCAAGGGTTGTATCGCTTAGTTTTGATTTCCTTATCGAAGGAAATATTTTGGGTCGTATAATATTTTTGCTTACGAAATGTTTTGATTAAGGGTGAAATGTTATACGTAAATAATTGTGGCGGTAAGGTAATGAGTTTTTAGGGTAGTGCTCGATATTTTTTCACCTGCGACTCTTTTTTTAATACATTGCTTTAGAAAGGGTGTATAAATACTCTTAGCGAAGCCTTAAGGCATTTCCCGATTGTTTTTCCCGTCATTGCCCTCATTTTTTGTACTCGACCATACCTGGGAAACTTCTAGTAACGGAGATATTGGAGGTCAAAGTTCCAATTTTTCTAAAGTATTTTTTAATACTAGTTTTTAAGGTAATAACTTTACTTTGATCACCGTCATGACCCGTATACTATTCAAAGCATCCATTAACACAGTTCAGTTCGTTTCAGTTGTTTTGACTGTGCTACATTAAGCTTTACCGTAAAATGTGATTTTTCATCCCAAAAAATAAGTTGTTTGTGTATCGTTTCCTAGCAATACTTTTTGCGTAGGATTACTTAGTTTGATGTACATAATGCTTGGTTGAAGATCCGTTTACACACAGTATGCTTAAAAAAATTGTCAAATTCATAACCATTAAAAACGCTTTCAATGTTGTTGAATCGAAATAAATAGCTTTCGGAAAAGCAAAAATATAACAGTTAGATCTGCGAATGTAATACGGTCAATAAAACCAGTGCATGTAGAAGGTACAGCAGAGAATAATCAAAAATAGACCAAAACTTTCACATTAGTAAGTATGCAACTCATTATTTTGCTGCATGACAGAAATACGAAGCTTTTGTAGAACACACTCCGACGCAATACATAAAACGAGAAACAGCACACATGAGAATTTAAAAACCCCTTAAGCCCCGTCATAAACCACGGAACCACTTAACAGAGAGACAATTTATTGGACGCTTCCATTCCGAAACCTCTTCATTTCGAATCTCGCAAATTGCATCTGACTAAACACGACCATCTTTCAAAGGATTCCTGGATAGGGTTGCGCTTAATCATATCGATGTCACTAAATCGATTTGAAGCTAATTAGTCAATCGAAGCAGTATATCGGATTCACGAGTAATAAATACCATTCGTGTTTGAATGTTTCGTGTTTCAGTGAGCTTGTTCACAGTATATAGGGTTATCACAAACAGAAATTTTGCATTACGAGTAAAATGTTGTTAGCGGGTTGTGTTTATCGATTATTTTTTTGTAACTAAAAAATAATTGCTTGCGTACGGGTATTTCTGGTACAAACTAAGTTTACTGAAGAACTTCTTAGGCTACAATTTGAATGTGAAACTGTTCATGTCCTGGGGGGTCACTATGACGTCTTAAACCAGTTGTAATTCCAGTGTGAGAAGAGACAGAGCTACTCGTATATAGGTCATCTAGCGCCAACTTTTTCCTACCTTGGAATGACAACACTGCTTTAAGACGTCATGGTAGGCCACCTGATCCTGAATAGGACAACTAGAATATGCCTAGTATGGAAGAATGACAGATCTATAATCATTATTTAGCACGTAATTTAGTTATTCATTATTCCTGTCTCTGTCGCACTACTGTAATGCTTTAATGGTGCGAGATAGACGGCAACATGTCTATGTCCGTACTTGCTTAGTGCCTCACATTTATAGATTTGGCGCAGTGGTTTTAGCAAAACTTAGGAGATGCAAATGTATATTAGTGTAAGTATTTATATAATCTACCAAAGAACTTGGTATCTCGTACCCATTTAGGGTACGAGATACCAAGTTCTTTAAAGAAAATCACTAGCATTTTCTCATGTATTGTGGTTAAAAACATATAAACTCATATACTCGAACAGCCAGACCCGGAACCACTATCTGTAAGCCACATGTATATTTGTTCCGTGCGGTAATCAAACCCGCTACACGCAGCGTAGCAGTCAATCACTCCGCCACTACACCAACCGTGCCGATTATTGATTTAGTTCTAAAGATAAATCATCTTCTCTTGAATTGCCACACACTATATAAGGTCCCATTAAAATAAATGGAACAACTTTTAGAAATCATTCTGACCACCAAAATAAGGACAATGGTAAAAAAAAAAAAAAATGTGTGCGTGTAACCTTTACGCGCGATTGAAGTAAAACTTCTTTTTCTTTTAATTTACTTATTTTAAAAGTAATAAATAAACAAGTATATTTAGAGATTTTCAAAAAAATCTGAGTTACTCCCTAGTCGCGCCTAAAGAAGTTTTACTTCAAAAACTTTGACTTTGACTTTATTTGCCTGAAATATGGTGTTTCACAGATTTTATAACACAAACATAGTTCTTTCGCCTACTAAAAACGGCATGCAAATAATGCGAGGAAATGAATTAAAATTTTCAAAATCAATGATGCACACAAGCAACAATATTTTTTCTCGCGTTGATGAGTTCATTTGTTTTTTTTCAATAAACTGCTTTCTATTTGCAAGCCAATTCGATATTTAAATAAAACCTTTGATAAGTTGGCTCCTTGGTTGCCATGCTTTTGAGTATAAGATCGTTCCATTTTTAAATATAGTAAGCGTTACTTCCGTCAGAAAAAAATCTCTCCCTAGTCGCGCCTAAAGAAGTTTTACTTCAATAAGAAAAACGCATTACGTACTTACAAGAAAAAAAAACAGCTAACGAAAATACCCTGAAAACGATTATTATTTTAGGTCAAAATAAAATCACTTTAATCAGTGTTTTTTTTTTCTTGAATATCTTTGGTTAGACGAACTGAACGCTGTGTTAAAATTTTTACATCTATTTTGATAGGACCCTATATTATGAGAATATTTCATACCATGGTAGAAATATTTTAACGAGCCAGTAGAGTGGTATTAGTACTCGTTATTTCCTTTCCATAAATTGCGTCATTTAGATGAACATTTAATTGTTGCTAAGTACAGTAAATTCTCAGTACATTTATCAGAGAGCAAGTTTTTCAGTGTCACTTTATCACATCGTTTGAAACAAAAGAGTGTCACAGACGGACAATTTGTCTTCAATGTAAACCTCATTATGTATACTCGATCCTTTCTTCTTGAGACAATTTTCTCCACCCCTGTTTGACTCTCGGAAACCTTTTGGTTTAATAGATATTATGATTAAAAATATATATATGTCTACTAAGATGTCTACTTTGTGCTTCTGAGTGACTGGTGTTTCTGTTCAATTTAATCTGTTTTTGAAGCTCATGTCAGCTTGGAGTATTGGTTCTTGATATTTTGGTTAGAGCAGGATTACCTGCTCGAGCGGCTCGATCTTCAGGTTAAGCAACGTTTACCTAGGTTGGTCCGTGGATGGGTGACCACCCATTACATACCGAGTTTCATCCGCGCCTTGGAATACGTTAAGCCCTTGGTCCGAGCTGTCAATTGTAGATCTTTGACAGTATCTAGTAGTTAGTGGCCCGAAAGTATGACAACCAGTCTTACCAAGGGATATCGTATTATCCAGTACTAACTGGATCGTGAAGGTCAGATAGGTAGTTGCTCCATGTAATATATAGGTACCAGCTGCATCCGGTTAGACTGGAAGCCGACCCCAACATAGTTGGGAAAAGGTAGGCAGATGATGAAGGTGTTATTAAACAAATTAGAGAATAGGTTCCAGGAACTGTGCTTGGTTTTTAGATTTCAGCCCTAACTTCATCGATATGAAGATTTGTTTTTAAACTTTCCTAATAACGTCTTTACCGTTCTATGGACATTATTATATCTTTTTAAAATTGACGTTGAGTTAAATTGGTGTTTCTGTCTACATAAAATCGTGTGCTCTAATCGAATTCAGGCAACATAAAGCAGATTTGAAATGAGGTCTCGAAATATAAATAGCCCTATT
The DNA here is from genome assembly GCA_950005105.1 of Lycophotia porphyrea. Classification (NCBI taxonomy): domain Eukaryota; kingdom Metazoa; phylum Arthropoda; class Insecta; order Lepidoptera; family Noctuidae; genus Lycophotia; species Lycophotia porphyrea. The sequence continues at coordinate 13,657,844 of OX465393.1, forward strand.
ATAGAATACGCAGTTTTCAATACAAATGTGAGCATTATATTAACGTTAGGCGTTATTAAGAAACATTTGAATAGAATTAACCACTTAAGCACAAATCCAAATCAAGCATATTATGCACTGCTGTAATACCCTTATTATTGTACTAGGTAGGCAAATACTAGATTATAGCACCTTTTTAGTCTATATAGAGTCTTGAATACATTAAAATAACAAAACTGTATTCTCTTTGGACCATTTTGAAAATGGATACAGATGTATCGTAACAATTTTCCTCGTCACTTTTGATAGGGACGACGTAAACATAGGAAGAGAAATATATTTACACATACCAGTGGAAAAACCGTCTCATTGGCTATACCTTCGCATGCATTTTTGTTGGAAGTACAGCTATACGATATGTAGGTAAGCCAACGTTTTCATTGGTACGGTGCTATACTTATTTTAGAACTAGCTGAGCCGCACGAACTATGTCCGCTTGAAATTATTGTAAAAATATTACTTCCCTATTTAAATCGGGGGGTTTTAATTTTTTTTGCACGGAACCCTAATTCGTTTATTAAAATAGAAGCACCTAATAATATCAGTTATCTACCAGTAAAACTCACGTCAAAATCGGTCTATCCGTTTCGGAGATTATTCGGAACAAACAGATAGACAAAAATTGAAAAAATACGTTTTTTTTAAGTTGTATTCTTCCATAATTCCGCATTCAGTAAAAACTTGTTATTTTGAAATTACAAACAGACACTATGTGTAGAAGATATCACAGTTCTACAGCAGGTTGAGTAATAATTGCTTTAAATCAGAATATTATATCGTTGCCGATTCGATAACTAAGGGCAGCCGCTCTTCTCCTCCCACTACCTCCAACCACCATTGTCCAACTAGTCACGTGTAAGTCCTAATGGGTACGTACAATCGAACCACCTTTCCACCTGAAACGATAGCCTCACTACTAGCCTTCCCGGCGTGCTAACCATTCTCCGCACCATTACACATTTATATGCCGTATTACTAACGCAGTAAAGACGTGAGTCGCTTACAAGACCATCCCGTAGATGGTATCATTAAGTGCGATTGTACAAATTGAGTGGAGTTATGACGCGGCATGAAGATTCGTGGAAGCACCCTCGCGGATCTTGAATTTGTAAGGGCAAGTTAGCAGTCATCGTGGTAATAAATGATCTTGTTGAAACGCTACGCCGCAATATAGGAGGTCGTTGGCTTACTGAATAATGGCAGCTAGTATAATTAGCATAACTGCTTTGTACTTCTGCGTAAATATATATTAGCCGCGGCCCGAGATAATGTTGCGCTTTAAAACTGTCAACCGCAGTCGGCTAGCATTCTGATCGCTTTGTTTTCATTTTCACCCTTCTAATCTCTATCTCCCCAATCTCCCCTAGGCCTGTTGCATCCCCCTTTTGGTTTAAGACCCTTGAACATTCGCAGCCTTAAGAATTTATTGCGAGGAGAAGCTATAAAATTTTACAACTTGGCATTTTTCATAGTTGTAGAATTTATAGGATCCGAAGAAACTTAATTAAAATTTTGGTTTGAAGCAGTCGTGGTTTATCTAAGAAAGGAAATTTGCTACTTCATCAGAATTGGTACCTTAGTTTGGGAGTGAAACTATTAAATTCTAAACGAAGTTAATCATTGTTACAGTTATCAGGGGTGGCTGACAAAGTGGACAAAAGCCGTCTAGACTAGCGAAATATATTTTGTTCATTAAGAAATGTCATACAAACCGAGGAGCACTTACAACTCGTTGGATATTCACTTCATAGTGTAGATGAAAGGTTCAAAGGCTCAGGTGGCTTTGACGAGGATTCCGGGATCACCGACGGAATATTTTGTCAGTTCCGCTTTAAGACTGTGTTCAAATCGACTTTGTGTTTGTTTTGCCGCTCAGTGGACGTGCCGCCGCCGCCGTAATTGAGTCTATAACGTTATCCGCTTTCTGTTCTCCGACTTTCAAAACGGAACGAAGTATAATTTGAAAGTTTTACAATTAAATGAATGAATCCATTTATTTTGAAGGACTTATTATAAATGAATTAATTATGAAATGGATTTATTGTAAATTTGAAGGTTTCTGCTTTATTGTGGTCCGAATTCTTGAAAACTGTTCACAGCGTAGAAGTTTTTCGCTACTTTTCAACTTTGCACATATACTAGAGCAGCGGTGGCAGCGATCCTGACTTACGAACAGTAAGTTGTGGGATCGAACCCAGGCAGGCACATTACTTTATGTAATTTATTTCATCACCGCTGCTCTCATAAACGGTGAAGGAAAACATCTTGATGAAACCGGCATGTCCTAGAACCAAAAATTCGAAGACATGTGACATCTACCAATCCGCACTGGGCCCGCGTGGTGGATTATAGCCCATTCCCTTTCATAGAGAGGAGGCCTGTGTCCCTGTGTTTTTGAATTTTCCACACCAACAAGTCGTTTTATTTGTGTTATAGTAAATGTGAAATTTAAGTTTAAACGACAAACACGTGTAGGCACACAACTATGTTTGCACAGCGGAACAATAACATAAACACATCTTGATTTCTGTTTCTCTCTATTCTCTCAGTTGAAATCTTTATCACTACGTACACAATATACGTTTTATATGAATGATTCACTAGTGAAAATGCCGTATAATATCATCTGCCTTGCCTTTTCTCAACTGTGTTGGAGACTGGAGTCTGGATCCTGGTCCAGGCTGCAGCTGAATACCAGTATTTTACATGGAGCGACTGCCCATCTGACCTCCACAACCCAGATAGTACTTGGTCATACGATATCCTTTGGTAAGACTGGTTGTCAGAATTTCGGGTCACTGACTACCTACAACGACTGCTAAAGATCTACAAAATGAGAGCCGGGACCAACGGCTTTAACAAGTAAGTCAAATAATACCAAGTAGATAAACAGCAAACTCGTTAACTGGCCACAGGCTGTAAATTAAAACAAAATAACTAATGATTGATACATATAGTAAGCTAGCTAGCTAGTCAACAACGAATCGAAAATGTTATACAAAATCATCATTTATTTATTTATTTAATTACAACGGTTGTATTAATAACCAATTACAGTAACTAAAATTATAAAAATAAAAGAGATAATTATAACACATTAAAACATACAAAATAATAAAGTAAAGCAAAATTGGTCACTTTCATAAATTCCTCTCAGAGTACTTCTCATTCATCATTCTCTTGCCCTTGTCCCAATTCGTTTGCGTCGGTGCAGCATGTCTTCTTCTTCCATACTTCTCTAATACTCGTCATCTCATCAGACACCTCCTATCGTGCCCTATAATCCTTCACACAGTCCATCTTTTCTCATCCATCGTTTCTTTGGCCTTCCTCTAATTTTATACCCATCCGGAGTAATACTCGATACTTTCCTCACATTTTCCTCATTCCTCCGCATCACTTGCCCATACCACGGCAACCGATTGCTACACAACTTTTCAGTCACCGGCGCCACTTTCAGACTAAATGTTATACAACAATTCATAATGTTATCAACATTTTTGAATTTAGTTCATTGCTATTGATTAAATCGTGAAAAAAAATAAGGTGAACCGTGAATCAGTCCATGTATTTTGTACCTAATGACCTTCCTCCATGACCTATGTACATCAAAATAATAGTTCTGTTGTTTAAGCCGAAACCTTGATAAATTATTTTATTAGTGTGAACTTTGAAGTAAGCGATTTGACCTTTTCAGAAAGCAACGACGAACGAGTGTTTTTTATTAAATGTTTTATCAAATAGTGTCTACATAAGGGTACTTACATACCTACTTTATTTATCACCGGAACTAAATAAATTATTAGGTTAAACTAACTATATACATTGATAATTAAAAACTATTAAACTAAAATAGATAAACTAACAACAAACTATAAAAGGGCATCGAAAAACTCCTCCTCAACGCTGTCAGATTGTAAAGTGCCCAAGAGACTGGCGGCGTTGCCACGTTGTATGGCAACACTTAGCCTCTGGCCAAAGTAAAAGCCAGCCCTTGGGTCACGGGAAGCATCAACTAGGCGTTTCGAAATTTCCTTAAATAGGCTATGAGCACTCGGACCCCACGGCCCTAGAGTTTCAACCCCAAACGGCTCGAAAATATAGTTACCACACAGGTTTCTATATTTACGCCGCTTGAGGTTCTCTGCAGCCGCAGCGGCAGCACCAGCACAGCACGATGAGCTTGGAAGATGGGATGGCGCAAGAGTATCGACGCATGTTGCGTCCCACACTAAAGGCCTACCCATCTTCCAAGGAAACAAAGACATGCCGTCCGGTCTCTTGCCATCGTCGCGTGCCAAGCCATTGGGTTCTAAAACAGCTGAGACGCTGACGGTGACAAGAGCTCGTCGGATAAAGTCGTTTATATTTGCGTGCCGTGCAAAACGGCCCGCACTTCGACTGCATGACAGGCCGTGGTGACCGAGGTTGTTGACAGCTTCACCGCAGTGACAGCGATGAGGAGAACAGCAAGCGGCACCAAGGCGTAAAGAAACAGCGAGGCGGAAGGTTGTGTCGTCGAACAATGTGCCTATGCTCGCCGACGGTAGTGCGTGAAGCCAAAGACCCGACTCCCACTCACCCACAGCCCGCAGGCGCGCACGCTCAGCAGTAGTAGCAGATGTGTTCAGCAGATTGCTCTGAACTACTCTGCAGAGCGGCTCGTCTCACCGTCTCTGGGAAAATGGATGGTCGGGTTCTTCAGTATTCGGGCAAGCGAGTTTCCAAGCATCGATAGCCTCGGGCATGCACGGCACATCAAAATCAATCAGTGTGGAAGACAGGATATTCCTGATTAATTTCTTAGTGCCGTGGACCGAGGATATAAAAGCCGGTAAACTAATATTGGAAATTTTGCGGACGCCGAGTCCTCCCATGCGAATAGGAAGAGTAGCTTGTGCCCAAGCTCGGTCGTCCAAAGCCACATTTAAAATTGACGTTAGCGTATGTTTGATAATTTCATCCATTTTGTCCAAAAGGGGAGTGTGCTTCCATAAAGGGGAAGCACGAAGGAAATACGTTAATTTTGGACTGAAACAGCAGTAACGAATTATTGTGATGGCCGAATGTATGTTAATTTCGAGCAATCTTTCAATCTAGCAATCTTTCCGAAACATCATTGAAATTTTGAATTTTTTCCTCGATAAAATCGGGAAAAGAATTTTCAAAGATGGGAGACCCAAGGAGACGAAGAGAGCTTTTTTCTGTAATTTTGATGCCGGGGGCTATGGCGTTAAATTTTGATAGAGTCTGTTGTCTGTCGGTACTGTCCGCTACATAAATTTCACATTTTGAAAGGTTGAGGTCGAGGCCAATGGAATGAAGTTCATTTTTTAGGAAATTTAGATCTTTTAAAACAGAATCTACATCGCCCCCCAAGGTTCCATCATCTAGATACCAAACGTTAAATTTGGAATTTAGCTGTCGAACAATTGGGTGAATAGCTAAACTAAAAATCACTGGCCCGAAAATCACAAAATAAATTATATTCTATTACAGTATGACCACATAAAAAAAAATATATATATAAAATGGCGGTAGATCGCGCAGGTACAGTTATGGAAATTATGAAAATGTGTTACTGCACATTCAAGGTAGTAAGTTAAGTGCCGCGAGCTGTAACACACACATTTTCGGGTCTCAATTGGTCCTAATCCATAATTGTACTTGCGCGGACGACCGCCATTTTGGTTCAACTTACGTGCCGCGGTCTATACATTTATTTTAGTTCTGTTTTTAAAGTGAAAACTTCTTTAGCGGCGTTGTGCACTTTTTGGGATGGGTAAAAACTGTTAAACTCGCGGCAGATCGAATCGGCGGCGAAGGGCGTTTCCGCGAGTGTGCGTGTAGTTTAAGCTAGATGGCGTTGTTTCACGTTTTTTTTACGTCAGCGACATCTTTCGTTCTTGTAGAAAGCTATTGTTTCTGATATTTAAGCTAGATAGCGTTGTTTCAAGTTTTCACTTCTGGTGGCACTCCCGGAGTGCAACCCTTTTTTCCCACCAGCACGCGTAGCATGACCAATTCCATCTTTATTCTACCAAGAATAGAAGGAACACGTTCTAAGCTCTTTCTATACAACTCGACATGTCTTCTGCCCAAGCATGGGGCGATCTGTAGACTCGAGTTTCTACGAAGACAAAGACAGAAATTATTTCCATACCAACGGGGGAGTAGCCTTTGTATTGTTGATTACCCCGTCGGGAAAATGACATGTCATTTTTAATGTTGCTCCTGCCCGTGGTATCTGACCGTAACTGGAAGAGAGCTAACTAGCGTAGTTTCCTAGATATCAACGTTTTTATCCAGACCATTTTTTTTTTTTTCTGGACCACCCAGAAACGGCCCCACAGATAACCGCCCTGCGCGTTTTGAGCTCCACGGTTCATGATAACTGATGTTGATATTCTACGAATATCGATCGTCGTGTCACTAGGCAAGGAGTTAAGTGTCACTTAGTGTTGGTGAAAACAGGAATTAGGCTTTCTGTTAGGTGTCACTAAGTATTGATGAAAATGGGCGTTATGCATTGAGTTAGGTCTCATTTACTGTTAGTGAAAACGTGCATTAGGCATTGAGTTAGGTGTCATTTAGTGTTGGTGAAAACGAGCTTTAGTCATTGAGTTAGGTGACACTTATTGTTGGTGAAAACGGGAATTAGGCATTCAGTTAGGTGACACCTAGTGTTGGTTAAAACGGAAATTAGGAATTGAGTTAGGTGTCATTTAGTGCTGGTGACAGTGAGCTTTAGGCATTGAGTTAGGTGACACTTATTGTTGGTGAAAACGAGCCTTAGGCATTGAGTTAAGTGTCTCTTAGTGTTGGTGAAAACCATCCGCGATTAGGTGACCCATGTTCTAGACTTTTGTGGACTGAAGAATATAAACATTTATTTTCTACATTTTACGACGATTGAAATCTTTCTACAATGTGTTGTAGTAGAAGTATGAAACGCTTTGAAAGTGGTTTTAACTTAGACCTCCAGTTTTCTTCAATTAGGAATACAAAATAATACTCCTCATCTCATAAAGCAGTATTATTTTATTCATACTTCAGTGTGGAAAAGATATAGAGATATAAGAGGTGGAGCCGGGAGTATCTACGTAGCAAAAACAATACTTTTGTTTAAAAGTACCAAGTAAACAAGACTTTAATCTGTCAAAATTAAAGTCACATTTCGTCCAACAAAGTATATTTGAAATCATAATTACTTACTAATGAAAGACGAGCAACAAATCGCTCATTTTCCTTTCTAAACTTTCGAAAGTTCGATGGATGAATATTATTAAAGCGTGTTAACAGACTCTTAACGAAGCCGAAAGGCACTTGCTTTTTCCGTCATTGAGATATTTTTTTGTTCTAAACCATACCTGGGAACCTTCTAGTTACGAAGATATTGGGGGTCAAAGTTCCAACTATTTCACAAGTTTTTTTTTTTAAATACATGTTTTTAGTGCTATTGGGTTTTTCCATCAGGAATTTCTCAGTAGCAGCCACGGAGTCTGGATTTGTGCCCGGTTGATGGCAATAGGCTCGCCCCCTATTACATGGGACTTAAACATAACTGGCGAAATGTGGGTGTACTATTAGGTACACCTCTGCCTAACCCTACGGAGATTACAGGCGTGATGTTATGTATGTATGTATGTTTTTAATGTAAGATTTTTACTTTAAACACCTCCAGGACCCCCTTACTATTCAATCCATCCATCAGCACAATGTTTTGAGTACGTTACATTGAGTCCTACTGTAAAACGTGATTTTTCAGCTCAAAAAAAGAAGTCGTTTCCCAGCACTAATTTTTGCGTAAAGGTTTGATGTACATAATGTTTTGTTGACGGCTTTGTGAAGAGTCTGTTTACACCCTGAATTATTATAATGTATAACGAACCAAATTGATATCTAAAGAGTAATATTTCGATAAAGTGAATGTGAACATGACTAGTTATGTATGTAGTTGGTATTTGGTAATCGAAATGATTGATTACCGTGAGTGTACAATAGGGGGTTAGAGCCATCTCGTTAGAAGGGGAGCCAATGATCGATGCGCGTAGAGCACTGCCAATTATCATAATCCTATGCTGGCTATGTATATGTTTCATATGTATAATTATACTAAACATACTCATCATTCTTACTTGAGTAGAGGTAAGCAGAATTGCCATACTTTTTAACCAATGCCTAGGTACTTTTTTTTCCAGAAAATATTGTTTGTGTGAAGAAGCAGAAAAGTCATAAATTACAACATAACATCGTGCCTGCAATTCCCAAAGATTTAGGCAGATGTACCTATTAATAGACCAACAATTACCCAATTATGTTTTAGTCCTAAGTAATAGGGGGCGGACCTATTACCATCGACCGGGCCCATATCCAGACTCCGTGGCTGTTACTGAGAAATTCCTGATGGAATAAGAATTTGCCTGGCCCTGGTATCGAACCCAGGACCCCACGCTCACTAGTCGCGATTGCGACCACTAGACCAACGAGTCTCAGTACTCGTATAAATTATAATTATAACAAACGTCTCGAATAAATATCCCTATTATCGATATCCAACATTCAATGAGAGGTTTAGCTTTTGGTTTACATTTTTCCTTCTCATTAGCGAAAAAATGTTTATCTGATTGAAAAAGTTAGGAATAGGCCCCGCCTATTCCTAACTTTTGTTCAAGGGCGAGAGATTAATCTGTATACTGAAAACAGAATTCACTAATGCCACAACCGGCTTGATTTTGTTCGTAAATAATTTCACAACAAGGGTCCTAATCCGATTGTAACCAAAAGTATTCGGGAAACAATTGAATTTCGCCGTAAACTTGGGCTCTTTAGATGTTATAAAGTTATCGTATTTTTGCAAATGTAGGGCATTTGGCAACGTCTCGTATCCTTCGTATATTTGACCAGTCAGCACAAAGGTCGTCGTAGCCAGGATACGCAGTGCCCCATCGATTTATTGGAACAAGCATTTTACGGACACATGAAGACGCTGCTGTCGAAAAAAAGGAAATAAATTTTGTTGTATCTGGACAAGCTACACGAAGATATAAATATTTATAACTCCATTCCATTGCGTTTTCTCTGGAGTCTATTCGCAGTTTATACCGATGACGTTGTAGTGCGAGGCAATGGAGTTTATTGAACTACAAAAGTTCGTGATTGTAGCTTTCGTGTTACCAGCAGATACTTTCCACGTAGAAGTAAAGTTGAACTTTCAGCCGAGCTTTGTGTAAGATTTGTAGTGAAGAAAGGACAGTCTTGTCTGCGAAGTTAAAGGTAAGGTTGTATTGTATTGTATTCTCTTAGAATGTGGCGTGGGTGGTTTGTTCATCACTTATTAGGGAAGGTGAAATTAGTACTCGATCAAGGGTTGCGGCCTTACGGTGAGGCTTGCCCTATTGAATTATTGTGGCTTATCAAGTATTGGGGTTAGTCAAAGAGGTTAACATGAAAATAGTTGATGAGGTTACGTGTTTGTGCTGTGGTTACGTGTACCTATTAGGAAATAATTTGATTTAATATAAGGTTAATTTTAAACAGAATTACCTACATACATGTTTTTGATTCCGATATTACGTTATAATAAGTAGATGAGTTTGTCGCCGAGCCGTGCTTCCCTAGGTTAGTCTGTGGATGGGTGACCACCCGTTACATATCAAGTTTCCTCCGTGCCTCGAAAGCACGCTAAGCCGTTGGTCCGGGCGGTCATTTGAAGATTTTTGACTATCGTTAGGTAGTCAGTGGCCCAAAAAAGTCCGACAACCAGTGTAACCAAGGGGTATCGTATTACCCAGTATTAACTAGGTTGTGCAGGTCAGATAGGCAGTCGCTCCATGTAAAATACTGGTATTCAGCTGCAACCGGTTAGACTGGAAGCCGACCCCAACATAGTTGGGATAAGGCTAGGCAGATGATGATGATGAGGTAGATGGTTTTGTCATGTAGAAATAATGAAACTGTGATTTTACACACAGAAAAAAAATTAAAAACGTTTCCCAGCAACAATTTTTGCGCAGTGTTGCTTAGTTTGCTTGGTTGGCGGCTTTTTGAAGGGACCTTTTACACCTTGTATAACAAAGTGAACCTTGATACCTGTCCTTGTATTGTCAAAGTGTCTTCAAGTGTCAAACAACAACCATCACAATGACTGACAGACACCTATCTTCGTTCGCAGACTCCTATAGGGATTTGCGGATTTTACTCCAAAATTATTAGAGAAACTTCGTAATAATGTTGAGTACAGGTTTTAGTTTTGATTGAGTGCTGTGATTACACTCAACCTCGTGGGACAGCGGTACGGTTTATTACATCTAAAACTAAATAGGTATATACAGGGTGTAAACAGACTCTTCACGAAGCCGTCAACCAAGCACTAGGTACATGAAACTAAGTAACTTTGCGCAAACATTAGTGCTGGGAAACGACTTTTTTTTTTGGGCTGAAAAATCACGTTTTACAGTAGAACTCAATGTTAAGCATTCAAAACATTGCGCTGATGGTTGGATTGAATAACAAGGCGGTCCTGGAGGTGTTTAAAGTGAGGTAAGGTGTTTAAAATTTTACATTAAAACATGTATTAAAAAAAAAACTTGAGTAATAGTTGGAACTTTGACCCCCAATATCTCTGTAACTAGAAGTTTCCCAGGTATAGTTTAGAGCAAAAAAATGATCGCAATGACGGGGAGAATAAGTGCCTTTAGGCTTCGTTAAGAGTCTCTTTACACCCTTTATATGAGAATGTTACTGGCAAAATGAGGCACTGTCAGTTCAATTCTACCTACCCTTTTAAAATAAATAGAGTCGTAATGTTTTTTGATATGCTAACAATGATAATGGATCCACAAACCACATTATTAAACAAACAACTCTAATAACCATTTTATTATTTACTTAACAAGAACAATTTAATTACATTTCAACCCAGAAATTCTGGCAGATTTTTGTTTCAAACCAATTTTTCAAACAGGTAGAGATTGTTTCGATTAATGGAAATAATTGCAAAAGAATTGGAAATACAATGAAAGAGAATATGTAAAAAGACCAATGGGAATCCGATTAACAAATGAACGGATGGCATGAAAAGAAAAGTAACATTTTTATCTGAATGTCTGAAACTTAACGAGTTATTTCGGCACAAGTGTTTTATTTTTCCATTTCACTGTTTTATTGACTGAAACTTTCGAGTGTATACATGCTTTTGACGGGCGGCTCTAGGTGGGAAGGGTGTTATAAAATAAGTTGATTTCCGTTTATAAATGTACTGTTTATGCACATAAGGATACCCTCAAAAGAGTAAGATTTGCTGTAAGAAAAACCACTTCTGGATTAAGCTCGCCTTTGTACATATATTGTAACTATGTATGTACATATTTCTCTTTTTATTTTGTCTGCAATGAAGAATAAGAATAGGGCTAAAATCAATAAACAGGATAACTAAAGTTCAATGGTCCACTTGGAATTCCGTGAACCGTCTGCAGATCCAATTGGGAAGATTTAACTCCAATTTAGTTAAGTGGCGCTTCCTATACGGTACACCAGCAAGGTGTGGATGTGGAGTTGTACCTTCTATCCTGACCGCTCAGCCTCAAGCTCCTAAAAGCTGCTGCCAAAGAGACCTCCGCGCTGCCACCGACGAAGCTGTCGATATAACGAAGTTTCTGGCCAGTTAAATATCATGTCGTGTCTGCAACACAAAGAAGAATAGGATAATGACTGTCTGCATAGTAGAAATAAACCAAACAAAATACTCACGAACTACGCATCATTTATTAGAAAATAGTAGCATTTCGAGGTCTTTGGCCCGATTCCCGGGTCGGGCAAAGGGATATTGGGTTTTCCATCAAGATTTTCTCTATGACAGCCACGGAGACTGGAATTGCGCCCGGTGGTGATGGTAATAGGCTCGCCCACTATTACATGGGCCTTTAATATAACTGGCGAAATGTGGGTGCACTATTAGGTACACCTCTGCCTAACCCTTCGGGGATTGCAGGCGTGATGTTGTAGCATTCCGTGTTAGTAAATAATGTGTTATATTTAAATAATCCCTTTTGTGATTGTGTTATCGCTTAGAATCGTGATACGGGTCACTGGTTGTTACGACCTTTTGTATAAAGGGTGTAAAAAGAATCTTAACGAAGCCGAAAGGGACTTGTTCTCCACTTCATTGCAATCATTTTGTTCTAGATGGTACCTTGGCACCTTCTAGTTACGGAGATATTGGGGGTTAAAGTTCCACCGTTTTTTTTTTTAATACATGTTTTTAATGATTGTTTTTAACTTAAGACACCTTCGCGACCCTCGTACTATTAAATCCATTCATCACCACAATGTTATGAATGCGTCCTACCGAAAAACGTGATTTGTCACCCCAAAAAAAAGAGTCGTATCCCAGCAATTATTTTTGCGTAAAGTAACTTTGTTTGATGTACACAATGCTTGGTTGACGACTTCGTGAAGAGTCCGTTTACACCCTGTATAAGCTTATACATTATGCTTAGCAAAGCTTAGGCTTAGTGTTCGTAGTTGTGATAAGTGATAACCCGTAGTCAAAGTTAAAAGTTTATTCCACTAAGTTCTTGAGCAGCGCCATGTCTGTTGCGAGGCAGAAACTTTACATCTGACGAAACTACATTGAGTTGCGATATGTATCTACAGTTTACTGAAGTTATATTTCGTAAGCTTATCATATAACTAGCACTTTTCCCGCGACTTCGTCCGCAAAAATTGTGATAGCTCGATTAATAACCGTGATATAAATATAATTTATAGCGTATAGAACTCACGAATAATTTAGCTTTCTGCTAGTGAAATAATTTTTAGAATTGGGTTAGTAGTTCCGGAGATTACCCTCTACATACAAAGTGTTAAACAAATAACTCTTTATAATATTTTATTTTTACTTTTATTTTACTACTATGTTGTTTTAGGCTTACCGCTAACAATACAAAAATTAATATTTAGTTAATCAACGAAAAGCCATTTACAAGCCTCCGCCTCCGCAGTTAGCTTGTCCTTACACCCTGCCTAGCACATATGTAAGTACTCGTATATTGCATGTGCCAGACAGATACGTGTCATGAGTGATCAGAGTTCGGATTAGGCACAGTTTATTTGTCTAAACTTCAAGGAAGTACCTAAGTAGATAATGCCTCCCTCTAATTAAACAGCTGTATTTCGGAATTTAAAAATTCTTTTTCTAATTCATTCCAGAATCTTAAAGGCAGGCATGCATATACTAGGGCTAAACTAATAGTGGATATCCACTATTAGTTTAGCTCGTTGGTCGAGTGGTCATAAGCGCGACTGCTGAACATTAGGTCTTGGGTTCGATTCCCGGATCACGCAAAGTGTTATTGGGTTTTTCATTAGGAATCTTAGTAGCAGTCACGGAGTCAGGATCTCTACCCAGTTAATGGCAATAAAACTTAAAAGATGACTGTGGATGTACTATTAGGTACACCTCTGCCTAACTCTCCGAGGAATACAGGTGTGATGTTATGTTACTTAGTTCTTAAAGTAATCTGATCTCTGCATGGTTATTAAAACCAGCAATCAAATTAAATGTTACGTCTATCCATTAATCAACAAAATCTACATCATGAGTAGGTGTATCCAATAAACCATTGTACAATATGCAATAACATTTCGGCACCAAAATGCTATACTATGGCTAATTAATAACCGTGCAAATATAATTTGTCAGAAGTGTGGCAACACTGACGACCCGCGTGAGGCCACATACACAATAGGTATAATTTGCAACCCTCGCCCCTGTCGGATCAGAATGGCTAAAATTAAATGGACTAACCCCCGGAAAGGGCATTGGTATGGAATCTGATCTTTTTGTTCTAAATGTAAAATATGTGACTCCAATGTTTTGTTGGTGAAAAGGCATTGACGCGTGGGTATCATCTGCCTTGCCTTTTACAGAGAGCAATTGCGCTGTTCTTAACTCCATTATCATCTTCATGCCGTTGTCCCATGCTACTTGGGGTCGGCGCAACACGTTTTCTTCTTCCATTTTCAGCATTCTGATCCATACATTTTTAAAAAAAATTTTTTTTGCTTTCCAGAAACCAATTTTTTTTTTCAAATTCTCATTTACATACATCCATTATCGCATGCATACGAATTACTTAAAACTTATTCATAAGGATAAACATAATTAGCCAATAATGTTCCCACTGCTGGGACACCGGCCTCCTCTCTATGAGAAGGAATGGGCTGTTTTCCACCACGTGGGCCCAGTGGGGGTTGGTAGATGTCACATATCTTTTAACTTTTGGTTCAATGATTTCCTTCCCCATTTTAGACCAGTGGTGATGAAATAATTTACACAAAGTAATGCGTCTGCTACTCAAATGGTGTAAGGCAGGACACCTAGCAAGGCGCAGTGGTTACAGGTGGACTAAGGGTGTCACTGAATGGCGTCCATCGGGCGAGATGGGCAGGTGACATAGTTGTCATCAGGGGAAAAACCTGGATGGACCTTGCAATAGAGTGTGGAGATTGTAACAAGAAAAGAAAGACCTATACCCGCAGTGAGTGAATTCAGGCTGTGGATCATGATGAAGAATGCGCCTGCCCGGTTTTGAACCCACGACTTTATAACTCATAAGGCTTGGCCAAAACCAATGGGTCACCTCAGCTCGCCATAAAACAGATTTCAGTACATAATTAATTTTATCATCATCATCAGCCTATAATGTTCCCACTGCTGGGACACAGGCCTCCTCTCTATGAGAGGGATTGGGCTATAATCCACCACGCGAACCCAGTGCGGATTGGTAGATGTCACATGTCTTCGAATTTTTGGTTCTAGGACATGCCGGTTTCCTCACGATGTTTTCCTTCACCGTTTTTGTGAGCAGTGGTGATGAAATAAATTACACAAAGTAATGCTGGGTTCGAACCCACGACTTACTGTTCGTAAATCGGGATCGCTACCACTGGGCCACCGCTGCTCTCAATTAATGTATGTTACAAATGAATGTATGTGACAAAGAATAAATAAAGATCTCTTACCAACAAATAGGTACTAACCTAAATGATTTATAGAGACATTTTGTTTAGCGTAATCGAGAAACTGTATTAATTACTCCTTTGGATCTGTTATAAATGAATACCAATCTCCAATATATTTAAAAATTTCTCGAACACAATTTCTAATTAACTCAGTATTTTCTTATAAAAGGTATAACGAAAGTTATTTTCGTTGTCTATAGTGTCTATATTGAACATAAAACCCAATTTACTAGATCTAAAGCCGCCATCTTTTATATTTTATTATTTTTTCAGAATTGCTTTTCAAGTTTTCGTCGGATCACTTAACTTATGATGCCAAGTTATTTTATATGCAAAGATACTTATGAAAACCAACTGTTTATCTAAGTTTTATTTGTAAATTAACTCTTTAAATAAACATTGCAGCTAAATGCTTAAGTATTAAATAGAGACGTTATTATTCCAATATTAAAATATAAACAATTACGAGGGGTAAATTGCGTAACATTTTTTGTAATTACTTCCACGTTTCAGGTACGTACTTAAATCCCAGATACCTTTTAAAATACCATAGGAAGACGGAGACCTTTTTCATTTACCACATTATTAACCCATAAGGGACCTTTATGAGAGAGCTTAACGTGGGCTGCCCCTGTTAAAAGACTCGGAGGTTATAGGGTAAATGGTAACAATCACCATGGTTGAAAAAAATGTTTTCACGGCTTCAAGATCATCATTTGTATTTATTTATTTGCGTACATTGTGTACAGACTCTATTTAATTTAGAATTTGAAAATTAATAAGTATTGTACTCTGCTTGTACTTCAATCATGATTCGAAAGTCATGTGCCGATATATTTAAGCATAATAACGTTATTTTTATAATCGGTTCAGTGGTTTAGGCGCGAAAAGGTAACAAACTAAGATACAAACTTAATTTCGCATTTATAATATTAATTAATATATTATATTATAATATTATTAGCGACCCGTCCCGGTTTCGCACGGGTGCAATGTCGATATAAACCACTCTATCTATTAAAAAAAACGCACATCTAAATCCGTTACGTAGTTTTAAAGATCTAAGCCTACATAGGGACAGACAGCGGGAAGCGACTTTGTTTTATAATATGTAGTGATATAGTAAGGAGTACAGAAGTAAGGATTTAAGGTTTAATTTAAAAGGGAACCCTTTTTTCCGGATGGTAAATCATCAAATGACTTCTCCCGCTCTGGGCAGAGTGGAAGGGAGTGTCAGACTTGTACTGACTAAAACCCATCCATGTTCATTCCTTGCCCTTTGTGTTCCAGGGCCGCGGTATCTCTTTCGAACAATCCCGCAGCCCTGGCAGGCATCGGCCGTTGTGGGCCCCTCCCTGTTTGCTGACATATCTTTGAGGCGCGCGTGGAACACGAACGCGCCGTCTACACGGCGTGTCGTCAAAAGACGGACGGACGGCGAGCTAGCCCATTAACCCAGCTGACCATTTATTTAAGAAAATCCACTACTGAGAAATTAACATGAAAAATGATTCCTTATTTTCTTCTTGAGAAGAACCAGATGCAAATGGAAACACGAGACAGTTAGGTACTCAATATAGGACAAACTTATATTACACAGCATTAAAAAAAAACTAAGACAATTTTCTTAGCTGTCCTAAAAATGCAAACTTTTTGCTAGAACTTTCTAAACTTAATTCCGTAAAGCGATTTCTGTGGAAGGAACTATTCAGGTCTGTCATTTGCATCCGAGGTACCTTATTACGTTCATATGATCGTCTAAACGGCTTTCGGTAAACACATTACCCTCCTTTCGGGTTATCTGCAGTTGGGTAAAAAATCCGCCTGAATTCTTATGTTTTAATTTTTTGTTTTGTATGTTTCTACTTTGGGGTGTACGATGTTATGAAATGCATTAAGGGACATGTTATGTTAGACCCTCACTGGGTGTGCTTGGAGAATTATGACGCAGTTCCTCTCACAGAGAGGAAAACTGTAGCATTGCAGTGGGAACATCATAGTCTTCTTATCATCATCACCATCATTACAGCCGAAAGACGTACACTGCTGGACATAGGCCTCCCCGAAGTGTCACCACATTGACCTGTCCCGTGCGACTCGCATCCAGCAGATCCCCGCAGGCCGCAACCTACCTATGACTTCTCATGATTACGCATATTATACCTAGTAGTACACATAACATCACGCCTGTAATCCCCGGAGAGTTAAGCAGAGGTGTACCTAATATTACACCCGCATTTCGCCAGTTATGTTTAAGTATGGGGTGAGTCTATTGCCCTCAATCGGGCACAAATCCAGACCCCGACTGCTACTAAGAAATTTCTTATGGAAAACCCAATAACAATATGCCCGACCCGGGAATCGAACCCAGGCCAAGTCACAAGACACGATACGCGATACGCGATACGCGATGAGAGCAACCAGTCTCTTTAATTTGTTATTTTTAATAAGAGCATCATGGCGGGTTCATCACTCGATGTCACTGTCAGAGATGTAATAAACGATAGACCCACGAAAAACCATGAAAATATTTTTCAAGTATTTTTTCGATTTTGGACACCCACTGAAACTTGTGACGTATACAACGACTGAAATAAAATAGATAAGATAATAAAGGTTACATTATTTATTTTTAATCTTTATTTCTACGTAAGTATCTAGGTTCGCCGTTGTAATAATTTGCTTGAAGGTATTTTAGGAACTCACAAAAATAGACATTCTGTAAATAATTGGTAGGTTTGTTTACTTCTCAAAAATAATATCTATTCAGTAATAATAATATTTTTTCATGTTGTTTACTTCTCAAAAATAATCTATTACATATTGTGTCTAGATGATTTCTCTGTTATGCCTAAATAAACTCGAGATTCTCTTATGAATCTCTTTATAAACTTCAGAATGATAGTGATCTAAGGGACTGCAAGATTCTCAGCGAGTGGTGATGTATAATGATGATAGCTACACCCTGGGCAGACGATTGCCAAAATCGTTGACAGTTATCTTGTACTATCAATAATTATTATCAAAGTTTTTTAAAACAACGAGATTGTGATGAAATACTAAATCGTGATTAAATAGTAGGTCTATCTTCAGGTTAAGCCGCGCTTGCTTAGGTTGGTCTGTGGATGGGTGACCAACCATTACAATACTAAGTTTCCTCCTTGCCTCAGAAAGCACGTTAAGCCATTGGTCATTGGAAATTCGTAGATCTTTGACAGTTGTTACAGGTATAGTCAGTGACCCGAAAGTATGACAACCAGTCTTATCCAGGGGTACCTATCGTATAGCTCAGTACTAATTGGGTTGTGGAAGTCAGATAGGCAGTCGCTCCATATAAAATACTGGTATCCACCTGCATCCGGTTAGACTGGAAGCCGACCCCAACATTGTTGGGAAAAGGCTAGGCAGGTGATGAGATTAGAACTCTTCGTATCCACAGTTTTAAAAACGTTTCCAAAATATATTTTGATAAAACCAACACGCAAAAACTTTCTGACGCAGCCAAAATTCAGATAGGGAAGAAACAACAAAAAAGTAATTACGATAAAAATACAAAAAAACACAACGCTTTGTACAAGTACTTTAGAGCGACCTTGGAGGAACTCTTACTCTTCAAATATCTACCTTTAAGAAAAAAACATTTGCTCTGCGATACGGAATGAAAGAAAAACAAGAATCAGCTGGTTATTTTCACGTACAAGTCATAAAAATTCAGGGTACTTGTACGTATTGGGGGCAGGAGTAGTATCTACAGAAGTTCGGCTTTGCACAAGGAGCGAGAGCAGGCGCAAGCACTTCTTGATAGAGTACTTACAGCGATCTCAGGATTTCTGGGCCGTATGCCAGAGGCAAGTGTGCTTGCACTCACTGTGCGCAAAGTGTGCCTTCAGAGGAACAGTGAGTAAAATTTTTCATCCTCCATAGAAATGGGACGGGTATTCTTTCTGTTTTCTGACTGCTATTGGTAGTTGGTTTTTAGGGTTCGTACCCGAAGGGTAACCAACGGGACCCTATTACTAAGCCTCTGCTGTCCGTCCGTCCGTCTGTCTGTTAGCGGACTGTACCTTATGATCCGTAATTGATAGGCAGTTGAAATTTTCACAACAACAAATAATAAAAATAAATAAAAAAATTCATTCATGCGCGAGTCCGATTCGCACTCGGCCTTTTTACTATTAATTAATGTTAATCGCGTGGATTGTAATACCACGATGCAGGATTTCTCAGTTTAGTTCAGATGCGGTGGTATAGATGGCGTCACATGTGCTTTTGTGCTTGCGATTTCGCTCTGTATAAGAGCTGACCTTCTGTAGGTACTATTTTGTGGTAAGTGGGAATGCCAAAGTCCCAATGCTCTAAGCCCCAATGCGAGTAAGTTGTTCATATTTTCTTACTTATCGTAATACATGTTTTCAGCCTCCTGCTTAACCAGATGCGACTGAAGGTTTTTATGTCAGCAGGTGTATATTTTTATGGCTCAGCTACTTTGCATACCTATTCAGTGTTCAAATACTTAGAGCACAAAGAAAACTTGCATGTCAAAAACGAGAAACTAAGCTAAGATAGAAAGAATATTAAAAAAAAAGCAAAATACTTTCAAAAGGCAATCAAAATCTCTCGTTATCTATATTTTATTACTTTTAAAGTAATCCTCATAAGTTTATGCGAAAAAAACGTAAGAATTAATTTTCACTCATTGACAAATTAATTTCACAGGCACACAGGTAACTAAACTGGCGATTTAGTTACCTGTGTCCTTCAAGGAGGTGTCTGATGAGATGACAAGTAATAAAGGAGTATGGAAGAAGAAGATAGGCGGCGTCCTAAATAAATTGGATCTATCCGTCTTATTAAACAACTGTCCTAAAGAAACTCATAACCAATTCATGAAAACATAATACAAAAAAAATCATTAGGTTCTCGGTGGTACCTTTGGGTACGGAGCCCTTTTTTTTAGGATGGGTAATCATCAAATGACACCTCCCGGTGGTCGGCGGAGCGGAAGGGAGTGTCAGACTTGCACTGACTAAAACCCATCCCAGTTCCTTCCTTACCCTTTGTGTTTCAGGACCGCGGTATCTCTTTCGAAAAGTCCCGCAGCCCCGCAGCCCTAGCAGGCATCGGCTCTTACGGACCCAAGGGTACGGAACCCTAAAATAAAGTTAAATCAGATCTACAGCAAGTACCCGTAAAAATGCTTTTTTTTTAATTTGAGTAATTGGAGTCAAGCCCTTTTTAATGGTCAATAATAATACATAATTTGAGCAGCCAGTGTCAAGTCGTTAAATATTAAAACTTTGAATCGATCGACTCAATTACTGGCACGTATTTTCAAGATTCTTTTGAGGGGTTAAAAAAAGAAGTTTGTCTTTCATTTTCGAACTGGGCGCGCGTCATCAAGAACGTATGACTACTTCAAGTGAACAGTTCAAGGTGGCGTTGTTGCTTGTCAAGAAAATTTCTATCGATAGTTATGTCAAACTTGGTACAGATTGCGGCACGTAAGTTGAACCAAAATGGCGGTCGTCCGCGCAGGCACAATTATGGATTGAGACCCGAAAATATGTTACTGTGCATTCAAGGTCAACTTACGTGCCGTGACCTGTAACACACACATTTTCGGGTCTCAATCGTTCTCAATCCATACTTATACCTGCGCGGACGACCGCCATTTTGGTTCAACTTACGTGTGCCGCGATCTGTACACTTATGGTAGTAGTGTGTGTTTTACCGGCTGCACAGATATGTTGGTTGAAGTGTAAGCTTTATGCCTATAGATTAATTCATGAATTTCTACATTGGATGCATGGTTAGAAAGGTTCCGTTTTCGTAAGCAGATCGAAAAAATAATTGAAACTCAAAAATGGTATCTACTTGATTTCCTATATTAAAATGTTTTGATATAATTCGTCGCGATGGAAAAAGTCAAATTGTTTTATGCTATTTAAGTTTTTAATTTAAGCAACTACGTCCTAACTTAAAATATTATCATGAATTTTCCGACAACCACCTGTAGAGCTTATAATATTCTTTCGTAACCCTTAAAACAAAGGCAGTAACAAATTAAAATCACCACAAAGCAGGTTCTCAAAACACAGGTTCCTTATAGTTATGCTTTGAACAACCCGTACCGCTGTACCACCCGAATTTATCTCTTTGAGACGAAACTCGAAAATACTTGAAACTAAAATTAATCTGTTCATTTGAGGCAAACTATTGTTAAGGGAATTATTTGTAGGAACGGGTCGTTAGTCACGTGCGTAGCCCTTCGCTTGATAGAATACGATGAAGACACAATTAAATTTAATAATAACAGCCGCTCGGCTCGAACCTCAGGTTAAACTGCGCTTGCCTAGTTGGTCTGTAGATGGGTGACCAGCCATTATATATCGAGTTTCCTCTGGGCCTCGCAAAGCACGTTAAACCGTTGGTACTGGCTGTCATTTGTAGACCTTTGACAGTCGTTACAGGAAGTCAGTAGCCCGAAAGTCTGACAAACCTGTCTTACCAAGAAGTATCGTATTTCTTAGTATTAACTAGGTTGTGGAAGTCAGATTGGGAGTCGCTCCATGTAAAATACTGGTATTCAGCTGCATCCCTGGAAGCCGACTCAAACATAGTTGGGAAAAGGTTAGGCGGCTGATGCCAATAGTTATCCCTTTAAACTAACAATATACGTATTTTTCAATGAAAAAAGTGTGTGTGTGTACTTAGTACGTAAGAAGTTATACTTCTTTGACGTACAAAACTAAAATGTTGACTAGCTAACTTCATGACTAGCTAACTTCAGGGTGTCGGTTTTTCGTGACGGTGTGCGCGTGCATCGTAAAAATTTACTCTCATAATTTTTCCCTAACGCGCCAAAAGAAGTATAACTTCAAAATTATTCACTTTTATTTTTAACTAGCGACCTATCTATTTTATTTTTTATTTATTTATTTAACAAAAAGACCCGCATCTAAATCCGTTGTGTAATTTTAAAGATCAAAGCATACATACATAGGGACTGAACGCGGGTAGCGACTTTGTTTTATACCATGTAGTGATGACTAGGTAACTATTACTCCGTTATGAGTGTCGTGAAACACATACATACATAAAGTCACGCCTAATACACATGGTTGTAAGCAGACACTCCAGAACGCCACCTGCTACGATCCTTACATACAGCATTCGCCTCGTCGACGATCATAAATCTGGTCATGCGTGAAATAAATCTCTGTTAATTATTTATTGCTTACTGCTCACATATTTCTTTCGGAAATTTTCAGTTTATCTCGTTCAAGATGAAACTCTAAACCCTTGAGAAACTAAAATAATTCTGTAGTAATGTAAATTATTTGTAGGAATGGGTCGTTAGTTACGTGCCTGGCTCTTCGCTTATACAATGAAGACAGAATTCAATTTAGTATGTACTAAAGATTTTATTTTTTATTAAAATGAAAACTTCTTTAGCGCCGTTGTGCACTTTTTGGCATAGGCAAAAACTGTTAAACTCGCGTCAGATCGTTAGATCGAATCGGGTTTAAGCTAGATGGCGTTGTTTCAAGTTTTTTCTACGGCAGTGACATCTTTCGTTCTTGCAGAAAGCTATTGAAATTTCTGATATTTAAGCAAAATGGCGTTGTTTCAAGTTTTCACTTCTGCTGGCACTCCCGGAGTGCAACCCGTTGTTTTTTTTAAAACGCTTTTGTTTGCTTCACTTGTAACTAATAAAATATGTAAAAACATCTTAGAAGTTTTTGACCCACTTCCCGGTTTACTATTGACTTTGAGCTGAAATTTTGCATAAATATTTAGTTTAGATGACAATGCATGGTTAGATAAGTGACGTCATTCTAAATCCAGTATGGCGGACTCCCAATGACGGCGGTCTAGTTATTTCTATGCATTTCCATGATACGGGTATCAAATGAAAGGTTTTGCTGAAATAAACACGAGAAATAAAATGATGTCACTCTAATGTGTGCTTTTCAGTTTTTTTGAAGTTATACTTCTTTTGGCGCGTTAGGGAAAAATAATGAGAGTAAATTTTTACGATGCGCGCGCACATCGTCACGAAAAACCGACACCCTGAAGTTAGCTAGTCAACACACACCCTGAAGTTAGCTAGTCAACATTTTAGTTTTATACGCCGAAAATATAACTTCTTACGTGCATAATAAGTACACACACACTTTTTTTTTAAATTATAAAATGATTTTGTTAAGATCCTTACATACTCCTTTAGCCATGCTCATGCATACAAGCCGTGACAAGTAAGGTCGTGAAATAAATCTCTGTTAATTATTTATTTCTTACTGCTCACATATTTGTTTCGGAAATTTTCAGTTTATCTCTTCAAGATGAAACAATAAACCCTTGAGAAACTAAAATTATTCCGTAGTAAAGTAAATTATTTGTAGGAACGGGTCGTTAGTCACGTGCCTGGCCCTTCGTTTATACAATACGATGAAGACACAATTCAATTTATTATGTACTAAAGAATATTTGAGGGGCCCACGGTTATACTGAGGGACGGAATGTACAACAATTTGTTTTGCTGAATTAGATTTCTGATTTTATTCTATTATTTTGTATTTTTAGGGAGAATTGATTTGGGAGGAATAAATGAGGTTTTTGAAATGTAAGATGTTTTGATTTAGATATTTCTGATTTGTTCTTTTTCTTATTGTGTTGCTAACTTAAGTATTGTTCTACTTGTCGTGACTTGGACGATCCTGTGGTTTGACTCTATTTTATACTGTATAGTTACATATTTTGTACAGTACTAGTTACATTATGAATTTTAAGTATTACTTAATACCTACGCCACATTATTACATTGTACTTGAAGTAGGTAGGTTTCATAGGGGTAATAAAATTATCAGGTGATGACGGCACCGTTGGCGCAGTGGCTGAATCGATTGACTGCTGCGCTGCGTCTTGCGGGTTCTATTATCGCAGAGATGTTGAGTTGTTCCGGGTCTGGCTGTTTATGTATGTGAGTTTAAATGTTTGTGAACGCACCCACGAACCCCACGATACAGGAGAAATTCTTAGTGTGGGGCAAAGTTTAAAAAAAAAATATATATTTTTGTTATTTCTCTGTAATTTTATGTAATTTCGCGAAACACATTCCAAATAACTATTTTTAACGGTTCACCCAAATGTTTGTTTTACATAATCACAACTGCGCAAAGCTGAAAACAAGTTTAATTTCCGCTCCAAATATTTTTGCTATTTCCTATCTAATTACTAAAACTGTAACACCCATAAACACAACAACTACCTAATTCTCGCATATCGTACGAAATTCCAAACTTTCACATTGTCATAATAAGGGTAACTTTAATTAATGAGACTCGCGATACACCCGCCATCCCTAACAATTGAGAATGCATGCACGCCCTGACAATGGGCCACCCCTGACTATTAAAGCTAGCTAATAATTACAGATCGCTGAACATTGGACTGTGTAGGGTTGTCACACATTAATGTTGAACGCACTAAGTGGTTATGGTTGAACAATTAACACCACTTCACCAGTGTGTGTTTGTGGTTGCTCCCTCGTGGTTCATGGCTGAGAACGAGCAATGCAGTGTGACTGGGTTTATAGGTATAATGGAAATGGAAGTTGATTAGTCTTGAATAATGCAAATAAGATTATTTATCTATATTAAAATATTTTGAAGAGCTGAACTTATTATAATTGCTAACTAAAGATTTTTCACAGTCTGCGTTAAGCCGGCCATAGACGATAGTTTATCCATGAAAGTTTTAAATCAGCATGCGAAACCTTAATGCAGTTTTCTGGAAAGGTTGCCAACAATCTCCTTAAGACATAAAAGTAGCTTTATTACACAGTAAATGAACATGTTTTAGCAAGACAAGCAAACCAACAGGATTCTCGTTACGAAACAAGCAGGAATGAATCGAAGAAAGTTCTTTTTCCCTTGTGGCTTTAGGAAAACTGCTGCGCACTGCTTTATCTATAAACAAAGTTTTCTACAGAACTCGGAGCTTTTAGAAAAGAAAGAGATGCCTTTATAGAGATGAGTGAGAAGGATGTATGTCTTTTGTACGCCACAGCCTTGATCTTTGGGAACATGGTGGTACCTAGAAGTCAAAACATAATACATCGGTACCTATAACACAACGCCTGTATTTGCTGAGGGATTTGGCAGAAAATTGCCAGTTAAGACTTGGTTGTATGTAAGAAGTCCTCTTCTTACAATTACCATCAACTGGACACAAATTCGTACTAATAATAGGCTGATACTGATGTATTTCGTACTAACAATAGGCTGATACTGATATATTTCTGTTGAAAAAGTCCATGAACACTTTGCCCAACTAGGCATAATCAGTTGTCATGTTTCCACTGCTGGGATACAGGCCTCCTCTCTATGAGACGGATTGAGCTATAATTCACTACGCAAGTCTAGTGCGGCTTGGTAGATGTCACATGTTTTCGAATTTTAAGTTCAAAGACATGCCGGTTTCCTCACGATGTTTTCCTTCACCGTTTTACGAGCCGTGGTGATGAAATAAATTTCGCAAAGTAATACACCTGCCTGGGTTCGAACCTACGACTTGCTGCTCGTAAGTCGGGGCCGCCACGACTGAGCCACCGCTGACAACCAGAGCAGACTACCCGTCAACCCGTTCTCAGCAGTAGCGCTCATCATCATCATTTCAGCCGAAAGACGTCCATTGCTGGATATAGGCCTCCCCCAAGTGGCACCACATTGACCGGTCCCGTGCGACTCGCATCCAGCGGTAAGCATCACAGTGCAAACAATGTAATGAACGAAATAATTATAAAACCACTGTTGTAAAAATCACAGCACTCGGCAATATGTCTGCGGTACAGAACAATACGGTTTAAAATAAAATGGTGTGAATTGTTAATGTAGTGGTTTTATCTCGCGTAATTGAGGAATACAATGGTTTATTAAATGGATTTGAGAGGAGAGATATAGGCGTCTCTGTCTGTGGCCTACATGGTTAAAGTTTAACATGGTTTTACTATGATTGTTAGGTAGGTAGGTTGGTACTTAATCTTTTATTCATACCTTAACAATGCTTAAGAAGATAATTAATCTTTTTGTAACTTGAGCTGTTCAGTTGTATTTCGATGAAACAAAGTGTGACTGCGGAGCCCACTTTTTTTTTTTTTCGGATGGGATATTATCAAATGACTTCTCCCGCTCCTCCCCTCTCTGTTTGCTGACATCTCTTTGAGGCGCGCGTGGAACACGAACGCGCCGTCTACACGGCCTGACGTCAGAAGACGGACGGACGGCGAGCTAGCCCATTACTCACCATCCACAGATCCGCGTCTACGGTGGCCGGAAGCCACCACGTGACCCCTAATGCCCGGGGTGTTAAAGACGTCCGGGGCGTCTTCTGCAGTGGCTGGGACGAGAGGTTCTCTCCCTCTCACGCTCCGCCCCCCTTCGCTAGCATGACTGCTTCGCAGAAGGAGGTTATGGCGTCCCATGACTGCGGAGCCCATCACAAACGATGTTTCACCTGCTCTCCAGCTCTTGATGCAATGTAGTTGTCTGCACTCCAAGGTACCTCTCCGAACTCATTTCTAACACTGTTGATGTAGCAGAGTTAAGAGTATAAGAGTTATTAACATGACAACGAAGATGTTTATGAATCCAATGTAAGTAACAAACAACAACACAAACAACAATACACAACAACACAATGAACAAACACACAAAAAAACGCACCAACAATACAACAAACAACACAATAACAACAATACAACAATCAACAGCACACAACAACAACAACAAAACAACAACACAATACAAACAGTACAATAACAAACAGTATAATTATCTAACAGATTTTGAATGAAAACAAGAAAGTATCTAGAAAACACTACCCTTTTAAGAGCATCATAAAACTAAGCAATTCACATGCAAAGCGCAATACTTTCTACGCAACTTCTTGCGCAATAATAACGCATTTTGAAGCCGCCATAGTTCATAGTTCAGACAACTAGGTTGCTGGCCCTTTGCCTACAACTGCCTGGAAGCCATTGTACTCCATATAATATTGTTTTTCACTCCGACACTACAATGAAAACGTCGACCCATGGTTGCCAAAGAAATGTGCTGGCCTTAAAGCCAAGTTTTGATTTATTACCACAGTATCTTCGCATTCGTCTTTTGCTGTAATTTACACTTGGTATAACGCTTCTGATTTTTTTGGACCTGCATTTGAATTGTAAATGGAGGATTTGATTACTTTTGTTCTGCGGTCTGCGGAACCAAAATGAAGAGTTGCAAT
The DNA here is from genome assembly GCA_950005105.1 of Lycophotia porphyrea. Lineage (NCBI taxonomy): Eukaryota > Metazoa > Arthropoda > Insecta > Lepidoptera > Noctuidae > Lycophotia > Lycophotia porphyrea. The sequence continues at coordinate 13,685,201 of OX465393.1, forward strand.
TAATGTGCCAGCTGATGGGACAGGTTTATTTAAACTGTGTCTGCTACCTTCCTTAGATTATATTTTTGAAGATATACTTCTTTAGGCGCGTTATGAAAAAATAATGAGAGTGAAATTAAAATAAAAACATTTTTAAAATTTCACTCTCATTATTTTTTCATATCGCAACACTGCATCGCGCATCACAGTAACCCAAACGTAACAGGTTGAAGTTAGCTAGTCAACATACACCCTGAAGTTAGCTTAGTGTCAGATATTGACAAGCCTAGGTTATTATTTTTAATCTAATGCTGGAGCTAGGAGGTAAGGTTGTATAGGTAATTGATATTAGACCTTGTTTCTACAAACGTAGGATAAAGTGAAAGAAAAAAATTTAAAATGATTTTTATCTTGTCGCTAAAGAAGTATAACTTCAAACGCGTGTACATAAGTACACACACTTTTTTTTAATTGTCTGGACTTTAAAAGATACCCCTGAGTTGGTCTCGCCATTATTTCTCAGAGTAGTCAGAGAGCAAAATATGGAGACTCCTTTTCAAAATATGACATGTAAAAGTGATTCCGATATCTTATTAATAGAGACATGATACTTCGGCGAACCCTGAATAGTCTGTCCTACAAACAACCTTAATGAAAATGATAACCGGCTTATCTTCTAAGATTGGCTCTCCATAGAGCTTGTTTTATTTTTTTTAAATACGTTGCCCCACACTAGGAATTTGTCCTGTATCGTGGGTGCTTTTACAAACATTTAAACTCACATACACAACAACCAATTGTGTCCACACAATAGAAGAAAATATAATATTAAAGTTATAAAAATATATTATAAATCTAAAAATACGCTTTAGAGTAACGTCGCATTATTTCTTGTATTTTTCTCAGCAAATCCTTTTATTTGATACCCATATATCAAGGGAATGCATAAAAAATAACTAGTCCGCAGTCATTGGGAGTCCGCCATCTTGGATTTAGAATGACGTCACTTGGCTAACCATGCATTGCCATCCAAACAAAACATGTTTGCAAAATTTCAGTTCAATCGGAACCCGTGAAGTCGGTGAAAAACCTCTAAGATTTTTTCACATTTGTATGATTTCTCTCTATTCCAGGTGAAACTAATAAAATCGTGTTAAAAATGGCGATTGCACGTTCTATGGCTAAGGCAATGTGAAAACTACACAACAGTCATCGCCCGCAATTATGTTCGTAGGTAGGACACAAACTTTACCCCATCGGTTGACTTCGTGAGGGGCGAAATTCCGTAGAACCCTTTCTTGACGAGAACCCAAACATAGTTACAATACTTTGTAAAAATTTGGTACGCTTATTTCTTGAAAACTTGTGATAATTTTTCCGTGACTAAATGGACAGGACTGCGGGTTCATTATGATTTCATGAAAGCTAGTCCATCTAAAATATCTCTGGTACCTATCTTTTAGATCAGATAAAGGTGTCTATCTCCTTTGACCAAAGTCTTTTTAGATAATGGAACCAAAGCATGTAATTTCATGGATACGAGAGTTAAAAGTATATACTTTAATAGGTAGTGTGTAGCACGCACGCCGCCCAATCAAGCTGTGCAAAACCAAATTAAGCTGATTCTCATTGTACGGGAAGCTCATACAAAGCGAGGTCAGGTTATACTGGATATGTATAGCTTGATGTGACGCCGTGTGTACTTAATAATCAATCAATATGTACATTCGGTAATAAATATGTCGTTATTTTTTTGACGTGATAATGTCTTATAAATCGATGCTGCTTGCACGAAAAAGTGTCACGTTCCGCCTGAGCCGAGCGTGCAAGCGAGAGCGCGGAACAAGCGATAGAGAGACACGATCGGCCTAAGCGTTCGGCTTATACAAAATAATAATTCTGTGATAATTATTCAATTAAATTCATGAAAGTATGCAATTTTTCATCAATGTTTTCTTATGACGTTATCACGTCAATTATCGTCCGTAAACCGACTTTATAGACAACCATTTTTTTTTTAAAATAACTATCTATATTCTGCATCCTCGACGTTTATTGATTGTTAAGCATGACTCAATTTCACAAAACATCCCCAAACTTCTTATTAGGGGATGAAAAATAAAATACGACTTTCTTCGTTTATTATTTTATTGTGTAAATGCATCTTTATCCCCTAGCATCCTGTCTGCCCCTCTCCCTTCGTCACAGCTTGATTATATCATCCGACCATCTCGAATTCTCGACGCAGCGGACATTGCCCTCTGATCGTAAAATATTGAAGCACTTCCATTAGCATTGTATTAATAAAGAATGATTATTGTTATGGATTTCAATTCTCCACTGTTTTCGACTTGGCTTACGAATTAAAACAAAGGTTAGATCACCACGGCAACGGTTTTGGATAAGCTGTACCTTCTGAGTCACAATCACACGATTTAGTTAGACAGTGTAGCTACACCACAATTTGGTATAAATATATAATTTTCATTTACAATTCTCGTATAAATAACCCGGTTGAATTTTCTTGGCGTAAAATCGTAATTGACGTCATATCACACGATTTACTTATACATATTATAATTGTCATCGTAACATAATAATTATATCACAACAGTGGTTTAAGGTTACTGTACTGACACTAGGTCTTTATATGTTTATTCTGATTTTTTAGCTTAAAAGTAAAGTTTAGTGTAAAATATTATATGTTACATAAAAACAAGTAGTAAGATTTCATGTAGCTGCGACGACAACAGCCGGTTGAAACTGACAAGTGTGTTACAAATAGAGTATTTCACTTTTCCTTTCGCGTCGACAATTTATTTTGGAACCAAAGAGTCACTTCAGCTTCACCTTTATAAAAAAAATCACATCACTTTACAAATAAATCATTGTCTATACAAATAAATCACTTTCTATACGTACAGGGTGCAAGGGACACCGACGCACACATGGTTACTACGTATTCATTACATCAGCTGTTCCATACATTTTGACCGTGTAGGTCCTGCAGTTTTGTAGGTAACAACAGATTAAAAAAAATAAAACCAACCACTGCGGGAGTGTTGTCAGAAGCGAAACTTTTTTTTATCAAAATTCTGGATTATTTTTAGAAAATATTTTTGCATAAGTCTTTTACTTATACATTTGAATATACACTGTATTTTTTTGGGCTTGTAATATTATGTAGCAATACGGCTAACCCTGCAACGAAAAAAAGGTCGTTTAACGGTGTCGCGAGTTTAATTGTTTTTCCCCATCTCAAAAATGCAACGCGCTTAAAGAAGTTTTCACTTCAAAAAATACCGATGAAAAATTTCTTTGTAGGGGATTCAGAATGAATATGTGGTAACCATTTGTGCGTCGCCGCGTCGGTGTCTCTTCTACCCCTTATTGAGTGGCATGAAGTCATATCAAAGTTATCACTTTGACAAACTAACATTTTCTAGGAAACATGAAGCCTTCGTTATGACTAATGAAATTTCATTCGTATATTCAAAATTCATTCGACACTCTATAATGTTTTCACAGGAAAGGTATTGAAGCAATATGTCGGTGGGATCTTAGTTATTAATTATTAGTCTTTGAAGCATCCATAGAGGTAAGTTATCATATGAATTAGGCAGTATGTTTACAATGATTTCTATTGATATAGTCTAATTAGCTTTAACTTGGTCGTTTCTGCTATTTCGTGATACTCACACGACACTGTTTGACTTTTATCAAAGTTTTGTAGAAAAGGTTCTACTTAGCGGGTCGACGTCAATCATAATTGTGTTGGCCCAGAACTGAGCTGCTACTTTAGCACTTTCAGTAGCATTCATGGTTTACTTACAATTGAATCAACTGATTCGAGTATTATAAGTTCCATAACCTCTTCCGTTTGCAATAAAATGTAACTGAAATGGAAACTAGATGAACACTATTCTCGTTCCCACGGGTTTAATCCTTTCGCTAAAAATCTGATAGGTTTTGGTACGATTTTTGAGCCTTTTTAAACATAAGCGTGTTTTAATTAATACTAGTCCGAGGATTTCAAAAGCATTGGTCCACTAGCTGAAATTAGATGAGCAGACATTTTTGTCAATAAAATGCTAGTTAATTCTTCGCTTAGCGTAATGAGGTTTTGATTGACTTATTCATGAGCGGCCGGAGTGCTAGTATAGTATAATAAATACTACATAGGACTTCGCCCGCTTCGCAAAAATTGTGATAGCTTGGCAAATATGCATGATATAAATATAATTTGTACTATATAGCATCCCCGAATAATGTAGCTTTCTGCTAGTGAAAGAATTTTTAGAATTAGATAATCATTTCCGGAGATTACCCCTTAACTAACAAACTTACAAACAAATTTTACCTCTTTATAATATTAGTATAGAAGTATTAGTAGTATAGATAATTTTAATTTCAATATTTGTATAATTATAAACCCAATTCTGGGTTAACCTCGCCATTGTTAATTTAATTTGTGTGCAATAAAGAATAAGAATAAGAATGGTTATCTTTATTTTTTCAACATTGTCCGTTGGTATTTATATCCTGGTAAATTATTATTTTCTGACTCTGTACATGGTCGGGTAAAATGGATTCCTGAAGTTACTGCAATAAAATTTACATAGGTAGCAGATAATAACCCTTAAGGCTAAGTTAGTCTTTGTTTCATTGTAATATCGCGAAAGTTTCTAATGTATGGAAACTGAATTCTCGGGTGGGGAATAGGTATCAAATGTGAGCTGTTTCTAGCATATTTTAAAACTTGTTTTTTTTTTCCCGAATAACAGTCGATAGTTTACAATTTTTTGTCGATTATGTAATTATAATACTCTCCACTTCATGTAGTCGAAAGACAAAATAAGGTATATATATAATAAGATATATCTTATTTTGTCTCTTTTGAACTAGCTGTTGCCCGCGACTTCGTTCGTGTGGGATGTGTACATGTGAGAAAAAAAAACCGGCTAAGTTAGAGTCGGACTCACGCATGTAGGGTTCCATACCATCGTAATACCCCAGCCTCCTTGAATATTTAATTTGTTTTAATTATTTTTTGTTACAGCAGCAATGGAAATACACATTCTGTGAAAATTTCAACTATATATCTACCTATCGGATCATGAGATACAGCCCGCTGACTGACAGACGGACGGATGGATGGACGGACAGCGGAGGCTTGTTAATGGGGTTCCGTTGGTTACCCTTCGGGAACGAACCTAAAAAAATAGCCTGTGTCTTTCCCCAGGATATGATCTATCTCCTTGCCAAAAATTACGATCCGATCAGCCAGTTAGTCTTAAAAAGGGAACAAAGTTATGCGTCATTTTCGTGAACAGGCGCTGTCAGTTGGGATTGGTCATCTTTAAGCTGTCATGGTTTATTTTAACTACTTACTTTGTTTTTAAATTTTTGATTTAAAATCTTCTACTCTGGACGCTCTTAACGTGTACGTATTTCTACATCGTTCTCACATATATGTATAATCTCAACATTAATGATGTAACCAAGGTTTTGTAAAAATATTTTGATTGAAAAGAGTGTCCATGGAGTTTCTTGCCCATTCTTCTCCATAGAGATCTACGCTTTGGAATGGGCAACTACAGTACTTTCATGAGTTATTATGCCTTGTATCTGTGACTGTAGCTTAGCCTTCTTGGTTTTTCTGACATTCAAAAGTGCCTGTAATGGTCTAATTGAAATAAATGCTTTTGAGTTTGAGTAACTTTTGCATCAATAATTTATGTATGCATGGTGTAAATTACGTCAGGTTTGCCTTTTCTTTTTATTTTTGAAAAATATAATTACACTACTAGTCACCACATTAGTTTTTCACTTAAGTAAATACATTTGCTCCTATGACCTTTTCGAAATTGATAGTAATATAAAAAACCTATCTGTAAGCATACTATGTTGATATCTGTCCCGATTTTAATATACGTCTTTGTTCCGAAATACAAAGAGCAGTGGCAGACGATCGCTGCTAAATAAATAAAGGAACCAATAACGTTTTATGAGTCGTGTGTCTTATAAACGAGACCGGTGGTGGCTGGGAACACACCAAAACCAAACAACGGAGATATAACCCAACAGAAAATAAAATTGATGCCAACATTTTGGGGTAAATAACTAGCTTGACTGTTTTTTTCCTCAATAAAATAAATGGTCTTTGAATTTTTTAATAGTTTTTGTCGAGTAGGCAGATGTGTAAAGCTCTGAAAAAGCATTGAGTACACAGTAAAAACACAGATTAATGTATATAAAAAAACAAACAGTTTTATCTACATATACAAAAAAACAATTCAACAAATGTACAAATCTAAAATATTTAAAGAGTATTAAAACAGTAATCAACGGCTACTTCCTAAAGAGTACTTCCGAAATGGAACATGCTACCCTCTTGGGCGGCTGTGAAAGAGCCCCGTTAGAGATTCCATTTGAAAAGAACAAACAGATGAGTAACCTCGTTCATCAACCCGCGAGAGCCCCTGGCGCTTAAGCGCGCCCTGCATAATAGTCAGTCTTCTCGTAGACCCGCCGATAGCGCACGCTTGCTACGCGCACCGCTACGACGCTACGCGCTACGAAAATACGCAATGAATAAATACGCTACGAACAGTGCAGTGCTACATAAAAAATAATAGTAATAGTAAATTAATATAAAAAGTGTATCATATTATTTAAATGTATATAAAGTGATAGTTGATAATTGTTATAGAAATTAAATTCGACATAGTTTGTAAAAATGTTTAACTTAAGGATTGCGATTAGAATATTTATATTTCTATTGATAACACAAGGTAAGTTGACATTTATTTATATTTTTTAGCAAACAATATATTTCCTGTTTAATAAAAAGCAAAATAAAGCATGCAAATCTTTCAAATATTTTTTGAGTGATGAGGCAAATTAATTTTGATCTATGGTATAAATATTCTGAAATTCTCTGAATTAATATTAAAATTTAAATAATAAAAAAATAATTAGGTACATGAAATCATCATTTCTGTGATAGCTTTCAGCAAACTTTGGTTTAGCTGAAAGATTCCAGTGGGTTTTTATTTTGATTTTCATTATTTTATCGGGTATTTCTAAAGAATTAAGAGTATTACTACAATGCTCACCTTAATTTACTGTGTTTACTGATTATACCGGATATATGATACCGTATTAATCTCTGTAGGTATATTTTTTATCGATTACTTTGATTATTGATTTTCTTAATGGAATTACATATCTGCAGAGTCTGTTCAAAAGTAATTTCTTAGAAAAAATGTTTCAACGATAAAATCTCAGATATTATAGCGGGACTTTTTTATTAAAAAAAAAAAAACCCGCCATACCGTACTTCTACACGATCTTCATTAACAGGATCTTGATAACTGAGTAGCTTAAACTAAAACAATAGGGGTGCCTGGAATACTAAAGCTAGGCGTAATAAAAATAATCAGCCTAAAACGTTCTAACTAGGTTGTAGAAGTCAGATAGGCAGTCGTTCCATGAAAAATACTGCTATTCAGCAGCATGCGGTTAGATTGGAAGCCAACCCCAACACAGTTGGGAGGGCTGGGCAGATAGATAGCTTATAATGTTCCCACGGCTGGGCACAGGCGTCCTCCTCTATGTAAGAGGGTACGGCTCTAATCCGACACACGTGGTTTGATGGATGATACATTTTCCAGAATCTTTGGTCCTATAATGTGTTTTTCTCATGATCCTTAGCTATTTTGTGTAAAAACAAACGCATTTTTTTTTAATCAATGTAGAAAAAAAAATTAATGTCTTTCTTAGAAGATGTAAAAAGTAAATTAGAAAAATGAACAACCGATTAACAACGTAACAATAATTAACACACCCAAATTAAAATCTCCTCTAATTACTTAATTGTTTTCCGCTTAAATAACGCCAAAGGATGTTTGTACAGAAATTCCGGAGACTTACAAAATAAATATTTCCTAATGGTTTCCTTAGATTTGCCTTATTTCTTGGGAATTACTGTGTTTGATGTAGACTGGTAGGCAATTAGCAAGGATTTGTTACCTTGATCGCGAGCTTTAGGCGTAAGTACATAGTATTTATGCTTGAACCTTTGACGGTTTGAGCAACATATTATTTAATACCTTACTTATGGACCTAAGGGAGGTTCTCTGAATAGTTGTCGTATGTCATCATTAGTTTGAGGGGCGGAGGTGGTACATATGAACGTATTTGGGTTAATACCTGGACCAAGAAATGATTCATGAGGTACATACGTTGTGTACTGATATTCAGTTGACGGTGTATTTTGGTATCTCTTTGTTTGAGAGAGGGTTTATGTGCGGTAGTGAACTATGATTGTGTCCGGTAGTAAATTACTATTGTTTGAATATACGTAGTGTAGTAGTGATTTGGGGATGTTGTATGGATTTCCACGTCTTTCATTCTCTTCCAGTTCAAAGAACTGAATCTCGAATAGGTGACCCCCGACATAGGTGATCAATAACCATTACTAATGTATAATTTACAATTACAGAGTTGGGTGTAAAAAGACTCTTAACGAAGCCGAAAGGCACTTGTTTTCCCCGTCATTGCGATCATTATTTCGCTATAGACCATACCTGGGAGCCTTCTAGTTACGGAGATATTGGGGGTTAAAGTTCCAACTTTTTCACAAGTTTTTTTTTTAAATACATGTTTAAATCTTGTTTTTTTTACTTAAGACACCTTCACGACCCCCGTACTATTCAATCCATCCACCAGCACAATGTTTTGAGTGCGTAACATTGAGTCCTACCTTAAGACTTGATATTTCACCCCAAAAAAAGCCATTTCACAGTAATAATTTTTGCGTACAGTTACTAAGTTTGATATACATAATACTTATTTGACGGCTCCGTGAACAGTCTGTTTCCACCCTGTACTTATTATTACAATTATACTATAACAATTCTACATAGACATATGTAGTAGTAACATAAAGCAACATCACTATATCAATATTATTTATTTTTACTAGCTTTTGCCCGCGGCATAACTTGCGTTAATTTAGAATTTGACGATCAATTTGGGTTGAAATAATATCATGCTGCTAAAGACACGTGGCGCCATCTATTGTCATAAGGAGGTTATTGTAGTTTTTCTCGGGAACCGTACTTTTTTCGGGATGAAAGGTACCCTATTTCTGTTTCTGTACACCGGACAACGTATATGCAAAATTTCAGGATGATCAGTACAGTGGTTTAGGCGTGAAAACGTAACAAACAAATAAACAAACATACTTTCGCATTTATAATATAAATAAAAAGTTAGGCTAAAGTAAGGATATAGTGAGGATTAATTATATCAATAGTATTTTATTATAGTAGATATTTATTTATTATAATATATGATAGCTCAGACATTCTATACTGACCATTTTGTCGTTTCATTTTATTCGTTCTGTGGTAAGCATTTAGGCTATACAGGATGGATTTGTTTCGCAGGTTAGTAAAACCAGGCACAATGACATCCACGTTGAATAGCCTCAGGGCGGGTGTTATCAACGATCAATGTTTTATTTTTCTATGGTTTAATATTAAGCCTTATCTATCTGTCAGGTGGCTTTCTAACTGTCTTTCCCGGGCCATCGCCCCCGTGCAAGTCGGAATTACTGTACTATCAAGACAAAAAGTATCTTATGTAATAACAAAGATTTTAGAGCGTAAAAAGTAACATACAGACATACAAGCAACGTTTATACACAATACATTGAAATACCCGGGTAATCAGAACCGATCTATCAATATATTAGCCCGTCAATGTAAGTCGAAGTGTGGCAAAGTTTCGCCATTGTCTACAAGACCCGGGGATATGTTTTGAACGCGTGCCAGTTCACAGATAGTTCTATTAGTAAGATGGCAGTCTTAGTTTTATGAATCACTAGTTTTGGAAACTAATTTTGAGGTCTAGTAATAAAAATCGGGTGTTAAATATGGATGTTACGTAAGTTTTGTTTTTGTATAAAATGGTATATATATTTAGCATATTATTATATTGTATTAGTAAATATTAATCTTATGTCCCATCTTTGAAAGATATTATTGAAACTTTACTATACTAAGTTTAGTTTGTTGTTAGGATATTCTGTTGTTTTAACTTCACATGTTTGTAGGTAGTTGGTCTAGTTTTATACTGTTTATTTGATTAAATCAGGTGAAATATAAACTGAAAAAAGTACAACGTGCTAGATTCTCAGCTATACCCCCAGAATAGACGGACGACCCAAATTGCTAGCCAAACTGCCAAACCTTCAGAGGTCAGGGCCACGTGTTAGATTTCTGATTCGAGACAAGCATGAAATCGCGTTAAAGTGAGGTTTCTAAATACGTGTTGTTATTCTACACGTGACATGGAGAGCTGCGGTGGCCCAGTGGTAGCGACCTCGACTTACGAACAGTAAGTCGTGGGTTCGAACCCAGGCAGGCGCTTTACTTTGTGTAATTTATTTCATCACCACTGCTCTCAAAAGGGTGAAGGAAAACATCGTGAGGAAACCGGCATGTCCTAGAACCAAAAATTAGAAGATATGCGACATCTCACTGGGCCCGCGTGGTTTATTATGGCCCATTCCCTCTCTTAGAGAGGATGAGTCTACAAGTAAAGTAATCGATTGTTATTAGAGTTACAGAATCTACCCTATGTTAGGCACTTGAAGAATTCCAAGTCAGAGAAAACGCGATCAAAGCAAATTCGGTACAATTTTGATAACAGAATTTGGATATTCGCAGTATATCTCTCGCGAGCTTTCGTTTCTAAATCACTTTCTGTAACGAAATTATATTACGAAGAAAAATGAAATAATTAATAAAATCCGCTTTGAGCAGTTCATTCTGAAATTCTGTGAAATGTTTAGCGGATTCTCTTTATAGTATTATTGTAATTGAATAATGTTCTTTGAGGTGAAGCTACGGGTATTAGGGCATTCCCCTTTTAACGTTTGTCACTTTTCGTTGTAAATAAGGTACTTACCTATTCCTAGTTGTTTTCTTAGGACAACAATATAGGAGAACTAAGTACGTAGGCGCAAAAGCTAGTCTTTTATTGTATTTCATGAAGAAAAGCTTTAAACATTGAAGAATAATACATAACTTAGAAGACCGGAATGTAGGCCCGCCCATTAGTTATTAAATGTTTTGTCAAAATTTTAATTAAAGAAATATTGTTGAGCGTAAAATAAGCAGTCTTGTATTTTTTATTTTACGGAGCGACAGAAATGATAGTAAAGGTGGAATAATGTTGAATTTTTCAGGTGCTGTTGTTTTATACGCTTTCTTTATTAGTATTATGCTAAGTTTTGTACTAAAATATTCTATACCGTGATGTGTGTGTGATGTTATATTGTGTTTGTATATCTTGTGTGGGGATCTTGTGTGTGTGTGTGGACTATGTATTGCTTGTCGTAAAGACTATGAATCACCCATTTCGTCCCCATAGCTGTCGGAGAAAACCACGGGGGACTGCCCTCGTCCAATCTTACGTTTAAACATAGTGGTCACTTTGCTACCGCTTTTGGACATTCTTTCACTGTCTCGTGGAAGCGTAAGCATTTGTTTTAACACCAAGAAAACTGTCCGAACGAAAATTGGAGTACACCTTTATTATTATTGGTTTACCGATGCACGAAATTTTTCACAGAAGAAGAGATAATTAAACGATAAAAGTTTATGTATTAGTATTTCGTACTCGCTTAAGTGCTTAATTTGGAGGAGCTCGTGGCTAAACAATAACAGCCGCTCGGGTCGATCTTTAGGTTAAGCCGTGCTTGCCTAGGTTGGTCTGTGGATGGGTGACCACCCATTACATACCGAGTTTCCTCCGTGCCTCGGAAAGCACGTTAAGCCGTTGGTCCCGGCTGTCATTTGAAGATCTTTGACAGTCGTTAAAGTAGTCAGTGGCCCAAAAAGTCTGACAACCAGTCTTACCAAGGGGTATCGTATTTCCCAGTAGTAACTGGGTTGTGGAGGTCAGATAGGCAGTCGCTCCATGTAAAATACTGGTATTCAGCTGCATCCGGTTAGACTGGAAGCCGACCCCAACATAGTTGGGAAAAGGCTAGGCAGATGATGACTCGCTTAAGTGCTTAAATGAACTTTAATGATCATTAAAGAGTTCCATCACTTATTTGTAAGACCTGTTAAAAAGTTCGAAGAATACTAAAACTAAAACTTCAGAAACTTTTTCTTGATCGACCAGATATTAATAGATAACAGTTACTTTACTTCATTAACTTAGAATTCGAGAACATCGTTAATCATTTTTATGAAACATTCAAACAAGTTTGCCTCTCATATCATATTCCTAACATAAAATGTAAAATGAAGTGGCATCGTAAAGATTATCGTATCCTCACTTTATAGCAAAACCTAGTTATATTATATATTGCCCAATTTTTCCACATCATGGAGTAGAAGATTATGCAAAATGGTTGAATCTTTAATGTGGATAATTGGGTTGCTTCCTCGGGGGTTGTGGTACGAAGTTATTTTACTATGCGGAGATTCTTTCATAGGTATTGCAGTTCTCGAAATATTCTTGTAGTGGTTCCCAAGTGGGTGCTCAACACTTTCAAGGAGTTGTGTGAACGTACCGTCCCGCGTCCGTGTTTCGGGACCAACGCTACCGTGGACGTATTATGCAGTTGTGGTGTTGTTTGTTTTAGAGTCCACATGAACGCGTTAGTCAGTCGCAGTGCCCAAATTTAGGTAGTTCAGTATTTATGCACACTGCGCAGTTGTTATAATTGCGGGCTTAGAACTAAACGTATTTAATGGTCAGACCGTTACAACGTAGCCATTTGGTGCTCGTAATAGTCTTTAAATAAGTGCTAAGTGTGTGTTTCAGGGCGTATTAAAATGAAAGTACACGAGTTTCATAAATCTTTTCTTAATGAATACATAACATAATAAATATTACGCCAGTTTTCTCTGAAGGGTAAGGCAGAGTTGTACCGATACTACGTACGATACCGGCAATGTGGCGACATTTGGGGGGGGGGCTATGTCCAGTAGTAGACGTCTTTCGGCTGAAATGATGATGATGATGTACCAATACCTAGTTTAGTCACATTTTGCCATCATACTCAAAAGGGACCAGGACTCTAGACTGTTACTGAGAAAAAAATATTGAATCGATTATTACAAGTATGTACCAACTTGCGTCTACGAATTATTATTAGATCATAAAGCTATAAGCTGGCTAGTATACAATATGGATTTTCCAGACACTAGACACTAGTCAATGACATTGGTATCAATCACTTTCAAATAACACCATAGTTAGTGATGACCCAGACGTGTTATTAGTGTCGGCCGCGACAAGATAAACATCGACGTCGATATTTTTTTTCTATTGAGGGCCTATTTCACGTTGTCCGAATAGCCACTACTTACCAACTAAATTAAAAAATGGAACAGAATTCGTATGAAATTATCTGCCAAGTAAGTTAACGGGAACTTAATCGTAGGTGGTGAAACAGGCCCTTTTTTTTTTTTTACGGATGGGAAATCATCAAATGACTTCTCCCACTCTGGGCAGAGCGGAAGGGAGTGTCAGACTTGTACTGACTAAAACCCATCCATGTTCCTATGTTCCTTCCTTGCCTTTTGTTTTCCAGGGCCGCGGTGTATCTTTCGAACATCACACAATCACACATACATATGTAACAGGCTAAAGCAGGCCCTAAGACTAATTTTGTAATTAGATTAAATATGAACGATAAATCGGTAGGCACGTGATCCGGAGGAATGAAGAAAATGTAGTGAGGAAAGTTTTGAGTATGAATGTGATATAAAAGTAGAGGACGACCAAAGAAACGATGGATTAGCTGTGTGTAGGATAATATGGCATGAAAAGAGGTGTCTGATGAAAGACGATTAGTAGAGAGAAGTGTGGAAGAAGAAGTCAAGCTCCGCCCACCCCAAATCAATTGGGAGAAGGGTAAAAAGCAGTTCGGAAGTTCTATTTAAAATCAGACTATTGTATAACCGGCTGGTGTCCGCAACTCCACTTCTAAGCGCGTATTTTGCATGCGGAAAAGTCAGACTAAATGGCTTACTATCTAGTCATCACTAGAGTCATAGTAGGTAATTTATAAGGTTTCTCGTATTTCGGACTAATTGTATGTATTGTAATATATATTAGTTTATTATATCTTTATGTAAATGTATTAGTATGTACTCATTTATGTGTACAATATGTATAAGTTAACAAAATGGTAATTTTATTATTTATTGTTTTTGAACTCTATCACAATGCTGTCCTATTTGACCCAAGGTTGGCTGGAATAGAATGCCTTGTGGCATTAAGTCCGCCTATGTACCACTCTTGTACATGTAGTTTAAATAAATAAAAGATGATTACTACAATGTATTTTAGAGATGTGAATTTTTAAAAGATTCAAAAGTTTGGTAGGAAAATGTATTACTAGTTATCCTTGTTAAAGGGTATCTTTGGGGAATAGTATTAGTTGACCTTGTACTCGATGCTAGTACGCTTCTTTTTCTTTTGATTAAAGGAAAAATAAAAATAATTAAATATAGTTTTTTCATCAGATTCTACGGAGGCACTAACATGTAGGCCAGGCTTTCGCATAAGGTACTTTACGCCAGCACATCAAGCTACTACACTCGGAAAAAATTCTTAATAGGTTTTCAACTATATCGCTAAAGCATTAGGCAAAGTTGATTGGGAAAATTGGCAGTTTCGGGTCGCTTGATATGCTGGCCACTGCTGGCGTCTCGTCTGTACCTACAATTTATTTACTTAATATTTTTGTTTTGTCCAATTGCTCTGGAACAGACCGCTTGAACCAGTGGTCCTGATAGATATCTGGTGGATAAATTGTTTAATAAAGGCGTTAAGGAGAAACGTTTTTAAATTTCATTAGCTTGAGGGCTTGAACATAATGGTTTTTTAAGTTGGAAATGTGGATAATTGTACTAATAAACACTTTTATTTTCTAAGTTACTTGTAGCTTCATAACATAAACATCACGCATGTAATCCTCGAAGGGTTAGGCAGACGTGTCTATAGTACACCCACATTTCACCAGTAATGTTTAAGTCCCATGTAATAGGGGAAGAGCTTATTGACATGGTTGGGATATTTTAGAATACGAATCGATAGAATTTTATAATTCTTTTATATTTTATTTATTTGAGCAAAATTAATAAAATATTAATTAATAAAAAATGCCAACCACTTAAGCAAAGGTGGGTCAGCTAATAGCTTGTACACAGCTTGTGACTTATAAACTAAAAACAATATCATGAAAACTAAAACAATTTTATTAAAAACAAAACTATCATCATGTTTACGACTCTCTCTTACAAACTGTTGCAATACGTGCTCGTACATTAAAGCTTCGCGGAGCTTGGGAACTTTCTTAGCCGCTTATATGCAGTCAGCGTTTTACATATTGTATTCTGTGCAACATCTGCGTAATAAAAGTCGTTCAGATATATTATTGAAGTTATCAAAATGTTTTAAAATGGTTTGTGGGGAGATTATTGCAGTGGACTTTTTTTTTACTGCTTTGTTAGGAAAAATGGATTATTTTCTTTAAGGAATTTCTTTGCTACTGAAAAGTTTACAAGGAGTGATAATAATTTTAAAAGTGTCGCCTATTTCTTCAACGGCATTCAACATCATCATTTGCCTTGTCCCAAGTACATTAGGGTCGGCTTCCAGTCTAACCGGATGCAGCTGAATACCACTATTTTACATAGGGCGACTGCCTATCTGACCTGCACAACCCAGTTAGTATTGAGTAATACCCTTTAGTAAGACTGGTTGTCAGACTTTCCGGCCACTGACTACTACTTGTAACGACTGTCAAAGCTCTTCAAATGACAGCCAGGACCAACGGCTTAATGAAACTCGGTATTTAATAGATGGTCACCCATCCACAGACCGACCTTGGCAAACGCGGCTTAACCTCGAAGATCAACCCGCGCGGTTGCTATTATTAGAATATAATCATAAGAATGATTTAAACACAATTTTCATAGTAAAAGTTAACTACGGACAATTAACCAAAACCCTTGAATAAAAACCAATAAATACAAAAGCGTAGGTTAGCACTTAATCATGGTTCAGAGCACAATGTATCGTAATGAAATTACGCATGACGATAAATTAGGTCAACGAGACGAAAACAGATTATTTTTATCCCAAAAAATAATGATATTATATAGAAAAGAATCTAAAATTGTGTATTTAATTGAAAACAGGTGTACTTACCTAACAATAAGAACTTTTTAGAATGAACCATAAAACCCTTTTTTGCGTTAATTTTCTCTATTATTCGAAATAGGCTAAAATTCAGAGCTGAATTTTCAAGTAACAAGAGGCAGTTCTAAGGTTTCATTTTTAGAAAACATCGTTTTATCCGTGTTGCCGAGCAAAGTTCAGTTATCCAGGTACTACACTCGGTTCCAAAAATAACGGGTCTGTCACATAAACCCGAATATCTCCCGAACTACGTATGCCATCCTAATGAAACGAAGACTGTTCAATTGAGAATTTAATTATACAGATAAAAAATAAAATAAAACTTAATTGCACCCACAATATTAATCTCTAAATTAAAAAAAAACTAAAGTAGTCATATTTTTCTTAAGATTACATTACATTTTTGTGATTGTTTTTTGCTGTTTTTCATCACTTTCTTCATTTAATACTTTGTATTGCCTCCACGAGCTCTTCTGACAGCTTCCAGGCGATTAGGCATGCTGTACACCAAATTTCGGAGCCGGTGCTGAGGAATACCTTCCCATTCCTCCACCAGTGCTTGTTTGAGCTCGGGAAGCGTGATTGGTGGGGGGTTTCGACCTTTCACGCATTTCTGAAGCTCGTCCCAGGCGTGCTCGATGGGGTTTAAGTCCGGGCTTCGCGCTGGCCACTGCATGAGTTCGATACCGACCTCTTCAAGGTAGTCATGTACAGTTCTGGCGGTATGGGGACGAGCATTATCATGCATTAATATGCCATGCTGGTCCATCCTGGCCATGAAAGGACCTACATGTTCATTGAGAATCTCTTCCACGTACCTATCTGCATTTAGAGTTCCATTTTGAATGAGTACCAGCTCGGTGCAGGCCTCAGCAGAAATCCCAGCCCAAACTTGTACGGAGCCTCCACCGTACGCCACTTTTTCCTCCACACACGCTTGATGGAAGCGCTCCCCTGGTCTTCTGTACACCAACTGCCTACCATCATGCTTATAAAGCATGAATTTAGACTCGTCCGTGAACATTACCCTAGACCAATCGTCTCGTGTCCAGTTTAGGTGCTCGCGCACGTATCTCTGTCTTGCAATTCGATGTCCCCGTTCCAGTTTGGGGCCATTTGCGGGCCTCAATGGTTTCAAATTTGCTTCAGCAAGACGTCTTCTTACTGTTTGAGCGCTTAAATTGCCACCTCCAAAGCGAATAAAGTGAGTTTTTAGACCAACAGCAGTTTGAAAACGATTTCGGAGCATTGTAGCCACCAGTTGTCTGTCTTCCCTGGCCGTTGTGCATCTTGGTCTGCCATTTCCTGGTCTTCTAAGGTGTGATTCGGTCTCTTGGTACCGCTGGACTACCCGCTAAACAGTCGACAAAGATACACCAATGTTTCTGGCTGTTTCACGCTGGCTCCGCCCAAGTTCCAAAAAAGTTAGGATTCTGGTACATTCCTCTAGCATGACTGCCATGCTTCACCTCACAGAATAATAATTATGCAAGACGTTCACCACATTTTTTTTTGTGACAGAATAGAAATGGAAAGCATCCATAATGACATGAAACAAAAAATTTTGTTTTTAAAAATAGTCATTTTTTTTAAATTTTGGTTTTCTAATGAAGTTTTTTTCATCAACCACTAAGTTTTATTTTATTTTTTATCTGTATAATTAAATTTTCAATTGAACAGTATTCGTTTCATTAGGATGGCATACGTAGTTCGAGAGATATTCGGGTTTATGTGACTGACCCGTTATTTTTGGAACCGAGTGTATAATGTTATTAGACATGATCCAAACATAAGTAAGTTATTATTTTAAAATAATAACATCGAGTTCGAACTAGTTTATCGGTGTTTTGACTGCCCCATTACTATCGATTGAAAAAAAACCAAATCGACCTCATCCTCTACAATTAACAACCCAGACATATTGTACTTTGTATCTATCTGATTCAAAATGTACTCAGATTATTATCCAAGCCGACACGTACGAATTCACGCGAAAGTACCACTAAATGCTATGGTACAGAATTACCGTCTGCACCATAAGCAAAGTTTTGTAGTTAACAAATTTGTACAGAACGTGTCCCATCAAAGTATGGGGAAGTGGTAATGGTAAGCGAAGGACGGAGTAACTACCGCTATTTATTTCAATTTATTTACTGAGTTACGCTAGCCTTATTTTGAGCAGTGACAGCCTCGAAGTGTGACAAGTCATAGCTCTCGAGTTCGAACCCAATACATACATAAACTCACACCCTTTTCCCATGGGGGTAGGCAGAAACCACAGAACGCCACCTGCTACGATCCTTACATACTCCTTTTGCCTCGTCCACGTTCATACATCTGGTCATACACGCACGCCGGTTGCGAGTACTACGCACCTGACCTTTCTGAAGAACCTCACCAACGAGGTCAGCGTATGTTCTTCTAGGGCGTCCCCTCCCGGCGTTGCCACTCACATCTGCCTTGTAAATACCTTTTGTTAGTCGCCTTTCACTCATCCTCTCCACATGACCAAACCACCTAAGTACTTATATACTTTTTTCAAATTTTGTCACTACATCTTCTTTTAAGCCGCAACGTTTCCGTATAACCTCATTCCTCACTTTACCATTCAGAGTTACACCACACATGCTTCGCTAGAAACGCATTTCCACAGCATTAATTCAACTTTCATGCCTCGTTTGCCCTACACAGCCCTGTCTAACACCCCTTGAGATGCAGAACCAGTCAGTGTATGCCCCATTTATCCCAACACAAGCACTAGAATCCTTGTATAAAGATTTCAGTGCTCGTACCAAGCACCTGTTCACACCATACATGGGTAGAGTCGACCACAGCTCTTCCCTCCACACACTGTCATAGGCCTTCTCCAAGTCTACGAAAGCACAGTAGACGCTCTTGTGCTTTGCCAGATGTTTTTCAGCTATGCACCGTAAGGAGAAGATCTGATCCATACAACCCATTCCCTCTCTAAATCCTGCTTGCACATCACAAATTATCTCATCTGTCATTCTTATCAACCTGTTAATCAACACCTTTGCATACAGTTTGCCAACAACGCTCAAAAGATTAATGCCGCGGTAGTTTTTACACTCCTGCTGTGAACCTTTTCCCTTATATAGTGGAACAATTACACCCTTGCACCAGTCATCCGGCACGCGGCCATATTTCCAACACATATTAAAGATCCGGCACAACAGGCTTGCTACCACCCCGTCACCGCTCTTCAACATTTCAACAGACATTCTGTCATACCCTGCAGCTTTCCCAACTTTCATACCTCTCATTGCTCTCACAATCTCATCCATTTCTATTTCATTCTCTTCAGCTGTATGTGAGTCTGGGTCTTCAGAACTGGCTTCCGCCCAGCTACCCACTCCTTGCACACTATCCTGAACACTAAACAGACTTTCAAAATCCCTTCCAGCGTTCCAAAACCTTACATTCTTCGCTTAGTAAGCATCCGTCCTCTGCTCTTACAGCGTTCATACTTGATACATGTACCTCTAGTTATTCGAATTCATGTGCGTATTGCATAATTATCACTTGCGTCGGTGAAGTCTAAGTTTAAGCGTTACCTACACGTCATTATACGTCACTTTGTGTTTTAGCATTCAAACTAACGTGTCAGTAGTACAGACTAATTGTAAACGTGGCACTGGAGACGGATATCTTCGTACAAATACTGACGTAGGTATCTATCCCTGTATCTGTGAATTTTTGACGATTGTAAGTCACTTGCCCTTCAAAAACGTCGAAGTCTATTTTTGCATAAATATCGATGTAGCAGTTAGGTAATTACAACCTTAACGAGGTTTTAACTCACTGGCAGTTTTGTCTAAGGTAACAAAGCAGTCGACTGTACTTGAATCCAATACACGTGTGTAGAGGCATGAACGTGGACGAAGCAAAAAGAGCAAATAAGGATGGCTACACGTGGCGTTCCGTAAAAAAGGCGCGCGTATGTATTTTTTTCAACTCTTACTACATTTCATTACGTCTGTAATCCCCGAACACAAATACAGAGTCCGAACAGCTACTGAGAAATTCTTGATGGATAAAACCGAATAACACATTGTCAGACGTGGAAATTGGGCTGCGGGACTGTTCGAAAGAGATACCGCGGCCCTGGAACACAAAGGGAACATGATGGGTTTTAGTCAGTACAAGTCTGACACTCCCTTGCGCTCTGCCCAGAGCGGGAGAAGTCATTTGATGAACTACCATACGACAAAAAAAAAAAACGTGGGAATTGCACAAAGAGTCATGCTTAACAGTAACGCTTGCGGTCACCAGACCACCAAGAAATCAGTACACACAGATATAAAGATATCTGGAAGTGATTTATTGAGTTACTTTAAAGCATTTACCCACTTAAAAGCTTTCCCCACTTAAAGTACTTATTAGTCGGCAAACTGAGACAACAGTTTAAAGATGAGTTTTATCGTTGCCTGCAAGGCAATTGTTGTCTCAGCTATCAAAAACAATTTTATAAACTGAACTACTTATATTTTCGACGAACCTGGGTTAGGAATTCACCTAGATAACTCAATATTATCACAATTTCACGTTTTCTACGAACAACACAAATTTTAAAAACAATGCTCTAAAGAATGTATGTTCATTATTTCTTTCACGTCAAGAAAAAGTTCCAACACAGTAACAAAGGAAATTTAAAACAAAACTTGTACGTTTTCTACTGCATTCATATTGGATTATTCGAAAAAAGGCGACTAAAATCGGAGAGCTATTCAGGGCACTTTAGTGCTTTTGTTTATAATATGGCTCCAGAAATAGTTGGCTTAAGGTAGGATTAACAAAGCTAAGTGGAAAACGGATTAAACGGTTACTTTATAAACGGAAAAGGTATAAAAAGAGACGGCGGGAGTCAATTTCCGATAATTATCGGTACGTATTCCTGGAAAATAGATTCTGATCGCCTCTTGAGAAACTTTATATATTTCGTTTTTAGCACGAATTATTAAAGAGGTAAGGGTCCGTTTCCACCAAAATCCTCACGCACTTTTTGATATGACTGAATAAAGGACTGAATCAGTATTGCCTTAGTTCGCACATTCTGGAGCACGCGCAAGGAGACGCTTAGTCCTTACCTTATTTATTTATACTTAAAGGTAATACTGATCCAGTCCTTTATTCAGTTTTTCCGTTTGGTGGAAACGGACCCTAAGGTTCTGTTCACAGTCTCGGGTAATGCGACATGCGTCAAGCGATAATCGCGCTTATCATTTGTTTTCTGAACGTGAGAACCGTCACGCGTGCCACAAGTCACCGTGATGCGACCTGCGGCATTGCGTGCTCTAAAAAGACTCTTTTCATTTGTTTATTCGCTGTCACTGTAGCAAGACGCGTGGACATGTAGCTAGCCCAATATGAGCATACAGGGTGTAAACAGACTCTTCACGAAGCCGTCAACGAAGCATTATGTACATCAAACTAAGTAACTTTACGCAAAAATTAGTGCTGGGAAGCGACTTTTTTTTTTGGGCTGAAAAATCACGTTTTACCGTAGGACTCAATGTAACGCACTCAAAACATTGTAATGATGGATGGATATACTATTCAAGTAAAGGGGTCCTGGAGGAGTCTGAAGTAAAAAAATTACATTAACAACATGTATTTAGAAAAAAACTTGTGAAAAAGTTGGAACTTTGACCCCCAATATCTCCGTAACTAGAAGGTTCCCAGGTATAGTCTAGAACAAAAAAATGATCGCAATGACGGGGAGAACAAGTGCCTTTCGGCTTCATTAAGAGTCTGTTTACACCCTTTATAAGTCAGTGTAGTCTAATCTCATCCCCGGGAAATTGGAGCCTCAGCGATTGTGTCATGTAGACAGACAGCGTAGTCTAATAATCTAGTTGATTAAGTTACCTGTGTCCTACTAGTGATTCCAAAATTAAGAAACAATATTGTTATGAAATAATAAATGCTTTTAAGAGCATAAATCATCATTCACAAAACTTTATCTTACTCTTTTCATAGATTTAATAGTTCCCTTAGTAATATTTATTTTTATTATATCAAAAACCCCCTTGTTTTTTTACGGATGGGAAATCATCAAATGACTTCTCCCGTGGAAGGGAGTGTCAGACTTGTACTGACTAAAACCCATCCATGTTCCTTCCTTGCCCTTTGTGTTCCAGGGCCGCGATATCTCTTTCGAACAGCCCGCAGCCCTGGCAGGCATCGGCCCTTGCGGGCCCCTGCCTATTTGCGGACATCTCTTTGAGGCGCGCGTGGAACACGAACGCGCCGTCAACACGGCCTGTCGTCAAAAGACGGACGGACGGCGAGCTAGCCCATTACTCTCCGTCCACAGGTCCGCGTCTACGGTGGCCGGAAGCCACCACGTGACCCCCGACGCCCGAGGCGTCTCCCGCGGCGGCTGGGACGAGAGGTTCTCTCCCTCTCTCGCTCCGCCACCTCCTTCGCTAGCATGACTGCTTCGCAGAAGGAGGTGACGGCGTCCCATTCCCTTTCGCATCAAAAACCCTCTTAATATTAAGACTAAATAAAGTTACAATGATGTTTATCTTCAGATCAACCGCACATTGTTCGAGGATTAAGTTTGGCAAAACATTACTTTGCATTTAATAATTAAATGGTTAGAGATTCTTATCCTAACATTACAAACATACTCTTATGATGAGGACAGAGGTGTCCTACAAGAGAGGAACCAAAACTTAAGAACACCTCGTACTCCTTGCTTCGGCGACGTTCGTACATCGCGCGAATTTCCGAGTATCGTATAGGCATAAACCTAACGTTTTCAAAAGACATTCCTTGAAAATTCGGTATACATAATGATGTCCTTATAGAGTATGCCCGGACCGTACATCAACTGGCATCGGGCTTATTAATAAGTCTCTTTTCACTCATTCTCTCAACATGACCAAAGCCAAGCTTACCAAAGCTAATTTATCCAAAACATTATACCACAAAAATGGCTAAAACATTCCGGAGCCTGAAAGACCTTGCTCTCAAAAGATTCCAAAGTAAAGGTCGGATAGAAGAAATGTATAAATATAATACAGTTCCAAAAAATATATTGCGGCTACATGTCAAAGGGATTATTTATTGAGGCCCGCAGATGTTGAGCTAGTTTGACGACTATTGATTGGTTCCCGGGCCCCCGTAATAAGGGGACGGAGCAATTAGAATTACAGAATTAGGATTAAACGGATCGGGGGAGATAAAGAAAACAACTTTAATTTTGAATGAAGAAAATTCCTTAGGACTCGAATAATGCTCCTCATTTTCTTTAGAAATTAAAAGAAAAATGTGGCGAGCATAAATCTTTATGAGCCATTCTATTTTATTATTCTGAGCAATTGAAAAAAGCAGTAATGTGCTTACTTCGCTCGTTCTGAGTGCGGTTATTACTTTCAAGTGTTAATGGCTTGTTGCAGTATTTATTATTTGCGTAAGTGGCAGTTCTATTATTAAAGTCTAGTACTATAAAATTGTCAATAACAAAAGCATGGACAGTTTCCTCTTGTATCAAGTTGATGTCTCCTTCAAACTTGTTTACTTAGGTCTACTACGATTATACGTAGGTAGCTCAAATCACTGCCTAAGACGAAGGTACTGACAGTGAGGTGATACACAAAACGTCAGATCTGACAGACCAGCTTCAAATGTAACGAAGTACAGTTATGGGTGAAGACAACACAGTCAACAGCAAATGGCTGAGAAATACTGTAGGCATATTTGATGACTTACTTCCTTTTCTGTTAAAACCTGTACTATGGTAAACGGTGAGAAACTTACCAAATGGTAGTGAGAATTTAACACCTTTTCATTAGGCATAATTCAAAAACTGAACAATTAAGCAATTATAATGATTAAATCGGTATAATTATACGTAATTATGGCTCTGAAATACCTAAAACATCGGAAAATTTCGGTGAATAAAATCGTGTAAAAGCGGAGTAGGTACATAGGCCACAATAATTTAAAAAACGAGCTGTGGAAGTATATTCTGGTGTTAAATAAAAAACAAGAATCATCAACATCATTAAGCAGGAATTGCATTATTCCTGATTCAAGATATAAAGCAACTCACAATCATACACGTACGAAAACTTCAAAACTAAATTAGTTTTTCCAATTTACTTCTGCGATTTGTCTGAAAACTTCATTATAACATTGCTTTTGTGATAAAAGATATGGCGAAACCAATTTATGGTTCTGAACTTCGTGTAATCCAAAGTCGTAAATTCTATGTATTTTTTTAGGTGGAAGAAAAAGGGTGAGGTCATAAAAAGAAAAAGTTTGTGAAGAACATTACGTTCTTTTTAATCACTTTCGTTATGAAGTTTAATTAAGTAAAAACGAAGAGATATATCCGTTTTATTCTTCTGTATTGTATTAAGCTGCTACCGTTTATTTTTATTGCTGTGTACCGTACGAACTCAGTACATATGCTACTGTATACAAGGTATGTAATTGAAAATATTATTTTTATTACACGGTGAGGTCGTAATGGATTCAGGTACCTGGTTAGTATTAAGTATTATCGTTTTATTGATTTAAAGGCCATTATAATAGCCAGTTCCAGTTTAAAAGCAATTTTACATTTTTATAAAATGGCTTTAAAGACTGTATATTTCTTCCTTCAGGCAGAATTTCTGTGTTGTCGAGGAAATCACAGGCACTAGGACATTTAAAATTTATGGCAACGGTAAACCCTTTTAGTGTAGTGCTGCATATGCCTTTTGGTGGAGGTATCGACTTCTTGACCATTTTCAATTAGGAAAGTTTGCAGTACCTACGCCCTGGTTTGATTTTGTTAATAAAGCATTAATATTAGATTAATAAATATGTTATTCTCAGTTGATCCATATCAGTCGTAACAATTCAAGGAAATATCAAGATAAAAATAGCATTCATCTAGGGATTCCCAAAATTCTCAGACTATAGCAAAAATTCGCAATCATAAAATTATTTACATACGTGAAAGCATTACGTCTGTAATGTAACGAGTTCCAGAAAAGTGTCGTAGACTTAAAGAAAATGGTGGAACACCTTTTCTTTTCTCTCATATTTAGGTACATGCGAAAATTTCATTTTATTTTATATCCATTACTAAAGATAAGTTTTTATTTTAGATGTGAATGCGTAGTCTGTGTTCTAGTTACGTACAATGGAATATTCAAATTTGGGGCGAAGCCAAAGAGCTTTGAACGTTACATGGTGGAGCGATCATGGAATATAAGGACTGTTTAGACGCATCACGGTGCTTCATTGCAACCACACTTTAGCAGGCTTGTTTGTAAAAAAAATATTGTTAATTTACTCAAATACAGTTTATCAATAGTCTTGGCAGTGGAAGTATAAAAATTGTTACTACAACACTTCAAGAACACTGCTTTTTCTTACTATCAAGGATCTCCAGTACAGCAGAAACACAATAACTTTTCCACAGATTCCTTCAGAAAAACAACTTTGCTAACACTAGTATTTCCCCAGTGTAGTAGGTAAGTTTGCGTGCGTAAATCTAGCTTACACAAACATAGACGGAACAACTATCTGTAGACAGAACAAATATTTGAAACAGTGAAGCTAACTGTTCAGCTGCTGCGTCATTCGGGCTGTTAGCCAGTTTGTGGCAGATTTACTAATTTAAACGTATTTACCACCACCCTGCTTCGGAAACTCTTATTGGTTTGATTGCCAGCATCCCTAGAATGGACGACCCACGTAAATGTTACGTAAATTGGAACGTTTTTAAAATTGAAAATACTAGTTTTGCACATAATATTTACTTAATTTTGTGAGTTTGTTCATATCTTAAAGTGATACTAATTGAGCTTGTCGCAAAATGGTCGAAAATGAGTTACATTTACATCACGCGTTCGTGCTACAGTTTTGGTTTGCCACCTCGTTCGAAGTTCAAACGCGGTTTGAACAGGCCCTTACACGCAGGCAGATTCCATGATACAACCACTTTATTCGCTCGATTTCGAATAATTCGTGATTCCAGCTTTGTGATTGGTTAGGCTCTCTGTCTGAATCTGGGTGGAATAGATGTGTGCAAATCAATGCTATAATATGTAAGACGGGCTTGCCGCACAAACGATCGTCTCTGCCGTTGATAGATTCGTAATGGATTATGGAAAGTTATGGTAAAGAGAGGCAGTGTACATTTGGGTGAAATGGAATTTGTTACCATGAAATTGTTAGAACAAATATACGGTATTGTTCTGTTGTAAGATGAATACGGGTTTTGGGAATATTAGGAGCAGACACGATGTCAGCTAATGACAGTTTTGTGTTACGTAAACGGTAGTTTTTAAAGTTGGCTAACAGGATAAAGGATACTCTCCTTCGATAATAGCATATCAGGGTACCCTGCTACATCCAGATTTTGAACGGTAGACTTTGGGATTCTTCATCATTTGCCAACCGACATAAGCCTCTTCAATTGCACGCCCCTTAACTTGATTCTCAGTAACTCGCATCTAGTTGCTACCAGCCGCCTTGCGAAGATCGTCGATCCACCTAGCCTGATGGCGTCCCACCTTACGCTTGCCGATTCGCCTCTCACTCATTGACCCTTCTACCAACAGCACAAAAATTGCTTCAAAGCGTAGGTTTTACCAGATGTAAGAACGCGGAAGAAACGAAAGAAACAAATAAGATGATAGTACACGTGGCGTTCCGTAGTTTCTTGCTCCTATGGAAATAGTCATGAGTTTGAACAATTTCCTCGCTACCAATTTGGAAAGTCCTTTGTTAAACCAACACTTGATAAGGTAAAGGAACGGATTGCGCATTTACTAAAGAGCTTCGTGAACAGTTGAATAAACTTAACCAAAGGGATATGAAATAGAGTTTGTTAGGCTTCAACGGTCACACTGAGCAAATTCTGTATTCGTCAATCCTCGTTGGGACGAGGATGGTGACTACGGAAAAAAATCTTATAATGAGAAGTAAAAATAACTCTGTCTACCAGAAGACGATTCTGAATCTTGTAGAGGTTTTCTCTGTCTTCTTCTTCTCTTTTGTAAATAGACTGATGTTTTCTGCTGCTTCCTTGATTTGTGTTTTTGACAAAAGTAAATAAAAACCCAAAATTATAGGATCGCGAAACGTGAATCTTATACAGGAACATCGCGATATGAACTGTTATACTGCAAACTTATATGGATCTAGTATAATCATGATCAAGCCCATTAAAAACCAGCCAGCATGCAGTATATAATAAAGTTTTTTTTTTTTTAAATAACCTCCGAAAAATGTCATCCCTGGGGGGTGTAGCATCATATAACCTACCTATTGAATCCATGGAAAAAGATTTTTTCACGATTCCTGGTTTTCTCAAAAACTTGTCTCTTTCGTTTCGTTTAAATGTCAAAATTAATAGAAAAGAATTTGAAAAAGAAAAAACGAAGAAAAAAAAAATTGAAAAATAACTTTGAAGAATTGGTATAAGTGTGTTAAAGTTAGTAGTGTCGTAGTATTAGTTGTAGTTTAGTAGTGTATTAGTAGTTGTGTTAGTGTGTGTGTTTGTTAGTTGTGTATGAAAATTTTAATCAACTACTTCCTAAACAATAGTTCCCATAACTCACGACGCACAATTTTATAAGCTCTGGCCGAAGCCATCTATTTCTTTTATGACTAGCCTCGTCGTTTCTGAGATAATCAGGTGTAACACATAAATAATGGAGTGGCAATAAAGCCGTTCTATAAACGTGAAATATCGCCTTCTTATTTGCTTCTGTTTAGCATTATATCATCTAAAGTTCGGGCCGAAGCCTCAGGCGGATCCTGAACGGCTGAAAGGCTGAATGGCTGAATTGATTCACTGTGTGCGAACCTATTGTATTTATTCTCTAGTATCTGCCTGCAACGGCTAATTACGAATGTTGAGATGAATGGGTCTTTGGATGGGACGATGCTCGTTTGTTTCGGAACTAGTATTTTGAAGTGTTTGAAACCAGTATTGTTCTGTTGAGAAAGATGATAGGGCTATTCATATGGCTTATCTCTCTCATACAGAATTAATACGTCATACGGCTTCGGGAATAAATCGAATGTACATATTATGTAATTCGAAGATATTATTTTTACTGAAAACTATTTTGGTCGATAGTATTATAAAGAGGAGAATATTTTAACTTCCACCCCCATATTTTCCTAACTTAATTTATCAGCCCCAGGCTGATTACATTATTTTTCTTACTTTGATCTAACCATAAACATGTAGGTGTAAGAAAATATATAGGTCGCTGAAACTTAAATATTAAAGTACACGATGTATCATAAACCAAAGATATTCTAGACCCAAATCTAACACATTTCTATTTATATTTTCAAATACTAGTTTCTTAGCCATATACGCGTAGATTTCAGGTGAAATATGCGCGATTTCTATCATATTATTTTCGCCGCAATTCTAAAGTAGATTTAGGGAGAGAGCACCTACCGCTGGCTACACAATAGATAACGCCGCGTGAAATTTCAATTGTATACTATTTTGTTGTAGACTGATGTATGTTGAGGTATTTTTGTAGAACAGAAAATAGATACGCGAACGGAGTAACGTGTTTTTGATTAATTTGAGTATTTTTTTGTGAAAAATGTAAAAACGAAAAATACAACTGTAGACTACAGTTTATAATTTCGTTTTTAGGGTTCCGTACCCAACGGGACCCTATTACTAAGCCTCCGCTGTCCGTCCGTCTGTCTGTCAGTGGGCTGTAACTCGTGAACCGTAATAGCTAGACAGTTGAAATTTTAACAGCATGTCTATTTCTTTTGCCGCTATAACAACAAATAATAAAAATCTTTAAATTTTAAGGGGGTTCGTACTACGATGGTATGGAACCCTTCATGCGCGAGTCCGACTCGCACTTGGCCGGTTTGTTTTTTGTAACATATCACACCAGAAGTCATCGCCTTTATCGTTTTTCGCCTTTTTGTATTATATCATATATATGTTAGTCTGTAAGGTATCCAAAGGCCAAAGTAGCCTGAAAATAAATGTATGTTGTCGTTGTTGTTTAGAAATGCTACTGAACCAATCGGGTCGTTGAAAAGCAAAGGTAGATATTGAATGATCCTTCCAGTGTCATTTTTACACGAGAAGTGAACAGAACCTGTTGGAAGTACTATTAATAAAAACGAATCCTCGCAAGTAGGAGAAATCATAATACAAGAAAAAGAACAATGAATAAGTTTATCAAACGCTGTATTAAACCCTCCGTCACGGAGCCGGCTGCCAAAAGAGAAACACTACAGCCAAAAAGCCTTCAATACAAAAAAGTATTTTTAACGCAACAAAAAAGAAACATTTCTTTTGTTCGTCATGAATTGCTAAAACCATAATCCTTCTTCTCAAGATTCTGAGTAAAAATGGCCTTTTAACGTTCTTAAGATGCAAATAAGATGCAAAAACGTCAGCATCTATTGTGTTGATTTGTATAGCAGATGGTACTTCATCCAGCTTCCGACAGATCTTACCAGAAAGGAGACTTAAAGTACCTTGTCCAGGACACATTAAAATTAAATGAGGCATTCTTCGTAGGACTTAAGACACGTCGCGACGACGAGTTTATTTTAAGAGCTTCATTTCCACGTTTACTATGTTCCAAGTATCTTGTGAAGTGTCAAAACAGCTACGAACGTGTTCATAATAGGTGAGGAAATCTTAGGAAGAAGCAAGCTGTTCTGAAAATACATCGCTGTGTTTTTGTAGACAAGACAAAAGACAGAGGTACAGTGTAAACATATCAATGCTATGTCCTGTCTGTACATTAGATAGACGTATTTTTTGAGTATGTTTTTGATCCACGACCTCGACAGGTAGATCAGAGGGCCTAGAGAATGGCATATTTTTTTTCAATTTTGAGAAGACGCTTTGAAGTATATCGGAATAATTAGTTTATGTTACTTTTACATAAAAAATTAACGTTAGTTGATCATCATGGTTTATTCTTTTCAGACCCATTCGAACAAACGAAAAGAAGACATTTCTCGCAGCATATTAATCGACAATTTACACCTCATTGTCGGGGTCTCAAACCATTCCACACCCAATTTAAGCAAAAGCTTTCTTAACGATGTAGGTACTACAGTTTAAGCTTCCTTTTAAAGTCACGTTAATCTGTTTAAGGCGACGTCACTCGCTTTGCTCACATTGTCTGACTTTACGCAGAGTTCGCCTGATTTTGTTCAGAATGGCGGAGAATGGGCCCGTGTCCGCTTGTCGCCTTATATCTACTCCAAGGCGAGCTTCCAAAACTTCGTATCTACCCTGGCAATCTGCCAACACCGACTCCACTTCCCCGGCAATCACAACTTAACATGAAATTTCAATTTTTATGCTGGTTAGCACTCGAGAGAAAAAATCCTCGGATTCATTTTGTGCCTCAGAAAACATGTAAGTGATGTAAAGAGCGTGCTTTTTGCGTTCAGTTTTTTAATGAATGAGGGTAGCGGTTTTTTGTCCTTTTTGTAACAATGAAACGAATATGTGGAGCGTGATTTTCTATTCTACTCTGTGCGTAGAATGAAGTTTTATCTTTTCTCTTTGATCTAATTTTGCATGGACACATAATACATATATGATTTCTCTCAACGTTTAACTTCATCAATTAAAACACAAACTTTAACTGATACCGATACTGTTAGCCTGCGTCATTCCACTTCTGGGAAAAGACTCTCCCCATAACTTCCAGTTGTTTCGATCCAGGGTCAATACTTTAACTGGCCTAGACAATAAAATGCCTCTATGTACTTTTCTCGGATTTTTGAAATAAAAAATATCTGATTTACGGGAAACAATAGTTCAACGCATCTCATATTAATCATCTCTTACATTTTAATCATCTCTTCATATTAATCATCTCTTACATATTATTCATCATCATATTAATCATCTCTTACAAACGTACGAGACTACCAAAACATTCGTCAAACTAGATTCAGCACGTGCAAATCACGATGATTGCGTTCTGTCGCGAGCTCACGTCACACGGAGGTGACTAGGTTATCGGAGCTTCATACAAATGACGTTAGTCGTGACCGTCTCCCCCGTGACACATCGGAAATGTTGCGACGAATTTCCTTCACGGCATACTATGATTCGATTTATGGTGAATAGGCAAAATATGGTGATGGTGAATGGATTCTTGAAGACGATTTTGGATATCAGTGTCTCGAAAAATCTATTTCGTCTGAAACGGCTGGTATATAGTGAGCTAAGGTTTGTGAGCACAGAATTAATTGTAAATTCAAAGTGTTACAGGGTCAGTTACCAACTTTTACGTGGGCCGTTGGTCTAGTGGTCATAAGCTATACTGCTGTTTCCAGATTCGATCCCCAGGTTGGGCAAAATACCACTTGCCCCATAAGACATAAGACTTAAACATTACTGGCATAATGTAGGTGTATCCAAACCTTCGGGAATTGCAATTATAACTCTTACTTAAATAACATAAGCAAGAGTTTGCAATTAACCTACATTTCTGTATTTTAATAAACGGAAATTGGTTTCTATGAATAACAGCCATTCAACCATAACGCTACCCAATATTAAAATACCAAAAAAAAAAAATCCGTCTAACTTGGCTGATGTTGACGTCTACGTTTTGGATATGACTAGTTTGTGACGTAGCCAAGTTCCGTCGTGTGGAAAACTTATGAATATAAAGCTCACAAAGCTCCACGCATCAAGGACATGGTCGGAAATCATTCTATTCAGGAAGGGACACGCCATTATGAGACCTCAAGTTCAATGACCGACTAAGCACTGGCATTTGGCAATGGTTGTATCAAAGACCATTACAAAGGCGTTAATTAGGTTCAGAGTGATTTTGGACAGCCTAACGCGTTCTTTAATGCTGTCGTACATTTTCTTTGTTGGCGTGGTTTGGTTGAGAACAACTCTTGATTTGGAAAAAATGTTTAACAAGTCACTAGTTGACAAGATTGGTAAAGATGGCCAGTGAAGATGACATATTAAAGCATGTTTATTTATTTAACATTTCAAGCACAAATTACAGAGGCGCACTTGATGCCATAGACATTTTCTACCAGTCAACCTTTGGCGTCGTTTGTCTTTTTTTGGAGTGTTAGTTATGACTAAAAACGTGGCAACTGTAATACAATCCTCTTCTTTTAATGTAACTTCCATTTGAAGGATAAAAAGGTCCCTCTTCTATTTACTTAATGCCAAGTGACAAAAGTATCAAAACTTTTTTTTTACGTGGCATCATTTAATTTGTTTTTAGAGTCAGCATTGCTGTACCAGTCTGACGCTCAAAGTCATCGATGTGGTTAGTTCATAGTCTTTTTTTTGTTTTTTTTTCGGTTGGCAAAACATGAAATGACTCCTCTCGCTCTGGGCAGTGCGGAAGGGAGTATCAGACTTGTCTAAAACCCATCCATGTTCCTTCCTTGCCCTTTGTGAAAAAAATCTCTCAGACATGTTGGTTTCCTCACTAAGTTTTCCTTCACCGAATCAAGTGATAATTATATGTGCGTACACATGGATCCGAAAAATCAGAGCTGCGTGTCTTGGGTTCGAACTCGAGACCTATGACTTGGCAGTCCGACGGTTACACCACTAGGCTATCACTGCTATACTTCTGTCGCTGCTGAACTGATATTTATTTGTTGGAGCACGTGTAAGGCAGGTTGTCTGTTTGCCTAGCTATTACTAACAAAAGCAACAGTGGTTATCGACTACCGTAGAGGCACATAATTATGTTAGTTCTAGTTATGTCACCCGGTCGCACCTTACACACATGAAAACTGATATTATATACAAGGTGGATTCCACGCCGACGACGCAAAAACGGTTCTTAACCCTCCCACATAGATTTTTATAATATAGTTATTGAAAAAACATAGCTGTTCCGTACATTTTGACCGTGAAGGTATTGCACTTTTGTACGAAACCGCAGATTTCTTTTTTAATTCCCGATGAAAAATTTCTATATTTGTATCAGAATGATGTACCAAATACGTGGTAACTGTTTTTGTGTCTACGTTTAGTATACGCATGACACGTTTGCACTAACAGTTAGTTACACCTGAATTTGTGCCTAAATATTGCAATCAAATTTGTACTCTCGGCTCTAAGCTGACCGTTCATAATTCTATTCCATTGATATCGATTACGGCTAAAGTTGACTAATACGAGCTTCGTTCGTGATACTAAAGTCTAACTACTCAAACTATGAATCCGTTTACTCTTATAATTACTGTAATAGAGCATAATTGGGGTAATTATCGCCAGCCTATTAATTATAAATAAATACACCAGTTGTATTATTGTTTAAAGAGGTAAAGTAAGTTGCTTTTCTTTGCAAGGCCTATTATAGAAAGTTTTCTAACATAAAAAGTCAATTAAACTTTTGGCCGACCTTTAAATTGACTATGAATGAACTCAGTGTTTGCCTTCAAACTGGTAACATTCGTAGAATAATGTTTTGTACATAAATATTTTAAGTAATCAGGCTCAAAGCCTTTGTAAAGCAGTTTTGGCGATGGTTTTAGATATACTTAAAACAAAATATAAATGAACATATTATTATAACAAAAATTCGCAAAATTCGTACTCCCGAGCCACAAGATACAAACGATGCTTAGTTTGTGGTTCACCGATGATATATAACACAACGAATACTCGCATTCACGCAAATTTAAATATTTCTTGACATTAGCAAAATTAAGGCGAAGTGCTTAATATTTTGCGAATATGAATTTCAGAAAAAGTAAGTAGTAGTCTGTTTTTGTTTACTATTTTATCGAAAGCACTTGACGAGAGGCAAACAAACAGCCATCGGCTTTCTTCGAATCAACTCAACATTAAAAACTCTAGTTTCTTTTTAGTTTTAATGTAATTTAGTTGTTAAAATTTTCGCATCAGTTGTAAACGAATTAAAATAAAATAGATGCTTGCTAATTAGACCAGGGTAGAAGAATTTGAAATGTATAAAATATATATGAAAATCGGCCAAAAGTTAGTTATTAAAAATATATTTTTTAATATATTTATACATTTTTTATAGATTTTTAATATATTTAAAATATATTTTTTATACATTTTGTCATTTATTTTTTTATATTATTTTTAATGGGGGTATACCTACTCACGATAAAATTGTGAAGGCATTATTAATTCGATTTTGTCTTTTCAGATTATCAGTATGGATGAATCTGTTTTGCATTTTCTGAGAAGATTTACTATAGTAACATATATATATATTTTTTCACCATCGGGAAGTAGAGATTTTAACGAACAGAAAACATACCAACTTTTTGAAAAAAACTGATATTTTGACGGGTGAATTTTCGATTGAAAATTAAGGTGCTTTTTCGATATTAATTCAAAATAAGGTGAAAAAATAAATATTTCTAATCAAATAAGTTACAGCGTATTTGGGACATAAAAAGGTAAGTTTTCACCAAATTTCGTGAAAAGAAAAACAAAATTGTAAAAGATAAAAATAAAAAACCAAAAACTTGGTTTTTTGAATATTTCACATAAATTTTGAGGTTATGTGAAAAAAGTGTAAGTACAAAAGTTTTAGATCTTTTTATTACCTACAACTTTGCCATTTGAATTTTTTCCATAGGACTTTTAGTTTTGCCGGAAATCGAGAAAAACCGTTTTTTGCCCTTAAAAACTCACCCCCATCCCCTTCCCGACCTCAGATCGCCCGTAAATTATTTTTCCTTTCATTTTTATAATATTCTCCTCCTTTTCTAATGGGTTTCATCCTACTATTATTTTTTTTCGTTTTAAAAATTATCGACCCTGGTCTAAATGTTCACCTGGTGATTTCCATTTTCTTCGGTCCAGGGACCTCTGTCTATGGGGTCTGTGGACCATTGGTTTTTGTTCCCATCCCGCCATCTTTTACGTGGTGCGCCGTCTCAACTGAAAATGAATAAAAATACCTGTATTTCAGCTTTTATTATTTTTGTTAGGGTACACAATCTCCCACAACCTAACCTAAACAACTCCTAAAGGGTTAGACAGAAGTGTCCTAAATAGTCCACCCACTTTTCGCCAGTTATGTTTATATTCCATGTAATAGGAGCCTACTGAGAAATTCGTGATGAAAATAAATAATGTTTTACATAAAATAAATTATAAACAACAAGAACTTCGTTAAGGTAATGAGCAGGTCAATCATGTAACGGGGTAATTCATTTTATTACGCAGTATTAAGTGCACTTCTATTTAATTACGTGTCAGTGATATTAATTGTTTATTATCACCAGTGAATGACAGCCCATTTTGAGGGTAGTATTCACATAATAAATTCATTTTGTAATAACTACATAAGTAAGTAATGCCGTTATCGTTTACTAAAACTAATATTATTAACTATTGTACAATTTTGCTACAGAATGTTTCTAAATTGCATGCGACCTACTCTTATATTATAAATTTTAATTAATGTATTCACACAAACTTTCCGGAATAAATTCACATTTTTTTTTTAATACCGGTTCAAAAACCGTAGCGCTCTTTTTTTGATAGCCTACATTGTGTCCCACTGCTGGGCAAAGGTCCCCCCTTTGTCCCTCCAAACCTCTCTGTTCTGTGTAATTTCTGGCCACGCTTGCCCCGCGAACGTGATCAGACCACAGGTCACACCACCTTCGTTGCGCACTTAGTTTAGAAAAAAATACTAATTTATAATATCGCGAAAAGTAGTTTTGGTATTCTTATTAGTCGTTTATAAAATATAGATGTCGACTCAACATGAAAACTTTAATTGGGTAAACAAAATTAAGTATAATTACTAAATTAGCAACAACTTATTCGTAAGCCGAACGGTGTCATCATAATGTTTATCATGAAAATAATAATAATTGACACTACGTTTACCCTTGTACCCTAATCTACTCCTGTAAAAAATGTACGTAAATACGGAGGGTATTTTTACATATTTCCATATGTCCTAACAAGTTAGCAATTGGCTCGCCTGTAATAATAAGCTTCCATGATAACATTTTATTACTTTTAAAAATCCTTTTTATTTTTTGTAAAGTTTAGGTAAGGTTAGCGACTCCATTCTTTGCCCCGACTACAATAAAATGTACAAGGACTTACAAAATACCTTATCTTAAATGAAACCTTTTTACTTTAACTTCTTGAGCACACTCAATCATCTTACGTTAATTGGTATCGAATTCTAATTCATTCTAAGAGCTTAATTTATTGGAATTATAACTTAGTAAATTTTATAGAAATAACGCCCACTTACTTTATTTATTTACCAATAATAAATTAATTAGTGTTAAGTTATTGTCTGAAGCGTCGATTACGAATCGATCTATGGTCTTTTTTTTGGGAGCAGTGCAGCATTTGCGGCAGTCCATACTTACTAAGAGTAAGTTTTGGGTTCGAATCCAGGCAGGCGCATTAATTTGTGTAATTATTTCATCACCACTGCTTTCAAAACGGTGAAGGATAACATCGTGAGGAAACCAGCATGTCCTAGAAACTTCGTAGACATGTGACATCTACCAACCCGCACTGGGGTTGCGTGGTGGATTATAGCCAATTCCCTCTCTTAAAGAGGAGGCCTGTGGCTTATATAGGCTGATTATGCTGCATGCAAAGTTTACATATTCGGCGAGTTTGTTTTGTCTCATAATCGACGCAAATGCGTCATAAAATCTTATTTACTGTAAAAAAGCAAAATAATTCATGATGTAATAAAAACTGTTGATGCATATAAGTTCACTTGGTATAATTGACATTCGGCCTCACATTACTTTTAATGGCTTGATAAACTCAGAAATAATTCTAAAGGTCAGGTGCACGAATGATTGCGAAGACGATTTAGTCCAAATAAATAAATGGACAATCTGAAACACAACAAGCGAATAAGTATCTCTTTGTTAGAAAAAAGATTTTACAGAATACAATTGTATCGTCACTCGGTTCAGTAGTTTTCCAATTGCCGAACAAAACAGGTCCACTAATCGGATATTTTGGGCTGTAGTCTAAAAAATATCGCTAAATTGAAAGAATAGATTTTTTTCTTTTTTTGTTATTCGGCTTTTTCGGGTTGTGGTACTCGATAAATAAACTGTGAAGCCAAATAAATATATGGTTAGAATTAATGTCTGTATTTTTTTCTGACTAGAATGTTTGGTTACATCATCTGCCTAGCCAACATCATTGGTCGGCTTCCAGTCTTACCGAGTTATTCCAATCGGATACCCTGTAATTGATACCCTGGGAGATCCGTGTACCTAATGCAGCTTAATACCAGTATTTTACATGGAGCGACTACCTACTACCCAGTTAGGACTGGGTAATACAGTACCCCTTGGTAAGACTGGTTCTCATACTTTCGGGCCACTGACTACCTCTAACGACTGTGAAAGATGACAGCCGTAACCAATGGCTTAACGTGCTTCCCGAGGTATAGAGGAAACTCGGTACGTAGTGAGTCCCCATACACGGACTAGCCTAGGTAAGCGCCGCTTAACCTAAAGATCGACCCGAGCGGCTGTTATTGTCTAGCCACGAACTCCTAGAATGTTTGGGTTCAATATGTGAGTGTTCCTAGTACAAAATTTGGTCATGATTCTATTGATATCGCAGATGAATTTTCTAATCAGTTATTTTACAAAACCGTTAGTTGTTTAAAAACTGCTAACTAAGCAATTCATAAGCGACGTTGATATTGTTAGGGATCAACTGAACTAATGTGAAACGATTGATATCACTGTTAAACGGAACAAAAAGAAAGAGATAGAAGTAGCTATAGCTACTGCAGAGCTGACAAACAAAGTAGTACAAAAAAAGAAAAATATTCCTGCGTGCCATCTGCACCTGTATAAAAGATTTAGTACAAACTAATTTGACAGTTACTATTTTTTTCTTTTGATAAATATGCCAGTAAATGAAACAATACGTGCATGTTGAATAATTTAGTACGATACAAAATTGAAAAACACAGTCATAATTCCACATTAAACCTAAATTAGAATACAATTACGACCATACAAAATTACCAATGTAACATAATGCAAGTGATCGCTTAACTTTATTGGTAGTACAATACGCAATTGCAATAGTATAATCCCATTATCCGAATGTGTTCGCCAGCAATGGATATAGAATACAAATGGTCAGTCGGATGATGTAGGCTTAGGACGTGATTCATGCTACCGGGCCACGGATTGAATTAGTGTTGCATTTTTATTTCATTCATCAGACCCAAATATTTTTATCGCAAATATTTATGGCAGGGTTGGGCACATAAATTGACAAGATTTTGTTTGTGTTATCGAAACAAAACAATGATATTTTATTTTAGTGTTAGATATGCGTTATGTTTATTGAAATGGGTGATTCAGTGTGCTAGATTTTACATAAATAATTTGATTACTTACTTAGAATATATCTTCTTCATATCTGGGTATTTAAAAGTATGTAACTAGATATTATTCAAAAATAGTTGTAGAAATAATGAAACCAATTATTCTTGTTTTTTATAAATAGCTTTCCAATTCAAAAACATTATATACGTAAAATTTTTGGGCTTAAAATATTTTGTGTGATGATATTCTAAAAATTTGTTAAATAATCCAACTCTTGTGTTTTAATGTAACTATTGAATTCAAAGTGCTTTTCGATATCACGTTTAAGATAAAGCACATTAAAGTGTTAGAATACCATAAATACCTGTGGATGAATTGCGGCACACATAGTAAGTTAAAATTCTAGTGTCCTTCTATTTGGTAATACAACTACCTCAATTGTGTTAAATTACTCGGCTGAGCTGATATTTGTTTTACTTATGAGTTGCCTCCAGCCATAAATACCTACGTGGTATTTTGTATTTTTTTTTAAAGCGGCGTTCTTAGCAACAGTGTTTATAATAATGAAACTGCCACTTGATATTCATTATGAACCGCTTACCGAGCCTGTATATACTCTTCATTCACTACCCTTCTAATCCTTAATTTTATTTCATATTAGTATTATTCTATGAAAACATACAACGACAAAGTCAACCTATTTCTTTAAAGTAGGCTTTTAAAAAACACTTTTTAACAAAGGGAATAGAATTGATAGTACATTAACACAAAAGCATCGGCAGACGCAGTCCACTAGTTAAAAAAAAATCTGAAATACTCATGCTATTGAGTATCAAGCTCCAGGTGTGCTGCTGGTGGTCTTGAATGAATAAAACTACTTGAACGTAATGACTGACTGTATTTCTTGGGTAATTTCTAGACAACCGATATATGTGCGCACGCGCAATGACGGCGAGTAAGCGAGTGAGAGGTGGCGGGGAGTCCGCGATCGCGGTGCGGTGTGTGGCCCGATGTGACGTCAGGAATACATGCTTTAGGCCTTCCCTTGGTATTATTTCGGCAAGCTCATTTTAACCTGGTGTATGTTCGTGCAAGCCCACACTGAAACCCTTCACTCACTCCAAGATTTGAACAAAATATTGATATCAAATCTCGGTTCGTTACAGACTTCCAAGTTATTAATGCCTAATGAAAACAGAAGGATATGGAGTCGTTAAATAATAATAACTTTAAGATTGCCAAAGTTACTTGGGGAATTTATTTATACGTTCGAACTTACTGCATAGCAAGTAATATATATGTGCGCTTAGAATTTTACGATCGGGGAAATTACTTCGCGAATATTGTTCACGTCATTTCGCGATATTAGAACTCTAGCAGTTGACACCCGGGTATATAATATCTTTACTCATTTACATCAAATGTTATAAACGTTAGATTTTATGCGAGTCTTACGGGATGCCTTGAACAATTCTATGTTATCGTGAATGTGTTCCTATACTAAACTAGTGTTTTCAAACGACTACTAAAATTTAGGGGCATACTTATACTGGACATTAGGCCGTGCTATGATATAGCCATTATATGTTGGGCCCACATAATAGATAAAGAGGGAATTGGGTGATTCTGAGGCTATAAAGTGTGGTCGTTTCTTCGAAGCAATACATTTTAGGTGTAATTTTCAGTGTGCGTGAGGTTGAATGGATCGTTGGCTTGTTTTGTTACATCGATATATCCAATTTGTGGCTTACTGTTCCCTTCTATATGTAATATTAGACCCATACTATTTGCAAGGCTATTCGTGTTTGGAATAATTTACTTACATTTCTCTTGATGCACTGTCAGGAGATACGTTAGATATGCATGCATCTGTGTGTGAAATGTGTCCAAAATCAGAACTAAAACCTTGTCTTTTCAATTTCTAATATTTTCACGACAAAACACAAATCCTTACCAACAACACCCTCCTGTCAACGCCAATCAAGCGGCAAAAGATCCTTGTACATAGTATGGTAATATTCATCAATTCATTCACCGACACCATCACACATCACGCCTGCAAATTGACAGTACGCTGACGCAACACCCTAAAATCGTTCATTTTAACGACCAATGGGGCTCCGTGTTCATAACGGTAGTCTGAAATGTATGCCTAACATCTCATATTTGCTTGGGTATGAAAATTCCTGCGAATGAGTTCTAAACGATCCAGTTCGTCGTATTTCCTATGCGCGTAATGGTCGTTTCACGCATAATGTGAACGAGCCAATCATTCACGGATGACCTATTTCCATACTCAATAATAATAAGGATGTTATAGCGGTGTTGATGAAATGCTCATTTTCTTAACTGGTTATGTAAAATTTGATGGAGAGCGTAATGTGTTCGGGAGAGGGATTTGCTAAAACGGTATTTTACGCTCGGGTCTAAATCAGTCTTTATGTTTTTATGCACATATGAATTCTTAGGATATAAATAAAGTGGGACGAGGGCAGGAAGATGATGACGAAGATGACTTCTTAGGTTTCGAAATGAGGAAGCTATCAGCATAATTATATAAATTGGAATTTAAGATTTGATGACTACATTTGAATTAAACGAATCTAAATCGAAAGAAAAAGTAGCGAAGTTTGGGAAAAATTAAATCCTTGTTGTCCCAATGACAGAAGAAAACAAACATTAGTTGTCAATGGAGTTACTGTAAATTTTTATTAATTAATGAGCATGAGGTCCTGTTCGATTCCCGGGTCGGGCAAACTTTTGTTGAATTTTTCCATCTGGAATTTCTCAGTAGCAGTTGGAGCAGTACGGAGTCCGGATTTGTGCTCGGTTGATGGCAATGGGCTCGCCCCCTATTACATGGGACTTAAACATAGTGTGGCTGTCCTATTAGGTGCACCTCTGCCTTACCATTAGGGGATTACAGGCGTGGTGTTATGTTTTGTTATTTCTGTTTTCCCAAACTTCACTACGCGACCATTATTCCAAATCAACGCGATAGTTGCAAGATAATATTCAAAATGATTTTCAATTTAAATAAAGTATTAATAGGTCGTTTAATCCATTTAAAGATTGTCTGAAAGATATCGCTACCAGTGGTAAGAACGCCATTGTACCCATAGATTAAAGAATATTATAAAAGAGCCGCATAACATTATGGTGTACAATGCATAGTCTATCTATACGGTGATTGGTTATACGTGGAAATAAAAATGGAGTGAAGTACTTATAAATATGAGCAACTTTCATAACAGGAATAACCATGTAATATTATTAAAGAAATCTGATGGTGCTTAAATTTTATTGAGTTGTACGACTTTAAATTTATGGAGCAGGAGACTTTTTTTTTCTCGATTTCTTGGTTGATTCCATACTGAATTGTTAACTTTCATGAGTACGACGTACCATTACAGTATTGCCCACTCAGAATTCACTAGGCAGTGGCGCGCCACAGTTAAACCTTGTTTGAACTGTCAAATGTCACTGTTATGTCATTGTCAATAATGTCAATTTAAGGAACCCGGGGCCTGGAGTAGCCAATGGCGGTTAAGCGTTTTTTATTGCCGGGTCCCGCAGTACCCGCTGGCGTTTTAGTGGCTAGACATTACTTTCTTTATTCTATTTCGTCCACCCTACATAATAATACAAACAAATATAAGGCACAGGACATGCTTAACTTAGCCAGACGACAGAATTACGTCTGTTTTCTCAATAAGATCGCCGTCCATATTCCTTCTCATTATTTATTTGGTCAGCCGTCCGACCGTCTTCTTTCAAGGATGATTTCTATGTATTCTTATTTACAAAGATATATAGGAAATAATATAATAGATTTGTTGACATTTCTGTACATTTTTACGTTTGAGTTGGTCACGGGTAGATATTGTTGTGGTTTGTATTATGGATGAATATAAATGTAGATGAGTGGAGAGGAATAGGAGTACCAAGGAAACAATTCTTAACGAAGCCGAAAGCACTTGTTCTCCCCGTCATTGCGATATTTTTTTTGTTCTAGACCATACCTGGGAACGTTCTAGTTACGTAGATATTGGGGGTCAAAGTTCCAACTTTTTCACAAGTTTTTTTTTTAAATACCTGTTTTTAATGGAAGATTTTTACTTCAAACACCTCCAGGACCCCCTTGCTATTCAATCCATCCACCAGCACAATGCTTTGAGTGCGTTACATTGAGTCCTACTGTAAAACGTGATTTTTCAGCCCAAAAAAAAAAGTCATTTCCCTGCACTAATTTTTGCGTAAAGCTTCTTAGTTTGATGTACATAATGCTTGGTTGACGGCTTCGTGAAGAGTCTGTTTACAACCTGTATAAGAAAACTGGCCAAGTGCGAGTCGGACTCGGGCATGAAAGGTTCCGTACCATTATTCGTTCCTCCGTGCCTCGGAAAGTACGTTAAGCTGTTGGTCCCGGCTGTCATTTGTAGATCTTTGACAGTCGCTACAGGTAGTCAGAGGCCCAAAAAGTCTGGCAACCAGTCTTACCAAGCGGTATCGTATTACCCAGTATTAACAACATAGTTGGGAAAGACTGGACAGATTGATGTTCCCGCTGTTGAGATATAGGCCTCCCCTCTGGGAGACATAGTGGGCCTTAATCCACCACAGAGGCAACAGTGCGTATTGGCAGATGTTAGCGTTAGTGAAAGCTATTGCATATAATTACATCATTTTTCGTATTACCTAGGTACACGCTAAACAAACCCATGCGTCACTTTTATTTTTATAATGTTTTTGTTACTAATTGGCCTTATCTTAATTATTACCTACATTTATAACAAAGTAGGTGCTAAGTATGTACAGTCAACAAAATAGATAAGTATGCAGGGTCGAAAGATATAATTGTTTTTTTCTTAAAAACCGATCGTTTTTTTCGAATGAAATTAAAATTAAATGAAGAAAAATAAACAATTGGTTAAATTAATTCAATTTCATTTGAAGATGTGCAACAGTTTCTAAAAAAACTGCAACTATATCTAACGACCATGGATACTTATCTATTTTGTTGACTGTACATTATTTACAAATTACAAATATATCTATCCAAAATAATTATAAAAATATGTGCAAGTATCAAAATGGGAAAAGAATTACAGAGCGTCAAAAAATTCGTGTACATTGCTGTTAATAGGAAAAGTGTTCAGAAGACTGGCAGCATTGCCATCCAATATATCCTATTATTTGGCCAAAAAAAAAGCCAGCTTCTTGGCCACGTGAAGGGCCGATCAACCGCTTGGTGGTCCCGAAATACTAGGTGGGCAATCGGATTCCGTGGTCCCACTGTTTCAACCCTAAACGGCTCAAACACATTACTACCAATTGAGTTATTGTATTTGAGTAGGTGTGGATATTATTAATATGCGGTTTCACATTCTTTGTTTTTCTCCGAGGTTAGAACTCAAAGTGATATTAACGTAAAGTAGGTTGGCTCCGTGCCACATGCAAGTGACGCTTGGGCATAAACACTGCATATTGCACGGTGGCTGTCAGTACTATCATCAGTCTCGGTGCTAGCTCGTAAAGTAGACAGCTGGTAGAAAAATTGGTATCCTTGAACACCGAAGTTAACTGGTGGCATATGATTTAGTAATAGTATTAAAAAAATATATACTTAAAACACGCTTTAGAGTAACGTCATTTTATTTCTCGCATTTGAAATCAATATCATAATTCATAATTCTTTATGTATTGTTTATCATGGGAATATATACAAAATAACTAGTTATAGAAACTTTGGGAGTCCACCATATTTGACGGCACGGTTGGCGCAGTGGCTGAGCGATTGACTGCTGCGCTGCGTGTCGCGGGTTCGATTCCCGCACGGAACAAATATTTGTATGGCCTACAGGTAGTTGTTCCGGGTCTGGCTGTTTGT
This sequence comes from Lycophotia porphyrea, assembly GCA_950005105.1. Lineage (NCBI taxonomy): Eukaryota > Metazoa > Arthropoda > Insecta > Lepidoptera > Noctuidae > Lycophotia > Lycophotia porphyrea. The sequence continues at coordinate 13,729,638 of OX465393.1, forward strand.
GTATGTGAGTTTAAATGTTTGTGAACGCACCCACGATACAGGAGAAATTCCTAGTGTGGGGCAACGTTTTTTTAAAAAAAAAAAAAAGTTTTAAAATAACGCCACTTAACTATGCATTGCACCATGCATTGTCATCAAAACTCAACATGTATGCAAAATTTCAACTCAATCAAAAACCAGGAAGTGGGTCAACCACTTCTAACATTTTTGAAGTTATAGGTACTTCTTTTGGCGCGTTTGGATGAGAGTGAATTCATGACCTGCGCGCGCACGATGTCACAAAAAAACGACATAATGAAGTTGGCTGCAGAATAGTATTAATAATATATATTTCTTTAAATGACTAACTTAACTTATAAGTAAGGAAACTGAATATACAGTACTTACTGTATACCTATACTGTTTTAATTGATTTTAACATTTTTCTTCGATATTTACTGCAGTTTTGTTTTTTTTAAATTTTTCTTCAGACGCCAAAGAAGTATAACTTCTAACGCGTGTACATAAGTACACACACACCTATTTTACATAGTGAGTTAGTTAGTTACAGGTAAAGCTAATAAAAGTTGTCGGAGTTGTTAAAACTAACCGCAATGCAAGTGCCGGAGAAGTGGTGGCACCGAGATATCGGCCCCGAGTTCAGGTTCTAACTAAGGCAGGAGCATTACTTGGAGTAATTTATTTCATCACTACTGTTTTCCAAATGGTGCAGAAAAATACTGTGAGGAAATCGGAATGTCCTAGAACTATTCGAAGATTAAATTTCTGATATCTACTAACCTGAACTGGGCCCGCGTGGATGATTAGCCCACAGACCTGTGTTCCAGCAGTGGGATCATTAAGCTTATGGTTGATCATTACAATGAACTCGCCCCTGTGTCATTCTCCCTTCATCAATCTTGATTTTTCAGGGTTAGTCCACTCTCGGCTCCTCGACCCTTAAAAAGATTTGTTCATTTGTTTCCTCTCAACCCTTAAACATAGTTCACACTGATCCCCTAGGGGGTGAGATTGAATTTTCATTTAAAGAACAGGCATACCTCGTCCATTTTTCAACCCCTAGTTCGAAAAGTACCTAAAATTAATATTTTGGTACAGTAAGGCACAGATTAAAGGCAAATTTCACTCGATTTTCATGCATTGTTTTTTGTTTTACCTCAACATCGATGTCACAGAGAACAATCACAATTGACCAAAGAAGATTATCAAGCTTTGGATTCGCTCCTCTGTATCCCTTTTACATAGGAAGAAGACGAACACCTGAACTTTGCTTACATCTTCAGAGAATACAGTTGTGTCATGTTATTTTATTAGTTACCAGTCTTACCAATGCGTATTACCCAGTCCTGACTGGATTTTGGAGGTTAGATAGGCAGTCGCTCCATGTAAAATACTGGTATTCAGCTGTATGCGGTTGAGACTGGAAGCCGATCCCAACATAGTTGAGAAAAGGCTAGGCAAATGATGATAATGATATTTTTTTTGTAAAATTGGCACCATCGGCGTACACTACAACCGCCAACTATGTATCTTTCAAAATTAATGCACCAGTTTTTCTTCCACGAAATTGCGATTTCGATCTATTTCCACGTTTTAGTTAACCACCTCCGTAAAGAATTTTTAAAGGTGAAGTACCAGGTACTTCTCATTTGATAAAGGACAACCAAAATCGTTGTTTATCCATTCCTAAAAAGAAAACTAAAGATGATTTCATGGAAGTAGGCACTCTCTCAATTGTACATTCGCCAGCACATCAAGCTACTACAATCTGTCAAATTTCTTTAATAGATTTTTGATTTTATTGCTAAAGTAATAGCTTCAAGGTTGATTGGGAAAATCTGACAGTTTTGGGCAGCTTGTCCTGCTGGCGTCTGTATTGTAAACAAGGACTTTTCTCTGTTTTTATTACAATGACAGAACAATGCAAAACATTTAATTTATTCAAAATTGTGTACCTTAATTTAATACAGTAATATTTAATAACAATTCCTTAAATAACTTCGAAACCGCAATTTATTTGATCAAAGAAAAGGTAGCACGAAACTTACTGTAGAAACATGGAACGTTTTTTATAGAAAATGTAAGACGTACCTGAATATTTGCTAAAATGAAAATGGTTTTATATTAAAAATGAAGCCAGCTGCCCTTATAACGCTAGGCAGAAAAAGACAGTTTACTTTCCAAAATTAAAAAAAGCCGGCTGCGCCACTTGGAACGCTAAACTTAGTGCCACTTACATTTCTTCTCTCTTTTAACACCACCAAAAGGTATACAAGAAATTGACGCTGAAAAATTTTGTTGAACGATGTAAGTTTAAAAAACCTGTCCTATCTTTAGCATGAAATAATATTTAAAAAAATCCTTCCTTTACTTTTGAATCGTCGTGAGGTAGTCCTTTCAAACCATTAATTGGCTCTCAACCAGTGGTCCGCGAAATACTTAAAATGTTAAACTTTTATTCGTATTTTTTAACTATGTAGTAGAAGATAATTATTTGCAAGCTTGAAAATCACATTAATGCAAACTTAATTAAAATTATCTATTCAAAATGTTATGTTTTCCATATCAATGGTACCTATCGTTAATGATGATTACTTTTGAATGTAGGAACTATGGTACATAAGAAAGTATATTTTTAGATTATCTTACTTTATTTTTAGGCTTCCGTTTCCGAAGGGTAACCAATGCCTATTATTAAGCCTCCGGTGTCTGAACGTCCTTCTGTCTGTGAGCGGGCTGTTTGTCATGATCCTTAATAGGTTGACAGTTGAAATTTGACAGAGTGTGTATTTCTGTTGCTGCTGTAACAACAAATAATGTAAATAAATTAAAGGGGGCTCCCCTACTACGAAGGCACGAAACCCTTCATACGCTCAGACCAACTAAAAACTTGGAAAGTGAAGCCACAAAACCGTGCTCCTGCAAGTAAACATACTCACGCATACACCTACACTAAAACCATGCTCATCGCTCCTAGTACGTCACGAGACGTCGTCTAGATAACATTGTAAAAAAAATAGAATCATGCCTTCTTGTTTAGTGAAAACTTGTAGAAACAATAGCAAATTACATAAAAAGTCTCACGGAATCACTTTTCACTTTTTTTTGTTGGTCTGAGTTTATACGCAAGTCCGACCTGCACTTAGCTGGTTTTCTTGATCCATAAACTTCCTACTGATAATAAAAAAAAACTCGAAGTGACCCCTGGTCAAAAAAAGGTTCGGAATCTCTGCTTTAAACGGCTACGTCCCGATTGATAACTTTCCCGTTTCGCCAACTAAACAAAGACGTGCAGAACCAGTGAAAAAAACTACCTTTTCGTAACTTTGTGAATACCTAACCAAACGTACTAGGCTTGCATCAATTCAAGGTGGTATTTATTCTAACAGTTCCATCTGTTCACACAAGTTCTCAGTAATAAGAATCAAAACTAAGATAACAAATAGTTACATCTCCTTCTTGATTCTGTTCTCCTAGTATTTTCTGTTCAAATTCTAAATTCGGTGTTCTCGTAACAAAACTTAGTGTGCCAGAGAGAGGCAAAAAATAGCAACATCAACAAGAAGTTTTCTTGTAGCTTTAGGACTGTACCGTGGAAAAAACAGTTGTTTATGGTTGACGAAACAAGACTCAATGTATAAAGATTAAAATAGTTATCAAACGGCACTTTTGTGATGGTATTTTGTAAAGTTGGCGAAACGGGAAAGTAACCAAACGGGACGTACCTCTTTAAACCAATCAAGCTTGAACATTTCTAAATATAAATCAAAATCCTGTCCAATCCGATTCCATTAATACATTAACCAAACCTCATAGGAAATCAAAGACCAATATTGACCAGAAATATCAATAGCCGAGATACATATTTAATCAGGCTTCGAATGTTTAAATATGGCGCTGGTCTTATTGAACAATCCGACATCTGGCGTCCGGGCTTGTCACCCTTTGTTTAAAACGCAGCTGGTTAATGGTATCTAAAGTATTGACTTATTGAGAACAAGCATTGATTTAATTACACATCAAAGACAAGTAATTTTATTGTTTTTGCTGCATTGTTGTTACATACATAACATCACGCCTACAATCCCCGAAGGGTTAGGCAGAGGTGTACCTAATAGTACACCCACAGTTCGCCAGTTATATTTATGTCCCATGTAGGGAGTAGGGTGTCCATGTAGGGGGCGTGCCTATTAATTGCTTTCAACCGGGTGCAATTCCAGACTATGTGGCTGCTACTGAGAAATTCCTGATGGGAAAATCAAATATCTTTTTGCCCGACCCGGGATCGAACCCCGGACTGTCTTGCTTAGCAGTCGTGGTTGCGACCACTAGATCATCGAGACAGACAAGGAGAATAACATCGACCCATAATTCTAAAAAAAAATCTTCAATTATAATAAACTATCTTATGCCCGCGGCGTCGCCCGCGTGACACTTCGTTCAGCTATAGCTGTAGCTGTGCAATTTGTTAACAAAATGCACCCACATTTTGTCAGTTTGTACAAGTTTCATGTTATAAGGTTGACCTTTTGCCATCAACCGAGCACAATTCAAGAATCCAGGCTTGCTAGGTAGGTGTTACATCTCTGTCCCTTTGGAGTAAACAGGCCTGATGTTCATCATCATCTCCCTAGGCTCAACCCAGTTGATACTGGGTACTACGATACCCCTTGGTAAGACTGGTTGTCAGACTCTCGGGCCACTGACTACCTGTAACGACTATCAAAGATCTACAAATGACGGCGGTGACCAAAGGCTTAACGTGCTTTCAGAGACACGGCACTCATCCACGAACCAACCTAGGCAAAGGCGGCTTAACCTGAAGATCGACCCGAGCGGCTGTTATTATTTAGCCACAAGCTCCTCCTTAAACAAGCGCGATGCTATGTTATGTAAATAAATTATTTGGTACTATAAATATTATAAATTGTTGAAAGACAATCCTAAGATTTTCCAAGAAAGTGTAGGAAGTGGGTTTGAAGCTTGTTAGGTTGGTAGGCTGTTATATTTTTAATTTAATTACACTGTAAGGAACACAAGAATCGACGCGTTCGTGTTCCACGCGCGCCTCAAAGAGATGTCGGCAAACAGGGAGGGGCAAGGGCCGATGCCTGCCAGGGCTGCGGGACTGTTCGAAAGAGATACCGCGGCCCTGGAACACAACAAGCAAGGAAGGAACATGGATGGGTTTTAGTCAGTACAAGTCTGACACTCCCTTCCGCTCTGCCCAGAGCGGGAGAAGTCATTTGATGATTTCCCATCCGTATAAAAAAAAGAACACAAGAATAATATTAGCCAGTGTGTTTGTGTGTTAAAACCCACAATCAATGTTTGTGATTAAAATATGTTCACTGCACGATCTTACATTAAAAATAAATACGATAAATATAGTTTGTTTTTTTCAAATAGGTTTCTAGCAACAAATTATTGTCTATCTTTTTCTTTACTTTAGAGAAAAAATACAACATCTCCAATACTCAATCCCACGAAACACCCACAGAACAGATAAAAGTGGTATCTCTTTGAAACCAACACCGACTCCGTGGAAACACCCACGTAGGCCTTGTGCAGGAACGGATAACACATTTCGATGAAATTCGGAACACTGTTAGGCCATGACTTGGGTTAGGTAAGAGAATATTCTTTTTTCTGGTACATCTCTTCCCGTGGCTTAATATTCGACCTCCATGTAGATGTAGCCATAAGCAAAAGCTAGATAGTAACAATTGAAGTTAGATAGTATGTTTTCATCATATCTTTGGCAACTCAGAGCAGATTCGGGCATACAGGCATACATTTAGGTTTCCTTTTCACTCACTGCTCTTAAAATCGTGAAGGAACTAGTCGTGAGCACGCATATCCTATTACTAAAAATTCGGGGACAGGTAACATATACCAACCTACACTAGGCGTGGTGGGAGCTAACCCATTCCCTCTCATAAAGAGTAGGCTTTTTTTGGGATAAGCCCGCCACCCTAACCTCAAACCACTGCAACTCCAGAAAGCCATAATCTACAGTGACGACCATTAGAAATGCGCCGAGAAAGAGAAACGCGACGAAGTCCCAAATAAATAATTTAACTGTCTTGAATCCCACAGCGAAATTAATCAGAATAGAATAGCGGATGAGTAGGAAATACAAAAAATTTAATGACCGTTAACACTTATATCTCAACAAAATTTCTCTCTTCCCCAGGTTCACTATGCCTCCGCAATGTCCACGTGATGGTCCCCGAAGCGGTGGAGCGAGGCTCCAAGGTGGAGATGAAGTGCCTCTACGACCTCGAGCAGGAGGTCTTATACTCTGTCAAATGGTACCGGGGGGACCGCGAGTTCTGTCGGTACTCCCCAAGAGACGTTCCCCCGCTCAAGATCTTCCGAATACCTGGCATAGAAGTTGACGTAAGTTTAAAACTCCGGGGTCTAACATTTAAAGTTCGAGTTCCGCAGTTCAGTTTTCGTGAACTTTTAGTTGTTTGGCGGGCGGCGAAGCGCGAATTAGGGGTGTGCCGTGTTGGTATTTATTTTGAACTCAAATACCGAAAACGACGTGTTCGGACATGTTCAAACCAGCCAGCATAAAAATGTCCGGAAGAACGCTGGGCCGGCCATTACCGACTATCGACGAATCGATCGTAGGTCGAAAATATAAATACTCTATCAATGTTATATTTATCATAGTAACAAAAAAAAAGTAAAGAAATGTTAACAAATGTTTAAAGCTAAAGAATCACATTTAAATTCCGTGGAAGTTTAGCACAACATTCAGTTTTGTACGGCGAAGACAAAATGAATAAGTGAGGTAGTTGATTAGCAGTGCTTACACTGAATAGGAAAACGAGGAAGCCTGTGGTTTGTTATATAAAGAACCTGTAGTTATTAGGTATACCTTGTTATGTACATTTGTGTTCCGTTGGAATGAGGGTTGTACAAGATCATCGTATCATCATCATTTCAGCCTCCTCAAAGTGTCACCACATTGACCGAACCCGTGCGACTCACATCCAACGGAACCCCGCAACCTTCACCAGGTCAAAGGTCTACCTAATGTGTGGCCTTCCAACAAAACGCTTCCGGTTCGCGGTCGCCATTCCAGAACTTTTCGGCCCCATCGGCCATCCGTTCTGGGAGCAAATTGCGCCGCCCACTGCCACTTAAGTTTGGTAATTCTTCAGGCTACGTCGGTAACCTTGGTTCTCTTGCGGATATCTTCATTAGTACAAGATCAAGCGAAGACATAATACATAATTATATTGTTTAGGAAAAGATTGACAACATCATCATTATTCTCCTGCTCTTACCCTAAATCATTTGGGGTCGGTGCAGCATGTCTTTTTCTTCCATACATTTCACTTCTTGCCTATTACTCGTCATCTCATCAGCCACCTCCTTTCTTGCCATATCATCTTTTACACAGTCCCTCCATCGTTTCTTTGGTCTTCCTCTACTCATATACCCAGGCACATTCATGATCAAAACTTTCCTCACGACATTTTCCTCATTCTATTGCATCACATGAATAATCTGTTGAAATTCTTCTCTACCGTATAAAAAAAAAAGAAGAATGACAATCTACCTTTAATAACTTGGTACATCTATAGAAATCTAAACTCTTAACTTCTTTAATTAGCTTGGTTCGCTTTATGCTCCATTAACTCATAGTAAAGCGACATTCTTCCAGTTTATTCCATTCGACATCCTTGTCGGTGTGATCTCAAGTTTAAAGTTCGCAGCAATTAAAGTTTTGTGCTTAGATACTGATCCAACTTGTACTGATAAGCTGCGTTCCCGCACTGGACTTTGATGAAGTTATAATATCTTAACAAAGTTCCAACTTCTTAGAACCCAACGCATAGAAATTTTGAGTATTTTAGCTGGTTGTTAATTATCAATTTGCCGTGTTATCGTAAGCTTTTGGGTTTCAATGGAACTTTACTCTAACTAAACCTTCGTTGTGTTGACGTGAACCCAATTTAAGTTAGGAAGGTGATTTCGATGTTGCAAGATCTTTATCAAGCCTCTTCACCTGGATTCATAGTTGGTTTAGCCTGAATAGAGGTTAAACTGGGTTTTAGTGGATTCAAGGTTGGTTTATAAATAACTGAATGATAAATGAAATATGGCCCGCCCTCAAGAGATTTCAGATTTTGATTCCGTGCAAATTTCCAATTTTGTTTTTAAAAGATACACGCAATGAAATTAGACGTAGAACATGTTCTAGGAGCTAAAAAATACCCCCGATTTGATACTTTTGTAACAAAATAATAAAAGTCAAGAAACATTGTTCCCTAAAATTAATTAAACACATGCCTTTAATGTGGTCGAAAATGAGTCTAATAAAAATTACAATTATGAATAACCAGTATTTCACATTAGGTAATTCTGTGGTTGCACAGAAATAAACATTAAGTTAGCCCTTTAAAATAAACGAGAACCTCTTTCATGTATTTTATACCAAACGTTGAATAAAATAACTTTGTGTCACATAAAATAGAGAGTTTCAATACGTGCGAAAACAGCTGAAACTACGACATAAACAATACTGAAAACGAAATGGTCCTGAACAAGAATATGAGCTGTTGACACTTCACAAATTGCTTTTACATTGATCAGCGTGGAGCCTGCCTGTGTTTTCAATACAAATATTCACACTTCACAAAATGTAGATATTTCATATTCTCACCAAAATGTATTATTTAAAATGCGACACATTTGTTCCAAACTGTCGTTACCCTGAAACATTTTTACCTCATCCACCTTCAGCTACTGTTTGGACGTACATAGCAGGACTACCAATTCATGTCTAGACTCTTGACAAATACAATGTTCGTTTACTCTCGCATTTGTCTGTAGAAATATTAATATTCAGAATATGATTTGCAACGAAAGATTTCGATCAATACAAAATTTATTATGGTTATTACTAAAGATTCGTTTTAAACAGTCAAGTAAATAAATCAGGTTGATCCAAAGTGTGAATGTGATATTTCAAAACCTTCTTAATTCAAATTATATTTTACCTTACAAACCAAATAATCATGCTGTCAATATCAGCCGAGCCAACAAGTGATTCGCTTTATTTCTCAATTTGTTTGTACAGGCATGTAAGATTAAAAAATGTAACATTTTGCCGCGTTGGGTTCCGCAACAAATACACGTAGTGAAACGTTTCCATAGACGTTGTCCTACTACGTATATTTAGGTAAAAGTCCGCAATGAAGCAAGTTGTATTCACAGCACGAGGCCACCATGTGACAGACACACAATCCAGTGCCATGAAATAAAATTTCCCCAGCCATTTCTCTTGTACGTTATACTTCAACACGACAAATTATAATCAGCATGAAATTAAGTTTTGTAACTTTCTTCAGAGCTACTCAAATCCCCGTCTGAGTTTACAAACATTCCGCGCGACGTAATTATAATTTTAAGTAAAGCCCCACACATTTTCGTATTAATGTAATTCATTACTTCCCTGTCTGCGCGGCCGTTGGCAGACGCAATTTTTTCACTCAAACGTACTTGAGCACCCGTAATATCAAGGGATGTAACTGCAAAAAGATTCAACCAAAATTAAATTATAATAACCATCCCATTTTGGTCAAATTAAAAATTTCCTTCTAAATTAAAACCTCAAAGGGCATTTCGCTTGAGCTTTTAATTTCTTTAGGTACTATGGCTCTTGACCTTACAATATGTACGAGGGACAGAACATTCATGTTGGAAAAGTACCGTGAAATTGTGTGTCAAGGGAAATTGTTTAATGTTTCGTGCGCAAACATATAATTAACGATCATTGTGTGGCTAAATAATAATCCCATAAATTGCGGAAAACACATCTGGAAAAAATATAATAGACAACGTTTTTCCAGTGAAAAAATATAATTTGTTTCAGTGGTTGCGTTCGGATAACGTGACTTAGCACAAATTCAACATAACGTGGCGAAGAGAGGGGGGGAGGGGGGCTGTATTCAGCATTTAAATACATCATGTCTGCATAATTGCGTGTACGTAACGTTCACGGTGTGATAACGGGGCAAACATTTATATATTTTATCGCCGCTTTTCACGTCAAGTTTGTCGTGTTACCATAATTACGGCTAAAATCGTTTTTATGGGGGCCTATCGGGAATGAGGCCTAACTAGGCCATTATCATCTTTATCTGTTGCCGACACTATCCGCGGTGTCGTTCTATATGGCCAATTGTTATGCCAACTGTATTCGAGTATCAACTCATTTTATGTCCGTGTGGGCCACTTAAATTTTATCGCTGGGACGTAACATGGCTTCATTACTGAAAACTGTCTGGCATCCTCATTAATGCCTATAACACATACGTATTACGGGCATTAATAAAGTTTTTATCGTGGAAGGCTATCGTTCGCTAAGGGATCGCTTCGACGACTGGCGATTAAATAAGGGATAACGAGCTCGAGGTTCTTGTACAGAGGTAATTGTGTAATGTTTTTACTCGAATTTATGGATGTTAAATATTAAAATTAATCATTTCGACATCGTTGTGTTTGTTTTTGTCAGACAATCAGACGCTGAACATCAAAGCATGTCTATCAGCCATAACTCTTGTTTTGAGTACGGTATACTCCATTTTCATAAATGATGTTGGATATTATTTTATAAATTGGTTAAAAGTACCACTTTAACACGTATTTTTTTATTAGCTACTATTGAACGTCACGCGGTTTCACCCGTGCAGTTCCCGTTCCTGTGGGAGTACGGTATAAAATATAGCTTATGTTACTCGCTGATAATGTACCTATCCATTGTTGAAAGAATTTTTCAAATCGGTCCAGTAGTTTTTAAGTTTATTCGTTACATACAAAAATACAAATATGTCTTCTCTTTATAATATTAGTATAGAAGTATATATATATAGATTTGAAATCAGTTTTTCCTAGCCAAGTATTTGGAGAAGAAACAACAACACAAACTCAGAGGTCAAAGACTCTTTCAAAGTCCATAAATCGCATTTAAGTTGGTCTCTTGAGGAAAGCACTACCACGCAAGTTTGAGAGGACCTGTCCAGTCAGTGCACGCATTTGTCAGTAATCATGTAGATTGACTTAGAACTAAAAGAGCTCAACAATCCGATCCACAATACCAAAGTAAGGACATATTGGGTAAACGCCTCCTGCCGGAGGCTCTACGCGGGGGTCGTGCGGTCCATGGCCCTTTACGGGGCCCCGGTGTGGGCGCGTTCCTTGAGGCGGCGAACCGCCCACTACCTGAACGCGCCCCAAAAGGTGATAGCCGTAAGGCTAGTCCGGGGGTACCGCACGATCTCCGGCGAGGCGGCGAGCCTCCTTGCTGGATTGCCGCCATGGGTTCTGGAGGCGATAGTCCTCGCGCGCCTACACGAGTGGCGCGTAGAGGCACTACGCCGGGGGGAAACTCCGCTGCCGCGGCAAATTGTCGCGCTGCGGATAGACTGCCGGCGCGATCTTATGGCGACATGGAGAGAGCGACTATCGCAACCCCGTGCAGGGCACGCCACAATAGTGGCGATAAGTCCCCTCTTTGAGGAGTGACTGGAGAGGCGCCACGGCACCCTCACCTTCCGCCTACCGCAGGTCCTCACCGGACACGGTTGTTTCGGGAGGTTCCTGCACCGAATCGGGCGGGAGGAAACGCCCGGGTGTTACCACTGTGAGGGTCGCCCAGAGGACACGGTGGAGCACACGGTAGAGGTCTGCCCCGCTTGGGCGGAGCACCGACGTGTCCTCGTAGCGGCGATCGGCGGTGGCGACCTATCGCGTCCGGCCCTGGTCCAGTCCATGGTCCGGAGCGAGAGGGAATGGGACGCCGTCACCTCCTTCTGCGAAGCAGTCATGCTAGCGAAGGAGGTGGCGGAGCGTGAGAGGGAGAGAACCTCTCGTCCCAGCCACCGCGGGAGACGCCTCGGGCGTCGGGCGTCACGTGGTGGCTTCCGGCCACCGTAGACGCGGACCTGTGGACGGTGAGTAATGGGCAAGCTCGCCGTCCGTCCGTCTTTTGACGACAGGCCGTGTTGACGGCGCGTTCGTGTTCCACGCGCGCCTCAAAGAAATGTCAGCAAACAGGGAGGGGCCCGCAAGGGCCGATACCTGCCAGGGCAGCGGGCTGTTCGAAAGAGATACCGCGGCCCTGGAGCCAAAGGGAGAAGCACAAAGGGCAAGGAAGGAACATGGATGGGTTTTAGTCAGTACAAGTCTGACACTCCCTTCCGCTCTGCCCAGAGCGGGAGAAGTCATTTGATGATTTCCCATCCGTAAAAAAAAAAAAGGACATATTGGGTAGGCCGCAGGTACTCAAACTGCCAGACAGACTTGAAATCTATCTGTAATATGTATTAGTATAATGATCGACCTACATAGTCCTCACATTAACAATAATTCTGATTATTATAAAAATATAAGATAGTTTACATAGTATGAATTATCAGTATCAATGTCAATGCATATCAGGTGACTGGCTATTAGTGACCGATAGGTACATACATAAAGACGTGATTGCGTTCATCATTATGGTTGTAACGTTAAACGTCACTTTCGGAAAATGACGTCACAATTAAACGTCATTTTCGCACAACGTCTCGTCATTAGTAATAATTTTACTACTTTTATGTAAAAAAACGTATTTTACTTAAAAGTCTATATTCTAAGGATCATTATTCTATTAAAGATTTGCTTCATGAATTCTTTTTATTTTATCGTTGCTCTATTCTGTAGTGGACAATATTATGTCTCATTAGTATCAATGTCATTCTGCAAAAGTGAGGTTGTACGAAAGTGATCTTTTTTACCCGACTGCAAAGGAAGGGTTATTTGCTATGTCATTTTGCCAAAGTGACGTTCTGCGTCACGGCCGAAAAATCACACGTCCTATACATTTTTTCGAAGAAAATAGCAGATTGTTTTCTAGATTGAAGTGTTGATCCCATATTCAAGTTGTTCATAAAGATTGTGTGTGTGTTTGTTTGATAATTTTCAGTCACGAATTGTCCTTAATTCAGAAATTTTCCATCCTAATGACCGGATGTTGAGGTTGTTTGTGAACCGTGGTATTACCTTGTTCACAATAATTTGTAATTAAGCATTGTTACGTTAAGCATTGCAATAATGCATTAATTAACATGGACGTTCTCGACGTTTCACCGGAATTAGGTAAGTGATGAGCCGTTATGCTGCAATCATATTAATCCTTACTAATGTTAGAAACGTGAGAGTTTGTATGTATGGATGTAAGATGTTTATTACTCTTTCACGCAAACACTACTAAACGGATTTGGATGAAATTTGGAACACAGATAGTTTATAGTCTGGATTAACACATAGGATACTTTTTATCCCGATAGTATGTTGCCGTGGGACAATTATCGAACTCCACGCGGGCGACGTCGCGGCCATAAGCTAGTATTGTAATAATACTATCTCATTAGTTTAGTCGCATGTGACTAAAAGAGTGATGGATATAAATGTTGATGGATCGGGAGGGAGAGGAAGACCAATGAAAAGATGGACGAATTGTGCGAGGAATGATATGAAGGAAAAAGAAGTTGCGTGATGATTGACAGGGGAGACATGGGACAAGGGCAAGAAGATTGATCTAGTGGACGAAAACAGTGTTATTGGGTTTTCTCATTTGGAATCTCTCAGAAGCCACAGAACCTGGATTTGTGCACGGTTGATGGTAATAGAATCACTCCCTATTAAATGGGATTGAAATAAACTACTAAAGGCACACTTGTGACTATCCTTCCGAGGAATTGCAGTCGTTATAATAATATAACGACTTACATTATTACTATACATAAGTATAGTAATAATGTAACTTTGCATTGGTGCAACTTGAGAGCAGCGGTGGCCCAGTGGTAGCGACCCCGACTTACGAACGGAGATGAAAATTACACATAGTAATGCGCTTGCCTGGGTTCGAACCCACGGGTTCAAACCCAGGCAGGCGCATTACTTTGTGTAATTTATTTCATCACCACTACTCTCAAAAACGGTAAAGGAAACCATTTGAAGACATGTGACATCTACCAATCCGCACTGGGCCCGCGTGGTGGATTATAGCCCAATCCTTCTCATAGAGAGGAGGCCTGTGTGCCAGCAGTGAGAACATTATAGGCTGATGATGTGTTGGTTGAATTTCTCGTGTCTACCTGAAAAAAATCTTGAATTCACTTCCTGATATACAACGCACAGTCTAGACCGCTGGGTCTAGAATAGAGTTACTTGTATGGCAAAACCCTGGTGAATTTTCAAAAATACCTCCTTTGGACTCACTCGGTCCAAAGGAGGTAATTTTGAAAATTTACCAAGGTTTAAATATGAGAGTATCTTAAACATCAAAACTACATCCACCACTGAACCACTCGTTTTTATAATTACCCTCGCACTCTGATCGCCATTCTAAGAACCCATACAACTATCATTTCATTTTATTAAGCTCCGATAAAGCCCCGTCAGACAGACACGCACACAATACGCGCGTATTGCGTGGGATCAGGTGGGCTCGCTACTGATTGAAAGCCCAACTATTACCACGAACGTCTGAACTACTTAGGCGAATAATGGGCGAAGCGCGTTAGAAATAGGTTAGAGATGGCTATGGGGAATGTGATCTATTTTATATGGAGTCATATTAATTAGTATCATTCTGTGTTGTTTTGAATTATCATCATCATAATCATCTTTCTGCCCCTGTCCCATTTCATCTAATAAATCCATCTTTTCTTTGGCCTTACTCTCCCTCTCCATCCATCAACATTCATGTCGATCACTCTTTTAGTCACATACGTTTCATCCCTTCTCACACATCCACATGTCCATACCAAGACAAATGACTCGTATTAACTAATACTATCCACTACAAAATACAAGAGCACGTCTTCAACGTCCACATGTAATAATACAAAGCCACTGCAATTATGATTACCAGACGTCTAAGAACTACAATAGGGATCAAATACCACAAATAAACTCGGTACTGAAACGAACGTATTTCCAGGTTTCACTATTAATATGAGAAACAAGATGTCTCATACAAAACTTCTCGCTCCTGTGAAGTCTGTTGTTTGTTCTTAAGAGGCAAAGTGAACATTCTTGATCATAATAGACAAAGCAAGCTTCTAAAGCAGTCTGGAAATTGGATTTATGTTGAACTAACGTGTACACGCAGAGATAGTTTTGAGAAATTTCATATTTATGAGGCGAAGAGGTATGTAGGTACGGTTAAAACGTTTGGGTTGGTCATCCTCGGGGGAAACAGAGGCGAGTTCCTTGAACTCCCGTGGGACTAACGGGACCAAACAGTGTCCCCTAATTTTACAGTGTAATGCAAAACGTAGCTTCTAAAGGGTGTAAACAGACTCTTAACGAAGCCGAAAGGCACTTGTTTTTACCGTTTTTCCGATCATTTTTTTGTTCTAGACCATACCTGGGAACCTTCTAGTTACGGAGATATTGGAGATCAAAGTTCCAACTTTTTCATAAGTTTTTTTTTAAATACAGGTTTTTAATGTATTTTTTTACTTTAAACACCTCCAGGACCCCCTAACTATTCAATCCATCGATCAGCACAATGTTTTGAGTGCGTTACATTGAGTCCTACTGTAAAACCTGATTTTACAGCCCAAAAAAAAAAGTCGTTTCACAGCACTAATTTTTGCGTAAAGTTACTTAGTTTGATGTACATAATGCTTGGTTGACTGCTTCGTGAAGAGTCTGTTTACACCCTGTATATGCCAAGATCTATTTCTGTGGAGTCTAAGTACCTACGTCATGTCTGATGCACGCTTCAATCCTTAATCTAATCCAAAGGATTTCCTTTTAAAATAGTCCTGGGTTAGAAACGCGAGAGGCTTTTCCAACAAAAATACTCGTGAGTCAAATAGAAATATCACCAAATTTAATATGTTTGTGCAAAAACCACCACCTGTTTGTCACCATAAATTCTACTCTCATCTTACACAAAGCTGTGATTACAAAACATGACAAAAGTACGAAGACAGGATACGGAAACAAGAATTGCTTTAGGTACTTGCTTATACGTATGTCGAATTTCCTCATTATATCTTATCTACCGCTGTAGCTACTAATAACTTCCTCATATTGTTATCAATCTGTCTTCACAATATGACATATGAGTTCCCCATTCCCCCATTATGTCATAGCTCCCCCAGGACTAATAGGTTGACTATAAGCCCTTATGGGTAGTAGGTAGTAAGTAGATTTCTTGCGAATCTTGATGGATGACGCACCTATTCAATGTTTTTGAGAACATATTTTCAAGTAATGGCTAAAACATTTCATTCAAAGCCATACTTCGAACGAATTTGACACATCAAGAAAAATAAGTAGAAAAAAATACTTTTAGAAGAGTAAAAAAAGAAGTACCTATCGTTCGATAATACCTTTCCTACTACTTATGTCAACCTTCCCTTTTATCACTTACAAACATATATTATCCTGGAATACTTAGTAAAATATTTCATGAATTCAGTTGTAAAGAAAATACTTGAAGTAGGCACTTGAATTTCGCTCTGTGCAACATAGAAACATATGTATTTTGTATGCTAGATCAGATAAGGTTTGCTTTGTATTTGCCTTTCAGTGGTGATATCTAATATTCATAGTTGTGACTTAACAATTATTTTTATAGTACCTACTTACAGTAACTATGTTGAGGTCGGCTTCCAGTTTAATCGGATGCAGCTAAATAGCAGTTTAAGTTTCAGTATAAGTTTGTCCAGAATAAAAATAAGTAGGTAATCAATTTTTTTATATATTTCTTGAATAATGATTTAGTAAACTATTCTTTTCGTAAAATATCAAAGCGCGGGTCATAATGAACACGGTAATTTTGTCAATTTTCATCAATTTCTCTCTTAATTAAAGTATTTTTAGAGTGTTCCTGCTTGTCCTTTAACTTAAAATAACTCTCTGTAACGAGATTCCTTTGGAAACCCTATTCTGAACATAGAATTTCTTTGAAGGTTTTCTCAGTAGCAGTCCCTCCCACATTTTGGAAAATTCTCCCTAAAATTTCCCCATAATTGTTAATTTATAAATGCTAGCTAATGATGACGAACTCTGGACTGTCTTCCTCATGCAATGAAGCAAAAGTGGAGCGATTGAGTTCATCAATGAAATTTTGCCGGTGACAGGCAGCTCTCCCAGTATCTATTGAAACATGAGAACAATTCGCTTTGTTTGCTTATTTCAGTATCACAACGCATTGTCTACATTCAGTTCCAATTTCTATTGACAAAAGCATATTTGTCGACGATAAGGCGATAGGTACAATTGAATAATACGGGACCTATATTTAGGTATAGAAGAAAAATTGCTGTTTGACAATAGAAGGAAATACTGAATGGTTTTGATTTATATTCTCGTGCCAGCTACGTAGAATCGATTAGGATGAGGGTACTTCTTACCTTGTGTGGATATGTGATATAGAAAATCAACCAAAGGAATTCGGTTCGCACCTAAATTGGTTTTTTTTTGTTCAAGAAGTTTCATCAATTGACATTGTGGGTCTGAAATCGATCCGTCTCTGCTTTCAGATTTTTTTGATCTATGTACACTCGACAAAGTTGATGGTTAACCACTTTGTGTTGTTATTTGTGACCTCAGGAAGAAACTGAAAGCGATCAGCACATCTAAACTTCGTTCAAGAGCTGTCAGTGTCATCATTGTTGTGGAATATGGACACTGAAAGGTTTTTGATTCGTTTCATCGATGATATTCATCCTTACAAAGTTCAAAAGTGTTTAAATGCGAACCCACTGACTGTACGTTAAAAAGAATAACAGACAGTGGATCGCTTTACAAATACTGGCTGGTCATTAAAATGTATTAAGAAAATGTATGCATAGCAGAGTAGGGTAGTGTGAATCGCACAGACGCACTGGTGCAAAAGGGGTGGTCTCCAGTAACCTACGACTCAGAATGCGAGGACAAGCTAGCTAGCTAAAACGCGCTGAGCTGAATTTGAATTGAGATTGATGGTGGCTGAAATATTTTACAGTATGTCTGCAAGAAATAATTGCTAAGACTATTCATATTTAATAGG
The DNA here is from genome assembly GCA_950005105.1 of Lycophotia porphyrea. Taxonomy (NCBI): domain Eukaryota; kingdom Metazoa; phylum Arthropoda; class Insecta; order Lepidoptera; family Noctuidae; genus Lycophotia; species Lycophotia porphyrea. The sequence goes on from OX465393.1 coordinate 13,747,717, forward strand.
ACTATTTTAAGTAATTTATGATATTCTGTAAGAAATATGTACAAAGAGATTTAAGATACCTTTCATAGTCATATTTTAGGGTTCAACTTTTCGAAACCTATTTCTGATACACGCTGTAGAAGCACCCAGAAGAAATCTCATAGAAAAATTGTGAGACCATATTTGAGAAATGACAGAATTGCCAAGTTTCACATGCTAACACTATAACTTCCACTATCCATTTGGTTATTATATCTAGATAACGATCTTGTATGCTTTATCCCGTCTATCGTAAGGAGATTTCAAAAATGCCTTTGAACAAACATAATATATCAACATTTATTTTAGAAGTGCTAAAAGAAAAAAACATGGAATTTCTTAGTATTTTTTACCTCTTAGACTTTGCTGCTAGGTACTTGAAGAAAATTTATTCGTTCTCACTGCAAAGAAAAATATGGTTATTGTGTCTAGTATTTATTTTGTAGAGATCAAAGCTGCTGCTGTGATGTCGTGTTGTGGTGCAGTAGTTTTATATTTTTAACCGACTTCTGAAAAAGGAGGTTGTGTTCCACCAGCATATTTTTTTCATGTACATATGTTCATCGATTTCTCTGTGATTACTGGTCCGATGTTAGTTGTGAGTTATTTCCTTTAATATGTATTCTGCTTCTTCGTTTAAGTGGACGATATGCTAATATTTTCTAGTTACAATGTAAAATTGATATTTGAGCAGGATTTTTGTGAGATACCTCAACTAAAAAGGATAAAATAAAAACTATTATGCAAAAAAAAAAAACACTAAAAAGTTCCATTTTTTGTGTTTTTTTTTTAATAACTCTTTCGGAACTCGGTGGTAGAAAAGTTAATGAAACAAACAAGTCACCAACTTCCGAAATTATACTTATTTTCCACGTTTTAGTGTTATTATTTGGACGCCGGTTAATTTTTTTGAAAAAAAAAAGTGTTTGTGAAAGGCGATTCTCACACAGTGTTCGGAAAAATAAAAAAAAATGTGAATGTCTTCAGAAATATAAAAAATGCCGCATTAATTAAGACTGACCCGAAAATAAAAATAATGAAGATATTTAAATGATTGAAACTAAAGCTCAGTCCTAATGAGACCGAGACGTTATCATTAGGAATCAATTAACAATCACGATTGGTTTCAAGTATCTTCTTCAAAATTTAATTGCAGAGGATTTATGGACGGAGGGATATTACAGAGGAAGGAGGGCGGGGGGATGGCACTCTGTCTGCCAAAGTACTAGAAAAGTTATTATTACGTTTCTAGTTTACTTTGGCAGATAAAAGGTCTTCAAGTACTAGGTAGTTTTTACTTTAGTACTTTATTGGCATAATGAGCGCGATAATAATGTACCCACAGTTGGGACTCAGGCCCATAAAAACATAACATCACACCTGTAATCCCCGAAAGGTAAGGCAGAGGTGTACCTAATAGAACACCCACATTTCGCCAGTTAAGTTTAAGTCCCATGTAATAGGGCGCGAGTCTATTGCCATCAACTGGGCACAGAGCCAGAATCCGTGGCTGCTACTACAGAAATGACCGATGGAAAAACCCAATAACACTTTGCCTGACCTGGGAATTGAACCCAGAACCTCATGCTCAGCAGTTGCGCTTGCGACTAGTAGACCAACGAGGGACTCAGGTCCCACTCTGTTCTTTAACAGAACAACAACGATAACCGCCGGATCCACCGGAACCGGATCTATATGTGGGTTGTTGGACGTCACACTGTCTTAAATTTTTTGATTCTAGAATGAATTAGGTTTTATTTGAAGTAGTTGATTTGCAAACCTAGATATAATCTAGATATAGGGAAGCGCGTTCCACCCTAGGCCGCATCATTGTTTCACATCAGGCGAGTTGCAGCCAAACGCAAGCTTATTTGCAAAAAAAAAAAACCTAGAGTTTTGAACTAAATATATCAATATTTTACACCAGACTGAAAGTCGAACCCTAAATAGTTGCGAAAGGCTGGGCAGATAGGCAGATAATGAACACTCAAGTAGGTACTTATAAATAAGGTATTTAGGTAAAGTAACCTGCATAAACATAATGATATGCTTCTGAACAAGGCGACGGTGAGGTGCGGGCACCATGTGCAGGCATTTAACGCGAAGTACGCTTACCCCATAATTTTCTAAGTAGGCAACATTGGCTAAACATACAGTGTTGCCTACAATCATGATGTCACAGGGTTGCCAGCTTTTTGTTTCGTTTTTTGCCCTAGATTAAGTAGCGTCTGAGACTTTCACTGTAAGTTTTTTCGTCACGAAATAAGGTTGAATTGTTCAACGGCTTACTGTGGAATTGTAAGAAGTTTTTGTTTCAAACAGTTTAAATTGTTCCTAAATCTCGTTTAGTTTAGATAAATCGTTAACTCTGCAGAGTTTTTCTGGAAACTCGACGCATTCTAGATTTTATTTTGTTTGTCCTTTTTTATTTAAAAAATAGAACTCGCTTTAAAATTTCAGTACTACAGCTGAAACAAAACCTAACATGTACATTGCGTTGCCAAATCTCTTTGAACTGGAGCATATAAAATCTTCCCGAAGCACCGATTTTATTCTACAATATAATTCTAACTTAATCTTTTGCAAAAAAAAACTGGGATCGATTCAATAACTCTATGAAACTACATGAAAACTACGTATTCGAAACGAACACACACTGCTTCTGGTGAATTTTAACAATTAAATCCTGTCAGTTCACCAACCCTGATGTTATTAGGATGTGGCATATTTTGAAGAACCTGTCTTTATACACAAGCGTCCATAACATCGCGACTATATACTCCGAAGGCGTAGGTGAAAGACTAGGTGACTAAAGTAGACCCACACTTCGCCAGTTATGTTTAAAATCCCATGTAATAAGGGTTAGGAAACCCATTGGCCGTAAAAGTCCAGTATTACTTTTTCTAGCCAATTTCCTAATGGAAAAACACAATAACAATTTCCCCGACCCAGGTTCGAACTCTGCAGTACTTTGGCTTAGCTGCGTCTGAATGCATGTTGCCGTAGGTAATCATTAAAAGGAAACATTAACAACATGTTATAGCTACTATAGCGAGGTGTAAAGTACTCATTGTCTAACCATGTCATTCATAATCCGTTCGTGCTAAAAGGGCACTTAACGCAAGTATTTTTAGGTAAATATTTGATCGCTCTTTCAAGTGGTAAGTGCGGTTAAGTGAAGTCTTAATTATTAAAGCAACAATCGATAAAGATTTCTCTTGATTTATTTTGTTAAAAGTTAAAATAATCTGCGGTAAACCTAAACATGTCTAAATTGTCTATTTCCGATTAGCTAATGACTTTTTTTTAAGTCAAAGAGGGTACACCAATGGAATGCCACCTCTACTTTAAAGAAACGTTTTTTCTGGTGAATTCTCATGATTTCGGACATGTATGATGTGATTCACTTTTATCTAAAGAAAGACTTTGATGCATTTCTTTTCAAATATTGATAATGTCAATTATGAATTATTTTATTATGAATATTATATTTTTTTTATAACTTTTATCTTATTTTGACCGAGATCTATCTTTAGAGTACCTAATTGTCCGAAGGTATGCGATTTCAAAATGCAACGCACCCACATTGCAAGGAGTTTTGCCATTCTTCTTTTAAAAGATTTTTGAGTGAATAGAGATTATGCTGTTTTTGAGAATTGAATTTTGTATTCTATTTCCAGCGATTAATAAAGGGCACGCGAAATAAAAGTCGGATATCTCGAAAATAACAATAAATTGTTTTGGTAAGGGTCCATCGTCTATCATAATTATCCAGCTGAGCCACGATCACGGAAGGGACGAGCTAGTAGCCAAGGCCCCATGGGAGCCTTACAGGCAATTAAATGGTTAGACTAAGGAAAAGGGCTGCATTTAGAGAAAAATAACTACTAATCGTTCTTAAGTGGGAGAGTTTATTCCCTAAAAGGAATTAAGACTACATTTTTTGGCACTTGAATAGCGATGAAAATACCGAAAATAACAATTTGTTTTTTTCACAAAAAAAATAAATTGTAGTTTTTTTCCGTTTTTGTTACGTAGAAAAATTAACAGATTTTCAGATTTTCCTTTGGAAAAAAAACAGGATTCTTTCGAAAAATTGAAAAAAAACAAGTTTTGTTGAAATTTAAACATATTTTAATAGGTGAAACATTCTACCCTCCATTTTATTAGTACGTATTATTATGGAATGAGTTAAAGCATAGATGTTAAATAAGTATAGTAAGTACGTATTGAAGAGTACCTGGAAGGATATGGGAATTTTTCCTGTTTTTTTCAACGCTCCGCTTGAATGACATTGGCAGGGTTGTTGTTAGTAATATTTGTGAAACTGTTTAAGGTGGAATCAGGTGTGCCCGCGAAATGCAAAATGTTTTTTTTGCAATATTTGACAATATTTGAAAAAAAAAATATATTGTTCCATAAACAGTCTGAAAATAACCTACAAGTCTGTAAGTAGTGTGTGTAGTGTAGTGTGTGTAAGTCAAGTCAGTATATGAAATAAAATATGATTCGCGACCGTATCACGCATGTACCTACAGAATTATAATAATTAAAATCATCAATACAACCCTCTAAATTCATTTAATCCCATTTAATGACTATTTCATACAAAAGACATTCAATGGGATCATATGAACTTAATGACATTATATTGGAAAACCAAATGGCGGAGTTTAGTCCGATTTCCGCCATGTGCCTAAATAATCATCTGTAGCTTCGCCAGACAACACTGGCCATACTGATGCTGATACTGTTAGGCTGCGTCGTCCTACAGCTGGGCAAAGGCCTCTCCAAATAACTTCCAGTTGTTTCACACAACACTGGCCATATACTGGCAAAATTGTTTGTGGTGTAACATGTTTCCAAAAAGCGGCATCCAATTCGGATCATGTATCAACGCGTGAGCCACTTTTCTAAACGATCACGTAAAAAATTGTGAAAAAAGCGAATAAATTTCGTTTTATGCCTACTATGTTCTTAATAATAAAATAGTTCTTAATTAAACTTAAACAAAAGTAATTATATGTTGTTTAAAGACTATCCAGTGTTTTCTTATTACATTTATTAATTATTTTGTACTACATTTTTTTTATACGTTGTTATATAATAATTATCTTTCTTTGAATAATTAAATTATAGAACATAATTACCATCAGCTTACCTTATTCTCGCATAATAATTAAAATACACTTTCTTATGAGAATTTAATAATTAAGTAGTTACAGTTGTTACAAGGTTAATAAAACAAATGTATTACTGTTTGCAATTCATTAATTTTCAGATCTACTAGCAAAGAAATAAATATACAAGTTTGCGCCTAATATGCGCCTGAATAAAGAAAAATATTAATTTTCGGAGAAAGATTGAAACTGTAGGTATATTACTGTACACAAAAATATCATATACATATTACAATATACAACCATGTTATGCCTACGCCGATATAAACCATTGTTCTTTTATTTTTCGTGAAATGTGAGTGTTGTTTTTATTGTTTTGTTACCTACGTTCAGTGTTCAGCAATGTTTAAAATTGTTTGTTTATTTTTCAAACGTTTTAGTTTAGTTTTAGAACTCATCGTTTTCTAAACAATAAATAAAGTCTTTATTTCACCAACAGCCAAAATCAAATTAGAAATAATTATCTGCCGAAACTACAAAACGCTACAATCCTTTCTTTCCACCTTATCTGCTGCTACTGAGTAATTCTTGCATTCCTGATTAAAAAAACCCAATAACACGTTGCCCGACCCGCAAAATCGAACCCAGAACCTCATGCTCAGCAGTCGCACTTGCGACTAGATCAACGAAGCAGTTCATACATATAATGTATAGATTAAAAACATAGTTCATAAATATGTATAGATAAAATACATTAGTGACTTTCAAAGAGTTCAGAGTCTGCAAAAGTTCTTCATACGTTATAAGTCCGTTGCTCATACTATGCAAGTGACTTATTCACAAAACTCGGAGATGAAAACAAGCTAATACGCTAGTTTTAAAGCTAACTAACGCTAGTCTGAAAGCTTCGTACTTTCTGGGATGAAAATAATGTACGTAAGCGCAAATCCAGGATACATTCTGCAACTCCATACATTGTTATTGAAATTTTGTTAACTTTTAAGCTAAGGCAAAAGCTTCTTAAAACACAACAGCAAACAGCCGTTAAGCATTCAGAAAATTGGCAGCGTTGCAAATAACTGTCAAATAATTCACTGCTTTAATTAAATAAATCACGCGTTCTAGATAGCAAATGTCTGACAACCATCTTACTAAGGGGTATCGTATCATCCAGTACTGACTGGGTTGTGCATGTCAGATAAGCAGTCGCTCTATGTAAAATACTACCAGTATTTTCAACAGCATCCGGTCAGACTAGAAGCTAACCCCAACATAGTTGGGAAAAGCTTGCAATATGATGATCCTTAATTATTTAATATTATTATATTAAATGCTGGTTCATCATTGTAGTGTATTATAATATTGAATATAACGTTTAAGAATGTACCTCATAATAACCATGATTTTTTAAAACCTTAATAAAAAAAAAAAAACAATTACAAAGCTGAACCAACATTTTTCAAAATATATTTTAATTTTCATTGTATCTGACGGCGAAGTCTTAATCTACGTGACCAGTTTACGGAATGCCATTTTATTCGTGTCACACTATATTCTCAGGGATGATAATTACGAAATGTGTCAAGCCACATCCACGAACGACGTAACGAAGAGGGACAAAATTCTGTTTCATTACTGGCACGTGTCTTCATTTTTTTTATTTTTTATTACAAAGACATGCCATTTTTAAATAAAGAACTGGGAAGTAAATCGAATGCAATTCGTATTTAAAATGACAGCTGACAGTCGTGAAAAAAAGGATTAAATACTTATAGGATTTCACTTCCGCCAACTTATCTGTGCAGGCGGGAAAACACAGAACTAAAATAAATGTACCAAGTTTGACATATCGATGCATTTTTTCTTGATAAGCAACGCCACCTTAACCTGCACCCTTGAAGTGGTCATACTGTACTGACAAACGTACAACTGATAACTTCATCCCATAATCAGCCTCGGGTATGAATTTTATAAAAATCCTTCTTAATTACTCATTTAGACATAAAGTTTAAGGAAAGATTTCGTTTGTAGGGGATATTTAATTTTATGAAATGGACGAGACGAAAGCAGTAAGTAAAGATCTTAGCAGGTAAAGTTTTGTAGTTACAGTAAACTTCCTCGTGAAAAAGGCGGGAGTTTATGTATGTACACACGGCGACACTTAAGCTATACATATCCAGCACAACCTGATTTCTTTTTATGACTTTTCCGTACAGTGAAAAGATCAACTTAATTTGGTTTTGTGTAGCTTGATTGGTCGCCGAGCGTTATGGTGAACTCAATGGCAAATAGCAATTTAGACTGGCGTCTGTCAGTGAACTTAATATGGACACGTTGGAAATCGATTGGGGAGGCTTATGTTCAGCAGTGGACAGCAACGGGCTGAAATATGATGAAGATGATAAACTCAATATGAATTAGTATCTAATTTAGATTTGTATTTCACCAGTACGTACGTACAATCGATGACGAAATTAATTAGTCCACAAAGGATCTAAAGTGCAAAGGTACCGGTACACTGTGGAGCCCCTAAAACTCATGATAATTTGGTAATTTTATAACTTCAGAAATACTAACAAAATCACTTCACACTCTACAGTACTTTCACAAGTTATTATGCCTTGTGTCTATGACTGTAGCTTAGCCTTCTTTGTTTTTCTGACATTCAAAAGTGCTTGTAATGGTCTAATTGAAATAAACGCTTTGGAGTTTCTTTTTTTGTGAGTTTTTTTTTGAGAAATTATGAGTTACTCTCTCCATTGTTTCCAATATTATAAATACTTGGGAAAGCTTTTGAATACAATTAGAAGAAACGAACTAAACTGGTTTTGAACTATTAATGGTTACCCAATTACTTTATAATATAAGGTTTTTAGCATGGATTTGTTTGAATTCAAGTATTTATTAAATTCTATTATTTATTTTATTCGTTAAAGAGTTACTATTAGTAACTCTTTATTTATTTTATTCGTTAAAGAGTTACTATTAGTAACTCTTTAACGAGTAAAATAAATAATAGAATTTAATAAATACTTGAATTCAAACAAATCCATGCTAAAAACCTTATATTATAAAGTAATTGGGTAACCATTAATAGTTCAAAACCAGTTTAGTTCGTTTCTTCTAATTGTATTCAAAAGCTTTCCCAAGTATTTATAATATTGGAAACAATGGAGAGAGTAAGGGTAAGGGTTATTTCTTATCATCTTCAATGACAAAAAGTGCAATCTCGAAAGAAGTAAATTAAAAGCAGAATTTAGTCACATAAGAACTACCGTATAAAATACCTATTCCTGCGGTAAACCAACATTGCTATATTTCATTCGAAGTGATACCACTAAAAATTTGCATATAAGCATTCATGTACACATCATACAAAAAAATAAATAAAACACAAAAAATAAAATTAATTTTAAATGGAGTCATAATTCTCCTTCTCCTATCCCAATTAATTTGGGGTCAGCGGAGCATGTCTTTTTCCTCATACTTCTCTATTAATTGTCATCTCAGCAGTCACCTACTTTCTAGCCTTCACACAGTCCATCCATCGTTTCTTCTTTTCGGAGTACCCAAACAAATTAATTTAATTCAACAAATTAGAAGTTCGATACAATCTAGTCACAGACGGTACCGAAAGTTCTAGATTAGGTACCCTTTTACTAGCTGTTTATTAGAAGCTTGTAACTGTAAGCCCTTTAGAAACACAAAAGCGTTATTAAAGTTATGCTCCATAACTTGATCGAGAAGTCATTAATCTCGCAACAAAGGCCAAACATAAATCTAATACGGTTTAATGGCGTGAAATCATACTTGATTTAGAGTAGTGATGCACGATCCAATTCGGTACAGTATCGATACAATAGCATACGGTACACCGATATTTTGGATCGATACAACAAGATGCGGTGTGGTGAGGAAAATGTTGAGTATGAATATAGATGGCTATAAGAGTAGAGGAAGACTAAAGAAACGATGGATGCATTGTGTAAATTATGATATGGCTAGAAAGGAGGTAACTGCTGAGATGACGAGTAAAAGAGAAGTATGGAAGAAGAAGACATGCTGCGCCGTCCCCAAAAAATAATTGGAATAATGACAATGACAAAAGGATGCGGTACGCCGAAATTTGGGATCGATACAAACAAATACTTAATCGTCTTTTTCTTTACGTGTCGATGAAACTCTAACTGTGATAGCACAGTATGTAGTATGTAGCTACTGGCACAGCTCTAAAATACGATACAATGCTTGGCTCAATGCATAAGTACTTAAGAACCGATATCGGAATGAATGGATTGTCCTAAATTGAATGATCAGTCAATTCAAAAGAATACAAAAGGAGGACACAAAAGGAAAACAAAACAAAATCATAGAATATGCCTGAACTATAAGAAGGATTAATAAGTACGATACGATACGATCAAAATATCGATAAACTGCAAGTATTGTGCATCTCTATCGAATCAGGCATTACCAATAATGCAGTACTTAGGCAGTTTATGCAATAATCCAAATACCTATCCGAAAATCAATCCGGAATGTTCAATTTAGAGCTTGTAGTAATGAAAGAGCACGTTTTAGTATGTCAAATACGCTTTATTAGTGCATAGCGGTGTATTGGTCGCTTTGATAGATTTCCAAACAAAGGAGCACATGTTATTTATGGTTTCATTTATTATTGGTGGATTTACGGGTTCCTTTGGTGGGTTAATTGAGCACGATGATAATATTAACGTTATCATTACATTATCACACGCATCGTGAACGTAACGCCAACAGAAAAAAAAATCGCAATCATTTAGGTATATGTATTTTTCTGTGTTCTCGTTTACTAACATGATCTAAAGAAGAAAAAAATGCTATTTTTGTACCCACCTAACGATTTATTTTGATAAGAAGATCAGCAACAGGTGTACCTACTCATCCAAAACCCAGCAAGGTTCAGTAAAAGCCTCGGGGATCAAGGGATTATTCTAAAATTGCAAGAAAAACAGTAATTTTAGTTTTCCGAGATACTCTTTGCTTTATAATTCTAGCGTCTGCGCTCCAAGGGCAAAAAGTAATCCATTTACCAAGAGGGAGCATCAAATATCTTTGATGGATGTGTGTTACTGATACCCTTAACATGTACAAGTTTTTGCACGCCATTTCGTCCGCGTAGTTTTTTTGTAAAACATGTCCTTTATGCCTTTTGACTGCCACGTTGATCTAGTGGTCGCAACCCTGAGCATGTGGTCTAAAGAGTGGGTTTATAATATGTAGGTAGCGGTTTTGGTTGTGTAAACAGTGGTCCTACTTTCCAGTTATACCGACCATCATCATCATCTACCTAGCCTTTTCCCAACTATGTGAGTGACTTCTTGTCTGACCTCCACAACCCAGTTAGTACTGGGTAATACGATACCCCTTGGTAAGACCGGTTGTCAGACTTTTTGGGCCACTGACTACGTAACGACTGTCAAAAATCTACAAATGACAGCCGGGGCCAACGGCTTAACGTGCTTTCCGAGGCACGAAGGAAACTCGGTATGTAATGGGTGGTCACCCATCCACAGACCAACCTAGGCAAGCACGGTTTAACCTAAAGATCGACCCGAGCGGCGGTTATTATTTAGCCTCGAGCTCCTCAGTTCCAGTTATACCGATCATTGCTATTTAATAAAGACCGATAACATTTCGAAAACGTATGAAAGCACAACTAATATTGAAAAGTTTGAAAATAATTAGAACCTTACATGTTTTATGTTAACATAAAAAAAAGAAGTTAGTGGACTGTGCTAATGATAGATATAATTTTATATTTTTAAATGTTTTTTCATTTAAGAAATATGTAAAAATATAAAATGAAATAAAATGAATAAATGAGAATGATATAATAATTTTATATTCCACTACAATCATGACGCTGACAGTTGAACTCAGTTTAAATGAGTTGAATTGTTGATCTCATTAAGATTAATTGGTGAAATTCACCCTAAGATAAGATAAGAGTGTAGATTGGTAGATTTCTGTTTATCAGTTCTGAGTTTGCCATCAACATTTATTTAGCACTAACTTTCGATAGCTTAAGAATATTAATGTGGCTTGAAGAAACTTGAAGTTAGTTTTAACAGGTTCGATACTACGATAGCAGTCTTGTACTGAGTTAGGACTTCGTTATTGTTCGCAAGTTGTTTTAGTACTTATACAGATGTACGAACGTCACGTCTTAGATAAATGTGTGATTGACTCTTAATCACTCGATTGATTTTTACAGTTACAACGTGAAAATAATCACAATTACGTTTAAATTTTGTGTTGTAAAATACATTTAAGGACTACTGATACTGAAACTCCGTAAATAACATAACAACACAACTGTAATCCCAGAAGGGTTGGATAGTGCTGTGCCTTATAGTACTCCCACATTTTGCCAGTTATGTTTAAGTCCCATGTAATAGGGGGCGATTGCCATCAACCGAGCACAACTCCGAAAATATCAGTGTTGTATTTATCGACAGCAATGTAATAACATTATCAATCTGCGGTTTATACATAAAAAATGCTTACAGAACATACCATTTCAAAAAACCTACTTCAGTTTTATTTATTTAAATGAAAAATATTCTAAGAAAATGGTAAGTCGCTCACAGCAAATCTTCTTGAGTGACGTTTCCTAATTTGGTTACCAGGATCTCAGACGTACTAAGCGATCGCTCATCCACCCTTTGCACTGGAGAGAGAGAAGCAAAACCGATTTTCTGAGAAATACGGTTCCAGCCCACAGTCTACTTAAAACTTATTGATAGACATAGTAAAGGAAAGTTTTCTCCGAGATACGAGAATTGAAATGGGATATGGGGATTTTATTTACATTTGCTGACGTACGGACTGGCAATAGGAGATTTGGTTTTAATAGTTTTTTCAGTGCGCAGTATTTATAAGTGTTAATCGCACTAATGAAAATGAACGCGATAAGTGAGTGCATCTTGAATGCGTTCGAGAGCGGGCTGTGTAAATTTTCCATTGCAATGAAGGCACAAACAGTTCTTAAACGTAGTTTAGATTTGTACTGATCGCGATCAATTTCATTGGTGAAATTCACCCTGAACGCTAGATTCCAGTTTTAGATGGAGTTTCTTGTATATTGTTTACTATTAATATCAATATACTACTAAGGTACGTAGAAGGTATATCTACAGTAGAAAAAGAATTTATTAGGTTCGGATTATTACTAATTATTTCCTTTATTTATCTTATCACAAACTTATTACATTTTGAAATATTAACTATTAAAAAAAAACATTTAAAAAATATAAAAAATTGTAGCCCACCGGTATCGGGAACAGGGTCCAAGCTAGCGGCGGTCAGGGATCCAGAGACAGGAAACCTCCTAACGATATGAGCCGTATCCAGGAGTACCGCTTTCTGAATCAAGCCCTTGATCCAGTTGCCTAACGAAAGCTTCCTGAGGTGTTGGTCGAGGCTCTTGGCAATTACGCCATGGGCTGATACGACTATCGCCACAATGATTGCTTGGTCCACGTGTTGACAACCTTGCGGGTCAAGTCAAGATACTTGATTTGCTTATCGGCTTTCACGAGGTTCTCGTTATGCGGGACCGTTATGTCAACGATCATTGCGCGCCGCTCTGATCGATCCACCATCACTTTATCAGACTTATTGGCTACAATTTACTTATTATATTATTAACTGTGTGGGAGAGTCAACTATCTTGCGAACAGACGTAGGTGTCCCAGTAGGCACCCTACATCGAAACAAGAATGAGTTGAAATAACAGGAACTGGACACAAAACCACCCATATCTATTAAATTTTGCTCACACACAGGATCAGATAAGACACAAGGTAAAGGCACCACATTTCATACAGTCAGTCACCATACGAACTCGACTCGAGTCGACTCCAATTTAAAAGCACGCATCTGCCATACGAAGAGCCCTATCTGTACCCGGATGAAAGGTCTAATCCGCCCCGGATCTGATGCTTACAGGTTCCCGTTATTACTCACGTTTCCCCGGACGTAAATGGCATTTTCCCCAACTGACATAATCATGTGACAAGTTGAAATTCGTTTGTTTCCGAGTATGCGTATGTTGGGAACTGTTTTCGTTTCTGTGAGCCTAGTACAAACGCGTGGAGTAAGGTAACGTACATTCTGACGATTTTAAAATTTAAAATATGCGTACTTACTCGTATTTTTAGGTGAAACTTATTGTGGTTATAAGGCTGATCATATAGCTGGAAGAATACAGCTAGGGATCAACACACGTGAAGGGAACTTGCGGAGGCCTATGTCGCAAGACAGTCTGACCTGGTAGCTGATAAGATAAACAAATAAAAGGAGAATATAATTTAAGTTTAGTATAAGTTATAATTTAAGTTTAGTTGCCGTGATAATGTAAGTTTATATATAGAAAACCAAGTGTAGTTCCTAATTTTTTTTCTTTATCCAAATTACTGTTTATGGTCAGAGTAAATAAAGGCTATTTTTATTTTATTTATTTTAATTGTGGCTATCGCAAAAATAATAAGATAATTGGTGGCGAAATTCACATCATCACATCATCATCAGCAGATGACGTCGAAGCCGAGTTTAAGAGCACCTAAACGCCGTAACAATAACGACTTTAACTCCTCTTGAACGCGATTAAAAATATGTTTAATCTCGTTTTATAGATGAATTTCGTTTTTCGTCACGACCTCGTTTCGTGTTTGTGCTAGGACCTCTGGAGTCAGTAAATTCCAATAGGGATGGAAGTAATGTATTGTTACTATTAGGGTCTGTCTGTCCTTTCGTAGGAGGTGATAGTGGTGAATCAGGGATTATTTTCAGGTAGGTAGCAGGGTTGATTCACTGGTGACACATATCAAATTAGTTATGTTGGGTTAGTCTTTTTTATTTCTATTATGGTGAATAAGTAGTGTTCAATCAGGACCGAATCAATATCTAAAATTGGAATAAATGTACGTTTCTTACTGTTTTTCAAAATCTGATCAGTCCCAGCAGTCACCCGATTGTAAAATACTGGTATTCAGCAGCTATTCGGTCAGACTGGTACCCAACCCCAATATAGTTGGGGAATGGCTAGGCAGGTATTGATGATGTTAGAAACTTAACGCTATACCGTACAATTTGAAAACAGGAGTAGTAGAATAATCAAATGAAATTCTTTATTTGAATAAAAAACAACTGTCATATGATTTATTAACAAGGCTAGAAAAATATATCATCAAATCACCTAAACTAATAAATTATGTGAGTGACACTGAAAATTAATCAAATAACACCATATTATCCAATCCAGTTATTACCTAAACAATTTGAGTTAATCAACCAAAATGAATTTCGTATCAGTCATGTTTGAATTTTACGACGTACAGCCTGGCTCTGTCGCCTAGTTATTTGGCCTAAGCTATTTACTTAATTGCCTATTGTTAGCTACATTGAATATGGATGCTCTGTTACATATTCAAGTTAGTATTTGCACAATCACTTGTTTTGTGCTTCTACCCAAAGTTGAGGACGAATAATCAAGAGACTGTTGAAAGCTATCGCCTGTTTCGTGGAGTGCCTGTCTGCTGATTATCTCGATATTTGTAATCAACTTACTATGTAATTCTTCTCTTTTGTATGACACCACAATCTATTTGTATAAGAGAGGTTCTGATAATATCTTGGGACAACCAACACACCGCCATCTGATCCCAAACTAGGCAGAGCCTGTATTATGGCAAGCAGACAACTGATAAACATACTTATATATTTCTAAATACATACATATTATAGATAAATTATACACCCAGATACAGAACAAATAATAATAACATCTTGGCCTACTTATAAAGGGTGTAAAAAGACTCTTAACGAAGCCGAAAGGCACTTATTCTCCCCGTGATTGCGATCATTTTTTTGTTCTAGACCATACCTGGAAACCTTTTAGTTACGGAGATATTGGCGGTCAAAGTTCCAACTTTTTATTAAATACATGTTTTTAATGTATTTTTTTTACTGAAGACATCTTCACAACCCCTGTACTATTCAATCCATCCATCAACACAATGTTTATGTCCTACCGTAAATCGTGATTTTACATCCCAAAAAAAAGTGGTTTCCCAGCAATCATTTTTGCGTAAAATTACTTAGTTTGATGACCAGAATGTCTTCGTGTAGAGTCAGTTTACACCCTGTATGGTGCGACTATAAAATAAATAAATCTTATACTTTTTATCATTTTTATTTAAGCCAGATTCAATTCCCTTCCTCCGCATATGCTGAACGAAGAGAACTAACGGTTGGTATGTTTTTCAAACTAACACATGTTAATATGCTCAAGTTTTCACAGAAGTAAGAATTTTTTGTAGGTTTTCTCTTGACGTTCTTATACGGGTTGGAAGGGACACGAAAACGGTTACCACGTACTTATTCAGTACATCATTCTGAGCCCACATATAAATTTTTCATCGATTATTAAAAAAAAACAGCCGTTCCATACATTTGTACCGTGTAGGTTTTGTAGGAAACAGCTGATTTTTTTTAAATAACCAATGGACATTTTCTTTGTGGGGGCTCAGAATGATGTGACTGATTACTTGGTAACCGTTTTTGCGTCAGTGTCCCTTTCACACGGTATAGCTTAATACGGCATGAGAGAATGCTATTAAACATGACAACGGATTTGTCGAATGAGCTCATGCTTTGAATGGAAATTTCAAAATAATAAAACGCATATTTTTGTCTCAAATGCTTTATAGTGTACCAACTTATCTCAACTTTTAGCTTTTGTAATGTATTCTAACATACAGGACGCCTCTAAGAGGCACCTAAACCCCCGAAAGGTAATCTAACGAGATGTTTTCCTACTCCCATAATCTGCCGCGGATTAAGCGGTTACAATTAGTGTTAAGCATTTGAAACTATGTAGGGGATAAGTGGCGGATTTAATGTTGATAAAATTACACTAATGTAACAAATGCTGATGTCGTAAAAGCTAATTTAAGAGGCATGAGCTTAAGTAGAATAAAATTTGTGTAGGACCAACGAATCTCATTATTCTGATTTAATGGAAGGATTATATGTGTGCTCTTAATAATGCAAATTTAGATTCAGAAAAAATAATAAGCCCTGAATAAAATAGTTTTGTGCCTTTGACATCCTCAAGGCGTATTTTATATGCGCCGACGACCCTCGTTTTACGAACGCGCATACACGGTGCCGTAAAATCAGATTGTTTGTATCGATTCAAATGCGCGTACGAAGCGATACAAACGTACCCGAGAGTGCGTTCACATCGTGTCTGCGTCGCCGCATCTGCGCGTACATTTTGTTATGTACGCGAAGATGACGCGCACTCACGAACGCGTGTTTACGGTATCAGTGAATTTCTGAACGTATGCTAACGTTTCCTGGCTGCGACTGAATCTCATTTAAAGAGCATTTAACGCGCTTCTTCTGCCCCGAAAAACACCATGGGAAGAGGCCCTAATCGCTTTGATATAACTATACCAAATTATCTGACTCTTCTATCATCACTAAATTTTTTTTTTTTTTCGTACAGAGAGACGGAAGTGACGCGGAGAAGCTAACAATCCAGGCGGCCACACAAACCGCCAGCGGTCGCTACACGTGCGAAGTGTCAGCCGACGCACCGTCCTTCCAGACCGCGCAAGTACACACGCACATGTATGTTGTGGGTGAGTCTGTGTTCTTATTAACTTATATTAATTATAGAAGCGGTCTCACAGACTGCTAGTGGTCTCACAAACCGCCACTTTGCGTAGCGACTGCGCTATGCAAATACGGAGTGTCATATTAAACTCAAACCATACATTGTAACGTTACATTTTCCTGGAAGGAGGAAAATGTAAGGTCAACTGTTGAAAAACTGCCACCTACCTAACATCAGGCTTGGAGGAGTAATAGTTTAGGAGAAAATCCCTTTCATTTTAAGAACAACAGCCTCCAACAACCTCCTAGCTCCAGCACTACATTAAAAATAATAAACTAGGCTTGTCATTATCTGATATTATAAAAGTAAACAAACATTGGAAAACAAAAGAACCAATAGAAAAACCTTAATAATACAAATTACAGAGGTCTAGGAATGCTTAACCTCCAGGCAATGACAATTCAGTTACTTGGAGAGAACGTATGATAAAAAAGCTACAATATTGTATCCAAAACGTAAGTAAAACGCATAGCAAGCATAGCTTCGATTCATACAAACAAACCAAAATTGAAGTGCTGTTTTAAATATCATAACAGCTTTTTACTTAATGCATATGAAAATATATACGGCACTTAAACCAGAAACACATTTTTTTGCAATTTTTGTCAGTCTGTCTGTTCCGGCTAATCTCCGAAACGGCTGGACCAATGTCGACGGGACTGGCAGATAGCTGGTGTTATAAGGTTTAACTTAGGTTACTTTTATTTTAGAAAAATAATTAGGGATCCGTGCAAAAAAATTAAAACCCTTGGAATTGTTAACAAAATCCAATTCAAAGGGAAAGTAAAGGGAACGCGAACGAAGGTCGCGGGAAACAGTTACTTAGTTTTTTATATTATGAAACCCATACCTCATACTCCATACTCATCCATCGCTTTCCATCAGGCGGGATCGAGGTCAAGAGCAGGCCCATCTTTTAATAAAAAATAAAAAAAATGCACACTAAGCATCATATTGGCATTGGTATCACCACAGATCGGGGTTAACTGGTTTAAAACTGGTGAGGTGATTTAGATGTTTACACTTTAGCTTTATACTGCACTTTTCTTGACCAGTAAGCCAAAGATTAACGTGAAAGCTTTTATCACAGAGCTGTCGCAGTCCACGGTAAAATAGCAGTGGTGATAAAAAACAAACAAAATAACGAAGCAAGTGAATTGAAGTGGAAAAGGCAATCTATGTCACCATCGGCAACTGGTCACGCGTTTAGTTTTAGCTGCAAACAGCTGAGTTGATTGATTGATGCACGTGTTAGGCCAATTTAGGTCAAACAGTAAATCAATGTCATACAGTTTCAAATTGCGACACTTGCTCAAGTGGTTATAAAAGAGAAATACAAAAGAAAAACGCTTGAAAAATAACCACCACTATGTCAATAAATAATGCTGAGAACAATGTTACAAGATTTTCTTGACAAAACCGGCCAAGTGCATGTCGAGCCACGCACAATGTAGGGTTCCGTAGGTACCCATCAAAATATGCGGATACTTGCTACGGTCCGATTTGCCTCCGAACGATGTTTTTTGTTGTAATATAAAAAATAAACTTACATTTGCAGTTAAATTACCTGTGCTTCCATACATTATGTGTTAAGTTGTAAAGCCTACTTAGCCGTGATAGTTTTTCTTTTAATTTCGTTATATATACTACCATCGTGAATTTTTTCACACTCCCAAACGCAACCGTTTAGCTGGTAAAGGGGCCTAACAAAATTAGTACCTTAAAACTTAATATTTCACAAACGAATCCCTTAATCAAAAAAATGATTTTGACGCAATATTTTTTTAAAGACCTATCCAACGACATCCCATTGCTAACTACTTTTCGAGATTTTAATTTACCACTTTGTCGGCGTAACTAATCTGTATATTCATGCCAAATTACAGCTTTCTAGTAGTAACAGTCTTTGAGCTAAGCTGCGGACAGACAGACAGACGGACATGGCGAAACTATAACGGTTTTTTGTTGTTTACGGAACCCTAAAAAGGGGAAGACTACGAGTATATCATAGACAGCTCGAAATAGGGTTAAATATACAGACCTTATCATCAAATAGTGGTGAACCCATCCAGAGAGGTAAAGTACTCAATATATTTTTCCCTTCTCCGCGACCTAAAACACCTTTAGATACACAGGGCGATAAAGCTGTCTTCCAATCAGCCCTTTCAGAAGTGACACACTTTATAGACTACAGTCTAAGGGGCCTTATAGGGCAGTAAAATACCTTAAGGTTGACACTGTTTTACGCAAGGAATGCGTTGTGAACGTGAGGGTTCCGTATTTATAGTCCAATGGATATATTTTCACCAAGAAAATCGGAGAGAATGGTGTCGTAATAGATTTACCGTTTTGCTTTTCTAGAAAAAGATATGGCGCATAAATGTTTATTTATTGTTTTTGGTAACGGGGTGAGTTTTTATTCACTAGGTTTTTTTTTTTTAATAAAAAGTAAAATCTTGAATTAAAGTTTAAAACAGAATAAAAACTATCAGAACAGTGTGTTAGCGTTTCAAACGATACAACGCAATAAAATGTCTTGATTTTGTATCAATAAACGTGAACGGTTACTGAAAACTAAGAGTTTATTTTTATTAGTTTTCTTTTCGTTTTACGTCAAAAAGTTATAATTGATTGCTTTTTTATTATCTTTGGAACTACAACGCATTTAAAAAAGTTTTGGTTAAAAAAAGGCGATTTTTTAACGGTTAGTTTATAAGCTGTCATGTTAATTTGTGAAAACATTAATAAGTAAATCATCATCATCATCTTCAGCCTACAGCAGTCCACTGCTGGACAGAGGCCTCCTCAATCGCACGCCACTCAATTTGATTCTCAGCAACTCCCATCTATGCTAGCATCAGCCATCCTGCGAAGATCGTCACTCTACCGAGCCTGAGGGCTAACCTTACGCTTGCCAATTTGCGGTCTTCCCTCAAGAATACATCTACTCTAACGGTCATCGGTTCTACGACTAATATGACCGGCCCATTGCCACTTCAGCTTACTTATTCTTGATAAGTAAATAATGATCCTGAAACCACAGTAGTACACTAGTGTAACCTCCCACTAGGTGGACCGATGACCTGGTGAAGTTTGCGGGAATCCGCTGGATGCGAGTCGCACGGGACCGGTCAATGTGGTGACACTTGGGGGAGCCCTATGTCCAACAGTGGACATCCTTCGGCTGAAATGATGATGATGAATCCTGTAAACCTACCTAGGATTTCTCCCCACTTCTTGCCTTTATAATAAACCAATCTCAACTCCAGAACTTTCTATAAACAGAACAACATACATTGAAGCTTAGTTATCAAATGTCGCAGTAGTTTTCACATACCTACTTACAAAAGGTATATCGAACGGCACGACCCAATATACAGCGTGTGTGCTTTTGTTTAACTTTCGGAATAAATCTAAACTAGTGCCCTTGTTCCATTTTATCGTACCAAAGCATCTTATTCGTATTTGCATAATAAAGGGATAGAATATGGGCACCTATCAGCGATGAACAATATCCATTTTATATGTAAGCTTAAATCCGACCCCTGTTCACGATAATCCGGAAATTATCTGTACTTGAAAATGAGTGAGATAGATCCTTTTTGCTGTAATGGCCGTACGTTATTAACTTTTGGGCGAAACGTTCGTTAAAGTTGAATTTAATTTATTTGAATGGCAGTTTTGCATGCTTTTCTGGTTTTGAAAGGAGTTTGTTTAAAAAGCAAAGTGAGTTATGTAGGTAATCGGTACTTTATTTTTAACATAACACAAACTATATTTTGATCTTTTTTATGATTTTTCAATCTTGTAATAAAATAGTGGAAAAAGCAATGTTTCGCACAAAGCAATTCATTAAAGGTCAGTTTCTTTTACTTACAAAACATCCCGTTTCAATCGCTTTATCGGATTACTTCCTTCTTCTGCGTAGGTACATATGTATATCTAGTAAATATAGGATTCTATCTAATACTAGACTGATTACAGTAGCGCATAACTAAAACTGGTATAGCTGCTACTATTATAAGCATTTAGAACAAACCAGCGCTTTGAGAGACGTTGCAATTTCTGTTATTGTGCGGTTCAATAAAAGCAATAATTAAATATGTAGATCAATAATTAATTCAATACAAGCTGTTGCTCGCGACCTTGGTCTGCGTGAAATTATTATTAAAATATTACTTCAAAAATTCGATTTAAAAATCGGACTTTGTTAATAATTTCAAAGGTTTAATTTTTTAAACGGAACTCTAATGCTTTTTCTTTTCCTTATAACATCAGTTGTCTCCCATCAACATCGGTCTAGCCGTTTCGGAGATTAGCCGGCACAAACAGACCGATATTAATAAAAAAAGGATCTTTTGTTATAAGTACCGTTTATATATACTTTCATATGCATTCAGTGGAAAGCTGTTATTTTGAAATTACTAACAGACTTGAGTTATTGTGGTAAAAACATAGGTCGTACGAGGTCTGTTCAATAAAAAAACGAACTTTTAAAAGTAGGCGGCATCGAATAGTCTTGCGGTTTTCAACACTGTTCATCATAACCTACCGAGTAGTCTACTTTTTGCGGTTTATCCTTTTGACCGCCATAGTCACACATTCGTGACAAGCACGCGCGTGCCCTGTATGCCAAACGACACAAATATGTGACAAAATGGTAGGTGAAATTGTGGTTTGGCGTGAAGGGCACCCGCGTGCGTTTATGATCTGGCTGTCAAAAGGTTATTGATATCTTGCGTCTTTCCTGTTTTTATTTTTTGGGTGCAAAATGTTTCAGCGATTTCGTCTTCGTCCAAGCTAAAATACTCGAACACCCTCGTGTTATAATAAAGTCAAAGTGATTAGTCGAGTAAAAGTAATCATTTAAGATATGATTTTCATTCTGTACTTAATAATTACTTGAAGTTAGAACTGTCAAAAGTTTATTAAGAATTCTTAGCCTTGCTTTCTTTGACGGTCTTATTTCTCCCAAACTCTTGTCTATTGCATAAAAACTGGCCAAGTGTGAGTTTGACTAGCGCACGAAGGGTTCCGTATCGTAAACCGAAAAAAACACGTTTCTTGTACGTTTCTTGTATGGGAGCCGCCTTTATTAAATAATTTATATTTGTTGTTATAGCGGCAACAGAAATACATCATCTGTGAA
Source organism: Lycophotia porphyrea (assembly GCA_950005105.1). Taxonomy (NCBI): domain Eukaryota; kingdom Metazoa; phylum Arthropoda; class Insecta; order Lepidoptera; family Noctuidae; genus Lycophotia; species Lycophotia porphyrea. The sequence goes on from OX465393.1 coordinate 13,769,732, forward strand.
AATTTCAACTGTCTATCTATCACGGTTCATGAGACAGCCTGGTGACAGATAGACGGACGGACAGACAACGAAGTCTTAGTAATAGGGTCCCGTTTTTACCCTTTGGGTACGGAACCCTAAAAATGGTTGCATAAGTAATTACTTAAACTCCAGTAATTACTTTAGCTAAAGATATAAGCTTAAGTATTAGACGAGCAAAAATGAAACAGACTTTTGCGTTAGTTTCGTACAATGTGCCTACCTAGATTGATGACTACATTTTAGTGAACCTACCTACAGTACTTAATTTAATTTATTGTTCTCTTGTATCGTTACATCTTAGAGCTCATCAATCGCTTTCTATCAGACGAAGCAAGGTAACATGTTTTATTAAGTAATTATATGTATAGATTAAAAAAACTTGTGATGTCTATTTCCAATTTAGGTAATCTACTATATCTAATAGTAGATTTAAGTTTTTATAGGTTAGACAACGTTGACAACGTTGCCACGTTGGTCTAGTGGTTGCAAGCGCGACTACTGAGCATGAGGACCTGGGTTCGATTCCCGGGTCAGCAAAATTGTTATTGCGTTTTCCCATTAAGGATTTCTCAGTAACAGCCACGGAGTCTGGATTTGTGCCCGGTTGATGGCAATATGCTCGCCCCCTATTACGTGGGACTTAAACAAAACTGGCGGAATGTGGGTGTACTATTAGATATACACCTCTGCCTTACCCATCGGGGATTCGTGATACTATGTTATATTAGATTTAATGACTTTTGATATACCGCAAACAACCCTAAATTACATCATTTTCTGAAGCTTCTTCAGTTCTCTGTCCTCCACAACTCTTCTACCCTGTCGTAAGACTGGTTGTCAAACTTGTGAACCTCTGTCTACACGTTACGACTGTCAAAGTTCTACTAAAAAGCCCATGAGACCCATGGCATACAGTGCTTTCCGAGGCTCGAAGGGGTCTCTCTATATTTTAAATGGACGACCACGGACTAACGTCGGTGTTATCCTTATCAATTCTTGTGTTTGTTATTACTCAACCACGTAACCTCAATTTCTCAAATCAACCACACTAGTGACACGATTATTAACATAATTATTTTTGTCCCCAGTGTTGCCTAAATCCGGGCCATCAATGCACGGCCTGAAACGCCGGTATCGTCCCGGCATGAAGCTAAAAGTGGAGTGCATCAGCCGGCACTCACTACCGGCTGCCAACCTGTCCTTTTTTATCAACAACGATGCGGTAAGTAGTAGGAAATCGTGTTTAGACTGTTCTGTATGGATCTATTTTCAACTTTATGCAGTTTTAGAATTAGGTTGACTTCAAAAAGACAAACTACTGAGTGTTGACTGTAATGAAATCTTGTGATGCGCTACACGGATCAAATGTCAACCTTGTGAAGGTTGTGAATTAAGTTGGAATTTGTTAGTTTCGAAATGAAAAAGCGTTGAGTGTTATGTGCTGTATTGTCAACTGTATCTGCTTACCAATGAAGTTGGTTTCAGTATGACACAGATTATTGAAAAGGTTTCTTTACGTATTTCAGTACAAAATAAGTTTTATTATAAGCAGTTGCGTCCATACGAATATGATTTTATTCGGTAATAACTTTATTAGGATAAACTAACTATATACATTAATAATTAAAAACTATTAAACTAAAATAAATAAACTAACAACAAACTATAAAAGGGCATCGAAAAACTCCTCAACGCTGTCAGCTGGTTATGTGCCCAAGAGACTGGCGGCGTTGCCACGTTGTATGGCAACACTTAGCCTCTGGCCAAGGTAAAAGCCAGCCCTTGGGTCACGGGAAGCGACAACTAGGCGTTTCGAAATTTCCTTAAATAGGCTATGAGCACTCGGACCCCACGGCACCAGAGTGTCAACCACAAACGGCTTGAAAATATAGTCACCACAAAGGTTTCTATATTTACGCCGCTTGAGGTTATCTGCAGCCGCAGCGGCAGCACCAGCACAGCACGATGAGCTTGGAAGATGGGATGGCGCAAGAGTATCGACGCATGTTGCGTCCCACACTAAAGGCCTACCCATCTTCCAAGGAAACATGTTTTTTGAAATTAATGTTAAAATGGGTGCTAGACAGGTTTATATGTATAAGTTCCCTGCATTATATTGAATAGAATATTTTCTTGAGCATGGATCTAGTAAGTTTAGCCTCGGATTTCTAATTCGAATAGTACCAATAGTAACTGAACTGTGCGTAATGGACTGAAGGTTTCATTTGACCAAGCAAGTTTGATACAATGATGTAATGTATTTGAAACTTTGAAGCGATGGCAGTAGGTAAAGTCGAACTTACAAAGCGTTCATTGTTAGAATATTGTTTCAAGTTAGAATATTATGGCACACGTCTTGTTCGTTGTGGACAACAGGCTGATGAGTGACTTGGACATGTTCATTATGTTCAAAGCTTTTGTAGTGTTCAATTTCCATGATGTTCAATAAAAAATTAAGTTGCAGGCACGGAAACAAACGATTAAACAACGATTTTATTGGTTTTTTTTGTTAGAAAATCTTGGTTTTTGCCATGCTGCGTTGTAATATTTTTTTATGAAACCTTAAATATATTTTGAAAAGCTGAATGGAGGTATCTCATAAATTAATCAACATCAACTTTGTTGGGGTCGGATTTCAACAGGATGCAGCTGAATAACACACAAATGGAGCAAATGCCTATCATTCTGACTTGCGCAACCGAGTTAGTACTAGGTAATACGATACCCCTTGGTAAGACTGGTTGTCAGACTTTCAGAAGTTATCTCATAAAAGAAACATCTAAATGCGTAATAAATCTGCATTCCTTTTCCATTATTTATCTACTTTAATGTTGGAATTTACTGAACTGCAACATGTCTTTACCTAAACCAAGTCATGAATTTTTAGTGTCAAATATAAAGAGGTTTTGACAAAAGAGAATACTAAAGAAAATTAAAAACAAAAGAAGTTAAATGAAGCAAAATCTTGCTAATTTAAGCATTTAATCAGCGCAAGCTCATTAAGTGCTCTTTCACCAGCCATTTGTTATTGTCATCATGTATTTAATCTTGGTTTGTTTCGTAAATTGAAGCTTATATCTGTAGCATGAAAGATAGTTTTGTAAAATTGATATTGGTAATTAAAGTGATAAAAACAGGATTCTTACTTTAATAATTGACAAAAAAAGCTAGTCAAATCTATTCGGTTATGTCACAGTGCCAAGTATATTTCATATTGAATTTCGTTTTATTGTAAATATTTATTAAATTCTCTACAACTTTTCACTGTAGCGATATTTTTCGGATCTGCTATTTTAGGACTACACAAAGCTTAAATTTCATGAGTATTCAAAATTAAAACAATAGGCTATCCAAAATTAATCCTAGTTGAATAATTAATTATTGTAGAAACCAAGCAAAACCTAATCAAACATTACGAACAAAAGTGAAGTACTGATATCGTTTCAATTGAATTTAATTAATCTTTAACACTCAACAAATGTTATAAGCTATTTTTTACGGTCGGTAAACTTGACCTACAATGTCAGTAACCTATCATGAAGGTCGAATTATTAATTGAAACTAAGTAAAGTCAGAAATTAGGGGTCGTTTCAAGGGGATTGGGAAGCAGTGCCTTCCTGTGGGCCAAGAACGAACAAGTGAAGTAATTGTAACGTAAATGAGAACGATTTTAAATTGAAAATAAGAATGATTAATAACTAGCTTATGCCCGCGGCTTCGTTCGCGGGCATAAGCTAGCTATCGGGATAAAGGTTAATAATCCAGGCTATAAACTATCTTTGTGCCAAATTTCATCCAAATCCGTTCAGTAGTTTTTTTGTGAAAGAGTAACAAACATCCATTCATCCATCCATCCATACAAACTTTCGCATTTATAACATACTAGTTGATGCCCGGTGCTTCAACCGCGTGGATGTCAGTTATCGCAAAAAAAAGTAATCATTAAATTTTGATCCCGTTTCCGCAACAAAAACTTGTCAAATTATATACTAAAATCTTCCTCGAGAACCACACTCTATCCATGGGTGAAAACAGCATAAAAATTGGTGCAGGAGTTTTTGAGTTTATCGCAAACAGACAGACAGATGCGGCGGAGGACTTTGTTTATAATATGTAGTGAAAGGATTTATTAGTTTTAAGGCTGGTGATTCTAAGTGTTCCTGTCGCAAACGAATAAAAACAGAATTCTATAGACTAGTTGTATTTTCGATTGAAAAATAGTTCGAATTTTATGTCACGTTATCGACGCGTGTGTGCGCATTATCTTATTACCTGGGTTTTGGTTGCTAGGCGGTTGTTTAGGATTTTACTTATGCTTTTTTCTTATTGGCTAGAAGACAGCAACTATATTTGCAAGTTGTCAAAAAAGTCGGGCCACATTTAAACTTCAAGGCAGAGTCAGGAAGCTTTTATATTATGTACATAGAAACCAGTGTAGTATCGCTGCGTGCGGGCTAATTCACATTACATTACTTCTTCACAAAAATGTCTGTAATCAGAAAATCGAAAATAGAACAACAACAAAAAAATTATATAAAAGGAGGTGTTTTTTTTTCGGCCCAAACATGTACCGAGGTACAAATTACTATTCAAATTCCTTCCAATAATTTGTATTTTTAGCACTATATAAAATCCTTCAATATTAGATAGATTAGGAAATAAAAGCATATGAAAAAACATTACCTCGCAACGCAACTGCGTTTAAAGAAACGTCCATAACAGCTTTGATTGCTGTCAATTTGTTCCATCTGTCAAAATATTACATTGGTTGGTGTTCAAATAAACCTAGTACCTACCCACCGTAGACGGCAAAGAATGTACCGTCAAACGGGGTGAATAGGAATCGTGAACGGGGTGAATAGGAATCGTGAACGGGGTGAATAGGAATCGTGGGGTGAATAGGGAAAAATTGGGGATTTAAATTATCACGGTAATAACTCTGATTATTGATTAACCATAGCCTATAAAATGGCAAGAATTCAATATAGAATAGTTATTTTTTAAACTGGTAACTTTTATTTGACGTAAAGTTAGAAATAAATTGTTAAAACAGCATTCTGAAGTTTCGTGTTTGAACTACCTGCCATGCAAAGCACTGCATTGTTGTACACCTCAGATACACTAAAACAAAAAAAACTTGTCAAAGCAATTTGTATTAATATGTTAATGTTAAAAAAACGTAATAAAGTCGTGTACTTACGCAAAGCTGATATAAAAAGTCAGTAATCAGAGTCCAGAGTATGTCGCACAGTTGTCGAGATCCAACGAAAGAAGGATCGCAGCCAAATCAGTAGCAAGTCCAAAAAAGAGTTAGCCAGGTCATCAAGTGGAAAGAAATCTATCGGAAGTCCAGGGAAGTAAAGCCAAGTCACCAAAAAGGAATTCACACATAGGAAATAGTACTCCAGAGACGGGTAACCGGGAAACGGAATGACAATGACAACACAACAATAATATCAACAACAATAGAAAAAAAAACCGACCCTGGCCTGGAGCCCTGTCTTTTGGGCGTAGATAACCAAACGCGAAAAATAATACGACATGTGAAATAAATATATTTTGTAAATTCTTGTTCCCATAATAATTCGCGAAAAATGTGTGCTAGAAAAAAAAACTTATTTGTAATACATAAACAAATTCTAAACTGTACAGTCTTAGGTTTTCACACGTTTATAAAATGAAGTAACGAAACGCATCGTCGGAGAAATAAATCATGAGATTGCCAGATTGAAATTCTTGGGTTACAAGTTTTAACATCTTCGATCGACAATTTCAGGTGGTACAAATGCGCAAATAAATTCGATATATATTTTTTTAGAATCTGCGATTTTTTTCCTGTAATTCCGTACTTTTGTTCTTAAGGTACACTGTTGGGCCATAATTATAGGGAAAAAAAAACATCTCCTTTACTCCACTTCAATTTAAAAAACCGGGATCTATTAAAACATAACCACTTAACGTGAGTAAACATTTAGCCAGTTATAAAAAGGTAGGATTACAAATTCCAACAAGCTGAAAACATACAGAATCGTTATGAAAATGTTTGACTTTTTAACGAGCATCCTAAACGAGCTTTTTGAAACTAGTCGCGAAGTGCGAGTTGATGAACGTTTGCGGCTTAAATTTTAAGTCTAATAAATAACATACGTTTTGAAACAAGTTGCCTAAAATCAACTCTTTTACTGAAAAATGAAATTCGCTTTTATGTACTAATTTGTACGTCCTTTCTCTGTTCGTCAAAGGCAATTGGTGTAATATACTTTAGTTAAAGACCTAATCAAATCAAATCAAAGCATTTATTTCAAGTAGGCCAGTTACAGGTACTGTAGTTGCCCATTCCCTAGCGTAGATCTCTATGGAGAAGAACGAGCAAGAAACTCCATGGACTCTCTTTTAAATCAGTATATTTTTACAAAAACCTTGGTTGCATCATTCATGTAGTATGACGTATGACCGACTTAGTATGGGAAATCATCAAATGACACCCCGTTCATGGCGGAGTGGGAGGGAGTGTCAGACTTGTCCTGACTAAAACCCATCCATGTTCCTTCCTTGCCCTTTGTGTTCCAGGGCTGCGGTATCTCTTTCGAACAGTCCCGCAGCCTGGCCGATGCCTATCGGCCCTTGCGGGCCCTTCCCTGTTTGCTGATAACTCTTTAAGGCGCGTGGAACACGAACGCGTCGTCGACACGGCCTGTCGTCATAAGACAGACGGACGGCGAGCTACCGTCTACTTACTACGTTCTACTTACCGTCGACAGGTCCGCGTCTACGGTGGCCGGAAGCCACCACGTGGCCCCAACGCCCGGGGCGACTCCCGCGGCGGCTGGAACGTGAGGTTTTATCCCCCCTCTTACGTTTCGTCACCTCCTTCGCTAGCGTAACTGCTTCGCAGAAAGAGGTGACGGCGTCCCATTCCCTCTTGCTCCGGAACATGGCTTGAACCAGGGCCGTACGCGATAGGTCGCCGCCGCCTATTGGCGCTACGAGGACACGGCGGTGCTCCGCCCAAGCGGAGCAGACCTCCACGGTGTGCTCCACCGTGTCCTGGACTCTACCCTGGAGTGTAAATGTAGTGCTGTTTCACAAACGATGGGGCACTCAATATCACACACACAATATAATGCCACCGACATGCTAAGAGGAGGGCTTCCTTAGATGGCGAAATTGCCGCCTGCTGCCGCGGTCGGGTGGCGACCGCAAACGTCATACCATTTGTGCAGTCTCTAACAGAGAGACAAGACTTATTTTCTTGTGAATTTCACAAAACTGAAGAGTCGCCGTAGAGCTCGTAGATGTGACGTCGCGTTCGAAACATAGTGGTACTATTGCGAAAGTGTATCTTTCATTGTTATTTGTATAGTCCGTGTTTAAGGTTTGAAAACGTATGTTTTATCATAATGTTGTAGGCACTAAAACTAAAATTCAGTACATCCTCATTATCATATTTTACACCACCTGAGATAGCTCGATCAAACCCACACTATACTTATTAATATTTGTGTATTTCGTAAATTATAATAACTAAAGAATACAACACAATAAAACAATGTTTGTGGTATGTACTTACAATGAGATTTGTTTGTTCTATTAAATTGAGATAATTTATTATCTCTAGGTAAGGTGTGTATGAATTATTATGAACTAACAATACAATTCACAAACTACTTCAAATTATTGTGAAATACAGACGAATTAATTCACAGATATCACTCTCTTGAAATCAAACTTGGTTAGAAACTCGAAGGATTTCACAAGCACCACCCACACACACACTCACTTACAAAATGGAATTAGGTTTGAAAATAAAAAAATAAGTCATTTTTTTAGTAAATCCCTTTCGATTTGTTCAGCAGTTTTTCCCTTTGTCTCCGGCAAAAATACCAGGCTCACAAGAGCTCCGCAGAGGTTGATTCCTGCGTAACAATATACCACGGTGTGTGTTCCGAGACTATTCGCTACGGCCGTAAACGCGGCCAGCTGGACGAACGACATGAACCAAGCCTGTGTCACTAAGCAACCCATTACCTTGGCTCGAATCTGAAACAAAAAAAAATGTTGGCTTACCATTGGTGATTACCAACACCTGAGGAGGCTCTCGTTAGGCAGCTGGATCAAGGGCTTTATTAAAAAAGCGGTACTCCTGGACACGGCTCGTATTGTTAGGACGTTCCTCTCTCTGGAGCCCTGACCGCCGCCGGTAGTTTATTGGACCCTGCTCCCGATACCGGTAGGCTACTATTTTTTTATGTTTTTTTTTTTTTATATTACTTTAAATTAATAGAATGTAATTAATGTGTACAAAAATAAATAAAGGACAATACATACATACAAACAAAGATGTATCCAATATGCTTAAGTAACACATAATATATATATTATATGCTTCATATACATACAGATCGCTTCAAAAATTTATTGATTAGTTAAAGTTGCGTGCGATTGATTTACTTAAAGTTATTTCGATAAACATAATATTAAAGCCTTTTGTATTCATTATGTTTAGGCAGCGCATTGTTGGATTTATTGATAGCCACATAAAGATGCATTCTTTTGTAGATAGAAATAATGTTTCTGTTGCAAATAGAAAATTTTCGTTTTGTATCATAACAATCAAACAAATCAATCAATTTTCGTTTGGTATTGTCCGAGCGGTGGGACCTATCCCTGATACAGAGGTGGATGCAGCTTCACGTCAGCGCCTCTCGTCGTATTTTTTAAAATGCGTAGATTATGTGGTATATGATTAATTTTGTTATTGATTTGTTTTTTTAAAGAGTACTATTTTAATTTATAATTCTAATGTGTATGAGTAATTGTAATTTTATTTGTAATTTTATTTCTTTGATTATTTTAATGTACTTGTCTTTTTATTGTGATTTTAATTTTTATCTAATGTATGGACTGTGTCTGAATTAAATTAAATTATAACAGCTTTTCTACATTTATGAGGTGAGGTAGGGCATGTGAGGCTACCATGACGTCTATTTTAATGGCATTCCAGTGTGGGATAAAGACAGAGCTATACAGGATGTCTAGTTCTATCTCTTTTCCACACTGGAATAAGATTAAAATAATACTGCTTTAAGACGTCATGGTAGGCCTCCTTATTAATCCCTGACGAAAAATAGATTTAACACTTTTATTGTAAAAAGACCTTTTAAAATTATCTGGTTTGACAAATCCTGACCAAGAGGAGCTCGTGGCTAAATAATAACAGCCGCTCGGGTCAATCTTTAGGTTAAGCCGTGCTTGCCTAGGTTGGTCTGGATGGGTGACCACCCATTACATACCGAGTTTCCTCCATGCCTCGGAAAGCAAGTTAAGCCGTTGGTCCCGGCTGTCATTTAAAGATCTTTGACAGTCGTTAGGTAGTCAGTGGCCCAAAAAAGTCTGACAACCAGTCTTACCAAGGGGTATCGCATTACACGGTACTAACTAGGTTGTGGAGGTCAGATAGGCAGTCGCTCCATGTAAAATACTGGTATTCAGCTGCATCCGGTTAGACTGGAAGCCGACCCCAACATCATAGTTGGGAAAAGGCTAGGCAGATGATGACAAATCCTGGCCAAGCAATTTTATTAATTTGATTCAAGGTTATAAGACGTGCCTACTTCCACTCAATCAGCTCATCATTTACTAAGGCATCTAATTTGTTAGCAAACACCACGCCTGCGATTTGACTGACCCTAATCGACGAGTTAGCCTGAATAGTTGGTCAAAGTAATGAGCCTCTAGGGACCGAGGCGCATGTTTGCTTTGATTTCGATTAATTTTTCAGGATTTTCAAAGATTTAATGGCCTTTAATAACAATGTGTGGTAATTGGATTGGTTTATTACAGTTTTATTTATCGACTAACTGTTGCCCACCACAATCATCCGCGTGGATTTTTTATAAAAATATATAACTTCCCTTATTTTAATCTATGGATTAATGGATTTTGTTAAAAATTTCAAAGGTTTTTTATGTTTCTTAAATAAAAAATAGTCAAGTTACTCCTTATAACATCAGCTATCTGCCAGTAAAAGTCTCGTCAAAATCGGTCCAGCTGTTTTGGAGGTTAGCGGGAACAAACAGACAGACATATAAACATACAGCCAGACAGACAAAACTGGCAAAAAAATGTGTATAAGTGCCATATATTTTCATATGCATTCTGTAAAAAGCTGTTATTTGGATATTACAAACAGACATTTTAATTTTACTTATTTGTATAGATGTGAAAATCTGCTGCTGTCTTACTTCTAGGCATAAATCTGAAGTTCTTAGACCGCAGACAAGTCTTGACTAACTAATGAGCTTGCTTTATTTGATATCTCTCCACAAAGCTTCAGAACAATAGAATACATTTAGGTAATTTTAGTTGTTTAAATGGAAACCAGCCTTAAGTCTTTTACGACTTCCAAATAAAACTGAGAGAAGAATGGCGCCCGGGTTATAGTTTTCCAATAAAAATCAGAACAGTGGTAGGTAGTTATTCAAAATCTAGATGAAAATAGACGGTTGAAAAAACACAGCTGGGCAAAAAAGGTACGGTGAAGAGGCATACCTAGTCGTTCAAAAAATTTCGTTCACAACGAGCAACGTTTTTTTATGGATATCCCGATACGTAACCAAACCTCTTTTTGCGCTAAAAACATTAAGCCGACGTATATTGATGACGTTTTCAAAGTATTCTACACTTTAGTGGACAGCTTTAGCATATGTTTTGGTTTTTTTCGACAGTGAATGAATATGTGGGAAAGTGGGTTTGTTGAAGCAATATTAAAAACTCATTTTCATTATGGTTTTACTTCGTTTTGACGTGGTGTTCAATGTTGAAAGCGTGAAACGAAATAACAAAGCTTTTGGCAATCAATAATATAAGTATATACCTACTAAGGGCCTTTTTTAATACAGTTTGAGCTATTACGGACTGTTAACTACATAAGTGAAATTATCAAAAATTAAGTAGATACTGGGTCACGTGATATGTCAATGCCATTAACTGTAAACCAACATTTTCGATGACAACGATGGGCCAGACACATTACCTACTTGTCGTAATGAGTCTTGTTTCTGAATAAAATTCAATATTTCACTTAAATTAAATTATCACTCGTATGCATTAATAATAATTTGTCTCTGTTTGTGGAAATTTATAAATGAAAAAGTAGGTATAATTTATGTAATATGTCATTAATGTATAAGCTTAATTTATATAAATCACGAGTTTGTGCACGCTGCGCACTCATGCTTGTACGCACGACTACCAATCAAGCTATGAAAACCAGGTTATGCGGATCTCTCATTGTAAGAGAAATTTATCCTAAGTAAGACCATGTTATAATGGAAATGTATAGCCTGATGTGTCGCTATGTGTACACGCTGATCTCCAAAAAACCAAGATTTCAACGAAATTTTGTTATTGTGTAGATGTGGTACAGACGCCAGCACATCAAGCTACTACAATCTGTCATATTTCTTTAATAGATTTTTAACTTTATTGTTGATGCATTAGGTTCAAGGTTGGTTGGCAAAATCTGACAGTTTCGGGTAGGTTGACCTGCTGGCGTTTGTACCTACCAACTAGCTTGAAAGATAGGATAGTTTTGGGTTTGCGTTCCCATTGAGGGACCACATTTGAATTTTGATTTTTTAAATGCATGAGCCGTTAGTAAATGTTCCCAAACGATTGTAAATTCAGCCTTTAGTTTGTAAAAGCAGCCACTCAAAAGTTACAATCGTTTAAAGGTGGTCCCTCAGTCGTGACTGACAGGCATCCATATCTCAAACCCTAGTTAACATTTTAAACTCCTCTATATGACTGCGTATAGTAAAAGATTTGTAAAACTAATTTATTGAATATTAACCCTTCCTGTTCACACAGTAAAAAGAACTAGCATGCGGAAGGTGGTCCCTCAATTGAGCACCATAAGTTCCCGTGAGTGGAGACCACGATGAAATTTGAAATTTATATATGGGTCTAGCGTTAGTAAAAGTACTTGAACGATTGTATGTTCAACCTGTAGATTGTAAAAGAAGCCATTCGAAAATTACAATCGATTTAAGGTGGTCCCTCAATTGAAACGCTTATCATAAGTAAAATCAGTTTACGTAGCATTCGGAAGTTAAATAGAAGAATGCTACAGTCTATCCTTTAGTAATTTTTCTTACTAACGATTACTTTACTAAACAGCATCAATAAATGTACCGTTTCATCACAACTAATCATCGAATTCCTGGGAAGAAATACTAAGATTGAGGTGACCACACATCAGGATTTATCTAGTGACTGTTGATACTATTCCGCTTACTTATATATGTATGTACTTTTGTATGTCTTGTCTGTGCACAACATTTGACATTGTTCGGATTGAAGTTTATAACTTTCACATAATTTTCCTGTTGGTCACGTAAGTTTTAACATAATTATTATATAAATTTATGTTCCCTCATACGGGGTGGAAGAGACACCAACGCGAAAACGGTTACCAACCACATATTCAGTACATCATTGTGAGCCTCCACGTCCACACATAGAAATATTTCATCGGTTATTTAAAAAAAAAACAGCTATGCCATACATTTTAACCGCATAAGTATGACTTTTGTAGGAAACAGCTGATTTTTACATGGTAACCGTTTTCGCGTTGGTGTCCCTGCCACCCCGTATGTATGTAGGTACAGAGATATTGAAATCTTTGTACATACTTTTCTTTCTGAATCGTTTGTAATGGATTATTATTTATGCGGTTTTTAAAAGTAATGCTCCTTTGCAGAGGCACGTTTGCCATGGGTCGAAAACCTAAAGTGAGTCATGAAGAACAAACAGCGTTATTTCGCAAATTTTATATCATTCGATTTAAACGACACACCTAAAGGATCAATAAGCGAAATACCTCGAACGATCAAAGTCAAACCAAATTTGTACAAATTAGTTGGAGCTCTTGAATTTATTCCCGGACCTAGCGCCAGTGACCTCGGCCATTACAGATGTCACTACTTTTTTAATGAAAGCATACGTATTTACGACGACTTACGCTTTAAATTTGATGAAAGTCCTCCAAACGAACAAATTTTCATACATACACTTTGCTATTGTCTCATTAGTAGTTTGTAAGAATTAAAAAGTTCAGAGCTATGCTGTCAGTGCAGGGTATTTCTTTTAGTTTTTTTGAAGTTATACTTCTTTTGGCACGTTAGGAAAAAAGGATGTTTAATTTTTTTACGATGCGCGTGCACACCGTCACGAAAAGCCGACACCCTGAAGTTAGCTAGTCACCATACACCCTGAAGTTAGCTAGTCAACATTTTAGTTTTATGCGCCAAAGAAGTATAACTTCTTACGTGCGTAATAAGTACGCACACATTTTTTTAAAATATCTTTAGCATTATTTTCTTTGTGTTTTTAATTAGCCAAGTGATGTCTAATATTATGAGAGCACACGTTCTTAGAACGACTAACGCTTTAAGTTTGATGAAAGCTCTCCAAACGAACAAATTTTTATACATACATTTTGCTACTTTCTCATTAGTAGTACTGTTTGAGTTAAAAACTTCAGAGCTACACTGTCAGTGCCGGGTATTTCTTTTTTTTTATCATCATTAGCCTTTTTTTCTTTGTGTTTTTAATTATCTAAGTGATGTTAAATATTAATAAAAAATAATATCAACAAACAGTCACTACCTAGTTTTTACTTTTTCCAGAAAATCCTGCTGTGTGGTCACCTCAATCTTAGTATTTCTTCGATGTATTCGATGATTAGTTGTGATGAAACGTTACATTTATTGATGCTGTTTAGTAAAGTAATCGTTAGTAAAAAAAATTACTAAAGGATAGACTGTAGCATTCGTCTATTTAACTTCCGAATGCTACGTAAACTGATTTTACTTATGATAAGCGTTTCCATTGAGGGACCACCTTAAATCGATTGTAATTTTCGAATGGCTTCTTTTACAAACTAGAGGTTGAACATACAATCGTTCAAGTACTTTTACTTACGCTAAACCCATATATAAATTTCAAATTCTATCGTGGTCTCCACTCACGGGAACTTATGGTGCTCAATTGAGGGACCACCTTCCGCATGCTAGTTCTTTTTACTGTGTGAACAGGAAGGGTTGATATTCAATAAATTAGTTTTACAAATCTTTTACTATACGCAGTCATATAGAGGAGTTTAAAATGTTAACTAGGGTTTGAGATATGGATGCCTGTCAGTCACGACTGAGGGACCACCTTTAAACGATTGTAACTTTTGAGTGGCTGCTTTTACAAACTAAAGGCTGAATTTACAATCGTTTGGGAACATTTACTAACGGCTAATGCATTCAAAAAATCAAAATTAAATGTGGTCCCTCAATGGGAACGCAAACTAGTTTTGGACCCGATAGGTCGCTAGTGAATCATTATCATCATCATCATATCAGCCCGTTGCTGTCCACTGCTGAACATAGGCCTCCCCAATCATTATAATTATTGATTTCTCTAAACATTCGAATCCAAACGATAAATTCGTTTAAATTGTAGTATTTAGAGAACTCAATGATTGCAGAAAGACTTTTATAACTAGTATCGTATATCAGGCTGGTGTCCACAACTACACGTCCAAGCGCGTATTTTATAAGTAGGTAATTGTATAAATGTTCATAACTCAAAACTAGTTTGGTTTCTCTTAGTTAGGTAATTTCATTCGAAAACGTTGAAAACAGCGGATACCTAAAACTTCAAAAAAAGATACAATTTTTTTTTTACTTTTTTGAAGTGAAAACTTCTTTAGCGGCGTTGTGCACTTTTTGGGATGGGTAAAAACTACTAAACTCGCGTCAGATCGTCAGATTGAATCGGCGGCGTAGGACGCTTGCGCGGGTGTGCGTGTAGTCAAGCTAGATGGCGTTGTTTCAAGTTTTTCTCTACGGCAGTGACATCTTTCGTTCTTGCAGAAAGCTATTGAAATTTCTGATATTTAAGCTAGATGGCGTTGTTACAAGTTTTCAATTCTGCTGGTACTCCCGGAGTGCAACCCCTTTTTATATTAATTGCCTTCTGGATCTCTAAACTGGTAGCCTGGTAGTCAGGTTGGTGCGTTGAGGTCCCTTACACCTTGTATAAGTCTGTGAAGTGTTCCTATAATAAAGACATACATGTCTTAAGTAGGTCTGTATTTAACATACCATCACGCCTGTAATCCCCGAAGTGTTAGACAGAGGTGTAATCATTAGTACACCCACATTTCGCCAGTTATGTTTAAGTCCCATGTAACAGGGGGCCAGCCAATTGCCATCATCCGGCCACAAATCCAGACATCGTCGGTTCTACTGAGAAATTCCTTATTGAAAAACCCAATAACACCCGACCTGGGTATCGAACCCTCGACCTCCTGTTTAGCAGCCAACGACCACTTCATTTTAATTATAATAACATAATCGAAATAATATGTTATTGTTCACGCACAATGGTCCACCTATTTTTTTTTCCGGATTTGAAATCAGCTCTGGGCAGAGCGGAAGGGAGTGTCAGACTTGTACTGACTAAAACCCATTCATGTTCCTTCCTTGCCCTTTGTGTTTCAGGGCCGCGGTATCTCTTTCAAACAGTTCTGCAGCCCCCAATGGTCCACCTTTAGGGACTAAGTGCGGAAACCAAACCCTTTAATAGATTTGTTATTGTTATGTGACATTGAAACTAAATCTAAAAGTTTTTACGAGTCGTATAACCAAAAGTTCAATCTCCTATAATATCCCCAATTAATTACTTGAATAAATTAACTGCTCATTAAGTCATTATACTTAATTAGCTAGAGTAAATGTTTTGACAACCACGTCGCTCGTGTTATTTTTGTGAAAATTCAATGAGTATTCATTAATTGTTTCTAGACTTGCGATTAGATCCAAATTAAATTTTAATTGGTACTGAATACCAATTTGGTGAGCCAAAGGTTAGTGTATTCAGTACCAATTAAAATTAAGAACCTCAGTTCTTCAGAAATATCTGGTGCGTAGTACTCGCAACTGGGGTGCGTGTATGACCAAATGGAGCTTGTAAGGATTGTAGCTGGTGAGATTCTATAGTTTCTGCTTACCCCCATGAGAAAAAGGCGTTTATTTATATATGTAATAAATTGAACATGATCGTAGGATACGAATTAACTTATTGAATTAGGAACACAACTAAAAATGCATGCATTCGTTTAACAAATTAACTAAGGAATCTGTGCAATTCAAACAAAATGTATTATTAATATTATACTATATCAGCCATGGTGTCCCACTGCTGGGTAAAGACCTCCGTCCACTCTAACAACTTATAAATTTAACGTAACGCAAATCAAATGTCGTTGGATTAATAGCTTTTTTGACGAGGTTACAATAATTATGTCGGCAATGTCAAACCAAGTCTGATTGCATATTTAATCTAATAATTTGAAAATAACACCTAAATCCAATAAAAACTATGCAGCCATCACACGATTCACCCATATGTAAACTCCGATCTTTTACAACGTGGGCCCCAAAAATCTAGAAGTCACAGAAAGCATGTTCCTAATTTGAAATTCGGCGTGGCGTCGCCTGCCGCCATTTTAAGGTAGATAGAAAAACCGTTCTAACTAGCGCAGTTCGAAATTCAAATTCCCGGGAGCAGACATGTAAATCGACTAGAACTCTGCCGGTATAGTTCTGAAATCTAATTAAGTATAAACTTTGTTTTGCCCGATTATAGCAATGCGTTTAGGTTTAGACGAGTTATTCATAGTTATTGTTCTGTGTTATTATTATGTGCTTCTTTTAATTTTATATATACAGTGTGTAACATAATAAACGCAAAATCTCTTGTATGGTGTCTCAGACCACGAAACTGAACAAGTTTTGTTCTATGACTTTCGGAAAATCATTTTTTTTTTGTTTTATCACATATCATAGCTAGTTGACCAGTTGATCGCGTGAGTTCCTATTCAAAGTCCTTTTTTGAGAATTTCAAGAACTGGTAGAACAAAAAAATTGATAAGTTTCATGGTCCGAGAGACTAAAATCAGGCGTCATTTATTTAAACTAATTTAACTACATTGCTGGAAAGCAGGCCTTCTCTGTAAGAAGTGGGTCGTTAAACACCATACGGGACCAGTGGGGTATGGTAATCAACGGAGATCAAAATAGGTAGGAGTCGGAAGTCCATAATCTGCCTAGCTATTTCCCAACTGTAGGGGTCGGCTTCCAGTCTAACCGGATGCAGCTGAATACCAGTATTATTGATTTGACCTCCAGAAGTCCGCAACCCAGTTAGTACTGGATAATACGATACCCCTTGGTAAGACTGCTTGTTTATTTATAAGTCACTGCAACTTTTAGTATCACTTAAACACAGTCATCTTGAAATAAAATGAAACATGTTCAGGGAACGGTTCATAAACACGTCTTAGTAAAACATAGCCTAGTTTTCCTTCTTAGTTCATACTTCAACAGACCTGGACAATTTGACCTGTCCAATCACGTAACTCATGTTGAGCTCACTTTATACGTGTATCAGGATATGGCCATGCACAATTGCGCCTCTATACTTTGCTCGTACAGCGAATTACGTCCATCACTCCATTATTAACTGCCTTAATAAGTCTTTTGAACACGTAAACGAACTTAATTCTGCAGAAAACAGGTCGGACTGACGTTACATGATAGTGCCCACGCATCACTGTCATTGGACATGTCTTAAGGTTGTGCTTGAGTAGATTAGATTGTTAAACTTTGCACTGTAACGTTCTGTAAATATATATTACTTCAAAGTTTTGTGGGACCATTAAATGCCTTTTACACGTGCCGCGCCGAAAACATAAAACTTATATTTTGTAACACGACATGCGAATATAACTGGTAAAAGAAAAAAAAGATTGCGTGGAAGTCTGTGATTTACTTCGAAAACAAGTTATTTCTAATTCACATAGCACTAGTAAGTTTATGCTACCTAAAAAGGGTTGAGTCATGAGCGAATACATGATTGTCTACTCTAATCTGTCTCTTATTTTTCAGAGGACCATTCCAAAATATTGCTTGTCAATTGTTTTACGGTATTCAATCTTATAGGCTTAGACTACACAAAATGAATGAACTTATTTTAGTGTTTGGTTTGTTCAAAGGAACGATCTAATAATCTCAATTCATAAAACAATGAACATTTAAACAGTGTATACGACTCAGATATGGATTGAGTAAATACAATTAACCCAACTCATGGCGTTCATCAGGTCAAGTTTGTCGAAAGCGTTTCATTAGGGTTGCCCTACGGCAATTTCCCGTTCTATAGCCATCACATTTAATTATCGAAAAATAAAAATGGTGATTTGATAATTCAACACACTATTTAGGTGGTAGAGAAGTTACTTCACATATTTCCCTGGCTATAACAATATCTTTACTTATTTTTGTGTGACAAGAGGTATGAACGTAGAAAGGCTTTTTTTATTGAATGTTTTCTCACATAGTGCTAGCGATATGGAAGCCAAACGACCGTCTATCATTTTGTTTACAAATTACTTAACTGGAAAAGTGTACACTGTACAGGTTTTTTAACACCAGTTCACTTATTTAAATGATTGATTTTTATTTGCTTCATGAAAAAAACTATATAGGTATTATCGACATATCGTACTACCTTTACATAACACAACATCACGCCTGTAATTCTCGAAGGGTTAGGCAGAGATGTACCTATTAGTAAACTCTCATTTCGCTAGTTATGTTTGAATCCTTGTAATAGGGGGCGAGCCTATTGCCATTAACCGAGCACAAATCCAGACTCAGAAATTCCTGACGGAAAAACCCAATAACACTTTACCCGATCCGGGATTCGAACCCAGGACCGCATGCTCAGCAGTCACGCTTGCGACCACTAGACCTTTACTGCTACAAAGTAAAGCCGTTTTCAACATCAAATTATTACCACTGATGTCCGTTAACTTTACAAATATTGGAATTGAAGCACACATTTTAATTGAATTTTAAATGAAGTCTCACTCATTCTCTATTTCTCATTATATTATTTCCAGTATTACAAAGCTTTTCAGAGCTCATGGATATACTTAGTCCCTTGTGGATAACGACCGCCAGCACTGAAATATACTCGGCGAATGCAAAGTAAAGTGCACCACGATACGATCTGGAAGCAAGTTCCTTTTAATTTAGTGTTTAAGTAACTTACTGTAACAGCTATAATAACGCTTGGGAAAAGCAAAAGTATATAGTTCAAATGCAATTGTTTGTATAGTTAATGCATTGGACAGAAAAAAAGCCAGTTTAACTAAAACTGGCTTTTTTTTTTACCAATGTAGAAAAGTCAGAGAAATTCACACCAAGATGAACGTAAAGTAGGACTAAGCTATAATGCCACAGTCACAGCCTTAGGAGAAAACACTGTAGGTATTTGAAGAAACTATCGCTCTCACTCTGCGAGTGTGATTTCACCATTGGCGCGATAAGGACAACTTTAGTAAAAATGGTGTAAAAAGACTCTTAACGAAGCTGAAAGGCACTTGTTCTCCCCGTCATTGCAATCATTTTTTTGTAGACCATACCTGGGAACGTTCTAGTTACGGAGATATTGGGGGTCAAAGTTCTACCTTTATCACTATTTTTTTTTTAAATTCATGTTTTTAATGGAAGATTTTTACTTTTAACACCTCCATGACCTTCTAACTATTCAATCTATCCATTAACACAATGTTTTGAGTGCGTTGCATTGAGTCCTACCGTGACAATTAATTTTTCAGCCCAAAAAAAAAGTCGTTTCCTAGTACAAATTTTTCGTGTAAAGTTACTTAGTTTGATGTACATAATGCTTGGTTGATGGCTTCGTGAAGAGTCTGTTTACACCCTATACATACGTCTGTATACAGACGTATAGTCAACCTAGGGAGGTACTAAGTATCTGATGTCGATCTAACTAACACGTCATCTTAATTATGTTCAAGCACACTTCTAACTACAGCAAGTCTTGAACTATGTTTGAGAATGCAAGAACTATGATGAATCATCACGAACTACGTATTTAACTTAGTAAGTTGACTTTGATAGACACATTAAAATTCGTTATTTTATGTGAACCCAATTGCTGGGTTGTGGGGGTTAGTTAGGCCATCGCACCATTTGAATTACGGGTATTCTGTTCTTTGGCTAGACTGGGACCCGAACCCAGCATAGTTGGGAATACCTACTTTGGAAAAGGTTAAGCAGATGATGTAAGCCAAATATAAGATTTAAAAATTCGTTTCGAATTTGATGTCATCCACGACAGTAAAGGACTATTCATAACTATTTATCAAATCGGTATGAGAATACGCGATACAGCTCTTGACGGTGTAAATAGATTACTTAATCTATCAGATTGGTAGCGAGGCGGAGTACCAGAATGCAACAGACATACATAAGTATCTAAGTATCGTTATCTAGTCATGAAGGTTCTAATGTAAATAAAAAAAAGTAACGGACGGGACACTAAAAATCAAACAAATTGTGCCACTCACAGACGCATGAGTATTTGTAATAAAACTAATCTAGAGTTTCTTTTCAACCAAAATCTCTTGCAATAATAAAAATAGCTAGTTGAACTGACTGGGTCATTCAAAGGAAAGAAATAATAAAAAATAGATTAAACGAGTCACGAGATTGACATACTGAAGCAAAAAATAAATTGCAAGACTAAAGTGAATGTATTTTTTGAATTTTTTAAAGCCACGCAATGTTACAGCTGACAGCACAAGAATAATGAGAAAATATCGATTGACGAGTAATTATGGGTTTTATTGGTTGACTTTTATAGTCGAATTTAGAGATTTTTTTATTTTTTTTAACAAGGTTATAAAAGAGTAATAAGTGACAGACTATGAGACACAAAGTTTTACTGACTTCGAAGACATGCGACAATAGGACCAGCGTATCCCTGCTTATAACGAGGTACTCTGTATATAGGTGTTATAGGCTACTTGTGAAGATTTGTGACAACTTAAATAATTAAATAGCCATGCTCAAGACGTATACGACGTACTGGCTATTAAGTAAAACTTTTGAAAACGTCAAATCTATAACCAAAATTGGATGATTTACTGAAAATCACTTCAATGGATTTCTTTTCAAGTGTTAAACCAAGAAATAAGTTGGAAAAATACCAAAATAAAAACCTTTTTCACAAAATATAGAAAGGTGCTGAGAATACACTAACGTATTCAAGCTTAGCTATCGAGTCAATTCTAAATAGAATATCGGGACGTAAATCTAGCCTATAAATAGCACAAGAGAACGGTCGTGGCCAAATCGTGTTTTAGGAAGAGAGAGCGACAGAGCACGGAATCGCCACGCCAGCAACGACTAGAGAAAATAGTACTAATAAAATTCGTAGCGTCGAATGTCACAACCTCTGTCGCTGACCGCTTTCAAAGCAGCCAGTTTCTATACGTCATTTGCGTCGAGGTGTCAAATTGGTACCTACAGACAAATTATTTATTGACGCGGTTCCGGCCACTGGACTAATGTATTCATCTAGTCTAGACGGACATATTTGCATGCCTCAAGGCGTAATATGGTCGAACTTTGTTCTATTTTTAACAACTTTATATAGTTACCCATATTAGCAAATAAACGATTTTGAATTTGAACTTTAAACCATTGGTTTGTATGAAAAATCTTAGGCCCGGAGTTCACCAACCTGGAGACAAGCGGAGTGAGATGTGCAAGATTCAATCAATCACAGAAGAGATGAGAGACGCGATGTGCATTTCGACGAATGGGATTGCTTGATTCCCGCACGTCTT
The DNA here is from genome assembly GCA_950005105.1 of Lycophotia porphyrea. NCBI lineage: Eukaryota > Metazoa > Arthropoda > Insecta > Lepidoptera > Noctuidae > Lycophotia > Lycophotia porphyrea. Next base: position 13,791,531 of record OX465393.1, read on the forward strand.
CTCTCCATTCCGCTCATGCAGTCCGGGCCTAACAGTGGCCGCTAAGCCGCCTCGTGCTCTGTCGGATAACTCACCAAAAAAACGCTTACAAACACCTAAAACGACACACAAAAAATCTTTTTATCTAGATCTGCCTATAAAAGGTTTTTGAGTGCTTTCATAGGTATCTGACGCTTAGGCCATGAATAATTTCTACGTGGATAATGGCTTTGTAACTTACCGGCTAAATAAAACATGGATTGTAAGATATTTAATAGGTTTACAAGCAAAAAGAAAAGAGCCAAGGTTACTGAATTACTTTAGGATAAAATTTAAAAACATATATTGTAAGAAGGGAAAATTAATATAGTAGATAACGTAGGTTACGTTTCCTTTAAAGCTAATAATATTTGAGCAGGTTATAAACCTTAATACCGATGAGATATAATTCACTATTTACAAACTAGATACTAGTCTCCAATTTCCAAGATTTTCAAGTATACTCGTACATGACAGACTGGACGATTCTATATACAGGGTGTTTGGCGCATGGACCGACACAATTTTTCCAGGGATTTGGGAGGTCATTAGCTAGGTTTTACCCATACACCCTTTGTCCCAAATATAACGGTTGGTTACATATGATTAAAAAAAAAATGAAATAAAAAAATGTTTCCTTTAATTCGAAATAACTTTTTTGTTTGTTTTTCTTTTGTATTTTTTTTTTTTTGTTATTTGGTTTTTGTGTATGGGTAGAACCTAGCTAATGAGCTCCCAAATCCCTGGAAAAATTGTGTCGGTCCATGCGCCAAACACCCTGTATAATAACATGCTACAGTATTACCATCTTAGTGTGCCAGTCGGTACATTGTGGCACGAAACATGAAAGGTGTTCTCGACCTCGTAATTGTTTTGCCAGTTTTTACCACTACTTACTTAATAGGGATGATTCCTGAGTAAAAAGAATATTTTAGTTCGTCAATTATTTTTTGTTTACGTGAAAAAAAAACAAGTCCAATATTATTTGGAAATCTATCTGACGGACAAATTAGATTTTTTTGGACATCTACCCTATTCTAGAAACTACGTAACTACAACAGACAAATAGACCTGGTCATTTTATGTGACTCGCTTGTTTCTTTTTTGGTGATTCGGCACGCTCTGAAAAAATTATAACATTTGTTTTCCTCGCAGTCGTAGTCGCAAGACATGTCTCGCTTGAGCGTGTAGAATGTGGTCACGGGGTTTGGATGATAAAGCAATTATGAGGTCGACTATACCTGCATTAGTAATATTCAGAATCTTCCCGAGTACCTGAGGTTTACGTTGGGTTGACAGTTTCTAATTACTTATGGACATTTGAGCCCTCTAACATGCTTGTAGTGATTGTCTTGTGGTTTTTGGGTAGAATTTGTTAACCCATTTTAGTCAAGTTTTGATTAGATGACACAGGCAGAAACAGGGTTGGATATTCTGTTTCTTTTTATGCAGAATCTACCCATGTAAGACAGGACTTTCGAATCCGCAATTTTAAGATCTCTTCTTTTTTCTTTTTCGTGTGATTGGTGCCTTGCTCTGACTTGGCTTTACCTACATGCCATCGAGAAATACCTCTCAGGCATACTATACAATATGCACATGATTCTGAAAAATCAGAGGTGCGTGTCTTGGGTTCGAACTCGAGACCTATGACTTGGCAGTCCGATGGTCACAATACTAGGTTATCACTGCTCGTGATCTCAAAGAAAAGCATTTCAAAAATTGTAAGGAGCTTTTTCAGCTAAAGCTATCTTTTAATTTTCTACGATTTCGAACTTATGGTTAGTACTTGGTTTCTTTGAATAATTTTCTCCCTTTCGTAGGAGTACCATCCCAAAAAATTACCCTGTGTAGCTATAATTATACACGTAGGTACATATAAAGGAGTAACCGCACTTGCCGGCGCAGAATTGGCTTGAGCCGACCACATAGAGCTTTATGTACAAAAAAAAAGCGAAAACGTCGTCATTCGCCTTGCTTCAGTTCGAACGGTGAGACTCGAGACCAAGTCGCGTTACCGACTTTTTTTGTTAGCCCTATTGGCTCAAACCGATTTCAAGACTGTTATTGTGGTCTTTATCTTAAAAAAACATCAACTTACTTGGAAATTAAACATCTCAGCCATTATAATATAAGGCATCGGTGATATGCCACCTGCATAGGCTGCGACGTATGTTATGATGGCAACCACGGGCATCCATCCAGGTGTGGTACCTCCTTGTTGTTGGATCAACATCGTAGTTCCAAGGACTGCGTGGGACAGTACTGCTACAGCGAAGGCTATGCTGATGAGAGGCTGGAAAAAGAAAAACCTCGTTATCATCAGCTTAGCCCGGTTTTGCGGTCGGTTTTAGTCTATCCGGCCGGATGCAACTGGAACAGTATTCAAAATAAAATAGACTATTGGTTCATGATTGTCGGGTGACATGGATTCAAAAATATTTTTGTTCAAAAATTGTGGCTTAACAAGACGGTATCCCAAAATAGAAAATACAGAATGTATTAATTTAAATTATGCACGCTCAAATTTCCGCGACGCACATGGCAACTTTTAAGGAGATATTGTCAAAAGGTCAAAAAAAAAAAAAAAAGCTCTGAAAAAAAAAAAAAATGGGCATACTCAAAATATGAAATGTACTGCTTTAAATATTAATCTTCACATCATCACATCATCAGGCTATAATGTTCCCACTGCTGGGACATAGGCCTCCTCTCTATGAGAGGGAATGTGCTATACTCCACCACGCAGGCCCAGTGCGGATTGGTAGATGTCACATGTCTTCGAATTTTTGGTTCTAGGACATGCCGGTTTCCTCACGATGTTTTCCTTCACCATTTTGAGAGCAGTGGTGATGAATTAAATTACACAAAGTAATACGCCTGCCTGGGTTCGAACCCACGACTTACTGTTCGTAAGTCGGGGTCGCTACCACTGGGCCACCGCTGCTCTCTTAATACTAATAACACTACTTTAATACTAATCTTGCGACAGCTAAAAAGACAAAGAAACGACCGAATAAAATACTGAAAATTCTGAAAATCATTAGAGCATTTGCTGACGTAATATTTTTCCACTAGCTTAAAATGCTTTTTGAACTATAAAATAAATAAAATAGGAATAAAATCAACGTTAACATAAATATAAAAATGTAGGCGTAGGCGTAGTCAACGTAGTCTCGCTACGCGGGGTTCCTAATAAAGCTTTGTTGTCAATTTTGCAAGGGTTACTGTAACAATTTTTAACTCAATCTTTCAAACATTGCAATGCGGAGGATTACTTTGACGCCTAGCTGCTGTCGTTGTATATGTAGGTACTTATTTTTGATCTTTTTACCATTATTTTAGTTCTATTTGTAGTCTTCATGATTTTTTTCATTAAGTATATTTTCATTTAGTATATGAATAAATCAAAAACCAATCAGCCAAAACTATCCTAATTTAAAAACATTTTTAAAAAGTTTTTGACATTGATTGTCACGTTTTTAACTTCACGAATGGGCATTCTGATGTTAAACCAAATAACATCATCCATCCACGTTTTCTAGCCTCTCTTTACACCCCACTCTGTTAGACACCACCTAAATATTTTATCGAGACGTCGTAATATTTAATATTTTGTCTAGAGAACTCATCTCACGCCGTCCTTCATAGTCTGTCGCGACGTCAAATCACTACTATAATAAATGTAGCCCTACATCGCCTCGTAAATATTTAGTGCTGATTATGTTCTTCCTATATCGGTTCCAATGAAGGGAAGCACCTAAAAAGCCTAGAGACTAGATTGCTACGCCTACAAGCATAAAAATGAATTAATCAATTTTATTTATGTCGACAGATTGCTCATCTTTTCCGAAATCTAATTTAATAATGAATACACGGTGTAGAGAGATTGTGACTTAACCTCTTGCCAAGAATTCTTCATCATCATCTGGCTAACCTTTTCCCAACTATGTTGTGGTCGTCTTCCAGTCTAACCTTATGCAGCTGAATACCAGTATTTTGGAGCGACTGCCTATCTGACCTCCACAACGCAGCTAGTACTGGGCTATAGGATACTATTTGTTAAGACTGGTTTTCAGATATTCGGGCCACTGGCTGCACCTGTAACGACTGTCAAAGATATACAAATGACAGTCGGTACCAACGGCTTAACGTGATTTCCGAAGCTTGAAGAAAACTCGACCCGTCCACAGACCCACTTAGGCAAGCGCGGCTTCACCTGAAGATCGACATCGTTATTATTTTGCCACACGCTCCTCTTACCAAGGATTCTTACACGTATAAAATATCAACAGCAGATTTATTAACCATCATAAAAAAAACGTGTGCAATTCACACGTGGCAGAAGTGAAACCTTCAAAAATGTTGGCTTCAAGATAAACACTGTATCTTTTACTTCCTATCTAATTTTCTCCCACGTCAAATATTATGAATTTATGTGTCTCTTTTTACTGTCGCTTTTTCGTTTCATCGACTTTCAAATCACAACGATGGTAAAGAAGTTTTCACTTCAAAAAAAAAAGGATCAATGCTGATACACCGTGTATAATATGTACTTGTATATGTCTACTAGGTGCGTTTTGGCACTATCAAGTCTTAACGTCTGGAATCTACTTCAATCCTCAATTTATTGTCCCCTAACTTTGACATATCTTCTTATTTTCCCCTTCTCCATCAAGCAAGCTCTGATTCCTTATTACCTGCCTTGCAGAAAACTTGTGATTTTCTGCATCTGTTGTTTTGATTAAATTCTTTGCGGACCCAACGACATCTTCATTTCGTCTCGGACTAACCATTCCGTCGCAAGTTCATCTTCCTGCTTTATTAGTTTACATCTTAACACTATCTAGATTCTCTTTTATAATTAAAGTTCCTTAAAGTAACAGATTTTTCGTTTAATGGAGTCCGTGACTATATCCTTTTACTTAATTGGAATTAAAAAGTGCAGTTTGGTTGTTCATAGTATTAATAGGAATACTGTCATTTAAAGAACTTTGAGTAGAAGTCTATCCAAAGTTACTGATTTGAATATGGCAAGAATTGCATTAAAAAAAATTAAAGGAATTATGACCTTATGCCTAGGTTTACCATTGATTTGTTTATTAACTGCACTATATGCACAAACAACCGACAAAGTAAACAATGACGTGATAGTAAAGCATGTTTTAGCAGTCAGCCATAATTTAGACATACTATTGTAACAAAACTAAAAGAGAAACTGACATACCCATCCCGAAACATTAAAAGTTATAGCTCAAAGTGACGCATATGAAGAAATATCTCTTTCACTATAAATGTTTGAAAACTCTCAACTCTGTCATTCGTCGTCGTAAGCTGCATATTAAAAGTTTTATATAGAAAAGTAGAATTGTCAGAAAGTAGTTGCTAAACAAAGTGGACTTTCCTGTCACATTTATTATGGAAACTTTATGACATACTTTTGTTTTGCAATGTTTCCGTGTAGGTAGTAGTAGGTACTATTTTGACTGACTACATTGAGACTAGAGTCGTGTAGGTATTTTATGTGTATGTAATTTGTGGTAATTCTTTTCCAGATCGTTCGATCTTTAGACTGTTATTTCTGCTGTTAGAAGGCGTATAAAATAAAACCCAGGTTTCGGAAAGTTTTTAAATGAATTTGTAGGTAGATAGGATTTCCTATTATTTGAGTTAAACAGCTGCTCTGATAAGCTGCCATAATTCAGTTTTGAGAACATTATAGTATTGTGTGGATTGGCTTTTCAGAAATCGAAGGCCCAGCGTGAGTTTTTAAAATACAAGTATAGTCGTATAGCATTTTGGTTAAATTGTTCACGACCTTAATCACTCAAAGATGTGAATAGTTATAACTAAGGACATTTCCTTAGTTCGATACGATTCAATTTTACTATCAATCGAATTTACGTTACGTTAACACCAGGCGTTCGTTCTAGGCACACACGTGTGAACCAATCTCCGTACCATAATACAAAGACTTTAAAATTGCTATAACTTTGCCGTCATACAAGTTAGTAAAGCCAAAGTTTAAAAGCTGACAAAAATGGTATCTTTTACTTTGTCTTTCCAAGTTGTATCAACTGGGAGAAGCTTGTCTGTCTTACTGGCATAGAGCCAGCCACGCCTCAGTTTGCTCGCCATTCGTCCTTTGACCTCAAATGTTATTTTTACACCGATTTCCGCAGTCGATACGAGGATAGATGATAAGTTAGCGTTAGGCTGCCTTAGGTCGGTTTTGGATTCAAAAGAAATTAAATAATTGTGATAGAAGTTACAGCAGGGATATGTGCAAATAGAAGAAAATCATGAAAATCTATAGAGGAAACGATTTTGGTATATATTCTTTAAGAACGAAACACAGCAGATTTATTAATCCAAGAAATGGATTACTACAGGTTTTTAGTCTATTTTAGAAATAATTGACTGCCTCGTTGGTCTAGTCATCGCAAGCGCGACTGCTGAGCATGAGATCCTGGGTTCGATTCCCAGGTCAGGAGTTCTTGGGTTTCTCCATCAAGAAATTCTCTGTAGCAGCCACGGAGTCTGGATTTGCATCCGGTTGATGTCAATAAGTTCGCCCTACTTGGGACTTAAACATAACTGGCGAAATGTGGCAAACTATTAGGTGCACCTCTGTCTAACCCTTCGGGAATTACAGGCGTGATATTATGTTATGTTTGGAAATAAATATTTTGCGTTTTCAAGATCTGACCAGTGGTGTATAAAACCATTCCATCATGAACCAGGCAAGATTACATTGTAGTAGCTTACCACATTATACGATTCCACAATCTCATGCAAGATATTTATGCGAAACGTGGATTGTAGTAGCCCCAAGGGAATAATATCAACCCAGGCTAAACTGATAGGGACCTTAAGAGCTATGCATATGATCATTCAACTATAAAGATTAAAATACGACAAAATAATATGAATCCCACATAGCGATATCATTTCTAATCTATACATACTCTATACAGATAAATAAAATTGAAGTGTCTGTTTGTAATATTAAAATAACCGCTTTTTATTAAGTGCATTGGATGTATACACGGTACATATACCAGAACAACATTTTTTTAAAATTTTTGTCTGTCGGTCTGTTTCTTCCGGCTAATCTCTGAAATGGCTCGACCAATTTTGACGCGACTTTCACTGGCAGATAGCTGATATAACAAGGAGTAACTTAAGCTACTTTTATTTTAGATAAATAATTAGAGTTCCGTGCAAAAAAAAACCCCTTGAAATCGGTAACAAAATTCGATTCAAATAGGGAAGTGCTGATAATAATGGGGATTTTTTAATAATAATTTCACGCGAATGAAGGTCGCGGGCAATAGCCAGTAAATACATAAAAAAAACGTTCAATTTTGCAAAAAATATGCATCACAGCCTTTGAAGAGAAGTGCTATTCTATTCTGAATAGTACTTTACAAAGGTCTCTAAGTCGAAAGTTCAAGAGGCATCAATGATTACTGGCATACCGTTATATGGTTAACAAGAGCTGGAATCCAAGGGATAGAAGGGTCGCCCATAATGGTTCATCATCATCTGCGTAGGTTTACTCCAAATATGTTAGGTTCGGCTTCCAGTCTGACCGGATGCAGGTGATACGACACCCCTTTGATATGACTGGTTGTCAGACTTTTGGGCTTCTGGAATACTCGTAACGACTGTCAAAGTTCTACAAATGACAGCCGAGACCGATGGCTTTACTTATACTTTTTGAGGCCCGGAGGGAACTTGGCAGGTAATAGATGGTAACCCATCTACGGACCGTCCTCGGCAAGGACTGCTTAACCTTGAAGATTGAACTGTGCGGCTTTTAAATTATCTAGCCACGAGCCCCTCCCTTGCTCATAGTGATACATGTCTACGTAAATCACCATGAAAAATAACTCTAGAAGTTCTACCCAAAAATCGCCCTGTAAAACTTAATTCACTATCCGGGGAGCTAATAAGGTTTACGTAACATTTACCGAAAGCCACGCTCAAAACCAGGGTAATGGTCTCCAGCGGACTATTCTAGAGTAGTGTGAATATTTCTGAATATTAAAGTTCTCGAATGAAAATTTAATGTTAACAACGTGAATAATTAATTAGCACTCGTCCGGTTGTGGTTGTCACTAACGGAAAAGGTTTTTAAAATAGTGGGTAAATTTCGACTCGACTCGATTATCATAATTTTTAAATTGTTTTCGTTTTCCGGTATTAAAAGTAGACTTAGGCTATTTAGCCGGGAACTAAGCTACCTTTATAATTAACATAATAACAGGCCTGTTATCAGTAGCACACTGGCAACGGAAGTTACGTCACGACGAATAATTCCGTCCAGCTTAAAGAAAATCTCAGCAAGAAATAATAAAAATAAAATGAAAACCTACAAATCAGAGCTCAGCGAAATCCCCCGCAGGAAAACAAGAAACGTACGAATAAAACGTTGAAACGCAAAGTATAGGGAAGATTTCTCTTCTAATCCGATCAGGAATAAAGATTAGTCAGCAAACACATTTATCAAAATTACTTTGGAAGGGCTCTTACCTTCCGGCCAAACTTTTCCACACAACTCATTGAGATAAACGAGGCAAGGATCATAACTGCCGGGAAGCTGAGTGTCTGGAGCTCTGGGTTCCACGTAACGCCAGCCGATTTCAAGATGGCGGGCGAATACGTCAAAGTTGCGAAGTTCCCGCTGTTGGTTTGAAACGTCACGAGGATGACGTTGAGGATGCAGCCGCGACGCCATGCTTTGTTGTTAACTGGAAGTTGATAAAAACATATGTAGTTGTTTAGATGGATAGCTAAACGAAAATAATACATAGTTTAGATTCTAGCTTTTGTAGTCGTGGTGTCTACTAGTACATATGTAGCAATCACAACAAAACGTATTTAAAAAACCCTCAAAGTAATGAACACAACAAGCAAAGTATTCGTTTATTATCATTAACACTGAAAATCTGTTTACTAGATGTGTTTTGGGTTCCATGTCGGTTTATAATCCGTGATCATGGTGCTTGTGCAACTGCCGAAATATCGGGAACTCAAAACAAATAGTAAACATGTTAAATATCACATTCGTTATATTGATATATTTTCTAAAATTATTACATTCTATAGTGCTTAGCTTGTAGGTATGTGACGAAACAGCTATGTGCAATACGAAAACTACAATAAAGCAGATTAAACTCTTTACACCCAACCAAAAACAAACAAGCTCAGGTGAGCCGCCACAGAAAAAGTTCAAGGAATCTACAACCTCACAGCAATGTAAATACGGCTTACCCTGACATTATTCTAAAAGAGTGACAAGTTTATCCCAATATGATTTGCTTCAGCCCCCAAGCTACGAAGTACATTCAAGATTTACTGAGGAGAATTCCAAAAATATAAATCTTGACAGGCCAAAAGACTTGCAAATCCCTTAGCAGTTTAACAGGTGTTTAAAAGGTTAAACTTCGTTTAGGAAGTTGATGGATTTAATAATAAAGCAGGTAATATGCTTTAATAATTCCGTAGATTTAGCAGTTTTGTGTATAAACGTACCTAGTCTATAATGTAATGATGTCATCGTTATTTTTGCATTATATTTTTGGAGCAACTGTTACTGTACGAATTAGGGGTTACTCCTGCTTGATAAAGCATCAAGACTTCTTAACTATTTTCATGTTTAATATTAATCTGAATGTACAGACGCCAGCACATCAAGCTACTACAATCTGTCAACTTTATTTTAATAGATTTTCAACTTTATCGCTAAAGCATTAGGCTCAAGGTTGATTGGGAAAATTTGACAGTTTCGGGTAGCTTGATGTGCTGGCGTCTGTACATAAACCAACCTCCCGCAGTAAAATTTCTAAAAAAGGGAGAAAGCTACATCAAAATATATCGGGTATTCTTTAAGAACTAAGTTTTTAAAAGTTACATAACCAGGACCTATAAAAGTAGTCGTAGTAGTAGGGTCGTGTGGAGCAAGTCATGTAATGTTCGACTGTTATATTTAAAAGACACGTTAAGTGCGTGCTACTTACATATGGTTTTGAAAGAAACCTTTGGCAGTGAATTATAAGTAAGCTCTTGATTTTTCATGTAGTCAATTTCGTTCTGTATAACTTTGTCGTTGACATCCAGTTTTCTCAGAAACGCTATAGTCGAGGCAGCTTCCTGCAACATATTATATTTGTTTAAAGAACATAACTCTGATATTGTATTTTCTAAGAAGTTGAACAAAGGGAAATTCATATGTAAATCTGTAATGATATTTCTGAATTCCGACAGGTTCCAGCTGTTCTCATTTCTAGAAAGAGAAATTATGTTTCATGTTTGGAAAAAATAAACGGGAAATGTATTAAAAATACATATGGGGTCGAATGAAACACATGTACATGTACAGACTAAATGTTATTTTTTTTATTTTATAGGCGTTTTTCTCCTGACAGAAAAAATGTCCACATTGCTTTTCTTGCGGAGTACTCTGTCTGGGGAAAATGCAGTGTATCTGAATACGACTTTTGACTTACCTGCTATCAATTATATACATAAACATGTACAGATTTTAAGTCTCTGACAGGAGAAGACGGTGAGGGCGATTCTGTTTTGCTTTTTTCTATCTATCCGTGTTTACCGCTCAACTGAGACGGTGCTAGAAGAAGCTGCGCGGTGAAAGAGGATGTTGAAATCATCATCACGCCTGTAATCCCCGAAGGGTTAGGCAGATGTGTACCTAATAGTACACCCACATTTTGCTGTATTGATTAATTCTTACTTCAGTGTTATTAAAGTAATACTGATAGAGAAAGTGATGGTATAAGCCTTGACCAGTTTCTGACAGGCGTCACCCCCCTCTCCCGCGCAAATGCCGCAGGCACCGTCTCAGATAAAATATAGGCCTTTAGAACTAGGTAGGTGTAGATATTTTCCAGGAAAAATGAAAATATTCGACGTTTTTTTAATGGCCTGTCAAACATCGCAAAAAAAGCTCGTTCCTACTGATTTTGTTCATTACGCCGCCGCCACTTTCAGTGTCCGCCATTTTGAGGTTACTTAGACTTTTCCAATGTTTCAGTTTTTTCTGTATTTTTTTCAACCCAGATATGTTTTCCTTATTAATGGATTAGTGAATTGCCCCATTACCGTGGCTTTGAGAACGAATATATCACTTGGACGGAATGAACTAGTGTTTACGGACTGAGAGAGAATTGTTGCGCGGATTTAGTATGTAATTTGAGTGTATAAACGTGTGGGAGAAAAGAAACAGTTCAGGAAATTAAGACTATCTAACTTCTTGCGAACAAATCAAAGTGTTTTCTAAGGGGAATGTGCCAGACGTCTTGGGCCGTTAAAGAACTAGAACTAGACTATCTAGGTACCTAATTTAGAAAACCTCAGGCTGAAATCTTTAATGGTTACTTAGTTCGTGCTTGAATTTAGACATATTTCTGTCTCTGTCTTGCACGTGTAGTTTGATAGTTGTGCGATGTGACTATAATAAATACGCTAAGCAAAACGTACAAATAAAGATATTTTGACTCAGCCCGAGATCTACGTATACTACGAAATGAACAATTTTTATGTATATATTAGTAACACGTTCTTGAAAACGGCTTTAACTATTTCGATAAAAGTTGCAATATGCGTTTCCCGGGATAAATCGATCTAGTCTCACATTTGGGGAAAACTTTTCTCTATTTTCACCCAATTTCTCTATTTGAGAAGAGCTCGGTCACCCAGGTACTGTAATGTACCAAGTACATCAATTTTGGAGATCTCGACCTAAGTCTTATTAACTAACTATTTAAGATTTTGATTATTTAAAATGGATCGACTAAGGATACAACCTTCTTACCGGCCATTTAAACAAAGGTACATACAAATAAAAATAGACGAAAACAACTCACATCAATCTTCCCCTTCTTCACCAAAAACGCAGGCGACTCCGGTGCCTTAACCATTATCACAATAGTGAGCACCGGCACCCACACCACAATCCACAACACCGTATAGTAATCCAAGTACGCTCCCATAGCAAACATAGCCAATATGCCAATATTCTGGAACAATATTAAAAAGGATCCAAGAACTCCTCTTATGTCATCCTGACTGATCTCTCTGACGTACATCGGTACCACGTTGTAGCATCCTCCGGCTGATAGACCGCCACACAATCTTGCTATGATTAACACTGCAATATTTGCTGATGACAACTTCATTATCCAACAAAGCTGAAAGGGAAGTACGTTATTAATAACGTGTATAAAGCTGCTGGCATAGACAGCTTGTCTTTTGAACGATTAAAAGGCCAATATACTATTATTTTTCAGACTGATTATTTTAGAGTTTAGAGGATCTAGCGTGATATTTAGAAACAAAGGCGGTTAGCACGAACGCGTGACGTAAACGAAACGCAATTCTTTAGATTTTTGTTTTACCTTTTACAAAGTCCTAAAGCTAAGTAAATATTTAAAAAAAAGAATAGGGAATTTAAATTACTTTTAAGTCTTAGGGATTTTGTGGGCGCCAAACATATTTTATATCAACATACAACCTGACACTGACCTGCAAATTGCTTACATCTTAACCCATTCACTGCCCAGTACTTCGCGAAAACTGCGTGATTTTCGTTCGCGTGCCCACAACCCGAATCCGAGTCGTCGTTATAATGAACTATAGATGACTTGTATTCATGCCCAGAATCCGACTAGCGAGTCCTACGGATACGAATTGTGCGAACAAACAAATTATTGTTCGAATCATATGCTGGGTTCTGGGCACTGAAAGGGTTAAGTGTCGCTTATTTTTTTGTAAAAAACGAGTATAATCTATCTTATTTGACGTAGGTAGTATAAAATATAGTTTTAAGTAAGTTAATTTTGAAGCAGTCAAATTTGGTCCCAAACCACGAGGAAATCTTTCCTTATCTAAAGTAAAGTTGGAAAAGTTCCCGTAATCTAACATGCCAGACAGGCCAAACTTAGGTCAAGGTAAATTGACTCTTTTAGCCTCCATTAAAAGTTCTTTATTGTGAAGTTCTAAACTAGTTTTTTTACCATGGTTACGTGGGGTTCGATTTATTTATATGTACGTTTTTATTTACCCGATTCTTCGAAAATGTGATTGAAAGGGGTTTTTAAAAAAAAACTGCCATTATTTTATGATATAGCTAATAATAATAACATCTGAAGAGGCTCTCGCTTGGCAGCTGGATCAAGGGCTTGATCCAGAAAGCAGTACTTCTGGACACGGCGCGTATTGTTAGGAGGTTCATCTCTCAAGAGCCCTGACCACCGGTAACTCGGACCCTGTTCCCAATGCTGGTGGGCTACTATTTTTTATATTTTCAAATGTTTTTTCTTCATGTTGTTTTATATTTAAAAATGTAATCAATCTGTATACAGATAAATAGAGGAAATAACATTTTAAAAATGCATAACATGTGACCTATACCTATTACCTATACTTATATATAGTGATTGGGAATTAGTGACCGATACTTAAGCACGTGATTGTACTCTTGATACAAAAAAACATTTTTTTATACTGATTCTGCCTACCCACTATTGCACGGTATGATAGTTATGAGTAACAATTAAAAAAATGTTTCTTTGAGAAAGTTGTTTGTCATCATGAGTACAATCACGTGTATAAGTATCGGTTACTAATAACCTGTCACCCTAAATAGTTACCAGAAGAGTCAAAACAATACAAATTATCGAAGATTTACCAATAATAAACAAAACAGAAGCAAATAAAAACAAAGGAACACACACAAAATACCCTTACCGCCTGAAGTACAGCCATGACCAAAACTGCTACTTTCCTTCCAAATCTGTCAACTATGTAGGCAAATAAAGAAACTCCAATCGTAGCCGCAATACAAAGGGCACTGGCTATCCATGATATTTCATAGTCTGACAACGAGTACCCGGCCGGGGAGTCCGCTGATTGTAAAACTTTTGTCATCGGTGACACCCATCCCGCTTGGAAGCCATAAGTTAGGAGTGTGGTATTCGCTACAAATTAAACGTTCGGTTATTTCCTGATAGACGTTGCTTTGTTTTGAAGTTTGTTTTTGGTGTCGTTGGACGATGTTTGGGATGAACTAGCAGGGTTTAAAGTAGTTGCCAATGTTATGTCGGTTGGACATAAAGTGGTCCAATAAGATGGGTTTAGTGTCGACGGAAACTCTGTGCTTATATATACATTCACGGTCTTGTGTTATTTTACAGTGTTTTTTGCTCTGCGTTTGTTCTGTACAAAAAAAAACGAAATTCATTTACAAACGCGGACTAAAATTATACCTAATCCTCGAAAAATGGATGGTTAATCTGAAGGTTATATTGTTTTGGTAGTAACTTTCCTTCGAGTTTTTGAATTAGGAGGAAAGACGAAGACTGACTCTAGAATTTTCTTCGGGCCGAAATTCATTTACCTAAACAACCTGGAAGAACGTTCTACAAGAAATACTAAGCATTTGTCCCATTTGTAGCAGGAATCAAACCCATTCACCAAAAATGCAAGCTCCGTTCCTACCCGAAAAAACGCCATAATTAAATTTCGTACAAAGTTTTTTTGGATCAGTGTACCCTACGCCTTTGGAAGCAGGAACAGAACAGCAGTCCCCTATGCATTAATTAGTCATGCGACAAACACAATGCAAGTTGCCAAGTGCCAAGCTTGCTAATTATGGCAGTAATGAGAATTCCTTTGTTTGCCCAAGTGATCTGTGAAATGGCTAAATGTGGACTAATATTATTAATGTGTTTCATGTGAGCTATTGTTATATTATAGAATCATCAACCTGTATCGTTCCCACTGCTGGGACACAGGCCTTCTCTCTGTGAGAAGATGTAGGCCTTAATCCACCATACGGGCCCAGTGTGGGATGGTGGATGTCACCGTTTTGAAATTACATTAACTGGCCAAAGGCCAAAGGTATATTGAGTAGGTTGGGAGTTTGACCAGCAGCATAAACGTGTATAAATCCTATCCTATCCTAATCCTATACTATTCAATGAGCAATATTTGTATATTATATTTGTGAAAACGGCTCTAACAATTTCTATGAAAGAAATAGGGGTGGGCGGGCGAAAAATCAATCTAGCTAGGTATCATATCTGGGAATATTCGTTTTCTCTATTTTCATCTCGGTTGCCTACCCAGGTACTGTAACCGTAAATCCACAGTAGGCCTTCGGGCTGGATTTTAGCCCACTCCATTTCACAGATACGAGACTTGTGTCCCAACAAGGGAAATATTACAGGATAATTATATCAGGAAAAAGTTAGCTTATAAAATACAGATGTTAAAAATCTTGCATTACATACACGCGATTGACTCAACTTATACGGAAAGGTTCATAGGAATGCATGTCACATGCAACACACATTACTAAAACACAGGGGAAAAACGTTATACACAGAAACAAATGTGGCAGTCTATTTACCCAGCATAGCCACCAACCACTGCATACAGGCATTTCCTTTTTTACTACAACCACTGTCTTTTTCCACTGCCATGGTCCTTAATAATCTAAGTCACGTTTCACGTAAATACGCTAAGTATCAGAGTGCTATCGCATATTACTGTAGAACAATTTCAACAAACACTGAAGATGCAATCTGATAACAGTACATTTATAGCACTAAATAAATCAGGGCTGCTCCTTAGTATAGTAGAACACTATTAATATTTTTTTTTAAATTAACACGGTATTTAAAATGTAAAAAATAGCAATGTACATACGCCAGCACATCAAGCTACTACAATATGTCAATTTTCTTTTATAGGTTTTCAATTTTATCGCTTAAGCATGACTTTCAAGGTTGATTGGGAAAGGACATGGCCGGAATCTCAAGAGAGCTGTGCCCTACAAAAAAATATTCATGTACATATATGGACATGCAGTACGTGATATTAAAGCTTATAGGTTCGTATTCATAATAGTTCTAGTTTTATGATCAGAAAAGAAGCGAGAGATACTGTAAATAGGATACAAAAAAAGGAACCTAAACATTTTGAATAGCAATGATCATACATTCCGAGACGAAACATTACGAGAAATACTATTTATCAATGGATATAAAGGCCGTTTCTTCACTAACCGACATTTCAAATTGGTATCAGTGAATCTGTGAATATCTAATATCTATGAAAATGTATGGAACACTCTCATGTCGGTGTTCTACCTACATTTTCATAGAATTACGCGACACGTCGGCTAGTGAAGAGCCCAAAATTATTAATACCAAGTAACTTACTGCTCACATTTATGTTAGTACATATATATTGGTAATAGTCTCATCATAAAATGCATTGCAAATCACCCTTTTTGAGGGAAGCTGAAAAAACTGGAATATTGTACTGAGTACGGTAATACGTGACAGTTAGGTATATTGTGCTACTCTTTCGGATTATGGAACTCAACTGTTTATAATAGCAGTTGAAGTTGATTAAATATGTAAATAATTACTATGTGGGTACCTACTTCTTGTATAGATAACCATTCAGTCAATGTATTTTGTAACTGCGGTGTTAAAGTTGTTACAATATGTCTTCGCAATTGACTAGTAGCAACACTAAAATTCAGGCACCTTAACATCGTGAGCGACAGAATCGAAACAAACGAGTCCAGTACGCACAGCAGAATATTAAGTCTGATAAACGTTAGCGTGGGGTCAAGTTAAAATATCCAATACAGTAACGAAAATACAACAAAAAGATCAACGCAAGACTGCACAGACAGTTTTGACAATTTGAATGATCGCGCGCAGTCAATATAACTCTAAGACGACACACACAAAACACTCACACACACACACCCACACACACACTCTCTGGATACACACTCATGAATATTCTGTCGACTTTTTTATTATATAAATTACAAGTTTCTTACACTTAAACAAGGCACACAATTAAACCTCTGGGGTCTGTCTTAGCATGCCATGGCCTGAGATTTGATCAACGCGCTATTAATGTTCTTTCAGCTTACGCTGTATGTTTTTACTCTTCATTGATTCATAATGTGTAACGTGAGTGGTGATAATCGTGAAACTGTTAACTTTTTTAAAGTACCTTATCAATACAATTCTGGCTGTCACGGGTGTTTTATATTTTACCCTGACCTTCACGCATACCTGCGGGATAGGTACAGCGTTTGTCTTGTGCGTGTATCCAAACGTAGATGTAAATGAATGCATTGCATTCAATGAGTCAAAACCACATAAAAACAATGAACATACATATTTTTTTTAGAATTTTTGTCGCCTGTTCTAGAGAAATGTAATTGTTGCGATTCATTTTTATTTATTTTAGAAAGAATTTTCATATAACAATAATTAATGTACATACTGCTCTTTTCCATCCTGCTCTGCTGCAGACATCACTGTCAGTTAATTCTGCTGGAATAGGGCGTCCTGAAGAGTATCCCAGAAGAAAATGATTTGGAGTGAGCGCTTCAGGGTGTTGAGGGTCATTTGTGACCTGCGTCAAAGGTCTAGAATTGACTAATGCTTCGGCTTCACATAGAAGGGTAAAAAGTATCTCATCGGTCGGGGCCCTTACATTATTGCCGAGGGTCACTTTTAGAGCTGTCTTGACTGATTTTATGAGTCTTTCCCAGGCTCCTCCCATGAAAGGTGCTGATGGGGGAATGAATTTCCACTTGATCATTTCACTAGCAGCGAAGTTTGGGACAGCCTCCTCGTATAGGGTTCTGAGTTCTCTATTTGCGCCGACAAAGGATGTGCCGTTGTCAGAGTGGATTTCAGTTGGTGTTCCACGTCGAGCTATAAATCTTCTTAGGGCCATTATTGCACCGTCTGATGATAATGAGTGGACAACTTCCAGGTGGATAGCTCGAACTGTTAAGCAAGTAAATAAGCCAACCCAGCGCTTTTCCGTTCTTCGCCCAATCTTCACAGTGATGGGGCCAAAATAGTCTAAGCCCACAAAAGAAAATGGTCTACAGTGATGAGCGAGTCTGGCTGCAGGAAGGTCGCCGATGGGTGGTTGAAACGCGATGCTTCGACGGACCTTGCAAAACTGGCAACTGAAGGCTACCGAACGTACGGTGCTCCTAAGGCTTAATATCCAATACTTTTGCCGTAATTCGTTTACGATCATCTCTGTGCATGCATGAGCCGCCTTTCGATGGTAGTCTAGCACGATAAGTCGGACAGCAGGATGTTTTCCGTCAAGCAGAATAGGAGACTTGACAGCTTCTGGTACATCATTGACAGCGGTTATTCTACTAGATAACCGCAAAATATTCTCATTATCAATAATAGCGGATAATTTAAATAACCTACTACGGCGTGACACGGGTAAATTGTTCCGGATGGATCTGATTTCCTCCGAGAATGAATCTATCTGACTCTTACGAAGAACATGAATCACTGCTAAGTGTAAATCATCAGAAGTCAGCGTACGAGGCAGAAAGCCGCGGTCACTGTTAACGTTTGGGGTTGGTGGCAAACTAAAGGTGAGTACGAGGTTTTGAACTTTATGATTGAAATCGACACTAATATTTTTCTTACGTAATGAATGAAGTCGCAGTAATGATAAGTACCGATGAGCGTAAGCAGTAGCTCTGATTAGGCGAGACCACGAACTAAAACGTCGTGCGTTCGCAGATAATGAATGATCATCATTTGATATAATGTTGATGACATGAGTATGAGTTTCATGAGTAGTTCCGTTTGTCATAACAGGCTCTTCAGGCCAAACTGATGTCAATAAAAAGTCGGGTCCCTTTATCCAACGGGACTCTGGAGTAAGAGGACCTTGACCTAAACGAGTTGCGTCGTCAGCGACGTTGAGGCTGGTGGGCACCCACCGCCACTCTCGGACATCAGTGAGTTCTATTATCTCACCCACTCGATGAGCTACGAAAGGTTTGAAGGTGCGTGCATCGTTTCGAAGCCAACCCAAAACGTTCATTGAATCGCACCAAAATATGCGTTTGTTAGGTTTTAATCTAACTGCATCTACGATGGAACTAGCTAGACGAGCAGCTATTAATGCAGCTTGTAATTCTAATCTAGGAATACTACATGGCTTCAAAGGGGTGACCCGTGATTTGCTAGATACGAGCGCAAGCTGCACATCTCCATTCAAATAAAGAAAACGCCAGTATGCTACAGCAGTATATGCTTGTGCGCTTGCATCTGCAAAGACGTGCAGTTCAACTTGACTGGGCTCCGTCCCCCGTGGATTGTAACAACGAGGAATTTTGAGCTGTGTAGTTAAAATCAAATCTTGGAACCAATCGTTCCATGTCTTGATTTCAGAACAGAGAAACTGAGTGTCCCAATCCAGATTCATTCGCCAGACATTTTTTGAAATAAAATTCGACCGCGAATTACGACGGGAGCAAGGATACCCAGTGGGTCAAATACTTTCATAATTAATGAAAGTACTTTGCGTTTTGTAAGTGGGATAGGTAAAATAGCTTCTTTACCTTTACCTGGAGTATTAAAACTTAAAAGATCAGTAGTTGGATGCCAATATAGCCCTAAAGCTCGTGTACAAGGAGTAGATGAAAGAAGATTAGCAAGACTGACGTTTAATTCACACACTTTCTCAGATATAAGACTTTTAGGTAAAAGTTTAAGTGCTGAGGGGTCATTAGATACCCACCCATGCATTTCAAGACCGGCACGCGCGTGAACTTTTACTATATCAGCAGCCAAACTAGCTGCTATGTCACTGGAAGACACGGAGCCAATATAGTCGTCCATATACGTATCATGTACGATAGCATGCGCTGCTTGTGGAAACTGATCCTTGACTTCCAGTGCATTTTTATTTTTCAAATACAGAGCAGTAAATGGACTAGATACTGCCCCGAAGATCATGGAAGACATCCTATATGTTTGAATGGGTTCAGCAGGACTCTCTCGCCACAAAAACCTTTGCGCGTCCTGATCCTGTTCAATTATTTTAAACCTAGGAAACATTTCCTTTATATCCGCGGTCATAGCTACTTTGCCCTCCCGAAAACGAAGCAAAATGTCATACAGAGACTGTAATAAATCTGGCCCTGTTAACAAAAGCGAATTTAGGCTGACGCCATGAGTTTTCGCAGCAGCATCGTGAACGACGCGAAGCTTTTTTGGTTTATTTGGGTTTTCTACTCCAAAATGTGGAAGATACCAACACACGGAATCAGGAGAACGTTCTATTGTACACTTTTCAGCATAATCTTTGTTAAACATCTCGTGAATATTTAACTTGTAGCGCTCAGCATAAACTGGATCTCGCAACATTTTCTTTTCTAAACTCAAGAAACGGGACAAGGCAAGTGGGAAGCTATTGGAAACAACAGGGCTATCAGATTTCCACAAAAGACCTACTTCAAACCTACCACATGGCAAACGATTGGCAGTACGGTGTAAAATTTGGACAGCACGTAGGTTGTCAGCACTTTGCGGTGTCTTTTTAGAAATACCTATTGAGTCTAACTTGTATTGTTTTTTTATAATGTTTTCCAGCGATTGATTTTGATTATTATCAACATGTTCTTCGAATAGGTGATTCAGTAGTTCGACGGGTCTTGTCCTGCTACTACTAAAACCAAACAATACCCAGCCTAAGGCAGTTTTAATAGCGACTGGTTGTGACTTGGACCCTTTGCGTACGGCTTGAGGTATGGTGAGATGCCAATTATCAATACCGATTACAACCTTGGGCTGAACATTGTCATAACAAAGAACAGATTTTAATTCAGAAAGAAACGGATAATCATTAACAGTGTGAGGGGAGACAGACTGCTTAGCCAATTGTAAAGATTTTAGAGACCGTGCTCGATTGACGCGATGCATTTTGCTGACGTGGTGGCCTTTGACATTAAAGTCAACATATTCTACTTGGGTGTCCTTTGATAAGCCACCAACGCATCTCAAAAGAGGCTCCACTACAGGGCCCCTAGCTCCTATCCGCGCCGCGAGATCTGCATCTATAAAAGTTGCCGTAGACCCGTCGTCCAATAGGGCGTAGGTGTCCTCGCTACCAGTCGGACCTGACACCGTGACAGGAACGACTTTGAGGAGAGGTCTATCAGAGGCGGTCGGACTATTAGCATGCGCAATAAATTCAGTTACTTCTACATTGGAAGATTTATCTGAGTCCGCAAGTTGAGGACAGGTAGGAGAGGCCGAGTCTTCGTGATCGTCCTCGCTTTCTACTACATAAGCAACGTGTAGTAGCCTATGATGTGCGGAGCGGCATTTTTTTTCATTACAAACCTCTTTTTTAATATTACAATTTTTATAGTTATGTAAACCTCTTTGCAGACATTTGTGGCATAACTTTTTATCTTTGACAAATTGCCATCTGTCAGTGACAGACAATGACTTGAAGGTGCTACATTGGCATATGTCATGACTTTCGCTGCAAAAACAACAAGATTTATTATCGTTAGAAACGAGCTTGCTATTTAATTTTTCATGAGTTTTAGCTGAAGAAGGGCGCGGATTTGATGAAGAAGAAGAATCTTCAGCCTGTACTACATGAACTTTATCACCCTTTTTCACATAGTTGATTGGCTCGGTGATTAGACCAAACTTGAGCTGCAGGTCTACTTCTCGAATTAGAAACCGGGCCAGGAGCTCCAGTTTGGTACTATCTCCTTGCTGTGGAAAATATTTTGATGCATAGTCTGCCCAGCGTGTCCGTAACAGAGGCGTGAGTTTACTCAAAACAGACTGAAAAATGTCTGGCGACTCCAAATAGGAACTTTGGTTAAGAAGCCTCATCACCTCGGCCGAGTTACGAACGCGACAAGCAAACTTATGTAGATCGCTACCGTCATTATTTATCTTTGGTAACGCACGAAGGGTACTGACTTCCTGTAAAACGATGTGTTCAGGCCTACCGAACCTAACCGCTAAAGCTTCCATCACCTCAGAAGGATTGCGTGCTGACACCAGCAGCACCGCAACAGCTTCACGAGCTGCTCCTTTAAGCGCATAATTAATGCGCGCTAAATTATCTGAAGTTGAATACTCTACCTTCGTGTTTTCGTATGTTTTATTAAAGGTTAACCAGTCCAAAGCTTTACCGTCAAACACAGGTAGGCGTCCGTCCCAAAATTTAGGTTTGGACATATTTCCGCTTGACAATGTCGCAATTGCTTGGGCTAGTTGAGCTATATCTGAAGATGGATGATGGTTGTCTGCTAGACAGGAATAATTATTTTTAGGCACCTGTTGAGGTACCAAGGCAACCCCCGGACGCTGTATAAAATTGACCGTAGGTCTCTTAACAGAAGAATCTGCGATGACACCGTCCTGTGGTTCCTTTGTTACATCAACCTGAATAGAGTCAACACACTTATTTAACCATTTATGTATCTCCCTGTTGGAAACATGGCTTGAACGACTTGATTTACTACGCACGCTACCTCCTTCCATCACTGTGGCAAGTTCAGCTTGCTTGCGTAGTTCTAAAGCTGTCCGCTCCAATTCTAGCGCAGCGCGCTCCCGTTCTACCGCTGCACGTTCCAACTTCGCAATTTTTAGGGCATAGTCTGCCTCGATATTCAAAGTACGGCTCCTTACCGTACCCGAAGAACCTGAAACAGAAGTAGTAGCGCTGGGCTGCCCAGCGGTTTCTACGACCGCAGTCGGTGCGGTGACAGGAGGGTTTCCGTCCATGACGGTGGAAGCACCCTGCACCGCATTCGTATTATCAGTTTTAGTTCCAGATCTTGTTTTTACCATGTTATTTAAGGTAGAAGGACCAATATGTTACTGTGATAAATGGACTATATTTATTAGTATTAATTAAAAGGCGCTTTTATAATGGTAGTAACTTTTACTGACTTTTTTTACATATTCAAACAAAAGATCTACTTTTAAACATCAAAAATACATAGACAACAACGATATAAAAAACTTATGGAATAAAGAACTTACAAGAAGGTGCGTTATGCACACCTTTCATTTGATACCCATATCAAAGATATGCCTAAAAATAACTGGTTGGCCATCTTTGAGTCCGCCATATTGAATTTAGAATGACGTCACTCAGCTACCCATGCATTGTCATCCAAACTAAACATGTATCCAAAATTTCAGCTCAATCGGAGACCGGGAAATGGGTTAAATTTAACTTCTAAGATTTAATTACACAGATATTTACAGCTGAAGCTAATAAAAGTGTATTAAAACAGTTTATGTTTTGTACTTATTTACGAATAAATTAAAATCATTTCCATCTGTCTTGCCTCTTTTCTACCTAGCCTAATTACCGATATAACTTTTAATACTTCTTCATTGATACCTAGGTATTAAGTAAATCATAATATCATAATATAAACAAAACGTGTTCGAGGAGGCACGTATAAAGAGCACGTGGAAGGAATTGGGAGAGGCCTTTGCCCAGCAGTGGGACAGTACAGGCTGCTAAAAAAAAAAAAAAAAAACAAAACGTGTGAAAAGTTGATTATTATTAATGCCTAGTATTTTTATGTCCTTGCAGCCCTGACTGTTTTATTGAATAAACTGGCGTGCAATATTATCAAGCCGTTTGATATTTTAAACTTTAATAAAGTGATTTCAGGATAATTGTGTTTGTAAAACTGATCGAAGAAAAAGACATATAAAAAATAATGGAAAAATAATTGAAGAGTTTTTAAAGTAGTGAAGTGAAATGAGTTCTATAAATTTGAACGCAGTGTTTATTTTATTAACGACGCACTTAAACTAAGGTTTTAGTCACTTGTACATCCTATTAAATTGATTATTCGTTAATGAGAACAAGGGTTCACATGAAAACCTCAAAAATGTATAGAGAATTAACTTACTTTAATTTACGGTTTCCCAGCTATGCCACCGTCATTCTTGTGACAGAGTTCTAAGAGTGTCTTAAATACCTCCGACGTGCCTTAAACACCAACATTTTAGGAACGTTTACCACGAGTTATCCTGTAACACATTCAAAGTTCACAATTTACGATAACGTATATACTAAAGTGTATACTAAAGTAAATAATAAAGTAATAATACTTAAGTATATACGTTGGCACTGGTACTGAAACTATATGGTATTAATCTAATAAGCAGGCATTTGCAATACAGTATGTTACTAATATGTGAATATATCAATCATAATGGCGGACGAGATCTTTCTTTAAAAAAAATAGCAAAACGATATTTGTTCAATATAAAAAATAAAAACACACCTTTTTCGTGATAACTAAATATGTTACGATATTCAATGCCCAAAAAACATTATTGTGTTGTAAGTTTAATCATTATCAACACCATCATCACCATTTCAGCCGAAAAACGTCCACTGCTGGACGTAGGGCTCCCCCAAGTGTCGCCACATTGACCTGTCCCGCGCGACTCATCGGTCCTCCTTGTGGGAGATTTAATTTCCACATTTTTCTAATAATTGGATAATATCATTATTTTACAATAAAGATATTTATTGAGCGTGTTCATTATTTTGGCCGAAAGTTTACCATTTCTAATTAAATGCTATGTCAATAAGTTCAAAATGTCTGTCAACCTTTTTGAGATCCTAATGCCGCTATTGAACCTGCTATCAATAAGTATACAACAGTAAGAAGATATTAAGATATAATGTATGGTAGATAGCTGCTATCACCTTTTAACAAATTTAATCCTTTAAATTTTGTTTTAATATTTGTACGCCGTTGACGGCAAAACATAGCGATCTCATAACTTTATATAACATAACATAATATCACGCCTGTGTCCCCGTAGGGTTAGGCAGAGGTGTACCTCTGACTAATTGTACACCCACATTTCTCCAGTTATGTTTAAGTCCCATGTAATAGGGGGCGAGCCTATTGCCATCAACCGGGCATAAATACAGACTCCGTCACTGCTACTGAGAAATTCCTGATAGAAAAACCCAATAGCACTTTGCCCGACCTGGGAATCGAACCCAGGACGTCATGATCAGCAGTCGCGCTTGCAACCACTCGACCAACCTTTTGTCATTTAATAAACGCCGGGCAAAACAGAGGCGTGTCGCTAGTGTATATAATGTAAAATATTATTATGAAGTTTGCATCATAATAGATAAAGAGATTGATTACACTTTCTAAGTCAAATATTCAGTTACAGTACTATTTTGTTTGCAAATTAGATCAATTACCTATTTGTTTTGTAAAAAAATATAATTAATAACATAATTTAAAAAGGTGAAAACGAAATGATATTTTTGTTTGATTAGTATGGGTTTTTGTTTTTCTTTGAGTAGTTAGTTTAGAGATATGGCACAGTTTCTGTGGTGTGTTTTCTACTTAAAAATATTGTAGACATCATTATCTGCTAAACTTTTCAACAAGATGCAGATGGATATAAAATATATATAAAAACCTTTCTTATATCCATACTAAAATAATAAATGCGAAAGTAAGTTTGTTTCTTTGTTACCTTTTCACTCCTAAACCAACAACCGATCATCCTGAAATGTTGCATATACGTTGTCCGGTGTACATAAACGGAAATAGAGTACCTTTCATCTCAAAAAAAAAATACTGTTCCCGAGGAAAAATAACGTTCTTATGATAATAGATGGCGCCACATATCTTTCAGAGTACAACCCGATTTGATTGTGAAATTCTAAATTAACGCTAGCGAAGCCGCGGGCAAAAGCTAGTAGAATATTTATTAAAATATTTAATGTATTTCACCCCACGGATCTCTTCCTAGACTTCTTTCAGACTTTCGGCCTATTAACTGTAACAACTGTCAAAGGTTTACCAATGACAACCGGAACCTCGACTTACTTTTCGAGGCGCGGAGGGATCACTATGTCTGACCACGGCAATCGTGCAACCTTGAACTTCGACCTAGGCGTCTTCTACTGGTGAGCCACGGGCCCCTAACACATACCACTAAATAGAACGAAAGCACGGAGAGCTCGGTGTAAACGTAACGCAAATACGTCGATTTTTTAATCGAAAATGTAATTATCTGATATAGTTTTACAAGCTTTACAAGCTTTTTTTTTTCATTTAGTTTCACCTGTCCGTTGTCTGTCTGTAATTAAATCTTGCAAGTTAAATTTGACACACCTCCCGGTTTTTGATTGAGCTGAAATTTTGCACGCATATGTATATGGCGTGATAATCGTCTTGGCGTGTACTTTGGTCTTAACTGGTATCCAGGGTCTGATGATGGAGCTGGAAGGTGGTCATAGGAACTCCCTTATAAAACGACACAATCCCCTCGAGTTTGGTCTCGTTTGATTCGTCTTGACGTGTACTTTGGTCCTAAATCATAACCAGGGTTTGAATCCAGAATCATTAATGTTTTAATTTTTTTTAGTTTAAATTATAAAAAGTTAAAAATAAAAACAAAGAAAAAACATTATAACTTGTTAATAATAAAAAGAACTAAAAAAGTTAAGAAATTTAATTCTGATACGAAATAGACCATTTTATAGGTACATTAATCCCATTTTTTTTAATGTACGTGTTACATTTTAACGATAACAGAAATAAAGAAGATTTAGCGCGTTTTTATTTAAAAAAATAGGATATAATATACGGTCAAACAAGCTCTTTGGTATACACGCAGAAATATTCACAATCCTAGTACACTGACAATATTGTTTGCAATTTTATTTTATAAAGCTTTTGTCATTATGAGTACTGCTCTTATTGACAAAAGCTTTATAAAATAAAATTTGGAATAGTTATATGCTACTGCATTGGATTGTAAATATTCACGCGTGTATACCAAATTAAATAGCATGTTCCACGGTTCCTATAAAAGTTATTTTTAACGTTTTAGTTCTTTTTATTGTTTTTTTTTTCTTTGTAACAAGCATAATCAATTTCATCAAAAGATATGAATCCTACTTTTTAATATTATAAATGTGAAAGTTTGTGGGGATGGATGGATGTTTGTTACCCTTCCACGCAAAAACTACTGACCGGATTTGGATGAAATTTGGCACACTCATATTTTATAATCTGGATTAACACATAGGATACTTTTGGTCCCCGAAGTACGATCCCGTGGGACATTACCAAACTCCACGCGGGCAAAACCGTGGCCATAAGCTAGTAAATTCATAAAATTATGAAAATGTTTTGAATATCTTTAATTTTAAAATCGAAGTGTTTACGTTACCGCGCGCTCGTGGTAGGGCCTTGGGTAACGAAGTGTTACCAGAGTTGCGTTAAGCTTCTTGTCTTGTTAAGAAAGGAGGTAATAAATTCTTAATTAATCAAAAAGTTACAAATTCAGTTACAACCAAATTTTAGGATGTTGAGTAATTTGAATTAAACTCCTTTTACATGACGAGGATAATGACAGTCAATCAACTTGAAAATTTTAAATTTTTCTTTATCTTATCCCGTATCGGCAACTGCAGGGATGGACAACCATAGTTAGCTAGATCGAGTTGATCTAAACGAATGACGAAGTCTGTCTTTTGAGAATCCACGTTTACTCTATCGTGTCTCGAACGATCTAACTCATTAATAGACTGTATTTCATGACATACTAATTTATTAGGTACCCCACGGGAACTGACTACCGAGATAAAAAGTATCCTATCCCAAGTCATGGTCTCCCTGTGTCTTGAAGGCATGGATTAATTAATTACACAGGGATCTCAATCTACATTCATCGCAAATCACACTTCAATCCACACCAACAAATTCCGTCGTACCCGATCGGGCGTGAACGGTACTTTAAAATAATTATCTTCCCTAATCGGTGTCAAACATCAAAGTCAACATTAATCGCTAATTTCATGGGCATTCAGTCAAGTCTCATTGGCCCAAGTTGCCAAACACACTTGAAGTTTGCCAATCAAACAACATTCTGTTGCCATTAAGTGAGTAAATCAATTACTGTGATTGCTTTGCTCGAGTCGGTCGGTCACAGTTAGTGTTAATCATAAGAAATAACAAGCAACTTCATCGAACAAGCTATATCTGAGGCACTTTCTAAGTTTTTCGCGTTCTTTTACAGGTACACACAACAAACTTGACAGAGTAACAGCCAAGTTCTCCGGTGTTGTGTGTAAACAAAAGTTTTGGTTCGACTGTACTTGTATCTCAACACTTTTAAACAAATTAAAGTTAGTTTGACGATAGTTGCCTCGTGGAAACACTTCATAGTATCCGAGTGACACACTTTCGTTTTTCAAATTATATTTTCTGCGAATCTGACATTTTGCGAATCAGACTTTCTGCGAATTCGATTATTTTTTCAACATGTCCATTTCTGATGGAACGTTCTGCTTCCAGACCAATGAGTCGTCTAAATTTGCTCCAATTTAATTGAAAATCTATTTTAGTCAACAATCTTATCGATCAGTTCAAAAATACTTTATCAGTATCACAACATCGCGTCTGTAAATCTCGAAGGGTTAGGTAGAGGTGTACGCATTAATTAGTACACCTACATTTCGCCAGTTATGTGTAATAGGGGGCGAGCCCATTGCCATCAACCGGGCACGAATCCGATCCCCGTGGCTGGTTCTGATATATACCTGATAGCTAAGCCAATAACATTTTGCCCGACCTGTGAATCGAATCCAGGACCTCCGAATGCAATACCTTTCCCATGCTAGTGAAATCAAAATGGCGTCTATAATTATTTCTATCATAAATCTAATCACGTCCCGATACTGCTCGGGAGTCAAGACGAAGTTTAGAGGAACGAGATCTTGTTACACAGCGGGAAACTATTTCCGTATTTATGAGAAATATGATAATAGCCCTGAAGGGGGTCGAATATTAAATGTGTGTTTTGGTTGAAACCCTTTCGATACTTGTAACGGTATGATAAGAATTTTGATGTTCCATCTATCTATATAACTTTTATTTGTTTATTTGTATTAATCTACATAAAATTTATTGCGCAATATCTATTTGGGTACAAAGTGCTTACAATTGCCATTCATAATATTCTACAAATTAATTAAATGACGTACAGCCGCCATTACATCAAGTTACCACCAACTGTCAAATTTCTCCAAATAATTTTAAACCATAAAGTGTTGAAGTTTACGTTCATAATCGAATGACAGTTTGTGGTAACTTGACGCGCTGGGGACTGTACCTATAGTGTTAAGGTTCAAAATTTACCTTAAATAAAATAATAAATCTTTATTCAGAAACTCAGAAGGTAAATAAAATACAATATGAATCTAAAACTAGCAATGTAGGTATAACAATGTATGATGCCTGTACTAGGATAATCCTGTATCACAGGCTGGAGGACCTCTAAGAATATTCTATATCTAGGACAGTATATTTTTTTAATATTAAACAATTAAAACAATTTCAAACTTATTTTGATTAACTTAAACTCTATTAACTTAGAACTAAACACATAATTATTACACGAAAATATTTGCGTCAGCAGAAAAAAAAAATGAAATGAATTACAAAAAAAATTACAAATTTTAAAAGAATTACAAAGAAGAAAGTTTTAAAAGAATTACAAATACACTGACTAATAGCTAGGTATATACTAAAATACTGATTGGAGGAAAAGCAAAAATAAGATCGTTTCGTGTTGGCCAATTTAATTTATTAGCCAATCATTTGCGATTTTATTTGTATAAAATATGGTCTAAAATAGTTTATTTTGTGACCTTACACAAACTTGTTTTCAGAGCTGTAAGCAGAAGTATTAATAATATGAAAAATAGTACTTATATAAAATATGAATGCCTTCGCCCCACTTCCATTACGCAGTCGTATTAATATTAATTACGCCTTCAATACCATACCAAACCATAGCACCAAGTCTTGGGTTGATTGGCTGAAAACTACAGATTTTTTTTATAATAAACTAGTTGTGCCTTGAAATAATTGTCGTAGAGGAAATTTTCGATATCATTTTGTAGGTTGACTGTAGGGAAATGTAGTCATTTTTTTGGCTATTTTTTGCCACTTTTTGCTTATATTCAAGAAAGCTTATTTTGTTGTTCGATAGACTCGCATTTACTTTTGCAATATGATTTTTAAATTCAAGGATATTAGTATTTTTTGAACATTATTTTAATATTCAGCCGAATTAAAAACATATGGCTGCCATTCGCGAGGTGTTGGGTTAAGAATGTTTATAAAAGTGTATCTGTGGTTAGAAATGAGTATATAATATGCCCTTAAAGTATCGGTTTCCAATCACACTGTATAACATAGATGAAGTACGGGTACTACGCAGTCTGCTAAATGGTCTTTAGGAAGGGTTTTTATTTCTATGAGTTCTGGCTCATTTTCTAGTTCTTACAATATTTTTGCCGAATATTTACTTGAGTTTTTAAACGGTTGAAAGGTTTTCCTTTCTTTTATTGTAAGAACCAAGGCTACAGTGTTTTTTTAACGTATCGTATTTCGTGTTAAGTTGTTGTGAATGTTCGGCTTTTATTTATTTTTAGGGTTCCAAACATCAGTCGGTAAAAACGGAACCTTTATAGGATCATTTTGTTGTCCGTTTGTCCTTTCTGTCAAGACCGTTTTTCTCATGAACGCGTGGCGGTATCAAGCTGAAATTAATAACAAATACTCAAGTCTGCCACTCCTTGGAGCAGTGAAAACGCGATCAAAAGATATGATATATACGCTTATGTCGCATATTTTGCGATTTCACAAAGGAATAAAAACCTACAGGGTACTTCCCGTTGACCTCGAAAAGTTAAATTTGTCAAGACGCAATGTCTTACAGCATGAAAGGGAAAAAATCTGAAAACCTGAAAAATATGAAGTTTAATAACAAAATACCTACAAGTTTATACGGAACCCTCGGTGTACGAGTCCAAATCGCAGTTGGCCGGTTTTTTTCCACTATTATGGTCAATCAAAGTATTTTATTTCTCACTAGGTGTGCCGTTGCTATGCGTTGCAAAACATTTTTTTCGGAAATCTCCCATGTATACGTGCTGTGAAATATTTAATTAAAATCGGTTCAATAGTTTAGGAGTCTATAGGGTAGTAACAATATTGATTTTTATAGTAAAATAGATTACCCATTTATTTTTATAGGCAGAAAGGTATTGTGTGCTAAAGTTGGGCATACGAATGTAATAAAACTAGAATTCGCATGTACCATTTAAAAGGAGACAAGCCTACCTTCTACAATGAAGATAAATTTTAATAAACTAACCGACTCTCAATTAATCTTTATAAAACGAAAAACTCATCGGCTTTCCATCCCTTTAATAAAGATGTACGATTAAGTTCTTGTTATTAATTAATCTATGCGAATAAAAGTCAAAGGCAATTGGCTGCCTCATTCATCAGGGCTCCGCGAGCGACCCAACTGAAATGAGGCAGGGTTCCAGCCCGAAACTTGCTAAGCCTTCAATATATTTGCCAGAGTGAGGGTAGTTTTTCAGAGGTATTTTTTAAGGAAAATATTCTGAAATCTTGTAAGTAATGTACCTGTAGTTCGAGTTTCAAGTTTGTTTTGTAGTAATTTATGAGGAGGCCCGAGTAATAGGCCCTGTTTCTTTTGATAGTTGTCTTTGTTGAAGATATTTGTCGCATATACCGATCATATACATAATAATGATAGGGTGGAAGTGACACCGACGCACAAACGCTTACCACGTTTCATACAGTTTGACCGTGTAGGTCATTCTACTTTTATAGGAAACAGCAATTTTTAAATTTAAATTACCGATGAAACTTTCAACTTTCTCTAGTTGCGCTTAGTTGGTTGCGTTTAAAAACAGTTGCGACTTTCGGGGTATTCCTCAAAGTGCAACTATTTTTGAGCGCAACCAACTAAGCGCAACTAAATTATTTCCCGAAGCGCAACCAATAGTTGCGCTACAAATTAAAATTGTTCAAATAGTTGCGCTTCGAGGAATAATTTAGTTGCGCTTAGTTGGTTTGAAAGCACCTATGTTTCTAAATGGGGTATCCAATTGATGCAGCCGACCGTACATCAAACTAAGTAACTTTACGCAACAATGAGTGCTGGGAAACGATTTTTTTGTTGGGCTGAAAAATCACGTTTTACAGTAGGACTCAATGTTACGTACTCAAAACATTGTGCTGATGGATGGATTGAATAGTAAGGGGGTCCTGGAGATGTTTAAGGTAAAAATCTTACATTAAAAACATGTATTTAAAAAAAAGCTTGTGAAAAAGTTGGAACTTTGATCCCCAATATCTCCGTAACTAGACAGTTCCCAGATATGGTCTAGAACAAAAAAATAATCGCAATGCCGGGGAGAACAAATGACTTTCGGCTCCGTTAAGAGTCTGTTTACACCCTTTATAATTTCACTATATTTGACATGATGTCTCTATCCTACGATCCTCTAAAAACCCATGAGTCATCATCCTTTTACCAATAATGTATAATACTTTATTTAGGGCCAGCACAGCATGTTTTCTTCATCCAAATCCCGTCTCATCATGACATCAGTCGACTATGACTGCCATACTTTCCATAGTAACATTTTATTTCAGATGTAATTCACACTGTTGTTGGTAACACTTTTAAAAACAAAATAACAGCTGAACAGATTTTGATGAAACTTGCCACACAGGTAGCTCATGACTTTGGTTAGTACATAGAATTTAACTTTTTACCGCAGCAGTAGGTTTGTGTCAAATAGTCCCCGATGAAGGCAAAGCCGCGGTTTTACATTGACATAGGTATATGGGTCGTACGACTGGTAAAAACACTGATGGAACTTTGATTTATGTAAACTCAATGACACGCGCTTCGTTAGGATTCAATAGGAAATTCATTAGTCAAAAGCAGTCTACACCGGGAGCGGTCATTAATCCGCTTGCCCAGCTCAGTGAAAATGGGGACTGTAGACCGTTGCCTTCCTAGGTAGAAAATTCTATGGAGACCTCACCAGTAGAAGGTCCAATGAATTTAATTGATTTAAGCTCACAATGGCATTTCAATTAAAAAAAATGTGGTTTAGCCCGCTTGTAGTGAGTAGTGGTTCCAACAAATAAACGAACGCGTAATAAGCGTCGTTTAAGTTCTAAGACCACGTATGTCATTTTAGGCGGTTGACATTTTGATTATTGGTGCTGTTTGCTAGAGAATCGAAAGACGCGTTGTTTCAGCCAGTCACAAAAACAAGCTACGTCTCTCATTTAATTAAACACGAATTATAAAATGGTGTACCATTTCATGGTATAATTATGCAGTTTTTTCAGTCTCCTGTAAAGTTGCTATTTTTGACTTACGTGGTGTTAGAATTTCAACGACAACAGGAAGATTTTTGAAGTGCATTGTTTTGTGGCGCGGCCCTCCCTAAATTGCGGGACCTTTTAAACGAAAAAACCATAACTAATCAAAAATTACACTAAAACTATTCAAGAAACTTTCAAAACTACAATTCAGAAATAAAATTAGAAATTACAGTTTCCGATCAGATTCCCTCAACATTCCGATACGTCAAACACTTCGAACGAAAGGAGTGCTAGAACGGGTTCGATCTTAAAATTTTAATTATACTACTCAACTTTTGCAAAAGACGTTTTCAGAGGGGAAAGTTGAAACCTGGCTTCAATTAAAGTTATATTTTACTCACTTTGCTGAAGAGCTTGTTAAATAATTAATGACTGGTGTGACTGCTTAGTATTTTTGATGAGCTCGTGAAATTAGTAGGAAGGAATAAATTTGGTGAAAGGGGAGGTGAAGGTAAAGGGTGGGAGGAGGGAGGGGCGGACGGTTGGCTTAGTGTGCGGTTGGGACGCGTAATCTACAGTTGTTTCAGACATTTCAGAGTAGGTAATTTATCTCCGGTTTGATATTATGTAGACTTAGAGTTTGGAAATTACTCTTAGTGCCTACATATTTAAAAAGGTCGAAAATCAAAATAATCATTGTTATAAGCCTAGTAATATTTTCCATTTTATTCTTTTTGAATATTCAGCCACATTTATTATTTCCTTTACTCCTTTTTACGCATATTCATTATTAAACTATTATTATTCTTACGTTGCGGTTTAAAAGAAGATGTAGTGACAAAAATTAAAAAGAGTATGTTTAGATGGTTTGGTCATGTGGAGAGAATGAGTGAAAAGCGACTAAAAAAAATTATTTACCAGGCAGATGTGAGTGGCAACGGGAGGGGACGCCCTAGCAGGACATACGCTGACCTTGTTAGTGAGGTTCTTCAGAAAGGTCAGGTGCGTAGTACTCGCAGCCGGCGTGCGTGTACGATCAGATGTATGAACGTGGACGAGACAAAATGAGTATGTAAGGATCGTAACAGGTCCACCGTAGACGCGGACCTGTGGACGGTGAGTAATGGGCTAGGTCGCCGTCCGTCCGTCTTTTGACGACAGGCCGTGTAGACGGCGCGTTCGTGTTCCACGCGCGCCTCAAAGAAATGTCAGCAAACAGGGAGGGGCCCGCAAGGGCCGATGCCTGCCAGGGCTGCGTTTTGTTCGAAAGAGATACTGTGGCCCTGGAACACAAAGGGCAAGGAAGGAACATGGATGGGTTTTAGTCACTACAAGTCTGACATGACTCCTTTCCGCTCTGCCCAGAGCGGGAGAAGTCATTTGATGATTACGCATCCTTAAAAAAAAAAGGATCGTAGCAAGTGGCGTTCTGTGTTTTCTACCTACCCTCATGGGAAAAGGGCGTGAGTTTATGTATGTATGTATGTGTGTGTGTATTATACTTAGATACACACAATTTTTTTTTATGATATCCTGCGAAATCTGTAAAAAATATACTCTATGAAGCCGGTGCCACAGTTGTGTACCCTTTGCCGATAAAAAATGTACTTTAGGTAAATACGCATCCAAATATCCGATTGCTTCTGTTTATACAAGAAAATATAGTTCATATAAGAAACTAATCAAGGCTTTGATGCTGGTAGTCCTTCGCAAAGCCCAAGTTATTCTTTTACTAGAAAAACATAAGCCAACATTTATTTCGTTTCAATATTAGTTTATGCAAGATAACTTGACTCGAAAGAAGGCACGCTCGTGTGCTGATAAAAATTGCAACAAATATTTATTTTGTGCTGCATCAAAATATCTAAATAGAAAACTGAAAACGCTTCAAGAATTCAAATTACTCGTAAATTTTTCATGTACTTGCAATATTTTATTCTGCAAGGACGATTCACTTCGTCGAAGCCGTAAAAGCCGCAAAACCGATACTACATACGACTGCGCTGTTGACTTTAACATAATCGGACGATAAATACACCTATAATTCTTGGCATTATCCCGAAAAAAGGTGATTCGGAACGTCACCCGGTCCTAGCGAGCGTTTGATAATCGGAATACGAACTTTTAGGCCGCTTTTTTATTGTCCTAACTTGATAGATGGCGGTCTATCTCGTGGACACATTTATACGCGTGGCCGCGAACGATTATGGAAGTATAAAGTCGTTTGGATGATATTATTGTGCGGTTCTGATTTGCTTTTCTGGAATAAAATGTTCAGTAAAATATGAAATGGTTATAAATCATTTTTTTATTTCGATTCGGTTTCGTTATCGTGGGATTTCATCGACGGTTCGCGAAGTGTGGGAGGAAACTTTTCGTTTTTTCATATTAATATTGTGTTGTTCCACGCTGTGAACACTCAGGGAGATTAACTTAGTTAACAAATTGCTGTGTAGAATGAATGAGAGTTGTGATTTGTATGACAAAGCGTGAATTCGAATAATTTTCTACATTAAATACAACTAACCCCAAGACAAAGACAAAAATAATCGCTCGATGGATATAATTATGAATAAAGTCAAACCAAGTACCTAAATATAATATTATATGCGAAAAGAGTATTTTCCATTTCAAAATTGTTCGAAATTACGTTACCGCGAGTCTATGCTACGTCCACAGACATTTGAACTTGTTAATCAACATACAGAAACTCACGACTTTTTCCCATGGGGTAGGCATAAACCACAGAACGTCTTACATCCTCCTTTTGCCTCATAAACGGTAATACACGCACTCCGGTTGCAAGTACTACGCACCTGACCTTTCCGAATAACCTTACCAAAGAGACTAGTGTGTCTTTCTAGGGGGTCCCATTCTGGCGTTGCCACTCACACTGCCTTGTAAACACCTTTTGTTAGTTACCTTAATATTAAATTTAAAAAGTCCTCATTATCCATTACTTTCTGAGAATTTACATATATTTTTTTTATAAGAACTTAATACACGAACTCTGCAGATAAAGATGGAGCCAATAGATCAACAAATTCTGTTTATCTTATTCGATTACGTCTGCTCACCGGGGCTCCGTTGAAAAGGGTATTGATTAGTAATTAGTTTCATCCAGAGGTTGAGTTAGAGGCTCATTAGATGTCCGACGAAGGTCTGCCCAGTAAATTAATTTTAACCATTTACTGGCACGAATTCCGGTGTAATGATACTTTAACCTACTTTTGTTGATAGCTTTTTGAGATTGGATCTAGCTTGTATTAGTTGCTTAATAAGTATGAGCTTTGTTGCATCGATAATAAGGTTCATCATCATCATTTCAGCTGAAAGACGTCCACTGCGGGACATAGGCCTCCCCCAAGTGTCGCCACATTGACCAGTCCCGTGCACCTCGCATCCAGCGGGTCCCCGCAACCTTCACCAGGTTATCGGTCCACCTAGTGGGAGGCCTTCCAACGCAACGTCTTCCGGTTCGCGGTCGCCTCTCCAGAACTTAACGGCCCCATCGGTCATCCGTTCTGCGAGCAATGTGCCCTGCCCACTGCCACTTAACTTTGGCAATTCCTCGGGCTACGTCGGTAACCTTGGTTCTCTTGCGAATGTCCTCATTTCTGATTTGATCACGCAAGGAAACTTCGAGCATAGCCCTCCTTGGGGTGACTTTTAAAGTAATTTTTTTACAATAAAAACATGTGTTTAAAAAATACTTGTGAAAAAGTTGGAACTTTGACCCCCAATATCGCTGTATCTAGCAGGTTCCCAGGTATGGTCTAGAAGAAAAAATCTTAATGACGGGGAGATAAAGTGCCTTTCAGCTTAGTTTTACACCCTTTATGTAGGTAACAGACGCCGAGCCGATCCTATCGTCTATTTTCTAACAAAACCTATTTAAAAACTTTAACATTTTTAACTAACCTTATTCAAGACAATTTATATTCCTAGACACTTAATAACCAAGATAGATAGATACTTCCAAAATAACCGGAATAGCAACTTCAGAGAAAAGGGTATCAATCGATTCACAGACCCTTGACAGGGTAACGAGGTATTCACGGATACTGAAATCCGGACTCGCCTAACATTTACACCCTTGTTTAAATCTTGTCACGTGATAAATAGTGATAATACCTAATAATCTCTTGAGAGTGCCTAGTTATAAAGGATGTTACAAGACCCTTAACGAAGCCGAAAGGCACTTGTTCTCTCCATCATTGCGATCATACTTTTGTTCTAGACCATACCTGGGAACCTTCTAGTGAGTTATTTGGGGTCTTTACTTTATACACTTCCACGTGTGTACTATTCAATCCATCAGCACAATTTTTTGAGTGCGTTACATTGAGTCCTACCACAAAACGTGATTCTTCACTCCCATAAAAAAGTCGTTTCCCAGCAATAATTTTTTTGTCAAGTTACGTTTGATGTACATACTGCCTGGTTGACGGCTACGAAGTGTCCGTTTACAACCTGTATACCTAAGTAGAGGGCAGAGCAGCGGTGGCCCAGTGGATATAGCGACCCCAACTTACGAACAGTAAGTCGTGGGTTCGATCCCAGGCAGGCGCATTACTTTGTGTAATTCATTTCATCACCACTGCTCTCAAAAACGGTGAAGGAAGACATCGTGAGGAAACCGGCATGTCCTATAACCAAAAATTCGAAAACACGTGACATCTACCAGTCCACTCTGGGCCCGCGTGGTGGATTATAGCCCATTCCCTCTCATAGAGAGGAGGCCTGTGTCCCAGCAGTGGGAACATTATAGGCTGATGATGATGATGATGATACCTAAGTACGGTTGAAAGGTATAAGATAGGTAAGGTAGGTTGTAAGCTGTAGGGTGTTTTGTTGACCTATGGACGATGGACTACCTCGACCCCCCCTACCTCTTTTGACTGCGTTAGCAATTCTGCATTCAAAAAAGGCGCGGAACATTATAAGTAATCTTACATTTTTTACCTAACACAGAGGTTTTTCTCAAAATATTTTGAATCTGGGTAATATTTAGACACATTGCTCACAAAGGTACACAAACATCTAGACAGAGCGACTATTTGTAGATAGTAGACACAACAATTTGTAACACAGTTGTACTCTACCACCGACCCAATCACGCTGCTCAAATAATACCCAGTTGTCATTCACATGTGGTTTTACGGTCACGGCTGCGAGAAATTGATTTGTCATTGTTTTTATCAACTCCAAAATCTGTTAGGGAAAAGATGGATTGCCCAATGCGGTGCTACTCGTACATAAATACATTTTCGGGTTGGCAGATTCAATTCGTCAGTTTTATTGAACAATAAAGCCGATTTTAATCAATTATTACTCAAAATCTACTTATATTTGGCTCTTGCCAATCGTTAAACTTCGTTCGGCATTCACCTTGGGTGAACTATGTTCAGGTTGGTTCGACACTGTTATAGAAAACCATGGAATGGTTTTTCTGTACATACAGGGTGTAAACGGACTCTTTACGAAGTCGTCAACTAAGCATTCTATGCATCAAATTTCATAACTCTACGCCAAAATTAATGCTGGAAAACAATTATTTGAAAAATTACGTTTTACTGTAGCTCTGTAACTCAATGTAACGCACTCAAAACATTGTGCTGATGGATGTATTGGATACGGGGGCCGAGGAGGTTTCTAAAGTAAATTTATAACATTAAAAACTTGAATTAAAAAAAAAAAATCTTGACCCCCAATATCTCCGTAACTAGAAGGTTCCCAGGTATGGTCACAAAAATGATCGCAATGAAGAATTGGAATGGGAATTTTCGGCTTCCGTTAACGGTACTTTTACACCCATTATAATAATTATGTCTAAATGTTTACGAATAGGCCGGCTGTCGTTCGATTTTCCCGAATCATGCCGACCGGAACCTGGTGAATCACCCCTTCGAGATTCCACATAAAACTTTAATAATCAGTTTTGTAACGCGGTTTATAAATCTATAAGTACTGATTTATGTACCTTAATCTAAACAGCAAAAAACCGACTTCAAAAACACAAAAAAGTGAAAAATAACTTTATCTTCAGAAGTCGGTGACCTTGTTTGATTCAGTTTTTTTTGTGTCACCGACTTCTGAAGCTAAAGTTATTTTTACTTTTTTGTGTTTTTGAAGTCGGTTTTATTTTTTGCAAAAAAGGTTTCTTATTTTTGCATTTTTAGGTGTCCTATTCAAATATTTGCTATGCATTTATTTTACATTGTGAACATTACATGTCATGGTACAGTGGCGTAGCTAGGTAACCAAGGGCCCCGGGGCAATAATGAAATTGGGGCCCTATTGTAAACTAAACTACTTAAATACTTCAAAGATGCAAAACTACTTTATCATCATAGATTAATATAAAATTACGGCTAACATTTTCGTAATGTCGCATTCTAGCAGTGCATATTTAGTTACAATTTCCTTACATAATTGGTGAACAGTTCGTGTCGGGGTGAATTAAGATGGTTAGAGAGATATTAAGTACTTGAAAATCTAGGGACTATAAGAAAATTTAAGCTCTCCTCTCGAACGAAATAAACCAAGACCTCAAGAGCGAGCGAAGCGAGCTCAAAAATTTGAACAAAGTACGACGAGTAGTTACGCTGACTGTACCTTGGACAGGTTACAATTGTTTTGACCTACTGGGGTTATCTGGGCGACTTATAGACAAAGTTAAGATTCAAGAGAATTGAGGCTGCAAGAGCGAGCGAAGCGAGCTAGAATTTTTTTAATATATGTAGTGTATATATATATATATATATATTTGACTCGAATAAATTCAGATTGTGTAATTTGAGATCAAAATATCCACATTCTCCATTTTTTGCAACTTTGTGTATGTATGCTATAATTGCCTATCAAGACCTCGGGGCAAGGGGCTCCTAATTTATTTCGTCCTCTGTCTATACCAGTCAATCATGCGAAAATCCAGCAGGAGTGCCAATACAGAAGTAGACACTAAACAGACAGACAGAAACTAAATACATTGGAAATAGAAAGTACTACCTTATCCTTACTGAATCGGGTTTATTTATATTTCGAAATTTTCGCCTCGAATATTTCTAGTTCATCATTTTCAGAATCCGAGGGGCCCCTTGAGCTTGGGGGCCCCGGGGCACTGCCCCGTCTAGCCCTCCGGTAGCTGCGCCACTGCATGGTTATAGCCTTAACCCCAATAAAATGGAACTTTACATACCTAACTATCGAAATTTGGGTGTACTGTACACATGTGTGTACCCCCTCAGAGCACACAGAGTTACGTTATGATGTTGTGTAAGCAATAAATATCCAAGCGATTGCAGCAATCGCGGTTGTTTTGCTGTAATTTTTTAAAGAGTTCCGTTGTCTGTCTCCGAAACTCATCATCAGATCTATATGAAATTTAAATGGGACCATTTCGAAATAAACCCCTTTCGAACAAAAAAAGAATTTTGCAAATCCGTCAATATATGACGGAGTTATGCCCGAACATACATAAAATCATCATGTTTATATATATATAAACATCCGAATTGATAACCTCCTCCTTTTGGAAGTCGGTTAAAAATAATTAATAGAAACTACTTTAATTTCGTTATAAATAGTAACTACTAATAACATTAAATTCATCGAACGTTAATCAACGAAAACATAAACAGTGTTCAAAGCTGAACACAGCGACGTCACAGTTCAAAGTAATCTCCCTCTGAGGCACTCCATAATGTCTCATGAATAAATTACTTGCTAGTTGTTTGAAACAGAATAAAATGCTATTTCATTATTCACTTGCTTATTTACTGAAGGTCTGACGTCGATAGACAGTTTTCAATAGTCAACTTACGTCTGAACCATTTATTTGAATCGTCAATCAAAGAAACGCTTCGTATTGTGAATTATAAGGCACCTCGAGCGCTCGGTGTAAACGTAACGTAAATACATCAATTTTTGAGTTGAAAATAAAATTTATTCTATAACACTTAAGTTTGAAGCGAACGGTTAGCCGTCGAAATTTAAATTTTCTTACGTTTTAATTTGCAAGGCAGTGTCAGGTCGTATGTTGATGAAAAAATAGTCCCGCCAGTAACACATATAATCATCATCAGCCTATAATGTTCCCACTGCTGAGACACAGGCCTCCTCTCTATGAGAGGGAATGGGCTAAAATCCACCACGCGGGCCCAGTGCGGGTTGGTAGATGTCACATGTCTTCCAATTTTTGGTTCTAGAATATGTCGTTTTCAAATGTAAATAATCTACAACATGACATAGCTTATATTTTTTTGTGCTTAGAATAACAAGGTAGCTATAAAAATACATGAGCAAGTAAACGGACTAGTAGAAGCAGCAGGTAATAATGATATTTTGTTTAGTGTATCCGCAAATGGTGATACAACTATGTTATTTAGCGAGCGGCCTCCGCGCATCGCAGGTAGTATCGCCCAAGGCCTTACACAGGGACTAATTATGGAAAAGCCGCAGATTTACTTGTTCCATGGTGCCAAAGCTGTCTTCATAAATGAAGGGATCCTCATTTATGAAGACACCGCGTAAAACCTATTTAAGCAGCCTCTGATGTTAGCTTGCGAGGCTTCCCCCTCCCCCGACCCTCGCTTGGACCAGCCCGCGATGCTGACCCAGTAGTGTGAAACCAGCCCCTAAATAATCTCACTCAGATCCAGCCTGTGCCCTTGCTGTTCTTCCCAACGACGCCCTAAGCCGAGACTCGTACCCCACAGTTTATAAGTCTTTGCCTCTGGGTGGAGGCCTAACACTCTAGGCATCCACAGGGTAGTCCGGTTAAGCAGAAGCCAGCCTTATAGGTTGACCTGCGAGATGCAATTACAAAAAATAAGGTCGCTATCACTGGGCCACCGCTGCTCCCCACAC
The DNA here is from genome assembly GCA_950005105.1 of Lycophotia porphyrea. Classification (NCBI taxonomy): domain Eukaryota; kingdom Metazoa; phylum Arthropoda; class Insecta; order Lepidoptera; family Noctuidae; genus Lycophotia; species Lycophotia porphyrea. The sequence continues at coordinate 13,833,532 of OX465393.1, forward strand.
GGTAACACATATGTAGTTATAGAATCACAATCATGAAAATCATCAATACAACCCTCTAAGTTCATGTAACCCTATTCAATGTATATTTCATGAAAAAGTAATACATAAATGAAAATTACATATTTTATGCAAATATATAAATTTCGCGGGCTACCTGTACGCTTCCACCTTAAGCTAAGTTGTTTGCAACAAGCGTAATCAGTATCATCCATAGATATGAATAAATTCTTATAATTATAAAAAAATAAAATCGACGTATTTACGTTACGTTTATACGGCGCTCTGGCACTCGTGCCAGGGCCTCCGAACTGTTGCCCAAAATTGGTCTTGGTCTTGCAGACTTGGTCTTGTTCTTGCATTTTCGCAAGACCAAGACCGATTTTGGGCAACACTACTCCGAACACAAATTTACCCCGTATAAAATATTAAATCATCATTATCGAATATGTAATTAGAATGAAAACTATATTTCAAAACCAATTTAGCGGTCTTGTTCAAAATTGAATATTAAAAAAAATATAGAGTTAGATTTGTATTCATATTCTTGTTCACGACCCAACAATTTTTAACTAAATTGAAGTAAGACTACAAGGAATTTTCAACCTTATAATCATATCTCGCTGTCGCCGTCCTACGCAGCTTGAAACACATTAAAACAGCAATAACATTAACCAAAAGATGACAGCCATTCCCCAGAATGATATTTAGTATTTTTTTTACTTTATAGGTGGGCAAAGTAACGGCCCATATTGGTTACCTTACCGTTAAACTGAAAGTTTTCCGGGTCGTGTCGGCTTTTCTTATCTTTCTTGTCACGCGAACTAACACCTTGTAATGTTATCTTCGTAGGCGCTGAGTCAGCATGTCTTGCATCGGGTGGATGGCGAAACAGTAGGCGGGCCAATGACCGCTTACAGCACCATACAATTCGTCGTTCAAAAACATCACTTCGTCAGAGGGAAAATTAAGGTGAGCCAAACCTTATTTTTATTACGGCAATAAAATGAGTCGTCAAATGAAATCTTATGACTTAATTTTCCACGTTGCTATGGACATAAAAAGTCAAAGAAATACCTTTGATTCTAACCAATGAAATATGATTTGGTGAAAGTACCTATTGAATAATTTGCTCATTCAGAGACCTGGTCGATATTTAGATTTAATAAAAAATGGGTAAATTGCCAGTTTCATCTAATACAAGACTGACACTAATTCCCCTTGAAATCGAAAATGTCTCTTCTATTCCACCACCATGTTTACGGCGCCGTAGCAAAGAAGCTATATAGGGCTTATCATACGCCCAAAACTATTGATTTCTAAAATAGTTTTATTTTTATTTTATGCGTAGGTATGGTATTTCAATTGATTACCCTCAAATATGTTCGGTTTTTCACAGTAATTTCATCTATGTCAGTACACCGTCGTTTTCAACAGTTATTTGGGCACTAAAACACTCAAACAGAGGCGTGCCCAAATTACTAGAGGTCATGTTTCTGAACGAACTACATCCAAATGTTCCACGCGGGTGATAGTTGGGAATGGGTCTGACTTTCATATCAAAGTTTATCCAAAGTTATAATGACTTTATTCGTATAATTGATTCCTTAGTTGAAACCGTATTTTGAACTAGTCAATTATTTATCAAATAGTAGGATTAATCCAATGGCAGTATTGTGTTACGTAGTGGAAATTCCCTTTTGTTATACTTCATTATGATGGAGGCCTACTCGCGTTTTTTACCTTATTTACCATTTCATTTCTATTTTGTAAAGTTGTTTATAAGTATTACCTATTGTTGTTTTGAAGTAGCTTATTAAAGGTCAGTGATTTCTTACGAAGTTTTTAAGTGTATATCAGTGATGGTTGGAGTTCTTTTTGAAAGTTTTCTGATTTCATTACGTATTAGAGGGTCAACAACGTATAATTAAATGTAAAATTCGTAAATAGTCTACAACATGACATAGATATATGTATATTTTTTGACTTATCAAATAATAAGGTAGAAGTAGAAGCAGCAGGCAATAATGAGATGCAGTTTAGCGTATCCGTAAAATATGGTGATACAACTACCAGTACACCCATCTTATTTAGCGAGCGCATCCGCGCATCGCAGGTCGTATCGCACAAGGCCATACATAGGTACTAAAGAAAGAAAAGCGGCAGCTTTACTTGTTCCATGGTGACAACGCTGGATCCATTTATGAAGGCACCGAAGTAAAACCTATTTAAGCAGCCTCTGATGTTGGCCTGCAAGGCTTCCCCCCTCTCCCGACCCTTGCTAACCAGCCCGCGATGCTGAACCAGTAGTTTTAAACTAGCCCCTAAATAATCTCACTCTGATCCAGCCTGTGCACTTGCTGTCCTCCCCAACGACGCCCTAAGCCGAGGCTCGTACCCCACAGGGGATGCCCTTTGCACGCGCTCGCTTAGTTTATAAGTTTTTGCCTCCGGCTGGAGGCCTAACAGCCAAGGCATCCACAAGAAGGTCCGGTTAAGAAGAAGCCAGCCTTATAGGTTGATCTGCGAGATGCCATTACAAAAAAAAAGAAAATGATCTGCGGGATGTTAAAACTACAAAAAAAAAAAACACATCAGCTCTCCTTGTTAATGGACTGAGCGCGCGCTTACATTTTTGCATGCCGAATTATATATCCCCAACATTTATATCATATCCGTATCAGTCTACAGCCCGTTTACACAATGACCAGGCCCACATACAACGAAAGATTAAATTACGGCCACACAGGTGATCGCAGTTCAGCTTTGCTCCCAGAAAACTTTAGCCATTTCAGCAGTTAGTTCGTAAAACGCTACATCAGCCAACTTCCTTATAGTTTGTGGCTATAAATAAGCTAGTATTTTAGTACAGTGGGGTCGTTATGAAGTATGGGCTAGACTTCGTGGAATAATACCAGCCTTGTAGAACCAACAGCCTTTTAAAAGCGACGCCTAATTTAATGCTTAGGTAAAAGCGTGACGTTGGATTTTCAACCACCGGGTCAGCGCTGGCGGTTGAAAATCCAATACCGCAGTTCTGATCAGGTGTTGCCTACTGTTAGAGAAAACAGGTATTAGTGTCGTGGCCGTGGTGGTGGTTGTTAGTTCTGATTACAATCGCAGGTGGCCATTTTGAGTTTCGATATGGTTGAGCATGACTGTAATTTGTTAAAGTACGATAAAATGCGATAGGTACAGCAACATTTCTATTATATACTTTTCAACCAAGCTTGTTCACGCTTTAAACTATACTTACAACTGCATCTACATGCAACTCGGAAATAACTCATGAATTTGTAGTAGTTAAAAGATGAAGCAGGCAGTTGAAGAGTAATATTTTGTTGGATCAACAACATACCAAAATATCACGCCTGTAATCTGCGAAGGGTTAATTAAGCAGAGGTGTAAACTCACATTTCGACAGTTTGGTTGAAGTTCCATGTATCAGCGGACTATTCTATTGCCATCAACCGGGCTCAAATCAACCAGACTCCGTGGCTGCTACTGAGAAATTTGTGATAGAAAAACACAAGACCGCTCAGCAACCGCGCTTGCGATCACTAGACCAACTAATATTTAATATTCTCTGTTCAGATACGGTGTACAGCAAGCGTCTACTCAATATACCTGCAAAGCTTAGAAAAGAGTGCTGAGGAGGAGAGGATACGAACCACTCCCGTCAGCCTACCAGAAGTACACGAAGCGGTAGTGTACTCTATACATCGCCTGCCAGAAACCAGTAAGTCTCTAGAGATTCCTCATATCGTACGCAACGGACTACGAATAACTTATTTACCTAACTTGTATACTATAGTTTTAAGTTTGATCTTTGTGGTATAATATTTTTTTCAAGATATACTATTATTATTATTTCTTGTTATTTCATATGTTAGAATGACCTGTTGGTCTAGTGGTTAGTGAACCTGACTGCTAGGACGGAGGTCGTGGGTTCGATTCCCACACAGGACAAATCTTTGTGCCATGAGTACGATTATTTGTTCTGTTTCTGGGTGTGTAATTTATCTATAATATGTATGTATTTAGAAATATATAAGTAAGTTTATCAGTTGTCTGGTTGCCATAGTACAGGCTCTGCCTAGTTTGGGATCAGATGGCAGTGTGTTGGTTGTCCCAAGATATTATAGATATTATGTTCTTCGTTCGTGAGAGAGTACAAAAACCCTATCCACGGAGCAGAGCCATGTTTGTAGGTGGGGGTTTAAATAGAGAATGTTGATGATATTGTAAAAGAAGTTAGGAACGAAGTTAGGTGACTATTTGGAGCAGATGAAGTGTGTGGGGATACACCTTTCTTCAACTAAATAAAGTTGAGGGCAAGGCCTATGTGCATGGGCATATAGGCCTTGCCCTCAACTTTATTTCGTAGAAGGCCTATGTGCCCATGTAAGCCCATGTGCCCAAGTAGGCCTGTGTGCCCATGTAGGCCTATGTGCCCATGTGCCCATGTAGGCCTATGGGCCCATGTGTGTGTGCCCATGAAATATGTAAACTGTTTAAGCTTTGTATTAGAGATTTTGGCACGATACCAGTGGAAGAGAGCACTATGTAGGGACGATGTGGACGGTTTGTGCTTCCCATTGGGTTTTTATTTATATGACGACGTCTTGACTACTTAGCTTTTCAGATCAAAACTCAAAACCATTTATTTCAATTAGACCATTACAGGCACTTTTGAATGTCAGAAAAACAAATTAGGCTAAGCTACAGTCACAGACACAAGGCATAATAACTTGTGAAAGTACTGTAGTTGCCCATTCCAAAGTGTAGATCTCTATGGAGAAGAATGGGCAAGAAACTCCATGGACACTCTTTTCAATCAAAATATTGTAAAAAAATCTTGGTTACATCATTCATATTGAGATTATACATATATGTGAGAACGATGTAGAAATACGTGCACGTTAAGAGCGTCCAGAGTAAAATATTATATCAACAATTTAAAAACAAAGAAAGTAGTTAAAATAAACCGTGGCAGCTTTGAGATGACCAGTCCCAACCGACAGCGCCCGTTCCGCCCAGATATTTTAGTTTGAATGTATTGTAAGTTTGGGATAGCTATCTAGTGCTGTTATACGTCAATCTTTGTGAAAGGATTCGAGTTCGTCCCGCCATGTCCTTCGCATACTATAAATCATTATTTATCTAAATAATATAATATTAAATAGTTAGTTAAAACTAATTATATACATTATTATGATGAAATACTATTATTAAATAGTAACTATTATTATTATTAAATAGTTAATTCAAACTAATCATATACATTATTACGATGAAAAAATATTAAATAAACTAACAACAAACTACAAAAGGTCATTAAAAACTCCTCCTCAACGCTGCTGTCGGCTGGTAATGTTCCCAAAAAATTAGCGGCGTTGCCACGTTGTATCAAAAATCAAGACTTGCTCCTGACCAAGGTATAAGCCAGTCCTTGGGTCACGGGAAGCGTCAACTAGGCGTTTCGAAATTTACATAGACAGGCAGTACGCGCTCGGACCCCATGGCCCCAGAATTTCAACCCACAACGGCTCGAAAATAGAGTTTCCACAAAGGTATTTATGCCGATGGCCGCCGTATATCCCAGAATCTAAATCTAAATGCCGGAATCTGCATATTACAGCCATATCAGGCCGCAGTGAATCATACAAAAAAGTATGGTGCTGCTCGCTTGTTTTCTATGATGGATCATTAAAAATATACGAAAGTGATGTAGGAGGATTTTTGTAAGGCGGTGCGACCCGCCCAAATCTGCGTTAGCCAAGACTTACACAAGACAACATTATCATTCACAGATACCTTGGATTCTCAGAATACTACATGCAACTACAAATACTATAAATGCCTACTACAAAGTGTAAATTTTACTTATTCAATTTTGAACTCTAACATTAACATTTGTATGGTTTAAAATCATTGAGAGAAATATGATTTATTTTGTGGTACCTTGATGGGCTGGCGACTGTATTGTACTGGCTCATTCAACTGCAAAATATACAAATTTTATTGACTTCACAGTAAACTTACTCATTTCATCACCATGTAAACGCATGAATTACCCTCTTTTGAATGTAATTTAAATACATTAGCAATATTCGCGATTAATACGAGATTCGCATAATATCTACAAATGCATGAAATCGCATTGTGTTAACCGTCTGTTCCCGAAAAGTTTCACGTACAACCGCGCTTACTGACGGTTGACCAATTTTCGATCTTATTGCTCAGCATATAAGGGTGAAAGCAGCGTCAGTGAGAGCGGTGGTACATTACAAAACCTAATTTTCAATTATGAACCATGTTCTCCGTGTTATATCAAATGAATCCTACCTAGAGTGAAATATAGGGATACCGTACTTTGAAAACGTATTGTGCTTTCTGGCTCTATAGTTCAATACCAAACAATATTGTAAAGGACCGCAGTTTTAAGTTATTAATGTGACCTTCGCCCCTTCGCTAAAAATAAATTACTTCTAATACCTACCTTACCTTTCAATTCAATATTTTAATTAAAACGTTATTGATAGATATTCATTTCTGAACAGTAGATATAAGGTACGGTCTATCTATTTTTAGTAATTTATTCTTTAAGAGAGACTTTCATCAGTCTTCGTATTTTGAATTTATTTTGGTTCTTAATAATTTTATCTATTTTCATCCCTTGGGATTTTGGATGAGAATACTAAAATATCCAGTTAGAAGACTAAAATAGAAGATTAGATTTACATGCGGGGTTAGGTGTATAGCAAAATGCTCTGGGTTGGTAAGCAGAACCTGCTTCTCCTGCTTGATATGGAATGGATACAATTACCGATTAATAAGTCCAACGTGTTCCATTAAATCTAGTTTAACTTGCCGTCGACCTTAAATTATAAAACAATCTTTATGGTGCAACAATAAGTAAAAGTCTTGGATAACCAAGACTTTTACAATTTTATTGTTGCACCTTCAAGATACAAAACATGTGCAACTGGGATAAAACTAGGACGATTTCTATGCTATAAGCACCACTTATTTCCTTCACCACCTTTGAAAAAGCTTCCATAGTACAAACACTGGCATAGCACATGGAAGACAAGAATAGGTAAAAGAGTTTGTAGTCTCAATGCATTGAAGGAATTTTAAGACGATATGTGGGTGGTCTTTGCTCCATACAAACGCTCTCGCCTGTTTTCTTTCTGGTTTATGACTTTAGTGCTATGATTTTTTACAGTTCAATAAATATTAACCTCTTCTATGTCTTTATGTTTTCCTTTGATGATACATAATCTTTATAAGCACTAGAACTATTAGCAAAAGGCTAAAAATTGTTTAGATCGCCTGTCAACAGAGGCCTAGTGTACAATTTTGACAACTATTAATGAAAACGAAAAACATAGGGACACAGCATATATCGTTCTTAATCAGTTTATGAAATATCTTTTTGATAGGGTAGTTGACCAAAAAAATCTAATTAGTCCGTCAGATAGATTTCCAAAAAATATTGGACACGTATTTTTTTTTTCTCCTGAACTAAAAATGAGGAGGATGCAGTGCGTCAAAAACTCGTGTGACGTCACATTCCGGTACACTTTTTAGTGGATAGTGACGTCACAAGCCCCCACTCATGAACTTTGATGCGTTTTATCTTCGTTATTTTTTATTGATTTGATAAAACAAAAAATACGTATGCAATATTTTTGATAATCTAACTGACGGACTAAATAGAATTATATTATATATATATTTATTTATATATATATATAATTATGTATAGGAGAAGGAAATAATAGAGAGCCAAACCTCGAATTATTACTTTAAACTGTAGTTATCCTTATCGCACCAATGTCAAAATCGCACTCGCAGAGCGCCAGCGATAGTTTCTTTAAATACCTACCTACCTCATTTCCTCTTAAGGAACAATCGATGCTTGCGAAGCTTGTCTGTTTCCCTTGTCCCCAAGTTTATCTTTAGTCAACAACCACACAGGATCAACTGATATTTACCGATACTTAGTTTCAAAGTTGCTTACCGGTGTACAAATTTTCATAGAAGCGGACTCAGCAACGCATAACCTAACCGGTGCAGGGTAACGAGAAAATTAACCACTGTTACTTTAGCTGATCTAAGCTAAACTAGAAATGACCCAGTTCCTCGCTCCGGTGGCTGAGGTAACTAAGTGACAATAATAATGTTATAGTAAATAAATGTATATCACACTAATATTATAAAGCCGAAGTTTGTATGGGTGTACGTATATACACCGTGACTTTTTAGTCGTCTGACAACGGCAGCCCACTTCATGTATCCAATGACTACTATACATTCGTAACAAAAAAAATTGTATTTAAGAGATTAAAAAAATATATATTCATTATTATGATGCATAACATAGTTGAAACATTCTGATGCGAGCGAAGATCTATCTACTCGACTCGTACGATGGTTAGGTATGTTCTACTGTTTGATACATAAACATTATTAACAGGATGTTTCATAATTCTAATGTATTATATATATATATTTATTTTTATATTATATGTATTTATTTTTATATTATATATTTTTTCTTTGTACCTATTATCTTAATTAACGGTAAAAAAAACACGCCTAGAGGTATTTTATGTCGGATACATTAAGTGGACCACCTTTGTCAGACGACAAAAATATTAACGATACTTGAACTTTGAACATGGAAAAAATGTTCTTGAAAATTTGATGTCATTCTTTTTTCCAAGTTTCAGTTCATGTATAAAATTTTTCACCGCGGGTAACACCGCAGGCGCAGCTAGATATATTGAATTAGCAAAATAACGCCTGATTTCATAACTCAATGTTATAGAACAAAATATTGACGAGCTCAAACCTTTTGGGTGTTTTATATTTATACATTTTAATAGTGTAGGCGGTCCGTAAATCTCTCGTATAAAGTTTGAAGCGCTATTACTTATTTTATCATAACAAAGGACTTGTAAATAGATTGTTAGTTCCAAAAGGCTTTATTCTTAAGAGGACGAGAACTAAATCAATCTATGTAATACTGATCAAAGTGGCTTGTAAAAAAGGGGTGTATTGAATTATTGAATAACTCATTTAACATGTTTAAATTCGTTTGTGTCTGGGCTTATTATTTGGAATATATGTTCTCTTTTTATAGAGAGACGATTAGATTCAAATTACTCTTAAGTAGAAGACCTAGAAGTTGCATTATTTAATGACATCATTATGTAGTAAAGATTTTTACTACATAATGATGTCATTAAATAATGCAACTTCTAGGTTGGGACATTAAATTGCAACGTTTCATTGATAGGGATGGACAGAGGAGTGAATGAGATTAACATTGGCTTTTTAGCTTTTCCTTTGGCGTTATCTTTGATAAAATATCACTTTCTCTAAGCTCTCAGGTCACTGTTTCATACAAAATCCTATTTAAATTAACCAAAGAGTAATTAATTAAAAAAGTGCTAATTGAAGTTGCAGCTAAAACTTAATGTTAGAGCTTCAAACCTTTGCTAAACCAAACTGCCTTGTAAATGCACCAAGGAAATGTGAGCGTACTCCATTTTAAGCCAGTTTCGCATTTCCGAATGGTTCCGAAATATTCCGAGCTACTCCGAACAGTTTTGAAGGAAGGCATTGATTAGATCAGTCGAATTTAAAGTGCATTTTAGGAATACGAGCGTGCGTATTTAGTGCCTGTGTTCCATTAGAACACAAAGACTGGCTCTCAAGTTAAATTAGTTTAGACAGTAACAGTTCGTGACTTGAATTTTTAATTTATTTCATGGGCTGGTCTTTTTTTTTTACCGATGGGAAATCATCAAATGACTTCTTCCGCTATGGGCAGAGCGGAAGGGAGTGTCAGACTTGTACTGACTAAAACCCATCCGTGTACCTTCCTTGCCCTTTGTGTTCCAGGGCCGCGGTATCTCTTTCGAACAGCCCGCAGCCCTGGGAGGCATCGGTCCTTGCGGGCCCCTCCCTGTTTGCTGACTTTCATGAGCTGGTCTCTGTTTGTGATTTTGTAATTTTATAAGCTTCACGACTGTTGTTATAGTTCGTATGCTCGGTAGTGGTAGTAGATATGCTTTCAGAATTACTGACAAATTGCTGGGGAGAGGCCTCCCTAAGTCTTCAAGTACTGTTTTCTCGCGCCGTTATAAGCCAAACATCAGGGTAAACGTCACTTTGTCTAGATCGGCCTCAACGTTGTCTTCCATCTTCAGGAACTCATTTTGCTGTGACTCTTGCCAAGAAGTCATTGTGCATACGGCTAACATTTAATTATACTCCATAGCCACACTTTTTTCTATAATTAACAGAACCACGCTATCAATCAAGTCGCGTCCGATATTTTGACTTTATTTGTTTCATTGATATTTTTTCTACGGACTTCTGAAAGAAAAGTTGTTGGTCACGTTTTTCGGAAGTCTGTTATAGAACCTCTACCTTTTTGGAAGTCGTTTAAAAGTTATTATCTATCATTAAAATGATTATCTAAAATTAGAGGCATAACTTGCTATATCCTTACCTAAGCATCAAAGAGTTTTTTGAATATAAGACAAACCTACCTATTTCTTCAGTATGTGTATTCCTCGTTCTTACAAAGTTCCAGAATTTGTATCTAAAATAACCTTTTCTTACAATTTATAGTAACAATAAAGTATTCGTCTAGCGACCTATAGCTGTAGGGTGTGATCCGACTTTTGATATCCTGCGTGTATGTAGTCGCTATATTATATTTATTTGGGACCAATGACCTTCTTCGAAACCTTTGTATAGTTCGGCAATTATAAACTATATTGAAAGACAAACTATATTGATAGTTACGAGGTCAAGGCTGTCGTAAAAAACTTGATGTTTATATTTAATTAATGGTACTGTTACTAATTGAAATTATTCCGTCAGTTGACGGAAAAGACATTTGTTCCTGGACACATTCTTCTTAGACTGATTTAAATAAATGCTAGTAGTAACTTTGGCGTCCGAAGTTTGATTTTATGTCCAATTAATTTGTTTACCACTTAGTTTCGGATATAGAAATCCTTATTGGCTTAAAGCATTAATGTTATATAGTAAGTAGGTATTGATCTCACATATAGTTAGTACTGTTGGCCAAACCAAATTTTTTTGGCCAGCTAAACCCTCAAAAGTGTAAAGCACTACAATAATAGGTACATTTTATTAATATATTTAAGATTGCATGCCAATACCCGATTGAAAATTGCGTGTAGCTCTTTGACACAGAACAATGCCTTTGTCCTCACACTTGAACTTGCACACACAGTAAAGGTTGATATACACGAGAAGCTTTTCTCGCCCATCGAGAATGTCCCCATGTCATGTTGTGTGTCGTGTGTGTGTGTGTGTGTGTCATGTGTTGTGTGTGACTCCCGTTGAAGGTATACCCATTATGTGTTTACACTCAAGCGAGATATTAAAACTTGCGGGCGACTACTTACGTCATAGCTCATAATATAAGAAGATTCTTTTCAGATAGGTACCTTCTCGTGTCTTATCATTTGACAACCGAAATATGATTGTTTGTTTGAACATATATTTTCAATTTTCAAAGGCGAAATTCTTCAATCGTGCTGTTTACAAGAAACAACATTTTATTGTCTTTCTCAAGGCGTGAACTTCTCCTCGTGTAAACGCCTTTAGAGAGCCGCGCATATGTGTGACTGATATTAGGTACGTTACATAATTACAACCACCCTTGTATTTGGCACATGACACAACTAATTAACTCGAATTGCGTCAACTATCTTCTCCTCTAATTAATATTCAGAGCAGTCTAGCTAGAAACACAAAACCAAGTTTTATTAAGTCGGGATATTCAAATTTGGTTTACATGATCCCATTAATTTTGAAGCTATATTTTATTAGGTAGGGTAGTTAACGAATGGGCCCGAGCTCAACAAAGAACGACAATGGTTGGATACGGAATGGTCCTATAGTGGTTTAACGTTGCGTTAAGAGTCGGCTTTATACCAAATTATTTCCATTCCGGAATTTATTTAAACAGTGCTATTTTTCCTTTTAATTGATCCGGTAGCAGATACGTGTACCTTTCCATGAAAAAGCTTTGTAGATTAACGTAACTTTTAATCAGAGAATGTTCTGATTGAAAATTTCACGAGAATTTTGGCAAACGCGTAATTTTGTTTTGAAATTCAAACTACGCTCATTCTTTCTTGTACCATGTTACGAATTTTTGATGTCGTTCCTAGAAAATCATGAAAGTTACAACTTTTATAATAAGGAATTTCGCGAGTACCTACCGCCTCAATTCTGAAAAACTTTAGGTACCTACCTTACTAGTTTCTCTTGAACGTACAAATTTATTAATGTAAACGTGTGCTAGAAATTATTCTAATAACTTACATTAGGTATCCAAGTTCCCTTTGAACTTGAGGCATAAGCTTTTATCTAAGAACTTGGTTTCTCATTGTCCTCTATAATATAATCAATGTTTGTTGCTTACAACAAGTATAAGGAGCTTTGAGCCGCTGAAATACTGCTAGAGACACGATCTGAACTCATATTACAAATAAGTAAGACATATTGTGTGGTTTGTCATAGTAATCTTACCTACAATAAAGGCTAAGCCAAGTCTGGGACAGTCATTGTGTGAGAAGATTTATAAGAGATAAATAAAATTCCGTTACTCCACATAATAGAGAAAATATTCAAAAGGACACGTCCATCAAATGTGTCCTTTTAGAGTTTAAAGAATATGTAGACTCAATTCATGCTAGGAATTTTCATACAAAAGTAGAAAAGCTGTCTGTGCTGGCTGTGTGTGTGTGTGTGTGTGTGTGTGTGTGTGTGTGCTGTGTGCGGAAAGCTGCTGTAGCTATGTGCTGTGGTCGATATTTTGAAAATCCGTTCTAAATGCGCCTCTACGCTTGAAACGCCTTTCATGTTGTCCACGGTACAGGCTGTACGTTGCCTGTCAGTCAGGCAGTCAATTATGGATCTGTTTCATTTTTTTATAGATTTTAGAGTGCAGCCAGGCTTCGATCATTCAGCGTTGAATGAAGATAGTAGACATGGATTGGCTGTGATGCAGTCGCCATGATACATACTGGATTAGCCAGTAGATTAGCCACTGGATTAGACGGTGTCTTCGATCGCCGTCAATCAATAGCAGTCTGAGGGCTTAGACTAGTGGCAATCGCTTTCATAGCGTTTTGTACGACTATTTTTAACATGATTGATTTATGTCATTGTGTAGCTTATGTCAATCAAATACCTACATTTTTTACTTGACCATCATCGTTGAAATGAGTTCTATCAGCGATGACTGATAAAAGTTATTTCGTCTAGTTATTTTGATCGAACTCCTCACGAGTACACGAGAACTACCAAAAGCTTTTCGTGTTGCTAATACCCTAATAAACCTTCGCACAATAAAATACGTCTTAAGGATTCTTCCCACTACACCGTACCATACTATAACCATGCCATGAACATATTAGGCCACACAATACAAAACACACAACAAAACAACTTTTCAATACAAAGATTTGTATTGAAAAGTTTGAGACCTATGCCCACAAGACCGTTCTGTTACCGATCAACACTGTCGTGTGCTATGCACGTAGCGTATCGGCACCGGCATGATATTCTCGCCGACAACTGTTGACGGTCTGTGCATGGCACGCGACGATTACGGAACGGTCTTATATTTTTCAATACAAAGAATAGAGGGTTTAACCGCGTATGATGACCGTTCTAAGCCCATTATGAACGGTATGATACGCTGGGCGTACGTTCTAGTTCATAGCACGGTCATGGTATGGTACGGTGTAGTGGGCAGACTCCTTTATTCCAAAATGTTCGTTGTAGTACTTTTCCTGATTGATAAAAATAGGCTTTTACCTCATTTGTATGCCGCTAACATAGTTCTAGGTCTAACAGTCTAAATGTTACGTTTTATATGAAAGTAGCAAAGGAATTTGTATTGAGGGATATATTATTTAGTTGTATATCCACTCTACGATTGAATTTGCTCCATTTGAGGAATTATTCGAACTTTAGTGTTAGGTCCATTGTTGCCTCATTACTTGACTTACTGAGTAACCCCTAGGTGCGAGTGGAAGGTGGGAGTGAAAGGAATTTATATTGTCCCGTTGATTTGATATGGGATATAGTACGATATCACAATCTGTATAACCTTTTCTAAACTACGTTTAGGTAAGCTTCCTGTTCTAAGGTTCGAATCCAAGGTCTGGCAAAGTGTGATTGGGTTTTATCATCAGGAATGTTTCAGTAGCAGTCCGGAGTCCAGTTTGTACCCGGTTGATGGCAATAGGCTCACCCCTTAATACTTAGACCTAAATAGCACGCCTCTGCCTAATCTTGCGGGGATTGCAGACATGATGACATATTATGTCAATAATCTATTTGCAAGAGCGATGTCATCAATTTCAAATAATAAGGTGAGTCGCAAAAACACTAAAAAACAGCATGTTTACAACATTATTTCCCAGTCAAAATCCGACAACTAAAGGCATTATACTGAAACTCGATTTTTCAGTCGAATTGACGTTGTGACCTTATGACTGAAATAGTTCAACGTTTTGCTTGTTATCGTCGAAATGGCACTGCTGATTTTGAACTAAACCATTGTATTGGAGAAGTCTATTAAAATTATCTGAATGAGGTGATGGTTTTGAGGGATACCGAGTAGTTTTATCAGCAACTGTACTGACACTACTCGATCCCATGCAATGTTTTTGAGTTATATTTTATTAATCACAAATACGGTGGGGTCAACGGGAACAATTTTAAATTATTTTAATCAATTCCCGCTAACCCCACCAGTGGGGCCACGGGCGGTGGCGTCAGCGGGAATACTCCGGGCTTTTCGAATAATTACCTTTTTTTTCCTTAACCGTTTATTGGCTTTTATCACAGGCTTTTATAATCGCAATGAGTTTGACAGTCCCATCCTACCCTCAATACATATTGCTGATGATGATGAAGATGTTGTGATCCGACCGATTTCGGTCAAGGCGGTTGCTTCAACTCCGCTGTAGTTGCTGTTCGTGCGCTCGCATGTGGCTTATGTAATCTATCTTCTTCGTGAAGCTCCTGGCACATTGCGGGCATGTGAGCACACCATCGATGTAATACATATTGCTAATATCTGGAACATGAACATATTCTAAGCATTGTCCAACCATATCATTGAAAGTATCATTTTTGTTTTATCGAAATCTCATCATCTACCTTGACTTTTCCCAAAAATGTTGGTGTCGGCTTCCAGTCTAACCGCATGCAGCTGAATATCAGAACTTTGGTACACGTATGTAAATCGGTGTCACCCTAATACGGGCGTGTAACATACGTTACATATTAATGAATTTTAAACATGGGAGCCACTTTTGTGGGGGTAAATTACAAAATGGTAAAAAAAAAATGTTTTCAAAAGTATATCAAATGAAAGGGTTCATTGTAAGTATAATAATATATATAATAATATATATTACTATTATATATATATAATAATATATATTGTATGTATTTGTAATATATATATTTTTAAAATTTTTAAGATAAAACGTTTTGAAGTTATTTACGAAAATAGGCGAAAATTGACCATTCCCCCTTAACTCAGAAATTACAGGGCCAAAAATTTTAAAATAGTTCTTTGCTAGAAAACCTATAAGAAATCTATGTTAGTAAAAGTAACATAGGGTGATAAAATTAGGGAAGGAAAGTTGGCTTAAAACTTTATCATTTTTCTCTATGGGCAATCGCACCGGGAACACGGCTTGTAATTTAATAAGTTTCTACCTATTTCCAACTCTATTTCAACATCATTTGATTTTGTACGTGACACCCATAACAAAAGATCTTGCCTCCATAATAGAATCTGATATTTGACGATGCAGTTTGCTCACTACAAAGATTTTATACGACTGTCATTTGGACCACCGGAACGCTATCAAAGGGGTCCGAATGTTCTCTCGTGTGATGCGGGATAAATAAGATAGATGAGTAGTATCCATCTGAACATTCACTATGGGAATTATCGGGAATGCTGAATAATGGCTGTCGTTAATTTTGAAATACTGCTAGCGTGTTTCATGTTCTATTTAAACAAAACATATTAATTTCATTCAGAGTTCGTGGCTACAAAAAAACAGCCGCACGGGTCTATCTTCATGGTAAAGCAGCGATTGACAAGGTCAGTCCATGGATAGATGATCATCCATTACATGTCGAGTTTTCTCCGTGCCTCGGCAAGCATAATAATCCGCTGGTCCCAGCTGTCATTTGTAGATTTTTGACAGTCGTTATACATAGGTGGTCATAGAGACCCAAAATTCTAAAACCCAGTACTATCTGTATTTTATAACACTATTTTTTGTGGTGTTCCACGTGGTGGTTTGTGAGACCGACTCGCGAATGGTCGGTTTTTTTAGGGTTCTGTACCCAAAGGGTAAAAACGGGACCCTATTACTAAGACTCCACTGTCCGTCTGTCTGTCTGTCTGTCTGCAGCTAGACGGTTGAAATTTTCACAGATGATGCATTTCTATTGCCGCTATAACAACAAATAATAAAAAATATAAATTATTTCATAATTAAAGGGTGATCCCATACAAGAATCGTGTTCATTCCGGTTAATCGAACGGAACCCTTCGTACGCGAGTCCGACTCGCACTTGGCCAGTTTTTTAGACTTGCTGTAAGTATTTTCCTACTGTCTAATAGTCAACATTATCACTGTATACATACATCTTTTCCTAAATTCCACACACCATGTAACTAGCTGTTCACGTTCACCATAAAACTGATGCGATTTAAGACGTGACGTCACTGAAAGATCCCGCCGCCGTAAAGTAATGGAACTTGATATTTCACAATGCATTTTCCTCACGATATACAATGTATAGAAGGAGGTCACCAAGGCGCTACCAAAGGCGCCTGGATGTTCACACACGTCTTTTGTCAGCGGCTAGTGTCAGTTTTCAATAGAAACTGAATGTATGGATGTTTAAGTAATTGTAGGCTCTAAGGGATTTTAATAAGGTACTCGTAAATGTGTATGTGGGCAAAGCAAAATATCATAATAAGTTGGTAAATACATTTGGAAAAATAATATGATATTTCTTCAGAAGAGGTTCTTTAACCTAGGCCAGTTCCCGCTTCGTTGGAAGACGGGCAAACTGGTCCTCATTCGGAAGCCGGGGCGCCCTGCGGACTCTCCGGCCGCATACCGGCCCATTGTGTTGCTCGACGAGGTGGGCAAGCTCTTTGAAAGAGTAATTGCAAACCGCCTCGCCGGGCACCTTGCGGGGATTGGGCCGGATCTTGCGGAACACCAGTTTGGTTTCCGCAAGAGGCGCTCGACGGTGGACGCCATCATGCGCGTGAGAGCCCTCACGACGGGGGATGCGGTGTCCCGGGGTGGGGTGGTTTTGGCGGTGTCTCTTGACATCGCCAATGCCTTCAACTCCATACCCTGGAGCTGCATTAGGGAGGCACTCCGGTATCACCAGGTGCCGACCTACCTCCGTCGTATTGTCGGGGACTACCTAACGGATAGGGCCGTCATCTACCCCGGTCCGGTCCCGGTGGGCTACGTCACCGTCCGTCCGTCTTCTGACGACAGGCCGTGTTGACGGCGCGTTCGTGTTCCACGCGCGCCTCAAAGAGATGTCAGCAAATAGGGAGGGGCTCGCAAGGGCCGATGCCTGCCAGGGCTGCGGCCTGTTCGTTGATGATTTCCCATCCGTAAAAAAAAAAAAAAAAAGGTTCTTTAACCTCCTTTGTTTTTAAGTTGGTTGAAAAGGACCAACACACGAGACCAACATTTTGGTCAAGGGGTCATCATTTCATCATCATTGTCAGCCAATGTTCCCACTGCCGGGACACAGGCCTCCTCTCTATAAGAGGGAATGGGCTATAACCCACCACGCGGGCCCAGTGCGGTTTGGTAGATGTCACATGTCTTCAATATTTGGTTCTAGGACATGCCGGTTTCCTCACGATGATTTCCTGCACAGTTTTGAGAGCAGTGGTGATGAAATAAATTACACAAAGGCGCTTTGCCTTCCTGGGTTCGAACCCACGACTTACTGCTCGTAAGTCTGGACCGCCACCATTGGGCCACGGGGGGTAATCAGAAACAAAAGAGCGTCGTGAGCTATGATTCTCACATACCTACCTTCTTACTTCGGTGAAATCGTCAGTGAACTTGTTCTAAGTTCACTGACGATCTCCCCCCTATTCCTTATGTTATAACGCAGTCACTCCATGTAAAATACTGGTATTCTTCTGCACCCAGTAAGACTGGAAGCCGAACCCAGTGATCATCTTCTAGCCCTTGTGCGATTCTACTTGGGGTCGTCGCAACATGTTTTCTTCTTCCATTCTCCCCTGTCAGACGTCACGGCATCATTCCTTTCTCTTTCATATCATTCCTCACACAATCCATCTATCTTATCTTTGGCCTTTTTCTCCCTCTCCATCCATCAACATTCATGTCCATCACTCTTATGAAACCGACCCCAATAAATTTGGGAAAAGGCTAGGCAGATGATGATACCCTAAGTTAAGGTTGAAAAGTGTTCGACCGTTAGTGAATTCAGTAGTACGCACGACGGCTGATCAAGCTATACAAAACCAGTTTATGCGGATCTCCCATTGTAGAGAAAATATATATACAAAGTGAGGTCACGTTATACTGGAAATGTAAAGCTTTATGTGCCGCCATGTGTACATCCCTAATACCCAGGTACTTCCTCTGATTTGTCTCGTTGGTTGATGAGTTGAGTATGAGGGCCTAGGTTCGATTCCAATGTCGGGCAAAGTGTTATTGGATTTTTCCATCAGGAATTTCTCAGCAGCAGCCACGGATTCTGGATTTGTGCCCGGTTGATGGCAATAGGTGATGTGATGTTATGTAATACCAATTAAGGTACTTCCTCTGTTTGTTTACATACAAGTACGTCGGATATTATCGAACTATTCCAACTCAGATGTTCATGTTCAGATGTGACGTTCATAATATAGTCAAAGTCGTGATAATAACTATAAGAACTTCTTTTGAAGTTGTAATTATATTGTTTCCTCCAGTTTCGTATTGCTATTATTAAGTATTCTGTTCTCGTATGCGTTGGTTGTAATTATTTCTGAGTTTCTTTCTTCTGATTTATTACGTTAGCTTAGCTGCCCACTTGTGTGTATCGCTTACTTCTTTTTTCTTTAAAAAATATCGGTAATAACAAGAGTATTAATTTGGCCTAAGAAAATGTGGGATGTAAATCATCCGGAAGCATTATTGTTTTTTATACAAGTACATAGGTCACCGAAAGGTTAGGCAGAGGAGTACCTATGTACGAGTATATTAAGTACATCCACATTTCACCAGCAATATCTGTTTGTCTTTGTAAATTTTTGATTCAAAGAAAAGAATTCAAAACCGCACTATTTAAGACGCACCTCGAATTTAAAAACACTTTTTCTCATGAAACAATATTTGCGGAACGAATTTCATAAAACATTAAATATTGAATCTGCAAAAGCAAATATGCGGCAAGAAATAGTCCAAAAATGTGTTTATACGACATCTGTTTGGAAAGGCAAAAATCTCGGAATATTCCTTTGCAGGTCACGAAATGTGTACATTCCGTACTGACTACGAATGCCAATGTGGCCTTCCAACGGCATTAGTTTTATTATAAACTAGTGACCTGCCCCTACATCGCCTGGTCTTTATGACTTGACAGAAAATCAAGATTTCTGTAGGAATCTTATGTTACTTACTTATAAATGCAAAAGTTTGTAAGGAGTGAGGATTGGTGGATGGCTGTTTGTTACTATTTCACACAAAAACTACTCAACGGATTGGCACACGGATAGTTTATAACCTGGATAACCCAAAGTATAATTTGATGGGACAATTACCGAATTCCACACAGGTAGAGCCGCGGGCATAAGCTAGTTATTTGTAATTTAAAACCTCTAGAATTCGTTGCGCATTTTAGCAGAACAACGTGGTCACGTAGACAAAAACGTCAATTTACTTTTATTTAACCGCGTGCATAAACTAGTTGAGTTTATGCACGCGGTTTCGCCCGCTTGGTGTTCGATTATTATTCCACGGGATAAAAAAATCTATGTTTCCAGGTAATAAACTATTGGCGTATCTATTCCAAATCCATTCAGTAGTTTTTTGCGTGAAAGAGTAACAAACATCCATACATACATCCATCCACACAAAACTTTCACCTTTATAATAGTAGTAAACAGACAAGCCTTTGGCTGTGGCTTCGTCTGCGCTGAAGTAACATATCCTATTAGACTCGGTAATAGAGTGGTTGTCCATCAGTGAAAGTTTATTTTTATAACGGATGAGGAATTTCGGAGAATACCTGCTACATCCAAACTTACGATGTTCACTTCATCCATACTTATACTTATGTATACTATAACATAATATTAGAAATGCGAAGGTCAGTCTGACTTAAATTTATTTTAGGGTTCCGTACTCTTGGGCCAGGGCTGCGGGACTGTTCGAAAGAGATACCGCGGCCCTGGAACACAAAAAGCAAGGAAGGAACATGGATGGGATTTAGTCAGTACAAATCTGACACTCCCTTACGCTCTGCCCAGAGCGGGAGAAGTCATTTGATAATTTCCCATCTGAAAAAAAAAAAGTTTGTTTGTTACCTTTGTACGCCTTAACCACTGAACCGATCATCCTGAAATTTTGCATATGTGTTGTCAGGTGTAAAGAAATGGACATAAGGTACCTTATATCCCGAATAAAAGTACTGTTCCCGAAGGAAACCACTATAACGTTCTTATGATAACAGATGGCGCCACGTGTCTGAATACAGAGTACGACCCAAATTAATTGGCAAATTCTAAATTCACGCGAGCGTAGCCGCGGGCAAAAGCTAGTATAAATAGCTAGTATAATATATATAAGACTTGATGAATAAGCGACTATGACAAAATGTGATCTAGGCCTAACTAGGAAAATTTGGAATGAAAATCCAAGTCAGTGGTTTTAATACTAATTAAGATGAAACGTTTGAAATGAAGAATTAATTAATGTAGAGAATTTCGTTTTAATGAATATTCAACGTATGATGTTATACATAGATTACACACTAGTTTATACACACTAGATTTGGCCTGCGGCTTCGTCCACGTATTGGTCGCAAATTATCCTTTTGGAATCTGCAACCAGACTTTAAATAATGATTTATTCTTCGTTCGTGAAAGTTTTGTCCCACATTCCAAAAAAATTTTAGTTTGTCTCATATCGCTATTGAAGTTCTGCTTCATCTCAAATTACAAGTACAGTAAAGTTTCAGTCAATAAGAAAAACGAATTTACTTATTAAATTGTTTGTCTAAAACAACAGAGAGGCAAATGACTATCACTCCAAAAGCGTGAATTTGTATTTCTATATATTTCAATAGGAGCCACATATGCCTTTCAATAGCTTATGAGCAGTATCAGCTTACGCGCTATCACGCGCGCTAAATTTTGCGCTTCAAAAAACAGAACCCGCTTCATCATCATCATTCCAGCCGAAAGACGTCCACTGCTGCCTGCTGGACATAGGCCTCCCCCCAGTGTCGCCACATTGACCGGCCCCGTGCGACTTGCATCCAGCGGATCACCGCAACACCAGGTCGTCGGTCCACCTAGTGGGAGGGCTTCCTACGCAACTTCTTCCGGTAACCCACCGGTTCCCCTCACCGGTTCCGGTTCGGTTCCGGTTCCAGAACCCGCTTATTTCAATGTATTCGCTCGAACCAGTGGCCTCAGTGATAGAAAAGCCAGAAATGTATGAGAGATATTTCTTGATGGCATATAAGGCAAAGTCATAGGCTCATGGGTGGCATAAAACTGACAACAGGTTAGGCACGAACCACACGATAAAGAAAGAAGAAGTGGCCTCAGTAGTAATTAAGTCAGTGTCTCTCACGGTTCGCGTTAATACGAGCTTATACGCGTAAGCGCACGTACAAGTTGTGCGTGTGGCAAAAGGCGCGCGTATATGTCCTATACACGCCTACAGGCGCCGAAAGTACGCTGTTAATCTGAAACCGCCCAAGTCACATACATTTCTGGCTTTTCTTTCACCGTTGTCGCTAAAAGTTTGGGACTGTGTGTCGGCCCTCAGGTCATAGTCCATGTCCAAAATTTCATCAAAATTCTTGATAAGTTTACAGACGGACTCCGTGACTTTCATATTAATACTATAAGTATGAATGTAAATGAAGATTAAATAAGTTAGTATAGTTTATAGTCTACACCAAAAATAGATGGAGTTACTTTCACATTATACTATGTAGAAGTAATAAGATTAGATATAATTAGAATTTCTCAGTGACAGCCACGGAGTTTGGATTCTTGCCAGTTGAGGGCAATAGACTCGCTCCGTATTATTTTTAACTAGCTTATGCCCGCGACTTCGCCCACGTTGGTTTTGGTAACTGTCCCACGGGATTGTACTACCGGGATAAAAAGTATCCCATGTGTTAGTCCATCCATCCTCACAAATATACACATTTATAATATTACTAACTGATGCCCGCGGCTTCGCCCGCGTGGATGTCGGTTATCGCGACCAAAAGTTATCAAAATTTTGATCCCGTTTGCGCAACCCATGGGAAATTTAATTTAATTTTAGCCAATGTTTACAAAAACTTGACAAATTATATATTAAAACCTTCCTCGACCTCGAACCACTCTATCTATTGGTGAAATCAACATGAAAATCGGTGCGATAGTTTTTGAGTTTATCACGAACAGACAGACAGACGCGGTGGAGGACTTTGTTTTATAATATTATGTAGTGATAGTGATATACTATTAGGACATAAACATACTGCTGCAATGTGAGTGTTTATAAGATTTAGTATTAGGATCAATTCTGCTTTACCCTTTGGGGATTACACGTGGCATTATGTTATGGAAGTAAATAGATAACAACCTGTACTCTATAGAGTAGACCAAAAATAGAAACAGACACGGATAGATACAGACATACAAGCAGAGGTACTTTCACTTATATATTATTTGTTTGGATGAAAAGGAAGATTAACCAGTCTACGTAGTCACTAATCTCTACAATAACAGTCTAAGATCTGTTGCATGATGTCGAGTTTTAGTGTGTCGCACAATCGTGCATTCGAACTATCGTGAGTCGCAGAACAGTTTTGTCGCACAACCGTTAATTACACATCCATTTATCGAGCTTACTCACGTAGTCATCATTCCCTTGCCCTTATCCCAATTCATATGTGGTCGGCGAAGCATGTCTTCTTCTTCCATACTTCTCGTGTAGTTCACTCGTGAAATGTGGTTAGGTATACAGTCAGATATACCTATAGGTAGCTGTACAGTATATTTATGCTATAATTGGTATACAGGCTGTAAACATACTCTTCACAAAGCCGTCAACCAAGCACATGTACATCAAACTAAGTAACTTTACGCAAAAAATTGTGTTGGGAAACGACTTTTTTTTGGGCTGAAAAATCACGTTTTACAGTAGGACTCAATGTAACGCACTCAAAACATTGTGCTGATCGATGGATTGAATAGTAAGGGGGTCTTGGAGATGTTTAAAGTAAAAATCTTACATTAACTACATGTATTTAAAAAAAGTTGGAACTTTGACCCTCAATATCTCCGTAACTAGAAGGTTCCTAGGTAAGGTCTAGAACAAAAAAAATATCGCAATGACGGGGAGAACAAGTGCCTTTCGGATTCGTTAAGAGTCTGCTTACACCCTTTAGATAAAAGGAAGATTATCCAATCTTAAATGGTTCCAGTCTAGCCCATAACTAGTAAGTCTACGTGAAATATGGGTTGCGGCTAAATCATATTAACTTTGCTTTATGACGTCATTTATCCGCGCACTCGGAACATTGAAAGTACTTAGCAATAAGTCTTCTTCTACTTCATAATTCTTTTGCTTTTCCGGATTATTACTAGAATTTGCTCTTAAAAAGTATTTGCGAACTAGTGGCCTTTCTTCATGAATCACGTTTCTTGGCATCTAGTGCTGGCAATGAGTGCAGTGGTGGCCCTGACTTGCCATGCATTTCCCCAACTATATTGGGGTTGACTTTCAGTTTAATCGGTTGCAGTTACTATAATATACCAGTATTTTACAGGGAGCGACTGCCTATCTGACCTCCATAACCGAATTAGTATTGGGTTATATGGTACCCCTTTTTTTTTTTTACGGATGGGGAATCATCAAATGACTTCTCCCGCTCTGGGCAGAGCGGAAGGGAGTGTCAGACTTGTACTGACTAAAACCCATCCATGTTCCTTCCTTGCCCTTTGTGTTTCAGGGCCGCGGTATCTCTTTCGAACAGCCCGCAGCCCTGGCAGTTATATGGTACCCCTTGGTAAGACTGGCTGTCAGAGTGTCGGGCCACTGATTACCAGTAACGACTGTCAAAGATTTACAAATGACAGCCGGAACCAACAGCTTAAAATGCTTTCCGAGGCACGGAGGTAACTCGGTGATTGATCACCCATCCACAGACCGACCTAGGCAAGAGCAGCTTAAGCTTAGTGTGATTTTAAGTAGAATATTGCTGAGTCAGATTTTCTTTTAAGCGTTGAGTGGAAATATGAACGAACATTTTCACGAACCAACCTCGTTACGTGGAATCATCCGCCAAGTTAACGTGACTGGCGAAACTGCTTTGAAGTAAGGTAGGCACTATGTTGAAAGTTGATAATTATAGGCTTGTGAATATTGCTCAATATCCGACTTGAAAACTTAAAATATTTTGACTGAAAAATTTGAAGTATGGACAAGCGTCTAAAATCAGTTTCCTTTCAATATCATCATCGGTTTCCAGTGTAACCGGAGGTAGCTCAATTCCAGTATCTAGCATGAAGTGACTGCCTATATGACGTCCATAACCCTGTTAAAGAGCACCATACTCCCTGGTAAGACTGGTTGTCATTTTTTCGGGCTTCTGACTCGAAAATCGTAAATGTACAATCACGTAAAAAGTAGAAACTATTACGTAACCCATGTTCCAACTTAAGTCCTTCTGCAAATATCTCTTATATGAAATTACATTCAACTATAACATGTTTATTCAAGACATAGCCAAGAGCAGTGCCATACATATGTATCAAGTATACACATGCTAGGAAATCAAGCTTAAGATGCTGCAAACGCAGAAACGGCTCCTCTGTTTACAGTAATAATTTGATATTCAGCTGTATGTTCCAGCATTACGCCTCACACAGCTTCTAAAGAATTTATTTTAACACTTTCTTCCTACAATACAAAGAAAGTAGCAAATATAAATGCAAGATCTCATGAAGCAACAAAGTTGGAATAAATATTACAAAAGGTAAAAATTCATGGAGCAGAAAACTGACATTAAAATCTTCATAACAGATCTAATAAAAACGGAAGAAAAGTTCAGAATAACAGTTAAAAAGAAAACCCGTGTAACAATTAAGGTAGGTAGGTGAACGGGAAATCTCAAAATTTTCCCTTTATTTGGGGATTTCCACATTGTTGGAGGAAATGTAGTCATGAGGGAAAGAGTGAAGGAAAACTAAAAACCGGTCAAGTGCGAGTTGGACTCGCGCACCGAGGGTCCCATATAAATTTGTAGGTATTTTGTTATTAAACTACATATTTACGGTTTTTAGATTTTTTCCTTTACATGTGCTGTAAGAAATTGCTTCTTGCCAAATTTCATGATTCTAGGTTAACAGGAAGTACCCTATAAAATCAGATTCCCTTGAGAGTGTCGAAATATATGTTTTTTGCGGCTTATAGGGCCTTATATTTTTTTTACCGTTAATTTAGACATTTGATTTTTTCGCAACTTCAAGGGACTGTAGACTTGAGTATATGGTTTTAATTTAACCTCAATACCTCCATACGTTTCCGAGATAAAAGGTATTGGCAGACAGACGGACAACAAAGTGATCCTATAAGATTCCGTTTTTTTCTTTAAAGAAGAATGTCGTGTCGAGAATGACAATGTAGACGAAAATGTCGGAGAGTTGGAAAATTCAAAGAAATTTTATCCAGAATAAAAGGACCAAATATGAAATTATGTCTGATGAAAATACAGTCAGAACAGATAGTGCAACCATTTTCAGAAAACTTTATGCATAGATAATGCTTTCAAAGACACAAACATTTGCTTTGATATCGCAGTGAGCGGCGTAATAAAATCGAATTTTCTATTTATGAGATCGTTTGCTATATCTTATGTTGTCGTCATTAATATACAATCCGACCTATGAAAGGGCGAAGCTATGTTGAAATTAAAAGCAATAAGTAATTAATAGAAGTCACGCTATGCCAGCTATGCCACCGACTTTGTGATGGGGTTAATTATAGTCAAAAAAACACAAACATGCTTTGTTGTGACTTATTAGTAACCTTTGTTCTTCTGTTTAGCTCAATATATAATTGAAATGTCAAATTCATCCTTTCTGCTCATTCATTCCATTTTTAAATATTTCTTAAATAGAAACATTTAAAAATATTAAAAAAAAAATCACTGGTTTCGGGAGCAGGGTCCAAGCTACCGGTGCTTAGTGCTCCAACGGCAGGAACCTCCTCACAATGCGGGCCAAAGAATAATGCCTTCTGTATCAGGTTCTTGATCAAACCGCCTAGCGAGAGGTTCGACAGATGTTCGTCGCGAACAAAAAAAAAAAATGTGTGCGTGTAACCTTTACGCGCGATTGAAGTAAAACTTCTTTTTCTTTTATTATTATTTATTGATGAAAGAGTAAAATGTTCCTGGGACTCTGCCATTTCATTTAATATTCACTATTTCATTTTATATTCTATTTAAAATTCATTAATATCACTTTCATATTTTATAAATATTTTCATTTGTTAAATAAAATAATTGAGAGTAGCAAATTGAAGGTTAGATCAGCACATGTCAATATAATCTTGTTATTGAATATTATAGAATGTCGCAATCGTCAGAAAATTTATTATTAATTTACTTATTTTAAAAGTAATAAATAAACAAGTATATTTATAGATTTACAAAAAAATTTGCAATTTAAAATAATGTTTTTAAAACTTGAATTTTTCATTCACTTTGCTATTCACAATTGATCAGTTTGAACATTTGGAAATAAATAATCCTAATTGATTATGATATTTGCCACTAGCTGGCGTATAAGTCAAGAAGCGTGGAGTATATGACATATACTTACGACCAATCAGAATTATTAATTTTAAATGGCGGAAACTACACAGACTATAGTAAGCGTTACTTCCGTCAGAAAAAAAATCTGAGTTACTCCCTAGTCGCGCCTAAAGAAGTTTTACTTAAAAAAGCATTATTATTGATGTAGTTCTAATGTCATGATATCTTTTACCGTTAATTGATTTCCTATTTCACAAGAAAACACATGTTCTTAAATTCCTTATTCATATAGATTATTCACACCCAAAATGCCTGAATTATTATTCCGAATAACATACATTATCATATCATTGGCAATAATAGTTTACACATTATAGCTTGCATCCACAGATGAATCAATTTGCTTTAATTACTCGCATAATTTCGGAACCATCAGGCCCTTTTCACACATACACACCGATTCCGTTCATACAGTAACTATATTTGTTCACGTGTCTGAAGTTTCCTGCGCAGACACGGCCCAAGCTGCCAGTGCATAGTACCTGTAATCGTATCCTGTCCGTATGTATGTGTGCATGTGAAACGTCTTGTACTATGCCATTAAACGCCATGTATCTATGCGGCCACGTGGTGTATCCTGATCATGAAAATGGTATTGTCTCTGTATACTTGGGCCCGGTGCAATACGTTTTATTCCTCTATTCCTTCTGTAAACAGTCAGGCTATCATTCGTTCTCATTCGTTTAAATTGAGTTTGTCATTTCATGAAAAAAAAAAAAACTTGAGAGGTGTCAAGGGACACCCGGATGGAACGAAGTTCCTTTTTTTTAAGTTATTATAATATATAGACAGACAGATAGACAGACAGATAGACAGACAGATAGACAGACAGATAGACAGACAGATAGACAGACAGATAGACAGACAGATAGACAGACAGATAGACAGACAGATAGACAGACAGATAGACAGACAGATAGACAGACAGATAGACAGACAGATAGACAGACAGATAGACAGACAGATAGACAGACAGATAGACAGACAGATAGACAGACAGATAGACAGACAGATAGACAGACAGATAGACAGACAGATAGACAGACAGATAGACAGACAGATAGACAGACAGATAGACAGACAGATAGACAGACAGATAGACAGACAGATTGACAGACAGATAGACAGACAGATGTCGCGACACCACACTGTTCAATGCGAAATAGAAATGAAAATATCTGGCTTGCTTTCTATAAGAGAGAGAGAGACAGACAGAGAAACATGCGACGCCGCACAGCTTACAATAGCTTACTATAGCAAAAAGTGTCGTGACAACTTTTCGTGAGAATTTTTTCCGTCTAGCCCCCTTTCACAACACGCGATAAGGAACTTCGTTCCAAAAAGATGTATATAAATGTTGATGGATGGAGAGGGAGAAGAAGATCAAGGAAATGATGGGTGGATTGTGTGAGGAAAGATATGAAAGAAAAAGGAGTAAATGATAACGCGACAGTTAACAGAGGAGAATGGAAGAAAAATATGCTGATTCACATCATATGGATATATTGACACCATATACGGAAACCGCGTGTCTAAATACAGCCTTACAGTATTGATATAACATGGCAGGCTGAACATGAAACTCCAATATAGCATTATCTCCCGCTTCTCTCTAAATTGCTTTATGGTTTATTAATGGCATCAAGTTCATTATTAAGCAAATATTTAATAAGCGAAAACGTTTGCAGACGGCTCGTTCTCATTACCCAAATGACGATGTATGTAGGTAAGGCGCGATGTAATAATACCCACTTAGAATTAATTTGTTATTCACACTATCAATAACGCTTAGTGTTCCGTGAATTTGTAGCGGTAGCATATGATTATGATTTGAAGTTCGAATGTAGGCGTTCCAGTTATGATTGAGTACTCACGTAGGTTGACAGTTGAACAGCTGTTTTTAGGTTCCTACACAATGTTCTGAATGGTTTTCTCCTCATTTGACTATAAGGCTCCAAACGGGCTACCGGTGGCTGTCGCGTGCCACGTCCTTTGGTAGCGCACCATGAAGGTGGTCGGTGGCTGCCACGAGTGGTCGGTATTTATTTATAATTCGCCACCGGTGGCGTGTCACCGTCACTGAGTCGCGAGTGGTCGCCACTCGCTACACGTGTGCGGCGATTCCGTATAAAACGGTTTTATAAATCATGTAAACAATTTGTCGCCAGCCACCGGTGATCCGGTTGCGCGGAGCGCCCTCACATTGAGCCACTAGTGGCGACCACATTAGAACGACTAGTGGCCGCTACAAGTTGCGGACGCGTTTCTCCATACATTTTGTATAGCATCGGCGCACACTGAGCGTTTGAGTGGCCGCATCGGAGCCACAAGCTGCGGGAGTCGCCCGCGCTCTTTACTTGTGGCCGCGTTTTTGTCGAGTACCACTTGAACACCTGCCGCAAGCGGCAGCCACTGAAGGCCGCATCCAGCCACCAGTGGCTGCCACTGGTGGCGGCGTGTAGTGGTCAGACCGAACCACTGGTGGTCGCGTTTAGTAGCGGCGCCGACTGGTGGCTATAATGTGCGGGGGCTCTTAATGTCATTTTTGTGGCAAGGGCCTTCCTACATAAGTTCTCATCTGTTTTTCGGTCCAGCACTATTAGAGATAGCTTTTTTGATTTGTCCTGTGCCCAGCTCATCCTGTCTTCTTCCATTATGGTTGTAAATAGATGATTCCAAATAGTAGATTAACTAGAGGAAGACAAAAACAAGAAGTATGTACTTTGTCATCCCACTGGTGGGCAAAAGCCTCTCTCTCATTAGACCTCCAAATCTTTCGATGCAGGCCCATTGTGGACCACTTGTCGTTGGTTCTGTCCAGCTTGTCCCACCATCGCGTCACGGCGTCGTTAAATTAGCAGTATAAACTTGTAATTGTTGAATAGTCATTACATTTTTAAGAGCTTGAATAGTAACAGTAAGTGTTATAATCTCTAAGGTATTTTGTTCATCTATGTGAAGCCCAAAGTCTGTTTGAACTTTCATTATAGACTTTCAATGTATGGTATCAAAATACCAAACGAATACGTATATACCAAATAAAAACATACGAATAAAGTATATTTGTATCAATATTTTAACTCATCACATTTTAGTGTTGCCAAGCGTAAATCGTAATTTATATCGATAAAATATGTAGATTTTATAACCGGACCCCGGGCAGCGCGCTGATGGGCCTAAATGAAAATGTTTCAAAAACTGATATTTTCAGCTGCTACTTTTTTGAGCACTGTTTATTACAATATATATTACAAAATATATTATTATTTCTGACATAATTATGCTCTAAGTCTTTTTAGCACTCTATCCATCATAAATTTAATTATGATGTTTGCTTAGTTAATTAGGTATGATGTACAAATAAAGTTTATCTTCATTTAATTTGTATTTGAAAGGTGCTTATCTTTTTCTGTAATCTTTTCTAAGAAAATAATATTAATTTTAAAATTTAAACCTTGATGGTTCCAATCGAAGGTGACTAGTGCATTAGGTCATTAATACCTAAAAAGTCTATGTAATTTCACTAGATAATTATCGACTAGATTTGCCGAACAGACAGCTCAATTAAACGAAAGTAATTTCCAATAAAACTATTTTACTGACAGGAGAATCGACTTTTGATCGCTGTCTACTTGACAATCTATAATAGGAATTTTGTCTTCTAATAAAGTGAATTTTGAGTTCACTGATGTTCTTTATGTCTAAAAAATCTTTCAAATCAAAGGCTAATAGAAATGCAACTTACGGTTTTCTTAATCTTTTATCAATGACATCACAGGCGATTTTTTAATCAAAAATGCAATTATCCTATAGCATTTAGGTAAATTGTTTGCAATATAAATACATTCTTAAAATTCCGAAAATATTATAACTGAAACGGGTATTTCGAATTGTTTGATTGAAGAAATTTATGCTACATTTACACCGCATTCTCGTGCTTAGAGCCTCTGATATCAGAATAAATACACAGGTACGAAAAGAGCCTATTGCATAATATATGACATTAAATTGCTCTATTGATTACATTAATGATCGCCATGAGTCTAACGCACTGTAAAAAATACCAAAATTCCGATTTAACCCTCAACTAAATAAGACAAAATTCGTTGCATCACCACACACACAACAGCGTCATTTGTTTACGTCCGAGTAGTGTAATCCTATAGTAAATTCGGGCGTCACGATACGTTGCGGTGACGTAGCATATGCGAGACTCTTGCGGTCACTAGCAAAGCGATTCCTACGGAAACATTTGTCACTTGTATGCACATATGGTGCAGCGTACGTCCGTGCTCGACCACGCGATACATTGAAATTATTACGTCGTTTGGACGTGTGGCTGTAAGAACTGTTAAACTCATTCGTCTATGGAGTTGGAACAGGTTAATTAGGAATAAGGTCTGTAATTAAGTTGTTAGGGAAATGAAACATTCATAATAATATTATTGTGTTTAAGAGTCGCAGGTGTTTCTGTATTACCTATTGTTCGCTATGCTTGTGATTAATGGAGTATTTTTTTTCGCAGTTATTTATTAGTTTAATACCAGATTTTATTGCTGTATCCATTATCCAGATTTTTTGCTGCAAATAAACTACTACTAGTAACTATGCTGGAAAAATACTTAAATTTAATAGAACAAAGAACCTAAAGAATGTTTTGAAATGCCTGTTTATATATCTATTTTACGTTATTTTTTTAATAACCTAAGGCTTCTACAAAAGCTAGTCTTCATTAAAATAAAACATAAATGTTTTAATTTCAAAGCCTTGATGTATTAAGCAATGAGTGCGTTATACGATGCTTAGATCGTTCCAGCTAGGGTTATTTTTATAATGTAGACCAGTAACAATATACTACATATTGTTTTTACTATAATATTGTTTTGGAAAAAAATATACTTAATCAATTATTTTAATTTACACTTTAGCAGTTTACGTAACTGAAAGAAAGTACGTAAAAAAATCTAAAAAAAAAAAAAAAAATCACAATGCAAATCCATTACAATTTGTATGTATATTTTTAATTTGTGTGCAATAACGAATAACAATCACTAGCAAAAAATAAAAAATCGGGGAACTTGAATTTTAATATAAAATATTCACGCATTAAAGCTCAAAGTGAAAAAGCAATGACTATTCTCTCCTTGAAGATTATAAGCTTATCTAGTTCTACCTCGTTATAATAATATTAGAGGTACCACTTCCTCGTTAGCGGAACGCAACACAATATCACCCTTTAGGTACACCACCAGGATTACGTTACCGTAATACTCAGGGTGTTCATTAATTATTTCCTTTATCAAGTAAATAACATTCTGTTTGAGTTCTACGAAAAGTAAGTCGTGACCTTGTAAATTAGAGGAAGTAGGACTAAAATGGTTGTAGAAAAAGTCAGGATGTCGATTTTTATTCTTTTACATTTTTTGAAGTTATACTTCTTATGGCGCGTTAGGGAAAAATGATGCGCGCGCACACCGACACCTAAATTTAACAGCATGAAGTTAGCTAGTCAACATACA
Source organism: Lycophotia porphyrea (assembly GCA_950005105.1). Classification (NCBI taxonomy): domain Eukaryota; kingdom Metazoa; phylum Arthropoda; class Insecta; order Lepidoptera; family Noctuidae; genus Lycophotia; species Lycophotia porphyrea. The sequence continues at coordinate 13,866,264 of OX465393.1, forward strand.
CCCTGAAGTTAGCTTATATATTGACAAGCCTAGGTTTTTTATTTTTAATCTACTGCTGGCTGAGATAAGGCGACAGATAATTTTTTTAAAAAGAAGTATAACTTCTAATGCGTGTACATAAGTACACACACACACTTTTTTTTAGCTTCTGTGAAGGTTTTATTGCTTTTATCCAAAAGTAATAAAACCTTCACAAATTCTTTTATCTTTATAAAATAGACTAATTTATCATCGTTTTATTTTTATATAAAATAATATTCACGGGAAAAATGTATAAATAAGTTTTTATGGGTTTGCTTACGTGCATTTTATCGAGATAAAAACACTGGTTAAATTCTCTCGTCTCTGTTATTATAAAAAGCCAAAAATATAGAGAAGCTAAAAAATACTAGACTCCTGTAAGATTTATTCAAATATTTTAGGAAAATCAAACTGTAATAATGCGTTACTCGTTCTATAGGGTGACTGGTAATTAGTGACCGATACTTAAACACGTTATTGTACTCATGATAACACAAAACTTTCCCAAAGAAAAATGTTTCTTTGAGAAAGTTGTGTGTTACACACTTTTATCACAATACCACAACAGCCGTATGAAATTCTATCTCATTACTAGCGTACCGTGCAACAGCGGGTATAAAAAAAAAAGTTTCTTAAGGAAAGTTGTTTGTTATAATGAGTACAATCACGTGTTCACTAATTACCAGTCACCCTATATAATACCTAAGCCTGCAATACGTATTAAAATAATCCATTAAAAACAAATCCATGCAGCCTACTAAAAATAAATAACCTTAACTAGTGATTTTAAAACCCGACTCATAACTAATCGGTCGCATTTCCATATGAAAAGTGGGTAATTTTGCGGAAAACCGTTTCAGTTGACGCCCATAGTAAAGTTTATAGGTACGAACGAACAACCATACTCTTTTATATTATGTAAATTGGTACTTCATAGTCGCGTCGTCGAGTTTTTTGTGGAATTCAATTTTTTTGTATGAATATTTCTTTGAGTCGGAAATTCTTGAGTACCTTTAGGATTGGTGAGAAAAGTGGTGGCCCAGCATAATAAGTTGTGAGACATAGGTTCGAATCCAGGCTCTTATTCATCAGTTCATGACTACACACAAATACGTTGAAAGAAAACATCGGGAGGAAACCGGTTTAACCCAGACCCACAAATTCGAAAACATGAATGTAACATCTACAAATCCGCATTAGGCCCACGTAGTGGATTACGGCCCACACCCTCTCCCAGAGAGGAGGCCTGTGTCCCAGCAGTGGGAACCTTATGGGTTGCTTTGAAAGGCTGCGTTAATTGATGAAAATGTCATCAATACAATTTGTGTCATAACGACATAATGTTACCAATAAACTCACATGGATATGTTTTGGCAGATAACTTAATCCTTCAATGTTTATAAAAGCTATACACTCGCAAACAAGCTTGATTGGGCTTCGACCACAACTGTTTTACCTATAAACTTGTTATAGTAACAATATTTTGAATTTTGATGGAAAGTAGTTCGTTTTTAGAAGCTTTTATTTAGCTTGCAATGTTTGTTCGTACTCGTACCTTTGTTTGTTCAGGTCAAAGCTTGCAACTGAATTTAAAACAGTTATTAACCGATTGAGCTGAAATTTTTCATACACGTTTAGTTTAAATGACAATAAATGAGCTACAGGACGTCATTCTAAATCTAATATGGTGGATTGTACTTTATTAGTTATATATAAATCATATTATAAAGAGGTAAAATTTGTAAGTTACGTTTGTTAGTATGGATTTAGGGTTTAATCTGAACTACTGAACCGATTCCAAATTCATTCACCAATGTGAACCTACATTATCCCTGAGTGTCATACAATATATTCTAAACGTTCCTGTGGGACTATTTCCAACCATAACGCAAGCAAAGCCACAATCAAAAACTAGTCCACTATAAACTTAAATAAAAATATAAAAATAAAATGAAAACAATGCTCTCATGTTTTCAAAAATCTATTTACAACACACATACAAAACACTGAAAAAAAAACAAAACATCCCCTTCATTTAAAACAAACAATAAAAGGAAACGCCGCTAAGCTTAGAATTGAAACGGAGATAAGAGCCACAAAAACATGTGGCTCCACACAGCGGCACAAAAGAAAACAAGTTTGCAAACGTAATTCTGGAGTGCAACATTGCGGATGTAGGGAAAACACAACAAATTTAAAGGGTTAGCGGTTGTTAAAATAAATAAGAGCTGAGTGAGCGGTAACAAATCAGCAGGAAAAGTAATTAAGTACACTGATAAATAAATAAGAACTGAGTGAGCGGTAACAAATCTGCAGGAAAAGTAATTAAGTACACTGATAAATGAGAGACATGAATTCTCAGTGCTTTGTGGCTAAACCTCTTTTAGTTAAAATGTGATTATGTAGATTCTAGGAAAATTCCGATATTAAAAGGTGTTGTTAATGTCAGAGTATTATTAGGTACTATCTACCTGATGGCATGTAGCATAGACAATATAGGGAAATGTTATCTGCCCCTGGTGATGAAGGAAGACTTTTGACCGCAGGACGTGGTGTCCCGTAGCTTCCGTAGACGTTCCGCTGGGCAACCAGCACAAGTGAAGTGCCACTAACATAGTTTTAAGTCTTATTTATTAACAATGTTTTTGTATTTAATTTATATGTGTTAGTTTATAAGTTATACATCTATGGGACATTGAAGCCTGAAATAAATAATGTTTATGTTTTATAGGCGTAATGTTATGTGTTAGCATTACGCCTATAAAACATAAACATTTAGAGTTAGCAAAATGTGGCAGTATTTTTATGAATAGATCTGACCTTTACTCTTCATATTAGTAGGCATAAGTGTAAGCCTGTTTTTCTTAAAAGATCTGGTATAGGTACGTGTACCATCCCTGAATGAAAACGTAATTTAAACTTTGCCTGACCTGGACGTCGAACCCAAGAACGCACGCTCGGCAGTAGCGCATCCCAACAAGGTAGTTAGTTATTTTTAGGGTTCCGTACCTCAAAAGCTAAAAAAGGAACCCTTATAAGATCACTCGCTTGTTCGTCTGTCTGTCTGTCTGTCCGTGTGTCACCACCGATTTTCTCAGGAACGGGTAGACCTAGGAAGTTGAAAGAAGATGGATCAAAATTGCCCCGCGTCCTATAACAAAATAACATATCTAAAAATAATATATAAAAATAATCCTCAGTTGATCGTTGATTGAACAAAATAAATGTAATACATTAAAAACAACCTTTTTTTTTTAAAAAAAAAGAGCTTGTTTTTGAGATTTTACTTAATTTTATTTTTATTTTTCAGACTTTTCTTTTTAATTGTGCTGTAAGACCTTGTTTTTAACCAAAATTGACAACTCTAGTTCAACCGGAACCGGAAGTACCCTATAGGTTTTGGGCCGAATATCTATATGGTAGTTCCTGTTGACCTAGAATCACGAAATTTGGCAAGAAGCAATGTCTTACAGCACATAAAAAGGGAAAAATCTGAAAACCGCAAATATGTAGTTTAATAACAAAATACCTAAAAGTTTGTTCGGAACCTTCGGTGCGCGAGTCCAACTCGCACTTTTTCGCCTTCTTTCTAGCCATATCACCCTTCACACAGTCTATCGATCGTTTCTTTGATCTTCCTTTACTATATCTATCTACATTCATACTCAACATTTTCGTCATTAAATTTCTAATAGTAATTTTGTTTATTATCAAGACTCACAGCTTGTTCCTTAATCAATTATTAAGTTCGTCTATCATGGTTCCCCCATCTGGGTATAAGCCTCGTCTAAGTGACTTTAGTTCCTTATTTACAAGTTTTAGTTTCGACTAACACTAACTTTGTTATTCTATAAAGACAACATGCCTGTATTAAAGAGTTAGGCAGAAGTGTACTATAGGGCACTCACATCTCGCCAGTTATAATCGAGTCCCATGTAATAGGGGGCGAGCCTATTGCCATCAGGCGGACACGAATCAGGACTTGGAATGCTACTGAAAAATTCCTAATGAAAAAAAATATTATAATTTTGACAGACTTAGGAATCGAGCCCAGGACCACATGTTCAGCGAGAACTTTTGAAACCACACAAAGTGTTATGTTTATTCTGTAACTCTAGAACGTCGAGTTCGTTTATTAAATATTTCAAACAATAAGAAACAACATTGACCTAAAGTTGTTTTAACCTCAATTTCTATGATGTAAGTCGGTCAAATAACCCAAAATACAACATGAATATTTAAAGCGTCCACAGGTCCGATGACCTAGGTCATATCTATTTAAAAACGATCTTGAATCACGCAACTAAACTATTAGCACTTCGCCCGCGACTCCACCCGCAAAAATTGTGATAGCTCGGCTAATATGTATTATATAAATATAATTTATAGCATAGAGCACCTACAAATAATGTATCGCTGATATAAATGATTTTTTTTTTTGAATTGGATCATTAGTTCCGAAGATTACCCCCTACATACAAACTTACAAACATACCTCTTTTTTAATAATTGTAAGTATAGATTAAATACACGCTACTTTTAGTTCAAGTTAGTTAAAGCATTTAAGTCAAAAGTGTTCTTTGTATTTTCTACCACCCCTGAGGGAAATTAGCCTTAAATCCAGGCAAGTTTATGTGACGTAGTGTTATGGGGCTGTTATAATAACCTTACACTCAGCAGTGAAGAATTAGGTAGCTAGTATAGAATATACTTTATTGTCGGGCAGGAAGGATATTGTTAGTAGTTATTTTAGGGGATAAATATAATGATCACCAAAAATATCTTTGTGACCACTAACATATCACCTAAATTATCAATTGATCACCAAATTTAGTAAATGAGCACCTAATTTTAATGAGATGGTTGATGACAAACTAGTTTTACCTACACTTGAGGCTCCCTGACATGGATAGATATGGTTAGTGGTTATTTTTTTATAAGCCATTCAGAAGTAGAAGCCTGGCGGAGTGGGGCTCCGTCGACCAGATCTCCCTCGACTCGGATGGAAGAGCATAACAGTTCAATTTCTGGTGGTCATTACCTATTTTTGGTTCTAATTTCACGCTAAAATGGGGTTGTAATTTTGGTGATCATTTACTAATTTTGGCAATCAAAAGTGTTTTTTTTTCCGTTACTTTTTTTCTATTCACGACTTTTTCACCTGTTTTCTTGGTATGAGTACTGCCGCATCGCAAGTCACGGCGCCGGCGCGGCGGCGCATCAATTCGTCGCGTGCTCGAAACAATGTCATTCATTTGTTTTTTGAGCCGTTGCTGCCTCTAAGGTTACGAACACACTGACAGCTGGCTAAGCAAGCCACCTGTACTGACAGGTGGCTTGGCTTGGTTGGTGGTGGTGGTGTACTGATTGGTCGTCGTGCGTACGCACTGGCGTACGCACAACGACCAATCAAGCTATACAAAACCAGTTTATGCAGATCTTTCACTGTACGCGAAACCTATACAAAGCCAGGCCATGTTATACTGGAAAGGTTAATGTGACGCCGAGTGTACGTAGCCAACATGTGTAACTCGTAGCTAAGGGGAAAGCAATGTTAATAAAACTTGACTTTGTAAACAAACGTACGTGTAAATCGAATAATCTGTTAACAATATTCAATCGAATCGCAATCGAAATTATTCGATTACGCGCCCGCAAAGTAATCTCCGTAACCAATTGTCTGTGTTTTACAAATCCTAGCAAACAAAAAAAAAAAACAATCAAGACTACGTCATTGTATATCAAATATACGGCTGCGTCGTTGATTTTTATTTCACACTACACAGGCGATAGATTGAATTGACTGTTCAGCCTCTGCTTGCAATTTTATTCGACAATTGTAATAGTTATTGAATTGTTATAGTGGGTTTGAATCGATTCTCAAATAAGACGACCAGCAATTGTTTTTTTATTCGATTCAGATCGCATATTGTTTTAAGACAATCTTTTCAAAAGAAGACGCAAAACAAGGATTAATTTTAAGTAGCAATGTATTGGCTTATATCTGTTCTAACGTTATAAGTGCGAGAGTTCCTATCTGCCTTTCTGTGTGTTGCCTCTATAGCTGAACAGATTTTTAAAATATTTGTCCAACATGTAGACCTAAGAAATGTCCCAAAAGCTAGTATATTATAATTATATTCTTTTACAAGTTAACGTTTGTTAAAAGGGTTTAAAAATATATATATAATGTCCTGATTCTATTCTTGAACTCGGTACTAAAACTTTACCAAGTTTATTTATAAATTCAACCAAGTAACCGAACTCGTTTGGTTAGATCTTGAATTAATTAAATGGACCTCAGAATTTCTAAAGTCTACTTTTGGTTGTATCTTCCAACTTCTCTCTAATCTGATTGGCCCCTCAGACCAGCCTTTTGTTTTTATTCAAAAATACACCTTAAGTTTATAAAGCTGGTCTTTGTTTTTCAACTAGTTTTAGACGAAAAACATGAATTTTCACAAAGTTTTGTTTACTTTGAAATAATCTTTTGAGTTGCCTACACTTGTTTGTTTAACATCAAAAGTTTGTTAGTACCAATTAAATATTTCTGCTAAATTATGCACGCAAGTGGTATTTATATTTAATTAAAAAGTTGTTTCTGCGGATTAAGTTGTAGTAAGTAACAATATTATAAAATCATCGCATACAATTAATATTGCGAATGTTTGTTAGCAATAAAACTGTGTAAATAATGATTTAAAAAGATTCCTTCACACAAAAGATAGTTAAAAAACAAATGAACATTTTAATACTCAACGCTGTATTGTTAGTGCATTAAAATACAAAATCAGGCATTACTTTGCGAAATTCATGGCACTAAATGTTATGTAAAATATTTAGTTTCAATTCTAAATATTATTTTCCGCTGAATTAAAAATAAATATTGTAAGTTACATTTAATAGAGAATTATATACAGGTTCATATATTATTCTAAGAAATGCTTAAATAATTGTGTTAACATAACATAACATCACGCCTGTAATCCCCGTAGGGTTAGGCAGAGGTGTACCTAATAGTACACCCACATTTCGCCAGTTATGTTTAAGTCCCATGTAATAGGGGGCGAGCCTATTGCCATCAATCGGGCACAGACTCCGTGGCTGCTACTGAGAAATGCCTGATGGAAAAAACCAATAGCACTTTGCCCGACCTGGGAATCGAACCCAGGACCTCATGCACAGCAGTCGTATTTGCGACCACTCGACCAAAGAGGCATTCGATAATTGTGTTAACTAGAATGAAATTGACGCTTTAGACAAAATATCTACTATACTATACAAGAATCTTTTGCAAAAGTCACCCTATGTTGCCACGCCAACTTCGCAGAAAGTTCGAATTTTTTTTTTAGCTTCAATAAAAAAAAAAAACAGTATCAAGCGTGTATTAGGCCGCACGTCATAACACTTGACCTTAAGCTGGCCTTATAGTATATTATAAGTTCCAATAGAATAAAATAATAGCTAGTTTTAGTGCTGGCACTGACATGGGGCTTACCATACCACATTTCATTTGATCAATTTAATAAAGACTCATGTTTGACGGTACGATTGACTGATGCGCTGCGGGTCGCGGATTCGATTCCCGCACGGAACACATATTTGTATGGCCTACAGGTAGCTGTTTGTGTATGTGAATTTAAATGTTTGTAAACGAACCCGCGATACAGGGGAAATCCCTAGTGAAGGGTAACGTTTAAATAACAAAAATCTTATTTTGCAAATTGAAAAATGGAATATTTTATCAAATTAATGTATTGCCATCGGTCCTCAACGAACGAAATCGGATCGTTTAAGTGGGTCAAAATCACGCCCAAAGGAGTCGGTTACAAACAATCATACAGGTGAAGCTAATAAAAAGTGTGTAATAAAAAAAAAACAAAATAGTGCAATAAAAATAAAAAAAAATGTGCAATCTAATGTCATTCCTGAAGAAGGTGAAATAGCCCTTTAAACCACCAGTCGTGTTAACATATTATGGCAACCAACTACTACTAATAAGGCCTTTCCACATGATTTCCTTATCTTAAAACACCAATTTCTTAATTGTCTACAAAACCAGGTCACAGAGCAAATTGAGAAATGAGCCGTGCAATATTTTTTCACTGGCTGCCATGCCAATTTAAAACAGACTCCACTGAGATCACTTAGGCCCTCACAGTGACGACTTGTTAAGCTAAAGTTTTCAGTTAAACTCTAAGTACTGACAAAATGTTGGTCCTTGGAGCGTAATATTAAATCAAGCTGACTTTCACAATTTTCGTCTACTTGCTAAATAGCCAATTAGGTTATTTTTACGCTGAAATATTTTAAGCACAGTTTAAAGTTATGCGATGAAATAATGTTTACTAACAGTACTCTGCTGTCTTGTAAAGTGCTACGAGCTCGCTACGCGGCTACGCTGTAGCTAACTGCTACGGCGTAGCAACTACGTAGTGGCCATGGCAATTATTTTCAAAAGTGTGTAATCTTTAACTGTGCAAAATATTGAGTATTCCAGTAAATAACTCTGTTTTTTCTTCTTTCACAGATGGCAGCAACAGTTCAGGGAGCGCATCAACTACAGTGAAAATTATTCTTCTGTTATTATACCTTCTTCCTAACGTCCTAAGATAATTTGTTGTATTCTACTTAGTTAGTAACAATTTATAATCGCCTATGTTCTAACGAACGTATAGAACCAAAGATCCTGATGTTTCTATGACTGATAAAATTCTTCTCTATATTTTCACTGTTAATACTTTGTAGTTGTGCCAACCCGAATTTATGTATTTCATTAAATGGAATACACGAAATATGATTCTAATTTACTTAATTCCCCCAAGCAATTAGTTCAAATCTTAAATCTGTCTGACAAACGGATCGTTAAAGAAAATAATTAAAACTTGTACGAATACAAAAATTATTTACTTTCTGGTTATCTTTAGAAGTTATTAATATATAATTTGCGTTATATTAAATAGTAATTTTAAGAAGTTATTGACCTGGCACTAAGGTTTATGTGTATGCCTAGGTATGTATATATGTACATATGTATGTGCTCAAATACTATAAATAAATAATGGCTATTGTGCGTTTGAAATATTTTAATAATTCGTTGTTTTCAATCACTCTTCATTGATACATGTATGAGAGTATATATCATCTCATACATCAAACATAATGATGACTAGTATCTCAATACTTACTGTGGCAACAAAACACATGTCTTACTTAATTAATTGCTCACAAAATCTTGACAACTAGATAAATTTAACAAAAAGGCGATGTTCATATTGAATTGCTGCTGGAAAGAATAAGGTAAGTGTGGTTGGGTATAACCGTCATTCTAATAACAGCTGATAGATATGTATAGGTTTAGGTTAAGACTTAACGTATGGTGCACAGATTTGGTCTTTGACTAACATCCAGGAGTCCAAACTCAAGGTTTGCCAACAAGCAATGGAGCGCAGTATCATCATCATCATCATCAGCCTATAATGTTCCGACTGCTGGGACACAGGCCTCCTCTCTATGAGAGGGAATGGGCTACAATCCACCACGCGAGCCCAGTGCGGATTGGTAGATGTCACATGTCTTCGAATTTTTGGTTCTAGGACATGCCGATTTCCTCACGATGTTTTCCTTCACCGTTTTTGAGAGCAGTGGTGAAATAAATTACACAAAGTAATGCGCCTGCCTGGGTTCGAACCCACGACTTACTGTTCGTAAGTCGGGGTCGCTACCACTGGGCCACCGCTGCTCTCAGCGCAGTATGCTAGGTGTTAAATAAATGGATCGTGTTCGAAACACAATACTGCGCTGCAAAACAAATATAGCTGACGTGGCTCAAAAAGCTGCCCATTTCAAATGGGACTGGCCAGGACATATCTGCCGTATGCCGAACAAACTGTGAGCCAAAATAGCAGGTAACTGTGCCCTGACACAGTGAGGCGGGCTCGTGGCAGGTCACGAAGGAGATGGCGGGACAAACTGGATAAGTTCCGTCCATACTGGAAGGAGGACGAACTGGTTCGCGAGAGATGGAAGGAGTGGGATGTGAAGGGAGGCTTTTGCCCAGGAGTGGGACAGAGCAAGCTAGTAAAAAAAAAAAAACAAAAAAGATATGTATAATACTACTCTTTATTACAAAACATAACATAACATCACATCTGAAATCCCTGAAGGGTTTGGCAGAGGTGTACCTAAAAGTAGTGTGAAGCATACAGTAGACATTAATTGTTTTATAATTAGTCAGCGTTAACATTAATTTCATGTATAAAGCAAGTTTGTGAAAGGTATTTTAATATGTAACCGGAAGTATGATGATGTTGTTATGGTTATGCATTGATAAGGTCTACATAACATTAAGAAAGTAGTAACATTATACTTTATACTTAAAATAGCGTTGTCGAACCTGCGCATTAGGGTAGTCCTTTCACATTTTTTTGAAGTTATATGCATTTCTTTTGGCGCGTTAGGGAAAAATGATGAGAGTAAAGTTTTACGAGGCGCGCGCACACCGTCACGAAAAACCGACACCCTGAAGTTAGTTAGTCAACATACACCCTGAAGTTAGCTAGTCAACATTTTAATTTTATACGCCAAAGAAGTATAACTTCTTACGTGCGTACGTACATAAGTACACATACACTTTTTTTTACCTCTGGCATGACGTGTCCTTATTATCACGAGAATAAAGATTGATTGAAGGCATGGTTGGCGCAGTTGCTTAGCGACTGCGCTGCGTGTGGCTGATTCGATTCCTGCGCTGAGGCAATGTTTGTATGGCCTACAGGTACTGGATCTGTCTGTTTGTGTATTTGAGTTTAAATGTTTGTTAACCTGATACAGGATAGTGTGGGGCAACGTTTAAAAAACTGATTTGGTCATACTTCAAAGGTAGAACAAAATTAAAGGCAAACTAACTATCGCCTCACCGTGATTTTAAAATTGGAAATTATATTTCACCGGAAAAATGAGGTTGAAACACACCAACACATTCAGTATGGCTACAGAGTCACATTAAATGAATGGACCCAGTAATGCTTTTGGCATGTGACAGCACCCCTTGACACTGAAACATGTTTCGTGGACATGTTTCAGGTTTATCAACATGAAGCACCTAATGGGGCTAATGGGTGTAAAAACACCCTTTTAATACAAGTTTTTAATGATATAACTTTACTTTAAATAGCACCGTAACCTCTGCAAAATTCCCAGCAATATTTTTAACACGCAAAAATTATTGCTGGAAAACGACTTGTATAGAATGCTTTGTGGACTTCGTGAAGGGTTAGTTTAAGCCTTGTATACATTATTCAACTAAACGGCAACACTTCTGATTGTCGCGTTCAAAAAACGTGGGAGTAAGACATAAAATATTCAGTTCGGGGTTTTTAAAAGTCCTGTCTAATGGCGTGAATTTGAGTCTCGTGTCGTCTCGCTCCCACATTTTATAACCAGGCCTGGCACAACTTTAACGTTTAATACAGTATCTTTTTCATCTGTTTACTTTGCTACAGCGTCCGTAAACAATTTCAGGCCCAAAATAGAAACCTAGTTATCCACTTATATCAATTTTCGCGAAACGTTAAAAATGAAAATACGTCCACAATATTCCCGCCGTCGAACCACTCTATTAAAAAGCCTACGAAAATGCAAAAGGCCCGCGTAATCGTTTTAAGAATAATTCGGTACGAAAGACTAAATTGATGTCGAAAATTCTCGAAAATGTTTCGACGAAAAGGATTGTTATGATTTCATAGCTTTCAGATTCCACCATTTTAGACGACGATTTTGTTTTAATTGTTATCAAACGTTTAGTCACGCGCGAGCTTAAATACCTCACACTTAAAAAAAAATCGCAAAAAATTCATAATAGTATGATTTGGAAAAGTCTCGTCGCATTCTTTGCAGAATGGCTGGTAGCAGCTGAATGTAAGTAACCGACGATCAAGTAAATTAGAGTGCGATTGAAGGAAGTGACTGCCTCGTAGGTCTAGTAGCCGCAAGCGCGATTGCTAAGCAATGGGCTCGCCCCCTTTTACAAGGGACTTAAATATAACTAACGTCGAAATGTGGGTGTACTATTAGGTACAGCTCTGCCTAACCTTTCGGGGATTCCAGGCGTTATGTTATATTAACATTGGTTTAACTTGGAAAGTAAGCATTTGCTTTTTACCTAAAGACTTTCCAAACACTAACACACTTGAGAACTGGGTCCTCTAACTTTACCGAACCGTAACGATGAAAATTGGGAAACTCCACCTGTGAACCACTCTTCAAATATTTCATAGGTACTGCACCGCTCACATATTGAAGTTTTAAACTTGAAATCGTGGCTTACAGCCATGTTCTAAAATTCGTAATTTATTAAAAGAGAGCATGCCTGCTTTCACATATTTACGTCCTAAAAAAAGTTTCACTGACAGTAATTGGTCCTTTAATATTGCGAATAACGTGGATTCGCAAACTATCCTAAAGTTATCTAAATAAAACGTGTGATGTCGTTTTATCGTGGATCCTTGTTCCAGCAGTATCACGGGATCGCTCGGATTCACGTCATACCAAAGGTTAAGCTCGTTTTTTAAACACTAGGAGAAGCTTTAGTGAATATCTAAAGACTGTTGCACTGAAAAATTTTCAGCCCTCGGCGCTGAACTGATCGTATTGAAAATACAACACTTGAAACTCCAATTTAGGTATTTCCTACTGTTAGTGAAAACTAGCATTAGCGGAATCTGCTAAACGGCTTCAATAATTTAAAGAAATATGTATGTAACCATAACCATAACCTAACCTAAGTATACATTCATAACATATCACGATTATCTATTTAGTCTTTTTCCAAACGATGTTGTTGTCGGCTTCCAGTCTAACCGGATGCAGATGCAACTGAATAACAGTATTTTAGATGGAGCGACTGCCTATCTGACCTTCACAACCCACTTACTAGTTAATACGATACGCCTTGGTAAGACTGATTGTCTGATTTTTTTTTATTTATCTTCAAATGACAGCCGGGACAGCAACGCCAACGGCGCAGCCATATTTTATTTTCCCTCCTAATTCCTAGATCAATACGGACATAACGATTTATTTCTCTTACAAGACCCTAAAATATGCGGCAGAGAGCCTAACTTTGCTCATCACTCTTACTCGAATGCAGCTCGTAAAATTTTATGACTGTGCTCACTAAAAGCACTCGAATTTATGCTGTAGAACGGAGGACTAAAGCTTAAATTAGAATGGTAATTTCTGATGCTTGTTTACGTAGGTAAGTATTTGTCTAGAATGACAGTTTTCGATTGAATTTCATCTAAAAACGTTGTAATACTCCGTGGATGCATCAATTCTAGGATTTAATTAATACTTGTTGAAGGACCCGTCTACTGAAAGTTCTATGATCATAAGTTTGTGTGACACCTTGATAGTTTTACTTTGTTGAAAACTATCTTTAAGGTACTTATATTGTTAATGCGACAGTGCACCTGTCTATCTGTTGACGGCATTGTAGATAAAATTAATTGGATAGCTGTTTTTAGGGTTCCGTACCCAAAGGGTAAAAACGCGACCCTATTACTAAGACTCCACTGTCCGTCTGTCTGTCTGTCTGTTTGGCTGTCTGTCACCAGGCTATATATATCTCATGAACTGTGATAGCTAGAAAGTTGAATTTTCACAAACTCAAAACTGAAACTCAAAAGCATTTATTTCAATTAAACTATTACAGGCACTTTTGAATGTCAGAAAAACATAGAAGGCTAAGCTACAGTCACAGACACAAGACATAGTCACTTGTGAAATTACTGTAGTTGCCCATTCAAAAGCGTAGATCTCTATGGAGAAGAATGGGCAAGAAACTCCATGGACACTCTTTCAATCAAAATATTGTACAAAATCTTGGTTACATCATTCATGTTAGGATTATACATATTATGTGACAACGATGTAGAAATACGTGCACGTTAAGAGCGTCCAGAGTAAAATATTATATCAACAAATTTAAAAACAAAGTAGTTAAAATAAACCGGGGCAGCCTAGGGATGACCAGTCCCAACTGACAGCGCCCGTTCACGAACATGACGCATGGATCAGCCCCGTTTAGCTCAACCATATTAAAGGGAGCTAAATGACTCGACACACCCGCCACCATCAGCCAGACATTTGAGTGAGCATGACATTCTCTCAGCTACCAGGGCAAATTCAAGTCCATGGAATATAACTAAATGTAAATGGTAGCTTTAAAGTACATATTACTCACACAATCATGTGCTATGCAAATATATAATACTAAGAGATTGAATTTATACAATGCAAAGATATTATTACAATCTTCTGCAGCTTCCACAATAACTTCACATGGTAATAAATTAGTTTGCCCCTATGCTTGTGGAGCAGGATCAGCATTGAGCCAAGCATTTTTATCATCAATGTAATCCCCCAACTTATAATAATATGCTTGCCTACTCGTACATAGTGTGAGTGTTTTATACAAGATTTAAATTTCGTCTCATTTAGTTGTAGAATGTGGGGAGGTATTTTATTGTAACATTTTAAACAGTACCCCATGAAAGATGAGTCTACTATAACTAGTCTATAACCTGGCTGTACTAGTTGGTCCCTGTTTCTAGTACTAGCCTGATCCTGAAGCCTGACACCTCTTTTACTAAACAAATGCAGATTTTTCCTAACGTACATGATGTTTTCACATATGTATTGACAAGGTACTGTCATGATGTTAATTTCCTTAAACAGTTCTCTTAGAGAGTCACGTCTACGTAGATCATATAAGGCTCTGATAGCTCTTTTCTGCAGAATAAATATAGATTTGATTTCTGCTGCCCGTCCCCAAAATACCGTAAAATACCGTAAGACATAATACTATGAAAATAACTAACATAGACCAGCCTCGCGGTATCTACATCAGTAAATTAACGGATTTTTCTAACAGCATATGCTGCTGAACTCAGCCGTCCTGCAAGAGATGTTATATGCGGAAAACAGTTTTTTCGACGAATTCTAGTTTCTCTTGATTCAATACTATGTTACTATTACTACTTTAGACATTCGGTAGAGCAAATCCGATGCACTTCGTTTTTTTCCCATTTAATACTAAATTATTCGCGGTGAACCAATTATGAACCTGTAGTAGGACGTTATTTACGTCGTCAAGATTCGTAGCACGTCTGTTTATCTTAAATATTAAAGAGGTATCGTCAGCAAACAATACCATTTGTGGTTGGTTTTTAAATAAATGGGGGAGATCATTTATATAGACTAAAAAGAGGAAAGGACCTAATATCGAACCTTGCGGTACACCCATACTTAGTTTTAAAACCATTGAATTGACACCATTTATTTGTACTTGCTGATGTCTATCGTTTGAATATGATTTCACTAAACTGAGCGCAAGTTTACCTAAACCGTAATGTGCAAGTTTTAAGAGTAGGGTTTCGTGGTTTTCACAATCAAATGCTTTCGAGAGGTCACAGAAGATTCCTATGGCATCTTGAGACACAGATGATGTATTTCTGTTTCCATTATAACAATAAATACTAAAACAGAATAAAATAAATATTTAAGGCTCCCATACAACAATCTTGATTTTTGCCGTTTTTTGCTCGATATTAATAACGGCGACAGGTAGATGCTTGAAATAAGGGTACGGAACCCTTCGTGCACGAGTCCGACTCGCACTTGAC
Organism: Lycophotia porphyrea; assembly: GCA_950005105.1. Classification (NCBI taxonomy): domain Eukaryota; kingdom Metazoa; phylum Arthropoda; class Insecta; order Lepidoptera; family Noctuidae; genus Lycophotia; species Lycophotia porphyrea. The sequence goes on from OX465393.1 coordinate 13,881,971, forward strand.
CAGTTTTTGTTATGGTACGTGACATAAAGCGCTAGGTAATTTTGCATAACAAAACTGAACACCATATTTTTGTAAAGCTGTTGGACTAACAAAAAGGTTAAAGTGAATTAGCTAGTGAAAATGCGCAAACGTGATAAGATATCAAAAAACATGATAACGAAATGGTTTCTGTAGTGTTGGTCCTGCTTTTTATTAAAAATATCATCAAATATTCTTGTTTGGTTTATCATGTAAAGATACCGATACTGATCACGGTTCTTATTTTCAGTAACTGATTGAATAAGAAGATATGCATTGCCGGATAAAACACAACTCATCAAATATTCATTTTGCCAAAAATAATGTAAAAATTGTTACAAAACTCAAAGCTTTGACTAAAGGTCGTCCTTTATCATAATACAGCGTTGTTAAATAAAATTAATAAGGGTAATTTATAGTAAAAGATCTAGGTTGCTGATATCGTTCAGACGGGAGGGAGCTAAAAGAAACAGAATGTGATAATAAACGAGAGCCGGTCACGTGCGTGTTGTCTGAAGGGACAAAAGCTTTTCCGAAAAGATTTTCAATGCTCCTAATAAGTAAGTACAATATATCATTAATTACTAAACGTTTCGTGACATGATAGTTTGACGGCACAGTTGGCGAAGTGGCTGAGCGATTGACTGCTGCGCTGCGTGTCGCGGGTTCGATCCCCGCACGGAACAAATATTTGTATGGCCTACAGATAGTTGTTCCGGGTCTAGCTGTTTGTGTATGTATGTTTAAATGTTTGTGAACGCATCCACGATACAGGAGAAAATACTAGTGTGGGGCAACATTTTTATTTAAAAAAAAGTAGTAGGTATAAGTATAAAGATTGACTAAATTAAATTAAATTTAAGTCCCTCATTATCATTATCTGCCTAGCCTTTTTCCAATACTGGTTTCCACTTCCATTCCAGACTAACCAGATGCATCTGAATTAAGCAATTTAAGTTGATAGCCAATTTACTTATCACCCACCATCAAGTAGATGTTTTCAGACCTTTTCTTTGTTTACGAAACTGTGGGACACATTTGTAAACGAAAAAGGGGTTTTTTTTAAAGAAAATTCAATTTCTCTTTTCATAAACCAACAATTAGTTGGCCTCGAGAACAAAGAACCATTGAGGCACTTAATGGAATTCTTCTTCAATATTTTCTATGAAATTGTGGAAGCTCTTTGCAGTCTTTTAAAATCTCCGTATTACTGCGAAAACTACTTCAGTAAAATGTACAACGTAATGTGTGCTCCTAGTACATTTCACATTAAAGTATTGTTGTGATTTTGTGCCGTTATGTTACTGCTTATTTCCAGGTTTTGATATTCAGGGTGTAAACAGACTCTTCACGAAGCCGTTAACCAAGCATTATGTACATTAAACTAAGTAACTTTACGCAAAAATTATTGGTGGGAAACGACTTTTTCTTTGGGGTGAAAAATAACGTTTTACGGTAGGACTCAATATAAAGCATTCAAAACATTGTGCTGATGGATGGATTGAATAGTACGAAGGTCATGACGGTGTCTTAAAAAAATAAAATACATTAAATGATATATACATCAAGTATTTAAAAAAAAAAACTTGTGAAAGAGTTGAAACTTTGACCCCCAATATCTCCGTAAGTACAAGGTTCCCAGATATGGTCTAGACCAAAAAAATGGTCGCAATGATGGGCCGAAGAAGTGCCTTTCGGATTCGTTAAGAGTTTTTTTACAGCCTTTATTTAACGTTTGAAGTAGATAAACATTTTTAAACTTCATAATACTTGTGGAAATAGCTTGAAGCTATATGAGGAAACGAACTTAATTAACCAATTTTAATCATGAAGCACCTAACAGAACACCGCCATTTTGCCAGTTTCTTTAAGTCCCATGTCAACTGAGCTCAATTCCAGACTCCGTGGCTGCTCCTGAGAAATTCTTGATGGAATAACCCAATAAAACTTTGCCCTACCCAAGAATCGAACCCAGGACCACATGCTCAGCAGTCGTACTTGCGACCACTAGACCAACGAGGCAATCAATTAATAAGGAATTTAAGTTTATAATATACACTTTTCCAATCGATGCAAGGAATGGACGGCTCTTTGCCCAGCAGTGAGCTAATTCGGGCTTGCAATAGTTTATTCATTGTATATACTCGCACAATTTTTGAAGTGAAAACTTCTTTAGCGGCGTTGAGCACTTTTTCTGTATGGGTATAAAATCTTAAACTCGCGTCAGGACACGTGACCTGATCGAAAAAGCGTAAGACGGATGGAGAGTAGACAGCTATCCCAACAAAATAATTTATTATTTATTTATTTTATTTTAAGCATTAAAATTACTGGTGAATCAATTTGGCGAAAATTTCATCAATGTATATACAATTACAATATTAAATTATTGTTTATATAATTATATTCATTTTATTAATTTTATTGATTCAAAACTGTTCGTTTCTTACTTCAGCTACCATAAACCTATCGTATCAGTTTTAGAGATTGGCGATGATAGTTCTGGTAATGATGATGGTGAAAAAGTCGTTGAAATTATGGATGAAGGTTGATTTTTCGGAGAGATAAACTTTTTAATGTAAAATAATTGTAATAGTTTTAAAGTGTTAAATTTTTAATGTAATATAAATTGTCATGTTTGTGTACGATAGCGCAATAAATGAATATTGTATTCTACCACATAAATGATAGTACTTTTATACTGATAAAGCAATTGGTGCAAAATTATTCCCTAACCATTCCAAAATATCAAACATGCTCAACGTTAATTAATAATCAAGTTTTCACTTTTTTTTAACTGTACTGTCCCACAGCTGGCCAAAGGTTCCCATAACCCTCCACTCTTTTTTAACGCAATGGGTGCTAGGAGACGGGTGTCGTCGCTGAAGAACTCTAAGAAAACACTGTCGTGGCGATTTAGAGGCCTATTTTATTAGAGATTGTCAGATTGGAAAAAATCGCAGAGAAATTTTAAAACACCGTCTTTTCAGCCGAAAAACTTTTTAGACAGAGATTTGCCATAATTGCCACGCTTGGCAGGCGGTTTTGCGATCACAGTACGGCTGCTACAGAGAACGCTGCTGTCTATTCTCTGGTAAGTTCCTTCTAAAACATAGCAAACATTTAAATACATAGACTTTTACAATATACTGTCAGTACATCCCAAGTAAACTAGTATTTATAATATTCCACTACCGGGCTTTCCTCCTTAAATTGTAACTAATTTACATTACTAAAGAAAAAGTAAGTAACTATGATTAAAAACATATTTTGAGGCATCGGCAATTTTCATAACCATTTTATACCTTAGCTTTAAATAAATAACGCCTGTTTTTAACAAAATTAAACATTAACCGTACAAAATATCTACACTTTGTTTCAAAATAGTCGGTTCAGATGGAAATAATAGTTAGTTTCTTGCAAACTGTGCAGAAGTTGCAGTTGCTGGACATTTTTATTGCCAACATTACAACGGTTGTCTATTATGCAACTGGCTGCAACAATTGCTGGCTGGTTGCATTATAAAGTGAATACCTTTAAAGCAACCTCATGGCAATTAAGAAGTAATACGTTGTATTGTATTACTGCAGTTTAAAAGTTGGACACTTCGTTACTTGATAAAGTTAGATATTTCCTTTGCAGGATTTAGAATGCTGTTGTCACGACTTTTATAAAATAGCAGAACTATCTTTTGCTCGTGGTTTCACCAGAGTAGAAGTCGGCCTAATAAATACCTTATAATGTTTACTATACCTCCATGACACATGTACAGACGCCAGCAGGTCAACCTACCCCAAACTATCAGATTTTCCCAACCAACCTTGAACCTAATGGTTTAGAGATTAAGTTGAAAATCTATTAAAGAAATTTGACAGATTGTAAAATGCTTGATGTGCCGTCTGTACTATTCAATGCATCCATCAGCACAATGTTTTGAGTAGTTACCTCGTCCTACAGTAAACCGTGACACTCCCAAGAAAAAAATAATTCCAGCACTTTTTTTTTACACAGAGTTGTATGTACAGAAAACTTGGTTGATTGCTTCCCGAAGGGTTCGTTTACACTTTGTATAAGTATGAAAAATATAGTAACTGTTCACTTTAGCAACATAAAAAAAAATAAAGGCTCTAATAGGAACTTTCTTTTAGATTTACCCCCTGTTCATCGGAACCATTCGTTAAGGCTAGCTTCCAATATAACCTGACTCCGCTAAACAGTATTTTACACAGGCTAACTCCCGTTTCGACCTCATTACTGGCTAACGAAGCACTAACAGGGTGATTTACGTCAACGCGTTTGGAGTTTATGAAGTTAGTTTTATTTTGTAATCAGTTCCAAAATTGGCCATGTGGGAACACGAAAATGTACACTAACAGCATGGATTTAGTATGTATGTAGATTTGTGAATGAGAATACGCGGATTTTTATTAAGTCATGGTTTTTACCCCGCCTATGTACTTTCAGAATATTTACCCAGACTTATCAATTTACATCATAATATTCATAGTTTACTTGTTTTTCTAATGCCTTGGAAAAAGAAGGAATTTTTTCTATGGTAAAAAAAAATGATAACATTCGATTTTGTTACCCTTTTCAATTAGGTACTCACATAAAAGTCCGCATTCACATTATTTTTTTTATATTTTACGCTTTTTTTTTTAAATTGAGTTTTGAAAAATAATTTTAAAACGAGTTTCCTTATTGGACTCATTCAAAGCGATGATTTCATTTTCACGTTAAAAATACCTAATGCAAAGGACTTTCCGGGGTATTTTTTCCTAGTTTATTATTTTATTTATTTAACTGCCTTGTTGGCCACGTGTACTACCGAGTTTACTGACAGTCGACCGCTTTTCAACCTTATTACTTAGAGCATAAGAATGAAAAGTGGCAGACAGTCAGTGAACTCGAAAATACAAACGCCAGCTCATCAAGCGACCCGAAACTATCAAATTTTCCCAATTAACCTTGAACCCAATGCTGCGTTTACTTAGCGTCTTTAAGGCGAAGTCACTTTGTTCTTGTGTCCATATAAATAGCTAGGCTAGCTTTAAAAAATATGGATTTTTTCTCTTTACCTAATCTCGGAATCAAACTCAGAACTGACTTAGTTGCGCCTTTACCACTAAGCCAATAAAGCAAATGCCATTACAGAATAAATAAAATATGACCTCCGTACCCATATCTTGTTTTCTTATACATTCTTGTTTTTCTTTCCTCTCGAACCTCATAAATGTTGATTGAAGGAAAGGGATTGCCGCGATGCTCTTAACCTTTCGCCGAATTCAAACAATCTTCCGAAGTTAATACTTACAGACTTGTTCTTCTGATATATGAAGCTTTATTTATGAGTACTTTAGCAATATTTTGTTTGGATACATTTCATTAGTACAAAATTGAAGGTTAAGGAAATTAAATGGAAAAATGCGTGGAATGAAAAGCGTCAGCTCAACATATCATAAAATAACACCTGTAATCCCGAAGGGTTAGACAGAAGTGTACCCAATTATAGTTCACCCACGTTTCGCCAGTTATTTTTAAGTCCCACGTAATAGGGGGCGAGCCTATTGCCATCAACCGGGCACAAATCCAAACTCCGTGGCTGCTACTGAGAAAAAGGAAATGAAAAAAACCCAATAATACTTTCGCCGACCCAAGAATCGAACCCAGGACCTCATGCTCAGCAGTCACGCTTGCGACCACTCGACCAACAAGGCAGATAAACATTTATCACCATTACTGTCTAAACATTGTTTTGCCGCTAAATACCAGTATTTTATATTGAGCGACCACCTGCGTGACTTCCACATCCAGTTACAGGATGATGATACCCCTACCTCGCTAATCTACCGGTATACGTGGCCATAACATTATGTTGCAGTCAAAACTCTTAACCAGTCAAAAGTACTTTTAACTGAATAAAATAGGCAAAAGTAATTTTGACTGAACAGGTTTGTAGAAATAAATTAACTCGAGATAGAAAAGTTTAACAACGTTTATTGAACGAACGGTAAAGTATTACAATGACATGACAAGAAAAAAAACCATAGACAACACCGTAACCATAGATAGATACTTCACTAATAAGTGTTTATGTTTACTATTTGAACATCCTCAGGTTGGTCAAAAGTGGTTTTGACTGAAAATCATTGGTTAATGATAGTGGTTTGACGGAATCAGTTAGTCAAAACTACTTTTAACCAGCTCTATTGGGCAAAACTACTTTTAACCGTTATTTCAGTCAAAAGTAGTATTGTCGAAAGCATACGGTTAAAACTACTTTTGACTGATTTTGCTAGTTAAAAGTAGTTTTGACTGGTTTTGAGTTTTGACTGCAACATATACAATTCCTCAATCATTCGATGTTCGGTGGGCTGCATCACTTGGGTACCCCAGTTGGGAATGAAGGTGCTTTCAAGGGGGTTACCCACAATGTGAAGCTGACTGTACATATATAGAACTTCATACGGTTTACCAATAAAATCTATACCAAGTCACTGTATTCAAGCAGAAATATACGTCACTATGAGCGTCCTTACAATAAATCCACACCCAGTTTTCCTCAAATGCCATGACGCTGTTCCTTTACAGAATATTCGCCAATCGCCATAGTAAACAACATACAACAATGTATGTGTATTCATATGTATGTATGGCCATAAAATTGGCTTGCCCGGCCGCCAATACCTCACGAATCAGTCCAGCAAACCGCTCTGTTGACTTAGGATGAGTTTGCCCCGTCTGATCAAGTCTTATACCATAATCTCGACCCATAATAATATATGATAGGTACATTTTATTATACTCTGGTTTGATTTTGTGGGTGCGTGCGTAGGTATCAGTCGTAAAGTTTGGGTATGATAGTTCTACTGGTAAAACAAAGGTATCCCTAACATGGGCTGTGTTAAAATTGATGCAATGTATGGATATGGATATTTACTTACATATATTTGAGAATCAAGCAAAAAGTTGTTATTTCCCCATGAATTTACAACCCCACATCGTGACATTAAATGGTATGAAGTGTATTTTTAGGAGCTCGTGGCTAAACAATAACAGCCGCTCGGGTCGATCTTTAGGTTAAGCCGTGCTTGCCTAGGTTGGTCTGTGGATGGGTGACCACCCATTACATACCGAGTTTCCTCCGTGCCTCGGAAAGCACGTTAAGCCGTTGATCCCGGCTGTCATTTGAAGATCTTTGACAGTCGTTAAAGTAGTCAGTGGCCCAAAAAGTCTGACAACCAGTCTTACCAAGGGGTATCGTATTTCCCAGTAGTAACTGGGTTGTGGAGGTCAGATAGGCAGTCGCTCCATGTAAAATACTGGTATTCAGCTGCATCCGGTTAGACTGGAAGCTGACCCCAACATAGTTGGGAAAAGGCTAGGCAGATGATGAAGTGTATTTTTTTGAAGTGAAAATTTCTTTAGGCGCATTAGGCTTCTTTGAGATGGGGAAAAACAATTGAACTCGGGACACCGTCAAACGACCTCTTTTTCGTTGCAAAGTTAGCCGTATTGCTACATATAACCAGCTCAAAAAAATTACAGTGTATAGTCAAATGTATAAGTAAAAGTAATATGCAATTTTTCTAAAAATAATCCAGAATCTTGAAAAAAAAAAATTCGTTGCAGAGTTAACCATATTGCGACATATTACAAGGAGCCAAAAATACAGTTTATAGTCGAATGTATAAGTAAAAGACTTATGCAAAAATAATTTCAAAAAATAATCCAGAACCTCGAAAAACAAAAACTTCTTATGTGGCTAGTGAGATACTATTTACCTTTATTGAATTTATTTATCCTCTCACTGTAACGCTATAGGTAATTTCACCATGGAAGCAAAAACATACCTAATATTGTTGAAATCAAATTCGGCAGATGCATAAAAGAAAACCTTTTAAGAGTACGATTATGTAACTATGTTACCCACAAAACATGAGGACATTCTCACAAACCTTTCCAGAATTTTTATTTTAGGAAACTGGTTTAAAAAATAAGGAAAAAAAAGTTAATGGAACGACATATGTGGTGAATGCAGGGGGTGTGGCTAAGTGCTGTAATTCTTTTCCTTTTTTGATATCTGTACATTTCCCAGCGTATCAAGTTACTACTACAAACTGTAAAATTTTGTAATTCGATTTTGTACTTAACCATTATCATTTTATGGTTTAAAATCATTTGGAAAAATTTGACAGTTTGTGGAAACTTGATATGATGGCGAGTGTACATATTTTTACTCTATAATTGTCATTTATAAATAATTTAAATAAACTTTAATAAATAATAAAATCATCTAGTTGATAAATAGTGACGTTACAGGTCACTATTAAAAGTGTATGTCTATGGGGTAAGCGTAGTTCATTTTGACAGCACATAATAAGTGTGTCAATTGATTGGTGCTGCAACTAACGCATTGTAAGTTTGAGATAAGATCAAAATTCATAAAAGTATGGATACCAAAATACTATGTTTTTAATGATATAGAATACAGCAAGAGAAAAACATTTTAAATTTTGTTCGGTGTCTACATAAATTGTTTCTGTGACTGAATCACCCGACTCCTACAAAATAAGGAATCCTTTTAGAAGCAAACGAATGTTAGCTGTCTATAGCCGCAGTGTTTGCCGAAATTTCGCCTTTAATCTTCCAGTTGTATGGGACGTTTGATTCAATACAGATAGCAATACAATGGCTTTGTGATGCAATAAGCTAGCTCTAAAAAATAGAATCAACATGAATACATATTTGCGACACCAGGCAGTGCAACACGACACTTCGTGTACAATAGTTTATACGAGTATTTTCTGGGTGTTAAAATTATGTATGTTAGTCTGTAAGGTATTTATGTTATGGGTCTTTGTTACCTGAAATAAATGATAAGATAAGATAAGATAAGATAAGATAAAAATTTATTTGCCCAAACATGTGTATACATACAATAATAAAAAGTGCATGCAGGATAACATAATGAAAAGTTGGTTCAGACATGTTTGCCATTCTACGGCGTGCAAATGTTTAGAATTACAAGTGATTTTCTTTATAATTATATCCTTCAGTCCAAAAAAAGGCAATTTTAACAAAAAATATACATTACAAGAATAAAAGAATTAAATAAAACAAAATTTAATCTATGACTGCAAAATTTGCAACTAGTAGGTAATAAATGTCAAAAGTAAAAAAAAAAAATTGAAATCATAATTAAAAATAAAGAGGAATTAATAATTCATGTCAAAGTATACAGTCATGTCAAAAGTAATTAATAAAATCATAATTGAATCTATAATAATCATATAAAGTCTTTCAGAGTCAAATTATTCAAAAGTTGTTATGATTATTTATATAATAAAACATAGGGAACAATAGATATGTAAAATATTATCAAAATTTCTCATCTAAAAACTCATTCAAATTATAATAAGCCTTATCTGCTAGAAAATTATTAACTCTCTTTTTGAACGCTGCATCATTTAACTGCTTCCAGTCTTTTGGAAGTTTATTGTAAATTTTCGGAGCCATGCAAAAGACACTGATATATTATTATTATTTAATTTTTCATGTATCTGTTAGAAGCGAAATAATGCCTATTTTCAATAACACCAGCACCAGCCACTAGTTCTTACAGGGAGACGGCAAGGGTTCCGGGTGTAGTTAGCACTTAGTGAGTGTATTCATATACTCAAACCCTAGAGCGCACTACTTATAGCCATTGCCGAGAAAAAAAATCCTTTAGTTTGAAAAAAAAAATGGATTCAATAATGTATAAAACTTCAAAAGAAATGGTTTATAACGATCTATTAGATTTTAAAACAAAAAAAAAAATTTTTTTTCAAACTTCAGCAATTTTTTTTCGCCAATGGCTATGTAGTGCCCTCTAGGGTTTAAGTATATGAGTACACTCGCTGAGTGCTAACTACACGCGGAACCTCCGCTTGATTTGAGGACCCCACACCCTTGCCGTCTCCTTGTTAGAATGTAAATACCCACACTTTATACATAGTAGGTATGTTGTATGAAAGGTTGACTACCTCCTAAAGCCGTATATTGAGGTGTCAATAGATCAAAGCCTTCGTAAATATAGACTCAATAACCGCGTTTGTAACATACAAAGAAAACAGATTTTATTGGAAAATTGTATATAGGTTACCAAAAGATTTCTTTTCCATAATTTTCTGGTATTTTACAATTTATATTTTTTTCTTTTACTGAAGGTGTCACGGCAGATCTTGTAGAAGATGGCGTGACGAGCCGTGCTAAATAAACAACCACATCAATCCTGGATTTAAAGAACTAAATATTTTTTCTGTTTTGTCTTTTCTTCTCGCAGGTTTGCTGGAAGAAATTTCTTATGAAATAAACAATATCTTTGTGCTCTTCTATCTTAATGTAATGTCAGGTGTACAAAAACGGACATAGGGTACCTTTCATCCCAAAAAATACTGTCTCCGAGGAAAACCACAATAACGTTATTATTCTCATAAATGGCGCCACGTGTCTTTCTAATTATGATTGAATTACATGCCGAGGACAACCCGACTTGATTGTCAAATTCAAAATGAACTCAAGCGAAGCTGCGGGCAAAAACGAAAAGTTAAAGTTTGCAGGCTAACAGGTATTATAACATGCCAGTCTTTAAAATATTAGGTTGGGTTGATTGGAACCACTACTGTTGTTTCTTAAAAAAAATCAAGTAAGATGGAAAAACTATGACAACTCGACTTTTACAACTAGTGCAGACTATTCTGAAGCTGTAACAGATTTTTTGGCGGTTTTGTCTCATCTATTTCTTTCAAATCTCTTTTTAAAACCTCTCTTTTCTCACAAATGGGAAGATGCACGCCACAACCGCTGAGAGCCATGTATCATGTAAAACGAGCAATATCGCCGCTTAAAGGATGCTATTACATTGCTTATGCACGAAGATGAGCAATTCCAGGCTTTCTTTGCTCACACGGTAATATTGTAGCAAAATGCAAGTTTTTATGCAACATGTATTATGGTTGCAAGAAAAGCAGGAGATATTTCCTTCAACAATCACAAAAAAAAAAGAAAAAACGCTAATTCTGTTTTACGGAAAAGTAATTGTTTGCGTCTGAATGTAGTTTTTTTTTTTTTCTCAACCTTTTAGTTTGTATTTATTGATCGCGTTTTTTTTTCTCTAATCTATGTAATAGTATTTTTTTCTTTGGTTCGAATATTTCAAGTGTTTATTTGTGGAATTTTGTAAATGGCCTTCAAATTCATATTGTTTAAAAACATTGCTTATATTAGCTGTGAGTTTCCCGAATAGTATAAAAAAATGAATTAGCTAAGGGAATAAAATTGACAGAAAATTATGATATTATTTTTTGCACCCAGAAAAGCATGAATAGAAAATTTATTTATTTACCACTAATTATAGCAACATTACAGACTAAGTCCAATACGATGGTTTATGACAACAATATAAAAACATCTACAACACAATAACAACAACATAATAGCACTAACATTAAAAAAATATTACCTTGCACTCGACTCAAATATCATGAATAATCGAATCTCCTTCTAGTCAAAAGAACTGAAGCAATTTTTTCTTAGCCTATTTGAGTGTCCCACTGCTGGGCAAAGACCCCTTTCTCCTTCCAAACATCTCTTTCCTGTGCCATATGGCCACGTTCGCCCCGCAAACGAGAGTAGATCGTCACACCACCTTCGCCGCCACTGAAGCGATATGAAAAAAAAACAATTGCGTGCCTAACAAAAAAGGTCGAACCACGAAAGCTAAGTTAATCCAACCGGCAGCTTAACAGGCTCGTTTGATTAAAACAACGTTAATATAAAACCAAACTTTCTAAAAGTATGTTTAGAATTAACTTCTACATCCTTTGATTAGCTCAGCATGTTTTCAAAGAAACTCCACCTAAAGATTAAACAATAATTAGTCGTCAGGCAGAAACAGGCAGGTGTTGTTTATAGTCAAAGTTTCGGCGGTACAGATGGTGGTCATGGCAACGCGACTGCGTACGGTAAATGTGAGGGGAATGGCAGACGTGACGTTATATATCAGGGGAGCGCAGATTTTTGTTTGAAGCAGATGAGTTCTATTCGATAGACGTAGGTACTGTATGAAGTTTGTTGATACTATTATAGCAGTGATAGCTAAGTGGTATGACCGTCGGACTGCCGAGCCATAGGTCTCGAGTTCGAACCCAAGACACTCGTCACGCATGTGCATATTGTTATATCTAAGCCGGAGAGGTGATCTGTAACTCAGGACCTTCCCACCTTTCTCTATATAAAATTATGCATATACCAACGCCTGTAATTTCTGATGTCGAGATAAATAAAGATTTATGATTATGATTATTGTATAATTATCACTTTCTTCGGTGAAGGTCGTCATCATGAGGATACCAGCATGCCTGAGAGATATTTCTTGATGGCATGTAAAGCCAAGTCACAGATCCATGGGCGGCAGAGTCTGACACCAGGTTAGGCACTATACACACGATAAAGAAGAAGGTAGTCTTCTTCTTTACTTACTACTTTACTACAAACCCATGGCGTTTATTTCAAACTAGCGCCCCGGTTTCGCACGTGTGCAATTTCCTTATGAAGAAAATGTTAAATGAATCACATTTTTTTAAATTAAGATTTTCATAAAAAATACCATACAAATTACTAACTTTTCCGATGGATTAAAAAAGAAATCTTTTACTCTATTTTCTGTACTTTGGAAAAAATATTATTAAATAAAAATATGAAGCTACAGGCCCTTTACAAGGTATCATAACTGTGAATAGACCGTAGTTTTAATAAAGAGAATATGTCTTAATCATACGGTTTTGAGAGGCATCTGATGACCCATCTATACAAGGGTATACGGGGTGTACCAGAGCTGTGGGTGTGTTCGAAAGAGATACCGCGGCCCTGGAACACAAAGGGCAAGGAAGGAACATGGATGGGTTTTAGTCAGTACAAGTCTGACACTCCCTTCCGGTCCGCCCTGAGCGGGAAAAGTCATTTGATGACTTCCTATCCAAACAAGAAAAAAAAGAGGATACGGGATGGAAGGGACTCCGACGCGAAAACGGTTACCATGTATTCAGTTCATCATTCTGAGCCCTCCACATAGAATTTTTTTATTGGTTATTAAAAAAAAAAAAACTGCTTTGCTATACATTTTGACCGTGTAGGTATTGCACTTTTGTAGGAAACAGTTCTTTTTTTGAAAATTTATTTGAGTGGGTTCAGAATGATGTTCTAATTACGTTGTAATCGTTTTCGGGTAAATAAAAATAAGGATAAATAAAAATATGTAAATCTAACTAGTCTAGACTCTGTCTTTGTCTTAACGAGAAAGAATGACTACTTTAGAATAACTATTTGAGTTAATTTTAGTGTTAGCTTTAAAATATTCGCAATTGTAGAATTTTTGTTGTTGACCTTGTATATTTTTTTTGTATGGACTGTCTGTATCACTCTAACATTGAAATATTTTTTGTTCTATGACTAGACAGATTCGTAAGTTACATGAATTATCAAAAAAAAAATGGCGAAAACAGCCCTAAATGTTTTTTTTTTTAAATCCAAATACCCCGTAGGATCGGTAAGATGACCTGTTTTACACCCTTTAATTGAGTTTATTTTCGATTTTCCAACCCTGGTTCCAGGTAGTCATTAAGAATTTCCTTACAAAAGATGTCCCAATATTGGAATAATTTTATTCTCTAGTTACACCTTTGTCGCAATAATACCTGTCTCTAAAGGCCTTTCAGGCGAGACTAACAGCACTATGGAAAATTGTTTAATTAATTTACCGTGTACCCGTATGTGTACTTTACCAGTCTAAAGCAGCGTACACACTGCCAAACACGAACCGGAAAAGACAAATTATCAAAGAAATGATTGGCAGTACAACCATGCAGTCTTACCGTGCGTGACCAACTGCCCCGCCGCTCGTATGCGACAAGGATGACATAACTCAAAAAATTGAATTTTTCGATTGTAGTTAAATAAAATTAACGAAAGTAAGTAACAAAATACGTAGAATAAACCCTTCATCTTTAGATAAAAGGTTTCTATGCAAAAACAATATGACATTATAATGAAAATATTTTTAGTCTAATTAAAGTTTTTTTTTAAACAAATTATTTTAATAGGTAATTATTCTTAACTATGTTGGGGTCGGCTTCCAGTCTAACCGCATGATGGAGTGACTGCCTATCTGACCTCCAAAACACTATCTGCAGACAGATTTTATATTTAAATTGGATCCCACTGTATTCTGCGCAAACTTTTCATGTTCGTTAGTAAATAAAGTTCAAAAAAGAGAATAACAGGATCACACAAATGTGACTGACAGAGTCGACGATAACCTGACATGAAATATTTCCAAAAAGTCATTGCATAACGTTGATTTGTTTTTAGATTCAAATCTACCACTGTTTGTCTCTGCATCAACCAAAAGGTAACTTGTAGAAAATGCCTATGGCATTAAATCCGCCTGTGTACTCTGTGCTTGAATTGTTAATCTATACATCATCATCATTTCAGCCGAAAGACGTCCATTACTGGACTTAGACTTACCGGTACCGTGCGACTTGCATCCAGCGGATTCCCGCAACCTTCACCAGGTCAGCGGTCCGCCCAGTGGGAGGCCTTCCAACGCAACGTCTTCCGGTTCGCGATCGCTACTCCAGAACTTTTCGGCCCCATCGGCCATCTGTTCTGCGAGCAATGTGCCCTGCCCACTGCCACTTAAGTTTGGCAATTCTTCGGGCTACGTCGGTAACTTTGGTTCTATTGCGGATGTCCTTATTTCAAATCTATTCAAATAAATAAAATTGAATCGTCTATTTGTATTTTCAAAATATCAACTTTTTACTGAATTCATATGAAAGTCTATACGGTACTTACAAAATAATACTTTTTTAATTTTCTGTTCATCGGTTGGTCTGTCTGTGTTTTCTGGCTAATCTCCAAAACGGCTAGACCGATTTTGACGGGACTTTCACTGGCAGACAGCTGATATTATAGTAGTTAGGTTAATTAACCTACCTTTTTAAAATTTTAAAAAGGATGAGGGATCCATGCAAAAATATTAAAACCCTTTAAATTGTTAACCAAATCAGATTAGGGAAGTAATATTTTTATTATAATAAATACCGCGCACCGACAGTAGCGGATTATGAAACGCAGTTCCAACGCAATGTTGCCAAAAGTGCGTTCACAGCTTTATTCAGCCATAACTGAATGCCATTTGGATCGCTAGTTTTCCTGGAATCCATTCTACCACAGTGCGGACGATAGATTGGAAGGTGTATGGGAGCATTTAGCTTTTATTGGCAGGATTCAGTTTCTGGATTCCTTTTCGCTGTGCTCGGTTGAAAGCGTGCACGTATTGGTATGAATTTAATATCGTAACTCCAGAGTGTTATAGATTTTTTAAAACAGAAAAAAGAAAACGATGTAAAAACTTCTAAAACGTTTTTGCTAACATGAAATAGCTACATCTGCAATGTATTTTTATTGTAGTAAAGGTGGAATAAACTTATATGCATGCATAAACAGCTGATTGGATTTTGCTGAAAGAATGATGGTCCAGGTTCACCGATCACTAACGGAGGATTTCAGGGAGGACTATGAACGCAGTAATGTCGAGCAGAACGCAGTTCATTTGCTTTTAAGTTTACAACTCCAGGTTGATTTCACCAGTACAAAGCGAACACAGTGTATGATAAAACTAAGCTTACGGATTAGCTTAGTTTTTTAAAACGCATTTTGTAACTCAATCGGTTAAATTCACCCTAAGTAATTTGAAAATGAATCCAAATATTAATACCTAAATAACTTTGTGATCTATCGAATGAAGAATACTAAATTTTTCTTCCTACTGTACAAAAAACTTGTGAGCTTTCAAATTCCGCTTTATCTTAGACCATGACTCAGCTTTTATTCTAATAACAAAGCCCAAGACAGTGAAGCCATTGAATCGGGAATTTAGAATACGCAAGACAGCCCATTTCCTGATGTGATTGCTATATTCCGACGAAAACACGGAATAGAATGGAAATTGTATCGAAATAGAATGAATAGCAGAATTCAAATTGTTCCGTACAATTTTGAATTAATTAATGATTTTCGTTATGTACAAAATGTTCATTTGATTTCTTTTCTGGCAATATAATAATATCTGCAAAGGTTAAGCAACTGGCTTCGCCCGCGTGGAGTTTGGAGTAATATGACGGGGTCATACACACCCGGACAAAAAGAATTCTACATCCTAACATAGGTCTGGGTCCATTTGTGCGAAAGTTTCATCGAGATCAGTACAACCATTACGTTGCAAAAAGGAATCAAACAGACCGAGTTACTTTTGCATCATAATATTAAAATATACATTTATTTATAGAGAGACAAAATCACTGATAAAAATTGGTATTTGTAATAAGTTTGCTTGGAAGGAGACGCGGTAAAACTCGCAGGCGATCGCGGGACGAGCTGGACAAAACAAACGACCAGGGGTCCACATTGGCCCTGGATCGAAGAATTTGGAAGTCATGGGGAGAGGCCTTTGCCCAGCAGTGGGACGACACAGGCTAACAGTAACAGCATTTTTTAATTAAAACGGTTTCGTACATCAAAAAGTTACAATAAATGAACAGATATTTGAAGAAAATTGTGAAATTCCCTTACTTATGAAAACATCCGACTTTTATCATCATCGAAATTAAAAGCCAAAAAATATAACGTACCTACCGGAACATTTTGCCTAAAAGGAACACTATATGCGAACTTACAACAATTCAAAAGAAACCATTAAGCATAAGCATAATAATATAATGTAATGTAATGTAATGTAATGTATAATGTTCCCACCGCTGGGACATAGGCCTCCTCTCTATGAGAGGGAATGGGCTATAATCCACCACGCGGCGGGCCCAGTGCGGGTTGGTGGATGTCACATATCTTCGAATTTTTGGTTCTAGGACATGCCGGTTACCTCACGATGTTTCAAAAGAAACCGTTGCTTACAGGAAACATTATGAGGGTTGCTAGATACTTGTTGTGGCTACACATAAGATTCGGCAGTTAGTATTTCTTAAATATAATATTAGTGTTCTAAAAAAAATAAGCCAAAGGCAAAAGATAGTCTACTATAATATTGGATTTTGCTGCCCAATTGTGACGATTATTCGTGTCGATTCCAAACTTGTATATAGCACCCCCTTTTTTTTCGGGTGGGAAATCATCAAATGACCCCTCCCGCTCTAGGCGGAGCGGAAGGAAATGTCCAACTTGTACTGACTAAAACCCATCCATGTACCTTCCTTGCCCTTTGTGTTCCAGGGCCGCGGTATCTCTTTCGAACAGTTCCGCAGCCTCGGCAGGCTTCAGCTCTTGCAGCCCCTCCTTGATTGCTGACATCTTTTTGAGGCGCGCGTGGAGCACAAGCCCGCCGTCGACACGACTGTATATAGCCCCTTACTACTTAAGCCTTAAATCAATAAACATTTTAAAACGATATTCTGACCTCCTATTCTTATTCTTCTTCTTATTCTTTATTGCACACAAAAAAGAGAAATACACACAAAATTATGATAAATGGCTTATATACAAAGGCGATGGGTTTTCTTACAGCAAACCTAAATTCGATTGCGAAATTTGCAGAAGAGGGTAACCTTGTGTGCATAAAGAGTACATTTATACACTTCGATTAACTTATTTTATAAACAAACTAAACTTATATATACAATATAATATACGTAATCCATACAACGTATATAGATAAACATACATATAACATACTATATACATACTATTTTCACGTTGACAGGAAATGTTCTCTTATTCGTTTCTTGAACACATCTAACGAAGGGCTATCCCGTAAGGAGTGTGGAAGCGAATTCCAGAGGCGCACAGCAAGTAAAAAAGAACCATCATACCGACTTGAGGAGTGGGGAGGGAAACGAAGGAGAAGAGATGAGGATGAGCGACAAGGTTTACCTCTGGGTACAAGATACTCGAAGCGTTCCCGAAGATACGAAGGAGCTTTAGGATTATGGAGAAAAGAAAAGAGAAAAGAGAGAGTGTGTGAATCTCGACGCTGCCGAATAAGCAGCCACTTAGGTTGCTTCCGGAATTCCGACACATGGTCGTACTTACGGAGCCCGAAAATGAAGCGGATGCACAAATTCTGCAGACGTTCGAGCTTATGAAGAAGTTCCTCAGTCGCATCAAGAAAACAGACATCAGCATAGTCTAGAAGAGGAAGAAGAAGAAACTGAGCAAGAGTAATTTTAGTCTGAAATGGCAGGAACTTCTGAAGACGCTTAAGTGACCGATATGAACAAAACACCCTCCTGCTTACTTCAGCAACGTGAACATGCCAAGATAGGTTGCAGTCCAAGAATACACCTGAGCCACCCAGTTCATTCACCTCTTGTTTACAAAACAGAGGGATTTAGCTCTTATTCGTTTACCAATAAAATATCTACATGATTCATTTTCAGGGTTCCGTACGCAACGAGACCCTATTACGAAGCCTCCGCTGTTTGTCCGTCCGTTTGTCTGTCAGCAGGCTGTATTTCATGATCCGTAATAAGTTGAAATTTTCACAGAATATCTATGTTTTTGTGTTGCCGCTATATAAACAAATAAAGGGGGCTCCTACGATGGTACGGAATCCTACATACGCGAGTCCGACTCGCACTTGGCCGGTTTTTTATTTTAATCTGTAAAAAACTTCGTTTCACAAATTGTTATTCAAATGCTAAAGCTTGCAATCAATCGTATGATTACTAATATATCGATAGCCGGGTCTGTTAAAGAGATATGTTTTTTTTTTTTTTATCATTTCCAATTCATTTCATCTATAAATGGGATATTAACTTTTTGTGTGTTTAAATTTTGTTTGAAGCAAGTAGCGTGTAAACAGGGCATGGTTAAATTACAACCATGCCCTGTTTACACGCTACTTGCTTCAAACATAAATTTAACACACAAAATTTAAACACACGGGTTTATAACGTGGATAAAATAGACGGAAGAAATAGGGTAATGAATTAGGGTAAACGACTCTGCATATACATTAAGTTAGTTGGATCTATTATTTTTTCTTAAACTTAACAAAAGACAAAACGTTTAAAAGCAATAGATGACTTAATTAAATAGGAATATTATAAAAGAATGAAATATTCCTTTAAATTCGTGGTGATGAAAGGAACTACGTCATTTATCATTCGACGAAATAATTAAGTATCGGTAAAATAAAATACTTTAAATAAAGCTTTCGCTCACTATCCAAGCCAACACTCATTCGCCACTGTCCATATCCAAGTGGCGCTTGCTATTTTTAACTCTCCATGTCACTTGACACTAGTAGTTTAAAACTAAACAAAGCATGAATGCAATGCAATATGGTATGCAAAATTGCGGTAAATGTTTTTGCCCTGCGGTTGCCACTAATCAACCCTGTCATATTTCAACCACTCGAATTGTTTTTGTCGACAAAGTAAAATGTTGTCACACAATATTTTAGAAACGAGTATTTCAACTACCTACTTAAAATACGACAAATATCAAAACAAAGGCAAATAATATATCTTTTTAAGTTGATCGCTTCTTTTTAAAAATAACAATAGGTATGTCAAGCCTAAAGGTTAAGGAGAGGCGGATCTATAGTGGGTGTATTACCTTATGGCAGTTTTTTTTTAAGTTACATGATGGTAATGGGGTCGTTTTAACTAGTTAATTGATTTAAGCCACATTTAATAACGCTTAAATAACTGTCTAAGTGCGCGTAATTAGCTAAGTAATACGTAGTAAATTTTCCGAAAACGACAAAAATCTCACCTATAAGTTATCTCAAACAGGATTCCCTGTTTAAAAATTGTAATGGATGGAATTCAATTTCATTTCAGTTACAATTTACATTTAATATCCCTATTGGTAATGAAACTATCAGCTTTAACATCTAAAGCCACACTTCAGCAATCGCATTCCTACAAACCGTATACGATTCGTCGCATTGTCACATCGCAGTGAAAAGCCACCGTCGGGAATGCCTAGCTTTACAACCGCTGTATTTTTAAACCCGCGTTCTATTGTTTCCATAAAGCTTAGACTGCACTGACAGACCGCATCGCAGCAAAAGGACAAAAATCCGCAGTCCTGTTCACAGGCTAATGCAACGTGTTGCCGTTTGCGGAAAAGGGGGTAATAACTCATCTTAAGCGTGTTACATTGCAGCGGTGTTCGCGAACAAATTCTGATCATATCCATACCAGAAATAAAAGTGCACTGTTGGTGTTTGGGGAATTCGACGAAGTAAAGGGGTTGCTTTAATATTTCTGTGTTTCGGATGGTGGGGGTCGTGGCTAAATAATTACTGCTGCACAAGGTAATCTTCAAGTTTAAGCAGTTCTTGCAGTAGTCGGTCCGGGGATGGGAGATAACTATTAAATAGCAAGATCCCTCCGTGCCTCGGTAAGCTTGCTAAGCCGTTGCTCTCAGCTGTTATTGGTAGATGTTTGACAGTCGTTACGAGTAATCAGAAACTCAAAAGTCTGACATCCAGTCTTACTAAGGGGTAAATACGTATTGACAATGCTACGAATTAGGATGTTCTGTAACGCACTGTACATTACAGAGACTGGCCATTCCAATATTTGCTCCGATTTGGGATTTTTCGCAAGACTTAGTCCGTCTTCTTTTACACTCGCATTTAGATGCGAGTGTAAAAGAAGACGGACTAAGTCTTGTGAACTTAAAATATACACACAGGACACGAATAAATATATTTCTTTCGATTGTTAACGTTAGTGAACTCGATAGTACATAATAAAGCCTTTCAAGTTTGATAAATGTCGATGTTTTGTCAAGTTGTAAAACAAAAAGATGGTTCTCTTATTTCTTCTAACTTATTTTCACGTCACAAAAATCGATTTTTTTTGGGCCCAAAAAACCGGTTTTTTGACTAAAAGTCCAGAATTTTATTCGGAACGTATCCTATTTTATTTCATAGATCGCTCGTCTCTGGACACCTCGCACGCGCGTCTAGCTAAAATAAAATTACTTCTACAGTAAGCTAGCAACTGCAACTGTTAATAGTAATTTAAATGAATCAATATCCCACCCCTTGTTATACCACGAAACTGTATGGAGTAATATTGCTCCAGATAGTCCACCTAATTGCTCCGCAGTGTTCGGCGATTGTCACTGGGCAATAAATTTCTCTCAAACAAGCCCATTTATGAGCAGCACCTATAAATCGTCGAATTGCTGAAACATCAGTATATCAGGTAGTTTCGTTCAAATACAACTGAAATTCTGCAGATCGTAAAGAAACTAAAGTTCAGGCTTAAATACAGGCTAAACTAGACGTAAGTCTGAACCTAGAACTTTATATCAACACGATGCGGTCCGTTTAGTCTAAAGTTTAGACCAACGAGCTGAGTCTACATGTTCTTACTGGAATCCCTTAATAGGCTAAGCCTTTGAGTATAATATCATTTATTTTATGGATAAAATAGGTCTTGGGCTTGCAAATATGACAAACGGCTAATTAGACCATTTGTAACGTAAGGCACTTTGGAACGTCCAACTTTAAAACAAATTAAATTGTAATTTATTTCAATGCCCATTTGCGCTGAAAAAAACATATTTTTTTTTTATATCAGTAGTCGCTGTGGCCGGTGGAGTAAAGCTGTGACCGAGTGACGTCCAAGGAATAGGAAGAGAAGTCATGGTCGTCCAGCGGCGAGATGGGTAGTCGACATTGTTGCCATTGCAGGAAAGTCCTGGATGAGGCTGGCACAGGCGTGTGTTGCTACACAAGCAAAGAGAGCCTATAACCAGCAGTGGCTGAAGTCGGGTTGTCGATGATTATGATGCGTCGCTGTGTCCGAAATCGGCTAGATGGCATCATCATCATCATCTAGCGAAAATTAATGAAGCTACTATTCGAAAAATGAAACTGTTTAAACAACAAAAAGTAAAAATCAAATAAAAAGGCATTTTATGCAGTAGTTAATGTTCGGAAACGTGGTGTTTAAAAATCAAATCATAATTAAAATAATCACGGCCTGTCATGGCGTGCTGACATACAACAAGCACACACTGTTATTATTATACCCTAGTCTGATGCATACCCTATGCGCAAACTATTTAATGTCAACAATGTAGGCAGGGAAGCGATTTGAAAACGGTTAGTACTCCCATAGGCCACATTACGCTATGCAGTGATATATTACCGTATGGTAAAGGTCAGTTTTACGCCACTTGTGCGACTTATTAGGTCGTATATCATTTTAAGGAACCGTACCACACGTTGGGAAAGCCTTGAATGTTTGACCTTTTTTTACATTCATAAGTCGGTCTATAAGTCTTACAGGAAACTAGGAATTATGTGTCAAATAAATAGATTTATAATAATTCGAAGAACATGTTAAACACCCATCAATTAAGCCTTAAATTGAACATGATTAATATTATCGATTAGAAGCACATTTTCCTAATAACGCGTTAAAATCAATTATCCCTTCAATAGCGTTAAACGTTCAGCGTTCTTGGGTAACGCTCGGATTTACCACAATAGCTTACTGGGGTCGAATTTTACCCCGTGACCTTTAGGTTGGCGTAATTATTGATGCCTATGTAAATACGCACTAATATTTTTATTCAAACAATTATGAAGTGTTGATTTTACATCGGTTTTTTTTTTATATTAGGACCGGTTTTATTTATTTTAATCACAATGCGATTGTGTATTTGACTATTCATTACCTACAACTGACTCTTTGGTCTAGTGGTCGTAAGGGCGACTGTTGGCCATGACGTCGTGGGTTCGATTTCCCAAAAAACGTTATTAGGCTTTTTCCCTGAAAAAAATTATTAGGGTTTTCTATCAAAAACTTCTATAGTCTATACTATTTTAAGAAAGATGGCATTACTAACTCAATTTATGTCAATTTTCGCTTAGCAACGGTTTATTTTCAAAAGTGCGAAGTATTTTTCTATTATGTGTAAAACTACACAGTGCACTCATTAAAAATAAAAGGAAAAAAAAATACACTCGTATTAATTGTAGAAACCTGTTTTTCTTGTGATTTGATCCCGAAAAAATGCCTTGAATACTACTTTACAACTTATGAACTAAGTAATAAAATTTAATTTTTCTTTAATTAAGAGAGAAACAATAACTATATACATTGATAATTAAAAACTATTAAACTAAAATAGATAAACTAACAACAAACTATAAAAGGGCATCGAAAAACTCCTCCTCAACGCTGTCAGATGGTAATGTGCCCAAGAGACTGGCGGCGTTGCCACGTTGTATGGCAACACTTAGTTCATAAGTAATAAAAACAGTTACTTTTAATTCAATTGGACATTTACAAAAAAAAACAAAAAATAAAAACATTTTTGAAAAAAAAAACCGACTTCCAAAAAAAAACTTAAAAAACTAAAAATAAAATTAAAAAAATAACTTAACTTTCGGAAGTCGGGGTCGGCTTTTTTTGTTTCATTGATTTTTTTGCCACCGACTTCCGAAAGTTAAGTTATTTTCCACTTTTAATTTTTTTTACTTTTACGTTTTTTTTGGCAGTCGGTTATTTTTTTTTATTAAGTTTTTATTTTGTGTTTTTTTTTTAAAGTCGGCTTTTTATTTTGAAAAAATGCTTTTATTTTATCCTTTTTAGTTGTGGTATCTATCACAAATCCTTGTTAACAGCATATCTATAACAAGGAAAAATAATGCCCCGGTAAAAAATAAATAAAATGCACTAAATAGCACTAATGTAATGTACTAATGTGTAAAATGAGGAAACTTACATGGCAACACGGGAGCACCGGCGGCGATACTCCGGTCACTTCCCGGGTAGTGACGTCACAAACAAACAATTGACGAACGATTATAGTATTAATGCCGTAGATGGTGTTATTCAAATTTCTATAATAGATTTTCAACTTTATCAACAAATCCATCTTTAAACAAGGAAAAAAGTACTGATCCTGGGGGATAAAGTCATAAAAAAACTCACTTTCGAATTTATAATATTAATTAGTATAGGAAATACATTTTGTGAGTCGAGTGTCAATGCAGCGTTTTTGTGGTATAATTTCAACAGTTTCACAATTTGTTTGATAGATGGCGTTGTAGTGACGAAGCCGTTTTCTGAATCGCGGTGTTAAGTTTTTTTTGTGGAAGTTAAGTTTTTTTGTTCCTAATTTTGTCGTTAGTTTTGGTGTCGAAATGGTCTCTAGATAAGTTGTTAATATTATTCGCTAGGATTGGTTCTCCTTTATTGTTTGTTTGAAATAAAACAACTGTCTTTTTTTATTATTCGGTTAGTTTAGTTAGTTTGTTAGTTCTGTTTTTATTTTGTTAGGTTAGGTTCCTTTCTTTAAGGTAAGGTTTCTTGTGGACGGTGAGTAATGGGCCAGCTCGCCGTCCGTCCGTCTTTTGACGACAGGCCGTGTTGCCACGCGCGCCTCAAAGAGATGTCAGCAAATAGGAAGGGGCCCGCAAGGGCCGATGCCTGCCAGGGCTGCGGGCTGTTCGAAAGAGATACCGCGGCCCTGGAACACAAAGGGCAAGGAAGGAACATGGATGGGTTTTAGTCAGTACAAGTCTGACACTCCTTTCCGCTCTGCCCAGAGCGGGAGAAGTCATTTGATGATTTCCCATCCGTAAAAAAAAAAGGTTAGGTTTCTTTGCCTTTTTCTATTTTATAATGCCTCGCAAACGTAGTTCCAACTTAGGTAGGAGCACACCGCGAGCCCGAGCAGCGAAAATTGCTCGATCCCAAGAATCCTCCGTTCATGCCGAATCAAGAAGGCAAGAACAAGCGGAGCGACAAGTAGCTTTGAGAGTTGATGAGACATCTTCTCAAAGCCAGGAAAGACGGGAGGGCCAAGCCACCCGCCAAGCTTCTCTGAGAGTGTCTGAGACGCCCTTTCAAACGCCATTGCGTTTGGAGGAACAAGCCGAAAGCCAGAGAGCTCTAAGGGTAACTGAGACGCCTGTTCAAACACAGCTCCGTCTAAGAGAACCAGCCAAGCGGCAAGCAGTCAATAGAGCGACAGAAACTCCAGAACAGTCGCAGGTGAGAAGGACCGCTGTTGCAGAAATGCAAAGCGAACGCCGAAGAATTTTTATGCGTCACAGTTGGTCCGTATTCAATCATTCTGGATTTGAATACGATCCTTTAATTGATTACAACAATCAAACATCAGCTGTTGTTGTTGGTTCGATGAATAAAAAATGTCTGTTTTGTGATGCTTTAAAATGGAAAGACGAGAGGGTGTGTTGTTCCAATGGCAAAGTTTCCAGAAGAACCTTTGAAAACTCTATATTTATCTGATGCAGATGAATCACGGCGCTTTTTAGATAAAATCATAAAGTACAACTTTAGCTTTCAAATGACATCATTTGGAGTAGATAGAGAAATAAAAATGCCCGGGTTTTCGCCAACTTTTACCGTACAAGGTCAGATATATCATCACATTGGTTCACTTTTTCCAGCAGAGAACGAACAGCATACATTTTTGTAAGTTTATTTTATGGGTGATGAAGATAATGAAGTAAACCGTCGTTGCCAATATATTCAAGGAGTTGAAAGAGATACGGTTTAAAAAATTCAAAGAATGTTACATATATTACCTTTAAAACCGCAATAGAAAACTGGCCTCATCTGGCGATTTTCAATCTACGTGATAGTGGTGTAGTGCAACCACTTAATTAAGTACAAACCTATCCGACAGGGTGATATATCAGTAGTAATGAGGCAGCGTGGCGGCTTCTTGGTTTACCCTTACACGAAAGACATTCGACTGTTACCCATCTTGCCGTGCACTAAGAAAATGGACAGCGTATTTTCTGTAATGAATATAATTTCCAGGAAAGGATTTCATCACCCCCTAAAACCACAGTAACCGCCTTTTTCCAGTTTTGTCAGACAGATTCTTTCACAAAAACGTTATTGTATTCTGAAGTTCCCCGTTGTTATACGTGGAACATCTCAAGAAGGGAGTGGAAACGCCGCATTCAAGGTACGCCTGTTGAAGATTGGCCTGGGGTAAAATCATCGGACGCTCTTGGTCGTGTATATACCGTGCATGTAACGAACTTTGAATGCTTTTGTCTTCGCATGTTATTGCATCATATTCGAGGTCCAACTACCTTCAAGGAGCTTAAAATTGTTAACGGTCAGGAATGTGGAACTTATAGCATGTTAAACTCTACGTCTCTTAGAGATCGATAACCACTTGGACGAAACTATGGAGGAAGCCGTGCAGTGCCGATCACCAGACATAATTAGGAAACTTTACGCAACCCTTATATCATCTTGCGGCCTTTCCAATCCTCAAACGCTTTCGATAAGTACAAAGAGTACATGGCCGAAGACATATTGCGGCGATTGCAGCAAGTACATGCAGATATGTCTTTTAATGATCGCATTTACAACGAAGCGAAGAAGAAAGATTGAAAAAAAGTTATGACAATGACGGGGAAGAAGCTTCAAGATTTTGGAATGGTTGGCCCTCGACGATGAGGCGAAAGTGACCCATCATAGAACAGAGCACTTTATTTCCCGCAGAATTTTTAAATTGTCTGGAGCTTTCAGGTGTACTCTCGCATAAACTTCAATTAAAATTAGTTGTACCCGTTATGCTTATGCGCAATTTAGATGCACCCCGATTATGCAATGGGACGAGGCTTCGGATTACAGAATTAAGACAAAATATAGTCGGTGCCACTATTTTAACTGATGTGAGAAAAGGGGAAAGTGTAATTTTACCCCGAATCCCGATAATCCCCACTGAAGTCTCCAGTTTCTAATAAAGCTAAGTTTTGCTATTACAAATTAATAAAGTGCAAGGGCAAACATTGCAGGTAGCAGGGGTGCATTTGGAAAAGCCATGCTTTTCCCATGGCCAATTATATGTAGCATGTTCGCGTGTGTCCAATCCACAAAATTTATACGTATTAGCGAAAAATAGAAGGACATACATTGTGTTTAGGAGCGTCCTAGAATAATGTTCCGTTCTGAGCCCATGACTGCAACGGCCATATAACAAGCAGAGTACAACCCGAATTGATTGTCAAATCCTATATTAACGCGTGCGAAGCCGCGGGAAAAAGCTAGTATTCTATAATGGATTGAGCATAAAAAATTAATAATCATTTCTGTTGAACCTCTTGTCAACACTCATAATCCGATTTCCATTTCCGTTTAGAACCAAAGTACTCGTCGAGACGAATCAAACGAGCCCAAATTTGATGTGGTTGCGTCGATTCATAACGGAGTTCCGAAGGCCACCTTCCAGCTCATCATCAGATCAGCTCCATGTCATCTATATATTGTACTATCACGCGATATACATAAGCGTGCAAAATTTCAATTCAATCGGAAATCGTAAGTATAAAGTATGCCAAATTAAACATGCAGGACTTCATGCGACGTCGCGTGATTTAGCAATTAACGTGAAAAAAGAACCAAATTACTGAACTGATATTGATGAAATTTCTATGGGACCAATCGAGAAGAATATTCTTTCGTATAAAGGAAGAATTTTTCAAATCCGTTTAGAAATGACGGAGTTATAAGGTAACAAACACAAAAAAAAACAACCGAATTGAGAACCTCCTCCTTTTTGAAGAAAGTCGGTTAAAGAATAGACCCAATAGGAATAGTAATACACGAGATCCAGCAATGTAAAGCAAGCATCATAAACGCAGCTTTACTTGCTCACCCATCTCATCATGCTAAACATATGTCGGATCAGGTTGTTAGTACGGACATAAAATGAATCCCAAGCGCACCTGGGGTGGGGCATCACGCGACCTAGTTACAAGTCTACCTACACCACAGGGCGTTTTTACAGAGCCCTGATGTTTCAGCTCAACGCTAGGACGACATTCAGTGTCTGATCGCGGCCGAGTTGAGACCTCTTGGAATTGTACCCGATTCATTGTGTCCCGTGTTATTGTGTTAAGTTGTAATCTCAAGAAATTCGTTAGTTTTGCTAGAAACAGTGTATTGCACCCAGTGTGTTTTCATAGCACGAATCCCATCGTCTGCCCACATAATGCTCGAGCCTAACGGAATAAAACCTGAAATTCCCGACACATATACAAACACTCGCCCATTTCCCACGGGGGTAGGCAGAAAGACGAAACGCTGGCCTTACATCACCGTTCTTTGAGAGCGACCAAGCTTGACCAAGCTCAAAGCTGATTCTGCCTCAATAAATGAGGATTTATTGAGGCAGAATCAGCTTTGTGCTTGGTCAGACGAGCTTGTCCATGTAATGAAAGTAAAAAGGACTTAGACTATTGACGGACACCGCTTTGGACTATTCACTTATTTGCATGGACATCGATGACATCGGCTCAAACCGATTCAGAAATAACATAACATCTAGCCTGTAATCCCCGAAGAGTAAGGCAGAGGTTTACCCACATTTCATATGTTAATCCGGTCGCAAAACTAGACTCCGAGGCTGCTACTGAAAAATTCCTGGTGAAAAAACCCAATAACATTTTGCCCGATCCGGGAATCGAACCCAGGAGTTCATGCTCGGCAGTCGCGTTTGCGACCACTAGACTAATGAGGCAGTCTAGCTGATTCCGTGTCGATAAATGTGGACACTCATCTATTAGTCCAAGAAATTCTATGAAGATTTCACCACGAGTAAACATACTTTGTACCTAAATTACACAACACAAATCAAACCAGCTCTGTATTCAACCAATTTCTTATCAATAATTAATGATACTTTATTATTGTGTGTAAAGGAGGTGGCTATTAGCGTCCATTACCAACCATTTACTGGTCTAACATAAACTTTTATTTGTTCAGGTGTACGGCCTCGGAATTGTTTTACCACTCTTCTGTATACTGTCACTAGCACGTCAGAAAACGACAATATACTATTTGCCTGTGTTTCAGTTAGTTCATTTTAATCTTATTCAACTTTGGGAACTGATTGACTGTATCTTTGGTTTAGTAATTGCATATGGTTTAGTGGTCTGGGTTTCGATTCCCAGCCACCGTAACGTGATGTCCACTCAATGTGATACGCAATACCAATATTATGACATTCTTAGTTGTCATCAAAGTTCGGTGTACAACTGAAGCTTAATAGTCACCGCCGATCAAAAAGATACCCAATAGCCCTGCTGCTCGAGCAAAATGTTATTGGATATTTCATTTAGGAATTTCTTTGTAGCTGCCACGAAGTCTATATTTGTGCCTGGTTGATGGCAATAGGCTCGCCTCCTGATGTAATGTTATGCTTACTTCAGGACCTCTTGTCAAATATGGTAAACCCATTACGTGCTCAACTATACAAGCAAGTCACAACCCGGAAACACATGTTCTATTTATAATCACTCGATAAACTTCCAAGTGTTTTGTTTGGATTTCCCACAGGAACTATAATTTTGATATAAGTTTGATGGTAGGTAGGAATGTTCTCAATTTGTTGCGTGTCATTGTGACAGCCATATTGCTTTCAGACCCTTCAGTCTTGAAAACGTTACTTCGAGCGAGTATTAGAAAAAAAACCTGTACAGTTAGGAGCATGGATGTTTAGATATTTATAGGTAAGTAGCTTTTGCCCGCGGCTTTGCTCTCGTTAATTTAGAAATGGTGAGTCCATTCGAGTTGTACTCTGCTTATAAATTAATCATGATTTGAAAGACACAGGGCGCCATGTATGAGCATCAAAACGTTATTGTTGTTTTCCTCGGGAACAGTACTTTTTTTGGGATGAAAGGTACCCTATGTCTGTTTCAGGATGATCGGTTCAGTGGTTTAGGCGTGAAAAGGTAACAAACAAACAAACTTACTTTCGCATTTATAATACATATTTGTAAAGGAAGGATAGTAAGGAAGTAAGGATACCTCTGGTTCCTTTGGTTTTGGTGGCAGTGGTGGACTCTGGCTCTGTGGTTTAGTGACTGCTGAGCATGAGGTCCTGGGTTCGATTCCGAAGTGTTATTAGGTCTGGATTTGCGCCCGGTTGATGGTAATAGGCTCGCCCCCTTATTACATGGGATTTAACTTAACTGGTGTAATGTGCCACGCTCTGGCAAAGTTGTTGTGCAATCAGGAATTTCGATGCAAAAAATATTTAATTGATGTAAATAAATTGACGGGTGATAAGTTTTTTGATGTGCATTTAAAAATAAGTCGTAATTAAGTGATATTCTCCTACCTTGATAGTAAATTAATGTGTTAACGAACACAATATTTTGAAACCCAAACTGTTACAAAACAGACTGTTTTACAGTTGCAATTTCTATACCACAAGAAAATCGCTTTTGATATTTTCAAGAGTCTGAACATTGCTGCTCGTGACTGTACTTATACACATTTGTACGTGACGATTGAGGGTAATGACAGTTGAAATAAAAAATATGTATTTTTGACCTTTTTACAAATAAAAGTACCTACTTCAAAGAGACCTGGCCTGACCTCAAATAATGACAACAACCCTTAACAATTTTAATTGTAAGAAGCTTACAATTGGTCCCCTGAAGCCATCTAATTATTGAGAGATCTTTAGTTGAGGTTGTTATTATGCCTTGTGTCTGTGACTGTAGCTTAGCCTTCTTTATTTTTCTGACATTCAAAAGTGCCTGTAATGGTCTAATTGAAATAGTTGCTTTTGAGTTTGAGTTTATTATTAAATTCATGGTGGATGGATTTCCAGGTCAGGTAAAATATTACCTACCTCTTGTGTTTTAAAAATATAACAAAGTAACACGCAATTTCGTATGACATTACTTATTGTCATACGAATATAAGTGAGTAGTTATGAAAAGGAAAGGTAAGATAATTAGTAAAACAGCTAAACATCAATATTTTACATAGAGAGACTATATCCATTTTTGGATAAAAAGAAACCTGTATAAACGATGATGTTGAAATCGTCTCATCGACATCTTCATCTGCCGTATTTTTTACCAACTATGTTGGAGTCGTCGTCCAGTCTAACCAGATGCAGCTGAAGCCAGTATGTTCCATAAAGAGACCGCCTATCTGACCACCACGTACACACGGCGGTACATCAAGCTTTACATTTTCAGTATAACGTGGCCTCGCTTTGTATATATTTTCGTTACAGTGAGAGATCCGCATAAACTGGTTTTGTATAGCTTGATCAGACGTCGTGCGTACACCACGTTAGAATGGTTGTCGGGTTTTCAGGTTATCATCTTTATCGTGTGGTTAGTGCCTACCAAGTTTTTATGCCACCCATGGGCCTCTCGCTTGGCTTTACATGCCGACAAGAAATATCGCCCAGGCATGCTGGATTCTTGGCGACGTTTTTCTTCACTGGAGCAAGTGATAATTATACTATACAATGCGCACATGAATCCGACAAATCAGAGGTGCGCGTTTTTTTTTTTTTTCGGATGCTTTTTCATCAATTGACTTCTCCCGCTCTGGGCAGAGCGGAAGGGAGTGCCAGACTTGTACTGACTAAAACCCATGCATGTTCCTTCCTTGCCCTTTGTGTTCCAGGGCTGCGGTATCTCTTTCGAACAGTCCCGCAGCCCAGAGGTGCGTGTCTTGCGTTCGAAATTGAGACCTATAACTTGGCAGTCCTACGGTCACACCTCTAGGCTACAAAACCAGTAAATACTAGTTTGCAAACTGACACGACATTTCACATCTGTAACTGGAACTGAATTTATCGGCTTAACGAGTAAAATTGATGCTTGTACAAATTTGGCCGAGCAAATAGTTCCAACGACCATTAAATTGATAGCTGTAATTAAAGAAGCCCCAAATTGAATCGCTTCAATTAAAATCATCATTTGTCTGCATCGAATTGCTGAAAATATCAGTCGAGTGCTGTCATTCATCGTTCTAGCTATCGAATTTCATGAAAACTATAAAATATTTTTTGAGGGTAATTTAATAAAAAAACAATGGTGGTGACCATTGTTTTTCCCAAAGGTGATGGAATTGATGGCAATAAGCTCGCCCCTTTTATTACATGGGACTTAAACATAACTGGTAAAATGTTGGTGTACTATTAGGTACACCTCTTAACCCTTCGGGGATTACAAGCGTGATGTTATGTGGTAAGGTACTCCAATAATACACAAATATTTCTCCAGTTATGTAATACTAACTTTTAACCGCAGCTTCGCTCGCCTTAATTTAGAATTTGACAATCAATTCAGATCGGAGCGAAAGACACGTGGCGCCATCTATTATCATTAGAACGTTATTGCTGTTTTCCTCGCGAACAGTAATTTTTCAGGATTTAAGGTATTCTATGTCCTGTTCTGTCTGACAAGGTATATGGAAAATTTCAGGATGATTGGTTCAGTGGTTTAGGGGTGAAAAGGTAACAAACGAACTTACTGTCACATAATATTATTTAGTTATAGGCGTTGGGATTAGGATTACATGGGACTTACAACTGGGCCAAATTCTGACTCGGGGCTCGAGAAGATTTTTTTAATAGAAAAACCCAATAACACTTACCTATATATAACCTAGGAATCGAGCCCATGAGGCAGTTATCGTCGCTGTAGACTGATAACCTCGATAATATGTCCAGAAATCCAAACTTTACAGGAAACGAAAAATATGTTTAAAGAAAACTAGTTTAAACTGCTTTTGGCTTCACGGTTTCGCCGTGTTATAAAATACGTGGTTTTCAATCGATTTTTACAAAAAAAAAAAACTTTTTTGACTTACGTGGTATTCATTCTACAGCGACGTTATGCAAAAAAAAATTACGTTGCAAAAGATTCTAGTTACACATTCCATGGTAAAGCAAAATGTCTTGGTACAAGCTTAACCAAAAGTCACAGGGATCAAATAGGGGAGAATCCCCCTTTCCCGCTTGGCAAAGAGGGAAACATAAACATGGCAGGGTAAATGAAATACACGATTAATCCCGCAAGTATAAATTAAATGTTAACCGAGGTTTATTCTTAACTCATTCCTGACTACAATGTATATAAGTTGAAAACTTTGTATATTGAGCCAGAAAATACTTAAGTTTTTAATCTTACAATTAAATATTTACACCCTTTTGCATGAGAAACTCACTGAATTGATCAGTTATAGTAATCACTATCACTACATATTATAAAACAAAGTTCTCCGCCGCATCTGTCTGTCTGTTCGCGATAAACTCAAAAACTACTGCACCGATTTTCATGCTGCTTTCACCAATGGATAGAGTGGTTCTCGAGTAAGATTTTAGTACATAATTTGTCAAGTTTTTGTATACATTGGCTAAAATATAATCATATTTGTTGGAGGCCGGGAACGGGATCAAAATTCCATGATTACTTTTGGTTGCGATAACCGACATCATATTTCTAAACAAAGTTACATTCTTTAGTAATAACGATTACGGAAAAGTCAAAAATGTATTGTGTAACCACTTTATGTATGCAGTTCACGAGGCGCTGTTCCTCAAGAAAATTTGCATCGATATGTCAAACTCGGTACATTTATTTTAGTTCCTTGTTTTCCCGCCTTCACTGTTAAGTTGGAGTGAAGAGTTGAAGCGTATTGGATTCTCATAAACTACCGCAAAGCTTGTGTCAATAGGGTAGTTTACCAAAAAAATCTACTTAGTCTGTCAGATAGATTTTTAAAAAACATTGGACACGTATTTTTTCTTTTTTTACGTAAACAAAAGATTAAGAAGACACAGTGCGTCGAAAACTTGTGTGACGTAACTTTGTCAGTGTGGCGAGTTCGCCAGTAAAAGTATGCAGTGGGGGCTTGTGACGTCACTTGACGTGACAAGACCCACTTATAATATTTGATGCGTTTCATATTAGACAGATTTTATTGATTTGGTAAAACATAAAATACGTATCCAATATTTTTCGATAATTTAACTGACGGACTAAATAGAATCATATTTTTTCAACTCAAAGTTATAGTATACATGAGGTTTCGTCTTTATAATTATACGAAACTCTTTGAAATCTATTGTCAGTGGCAAGAGTCAAAAAATAAGCTTGTTTCAAACATTAAGCACTTACCTATTCTATTTAACTAATAATCATAAAAACGGCATCAAAATCTTTAACATTTGCACTACCTACCTTCAGAATAACTTCGTTTAAATTTTTACTTCTGTGAACTAGAAAAAGTAAGCTATCCAAAAGTTTCCTCTACAATCGGCAGGTTTATTTCTTCCAGATGCCTGGATTCGTGTAGATTTAAAGTTCCCCGGGGAAATCAGAAGTGATACAGATAGCTGAGACCTTTCATCGACCAGCATTACTTGTATTTTTTTATTATTTCCACTGATAACATTAAAAACCATTCGGAATTAGGAAGCCACGGAATTAAGGAAAGCTGCCTTAATTTAGTTGAAGAAGATTTATCACCGGTTTAGGTACTTTCCTAATGAAACAAAAACGTAAAGCTGTTCTGGATTTTGTGGGTTTTTTTTTTCCAAATACAAATTGAGGAATGACTTATTGTAGTTGATTTCTAATGGCTTCCAACCAAATGACACTACAGATGCTACCATACTCCTTTTTACTGCTTATGAAGCACTATAGCTTAGGCCCGCGGCTTCGCCCGCGTGGAGTTTGGTAATTGTCCCACGGGAACATACTACCGGGAGAAGAAGTATCCTATGTGTTAATCCAGGTTATAAACTATCTGTGTGCTTAATTATATCTAAATCTGCTCAGTCGTTTTGGCATAAAAGAGTTACAAACATCCATCCATCTATCTATCCATCCTCACCTACTTTCGCATTTATATTATACTAGCGACCAGCCCTTCTTCGCACGGATGCAATGTAGTTTATAAACCTTCTTGAATCACTCTATCTATTGCTGAAAACTGCATTAAAATTCGTTGCGTAGTTTAAAAGATCTAAGCGTACAAACAGCGGCAGCGACTTTGTTTTATACATGGTGTAGAGATTAGTAAGATTAAAATAGTTTTGGTGACCCAGTTTAGGATGGCCTATAAACACATCATTTTATATGGCAACATCTTGTAAAGTACATTCCAGGAATTACCACGGAATATATAAGGTAACCTTGTAGGTTGCCAGGGCTGCGGGACTGTTCGAAAGAGATACCGCGGCCCTGGAACACAAAGAGCAAAGAAGGAACATGGATGGGTTTTAGTGAGTACAAGTCTGACACTCCCTTCCGCTCTGCCCAGAGCGGGAGAAGTCGTTTGATGATTTCCCATTAAAAAAAAAAAGGTAACCTTGTAGGTAAATAATCTTCGTAGCAAGAATTGACCCAACGTGAAATAATTCGTTTACCCGGTAACTGACTAAGAATTTACTTTGTTTAATCAGTTTCTAAAACCGAGAACACCCCACAGAAATGTCTACAAATTTATTTTTGTTCCTTAATAAATTAGAATCTTATCATATTCCACGTACGGCAATCCAAGCCTTTTATAAATCTCAGGGTTTTATACAATCCGGTAAAATATTTTCGGTAGTTGGGCTTTCATATAACATTATACGGTTTCCTGCTTTTCCAGAATTATATTAATGTTATATGGAAAACAGTTTCGCCTCAATGTTTTTTCAAAATGTGTGTTTTTATGGCGTCCCAAACACGGGAGATGTGGATGATATTGTTGTTACATTTAGAACGCGTTTTTATATGGCGTTTATGATATTTTGGCGTTTGTACCTTCAAATAAAAAAAAATATATATCAAGCCTTGAAGTAGTTATTATTATCTAGAAGTACGAACTAATAAATTAGATTTACATTATTATCTAGTAACTACTTTATGCCCGCGTTTTCGCCTGCGTGAAGTTCGATAATTCTCCCACAGGATCATACTACCGGGATAAAAAGTATTCTATGTGTTAATCCAGGTTATAAACTATATGTGTGCTAAATTTCATCTAAATCCGTTCAGCAGATTTTGCGTGAAAGAGTAACAAACATCAATCCATCCATCCAGCCATCTATCCATCCATTCATTCATTCATCCATCCATTTTCACAAACTGGCATTCAAAATAGGATAGGCATAAAAAATTCATCCGCATCGCTGTCGACGGGAGCTGTGTACAAAAATTAGACTTAAAACAGTTACAACTTGGCCTAAATTCGAGTATCAATTTATTGTCCTCTGTTTTCAACGTTCTTTAAAATATGTTGCTAACAGTTCAATTTATTTTTAGGTAGGTACTCACTATAATGACTAATGACAATTACTCATTTTCCTACGCCCACGACACCTGTCAATCGTCCAATCGATATGTAAAGGAAATTAATTGGGAGGGTTGTGGGCTTTGGTTGTAGGTGTAGCGGTTTAAGTCGCTGCGGGACTGTTCGAAAGAGATACCGCGGCCCTGGAACCCAAAGGGTAAGGAAGGAACATGGATGGGTTTTAGTCAGTACAAGTCTGACACTCCCTTCCGCTCTGCCCAGAGAGGGAGAAGTCATTTGATGATTTCCCCTCCGAAAAAAAGGGGGTTTAAGACCAGGCTTAGAAAATCACTTAGAAAGATTCCTCCCTTGCCTGCTATAGAAGTACCGTTGGTAAATACAATTCCTGGCAATAGAATTAATTTTACTTCCTTTGTTTGACGTTGATATTTGAGGTTCAAAAGTGCCTTTTTAATAAATAAATAAATCATTTAATTAGGACCAAACATTTTGTACATTTTATGCACCCACCAAACTGCGTAACAGTTTGTCGGCGGGATTAGCGCTCGTCGTAATACATTTTTGGTTCAAATAGTAATAGCACAAAATAATTAGGTAGTAAAAAGTGGCAAGTATTGTGGCAGCGCGAACCCCCGCCGCGCTCCGGACACGCGCAGCGCGGCGGCGTCGGGCTGGGCCGTCACAATGATTCAGAAATACAAAAAAAGTAACACACGAAACATAAACAGTGATATAACGAGTTAAAAATTGCAATGGTGTACTCATAGGTATATGAGTACGTCATCACAATCTCCAACCCGTCAACAACATAAGGTTTATCATACACAACAGCTGTTACATTACAACAAAATAAATTAGTGGGTATTTTCACAACTTGCGACAACTTCATTGAAGAAAAAATTTTTAATTTATATTTTAGTGTTGTTTTACTAATTTTATCATTAAACTTTCTCAGCCAATCGAGATTATTGAAAAGAGTAGGGGTAAAATACTTGTTGGTTCGTTTGCCATAGTAATTTTTTGCTGGTGGTCGGACAAATTTACGCTCTCTAACGCTTCTAGTATTGTACCTATTTTGCACATTTATTTTGAAGTTGTCGCTGTAGAACTGTTCTAGAACCAGCAGGTACTTGACCTTCTCATGTACAGGAAGCACCTTACATACAGCAAAAAGCTTTCATAATTTTCTTTACAAGCAAGTTTATGCGCAATGGACTTTTACTTTGCAGTGAATTTATATTAAGCAGCTCATTCATTTTTCTGAGCAGTCCTGGTTAAGCCTACATTAGATCTTACGTGTCATACTTGTTTACAAGACTAAAAAAGTTATGTAAAACATGGTACACACTAGTTCGAGTCTGCAGAATTTGTCAAATATTTGATATTTAACACAGAATCCGGCCGGAAAGCCAGCCCGAAGAAATTACGTAGGTAATACAGACATACTATTTGATTTTGCCAATTGGATGAGCCTATACGTAGGCTCAACGAAATGTGTAATACTCCTAATATTACACCACCAGTCAACCTTGCATGATTTTTTATGGAATCCCATCTAAATTTAATTACTGTATAACATCATTAAAAGAGGATTTGGGAAATGCACGAGCCGAAATTATAATATCGTTAAGCATCACTTTTATGGCCGCAGTTCGTCAACATTACGAAGAAAGTTGAAGTTTTATGGACTTAAGTATTTTATGTTCTGCGAAGATGAGCATTATGACAATGTATTTAGTAAGTGTTATGGCTTGACTCTTTTAATGGAATATTTGGTAATAAAACATGTAATGGGTGTTGAAATAGGTCATCTGTTCTAATGCTGGAAGCACATGACTTGAGCAGTGGCTTCCCAAGATTTCAACTAACGAGGTTGGAATACAGGTACTCATATCATCACACTGCTATCAAATGGTAAGAAAAGTACTGTGAGATTTGTTCGAACAAATAAAATTAAGACATGTGGAATCCATCACCTTGTCCTATGGACCTGCTGCCTCTGGCAGACGGGATGCTTGTGTCACACCAGCATCTGTAACTGTAATAATAGGCTGACTGGAGGATTGATGGAGGTCAAAGATTATTTTCCTCTATAAGTACAGTGTCGCACGGGACCGGTAAATGTGGCTACACTTGGAGGAGGACTATGTCCAGCAGTGGACGTCTTTCAGCTTTAATGATGATAAGCACACTAAAGGGCACACAGGGTCGTCCTAAAGCTCGTTGGGCCGACGATATCGTCAAAATTGCAGGATACACCTGGATGAAGGACGCACAGAACCAGGAAGTCTGGTAAAAGAGAGGGGAGGCCTATACCCAACAGTGGGCGATCCCGGGCTGATAAGAAAATGATGATAATAAGCACACTAGAATACAAAAGAACTAGCGTAGTCGTCGTTGTCACTAGGTTAAAAATAACGCGAAAAATAAAGCCCTACAGCAATGAGAAAACCCATTTGGCAGTTTAACTCAAAAATACATCGCAACATCTCCAAGAAATCTTATTTATGACTCACTGCCAAACTTGGTCTGGCCAGAAAAATGTTTCCGAATACGGAACCACCCGTCAGAGGCGAGATGTATTAAATTAAAGCAATTTATAAGTGTTACATTCGATGGGGCCCGCAGTGCGACGAGGGGTAGCCATGTTTAGGGGACAAAACTTAGGACATTATACTAAAATGTTGTAGTGTCGGATGTCAAAATACTGTTTAGGGTGCAGCCGCTTTAAGCGCTTGAAGTTTTGGGACGTTTATAGTGCAAGGGTTTTATGACTGGTTTGGAATTTCTTTCTCAGTTTTAGTGTTTGTGTTGATGTATAATTTTACTGCTAGGTATTTTAATTATACGTAGATCTGTAGAAGAATTTCTTTCTAGCGTGTAGTTCGATAGCTCATTTTCTGTCAATTGTGCATCATTTCTAAAATATATAATTATCTCAGTGAAGTATTTTCGAGGTTTCAGCGAATGCAATTTTCTGCTCGCTTTGATCTGACTTGTTGTAGCCTAAGAGTTATAATTATGACTGATTAAATGCAGGGTACTGTTGTTCTTCTAAGATACTAAGATTTTCTAAGATTTTTTACCATAGAATTCTATGCAATATGAACAAGATATTTGCTAAAGTATGCAAAATGTGTCCCGAGTAGCCCCGTTTTACGGTATTATCACAAAAAAAGTTAATCCAACAAAATTTCCACTCTCTCAAAATCAATATACAAATTAATGAATATCCAAAAGTGGCTATTACACAAACAAAAGACTTACAAGACTAACTTGTTCAACTTAACGAAGCGAACCTCCACGCTTATAATCTTCGTTTCACGTAAAATTAAATCAATGATAAATTACAGTGATTCAGCGGAAAAGCGATAAAGCAGCTGGATTGTACGATGAGTCACCGACCGGCGCCGTCTAGTCGACTGCCTCCCGATGCAAGAATGCCTCGACGTCACCCTGACCAGTATAAAGAGACCTCTACTAACACTCTGAACTATGGTCATCCTACTGAAATACACAAGACATAGAATTGAAGACAGCTCTTTCTATAATGGTCATCTCTGTTTATTTTTATCTCCTGCGTGCATTGAGGTTGGGGATACGTTTTAGGGGAATACTTAAGTTCATGGTACGGCGGAATTATTATAATATGGAACGCGGTTAGTCAGGAGTTTCTTGAGGAAGTTAAAAGTAGAACTGATTTTATGTTATGGTAAGTTTCTGAGGAAAAGTTTGAAGAGACTATAAAAATTGATTATCGAATTCGACCAAGGGTTTCCGAATTTTGGACATTTTAGCTTTAACAAAAATTAAGGGATAGCTGCTAAGATAAGTTTTCTTAAAGAATGACTACGGACTACCCTTTAGTATCTTAAACAAAATGGAATGTGAAGGATTTTTTTAGGGTTACGTACCTATAGAGTGATTTTGAACGTGGTACCGGTGACAGGAAAGTTATGTGGTTATTGGTTGGCTTGATATGTAATACAGAGGAATGAGGGAAACGTCGTGAAGAAAGTTTTAAGTATGAATGTGGATGGTTTTAAGATTAGAGGAAAACCAAAGAGACGATAGATGGACTGTGTGAAGGATGATATGGCCAGAGAGGAGGTGTCTGATGAGATGACAAGTAATAGAAAAGTATGAAAGACGAAGACATGCTTGCCCGACCCCAAATAAATACGGATGAGGGCCGGAGAATGATGTACCTATAGTAAGAAACGGGACCAGAGCTAGACCTAAGCATCTACGCTGCCATCATCTGCTAAGCCTACCTACAAGGCTGTATATTTTAAACTGGGCGTCTAAATTTTAACAATAAAACCTGTTACTTGAAATAAAGACATGTAGTGTTTAATAGAAGTGTTGCTGATACGGAACCCTTACCGCTAATTGAATTCGCACTTGCTGAGTTTGATATTTTATCTATACAGATAAATAAAATTGGAGTGTCTGTTTATAATATGAATATAACCGATTTTACTAAGTGTATATGGATGTATACACGGTACATATACCAAAACAACATAACAAGAAGTAACTTAGGCTACTTTTATTAAAAAAAAAATCTAAAACCAATGATCGTAAACTCTGCGAACTGAACCATATCTTTTTTGTTAAATATCACGCGGACGAAGTCGCGGGTAACAGCTAGTTTAATATATGAATGGAGTAACCATTAGAGAAGCAAAGTCTAACGATTTTCATTCAACAGTCTATCTGATATGCCTTGTACTCCATTTTTTGTGAAAATAAATTGCTTTTTGTCTTCTTTCTCTCAAATATTCTGAATTCCATTATTTTTTGACTGTCTAGTTTTGTATTTTATCTTTTCTTTTTTAATACCAGGGAACTTGACAGTTTTAACGAATGCTCTTTCTAATAAGAGATATTCTAGCACTGTAATATACAAATTTTATATTTTGTTTCAGTTTTTGTTTTGCTTCTGTGAAGTTACAACAGCAACCTATGTTGCTGTTTTATCTTCACATTACAGAAACCAAGCAAATTAAGCTAGGCATGACGTCATCTGAGCTATGCAAATGAAGGTATTTTGACTCCAGATCCAACTATTCGTTCATTGTAGGTAATAAAAAATATCATTTTCAAGCAAATCTTGAACTTCAAACCTAGTGCTAATGAGCCCAGTACCACCACGCTGTCATTTATATTTCAAATACATTTTTTTGTTTTACAGAACGTTAATATATTAACGGCAACTTTGAACCAGTGTGAGGCGCTAAAACAAAGGCTGAATATTTCATTGGATACAAAAAAATGCGAAACGAAAGAAAATTCACGAGATAATCATATTTTATGCCTGTCAACAAAACAGTATGAAAAATTGAGACAAACACGGTTTCAGGGACTAGGTCTGATTTCCAGAAAGTGTATTAAATTCTGTGAAAAAGGACTTTTAG
The DNA here is from genome assembly GCA_950005105.1 of Lycophotia porphyrea. Lineage (NCBI taxonomy): Eukaryota > Metazoa > Arthropoda > Insecta > Lepidoptera > Noctuidae > Lycophotia > Lycophotia porphyrea. The sequence goes on from OX465393.1 coordinate 13,923,564, forward strand.
GGGTCGTTCATAAACGACCCCAAAAAGTCTACACAATTTTCTCAAAAACTAAATAACTTACTAAAGTTTAACTCAAAAATATTTGCCGCTAAATAAAGATCTTTTAACGAGTACCCCGGACTGCAGATCCCTGCATCAAAGTCCATTCCACGTTGTTTAAGGGTTAAGTCCTTTGTAAACAAGGCGGGGAGGGTTAATTACCGTTTCGACGAAGCTGCAAATTCAGTGAATATTATTTATGGTTTAAGGTATGCCTTCTATATCACAGAATCGGCAGAAATGTTCGGTTTACAAGATTTCGTGACGATGTATAATATTGCTAGATACGTTACATCAAGGTTGTGTTCCCTGAAATATAGACAAAGGTGGATTTTACTCGTATATTTCACAAATAACAGATGGATGGAGAGAGAGAGGAAGCCCAATATATTATTGTAACACCAAATGATTTCAAAAGAGAAACCATGGAGTTTCTTGCCGGTTCCTCTCCATAGGAAACAACCAACCGAACCGTGCACCTTTTTGTCGACGTTTTATAAGTGCCCACCTGGGCCTATGTGAAATAAAATATTTTGATTTTGATTTTGGATTAGAATTTTTATAATTAAAACGAGAAATTGGCTTTGCGCTTGGCTTGATATTAAAAAAAAAAACAGCATTTCCAATCATTAGGTTGCAATCGGGTTCCGAGAATAGAAAACTAATCAAACGCGTTGAAATGAATCGTTTAATGGGGAAATTTCATAGAAATATTCCCGGTATGAAGGCAATATAAAGTACAAAAATAATATTTAGAAATAACTTTTTCTTTTAATGTGACTAAGTTACATTAAATGCGGAAGGCGATGGATACAGAATGTGACGCAACTTGAAAGATACCTATGATTAGCAGTGGACTGAAAGAAGCAGAGTAGATTTGCTTCACCCTTGCGTAGTGACTTGAAGTATACTTTTGGACTTCCCTCAGCTTAAAAGGTATTTACTTGGCCACAATCATCATCTGCCTAGCCTTTTCCCAACTATGTTGAGGTCGGCTTTCAGTTTTACCGGGTGCAGCTGAATACCAGTATTCATTATTACTTACTCGGCCAAAATAAGCTTATAAAAGGAACAGAATTTCAAATTAGAAATGAAATGAAAAAAAAAGAGAAATCTCTAGTCACAAAAAACCGTATTCAGAAAACTGTATAAAAGATTTTAAGAAAAAAATATGCCCGAAGCCATTCGTAGGTATTATTGTATAATCTTATATCCACATTTAAAACTCGTAAGAATCTATTGAATCGTTCCCAGCATCCTATTTGATTCACAATAAGCAGTCTCATTAGGAAAAAAGAAAACAATTTCACTGTAAAAGCGTTAAGGAAAATCAACAGGGCGTAAGTACTTTAAAAATGTTTTTAATGCATTTCTGTAAAGAACTGGGACATTTTGCCGACTACCTCGGTTCTATCTACTTAGTACTATTATATCTGTTTCATCTCCCCAGTAATCTTGATGAAATCTTATTCCCAGCACGCGCCTGCAAACCTTACATCCTGATTATTCCTGATTTTGTTATTTTGCTAACAGTCTTTACAAATACAACGTAGTTTAGAACTTTAAAGTCTTTAACAACCTTTATTTTAGCATAAAGTTCACTTTTTTCTGTTGTTTTTTCAACGACTTCTTTTTACTTTTATTCGACTGCTTTCTCTGAAAAGGTACGTTTTCAAGATTTGTTTACGTCTACGTCTGTTCTTTGGTAGAATTATAAAGTAGTGGAGTTAATATAACAAAATTCAATGCTTGGCATCAATTTGTACATTATACCTGAGGCAATTTAGCCAAATTATGAAAAAAATATATTGAATAGTAGAAAACGTCATTTTGACTTTGTGTTTACTGTCTCTTAAAAATATTGTAGTTGTCAAGAACCACAATCCGTTTGTAAAACGTCTAGACTGTACTGCGGTGGTTCAAAAGAGTTCAAAAGCTTATTGTAAGAGTACAAATAATAACAATATTCCATGAATCTCGAGACTTCGAATTAATTTTCGACATTCTACTGCTTAAATTATTCAGGAATTCTGTTTATTAATTGAAAAGGAATCAAATATGTAAGTTCCAACAACTCCATTTTGTCGCTAACATTCAAGAGAGCATTTCACAAATGGGCCGAATTTGTTGGAAACGATGTCATATTGTCATTGCAATCCTGAATTTTGTTGATTAATTAAATTCCTATTGTGCTGTTTTAACATCAATCGAGATTGGGCTGAAACAAAATATAAGTTACAATTATTGTTTATACTGTCGTTTTTTTTTTCGTTAAAATACCAGAGAGGAGAAAGTGATTTCTATAAAATTTTGTAGAAATATTTTATTAGCCACGGAAAGTCTAAATTACTAAATATACAATTATGGAGGAAAGTACCTGATTATTAGAAGAAAGCTGTTGCAGGTTTTAAAAGCGTAAAGAAACTACTAATTTTCAAATAAGTTTCTATACAGAACAGCCGAACAGCCGCAGTTTCCTTAACGTTTTCTCCAGCAACATAAAGCAGGTTCAAGGTGTTTCGCAGGTGTTCACATTAAGAATAATATGTTTGCCTTGACAGTGGTGTATCAGTTTAAGTATGAATATAATCCATGCGTCATGTTCGTGAACGGGCGCTGTCAGTTGGGACTGGTCATCTCTTAGCTGTCACGGTTTATTTTAATTAAGTACTTTATTATTAAATTGTTGATTTATTCTTTTACTCTGGACGCTCTTCATTTGCATGTCTCTTTACATCGGTCTCACATACATGTATAATATCAACATGAATGATGTAACCAAGATTTTGTAATAATATTTTGATTACAAAGAGTGTCCATGGAGTTTCTTGCCCTTTCTTCTTCTTCCATAGAGATCTACGCTTTGGAATGGGCAACTACAGTACTTTCACAAGTTATTATGCCTTGTGACTGTGACTGTAGCTTAGCCTTCTTTGTTTTTCCGACATTCAAAAGTGCCTGTAATGGTCTTATTGAAATAATTGCTTTTGAGTTTGAGTTTGAGTTTGAATACAGTGCGTGGCACGACCAATTAACATTTTAGTTCAAGATATTGACAAAAAAGGAACATGAAAGATCTTATTACATCTCTTGAACGACTTATAGCCAAAAGCTGTGCCAATGTACCAATAAACATCAAGGTTTTAAGCATAAGTAGAAAACTCATAAATTCAGTTATGTGTTAGAACTTAGTTAATGGTTTTTCCAATATTGTGTTGCGAGTTTGACGTTTCTGTGTCCTGAATGATGGATGTTACATTGTTGCAGACATAAAAAATTGAGTACCTACTCACCGTCAATTTCCTCTTTTGTTTACAAAGCCTATGTACATAACCACAGCCTTTGTAAATGGGGCCGAGGTTGCAAACGACGAAAACAAACTCCCTCCAACATATTGCTAATGTGATGAAGCATATTTTTCAGTTTTGACGTTCGAAATTAGATTGCGAGATGGGAGTCGATGGATGGAAAACATGTGCCCGGCCGACGCTAAAAGGCTCACCCTATATTACATGGGTCTTAAACATAACTGGCGAAATGTGGGTGTTCTATTAGGTACATCTATGCCTAACCCTTTGGGAATTACAGGTGTGATGTTATATATGGTAAAACATAACCAGGTGGGTAATAACGTGGGGGGTACCACGTTCCACAATAAAAAAATCAAAGACCTGTTTAATTCATCATCATGCCCATAGTTTGGTGTATTATATACCAGAAAAGGATCTTACAGAGAAGAGGCCTATCACCCAGCACATGAGAACATGTGTGCTTTTTTTTTTCGGATGGGAAATCATCGAATGAGATCTCCCGCTCTGGGCGGAGCGGAAGCGAGTGTCAGACTTGTACTGACTAAAACCAATCCATGTTCTTTCCTTGCCCTTTGTGTTCCAGGGCCGCGGTATCTCTTTTGAACAGTCCCGCCACCCTGGAGAAGATGTGGGCTGGATTATGCTTAAACTTACCTTCTAACAGTACTGCTGATTCTTACCCCTTTCAGCCGTCATAAATTCAGTACTCATCCCTTTTTGGCCATATCAGTAACGTTAATTTCTCGTATTGCTCGAATATCATATCTCACTCACATAAATAGCGTTTCTCGATACCATCGATGGATGGCTTACCAGTATACAGGGTACATTGCAATGAGCGATTTAATGGAAAATACTTCATCCTTTAGAAATCGCATCCCGTTAGCTACAAGGAATGTCTTTGAAGATAGGTTTACAATTTAAGCTTTGAGACGCTTAGCAACCAGGAACATCGGATCTGGTATTTAGTGCTATGTATCTCGGACGGGACTGCCTCTGTCACCTGAGTCCAATGTGCGGTAATCGAAATCTGCATTTTTTGTTGGCAGGCTTGAGTTTGGCTGCAACTCGTCTGAAGTGAAGTGATGATAATTGTGGCGAAACAAAACAGACATGAAAAAAAGGACGCACTATGGTTTTTGAGCTCGTGGCTAAATAATAACAGCCGCTCGGGTTGATCTTTAGGTTAAGCCGTGCTTGCCTAGGTTGGTCTGTGGATGGGTGACCACCCATTACATACCGAGTTTCCTCCGTGCCTCGGAAAGCACGTTAAGCCGTTGGTCCCGGCTGTCATTTGAAGATCTTTGACAGTCGTTAAGTAGTCAGTGGCCCAAAAAAGTCTGACAACCAGTCTAATCAAGGGGTATATCATATTACCCAGTACTAACTGGGTTGTGGAGGTCAGATAGGCAATCGCTCCATGTAAAATACTGGTATTCAGCTGCATCCTGTTAGACTGGAAGCCGACCCCAACATAGCTGGAAAAAGGCTAGGCAGATGATGATATGATTTTTAGAAGTGTGGCTTAACCTTAAAATTCTCCCTAAACGGCAGTTCCATGAAGACTTCCCCGCGGAAAAAGGTTAATGAACTTCACAGATTCAGATCATACGTATTTAAAGGTTGTTACCGTGTGGAATGTGTATGTTTTGGTCTAAACTCTAAACCAAGTCTAAACCCAACAAATAAGCGTACATATTAATTAAGTTGCCCAGCGCCCAGCTCAGTTCTGACTGGCACACAGTAGTGTTATCATTTATTATGTAACTAACTACAGTGACTGTATAAATGTTGTTGCGTAAATTCGTCAGTTTGTGTGTTCAAATTATACATTTAAAATGTAGCAGATAAAAATGTTATTGTGGTGTAAATGCGAATTTGCTATGAGAGAGTGGAAAATTTGTAGGTCATAATAAATAGGTAGGGAAATAAAAGCCACTGAATAAATAAATGATACTGGCTTGATTACATTAAATTATGTTACTATGTATGAATGTGGGTGACGTAGATGTAAAACCAATATGTATATGCCTTCATCAGTTTTAAATTCTCTCCTATAACGAGTCAGGACATAATTATAATAGTTTTTGATGCCACGAAATTGCGTACACTGAATTTGGATTCGTGCCCGATTTACGGCAATTGGCCCCCTATTACATGGGACTTGAAACATAACTGGCGAAATGTGGGTATACTATTAAAAACAACTCTGCCTATCCCTTCGGGGATTACAGGCGTGATGTTATGTTACTTGAAGATAAAGATCAAAATCCCTTAAAAAACCTGTGAAGTATGTTGAGTTAATATCAACCTAAAACCTTTTCAATAGCCTGGCAAGTCAACATAAAACATTTTGTTTTTATGTCGAACTCTGCCACTCAGCCATATGCTTTACATGCCAGACTGAATTAAAAATGTGACACACCCGACAATGTCACATTTATAAAACAGTCTCAGATATAAAGATGGTTGGATGTCGGTCTGCGGCATTGTTAGTACCTTTAACTTGGCGACCATTTGGCGATGTATCATATATCATCAGACATGGTGGTCGATATCTGACAACAAAGCACGGCTTTTATTCCTTTTTCTATGTTTAACCTGAGCTGCCAGTAACCTACAAACATGTAGAACAGGTATACTATATTCCACGTGCCTCCATGTTTAGTGTTGTGTCAATACAGAAATCAATTGATAGACATTGACAATATGATGTCAATCGTTGTACCTCGACATAAATGAATATGTTTTATTGAACGCGTTGATGGACAAAAAGTCAGTGTAGATAACCGTACCGACCTTACATTAATTTCTTTACCACTTTTGACAAACATTTTAATTGAAAGAAAACTTCTCTTATGATAAAACACGGTAATATTTGTCTTTAAATACGATAGCATCCGGCAATCGTGTTATCTACTGAAGGATTTTCTTAGAGTTACATAAAAAACCAGTCGTGTCATCGTGTTGTTTTAGTCTGCAATGCCGTTGTGGTTTACCGTTGCGATCGTCTTCAAAATTGTATAGTTCGGTTCAAACTTTATGGCGGATCGGAAGTTAGCTGCGAGTGACGGTCTGCATATTATGCAGTCAAGACGATGCGTCCTCTGCACCCCGTTTCTAACTAAAATTGTGTTCTGCGCAGCTTTACGTTAGATGTTCCGAGCCACCATACAGTTTGAACCGTTATACCTGCGCAGACCGTCACTCGCAGTTAACTTCCGAGCCGCCATAAAGTTTGAACCGAACTATACCTTTAGGCAAAAATAGACCTTATCGTTTTATGATGTACAAGTGTCATTAAGTCAACTTTAAGGTGGCCAAGTCGATTATACACTACTAAAACAATTGCCTGAAATTATCAAAATTATAGTTTGTGAGCTTTAACGTGAACTGTCAAAATTAAATGGCTGCCAAGTACTTCCGTCACATAAAATATTACAACCATAATAACAAGTTGCGTTTCAATTACCAAATCTTGACACCGAACCAGTAATTTTATAAACAGCCTTTTTTTAATCGGGGCCGTCACGAAACTATTAGTGGGGTTAAATACAGAGTGTGTTAGAAAGACTGCCTCGTGGTGGACTGGTCTATTGGTCGCAAGCACGACTGCAATTTCAATTTCATTTATTGCATCAAATATGGAACGTACATGAAGTTCTTAATATATGTATAAAATATTTAGTAACACACATTTGGCCAATATATAGTATGTACAAGTCTTTAGACATAAGATATTAATTACTAGGTAACTACATTTTCGTAGGAAATCGTCGTCGAGGTAGACCGCGGCGCAGATGGTGTGACGGTCTGATCTCGTTTATGGGGCGAACATGTCCAGATATCGCACAGGGCAGAGAGGTTTGGAAGGAAAAAGGGGAGGCCTTTGCCCAGCAGTGGGACACTCAAACAAGATAAAAAAAAAACGATATTTTGTCAATTTATGTGCCTTTTTACCAGTTAATTATGTCTGTGCTTTAAAGTATAAAATTTACAGGGACACTTGAAAGAACTCATCTTTCGAATAAAAACACTCTTGTAACAATCACTTCCGCAACGCAACACAAAACTAGGGTACGTAGTTGAGTAATTGATCTAGGCAAAGCATTGTAAATTAGAGTAGCCATATAAACACAGCTCCGCCGAAAAAGTTCTAGCTTTGGTACGGGCATTTCTAAATCTAAATGTGTAGGTTTCCTTTATTTGTGTCAGCTGGGCATGAGGTCCTGGGTTTGATTCCCAAGCCTGTCAAAGTTCTATTGGGATTTTCCATTAAGAATTTCTCATTAGCAACCATATTACTTGAGAAATGTGGGTGTATTATTTAAGTACAACTCTGACTAACCCTTCGGAAATTACAAAAGTGATAGCGTTTTGTATCAGAAAAATGTTGTTATGTTGCGGGCTGGTACAGCCCAGCACGTCAAGCTACCCGAAACCGTCAAATTTTTCCAGTTAACCTTGAACTTACCAAACCAACCTTCTAACGAAACAGCAACCAGGGAGGTTGCTGTTTCGTTAGAAGGATGGTTATGCTTTAGCGATAAACTTGAAATTCATTGAAGAAATTTGGCAGATTGTAGAAGCTTTATGTGCTGGCGTCTCTACATAAAATTGAACAACTTTTTCTATGGTACCACCACCATTTTCATCCTTAAATATGACCATACATTTCTGATACATGCTGTATATCGTTCGGTACAATGGTACTCCGCGTTGATATGAACTTCCCATGCTCGAGAAAGTTTTTACCCTTGATACGTTGGTTTTTACTTATAAAATAAAAAGGTTTGGTTTCTGAATGCCCGTTTTCACTAAAAATGCCTTCAGGCCGCTGCTGTTGAGGCTTCCACCTTACCGTAGTGCGTCTGGCGTCAGGTATGGTAGCTGATGCGCGCACCGACGATTACTTTGCGATAATGCGGAAGAAAGTTGCCTCAGTAATATCCTGAGCGAGGAGAAGCAGCAACAGCGTTCTCAAGGTGTTTGCAGAGAGGCTGGATGGGCCTACACTGAGGAGGTTTACCAAGCTTCATGTTGGAACCTTCCTGTGATTGTGATTATCTTTTTAGTATTTCTGCATGTTACTAATATAGTTTTTAAAAAAGGTGTAATATTAACACCCTAGGCCTTGATGTCTGACAATAAAATATTTCATATTTACTAATAGTGGGCAACACCTTAATGAATACTAAATAAAAGTTAAGCTAAAGACATTTAGGTAGCACGGTAGATGATATTAAAATCAAGTATGAATGTGGATGACTCTATGTGCAGGGGCAGACCAAGAAAACGATGGATGGACAGTGTGAAGGATGATATTGCTAGAAAGGACTGCTGAGATGACGAGTAATAGAGAAGTTTTTTTTTTTACGATACCAATATTATAAAGAGGAAAGATTTGTATTTTTGTATGTAACGAATAAACTTAAAAACCACTAGACCGATTTGAAAAATTCTTTCAGCAATGGATAGCTACATTATCAACGAGTAACATAGGCTATATTTTATGCCCGTGCTCTGACGGGAACGGGAACTACACGGGTGAAACCGCTTGACGTCAGCTAGTTTTTTTATAAAAACGTTGCCCCTCACTAGAAATTTCTCCTGTATCGTGGGTACGTTTACAAACATTTAAACTCACATACATAAACAGCCAGAGCCGGAACAGCTATCTGTAGGCCATACAAATATTTGTTCCGTGCGGGAATCGAACCCGCGGCACGCAGCATGAAAGAAGAAGACAAGCTGCGCCGAACCCAAATGAATTGGGATAACGGCAAGAGAATAATGATGATCACCGAAAATTTTAATTATATTACAAGCTATGATTGTTTTTCCAAAACTAGTAGAGTTTTTATGGTAAAATGCAACATTGTAATTAAACAAAGGTTGGAAAATGGACCGCTGCTGTTCATTGTGCGCTGTCGTATAAATTGATGTTGCGTAAAATTAACTAATTAAGTACCTACTAATTTATTACAAGTAGAAACGTAAGTAAGGTAGCTTACCTTAGATACAAAAATATTACGACAATTTTAATTAACTTACTATAAATAATTATAACAAATCCTAGATTATCATTTTTACTGTTAGTAACTGAAATTTTTAACAAAGCTTATAATATCTGAAAGCAACCCAGCGTTTATTCTGCACGATCATATCATGCAAACAGCTTGAAACTCCGCAATTTAATTGATATGGAATTAACAGCCTTAACAGTTTGTAATAAAGACAAGATAAGACAAGAGAAGCGGTGGTCCGAGAGCAGCGGTGGCCCAGTGGTAGCAACCCCGACTTACGTTCAGTAAGTCGTGGGTTCGAACCCAGGCAGGCGCATTACTTTGTGTAATTTATTTCATCACCACTGCTCTCAAAAACGGTGAAGGAAAACATCGTGAGGAAACCGGCATGTGCTAGAACCAAAAATTCGAAGACATGGGTCATCTACCAATCCGCACTGGGCCCACGTGGTGGATTATAGCCCATTCCCTCTCATAGAGAGGAGGCCTGTGTCCCAGCAGTGGGAACATTATAGGCTGATGATGATTATAAGAGAAGATATTCTCGTGGTTGTAAGTTGCCTTTGGCTATTTGGATCAGCTTCATTTTCATATATTTTAAAGTTTCCATTTTGCGACGAATGAGGTAGGTAATCGTTAATGAAGCTTTTAATGCGCTGATTATTTTTGTTGGCTGTATATTGTTACATTTCGGTTGTAATATTGATGACGTAGGAGGTAATGATGCATATAAAGAACGCGCATCGTTACATCTGTATGATTATGTCCTCGTCAATAAATTAAACAAGATGATGTGCGTGTGTGACATCATGAGCGAAAACTTTTAAGGAAGTATTTTATAATTATTTGTTGGTTTTTAGGGTTCCGTACCTCAAAAGGTAAAAAACGAACCCTTATAAGATCACTCTATTGTCCGTCTGTCCGTGTGTCACCCCGGATTTTCTCAGAAACGGGTGGACCTAGCAAGTTGAAATTGCCTAGGTTGATCTGTGAATGGGTAACCACCCATTACATACCGAGTTTCCTCCGTGCCTCAGAAAGCACGTTAAGCTGTCGGTCCCGACTGTCATTTGTAGATTTTTGACAGTCGTTACAGGTAGTCAGTGGCCCAAAAGCCTGACAACCAGCCTTACCAAAGGGGTATCGTATTATTCAGTACTGACTGCGCTGTGGCGGTCAGATAGGCAGTCGCTCCATGTAAAGTACGGGTATTCAGCTGCATCCGGTTAAACTGGAAGCCGACCCTGACAAAGTTGGGTAAAGGCTAGGCAGATGATGATGACGTAGATAATAAAGTTATTTGTTAAATGAAGAATGAAAATAAAAAATGGTATCCAGAATTTAGACATTGCAAATGAGACCCCTTTTAACTAGAACATTTATTAAACTTGTTATAATCACGGTAAAGTCTATAGAAATAAAGACAGACGTGTGTTTGTCTTACATAATTTTGGATGTACACGCAAAATAATGAACACGCGTAACACTTCATTACTTAAAACTAGGTTTTGCCCGCGGCTTCGCTCCCGTTAATTTAAAATTTGACAATCAATTCGGGTTGTACTCTGCTTGTAATAATATAATTCAATCATGATTCGAAAGACATCAGGTGGCCCCATCTATTATCATATGAACGTTATTGTGGTTTTTCTTGGGAACGGTACTTTTTTTCGGGATGATAGGTACCCTATGCTCGTTTCTGTACCCCTGACAACATATATGCAAAATTTCAGGATGATCGGTTCAGTGGGTTAGGCTTGAAAAGGTAACAAACAAACCTAATTTCGCATTTATAATATTATTAAAACTTGCATTTGCCCGCGGCTTCGCTCGCGTGAATTTACAATTTGAGAATCAATTGAGGTTGTACTCTGCTTGTAATAATATAATTCAATCATGATTCGAAAGACACGTGGCGCCATCTATTATCATAAGGCGGTTATTGTTGTTTTCCTCGGGAACAGTACTTTTTTCGTTATGAAAGGTACCCTATGTCCGTTCCTGTACACCTGATAGTGTATATGCAAAACTTCAGGATGATCGGTTCATTGGTTTAGGCGTGAAAAGGTAATAAACAAATAAACTTACTTTCATATTTATAATATTATATTATTAATATTATAATATATTATATTAGTAAGGATAAGAATAAAAGGCAATTGGCACATCGTTTGCGAAAATTGGCGTAATCAAACCTGCTTTCATCGTGAAACCATACAAATAATTCCTTTTAGCCTTTGTGAACCAGTTCTTAGATTCATAATTTCAATATAATAAATATAATAAAAAAACAAAGGGCCAACGATAAAAGCTTTTACTTTGTAACAAAGAAATTCCAATAAGTCTTGTAAAAAAGTAGGCAGGTTCCTTGTACAGACGCCAGCAAACCAAGCTACTAAAATCTGATCTGACAAATTTCTTTAATAGATTTTCAACTTTATAACTAAAGGATTAGGTTCAAGGTTGATTGGGAAAATTTGACAGTTTCGGGGTAGCTTGATAATGCTTGCGTCTGTACATCATAGGCAGAGGAATATCGCCCTACTTTACGCGCTGTAAAACTCACAATTTGCATACAATACTAAAAGTCCCGTGATGTACTTTATATTGTTATTTTATATGCTTTTTACTGGCTGACTTGACCGTTAATAGTTAAACTGCCGGAATGGGAAACAATTATGTTTAGCGATGAGGAAAAACTGTATGTATACAAAAGATTTTCAGCGAAACGAGTCCAGTTTAAAACAACCCTTCAGTCAAAGAGTACGTCTCTTGTTTAACAAACTGTTACTCGGTGAGTGCTCTTAACTCTAAAGTGAAATTAACTAATCTTTTTAACTGAAGGTTCTTGCTTATCTTAACTCTCTTTGAAAGTGTTTAACTAACTTGATGAAGTGGCCTTTGCATTATTTAAGAAAACTCTTTACAATTTAATGCAGATTATGTTATCTAACATTAGGCATCGCTTTAAATAGTTTATTAAGCTAAGCTTGTCTCGTGAAAGTCATGATTCTAAATAAAATATGAATCTTGTGTAGTATTTATGAGGTCTGCGAAGCGAGTTTTATGTGCCTAATGGTAACAGAATTAGCCGCAAGATCTCTAAGAAGCCAATTAGATTATTAAGTTATAAGAACAAATAATAAACATCTGTAATTTTATTATTTGAATTCTCTGAAAGAAAAAGAGACTAGAGGACCCTGGAATTGTAATATTGGCTTTCAAAAAGGAATCTTTTGAAAATTACCCAAATTAAGAAAGACTTTTAAACATGACTGGCGATAAATATGTGGGTATAGGTACATAAGCACACCTCTTCTAACCCTTCGAGGTTTACAAGAGTAAAGTTATGTTACCTTTTCAAATTAGCAAACACGGGATATTCCTCAAAGCACCACTATTTTTGAGCGCAATCAACTAAGCGCAATTAAATTATTCCTCGAAGCGCAACCATTACTTGCCCTTACAAATACAAATTGTTCAAACGGTTGCGCTTCGAGGAATAATTTAGTTGCGCTTAGTTGCTAGCGCTTAAAAACAGTTGCGCTTTGAAGAATACACCAATATCAGGTCCAATTGTTTTAATATTTATTCGGAGGTCAATAATCTTTATTACGCAAGAATGTTGTTACAAAATTATGTTACAGGAGCCAGTGCTCTCTCCCTAGAGGAGATATTATAGAATCGTATGCAATAAGATTAACAAAAAATAAAAATAATACGATAGTAGCAAATATCCTCAAGATCGTCATAACAGCAATCAATGTAAAGACAATGATTCAATTTACCATCTTTTCTGCAGAAAACCATGACTGTCAAGTCCATACATATTCTACCAATCCTGCTGCTGTACATGGTGACGTTATCCGATGGTACATTCCCGTGCAAACTCAGGGTCAACCTGGCCAGGGCTGAGCAGATGGATGAGCATGGTCGCAAGTGCTGGGACACTGTGAAGGTGCCCGCTTGTGGGGGCAGATGTGATTCTAGAGAGGTAAGATAATAATATATTGCTTGCTTGAGGGTTAGCCTGTCGCCTATACCGCATGGATGTCGAAAGATCTTCCTATTGGAAAGAACTACCTGGCCGAAGATGTGTTAATGCATATTGCGTTAATTCAGGACATGGTCTATCAATACATTATTATCCATCCAGTATGCAAAGCTACCTCCAAATTGGTTCAGCCATTAAAGCGTGATTAAGTAAAAAGCGTTGTCATTTTTTTTTAAATAGGTCAGTTCTGCCGGATTTAAACGTTACTAGCGAAATGTGGGTGTATTATTAGGTACACCTCTGCCTAACCCTTCGGGTATTACGGGCGGGATGTTATGTTATGTTATAGGCCAGGAATATTGTTTTGAAGTATGAGTATCATTTATACTCAACCTATTTGTTTCACGATAATCATTTTAAAAACAGAAACCTTATGTCCACAACCCAGTTACTGCTGGGTAATACGAGAACCCATGGTGAGACTGGTTGTCAGACTTTCGGTTCACTGACTACCTGTTACGACTGTCAAAGATCTACAAACGACAACCGGGGCCAATGGCTTAACATTCATTCTGATGCACGGAGGAAACTCGGTATGTAATGGGAGGGCACCCATCCACAGACCAACCCAGGCAAGCGCGGTTTAACCTGAAGATTAATCCGAATGACAATTATTATTAAGCCACGAGCTCCTCTCGAAACTTATTCGAAGGTAGGTAGTAAAGTTCTAACCTCACCGTTGTGACCTATAAAAACTTACAATTACACGACAACCTATTAAAACAGAACATTATTTTCTTGAAAAAACAAAAATACGTTACTTTAAATTGGCTTTGTTTTTCATAATAATTACTGCCAAAACAAAGCTGTTTTATTTTAAAGTTGAGACCATAAAAATGTTTGAAGTTTTGGAATAAAATGCAAGATGGACGACGCCTGGGGTGCAATAAAATTATTAAAAGCCTGTGTACCTGGCATTGGTATAATAACTACAGGCCCTGGCCTTGGTGATTGTTGGTTAGGTTTAATGGGCAACAGGTCATGTATTCGATTTCCTGGTCAGGCAAAGTGTTATTGGGTTTTTCCATTAGGAATATCCCAGTAGCAGACAGTCAGAGAGTCCGTAATTGTGCCCGGTTAATAGCAATAGGGCCCTCCCCTATTACAAGGGTAATTAAACATAACTAATATATAATTAAAGCCAAATTGAACTTCAAGCTTATAAATGTTTATTTTTAAAGAAGAGCACTGTTGTCAGAGCCAGATATTCATTCATCTAGTTCAGACACAGATGTCTTGTCGAATTTCTGTTTTTTAGGCTCGTCTAAAATATTTTTTATAAACTATGTAATGTATGCATCTCACTTGAATTGAATAAATTAAATTATTTAAATTAAATATCTGGCGAAATGTAGGTGTAGGTACTATTACGTATACTTCGGCCTAACCTTTTGGGGATTACAGACGTAATGTTTGTGACAGGTCTTGTTAACGTTACCAACAAACAAAATAATAACCGTTACGTAACGTTAATTCCTATGTGATACCTAATTAACGTTACAAAAATATAACGTTTATTGACAACATTATCAGTAATTTAACGTTAATTAACATTAACGTAAAATCAGATAATAACGTTACTTTTACCGTTAATTTTGCCAAAATCCGGTCACATTCACGGTTGTGTCATCAACTCACTGTACTACCAGCACTTCTCATACGTAAGAATCTAGCAACGTTTTGATCGAACGAGACGGCACCACGCGACGGCGCGTAAGGCGGCCCGCCGATCGCCTCTGCCCCGCTTTTTACACCTCACAAGATTAACCGTTTAAAATTAACGTTATTAAACAATTGACGGTTCTATTAACGTTATTTTAATATAAACTTTAACTCTTGTCAAATGAAGGTAACGTTATGAAATTTTACCGGTATTTAAAGCCCTGGTTTGTGATATTATGCAATGTTTATTTGAGAAGTTAGTAAACGATTAAAGTTATTGGAAATGGAGATTTAACTTATATTGTCACTGTCAGTTACGGGATATCCTCTGTGACTTTATAATAGAACAGATCGATGTGATGATGCCTGAAGGAGCCTTGTTTCCAACAGTGTACTGTAAGTCTGCCAGCTGTAGGATATAATTATATAGTATTTTTACTCATGAAGTTGCCGTTCTACAATACTGGCCATTTGAAATTCAATCATCTATATATGCTTGACAAATAATACTAAATTCGAAAGAATTTTATTTAAAAACTTTGGAATTCTATTTTCAAATTCAGTCATTTGTTTTCACTACGAATACCAGTTTTGACGTGATAGCAATGCGGCGCAAACGGGGATTGAACACTAGTGGCACTCATCGTGCAAGCTCACCAGAACAATCCAATTTGTTAACCTCATATTTCATATTGGCATTTAAGTTTCGCACTCATTTTTATTTTAACATTAAAATTGGATATTATACTTTCAACGTTGGCTTTTTATTTTTTAAATCAGAACGCAGGGCTGACGAAGGACGTCGACGTGGACGAAAATTGTCGGTCGTTTCCCTGACCGGATATTTATCTGCCAAAATACTCCTTTAGATGTTTTAAGCACTTATGTTTTTTTCGGTACCTACTGAAAGAGTTTTCGATTATTTGAAAAGGAAGGTATTTTTAGATAGATGTCTGTAACTACGTTCATATATACCTTTGATTTTCGTAGAAACCGTTAATACGAAGTCAATAGATTAAAATAAGAGCAATTTAAACTTCTGGCAATAAGGCTGCCTGTCCACTAGAGCGGAGCGAGTCTGCGGAGCGGAGAAAAAAGAGCAATGCTAACCAATAGGATTATCCACTGGAGAAGAGCGGAGAGTTTGTGCAATCCTATTGGTTAATATTCCTCCGTTTCTCACCTCCGCAGCCTCGCTCCGCTCCGGTGGACAAGCAGCCTAAGACACTCATTTTAGTTTATTGTATTTTTAAAGGGCCTACATGGACTCATCATCATCATCATCAGCCTATAATGTTCCCACTACTGGGACACAGGCCTCCTCTCTATGAGAGGGAATGGGCTATAATCCACCACGCGGGCCCAGTGCGGATTGGTAGATGTCACATGTCTTCGAATTTTTGGTTCTAGGACATGCCGGTTTCCTCACGATGTTTTCCTTCACCGTTTTTGAGAGCAGTGGTGATGAAATAAATTACACAAATAATGCGCCTGCCTGGGTTCGAGTCCACGACTTACTGTTCGTAAGTCGGGGTCGCTACCACTGGGCCACCGCTGCTCTATTCTATAATTATGGACTATTAGTAAATTAAATTATATTTATTGACACACACAAGTTAGGTAACATACAAAAAGTTAAAAGAAAACAGTACGGTACACAGAACAGACACAGGCGCAGTATGTATCTTGGTATAAGATTACTAGCTTACTAGATTACTAGCTATGGTTATACGATTATCATGTATCATTATTCTCCCGGTCTTATTTCATTTTTAGAGTCCGGGTAGCATGTCTTCTTCTTCCATACTTCCCTATTACTCGTCATCTAAGCAGCCACCTCCTTTCTAAGCACATCTTAAATACAGTCCATCTTTCTTCTCTATGCCATTTTCCTACTAATATAAACATGTGTATTCACACTAATTGGACAATTACGACTCTCCTCGCTTAAATATTTATACTAATGAATAATTTAAAGTATTCACACTAATTAGACAATTACGATTCTCCTCGTTAAAATAATAAAAAAAAACACCAATTACATCCTTTTTACTATAATAATATGCGTAAAACATAAAAAATAAGAGATAATTTACATTGTTTCAATATAAAAGTTTATACAAAACAGGAAATCGAAATCAGCCGGATGTTTCTTTGTAGAAGCGTTATTGGAAATGACTAGGAGCCAAGAAACTAAGGCTGCGTTTATTAAAAAGCGGTGCGGAAAGTGTTTTATTGAACTTCTAGATTGTTTTGTTTATGTTTTTAGAGTTAACCAAGAATTGTTGTGGAGGTCAGATAGGCCATCGTTCCATTTAAATAACTGGTTTCCAGCAAGCTGGAAGACGACCACAATATTTTTGGGCTTTTGTCCTCAACTTAGTTGGAAACCCAACTAAGTTGAGGACAAAAGCCCAAAAATATTGTGGTCTAGACGATGCCACGTCTTGGTTCTAGCCCATGAGGACACATCATCTGGGGTGTATTAAGCACAACACACGGCATGAAGTTAGGTATAAAATTTCCAAATGACAATCATTAAGGAGAATATAAGGTAGCCCTCGATTCTTTTTCATTCAGTGGGATTAAATGAACTTAGAGGGTTGTATTGATGAGTTTAATGATTATAATTCTAAAAATACAAACGTTTTTACATATTTTATTTAACATACATCCTGACACTGACCTGCGAATTGCAAAAAAACGTAAGAAAATTTGAATTTCGCGGGCTGCCCTAGCGCTTCCCTCTTAAACTAAACCTGCATAAACTTGTCATCCTTCGACTGTGCGTGTGATAATTTTATGTTCATAATTGATTTTTGTTATATTTTGCCAGTACCTGTCTTATTTTCAAATAATTTAAGTTTTTATTTTGTATGAAAATATTATTTCATTTCGCAGGATAATTTTGAGTTAGAACATAAATACTCAGTAGGTATTCTGAAGGAATAAAAATAATGTATTCATGAAGAAATGAATATACAGCATAATTCTTTCACAGAAAAACTTAAGCAATCTCGGCAATACTGTTCTAACGTTTAATTACAAAATTATGAGCACTGAAAGAAGCTTGCTCCATTACGTAGGATTTTGCACTTTTTAAACAATTTTTCATTCTTTCTTGTCTAGAGTAACTTAAGAAATGAATGTGCTTAAATAAATAAATGCAATAATTCCACAAAACATTAGTGAGTCTGCTTGTTCGTTACGTTTTTATGGATATGTATCCAAAAAACGTAAACAAAACTCAAAAATAAATATACATAAAAATCTCAAAAAATGTATAAATACTCAAAATGTAAATAAAAAAAAATGTATATAAACTCAACATGTATATATAGGTACAAAATTCAAAACTCAAAGCATATTTCAATTAAGCAAATACAGGCTTTTGAATGTCAAAAAAAAAAGAAAAAGATGAAGCTACAGTCCCAGTCACAAGTTTTGTGAAAGTACTGTAGTCACCCATTCCAAAGAGTAGATAGATCTCTATGGAGAAGAATGGGCAAGAAACTCCATCCATCATCGCCGTAAAACCGGCATGGGTTTTACACATGTGGGTACGCAATAACTATAATAGACCACCTGCCACGATCCGATCGATTATTATTATTATTATTTCGTTTATTCATTTCAGTACATATTTTTTATATTTTTACAATATGAAAAACATTTAAAAAATATAAAAAATAGCGGTCCGTCGGTGTCGGGAACAGGGTTGAAGCTACCGGTGGTTAGGGCTCCAGAGTTTATTATTATTATTACATGACATACTCTTTTCGCTTCGTTCACGTACATGAATAAATCTGGTTCTAAACTACCAATCTTGACACTGAAATTAGTCACCTACATCTTACTTATCTAGTACCAAGAAAAAATAATAGTTCTTATTATACTAGGAACAACGACAGTGATAAGTAATGCTGTAGCGCCTGTAGCTGCTATTATTACAATAAATCAAAAAAGAAAATGACGCCCGTATTTTTTCCGCAGCAACTTGCAAAGTATCAAGAATCGTTGGTAGCGCTTTAAATTAAACTTCTCACGCGAAGTGTGCTCATAAAGTCAAGTGGATAGGAGAGCATCTTTCATCGCAACTCATTATTTATTAACTGCGTTTACACTCAGAAGACTGTGCGAATAATATTCGCACTGAACACGGATTAATACCCGGTACTTACGGTTTTCACACAGTTTTGTACGAGTACTACAAAATTTCAACAGTGTGTAAACGAGTCTTACAAAGGGGTATCGTATTACTCAGTAACTGGACTGTGGAGATCAGAAACGCAGTCGCTCTTTTTAACCCTAGATAACTAACGTTCACATGAACCCGTTTATCGCTAACCATTTATCTATTCCGATATCCTGGCCATTCGATAGGCCCATTACCGCCTGTCCTATGATTGGGGTAGGTAACATTAAGACATGATACATTACTTATAATAATTCATCATCATCACCTGCTGCTGGTTGGAGCTGAATACCAGTATTTTATATGAATAAACTGCCTATCTGACCTCCAAATCTTAGTTACTTGGCAACACGAAACTCTTTGGTTAGACTTACAATGATAAAACAATTAATGATAGCAAATACAATTTCATATTATTTTTGTCATGTAGCCTTGTTGTAATAATTATGATTTATGTCTGATGCGTTTGAGCATACAAATGAATATGAATTTCGAGCGAGAGTTATATAAGCGTAACAAGGTTATTACACAATAACCTTCATTGTAATTAGGTAATAAGATTACATTACGAGTAACTTCCTGGTACTGCGATAACAGGAAGCATTTAGATTATAATAACCCTTTGTTTTATATACTTAGCTTATAAGATTTAATACGAATTAAAGTCAGTCTTACACTGCTCTTCAAGCGAAACACACCTCTTGTTTCTTTTTTAAAAAGCCTTTCGTCTCAGCCCACAACTTAACTGGCGCAGTCGGTACGTCGCGTTTATCGGTTCCAGTGGAAGATTTCCGTAAATCTTGATTCCGTGGCGTGCATAAAGAACCTACCGTGGGCAACTAGCAGAGCGTCAGGCAGCAGAAAAAGCAGCAGCAGCAGCGCAGCAACATCGGCAGCGAAGACTCATCTATCATCGAACAGCCTCTCATCGGCTATGCTCGTGGGGTAAGCATTGAATTTGATTATTCCCGAGACTCCTTATATTCATTCCTGACACAATAACTATAAGCAACTTTTTGTGTGTTTCTAGTGTCTAGGTATCAGTATTTTAATTAATACAAAAACTATCGCTTGTTTTTCATTCTTGGTTGCTATCTGACTCACTAAGATAAACATGGCTAGTGATAAGAAAGCACTAGATGAGAAATCTATTACTGAAGAGAAGTCGATTCCCACCGACTACTCAGCGTTCTCGAAGTTGTTACCCTGCTACGATGGGAACAAGAGAACCTTAGCATTTTACATCGAAGGTGTTGAAAATGCTCTAGAATTAATAGCTAATAAAGATGACGATTGCATAGCGTGTCTTATTAGGAATAAGCTGACAGGTAAGGCTGTTGAAGCGCTGTCAGAGAACCCAGGTACTAAATCTTGGGGTGATATTAAAAGTGTTCTTCAAAAAAAATTTGGAGAATTCAGAACAGAAATTCAGTTAGTTCAGGAACTAGTGCTAGTTAAAAGAGATAACAATACTATAGATGCATTTGGTGACAAAATTAGATCCTTAATGTGTACACTGATTTCGGCTAACCCTGAAAAACGAGACTATTATGAGCAAATGGCTCTTGAAACCTTTTTAGATAAGTTAAACCCCATTACAGCCATTTTAATTAAACTTAAATTTGTGCGTAATTTAGATCAGGCCGTTACAGTAGCTAAACAAGAAGAAGTCAAACTACGAGCTAGACGTAATGAACAAACTAAACCGAACAATTATAAACCATTTAATTCAAACAACAAACCAAACAAACCGGGTAATTTCCAAAAGAAATTCCAAAATAAAACTCCGAATAACACGGAACAATCAAAGAAACTTCACTTCCAAAACGAAGTTGAAGATAGGGAAGAAAATAACGATAACCCAGAGCAGGAAACGGAGGACGTCTCCGAGGAAGTAGAAGATGAAAATTTTCTGACGGATCTAGAAAATCAACTCGCAATATAGTTTTCATGAATAATATACAAAACTATAGCCGCCTTCCATATATTTACATCAGTGAATTAGGTGGCAGATTTCTTTTAGATACAGGTGCCTCACAATCCCTCATTAACCCACAAATTTTACAAGACTCAAAACATATGAACATAACTATAAAAAATGAAACACATTTTATTAAAACAGCTCATGCAACCTCCAAACATAAACAGGTAGCATATATTAAACTTCCGGAAGAATTATTTAATGAAGATATAACTCACAAGTTTTTAATTTTTAACTTTGACTCAGACTTTGTGGGACTATTAGGATTAGATTTACTAGTCCCACTTAAATGCAAAATAGACATCAAAAACATGGTACTTCGCACAGAAAAAGCCATAATACCAATTAGAGACGACATAAAATCTCACAGCAAAATAGCACCCAAATGTGAGCAAGTTATAAACCTACTATGTAACTATAAAGAAGGAGAATACTTCTCAGAAAAAAAAACTACACAAAATGGATTAATTTTCCCATCAGCACTAGTAACTGTAAAAAACGGAAACGCATTAATGACAGTAATAAACACATCCAATAATACTATAAACCTTAGAAATAGTTGTTCACTAAACTTTCAAAGACTAAACATAAAAAACAAAAACCAACAAGAAAAGATGAACAACACCAAAGAGTTTCATTCGACCCTAGATAAACTGCAAAAACAGAACCTAGAGAGATTACGAACCACTCACATGAACCCGGAGGAAAATCGTGAAATCAGAAAATTATGTTATAATTACAGAGATATTTTCCATTGCGAGGAAATCCCATTAACGTTTACACACGAGATTAAACACCAACTTAGGTTAACAGACAATAAACCTATTTTCGTACGTAATTATAGACAGGCACCGAAACAAAAAGAGGAAATTAAAAAACAAATAAACCAACTCCTCGAAAATAATATAATACAGGAAAGTAACTCCCCATGGTCATGCCCAGTACACATAGTCCCGAAAAAAGCCGATGCTTCAGGAGAACAAAAATATAGATTAGTAATAGACTATAGGAAATTGAACGACAAAACCGTAGAAGACAAATACCCCCTACCCAACATAGACGATATCCTAGATAAATTAGGCCGTGCTCAATACTTTACAACCTTAGACCTAGCCTCAGGCTACCACCAAGTAGAGATGCATTCAGATGACGTCGAAAAAACAGCATTCACAATAGATCGAGGACATTATGAATTCCTCAGAATGCCATTTGGTTTAAAGAACGCACCAAGCACATTCCAGAGATTAATGGACTCAGTACTACGAGGACTAGATAACGTACTAACATATTTGGATGACGTAATTATTTATTCCACATCCTTACAGGAACACTTGGAAAAATGCAAACAAGTGTTTGACAGATTCAGGGCACACAACCTCAAAATTCAATTGAACAAATCAGAATTTTTACAGAAACAAGTCAAGTTCCTAGGCCATACGCTAACAGACAAAGGCCTTCAGCCAAACGAAGATAAAATTGCAGCCGTGAAAAAGTTTCCACTACCAAAAACACAAAAGGAAATTAAGTCCTTCTTAGGATTAGTAGGCTACTATAGAAAATTCATTCAGGACTTTGCAAAATTGACAAAACCATTAACTAAATGTCTGAAAAAGGGCAGTAAAATAACATTTACACAGGAGTATACACAAGCATTCGAAAAATGCAAAGAAGTACTTATTAATGCACCAATACTTCAATATCCTGACTTCGAGAAACCTTTCATTCTCACGACGGATGCATCAGACGTAGCAATAGGCGCAGTATTATCACAAGGGCAAATAGGTTCAGATAAACCAGTAGCGTACGCTTCACGCACACTTTCAGATACAGAACAAAGATATTCCACTATAGAAAAGGAATTGTTAAGCATAGTATGGGCTATTAAATATTTTCGCCCTTACTTATATGGTAAAAGATTTACTATATATACGGACCATCGCCCGCTTACGTGGATAATGTCTATCAAAGACCCAAATTCTAAACTCACACGCTGGCGCCTAAGATTAGCAGAATACAATTACGAGGTTCAATATAAAAAAGGAAAAGCCAATACTAATGCAGATGCACTCTCAAGAGTCCAAATTATACACCATAACGAAGTTAGCGAAAACCCTCAACCTAGCACATCAAATGACAACATAGACCTGGAAAACATAGACATCCGAACGTTATTAGATATGCCTATCACTCCTGATATCATAAACCGATCACAGGAAAACCAAGACCAGTCAATAATAATACAACAGGCCCCCGGCAATATTCACACAGAAACAGACTTAGTCATAGATAGTAATCTAGCGGAATCAACTTCAAATAAGATTCCAGAGATAGATGATGCAATCGATAGACAGCTAAAACAATTCCATATTAGAAAAACACCCGGAAATACTTACAGAATAGACGATAGATCCAAAGGCAAAACAATAATCAAAGACGTGTGGATCCCGATCAATAACACAAAGGAACAAATAATACAATTCCTAAAAGAACATACAATTCCGGATAGAGTTTTTCATTGTTTTTTTCACCACAAAGAATATTACCCACTATTTTGCGAGGTATACAAATCAATATTCAGCAATCGTGGACCAAAACTAATTAGATGCATGAATAGGGTCACATTAATAGAAAATATTTCCGAACAAACAGATTTAATAAGGAAATATCACGAAGGAAAAACTATACATAGAGGTATCCAAGAAACCTACAAACATATACACAGAAATTACTACTGGCCTAATATGCTAGCTTCAATACAAAAATTCATCAACAAATGCGACAGCTGCCTTAAAAGCAAATACGAACGAAACCCTCTAAAATTACCCCTTTCCCTAACTGACACACCACACAGACCAATGGAACACATGTTCATGGATTTATACAGCAGTGGAGGTATTACATTCTTAACAATAATAGATAACTTCACAAAATATGCTCAAGCAACACCACTTAGCGCTTCAAATAGCATACACATAGCTGAAGCTCTACTCAGCTTATTTTCAGTAATAGGAGTACCTAAGAAAATCACAACAGACTCCGATACAAAATTCGATAACGAAGTAATTACGGAAATATGTGCAATGCATAACATACACATACACTTCACAACACCATATAACCCAAATTCAAACTCTCCAATAGAAAGATTACATTCAACTCTAGCAGAAATAATAAGAGTACAGAGAATAACGGACAAGGAAGATCCCACAAATCTAATGAAATACGCTATGATAGCTTATAACAACACGATTCATTCATCAACAGGCTTCACACCCTTTGAATTACTCTATGGACATACAGATAGTAGAAACCCCCTAGAATTACACTGTCCTAAAGAATTCTACCAGGAATACGTAATCAAACATAAACAAATAATGGAAAACACACAAAAATTAATAAACAATAAACTGGCAAACGATAAACTACAAGTAATCGAAAGATTTAACAAAAATAAAGAAACGGCACAACTTAAAGTAGGAGACACTGTATACAAACAGGTAGCAAAAACAGCTAGGAGCAACAAACTAGAACCCAAATACCTAGGACCATACACAATAGTTCGCATACACCCGGAACAAACGGCGGAAATAGTAGGCAAACATGTGAACGCAAAAACAATTAGAGTTCACTTCCGCTTACTAAGGCGTCCTGAAAATGTTTCAGGAACGCCATCGCCTGCGTCGCAGTGCTCCAGCTCGCCGCTGCCACAGCAGTCATACAGCCAATAGACAATCACAATGGGATTTTGGTACTAACAGAAGCTAAAGCCCAATATCAAGTAGATACATACCACCTAGCAGCAGTTTACAATACAACTAAATTAAGAGAAGTTTTCATAGAAATTTGCAGTAATTATTACACATTTAAACTAAAGCAAAATTGCTCCGTAAACACTAAATCCATTACCAAACAAATAGATTACCGTATAGATACGATAGAAAGTAAGTTACTGTATTTAGGATTAGAAACCATAGGTTTTAGGCTAAGTTATAGAAATAAACGCGGCCTTATAGATGGCTTAGGCACTGTAGTAAAAGCCATCACAGGTAACCTAGATCAAAATGACGCTACAAAATTTGATAATGAAATCAAATCAATTCAATCATCACTCAGTAATAATAGAGCCAATCAGAAAAAGACGATTAGTATTATGCAAGAATTCATGAAAGAATATGAAAACAATTTAAAGAACATAAAAAACAATCAGATAGAAATATATAAAGCAATAGATAGATATTCAACTCAAGAAACTGAATTCGAAACTAACTATCTAACAACGAGCATCTTTAATAGCATTGAAAACTCGCTTCAACAGCTTTACGATAGATTAGACACACTGGAAAATGCATTAACATTCGCACATCTTGAGAAAATGCATCCTAGCATAATCGACCCGTCATATTTAATCGAAGAGTTAAATAGCATCCAGAATGAAATCAGTGGAAACTTAGCTTTTGCCCCAAACTTAAACAATATACAATTATGGGAAAAAGCTATTACAGTAAAAGCATATAGCACTAATGAAACAATTAACTTCATACTAGACATACCAATAGTTGCAGAACAACCCTATAACCTTTTACACCTGTACTCCATTCCTAATATTAATAACACGATCCTCATACCTAAAAATCCCTTCCTTATCTTGGGAAATAATGAGTTCGCCTATCCCCACGAGCCATGCACTAAGATAGCAGAAGATGAAGTCATCTGCAAGCATCTAGAATGGAACACCCTGTTGCACTCAAGCGACTGCATAGCTCAACTCATCCAACACCAAGAACCACACAACTGTACATATGCAACTGCAACCTTCCACAACAACATCATCCAGCAAATTAAGGATAACAGCTGGATAGTCATCATGAAGCAAGAAGAAGTCATTAAAACCATCTGCGGTAATGACGTACAATATCAACGTAGCAAGGGAGTGTTCCTGATAACAACGGATAATAACTGTAAAGTACAAGTTATGGACAGAACCTTGACAACTCATCAGCGATACATCAACATCAGGGAAACCATACCACTACCGCGTGCACATCAGACGCCGAAAGTTTTACCTATCAAGATAAAGCTAGAAAACATAGAACTAGACAACCTGAAGAAAGCCTTACAGCAATCGGAAGAGGTTGAAGCTTCAATAATAGACCCAGTAATCATCTCAAGCACACCTAGCTGGTCATCAATATGTCTGTACATCCTACTACTTGCAACAGGAATAGGAGCGGCAGCATACAAATTCTGGTGGATACCCAAGTCGGCGCACACTTCAGTCCTGCAACAACCTGAAGCTGATGCACTCCAACTTCAGTCGCAGCCTTCGGCGCGCCTCCATCTTAAGGGGGGAGGAGTTATATAAGCGTAACAAGGTTATTACACAATAACCTTCATTGTAATTAGGTAATAAGATTACATTACGAGTAACTTCCTGGTACTGCGATAACAGGAAGCATTTAGATTATAATAACCCTTTGTTTTATATACTTAGCTTATAAGATTTAATACGAATTAAAGTCAGTCTTACACTGCTCTTCAAGCGAAACACACCTCTTGTTTCTTTTTTAAAAAGCCTTTCGTCTCAGCCCACAACTTAACTCGAGTGATACTCAATAAAATTATTTTGTTGTTATGTTAAAATTCAAAATAAATACCTGCATAATAGAGCAATATTGAATTGAGCTGAAAACCATCAAGAGCAGGCCACATCGCCGGGCAGGCGAGCGATGCGAACGACGCCACCCGAATTCATACTTTGTTCGTGTGTTTTGATAGTTCGCGGTGTGTACCAATGTATGAAAAAGCTGCGCAGCTGGCGGTGTGGCCTGCGCCTTAATCACTCTTTAGTGAAACATCTACCCGATATCGAAGATTAATTTCGTATTTACAAACAGTATTAACAATTGTAATTGTACTGATTAAGGCCTTCAACCGAAAACTAGCATTACAAAGTATTTATGCAGGCAATTAATAAAACATTATTTTGAAAATGCCCTGAAATGCATTTTCATTAAAACTCAATTGGTTTTAATGAAAATGGGGCATTTTCATTTTAAATAAATGAAATATGGGTATTCTCTGAAACACCGTCATTACTTATTATTATTTAACGTTTTTCCAATCAATTTATCAGATACAGTCGCGGTTGGCGAAATTTCTGAGAATTTGTGAATTTCAGATCTGAAAATTTGTTTTTATTTTAAATGTTGTTTCTACTTTAAACTTTTATATCAATCAAACAAAACTTCAAAGACACACTGGGCCTTTTTTTTTCGTATGGGAATTCATCAAATGACTTCTCCCGCTCTGGGCAGAGCGGAATAGATTGTCAGGCTTGTACTGACTAAAACCCATCCATGTTCCTTCCTTGCCCTTTGTGCTCCAGGGCCGCGGTATCTCTTTCGAACAGTCCCGCAGCCCTGGCAGGCATCGGCCCTTGCGAGCCCCTTCCTGTTAGACACACTGGGCCTACGTGGCCTCCGTGGTGAATTAAAGTCCACCCCCTCTCAAGGAAAAAAAGGCTTGTGTCCTAGCGGTAAGAACTATTTTCCCAACCCTGCTCTGTCCCACTCCTGGGCACAAACCTTCCTCTACTCTTTCCATCTCTCGCGAACCCGCGTCGTCCTTCCAGTTATAAATTTAGCCATAAAGACCTTCTGATTCTAAGCGGTATCCAGTAAACACAGTTTTTTTTTTAATGATTTATTTATTACTATTTCAAGTTAACTGCCTGATATTGCAAACTACACTTTCTGCCGAGACTACGGTTGCTGACCCCAAAAAAAAATGTTTATTTTGTTTTATCATGTTTACCCATCACGTCCGTGGAGTTTCGCTAGAAAGTTTAATTTAACCTTGTTTTAGTTTCTTAATGGACCTCTTGACCACGGCTATGTTTGTGAAAAAAGCTCATGAATACGTAAGCTGAATAGCCAGTCATACGGCCATGACTGGCCACATTGCGTCGGGCATGGTCAAATACATATCGTCACTCGTGATTCTCCAACGATAGTTTGGCTAACCGTACTTTTCTATGCATTTCTGGATCATAACGTAAATAATGAAGAAGTACGGAAGTAACGTTTTTGGGACCACGTTATAAGGAATTCATAAGTATGTTATGCGGTAACCCTTTGAATTTGTAAGTTACCCTTTTTCCTACGTTGTCCTTTCTTCATAAGTTGTTTTCATGGCTCCTTAAGTAAAGTGCCTTTAGCAAAAAAACATATCATATATGTAATACAGTACTACTTAGTATAAGAGAGGAGTGTGATCATTTTTAAGAATAAATAAATAAATTCTTTATTTCACCAAAAGCATAACAATATCTAAAAGACTGAGAACATAATAATAAAGCTTATTAAACAAATCAAGTATCTTGACTTAGCTCGCGAGGTTGTCGACATGTGGGATGTGGACTCAGCGATCATTGTGCCGGTAGTCGTATCAGCCCATGGCTTAATTGCCAAGAGCCTCGACCAACACCTGAGGAGGCTCTCGTTAGGCAGCTGGATCAAGGGCTTGATCCAGAAAGCGGTACTCCTGGACACGGCTCGTATTGTTAGGAGGTTCCTCTCTCTGGAGCCCTGACCGCCGGTAGCTTGGACCCTATTCCCGATACCGGTGGGCTACTATTTTTTATATTTTTAAATGTTTTTTTTTTATGTCGTTTTATATTTAAATATTTAAAAATGTAAAAAATGTGTATAAAGATGAATAAAGGAAATAAGCTTATTATAAGGTTGCATTAATTTAAATACTGATTTTAATACTGATTCCTAAACTAGGTGTAGGTACCTGTGTCTTAGGAGTCAGTGATTAAAGCTAAATTATTATTCGTTTATCATTATTTATTTTATTTTTTTATTAATTAAAAAAATATATTATTAAAATATTATAATGTATAACACACCATCAAACTGAATAACTTTAATATGTACAATTTCTATAGTATTTTCATTCGGTGGACATGTCTTCCTCAATACCATATCTTTTGAAAGCATTTTTTTTATGGGGTTTTTTATAAAAATAAACAATGGTTTTATGGTAAAAAATTAGAATAATTCAAACATGTTAGGCTAAGATAAAACAAGCTAAGATGAAAAATTTTAGGTTAAGTAAAATGTTACAAGGGTTTCTAGTGTCTCTTTTGTGAGCAGTGTGCCTGCATATAATTATTTAGAATCTAATGTTTTAATGATGTTTTGATTAGATGTTTTAATGATGTAGGTGAGAATTTATCTGTTCCTTTAATCTTTTCAAACTAACCAACTACTTGGTAACTGACTACCTAGGTAGTTAAAAGGAAAGGGAGCCCCCTTCGTCCGTTTTAAGAAACAAATCAAATAACACATAAAGAATAAACGTGTTCTATCTACACATATATTTTTTTTTAAATATCCTGTGGTGTGTGACCGATTATAAAACACACGTATATTAAACAAAAACCCGGGATTTATGACCGATACCTGTCAACAAATAACACAATTCTATTGATCTTTGCACGGAAATCGGCGATCATTGCCCCTACCTACAAAACAAGACGATTGTTGTTCTCTTTTTGGCTCCTATTTTCTTTGTTTTACCATATTATTGAGTATAGGCTTTTGCCAGCGACATTCCCGGCGTGGATGTTGAAAAATTTTCTCCTTGAATGTAGGTACTGTCGGGATGAAAAGTATCAAAATTTCCTAAGGGTTTTCCGTGATCATATCCTTTTCTATCGTTCAGAACTATAATTTGGAGAGATTTGCGGGAAACAGAGCGTCCTGCCGACCGTATCTTCGTTGATGCCCCGTGCCATAGCATTCCCGCTCTGTTTCTCGCTCTCACGTCATGGTCCTCTTCTGTGCCAAATTTCATGAAACCGGTAAACGGGAAACAGACAGATAGGCAGTTACATTACCAGTTATAATATAATATGGGTGACATGGATTTGGAATCTTCAGTAGGTATTCCTTTACAAATATTTGTGTGAAAATAATTCTTGGATTCTTTAGTGTTTGTCCTACTTTCATGTTTTATATCAATCACATTTCGGAGAGGTTTTTGACACGAAGATAATGTATTCAAATAATTCGATTTTCAATTTACAATGATAAAATTGCGAGCAACCCGCACTGCGCACGAGAAAACAGAGGTATACCCAGCTGTGGGTGAATTCAGGCTGGAAGTGATGATGATGATGATGAAACCGCACTGAACTCGAGTGTTAGAATATGGCCCACTTCCTCTCAAAGTGATTCCTCCCGTGATGCCGGTATCCTAGCCGGGAAAAAGGGGTTAGAAGACTTAGGTATGAAGCGTGGCCTGCCAAACTTCTACAATTTTATTTAATTTTCAAAATAGCGACCACGTACCTAACCTGTAATAACCAATAGCTGGTTTCAATACAAAGTTAATATAGGACAAAATCTTCCAAAGCGTCACATTTCCGGAATTTAAGCTACGTTGTGCTCATAGCGAAGGCTGTAACTTTGATGGCTTATTTCTCGGAAATGTGATGCTGTAGAAGATTTTCTGTCATACAATGCTTGTTTGTATTGATGCCATTGCTATTGATCTAAAAGGGGTTTAAAACGTTGCTGCTATTTAGAAAATTAAATAAAATGGCAGAAGTTAGACAGGACAAATAATTCGTTATGCTTATTATGCCTTATGGATGATTTTGATTACGAGCAAAAAGTTAGTGCATTATACTTTATATTATATTGCCCATTACTACTTTATATACACCAATATCTGGAACACAAACGCAGGATAAAGCTACGCCAAAAGTTTTTGGCTAAAATCATTGTCCATGTTGCCAAGAGGAGCACATTGATATGCCTGCACTAATATATTATTCCAAAGAGTAGAAGCATGGTATATTTTCATTTATTCTGTGTAATCACTCTGCGAGCCAACTTACTTGATGTATGTTTGTTTGTAGGTACTTTATTTTATTCACCGTATTCTGATTTTGAAAGTATCTCCAACACAATTCGTGAAACATGTTTTAGTCACATGTTTCTGAAACAATTTTTAAATTTGGCTGGAAATCTAGTCATAAAATTAACAAGATGAAGTATCATACAAGTTTTCAGGGTAGTCTATGGCCCTGTTAACGTCCTGGACTGTCCATACGACTTTTAATTCGGGTAGAACAGTCCGTGGGGGTAAATGCATGGGCAAATGCTAATATTTCATATGTGAAAGTGGTTCTGTCTTTTTGTCTATACCACTGTCTTTTTGTTTTTACCTTCTCACGCCTAAACCACTAAACTGATTCTAATGAAATACGTAGTCACAGACCGAAAAAGATTACTTTTTCCAGGACATTAAAAAAACACGAAATCGCGGACAACGTTAGTAGTGGTTAAAAAGCTTGATAAATGAGTTCCAGGACTTACCTCTTTGTGAGTGAATGGTCCGTAACTAACCACACTCCTACTTAGTAGATACAATATAACGCATGCTTAATGTAACATTGACCCATTAATAGATAGGTCAGTATAGATACAGGCTTTTTTTTTTACTCAGATCTCATCAATAGTTAATTATAGACGTTCAAAATACAAGTATTCATGATTAATATAAATCAGTTTTACTTTTAAGCATCAACAAGTAGGATAAGTCCTCATAGCAAGATCTTCTTTTGCGATTTCTCAAAATTCGTCTTTTTTGAGTTAGGTCAGTATTCCATTAAGCATGTAATAAATAATAATTTATTTAATTTGTCTACAATGAGTAAATTCATGCTAATTACTCAGCAGAATATGTTAATTTGATAGCATGCAGATTAATTGAATGCATAATAATTATATCCCCATTAATAATGCCCGTGGACAGTTCATTGGGTGTAATTAAAAATATACCTGCTTATGACATTAATTAATACGTGAATATAACAGATTCTTTTGTTTTAATATTAACTATCTGTTGCCTGCGGCTTTGTTTGTGTGGTTTATATTATGTAGGGGCAACTTTACCAGCTGATTCTTTCATGTATTATTTTAATAAATAATCATAATAATCTGTTTATAATTTGAAACAAACATATGCACAGTATATTTAGTATGAGAATGTCCATGGTTACAATAATTATAATAATGCGTCTCACCACCTCTGCAAAATATCTCAAAATAGTTACATTAAAGTTACATACGATTTTTCAGACATTGATTTTCGAAAACGTTTTTATCTATTAGTATTATCTATTCTATTGTAAATAATACTTTATCGGACTGTTATATTTCAGACGTTAGCAGCTGAACGGATTTGAAGGCACCGCATAGACCATGGCCTAAGTAACAAGGGATACTCTACATCCCAGTAGTAAGTCCCTGTGGGATAATTTTAGACCTCCATACGGGCGAAACTGTGAGCAAAACCTTTTAGCTTGAATAAAAATATTCTTCAGATTTCAGACTGGGAGTTTCCGTTCAAGAAGTCTCACCACCCGGTCTGTGTGTATGGTGGTCGCCGGCCACTAATGGTGCGTCTTCGCCACTGCGACCCTGGTGTAGCCATGGGCACTGATGTCTTCCACTATATTGCTGCTGAAGATTGCCGATGCAAGGTATTTGTTGAACGTTATTGTTAACGATGGTTGATGGAGTGGACATCACGAATACAGATTCGTTCTTTGTGATTTCATTGTATTGTATGAATATGTCAGTTTGTACTGTATTCGCGTATTGTGGGACGCACACAAGCTATATGGACCGGCGACCCTAAAACGTGGCTGAAACTGGCACACAGATAGGCTGATTTGGCGCAGCTTGTGTTCTCCTAGCAGTGAATTAAGACATCGAAAAGGTCGAGGACATGTGACATTCACCAACCTGCACTGTGCTCGCTGGGTAGATTACAGGTCATACCCATACAGAGAGCAGGTTTGAGTACCATCAGGGGTACATTATGGACTACCGTTTCCAAGATAACCCCCGTGTTTTCGACCTACATAGGATGAATATCCTATTTTTTGTAAAAAACAAAGTTACTAGCATCATAACTGCCAGTAGGCGTACCTAACCTAACTACCTACGCATTTAAAAATGGGGTCACTGATTTTTAAACAAAGAACTTAATTACGATTTAACTCGACTTAGAACTAGAATCATTGAACTCGTTAGAGGTTTAAAAAGGCTTGGTATCACAAGGCCAATGAGGCGCTGGTTTTTTCTTAAGGATTAGCATACAAATGGCCGACCCTCTTCGTAAGTGGCGTAAGAAGAGTCTAAGTGCCCCTTCATAGTACCGACTATTGCCGTTGCGAGGTCGCGAAGTTTGTTGAAAACTAGTAAACTACAGGCTATTAACGACTATACTTAAACTGGTATGCCTGATAAGTGTGACTGCAAGAAACACGAAACTTTTTGCAGGGAAGTAGCCTGTGCAGGCAAGATTGTGGGAGTATCTCAAGATTTTGAAAGAAAAACGGACCAGTTACATGATATGAAAAAAGTATGATTAAGTGATGCCTTCTTTTGTAAACGAAACACAATAAAAAATAGCACAAATCTGAGGCACTTTCTTGAGTCTGTGTTTCTGAAATTAAAGCCTAAAAAGCGCTAACAAAAACCTCGATTACAACAAAATAAATAAACGTAAACAGCTTTTTTTATTGGGCTTTGATACACGGCGTGAAAAAAAAGTACTAAAATTAGCACATAAATCGTGAATTTGTCGAATAAAACAAAGACCATATAACTCAAACGGAAAAACATCGGTAAATTACCTATAAAACCTCCTTTTGTCTCTGAATGGGCCGTATTTGTTCGTTGGCGCACTTTTTACTGCACACAAATAGGCTTCTGAGGGAATATTTCAGGACAAACCTGTTTTTATATGAAACATCTTCTATTGAGCTCATTCTGTAAAGACTTGCGAAATATTTAGGTAAGACATAAAAAAGTTATGAAAATAAGCGCACAGGGATTTACAACATTCTCTGAGCTCTATTCTCGGAAAATATATAAGAAAATAATTAAATATTTTATACTAAGCTTAATAATAGACCGTTTTATTTAAAGAATCCTATTATAGGATGACAGATGACAGTTTTAAACTCTTGTAAAGAAAAGCTTTGTCTAGATATACTTTAGTTTGGCATATTCTCATAGAACTGTTACTTAAAACTTTTATTTACTGATTAGCAACATTTAACGCATGGTTTGATAATTCATTTACCTAATAGAATGTGAAATCAAGACTGACTATGTAATGAAACCTTATCTATTTCAGAGCTTATTGTTAGTTATCGGTGTATATATTTCAAACGTATCAATTTTAGCCAACTATATTCCTGAATATTAAACTGAGCTTCTAAGCTAAGACACATATTGGAAAACATGGGCAGTATTAGAGTTACCTAAACAGGTTGGTTATAAAATTCTCAAGGTAAAAGCTCAGTCAAAGTTTATTTGCTATTTGCAGGTGACTAATTGGCTGTATATTGATCGAAATCCGTATCCTTACTTCCTTACTATATAAATAATAAAAAAATATATATAATATAATAAATAAATATAAATAAATAAAATAAAAATGAATAATAAATGAATATTATAAATGCGAAATTAAGTTTGTTTGTTTGTTTGTTGCCTAGTCACGCCTAAACTACCGATCATCCTGAAATTTAGCACATACGTTGTCAGATGTAGGTACAAAAACGGACATAGCCGCCTTTCATCCCGAAAAAAAGTAATGTTCCCGAGGAAAACCAAAATAACGTTCTTATGGTAATAGAAGGTGCCACGTGTCTTTGGAATCATGATTGAATTATACTGCTACAATCCGAGAACAACCCAAATTTACTGTGAAATTCTAAATTAACGAGCGAAGAAAAACCTAGTAATATATCATTCAGGAATTTAACACATGATACATGTAGATATAAAAAGAAATATAACTTATAAAATTATCTATACAACTCTGGAAATTAAAATTGCTTTTCCGAATGAAATTATGATATTTCAGGCAATGGAACGGCTATTACCCCGCGCTCTGCTGTTAAGCGTAAGCGTACCTACCAAAGTATGTTATACAGTAGTCTGTGTCCTTTCTCTTATCTAATCAACCCATTTTTATCACTCTTTTTATCCGGCTTGAAATAAAGGTCAAAGGGGACAGGAATTTGACCTTTACTTAACATTTATAGACAGATTTGTTAAAATAGTTTCCAAATTCCTGTGCAGCCTAGTCAGGCTATAATGTTTCCACTTCTAGGACACAGGCCTCGATCGTCTATGATAAGGGGAGTGGACCATAATCCATGAAGCGGCCCCTGTGCAAGTATCCGGTTAAAAAAATCTGGTTTACCCTCGCTGTTTTCCTATACCGTTTAGAGACCCCTGGGCCATCGTAACCCAGTGCAGTACCCAGTCGTTAACTTCAGTGTTTTTTTTTATTAGCCTGTACTGTCCCACTGCTGGGCCAAGGCCTCCCACAACTCCTTTCCTGTGCTCTTTTCCCACGCTTCCTCGGGCCAGCCCTCGCGGTACGCGTCTAAATCGTCTTGCCACCTCTTTCTGGGCCGGCCTCGGCGACGCCGTCCGTCTTCCGGCAACCATTGTGAGGAGACTTTTGCCCAGCGGTCTTCGTGCATATGGTTGACGTGACCCACCCAATCTCATTTTAGCCTAACAGCCTTTTTTAGCACCGGCCGTTTTGGAACGCAGCGTGGTGTTTCGAACAAAAAAGCCCAGCTCATGACCAACTTCAGTATAACAAAGAAATAATCAAAATAAGGTCTTATTGTGTCCTTAATTTAAGGGGAATTTTTAACTGCACCTATATTTAGAAATTTAAGCAAACAAAATTTCTCCACTAATAACCTACGGCGTAAAACAAAAATACTTATTTGCACACAAGTTATTCAATATTACAACTGAATTGGTCACCAAATTTTTGTCGAGTTTCGAACTGCAAGTCGAAGTCGCGGCGTTGAACGATCTGCGACGATAGGGAACTTAGGGCACCCCGAGGTTAGGTTAGTTAGGTTCCTTTAAACCCTTTAGACAGAAATAGAAGACCCACGCAGCGGGGCTTCGTCGAGTTTCCACACTAAAATAGAGATTTGATTTTGAGAGAATTTTGGTGATCATTTACTAAATCTGGTGGTTAGTTTTAGATTTACTTTTAGTTAACAGATAGCCATTCAGTAAAACAGTTAAGCTTTTGCAGTTCAGTATTTTTGGTGGTATTTTCGAATATTTTGATTGAAAAAAGGGGATTTACAGTTAAAGTATTAAATAACACCCTTAATTTAATTTATGGTTTAACAGCAAACATGTCCTGCAAATTAAGGCCCCGTGAATATAAGATAAGACCTAAATGGCCTTCTGTTCCTGGGTCTAGACACATTTATTCCGAAACGCTACACAAATCAGGGTTTTATGCCTCCCTTTCGCTGTCATCAATATCCTTTAGGCCGTACCTACAAATCCTTAAATACCGCGGTTTATTTCAACAATAAAATAATAAAGCGGGCTATTATTCGTGGGCTCTGAGACAAATTAATTCAACTTTTTATACCTACCCTCGGATTTCAGAACTTAGGTAAAACTTGTATACACAAAAGCAACTTGGTCCAATCTTGTGTAGGTGTTAAAAAAGTACTTATCGACATTTGGTCTAATTCCATTGTCTCGATGTGTGTCACACAATTTTGACTTTGAATAGAACTACCCTCTTCATGTTTAGAGGTGAGTAAGCAATGAAACTATGTGGGTAAAAAAAGGAACAGCTATAAGAATGTTTTTGAGGTGAACATAGGAAAATTCCCATACTTTTATCCCAGAATATCATTGCTCGTTTTTATCTACAAAATTTTCAATAGACAGTTCTATTTTCGAACAATAAGATTTCCTTCTAGGCCTTAACTTACAAAGTTCGTAGTATAAAACAAAGCAAGTTATAACATGTTATATGTAACATGTTTATAATAGCTAGCAATTAAAAACTTTCATCATTATCTTGTGGCGGAAACTTTATGACGTCACTCGACACTAAGTTAAACATATAAAGCTGCGTGTAATCTTCCTCAGAGCTAAGCTGGGTGATAAAATGTAATCTGTATCCTTTATTTAGCAACAGGAGATGCTCATTTTGTATACAAAATTATGAGGATATTTGTTATGTTGGCAAGTTGATTTAAAGTGGGTGCGAGTTTTTGGTGCCAAAACCCCTTGGAGCTCAAAGAAGTAAGTCTGGTGAGGTGGTGGGCCAAGGTTTCTTACAGCAAAATAAGTTTAAACACACAATCAAATTCATTAAACCACCAATGGCAATTGGACAAATAAAACCGGCCAAGTGCGAGTTGGACTCGCGCACCGATGGTTCCGTATAAACTTGCAGGTATTTTGTTATTCAACTCATAAGACGTAAGACATTGCTTCTTGCCAAATTTCGTGATTTTGAACGGGAACTACCATTTATAGGTTTTCGACCCAAAACCTATAGGGTACTTCCGGTTGACATAGAATTGTCAATTCTGGTTAAAAGCAAGGTTTATCGATTACCTATACAACCTAACCTCCTAGCTCCAGCAGTAGATTAAAAATAATAACCTAGGCTTATCAATATCTTACACTAAGCTAACTTCTGGGTGTATGTTGACTAGCTAACTTCAAGCTGTTACTTTTGTGTTACAGTGATGCGCGCGCATCTTAAAATTTCACTCTCATAATTTTTTCATAACGCGCCTAAAGAAGTATAGTATGTTTCCAAAAACTTTTCGATATTGACATGTCATAAAAAAGCACCTATTTCGATTGTATCAACCAATGCTTTTAGTAAAATATTCTGAACTCTGTTCGGCTCCATATAAAATGTTCTCAGGCTTGACATGAATAACCGTTATTCAAATTCACTCACCTTGACTTAGCGCGGCATTCAACGTTGGTTTTGAGTCAAGGACATGACATGCTTATAATATTGAATGCGACGGGTTGTCAAACAGATGCGTTTTCTAGATCTTTTGATACTTCCGTAACATTATTTATGTATGTACTTTTATTTTTATGTTTTGTTATTCTAGTTAGTGGGTTGTGGAGGGCAACAAAGTAATCGCTCCATATATTTATTTATTTATCGTGTGGGTAATACCTAGCCTGGTGTTAGGGTTTTTTACTTAGCTTTACAAGCTGTCGAGCTGTTGAGAAATATCTCTCAGGAATGGTGGTCTCTTCACGATGTTTTCCTTCACCGAAACAAGTGATAATTATACAATCCGAAAATCAGAGTAGGGTGTCTTGGGTTTGAACTCAAGACCTATGACTTGGCAGTCCAACTGTCACAACAGTAGGCTATCACTGCTTTTGCTCGTTCCATGTAACACACTGGTGTTCAGGTGCATCCGGTTAGACTGGAAGCCGACTCTTACATAACTTCATGTAACATACTGGTGTTCATGTGCATCCGGTTGGACTGTAAGCCGACTCTTACCTAGCTCCATGTAACACACTGGTATTCAGGTGCATCCTGTTAGACTGTAAGCCGACTCTTACATAGCTCCATGTAACATACTGGTATTCAGGTGCATCCCGTTAGACTGTAAGCCGACTCTTACATAGCTCCATGTAACACACTGGTATTCAGGTGCATCCCGTTAGACTGTAAGCCGACTCTTACATAGCTCCATGTAACACACTGGTATTCAGGTACATCCGGTTAGACTGTAAGCCGACTCTTACAAAATTGAAAAGGCTAGGAAGAATTGTGTACCTCTATGCTTTACTTCTTCAAAGATACTGTCAAGTAACCAATATGGAATTCTATTTTTTTTTTGTTTAAGTGAAAACCCAACCCAATTATTCGTAGCGCATAAAGAAAATTAATACTTTGACCACTACGCTAAACCACTTAGATTTTTCCGCCATTCAACGATTTAATTTTGAATCCAACTTTAAATAACGTTCTTCTAGTTAAAAATACTGGCCAACTTCATTTTCTCTATTAAAAAACCCGGACAAGTGGGAGTTCCACTCGCGTGGAGAGGGTTCCGTACATTTTTCTATTTTCTTATAGGTTTTCCTGTAATTTATAGGCAAAGAACTATTTTTTTCAAAATTTTCGGCCCTGTAGTTTCCGAGTTAAGGGGGTCAATTCTCTTAAAATTGTAAAAATAACATATTTGAGATGCTCACAATGGACCCTTTCATTTCATTTGATATTGTAACACAATATAGTTTTCAAAAGTTTTTGTTTTTCATTTTCTAATTTACCGCCAAAAAGTGGCCCCCATGTTTAAAATTCATTAATCTACGTTATACGTTGGTATTAGGGTCACCGATTTGCATATGTGTACCAAATTTCAACTGAATCAGTCGAGTAAATTCGGAAAAAATTGGCTGTGAGAGACGGACAGACAGACACCGCACACAACCGAGTGATCCTATAAGGGTTCCATTTTTTCAAAAAAGGTACGGAACCCTAAAAAGAAAAGACTATTTCAAAAATACTTGGTCATAAGAACCTGGTTTATCGGCTTTAAAAGCTGGGTATGTGATTAGTGAATGCAGGCGCCTGTTAGTAATTCTTGCAGTTTCCGACAAAATCTACATACCGTACGTCCGTACCTCGTTTGGCAACGCTATACGGTATAAATGTCGCTCGTTCTCGAATAGCAAGGTTTTTTTATGTTCCGAATACAAGGAAAATGGTTAAATGGTAGGTAATAGGTAGAAAATAGTATTACGTTGAAAGAAAAATAAACCAAATAAATTAATATAATTATTCTATGGGGTTTTTCTTTGGGGAGCAGCGGTGGCCCAGTGGTACCGACCCCGACTTACGAACAGTAAGTCGTGTTTGTTCGAACCAAGGCAGGCGCATTACTTTGTGTAATTTATTTCATCACCACTACTCTCAAAACGGTGAAGGAAAACATCGTGAGGAAACCGGCATGTCCTAGAACCAAAAATTCGAAGACATATTGTGACATCTACCAATCCGCACTGGGCCCGCGTGAAGGATTATAGCCCATTCCCTCTCATAGAGAGGAGGCCTGTGTCCCAGCAGTGGGAGCATTATAGGCTGATGATGATGATGATGACGGGGTTTTACTGAGGATCCGAACTTAAGTAGAGATAGTTTTCTGTTAGTAGCACTACTGTATCAATTTTAATATAGCTAACTCCCATTTAAAGATTTTAGGAATAAATTGCGTAAATGGTTGGCAGATTTTTTTTTTACAGTTTAGAAGAATTTCTGCAACACAAAAATTAATTTTAAGATATGTATATGTATAGTTTTATGTGCATTAGTGTAAAGGTTTTTTTTAATTATTATTACTTTACCTACTTTAAATTAGCTTATGGAAATATTTGTTATATTTCACTTACATACGCATTACATAATAATGTAAACATATATTTGCATGCCCTAAAAAGGCAAAATATGGTTTGTGCCTAAACCACCAATTATAACAACTGGTAACACCTGTATTTTTTGCAAATAAATTATTCTTATTCTTAAGTATTCTTTACAAAAAATGCCAACTAAGATTGCCGAGCAACGGCAATTTTCAGTTGCTACAGATTTATCAAAGCCACCAATTTTGGTAGTACAAGTAAAATTTTGTTACGAACATCAATTTATTATTAAAATAATAACAGTACCTGCGCGAAGAAACAAATTTCTCTTGTAATACCTACTACTAAGTACCTTCAATATTTCCTCCAGCTTTTTAATAATAAAAATCTGAAATGAAAGCATAAATTCGGTACTCTTTAAATAAGTCTCCTTAAAATCAATTTTGTAAATGGCCGTTTCCATGTCAAAGAGGAGCTTTGACTTGCGAGATAAAAAAAAATACTCTAATATTTCAACGGCTTTTTCGTTGTAATGGACCTCGGGAGGAGGTAGGTAATCCTTCTTATTGTTCTGGGCCGTTAAAAAGGGTCGTTTTAGGCAGCGTTGACTAGTAAAAGACCTCATTATACTGAGATAAAGAATTACATTACTATTTTATTGCCACAGCAATGCAGTGAAATCTATTGTATAATTAACTTAGTACGGGCAAGTGAAGGGATTTGTCCTGTTTTGAGGAAAGTTTTGAGTATGAAGATCAAAGAAACGAAGAATGGACTGTGAGAATGATGAAATGGTTATAAAGGGAGATGACTGCTGAGATGGCGAGTAATAGAGAAGTATGGAACAATAGAACATGCTGCGCCGACCCGAAATTAATTGGGATAAGGGCAGGAGAATTATGTGCCTGAGGACATTGTGGGTACTGACATACGAGTGGGTATATGTTACTTTAACCTCGTTAAGTGGGCTACCTTGAGGAGCTCGTGGCTAAATAATCACAGCTGCTCGGGTCGACCTTTAGGTTAAGACGTGCTTGCCTAGGTTGGTCTGTGGATGCCTCGGAAAGCACGTTAAGCTGTTGGTCCCGGCTATCATTTGTCGGCTGTCAGTAGTTAGGTAGTCAGTGGCCCAAACAGTCTGACAACCAATCTTCCCAAGGGGTATCGTATAACCCAGTACTAACTGGGCTGTGGAGGTCAGATAGGCAGTCGCTCTATGTACAATACTGGTATTCAGCTGCATCCGATTAGACTGGAAGCCGACCCCAACATAGCTGCGAAAAGGCTAAGCAGATGATGATGATGAAATGGGCTACCTCAATGAAACAGCAGCGGGGTATGATTGCTACGTGTCTGATGAGCTTAAAGTGTCGCAAACTATGCTCTGCCTCTTATCCTGCCCTCTAAGCCCAAAAACACCGACGACATTGTGGAAGTAGCTATGTTATGGGCTAACAAAAAGTGGTCGTGCCAGAAACACCAAGAAGAAGAAAATTGACGCCCGTCAGCCTAAGAATAACTAAGCTTAGCGACACGCCACCATATCCGCAGCACCACACAGCTACCTAAGGCACCGTGTGCGTTCATAAACTATTGATTAAAATTGTCAAACTCTTTAGCATTTTAAGAGTTAAGTACCTAGCCTATATTTTATTGATAAAGGTACCTAACGTTCTATAACTTACGAAAATTATTATGTTACAAATCTCTTCTCATCTTTCGAACGGCCCGCAGCCCTGGTTGTCTACCTTTTTTTTTTTTTTTTTCTTTATTTATTTTGGGACCTTTATAATCGCAATGCGTATGTCAGTCCCATCGTAACCTAAATACACATTGTTTATATCTGGGCCATGAACCTGAACAGACTCTTCGCATCATCACTGTTTGGTTGAACCAGGATTTTATGAAACATGCATACTTCAAGTCTGTTCAACCTCAAGACCCTAAACAGGTAATTTCTCTCAGACTCATACCGAACACAGACCATTAATAAGTGGTGTAAGTCTTCAACAACTCCACACTGCACACAATTCACACGAGTCCGTTTTCTTCATCATGAACGCAAACTTATTACATGGAATGTGTCCAGATCGGAGTCTATGAGCGGTAACAACTATTTTTTGACTTAAATTAATGTTTATAAACCAGGGCATATGAAAAGGCTGACCCTGCATGGTTTTATACCAGATTCCTTTATCTAATGAGCCCTTTCAAAATATTCTTTCCAATCATCATAACACTTCTTTTTAAATTTAGGTAAAACTTCTGAATAATCCAAAATTATATTAGTTCCTTTTCCATTTTTAGCTGCATATTTTGCCAGCATGTCAGCCTTTTCATTGCCCTGTATTCCGATATGCGATGGGACCCATTGCAATGTCAATGTAACACCTTTACACATTAATTCATATATCTACAGGTACCACCGTACAGGTACAGGTGTCTACCTACAGGTAGCTTTAAGAAAAGAATTTGTTCAACTCACACAGCGTTATGTTCGATATGAAACTTTAGTATTTTATCTCCTGCAATGTCTTCTTTGTGAACTAGAAGTGCAGTAAACCAGACATGCTGAACATATTTTACTTGAAAAACTTACAGGAGAAATCTTTGTTAGACTGCATGGCAAGTAGCCTGTGAGAGCCTTCCAATGCTCAGAGTTAGAACTGGTGTGATTACCAGTACCTACAGTCTTAATTATGTTATTTATTATAATTAATCTTCTGAATGGAGTTAAGTGGCACGCGACAACATAATCATAATAATTGTCTCAGGACAGTGTTTATCAATTTATCGTTTTTATTAGGACATTGCATCCGTTTCCGCAAGAAATCATACCTTTGCAAGGTTTTACAGAGGTATTAGGCAGAGGTGTGACCGACGGACTGCCAAGCATAGGTAATTTTTTTTTTTTCGGATTTGAAGTCATCAAATGATCTCTCTCGCTCTAGGCGGAGCGGAAGGGAGTGATCTCTTTCGAACAGTCCCGCAGCCCTGGCAGACAACGGCCTTTGCGGACCCCTCCATGTTTGCTGACATCTCTTTGAGGCCTGCGTGGAACACGAACGCGCCGTCTACACGGCCTGTCGTCAAAAAACGCACTGACGGCGAGCTAGCCCATTACTCGCCGTCCACAGGTCCGTGCCAAGCATAGGTCTCGAGTTCGAACCCATGACACGCACCTGTGATTTTTCAGATTTATGTGCATATTGTATAATTATCACTTGCTTCGGTAGAGGCAAAAATCGAAAAGACACCAAACTAGAATGCCTAAAAGATATTAACCAAGTAGATGCTCATGGACGGTATAAAACTTCTGAAACCAGGTTAGGCACTAACCACACGAAAAAAAAGAAAACGGAGGTCTTATAAAGAAAATAAAATTAGCTCCAATATCAAACTGCTCCATTTAATTTGGTGGAGGTGCAAGTTTAAGTTAAAATTTTCTTTTTTTACTAATCTTAATTTTCCTTTGCCATTATACGAAAGGTTAGAATACAGCATCTACAATACGCCACATATATTTACCAAGCCGAAAGATACTGGTTCTCCCCGGTAATCAAAAATTTTCAACTCTTTCTCTTTTTTTTGAAATATACTTTTTTAATGTTTTAATACATCCATGACCCATGAAATTTTGAACGCATCCACCAGCACAATGTTTTAAGAGCGTTACACGAAGTCCTACCGTAAAACATGCTTTTTCCTCCAAAAATAAGTCGTTTCTCAGCAATAATTTTTGCGTAGAGTTACTAAGTTTGATGCTTGGTTGACAGCTTCGTGAAGGATCCGTATACACCCGTTACACATTACACGTGTGACCCGTTTTTGCCATCTCACGATAAAACTTGTCTGTCATCATGAAAGCACATAGCTCTTCAATTAAATATTTGTTCTATCTGAATAGTTGTGAACGTACAAAGAGGGCTACATGTTTGATGTCAAATAAAGAAACGGTTTAGATGCCAGATGAATAGAGTGACAAGACAGACAACGACTGAAGGTCGGTCCTTGACAAACAAAGTGGCTTTTTTATCTAACTACCAACACGACTGTAATAGCTGAAGGATTAGGCAGAGATGTACCTAACTGTATTTCGCCAGTTATGTTTAAGTCACTTGTAATACGGAGCCTTTAACTGGGAACATATCCAGACTCCGTGTCTACTATTGAGAAAAATTCTGATGAAAAACCCAATAACACTTTGCCCGTCCTGGGAATTGACCCCAGGACCTCATGTTCAGCTGTCGCACACGACCACTAGACCAGCGAGGCAGTTAATTTTAATAAGTAGGCAGATTTCAAAATATTGGTAGTTAGGAGATATTTATTTATTTTTCTCTATTGGGACATTTAACACATATTGAAGGATTCAAAGAGCAATTAAGCTAACTGTAATACTATATGATAA
Source organism: Lycophotia porphyrea (assembly GCA_950005105.1). Classification (NCBI taxonomy): domain Eukaryota; kingdom Metazoa; phylum Arthropoda; class Insecta; order Lepidoptera; family Noctuidae; genus Lycophotia; species Lycophotia porphyrea. The sequence continues at coordinate 13,968,541 of OX465393.1, forward strand.
ATGCAAATGTTTTATGTAATATTTCAATCCACTAATGTTTGTGTGTTTCGGTTGTTGACATGACTTGTCAAACATAATCCTGTATCAAATATTATCAAAATCAGTAATAATTTATTTGATTACTATTAGTAGCTTTAATCAGTCATTATGTTGTGCCTTAATTATAGAATAGAATAGAATATTCTTTATTATGTACATCTAGACAGAAGGCTTACCTGGGCCAACCACATTAAGGGCAAAAAAAAAAGTAGCTACCATTGAAATGAAAAGTCTATCCTGGCTCTTAAGGGAGGTAATCAAAATCATCCACTAGCAACAAAACACTGTCTTGTTTACAAAGCTATAGTTACACCTATCTAGACTTACGGAATAGAGCTCTGGGGATCGGCTAACCACTCCAACATCGAAATTTTGCAAAGGTTCCAAAATTTAGCCCTAAGAACAATCTCAATTGCAAAACGGTAAGTAGTTGGTCCCAGCTGTCATTTGTAGATCTTCGACAGTCGTTAGGTAGTCAGTGGCCCAAAAAGTCTGACAAACAGTCTCACCATGGGTTCTCGTATTACCCAGCAGTACTAACTGTGTTGTGGAGGTGAGATAAGCAGTCGCTCCCTGTTAAATACTGGTATACAGCTGCATCCGGTTAGACTTTGAAGCCGATGAGGAACAATTTAAATTGCACCCTGGTTGGTCAGAAACATGGAAATATACAAGCACTTGAAGATACCAACAGTGAAAGAAGATATATGCGAAAAAAGCAAAACCTACAAACGGAGACTGAGGAAGCACAGCAATGTCTTAGTCAAGAACCTCCTAAACAGACAACGGGATATATAAACCACCTAAAGAGATAGCAAATCCTAATCTTGGAGCAACGACAGTCAAAAATTGAAGTTATTTTAGTACTGGACTACATAATGTGAATGTTTAATGGAACATCACAAAAAAGACTATCTGAGTATGGCTAGACAGCCGATTGCAGATAAAAGGAGAAAGCAAAACATAAAAAAAAGTACATCATACATGTAACTTTAAAAACTAAACAATTTCACATACATGGTGACACAACTTTTTTGGATGGATTACGGGAAGAGGGAGAGACAATACAGCTGGTTGACTGTGGTGTACCTACATATCAATTACATGTCAATAATAGGTGTAAAAAGACTCTTAACGATTCCGAAAGGCACTTGTTCTCCCCATTTTTTTGGTCTAGACCAAACCAGGGAATCTTCTTGTTACGGAGACATTGGGGGTCAAAGTTCCAACTTTTTTAGAAGTTTTTTTTTTAAATACGTGTTTTTAATTTTTTTTAAGTATCGTTCCATCAGCACAATGTTTTTAATGCGTTACATTGAGTCCTAACGTAAAACGTGATTTTTCACCCCAAAAAAAAAAGTCATTTCCCAGCAATAATTTTTGCGTTACGTTACTTAGTTTGATGTACAGAATGCTTGGTTGACGGCTTCGTGAAAGAGTCCTTTTACACCCTTTACACATACATAAAACATACAAAATAACATATTTTTATAAGCTTCAGTGCTCGTCAGGGAAAGTATCTATTCCTATTCCTCTAACCAGTACTGATATGGAGGGTAACGTGGCATTAGACAATTCACATTTACATTATTTGTCTTTAGAATAAAAGGCCACTTCCATTTCAGATGTCTAAGAAACTGTCTGATCATCCGGAGGGACATTGACAATTTTATTTTGAATATTTTTATAAGTAGAACCGGTTATGAGTTTCAAAGAACATGTATCTATGAAAGCTACAATAGTCACCGCATCAATATAGTTATTATTATGTCAATTTCATCGAGTCCCGCAACATTGAAGAACAATTGTAATGTCGATGTTAATCATGTTCTATGCCCTTTTTTTTTACGGATGTGTAATCATCAAATGACTTCTCCCGCTCTGGGTAGAGCGGAAGGGAGTGTCAGACTTGTTCTGACTAAATCCCATCCATGTTCCTTCTTTGCCCTTTGTGTTCCAGGGCCATGGTATCTCTTTCGAACAGTCCCGCTGCCCTGGCAGGCACGTTCTATGCCCTGGTGGCCTACCATGACGACCTAAAGCAGTTTTAATTTTAATCCAAAGTGGGAAAGAGATGGCGCTAGACGTCCTGTATAGCTCCGTCTCTTTCACACACTGAACTGACATTAAAACAATACTTTTTTAAAACATCATCGCCATCGTCATCGTGTCATCCCTGTGTACCCAAACATATATCTAATAAACCTTACAAAGCATCTACAAATTATTTTCAAAGTATCCTTGAAAACATTTTGCTGCATTCCTGGCATTTACCAACAGACCTTCTAACTTCCATTGCCAAATGTCCTTCCCCATGTTAAAACGTGCTGTCTAGGCGTACGTCATGTAGAACATCGCTTGCGGCACAAAATGTGGTCACAATATTGATCAGCTGCGGCAGCTAAACATGACAGATCGTAAACATTCACTGTTAAACACGGACCGACCCTGTAAATCAAGAATAGGCTTTAAACGGTTAGAGTTACGGGTTATACAATATTGGAAGTTTCTCATTTTCAATTGTTTGGATAGTGGGTCGGATTTCTAGCCAAATAAATGGAAAAAAAATGTTTGTATGATCTGTAAAGTTTATTAATCAAAAAGTAACATTACAATGCGGTATTCGGTGAGCCAAAAGTATTTGATGAAAGTGTAAACCAGCCCTGTTTATACATACCTACAATCACTGTGATAATATATAAAAACTCTTGGTCTAAAAGATTTATAAGAATTCTTTTGGCAATGTAACGAAGTAACTGCAATAAACGAAAAGGCTATTCGCAACTATGGTGATGTCAGGTTGCAATTTATCTTAAAGCAGCTAGTATTCACTAAAACACCAGCGGGTACTGCGGGACCCGGCAATAAAAAACGCCCTACCGCCATTGGGTACTCGAGGCCCCGGGTTTCTTAAATTGACATTATTGACAATGACATAAGTGATACTTGATAAATCAAACAAGGTTTAACTGTGGCTGGCCACTGGGTATTTAACATGGATAGACTGCCTCACTGATCTCGATAAAAGATAAGACTAGCTGACAGAATTGCGATCCTGACTACTCTAAATCACTGTCAAATATGTGCAAATGACAGCCGGGACCAACGGCTTAACGAGCTTATCGAGGCACACGGAGTCTTGCAATGCATGGCTTACCAGGAATAAATTAGTTAATACCCACACAAAGCCATTAAAAAATCCCACTCATCAAGCTATAAATTCTGCAGCCATAAATCATCAGGCTACGTCAATGGGCGACTGAGCACAATTTCCGACCGGTCGGCCACGGCAACGGCCCACACTGAATGATTCAAGCTAATATTTAACATTAATACCACGAACTGCGATATCTAACTGCGTATATAGTTTCAGCGGTTCCGTCAAATAGAATTTAACTAGTATTATAACAGGAACGAGTTAATTTTCGTGTCTGCTTTGGTTTAGCCAGAATTTGGGGAATTTACCTATTAATTGGTGATCAAACTTAACTCATAACGATAATTATTATACACATTCAATAACTGTTCATTTGAAAATGTAAACATTCCCATTTCGCATTTATGTTTTTTTTGGCTCCAGAGTTTCATCGAAAACCCAATATTTTAGAGTACTTGTACCACAAGGGCTGATTCGAGGAGGCATGGGAATTAAGCTTATGGAAAGAATTAGGCTTTTGCCCAGCAGTGGAACAGTACAGGCTAAAAGAAAAAAAAACCCAACCACTCCGGGAGAACCGACAGAAGTGTTTTTTTTTTTTTCAATATTCTGAATTATTCTTAGAAAATATTGTTGCATAAGTCTTTTACTTATACATTTGACTATACACTGTATTTGCAATACGGCTAACTCTGCAACGAAAAAGAGGTCGTTTGACGCAAAAGGTGTCGCGAGTTCAATTATTTTTCCCCATCTCAAAAAAGCCCAACGCGCCTAAGGAAATGACAATTAAAAAAACTTTACTATATGCTTTCTATTCGCAGGTATGTTCTTCTGAATACACCAGCTGCGAATGGCTCCCACCAAACTCTACTCTTCTAGACGGAATATACGACTTTGATGATATAGATGAAGAATAAAAATAACGAAAAAAAGGTGTTCGCACGTTAAACGGTCAAGATGTTACATACAATTATAACAAGTAGTAAGGAATTTGTTAAAAATTTAAAAAATGCCTTTAAATTTTTTATTTGTTGATCAAATAAACTGTATTTTAGTAGAAAACCTTTTTTCGTTTATCATTCAGTTGCTAGTCTGTATCTTTTAGCTGGTGTGTTTAGGGAAGACCTAGAAAAAAAAATATCATCTTTGCTAAAAACTACCTATTCTTTTCGTTAACTTATTTTTAGATCTTCTACCTATTTAGAAAAATAATATATAAATAGCCTCTTTAAAAAGATACTTATCGATACATTTCAACAAAAAATGTGGGAAAACACGTAAAAAGGTATTAAACATTTTAGTGTATTTTTCTGCTTTTACGGGGTTCGGTAGAAAAGTGGGCATTGGTGGACCATGAATAAGTAACTAGAAGACACCCACAGATAAGTGTTTCGCCCTTGATGGATAGAAAGTCCGTTGTTGTTATAAAAGGTTAAGGCTGTACCTATTTAGGTGACCTTTCTTCACCAAATTTTACTTGAAAACAACTCTACTTAATATAACAATAGAAGAAAATACCAAAGGTCCTTCCAAATCTGGTTAAACAGTACCTACTTAGGTACCTACGTGATTTTCTACAAAAAAGACCATCGCATGAAAATCGATCATACCTGTACTGACGTGACTCTGGTGGTGGTACCGATCTCTGACAGATTACATCATAACATCACGCTTGTAATCCCCAAAGGATTAAACAGAGGTGAACTTAATAGTACACCCACATTTCGCCAGTTATAATTAAGTCCTATGTAATAGGGGGTGAGTATATTATTCACCCACAAATCCACACTCCGTGGCTGCTACTGATTCCTGATTGAAAAAACCCAATTACACTTTACCCGACCACTTAGCTCGGCAGACGCACTTGTGACCACTAGACCAACGAGGCAGTCTGACAGATTTGTGTACTGAAGTATCTCTTAGTGTCCGATGTCCGCATCCGATGTCAATAAAAACATGTGTGCAATTCACACGTGGTAGAAGTTAAACACTGTATAATACTATGCTTCCTACCTCATTTTCTCCCACGTTAAATTTTATGAATGTATGTGTCTGTTTACTGTCGCTTTTTCGTTTCATCGACTTTCAAATCACAACGATGCTAAAGAAGTTTCCACTTCAAAAAGTTACAATTTATGGTTGGTAGTATGTGCTAAAAACAAAAGACGATAAGACATTTGACCTTTGAGAATGTGGTGCACTTGATTATGGCCCGTGACCGTTCACAGTGCAGTCTATTTGGAGGTCCATAAGCCGATATAAAGATCATGACCGACACTTGCTTTCGAATACAGTCAGAATACACTTAATGCCCGCCATGTCCACGCATTTAGGCAGTATACTGAATGACTGCAGCGTGTGGGCACGTTGCCAAGTTAAGCCCATCTCTTCAATAACGACCAATAAATAAACAAACGTTTAAAACCGTTTAGAGCTAGGGAATAACAGATACTGCACAAGTTTTGTTTTCTTTCAGTAAAATTTGAGCCATTTGAGCACCGATTCAAAGAGCACCAATGCTTAGAGCCAAAGATATTCCCTTTGCTCAAAAGGGAAAATCTTTGGTGCTCTTGAAATGGAAACACTCCTTTTTTTGGTACTATTACGTTCTCTGATAACTACATATAGTTTTCAAAGTTACAAAAAAAATGACATGGATGATATATAGAGTATATTTTATGTTCCAAACAATTCAAAAGTATGTACAAAGTCTCATTTTTGCCGGTCCTTGCATAAATACCTTTCTTTTGAATCTTAATTTTTACTTTTTCTTTCGGCTATGTAGCCTGGCAGACGAAACGTAGTGCCAGACTGTCCTCTTCTAATTATCCATCAAGTCACTCGTCAAACAAAATGACAGATAGCTCTTCTTTTCATGGAGGCCTACGTATGTCAAGTAAGGAACGCCTTTGAGTGACGGTTCCTTTTCAAAGGTTGAAGTTCTTACTTTTTTTTTGTGGCTGAATATTCAAGGAACGTATGTTGTATGTACGAATAGCGTTATTAGATGACCTAGTTGCAGATATCAATATTTTCCCAAAAAAAATACAACATAATATGGGTAGGTACAGTCTGTGAGAGAATCGGGAAATATAGCTCGGGTAATTCTGGGTTTCTCCCGAATCTTTTTTTTTTTGTTAATGATGTAAATAATATTTATTCCTGCACGTGTCTCTGTAACGAATATAGTCAACCTTGGCTCCATAACACCCTCCCTTCGGCCCTACTGTAAAAACTTACACTAGGGCCGAAGGGAGGGTGTTAGCAACTCGGTTGCAATTACAAAATTAGCCCACTTATATAAAATTTGCTATTTTGTTTTATTTCAAAATAGAGCAGCGTTTACCTAAGTCAGTCTAAGGACTCATCGTTGTTTAAACGATATTAAATTTTAGTCTGTGGTATTTAAATAATAGGTTTCTTTTCATGATATTTACCTTGCCAGGGTAAATATGAGTAAGCTAATATCAAATTAAATTATACTAGTTCAGAAAAAGGTTGGAGCAATATTTTATGATTGCTATTTTTATTTGATTAAAATATTCTTATATCAATGTTTAGTTACTTATGCATGAGTCAAAAAACAGCATCAACATTATTCGACCCTCATTTTGTATATTTTGCCTCATCCGTTATTATTTTCCTATGGTCTGATGGTCCGTGAGGAGCTCGTGGCTAAACAATAACAGCCGCTCGGGTCGATCTTTAGGTTAAGCCGTGCTTGCCTAGGTTCGTCTGTGGATGGGTGACCACCCATTACATACCGAGTTCCCTCCGTGCCTCGGAAAGCACGTTAAGCCGTTGGTCCCGGCTGTCATTTGAAGATCTTTGACAGTCGTTAAAGTAGTCAGTGGCCCAAAAAGACAACCAGTCTTACCAAGGGGTATCGTATTTCCCAGTAGTAACTGGGTTGTGGAGGTCAGATAGGCAGTCGCTCCATGTAATATACTGGTATTCAGCTGCATCCGGTTAGACTGGAAGCCGACCCCAACATAGTTGGGAAAAGGCGAGGCAGATGATGGTCTGACGGTCCGTATTCAGGCCAATCAAATAATATTCACGCGAAAGAACCTACTTCATTGATGTAATGATATTTTCGATAACCAGGATTGCTATCGTATTACCTATCTCATTGGTGGTACAAGTAATTTTTGCTCATAGGTACTGTTAACTTTTGCTGCGTAATTTTCATTATTTCACTTGTGCAGATATGTATCCAGTTTTTTTTATGGGTAAATTTGTACCAACAATAAAATAAAGAATAATAACAATATCACGGCTGTTATCCCTGAAGAGTTATGCAGAGGTGTTCTTTAGTAGCTACATCCATATTTATACAGTTACCAGCTGATGCCCGCGGCATCGCCCGCGTGGATGTCGGTTATCGCGACCAAAAGTAATCATGAAATTTTCATCCTGTTCCCGCAACAAAAACTTTACAAATCATATATTTAAACCTTCCTCGAGAACCACTTTATCCATCGGTGAAAACAGCATAAAAATCGGTGCAGTAATTTTTGAGTTTATCGCGAACAGACAGACGCGGTGGAGGACTTTGTTTTATAATATGTAGTGATGTTTAAGGTGAAAGCGCCAAGTTAGCCCGCGAGATTTAAATTTCCTTACGTTTTTTTGCAATTGGCTGCTTAGTGTCAGTCTCTCTGTTAAACCAAATACGATTTGCGATCGTAAGAACCATTATTAAAAACAAATACTGTAAAAATGTCTAGGTCTTACTCTTGATGATAAAATTACAATGAAACCTCACATTGAGAAAGTAAGAAACAAGATATCATCACTGACTGGTGCACTTAGAGGAATTGTCCGATGTCTCCCACTACAGGTCATACTATTTGTAACTCGATGGTTAAACCACACCTCGTTTATTCAATCGAAGTATGGGGAAGCGCTGCCAAAACACCTTAAAAAGCTACAAACATATCAAATATTAAAGACTTATTCAATTATGGTTCTTTAACATCTTTTCAAAAGGTTTTTAAAGAGACAACATTAATGAATATTGATCAAATTTATAAATATAACTGGTTGGGCACCTTATGAGATCCAAATTCATTTGTTTAATATTTATTTCTACTAAACCTAAGTATAAGGTCATTTCTTTAACAATAATTAAAGCGTTTTTTTTTTTCTTGAAGGGCATCTCGCAGTTCAACCTAGGGAGGTTGTCGACTGCTTAACCGGGCTTTTCTGTGGATGCCTCGAAATTAAGGCCTCCAGCCAGAGCAACTTACAAACTAAACTACAAAACTAAGCGACTACGCACTAAGGGCACCCCCTGTGGGGTACGGACTTCGGCTTAGGGCGTCGCTGGGAGAGGACAGCAAACAGACAGGCTGGATCTGAGTGATATTACTTAGGGGCAGATTTAAAGCTACTAGCTCAGCTGCGCGGGCTGGCTCGAGCAAGGGTCGGAGAGGGCGTGGACCGGGGTTTCGCGACGGGCCTCGTCGGCGAGGACGGAATGACGGATAACGGCGTCTCTGTTTTGTGAGCGTGCTGGTTTCCCTACTGGTCTCCTGGAGGAGGGTGATGTCAACGAGAGTGTGCCTCGGGCGGCGGATCTGACTAATACGCGAGGGCTCGTATCGGGCGGCCGATGCGATCAGGGGGTTACGGTGTCTAACAGCAGAATCGATGAAGCGCTTGGCGAGGCGCTTCATGAACTGCTGGATAGTGGGCAATCTAAGATCAATGTGCAGACGATCATTGCGGACATAATAAGGGGCTCCCGTGACTTTTCGTAGGAATCGGTTTTGGAGAACTTGCATCTTATAAAGGTACTTTGGACTGGCGTGAGCGAATACGACGCACGCGTACGTCAGGATGGGACGGATCACCGCGGTATAAAGGCGCAATTTACACCTAAGAGATAGTTTACTTTTTGCCATGAGCAAAAAGTGGAGTCTACCCATCGCGAAGGAAGCGCGGTTACGAGCTTCCATGATCTGGTGTCTGAAGGACAGATGTTGGTCGAGAACTATTCCTAGATACTTGGCTTGCTTCTCCCAAGGGATAGGCTTACCGTACATAGTGATCGGGCTGGGGTTAATTAAAGCGTTTCAAATGGTTTCTTTAAGTTAGTATCTGAGGCTGTTTGGCTCGCGCGCCATAAGGATCGCGCTCTGGGATTGGCTGAACCTGGCGGTACCAGCGCCATAGTTGTGGCTACCGTTCACCGATCGCCGACCAATGTGTGCATTTCAAAAATCTTTCAAAAAACGAACTTTTACTTCTCTCGTTTTTTTCTTGAGGTTGACAGTTTCAGTTTTCATCTAAAAGTTTCAAGAAATTCGATAAAAATACCCAACAGTGATCAGACAATCTGTTTAGTACAAGTGCTGCATGGTGTGTGCTGCGGACGGAAGCTGGTGAGGTTTACCAGAGCTGGTCTTAAGGTTAGTGGGCCAAAATAGTTTTCAGTGCTGACGTAGAAACCATTTTCTCACTCTTCAGTTTCACAGGGTGGGTTTCTTAGGAACCAAAGATGCATAATTAATTCTTTTAAAAACAATAATTGAGCTCCCCGCTTGTTGCCGGCTATTTACACGCCGCAACACCAATAACACTTGCATACTTGTACGTAAAATAATTAATAGAGAAATACATACATAAATAACATTTAGAAAAAGAATGCAAATTCAAAAGCGCATGACGAGGCAAGCTATCTATATAATCTTAAGAGCACCGAGGACAAACTACGGTAGAAAGACTGTCGTATATGAAGGAGCTGAAGTCTATAACTCTATACCTAAAGTAATCAAGGAATCCAAATCACTTCCAACTTATAAAAGGCTGTTAAAGCACCACCAGCATAAATTGTAAGTTTTTGCCGTTTCTGTAACTTCATTTTAGTTTTGTTACTAAGCGAAACTGTCGCCTATTTTATCTTAAGTATTATTTTTTTCCTCATAGAAGTGAATAATGATATTCTTTTTGAGCGAAATAAATTTCTTGAGCCGTAAGAAACTGCCGAGCCGAGACATACTATATTCGTCGCAGAGACACGTGCAGGAAAAAAATATTAATTATCTGTAACCTTTCACAAAAAAAGAATCGGGAAATACCCCTCAAGTAATGCTCGGCACTGACTGTACCTAGCCACTATTGCAATCAAACGAGCACGAAGCCATACTCAGGATACTAACTCTTTACCTGATCTTGAGTGGTCGCTAGCTATAGGCTTCATCAGAAGGCTTTAAGTCACTCAAAGGGCAATGTAGAGGGCTATGCTCAGAGTTCTTTTGCGTGATAAAATCGGAAATGAGGACATCCGCAAGAGATCCAAGGTTACTGACGTAGCCCGAAGAATTGCCAAACTTAATTGGTAGCGGGCAGGGTCCATTGCTCGCAGAACGGATGGCCGATGGGGCCTAAAGTTCTGGAGTGGCGACCGCGAAACGGAAGACGATGCATTGGAAAGGCTCGCACTAGGTGGAACGATGACCTGGTAAAGGTTACGTGGAACCACTGGATGCGAGTCGCACGGGACCGGTCAATGTGATGACTAACACTTGGGGGTGCCTATATCCAACAGTGAATGCCTTTCGACTGAAATGATGATGATCTGAGAATTGAACTAGGAGCATGGACAAAGTACGCAGGCACACAAACTATAAGAAACCTTTACCTAACTAAGTATATCTATTTTTCATATAAAACTACGAAGGTATATTTGTAGGTATTCTCAGTCGTAATGAACGTGTCGCTAGGGAAAAGAAATATTGTGGCATTCATTTTGCGAGGCCCAAATCTGGTTATTGCAATCATTAACTCACAGAATTAGGTGGACGTTTTCCTTCAACACGCGTAATATAAAGAAATAAAGTGTTTCAAATATATTATGGTGAAATGAGGACGCCGATAGTTAGTAGGTATTATGGAATCGGATGTGGGAAAAAAAATACAAGGTGTAACATAATAAACGCAAGACCTCTCGTGTGGTGTCTCAGACCATGAAACTGAACAAGTTTTGGTCTATGACGTTTGGAAATTCATTACTTTTTTTTTAGTTTTACCATACATGTTGATCAGCTGATCACTTCAGTTCCTTTACAAAGTCCTATTTTTTTTTTGCGAATTTCAATAATTCGTAGAACAAAAGTTGTTCCGAGAGACCACACGGGAGGTCTTGCGTTTATTATGTTACACCTTGTATAAATGGCTATGAAAGTTGTGAGTATTTTTTTAAAGAGTCTTTCTTTTTCCTGTTCAAAGTTTAGACTCATCATCTGGCTAGCTTTTTCCCAACTATATTGGGGTCGACTTGTGAGAAGTATGGAAGAAGAAGACATGCTGCACCGACCCCAAATGAATTGGGGTAAGGGCAAGAGAATGATGATGATAGTGTTGGGGTCAGCTTCCAAACTAGATGCAGCTTTTACATGGAGCGACTGCCTATCTGACGTTCAGGACTCAGTTAGTATTAGGTAACACAATACCGTTTGGTAAGACTGATCAAACTGAGATTACCTGTAACGACTGACAATCATCTACAAATGACAGTCGGGACCAACGGCTTAAAGTGCTTTCCGAGGCACGGAGGAAACTCCGTATGTCACCCATCCATAAATCAACCTAGGCAAGCGCGGCTTAACTTGAAGATTGATCCGAGCGGCTGTTATTATTTAGCTATGAGCTCATCGTTCAAAGTTTTGACTATGAGGTAAAAATCTACTAATAACATAAATTCTATTGTGGAGAGTATTAAAGTAATTGAAATGGAAAAGTAAAAAAAAAGATTCTCGACACAAAATGAAAATACTTGAAAAATAATAAATTCTTTGTCTGCTGAACAATAGTTTGTCATTTGTCTTCAGAAAATATTCACTATACTCCAACTACATTCGATCTTTGAAATACAGAATATTTAAGTTTTTTTTTTTTATAAGTTTTCTCAAATTCAATTTAGACAAAGTAGAAACTTACGAGACTCAACTTTTTATAATAACAAAAGATAGATTACGTTTTGAGTTCGAAAATAAATATAAAAAACAGGCAAAGCGCGAGTTGTACTCGCGTAACGACGGTTCCGTATAAACTTATAAGTATTTTGTTATTAAACTACATATTTTTTATTTTTATTTTTATTTTTCAGATTTTTTTCTTTACATGTACTGTAAGACATTGCTTCTAGGTCAACGGGAAATACCCGTAAGGTTTCGATTCCCTTGTGAAACGGTCATATCTTTTGATCGCGTTGACTGTGAGTCGTTTGTTTTTTACTGCTCTCAGCCGGTTTCTGAATTGAGTATTTGAAGTTGACAACGTCTTAATCTGTACTTAAGTAATACTTAAACATTTTCCGTTTCTGACTTGAGTTTTCTTAAACTCTGATCAAGATTTGAGTAATTGTCACATCATTTGCTCAAATTTGACAGAAAGCATGCTTAATTCATGCTTAAGATCATATTTGCGTTTCTCAACTAAGAAAAACGTGTTTGACAATACTCAAAGCATTATCAACGTCAAATTAAGTAGTTTATCGTTGACACACCAATTTCGGCTACTCAAACTGTGCTTAGCATTATTATCTAGTGATTATGTGGGCCGTCGGCGGACTCATCTTAACCTATCCTCAGAAGCCACGGTGAAAATGTTCTAAAGAGTGCAGCAGGCCGTACGGGCTTGCTCACTTATTGTTCTTATGGCAGGCCGCGGTCAATTTAAATTTAAGGAACTTTATTTTAATCAATAATAAATCAATATTTATTCTTTAGTGATGTCTTTATGGACGTGGCGCGAAAGCTAAGGTACGCCGGCCGCCCGTATGGCCTGCTGAACTTATTCAACGCAACATATAGGTGGCGTGCCTTACTCGAAAACTTACGACCCGCTCGCAGACCGCATGGCGGTGAGAGTGTTAAGAGTCGGTTCCGCTTTACGAAGGAGTCGGTTAGGTTTATTTTTAACAAAATATAACCTAAACTGATCTGTCGTATTCAACGGCGAGACTGCATTTCTCCCATGTTGCAATTGTTAATAGCCCTCAGATTTTACGCGACTGGTAGCTTCAAACTCTTGTGGGCAGTGGCGTGCAGTGGTCCTCCACGGAGGGTAGGCCACGCATACTGACACCCCAAAAAAAAACAAAAAACAGAAAATCGCGCATCATCACAGTGTCGCAGGTCGCTCTACTCTACTTTAGAATTATGCCTTTCTATATCTAATCTTAACTGGCTGTTAATACTAGTTTCAATACGTGATTTACCAAATGTATTTAACTTTAAGCAAGCCTCTAAATGTTTTTCTGATAGGTCATGCTTTTTTGCCGAGGAATGAAAATTATGTAAATCAATGAATCCCTCACTCCACTTACTGGAAGTATTAAACAAAATGCACGGAAACCAAAACAATTTATTCGTGTGTACACAGCCACACAGCCAGCTAAATGTTGCATAATTTTGAGGATTGAAATGACGAGTACGAGATGAATTATTATATTTTTGAGTTAAATCTCGTAATTCGGGTACACATCTACCTTTAGGTATCAACTAGAACTTTATCATTATAATGTAATTGCCCAAACTTACTGCTTTTAACTTCTAACAAACACACATTATCAGCGCAAACTTCACAACAGAACACCATTTTTACGTAAATAAACAAATAATAAACACAACAACTAATATTTACAGCACCTATACGTTTCAAAACGAATTACTTATAACTTATTAAGTTAGAAAAAGCAAAACATTCAAGATTGCGATATAAACTGCTTGTCACATGAAACAATATGGCTTCTTTAGCAAAAATAATGTCTTATTTCGATATAAACAACACTACCAAATTAAATTGCATCATTTTCATACCGTGATCTTTTACAAAAGCGGTTATTAAATTTTGGCGGATAATACTGAGAGTTTCATTCATTAAGCTGGTTGCGTTAGAGGAGTCCGCGATAATTCAAATTTTCTCACGTTTTTTGTAATTTACAGGTCAGTTTCAGGTTGTACGTTGATGAAAAACAAGTCGCGCCAGTAAAACGTATGTAGTTACAGAAATACAATAATGAAAATCATCAAAGACCTGAAAATTACAAAAAACGTAAGAAAATTTGAATTTCGCGGGCTACCTTGACCTTACGTCTTGACTTTTGTAGGGCAGCCATTCGGCCAATCACAAGCCGTCTCCAGTCGCAGGAGACGACGGCCATTATCTATGCATGTGTGCCGTTTATACACACGAAAACATGCATCAGTGTGCGTAAACTTATGAATGACTACTAGGCCCTCAATGTTCGAGCCTAAAAATACAAACGGAGCGGTGTAGTAACGTATATTACGTAGGTACGGTGCGTTCACACGGGCGCGACAAGTTGCTATAAGTATTTAACAGGAGTTTTAACTTATTTTTTAATATTTTGTGTTATTTTATTACGTAGTTGTAATAAATGCATTTGGCGTTATTGGTAGGGTAGGCTAGGCCTAATTGCCTTTATGGACGGCACGCCCCTGCTTGTGGGGGACACTGTGAATGTGAGCAAGGCGACGGTATGCCGCGTGGTAGAGAGGGTGACCAGTGCGATTGCGTTATTGAGACGGCAATATGTTCGTATGCCCCACTGCACAGGGGAGACCATCAGTAGCGGCACGATTTAATGACTGTCGCCGACGAGACCCCGTCCAGGGCCCAGGGTGCAAGTAACAACAAATAACAACAAACAACAGCAAAAACAACATCATACATTTATTTTCAGGCTACTTTGGCCCATAGATAAATACCTTACAGACTAACATACATATGATATAATAAAATTGTGCTAGTAAATAAAACCAATGTTAGTAACACTTCACTTTTGCACTATGTCACTGCGCGTTCATGAGGCACTTGCCCGTGGAAGAGACGGAGCGCCACTCCCTGCGGCCAAAAGTTCTCCTCCAAAACGAGATACCGATAGCACGTTGGTATTCGCACCACGAACGCTTTAAAGTTGACGTTGCGGCGCTACTTCTGCAGGTGCACTCTCGCCACGTACTTGGTCGTCTGACGCACGTACTCCACGAAGTCCTCTGCTGTAGTGGTGTAGTGTAGGCGGGAAACACTACAGGAGTATAGGAAATAACTAGTGTCTTTCCCCGTTGGCCAGGCTCCGTGCACGACACTACGATTTGGAATGACTCACCACTTGCAGCTCACAGCTTGCAATTTGACTACATAGTGGAATATTATTTTAAAGATATTATTCAAAATTCCAATAAAACTTGTGTCAACAGTCTGACAATGACATTCACCGATTCACGATTCGGTTCACTCGAAGACGGCAAATATGAAATTGCTAAAATGTGCATTAGCAACTTTAATAACATCAATTTGTTGATATTAACGCTGTTATTTAAAATTAGTTTACTTTATAAGTCTGTTTCAAATTTATAAGAATAAAATGATTTAATATTATGAGTTTTGGAAAAGTACCGGTTTTTTAATGTAAATTGGAACGTGTTAGTTTTGATCAGGAATATTTAAGTAAATGATCAGTTGATTAAGGTTTGACGAAATTCGATTTTGACTTGTGAAACGCCAAAAACTTAAGCACATACTTATGTATTTGACAATACTCAGTTGAGATTTGCTACTTTTCTCAAATCAGAAACCGGGAGAGTAGCAGACTTGAGTATGTGATATAATTTCAACTTGATACCTCCACGCGTTCCTGAGAAAACGGGTGTCGACAGATAGACAGACAGATAGACAGACGTGCAACAAAGTGATCCTATAAGGGTTCCGATTTTGCCGACTGAGGTACAGAACCCTAAAAATGTTGAAGTAGAGTAAACGCCATCTCATTACGGGCACAGCTAACATACGGTCGGTGCCCGCCGCACGAATGATCACACGCCTCCGATTTAATTTGGAACAGCTATAATGAGATCCGCTCCGAATTAATACAGGATTTTAAATAAGGTATCTTGCGTACGAACTTCGTTTACCCGTCTTCTTGAAGCACGTCTTTTCCCTTACACAATCACGCATTTTATATTAACTGGTATTGAGATGTTGCCAGCTCAATCTTGAGGTGTTATTTTCGTTTCTCGCGTCAAACTTCACCAGTATATACGTAAATTCAAATAAGAAAATAACTTTGGCAATATAAGTATATAGGTATGTAACTCGTGTATACAATCCCAGAGACGGTTCAGTAAGTGCTGATACTTGTAGAGACTAGGTACTTACCTAGTCTCTACAAGTATCAACACAACCACAGTAGAAGAGACAACATCAGTACAAGAAAAATAAATTGTGAACAAGCAAAGCCGCACAACTTTGTGCGGTTTTGCTTGTCCACGATTTATTTTTCTTGTCAAAAATGAAGTTATTTTTACGTGTGGTTGAGGTAGTAGGTATTTATGTATAAAAACAGTGATAGTCAGTGGTGTAGCCGTTGGACTGCCAAGTCATAGGTCTCAAGTTCGAACCCAAGACATGCACCTCTGATTTTTCGGATTCATGTGCCAATTATATAATTACCACTTGCTTCGGTGAAGGAAAACATCGTGAGGAAACCAGCATGCCTGAGAGATATTTCTCGACGACATGTAAAAGCCAAGTCAGACGCCAGTGAGCGACATAAAAACTCTAATACTTAAGCACTAACCACACGATAAAGAAAAAACCTATGTATGAAATACAGAAGCCACCTGAAGACTCTAGCTATTTTTTTTTCGGATGGGCTATCATCAAATGACTTCTCCCGCTCTGGGCAGAGCGGAAGGGAGTGTCAGACTTGTACTGACTATAACCCATCCATGTTCCTTCTTTGCCCTTTGTGTTCCAGGGCCGCGGTATCTCTTTCGAACAGTCCCGCAGCCCGGACTCTAACTTTTATTTTTATTTTAACATTTTTTTATGATCTAAATTAATAGCTAGTTTTACATTTCAAAGGATGCATTGCATAGGAAGCAGTTTCCTTAATGAACTTCAAACTACATCAAGCGTGTCTTATCGAAACTTTGGACACTGTTTTTACCTGACTATGGCAAAGTAAAAAACAGGGTTATTGTTTTATGATTTTATTATTCTTCTTCTTAGCGTGTCGTTGGCGAAAAGTTCAAATGTGTTTGGCTCAAAACTGAGCCACGCGAACACCGCTCACTGATGCAGTTAACTAATCATCACAGGCGTAGGTGATAGGGCATGCGGATGGCCCAGAACTGAGCCAAGAGTTTGGCGCCTTCAGAAGCGTCTATCAGTTCCTGTAATGAACATGAACGGAACTGATGGACTTTATTATGAAAACCGTCTAAATTCAGATATATGATGACAGTGTTATCTAACGTCAAAGAGGTATTATACCATATACCTCCTTGACGTAAGAAGATTTTAACTACACAAATTAAAATTACGATGCGTATTCAGTAACTGTAACATGTTTTTACTTGCAATTAAACTGATTGCGCCAATTTTACCGTCTAGGTAAACAAAATTATTGAAAGTTAACAGAGTACCTAATGAACGAACAATACAATCATATTCACCTTTATTCAACACTGTAATAACTAGGCTTACGTGTCGCTGAAAACGAGCATATTTTAAGAGAATATTCCTTATGTTTTTATTGCTTTCCAAGTAGCGCAGGGTTGCCTACATAAGCGTTTGGTAAATAAATGCTTGTGGTAAACAAACGGCTTATCTCTTGAGCCATAATGAGTAATGTGCCTCAGTTGGGATCTACATATGCAATATAAAGACGTCAAGATATTAATATTTTTCATGGCGATAGTGTATGATCAAGTGCCGTTATCATAGCAGTGTAGCTATGGTGATCAACCTTATTGTATGAAGGATTTTGATAGTCGTCAAAATCCTTCATACAATAAGGTTGATCAGCTCGTCTGTTTGAATGTTCAGTTCGTCGTTCTTCGAATTTTTGTGAGATCAATTCCCGACGACTTTTATAAAATAGTTTTGGAAGCAATTGTAGTTATTTATGTAAAAATTTAATGTTTTAGTTGGCAGAATTTGTTAGCATCAACAGGTACAGTCGCGACCTTCTGCGCCTGATCATTAAAAAAAAAATTCGCTTGAATCATGCGGAGGCGCCCCGCCTGGCTACAGAGCGCTTCATGTTGTAAGTGCAAGCAAAAATGAGCTAAGTAGTGTCCTCGATTGTACGTTCCATCTAGAGGTAAGTTCCATCTCCAGGGCTGTGGGCTGTTCGAAAGAGATACCGCGGCCCTGGAACACAAAGAGCATGGACGGAACATGGATGGGTTTTAGTCAGTACAAGTCTGACACTCCCTTCCGCTTTGCCCAGAGCGGGAGAAGTCATTTGCTGATTTCCCACGAAAAACAAAAACGGTACGTTCCATCTATTTACATTCTATCGACTGTAATGGTTGTAAAAAGACCATAACCAAGTCAAATTTCAAATATAAATACAAGTTTTAATGTTATAACTTTGCTTTAAATACCTTCATGACCTGTGCTATTCAATGTGTCCACCAGAACAATATTTTGAGCGCGTTACATAAATAAAATCGTTTCCCAGCAATATTTTTTGCGGCTGCTGAATTTAATTTTTGGTTGATGATTTGGTGAAAAGTTCGTTAACACCTTGTATTCATGATGGAATCGAAACATTCCAAAATTAACTAGATTGACATATACAGCCATCGAAAAGCAATTGCGAAAGTCGTTACAAAAATATGAAAGCAATTGCAAAGCCTCGCTCCAACTCCTTGTATTATAAGGCTAGATTACAATGCACACATACACGTTTAATTATTAAAGAGGCAGGTATAAACACACGGGTCATTGATCCGCTAATGAGCATTGTGCCGTTGAAGCCACTGACAGCTTAGCCAACCACAACGTCTAACCATAGCAGTGGCTTGTGGTTCCACCAGTTACCTGTGTGCTCTAGTGTTTAGGTTTACTTAGTTAATTTACTAAACTAAGATGTCAGTTTACGTGGACGATGTAATAATTTAATCTTATTAAAAGGCAAAAGGGCTAATGGACATTGCTCGGAGAAAATTCAGCGATTCGTAGGAGAACCGAGCAGATATATCCCGAAAAATTGCCGAATGGCAGCAGTGGGTAAGTGTACTTTGCTCGCAGGACAGATAGCCAATGATACTCAAAGGTTATGGAGCGGTGACTGCATATCGGTTGCGCAGCGTTGCCTCCCACAAGATGGACCGATGATCAGGCGAAAGTCGCAGGAATCCACTGGATGTGAGATGAATAAAACCGTTCGGAGTGGCGACGCTTCGAGGAGGGGTAAGTCTTACTGCAGAAGTGATTATGAAGCCTCTTCTTTGAAATTGATTGATTGGAAAAGGGGCAACTTTAACTTCCCAGAGGGAGAGGCAGAGGAGTCTTTTTTTTTTTTTTTTTTACGGATGGTAAATCATCAAATGACTTCTCCCGCTCTGGGCAGAGCGGAAGGGAGTGTCAGACTTGTACTGACTAAAACCCATCCATGTTCCTTCCTTGCCCTTTGTGTTCCAGGGCCGCGGTATCTCTTTCGAACAGCCCGCAGCAAGGCAGAGGAGTCTGGGGTCTACATTTTGGAGTTGTTATTAACACTGGTATTCCTAGTTGCTGATTCAGCTCAAGTCAACTCGACACGCACTAAATCCACCCAATTAGACCCTAAACTAAATTGATATAAACGCCCACGATTAGAGAGTTTTCATAATAGGGGAGCCGTAGAAGGAAGTTTGGGAGTTACTCGAGCGCGTCAGATTAATATAAGGGAGGATACCTTATATATCGACAAGTACCTCCAGCCAGTATGAGCCCTTAATACAGGGGGATGCGCTCAGAGGGACCCGTCAGATTAGTAAAAAATATCGATCATCGGATTTACACGAGCGCGTCAGATTAAGGTAAGGGGGGTTAATTACTAACTAACACGTGTCAATTTTGCTAATCTGACGATTTGAGCGTAACCTAGGGGCGTGGGAGGGTTGCAAAGTTGCCAAAAAAAAACGATGTCTGGATTTACTCGAGCGCGGTCATTTTTTTTTTTATTTTAGAAGTAATTCATACCAGAATAACAAAAAAATATAATCTGACGATTTCTGCAAGCCGAAAGTAATAAGAAACGTTAATTAAGATCAGAGCTATATAGTATACTTACCTTACGAAGATTAATCGAATTATATTTGTTTTATATCAAATCCATAATAACGTCACATAGCCTATAACTAGCGGACGATCAAGATGCTTCTAACGATACCTCATTTGTCAAATTTGGATAAGTAGATCAGAAGTTCTAAGGGAACAGATGAACATAAATACATACACACATACATACATACATACATACCGGTCAAAATCATAACCATCCTTTTTGCTTCGCCGTAGTCGGGTAATAATATTTATAAATATATTTATAATTTTTCACTTTTATTAGTCCTTTACAGTATTTGTTTTTATTTTTTTTTAAATCGTCAGATTAACGATACCCCTCAAAATAATCGTCAGATTTTTAGTCAGTGTGCCTGGGACACCATGATGAACCTTCAGTATGCTAATCTGATGCGCTCGAGTAGTTCAAGATGACGATTTTTTTTACATTTTCAAAAATTCGCTGCGTGCTTACGTCAATTCCAAACCGTCCGTTAAGGAATTGGAGCATCTGTAGGGTTCACTGAATAATCCCTATGAAAATCAGACGCGCTCGAGTAATTTTTTTTTTTGGGTTTTCACCCCTCTCGAATGGCCATCCCCACCACGCAAATCGTCAGATTATTATATATTTCATATCAGAGACATGTTGGGCGATGAAAAATATCAATATCTGACGCGCTTAAGTATTTCGGTTTCATTGTTTTTTTTTTCAATTTTGAAAATCTGTAGACGCTTCCCCCACCGCTAAAAGTGAAAACATTATAAGACCATTTATTCTTCCTATCATCTAATCTACCAATTCTTATAGGTTTCCGCGGCGCCCGAGTAACTACACATTTAGCATCATGGGCTCCCCTACTATAAGGAATCATCAGTCAAATTTGAGAACAATACGATTTGATGGGCATTTTGAATCGTTGCATTGTCATGACAACTGAGTCCAACTGAGCTGAGCAATTATTGACTAAAGATGGGTCTTAGAATACCAGTGAATGCCACTTCTATTAATGTGCATGTTACTATCCAGGGACAAATCAGAAAACTGTGGTGCTACTGAAGAGTTCCTAGTTAACATCATCTTCATGTCACTGTCCCGATCTATTTGGGGTCGGCGCAACACGTTTTCTTCTTCCATTCGTCGCTGTCAAACGTCACGGAATCGTGAAGAGTTCCTAGTGAAAAGAAAATTATATTAGCCGAACTCTAGACCTCACCTTCAGCAGTCTGTGGGCATCAGGTCCAACGGAGTGGTCCAGACAGTAAGTTAATATAATTAGGAATTTGAATAAAATTTTGACCTGAAAACTTTCAGTAATGTAGTAAATCTTTCAAGTAAGTAATTTTTCAAGGCAACGTCGGTTAGTCCGTACATTTGTCGTTCCGTAAACGGTCTATAAAATTTTGATGAGTCTGTGAGGGTAACTTAAAACGAGTTAGAGAGATACTTCGTGTCCCGGGAATTTAAATAGTTTTAGAGGACTGAGCCTCTGAAATGTGTGATTGTAGAACATTGTTTTACAATAACTATTCCAATGATCGGCTCAATAATGATGTTGATGACTGCCTCGTTGGTCGGGTCGTCGCAAGCGCGTCTGATAGGCATGAGGTCCTGGTTTCGATTCCCGGGTCGGGCAAAGTGTTATTGGGTTTTTTCATCAGGAAATTCTCAGTAGCAGACACGGAGTCTGGATTTGTGCTTGGTTGATGGCAATAGGCTCGTCCCCTATTACATGGGACTTAAACATAACAGGCGAAATGGGGGTGTACTATTAGGTACTCATCTGCCTAATCCTTCGGGGGTTACAGGCGTGATGTTATGTTATGTTCCAATGATGTGGCTTTTATTATTTAACCACGATCTTGTGCGATAAATTTCGAAAAACTTTTCATTGATGTATTTCTAAAATATTGCTTAATACAATCTTCTATTTCTTGGTATATATGACTTCCATTTGGGCGAAGTCGCGAATAGGACCTGGAGCTATAGTCACTAAATATAAATAACTTTCAGTACGCAATGTTTGCAGCGAGGTTCAAATTCCGCAACTTCTAGGTATTTTGCTGTCAAAAAATTTCATAAAATAAACTGAATCAGAGACATGTGAAGCGTTTCAGCAGTTTGTTCATTAACTTCGCAAATTTTAACTATTACGTTATTCAAAAAGAAATTCCCTTGTGTGACATTCATTACTTTTTCAACGAAACCTTTCAAAAGAGTTTTCTGTCCTGTGGGATCTAATAGTAAATTCTGTGGCTTTAATAAATTAGTATTACAGTACGAAAATCGTCAATATATGTACCTTACCTACTGTGAAAAGCCACAACTTAACGTGGAAATCCTGGCAAAGAAAAGATTCTCTGCATATGTGACTTTGGAATTTACTTAAAGGAACGTATTTTGCTTCTTGCGGTTGCTTTGCTTTGTTTTTCAGTTGTCACCTAACATCACCCCAGCCTGGTATATACAAGCAATATTATCATCATCATTTCAACCGAAAGATGTCCACTGCTGAACATAGGCCTCGCCCAAAGGGGGTTTTACCATAATCGCCACGCTTGGCTGGCGGGTTGGCGATCGCAGTACAGTTGTTATATAGGCACAGAGAACGCTGTTGCCCATTCTCTGTTAAGTCCCTTAGTCGCCCTCTTACGACACCTACGGGAAGATATGGGATAGTGCTATTCTTTACATCCGACACCATACGGTATTTAGTAAGAGCAATATAACATAACATAACATCAGTCCAGTACATCTTACTACTATCATAAATGCTAAAGTTTGTGAGGATGGATAGATAGATAAAATATGTGATAATTCATCTATTCCATCTATCTTTCCGATAGTAATAAACATGTTTGTTACTCTATCACGTAAAAACGACAAAACGGATTAGGAAGAAATTTAGAACACACGTATCAATTATTGATAAACTAACTTTATACATTAATAATTAAACACTATTAAATAAACTAAAATAAATAAACTGACAACAAACTATAAAATGGCATCGAAAAACTCTTCCTCAACGCTGTCAGCTGGTAATGTGCCCAAGAGACTGGCGGCGTTGCCACGTTGTATGGCAACACTTAGCCTCTGGCCAAGGGAAAAGCCAGCCCTTGAGTCACGCGTCAACTAGGCGTTTCGAAATTTCCTTAAATAGGTTATGAGCACTCGAACCACATGGCCCCAAAGTTTCAACCCCAAACGGCTCGAAAATATAGTTACCATAAGAGTTTATAACCTAGATTAAACACATAGGACTTCTTATCCCAGTAGTACGACCCCGTGGGAAAATTACCCAACTCTACCCTGGCGAAACCGAGTATAAGCTAGTTGGTTTATTTCCCGATAGATAAGGGAGAGGTGTTACTTTAGTAAGCCCACATTCACTAGTTATGTTTAAGTCCCACATCAATAGGGCCTAGAGCCTCTTAACAGAGACGCATCCAGAATCCATATTGCTTCTGAGAAATTCTTGATTGAAATACCCAACAACTTTTTTGTCAACCAGGTATAGAATACCATGGCCGCAAGGATTATAGTAAGATGAATCAGTACAAGTAATGTGAGTTTGATATAAACGGTATATCCATTTTATTTTCAAAACTATCACCTTGCCCCGACTTAGTGCACATAAATTGTGATTGCTCAGCTAATATATATATAATAGTTATGATATATTATGATATAATAGTACATTATGATATAAGTGCGGTAAGTTGAAAGTTACAGCCGAGGCGATATCGCTAGCCCGAGCCGTAGGTGAGGGCTACAAGAAAGCAGAGGCTGTAATTATCAAAGCGCACTTATGTCATACGACGTTTTATAACATATTTGCGAGGAAATAAATAAAACTTGGACTTTCTTATACGCAATTTTGATACGCTTGTTAGTATCTATCGGTCGATTTTTCGGGCAAGAGGCTTAGAGTAGCATTTTTCGCTGCCTCTGAGACTTCAGGCGGTGTCGAATTAATAAATTCATCATTACTTGACGACATTTTCAAATAAAAACAATACAGCGAAAAGCGCTTTTTTTAAGGCAAAGGCACAAAAAACAACCAGTTTACTAATACAGTAAAATTAATGTTTTTGTTACGGATAAATGGTTGTATTATCAAAATTAATTAAATTAAAGAATTAAATGTTTTTTTATTATATTTTATCTCCCAAAGTTAATTTTATTCATAAAATGTTGACCACTTTTTTGACATAAAAACTCTTTGCTAAGATTTAAAAAAGTTCCGTTCGTTTTTACGGATCATCTTGATAAACCGTGCGTTTTACATTACATTACCGCACAAGTACGTAATGAGATACAATACGATATTGAAATTGGTGAAATAAGGGACCCTTTACGAGCAAATGTGTTATAAATATAATTTATAGCACAGAGCACCTACGAAGCTTTCTTCCAGTGAAAGTATTTTTAGAATTAGATCATTAGTTCCGGAGATTACCCCTACATACAAACTTACAAACTTTAACCTCTTTATAATATTAGTCTAGATAATTTATGTAAACAATGTACTGTACAAATTCTGTCCGTGCTTACCTAGAGTAAAAGAAAACGTTTGCCCTGAATATAGTAATGAGAGTCACCCACGTGAAGCCGTGGTGTCACAACCAAATACGTGACACACTGATGAATTATTTTGTTCAATACATAAAAGTGAGACATGCAAAATTGACCTTTCGACCCGGAAAACCAACCATCCAGCTCCATGTTCGAGGTAGGTACAATATCGGGGATCGTACTTGCAGACTTTATAGGTATTCGATAGCTTATAGGTACTCTCTCAACTCACCCCAATTTTGAATCGCCGTTAGGAATCGAAGCTGTTATGTTTTGGTAGTAAAAGCAATACACAGGAATCAAAGTTTTTATGAAGATTTAAATTGCTTTCAGTCGTAACGTAACTACATTTTCACGGTGTATCGAGCTAAAACTTGCAGGAAATCATTTGTTATCCGATTGTAAAACAACTAGAGACCTGCTTCGCGCGGGCCACCTATCAGGTAAAAAACTATTCTATCTTTCAAGCATACGTATTCACAAAATTTCATTGAAATCGGTTTAGTGGTTCCGGAGATAAGCGTAATTTTTTAAGATATATTGCTGCTAATAAATCAATTTCCCAAAAAATCGAAAACACAACATGACATCCACCAACCCATACTGCACCCGCGAAGTGAAACCCCTCTAACAGAGAGGATATTATCTATGCCACGGCAGCGGGATTCAACGCTGTATTTTGTTAGGCAGAGAATAAATATGAGGGAACAGAAATGTTAGCACGAGAAGATATAATATTCTCTGTTGTCTAATGACCTAGTTGTAACAGAAAACGTATCTAAAGTAACCGAACCGGAAAGTAGTTTCATAACAATAACTACTTGCCTTATAAAGTCAGTAAAATGAATAGTCTTGAGTATTTCAGACAAAAATATATGACGGTCGCGTACCAGGGGATCATACATCATGCGAAAGTTGCCACAGTCCCAGGTAAAGTTGGATATCACTACGAGTCTCCGGTGACGTACCATAATGTGACTTTCGTAAGGAACTTTTTCGCGTTTTTGTAAGGCATATTATGATGAACGCAGCGACCATGTCACGGTAATGTTGTTTTGTGATTATATCGTAGAACAAGACAAAAGTAACTGGTATTTTTGTGATCTAATATTTCTTTTTGGTTGGGCTTCCCCCACTGAAAGGTGGTAATGTGGTAAGTTATTTGTTTTTCTGTTACCAAAATTACCTACATAAAACACCATTTTAGTGGCAAAAGAAGTTGTTCTAATTCCAGGATAGTGTCACTATTTTTATTCCAGGAACCTCGATTTTATATCCTGATGTACTTGTTTACGTTTCCTCTTCCCAGAATAAATAAAGCTACAAACATCCAGGAAAGCGTGACTGAATGTTTATAGTGACAATAATGTAAGGAAAGCGACAGGTTTCCTCCCTCAGCACCATTAAGTAAACGTACCCACAGGTACCTGATTCTTATTTATATATTGCGTGAGACAAAAAACGGAGCAACGCCAAAAAAATGGGATTTAGTATTTTCAGTTGGTTTTGGGTTAATACGTTATAGATTTTGCACTTTCTGTACCAGGAGAGCATAAACCCGGAAGAACATTTTATTTTTCCCATGTGACCGTGATTATGAAATATTTATTGGTGTCGGTTTATGTGTGGGTATATTTTTGTGTTGTTTTGTGTTGAAGTATTTTATATGCGTTAGCTTCGAGAGCAGTTTTTGCGCGCATTCTGCTGAAAATTGGTGATATCGGGAAAAAATATTAAAATGGAACGCGACCGGTTGTAGCAAAATGTGTTTTTATATTGTGTGACTAAATATGAATTGGCAAGTTTATTGAAACCCAAAGGTTCGTTACTCTTCTAAAACATTGCAAGCTTGCGGTATCTTTGAAAGAAGTCAAAAAGCTCTTCTTGTTGTGTTCTTATTTTTAAGTTAAAGTTTTTGACCCATGAGGCGACGTTCTATTGCAAAGGCTGAGGCAACTTTATAGCCTCGTTTCTCTGGCATTTTATTAATTGTAGAAGATTCTATTTATCCATCTATTTACCATCATTTATCTATTTTACCATCATCTAGTAGGTCATTTAGGCACTTGGTTGCCAATCTACTAAATAAAATCTTAGATTGCTTCAGCGGCTGACACAAAACGCATGCACATTCTAAACTTTAGAATCGTAAATATTGGGACTAGAGTTCCTTATATTCTATGGTAATAGAGATGACCACTAAGGAAATCTTTTTGAAAATATCCCTCTATATGGGGTAAATAGAGAGCAAAATCAATGATGTTCATCATTATTGCTTCTGTAAAAGTCCAACGAGTACACGGGCCTTACACGAATTGTAACATGATAAAAGCTTTATTTTATGGACCTACTCTCTAGTCTGGGGTGTTAATAGCATCGAAACAATAGCAAAAATCTGCTAAATCCACCAAATCCCGTTTTACATAAATACATAAACTCACGCCTTTTTCCCATGGGGGTAGGCAGAAACCACAGAACGCCACCTGCTACGATCCTTACATACTCCTTTTGCCTCGTCCACGTTCATACATCTGGTCATACAAGCACGCCGCGCCGGTTGCGAGTACTACGCAACTGACCTTTCTGAAGAACCTCACCAATAAGAATGGTGTATGTCCTTCTAGGGCGTCCCCTCCCAGCGTTGCCAATCACTTCTGTCATATTCCGTTTTATTTCTCCATTTCACAACATATAATAAATTATTAGAGTACGGCGTCTATACAGTTATGATTCGAATACACATTTCCAACATCAAACAAAATTATGCAAATGGCAATATTACTGAAATGTTATACAAATTGACGATTATAACCCAAATCGATTGTTCCAAATCATATCGGTTGAAAGGCAAATTAATCATAGCGTATTGACGAAACTAACTAAACAGCAGTTTGCATAACAAATACGGTGCACATCACTAGTAAATTTTGTGTATCGATAAATTTTGTATCGATGTTTGTTCACTTGCTTGGCTTGTTTGTTATCAATTTAGTTTAGTGATATCAAACCTACAAAATGTGAAACAACAAAACCAGTAACAGTAATTGTACTGTCAACGAAATTACGTTTGCTTTCGTACACGGAGTTTTGATGAGGTTAGCAGATTAAATAAGTAGTACAATGGTCTATCAAGTACCTATCATTTATTTTAAGAAATACTTATATATATAATATTTAATAATTAAAAATGTGTGAAGAAAAATGAATAAACGAAATACATACATACATACATAAACTCACGCCCTTTTCCCATGGGGGTAGGCAGAAACCACAGAACGCCACCTGCTACGATCCTTACATACTCCTTTTGCCTCGTCCACGTTCATACATCTGGTCATACACGCACGCCGGTTGCGAGTACTACGCACCTGACCTTTCTGAAGAACCTCACCAATGAGGTCAGCGTATGTTCTTCTAGGGCGTCCCCTCCCGGCGTTGCCACTCACATCTGCCTTGTAAATACCTTTTGTTAGTCGCCTTTCACTCATCCTCTCCACATGACCAAACCATCTAAGCATACTTTTTTCAATTTTTGTCACTACATCTTCTTTTAAGCCGCAACGTTTCCGTATAACCTCATTCCTCACTTTATCAAATATAATGTGATAAAAATGATTGTTGCCTGTAATTGCTGAAATAATAATGTGATAAAAATGATTGTTGCCTGTTAATTAATAACTTATCCAAAATCTGTAAAATAAAGAATGTGTCAAATATGGAATCTGTCAAATATAGAATCTTTCAAATGTAGAATCTGTCAAATGTAGAATCTGTCAAATGAAGACTATGATGTCAAAAGTATAATCTGTCAAATGTCGACTAAACGATAAAAAGTTATCTGGAAGAAAATTTGAAACGAATTTCAAACAAAATAAACAGCGTATTTGTCCCAAAACAACTACATAGTTAATTATTTGTAAAAGCATCAACGGCTTGTGGGCGGATGCGCTGATGGAATCAATAATTTCACGCGAACTTTAAGATATTTTTTTCCAAATCATCACTCAAGTTAAATACAATCGATTAATCACCTACTATTGCCGTTTGGCCTAATGGGTGTAAGCGCGACTGCTGAGCATAAGGTCCTGGGTTCGTCTCCTGGGCAAAGTTTTATTGGGCTTTTTCACCAGGAATACCTCAGTAGTAGTCATGGAGTCTAGAATTGAGCCCGAGTGATGGCGATAGGCTGGCCCCCTATTTCATGGGACTTGAACATAACTAGCGAAATTGAGGTGTACTATTCTAGGTACGCCTCTGCCTAAACCTTTGAGGATTATAGGCGTGATGATAGGTTATTTATTTACTGGTTTTACTGGTATTCAGTTGCATCCGGTTTGGACTGGAAGCCGATCCCAACATAGTTGGGAAAAGGCTAGGCAGATGATGATGATGATAGGTTATTTATTTAACACTTCAAGCACTAAGTACCGAGACGGACTTAATGCCATAGGCATTTTAGACCAGTCAACCTTAATGCCATGAGGTCCGAGTGCCCACCTAGTGTTTCGGGAAATCGCCAAGCGGATGGTCGACTCTTCACGTGACCAGAGGGCGGGCCTATTTTTTGGCCAAAGAATCAGCATTGCCATCCAACGTGGCAATGCTGCCAGCCTTCTGGGCACTTTTCCTATTGACAGCGATGTGGATAAATTTTTTGACGCCGTGTAACCTTTTTTTTTACATGTACATATTTTTTTACTATTATAGATTTGTAGTTCGTAAATAATGTAAATAAACCACACTTTCCAAATTACACGTCAGTCAGTTGAATGCCTCTTTCCGACATTAGTAATTCCTAAAGCCATTGCCAGACATTTCTCAAGTTAGACCTTCCAGGATTCCACCGGCCTAACGACCTAAGCTCACGACTTATCGGCGGTCCACTGACATAATGGGACCCTTTCAAAAAGAGGTTGTATTTTTATGAAATAGGTAGGTAATGTTTCTTGTGTTATGTAGTTCACTTGGTTCACTAGGTTCGCTGTCTACCTGTCAGTCATTAAAATTGAAGATAAAAAGTGATGGTAATTAAATAATTTTTCTTTACGTTGTTTTTAGGGTTTCGTACCTCAGTCGGCTAAATCGGAACCATTATAGGATCACTTTGTTGTCTGTCTGTCAAGACCATTTTCTCAGAAATACGTGAAGATATCAGCTGAAATTAATATAAAATCCTCAAATCTGTAACCTCTTGGAACAGTGAAAAAATCAAACTTGTAAGTCAACGCAATCAAAAGATATGACCAAACCGTTGATATTTCATATTTTGCGATTTCACAAGGGAACAAAACCTAATCATAACCTAATAGGGTACTTCCCGTTGACCTACAATCATTAAATTTGGCATGAAGCACTGTCTCACAGCACATGTAAAGGAAAAAATCGAATAGCCGTAAATGTAGTTTAACAACAAAATACCTACAAGTTTATACGGAACCCTTTGGTGCGCGGGTTCAACTCGCACTTGGCTGGATTTTTTGTGATGAAAAGACTACGCTGATAATGAACACTACCTAATAACAGAACCAAAACTACTTTCTAGAAGTGTCTGACAGTTCCAGGTTCTCTTTGCATGTATAGCACGCAAGCGTATAGCCAATTACTAGCACTATTGTCAATCCCGGCCGGTTTCTGAGTTCCCAACTATATAGGTAGCAACAATAAGCTCGTATTACATTGAATATTGAACTAGCTGGTATCTGTACTGAATATATCTTCCGTGGAAATTGAAGTGACTGAGCGACTAACTAATATGTATGAAGCTCTTCAAAGGCAGGCTAAAATTTGTGCTGGCTGATTTTGAATTTATTGGTTGAGCTCAGAATAAACGAATGAGATTACTAAGAGGGATGTGTGGTGTTTACGAGAATGGATTTATCCAGAAGAAATGAGTACATAAGAGGAAGTCTGAAAGTGGCGCCAGTGACTGAAAAGATGTGTGGTAATCGGTTTTCGTGGTATGGACATGTAATGCGGAGGAATGCGAAAAATGTCGAGAGGAAAGTTTTGAGTATGAATGTGGAAACGATGAATGGACTGTGTAAAAGATGATATGGCAAGAAAGGGGGTGTCTGATGAGATGACGAGTAATAGAGAAATAATTAAGAAGAAGACATGCTGCGCCGACCCCAAATGAATTGGAATAAGGGCAAGAGAAAGATGGAGATGGCTAAGCTCAAAAGTGCTGGTACTTAAAAAGGCGAGTTTGAATTCACTGGCAATTTTATTAGGAACGAACTCGTCGGATAATGACATTGGGATTTCATGAATGCCTTGTTGTCACGCATGACCAGTACTTTATCGTTCTGTGTACTTTCCCGCACTAAGGGCTGCGACGCGCGTAGAACGCAATCAGGACGTTCAGCAAACGCAAGACCGAAATCGCGTTGTTACCTTAGCACACAATCTTTGCGTTTGTATCGCTATAAAGGCGCTCATACAGCGCGTTGAAACAAACCCCCATTTGGAACCATAGTAAAAAGCTGGACAATGCGCTGGCCATATTAGCCGTAGAATCGATGACCGTTGGGGACTGGGGTAGGTGTATTCTTGAGTGGACGACAACTTGAATCGGCAAGCGATGGGACCTCCTTAGACTACTTCACCCTTAGGTAACAGCTAAGTGAGAGTGGCTACGAATCGAGGTAAGTGGCGTGCAATGAGACACCGGTGATGAGAAAAGTAAAAGACACGTGTGTTTTAAACACTGCATTGTGAAGCTGTGTAAATAAAACATAGTATCTGTCTAAAACCAACCCAAGTACTCAAAATATACCAGTTACTAAAATCTACGCTACAGACTGTAAACGTTAATACGAGTGCCGAAAAAACTTCGGTTCCGACCAACATTCGAAGTAAATCCTAACAGCAGGTGCGACTTACTGCCAACTTGAATACAAGTAGACTTTTGGGGCTCATAACGACATCTTCGAACTTTACATTTCTCTTGGTAACCAGTAAAAAGTGTCACGAAAACTGTTTGTGCGAGAAAAGTTTTTAGAAACACTATTGTTTTAGCTTAATTGGCACCGTTGACGGCGGTTTTTATTGCCATCAAAGAAGTTAGAAGTGCTTTGAATTGTAGGCTATATCACCGGAGGGTAAGGCAGAGCTGTACCCATATTACACTTACATTTCGCCAGTACGTTTCAGCCCAATGTTGCTGGCAAGGCTTGATGTTAACCGGGCACAATCATATCCTAACTCAATAACACTTCGCCCGACCAGCAATTTTCGCCAAGAACTAACTACAGTAAAATTTGTGACCACTAGTCTAAACAAACAAGCTCTTTCATATTCGCATTATAACTAACCAGTAATCTATACTAATCTTATAAAGAAGTAAGTTTGAATGATGGGGGTAATCTTCGAAACTATTGATCCGATTCCATAAATTGCCATTTTATTTATTCAAATATTAATTACATTATATACAGACTACAAATAGAACGAAAATAATGCTAAAAAAAGGAAGACTAAAAGTAAGTACGTACATATTTACAACGACAACAATAGGACACATAAGCGTCAAAGTATACTCCTCTGCATCGTTGTCATCCGAAAACGTGCCCAGAAGACTGGCAGCATTGCCACGTTGAATGGCAATGCTAATTCTTTAGCCAAAGAAAAAAGCTACATTATTCCCGAGTGTCATAGGCTGTTATAGGCAAAGGTGTAAAATACCTTTCACGAAGCCGTCAACTAAGTATTAATAATCATTTAAGCCGAAAAACGTCCACTGCTGGACATAGGCCTCCCCCAAGTGTCGCCACATTGACCGGTCCCGTGCGACTCGCATCCAGCGGATCCCCGCAACCTTCACCAGGTCGTCGGTCCACCTAAAGTGGTTAGTGGGATGCCTTTCAACGCAACGTCTGTAAATCAAACTAAGTAACTCTGCACGAAACAATCATAATCAGCAGCTGCCTACATTTTTCGAGTTACGCGACCAATGCACACGTTAATTTTCTTGTCGCGAATTCGGTCGGTCTCATAAAAAAAGTAGTTCATTTTCACGCCCTTAGAGCAACGTTAAAAAAATCACCCAATACAAGAAATAAACCTCAGACTAACCTTGCAGGCGTGAAATTAGGAGTAGAAATAAGTAGACGTTTTAAATTAAACATTCGGAATTTAAAATTATTGTATTCCCGTAGCGTAACGGAATCGAAATCAATTCCTAATCTTTGCCCGAGGCAATCGAATTGCGAGTGCTGCGACATACGTCTTGACTCGTGTTACTTAGCCTACCTTAGGCGACCATTACCGGCCAGATCTTTCCCAACTATGTTGGGGTCGGCTTCCAGTCTAATCGGATGCAGCTGAATACCAGTATTTAATATAAAGTGACTACTTATCTAACATCCACAACCCAATTAGTACAGGGTAGTATGTATAATACTTAACTGACTGGCTCGTTGGTCTTGTGGTCCTGGGTCGATTCCCGGGACGTGTTAAGTGTTATTGGGTTTTTCCATCAGGAATTTCTCAGTTGCAGCCACGGAGTCTTAATTTGTGCCCAGTTGATCGCAATAGGTATGCCCCCTATTACATGGGACATTACTGGCAACATGTAGGTGTACTTTTTAGGTACACCTCTGCTTAACCCCTTCAGGGAGGAGGCGCTTCGGGGGTGGCCTTCAAGGCATCATGTTAGCTTATGTAATAAAATACTCCTTGGTTATCAGACTTTGACCCTATTGTGCCCCGAAGACTGCTAAAAAGATCTAAAAGTGACAGCCGGGAACAACGGCTTAAAGAACTTTCCGAGGCACGAAGAAAACTCTGTATGTAATGGATGTCCAACCATCTACGGACTGACCTTTGCATGCGCTGCTTAACCTTGAAGATCGACCCGTGAGAGTATATAGCGACGAGCTCATCCTAGCCTACTTTAGGCGATATCTTCCTGAATTTACACCTGCAATTACAAGCTTTTACTTCAGTACGAGACCGCCTAAATATCTCCAAGCCAGCCTAATAAAAAGATTTGTACGTGCAAGTCTTCGTACCAAAATTAAACACATAAATATAAAGAGAAAATCAATTTGTCCGTGTTACGATTCTTTTCTCAATGTTTTTTTACTACTTTACAGCTTTCTCGCTTCCTTATATAAATCGTAAATCTATTTACATAACGACTGTCGTTAGGTTTATGAAGGCGGATCCGAATTATCCAATTGAGTTGCTTTTTATGTTGACTTTTTTAAAACGAGGACGACTGAATGAAGTTACTGATTTAAGGGTGATGTATTTAAGGAGATTTTTGTCTTTTTGTTTAAAATAACAAAACTCGATTAGCAATTCGTTTGATAAACGTGAAGGTTTCCTTGGCATGGCATTAAGGGGCCGGCGGACGATGAATTGTCCATACAAACGTAATACCAAAATCATTTTCAGTTTGAGCATATTTCCACTTATGCTGTTATTCGGAACATGACAGTATTTACCTAGGCTTTATTTTTTATTTTTTTGCAAAATACTCAACTAAAACGAATTGTAAACAAATTGAATTTCTTCCATTTTTACAGTATAAATAAGATGTTTTCATCTCATCTGTTCTATATTGAAAACATGACTTATATTGTTAAATTACATAATATAAAAAACAAATTGGAAATGCATTGAGTTTTCCTTCTTCATTTTTGGTATTACACATTCAAATTAATCACAAATGTTCAACGGCGAAATGAATGAATGATAATTATAGAATAGTAGGTAGATAGACACTATTCACACACACTTATTAGCGGCTTGGCAACGCGCCGGGAAGTGTAAAACAGAAATAATATATTTTGACGGATTTTTGCCTTCGCTTCGAATTGCAGTTGCGAGCGGCCTCCGCCGGGCTCTTAACCTTCATGATTTACTGTTGAAACCTGTGTGCCACGGTACATCTTATGTTCTTTAGCGTGTGGTTAGTGTCTAACCAAGGACAGAGTTTGTATGCCGCCCATGGGCCTCTGACTTGGCTTTTACATGTCGTCGAGAAATATCTCTCAGGCATGCTGGTTTCCTCACGATGTTTTCCTTCACCGAAGCAAGTGATAATTATACAATACGCACATAAATCCGAAAAATCAAGGTTGCGTGCCTTGGGTTCGAACTCGAGACCTATGACTTGACAGTCCAACGGTCACACTACTAGGCTATCACTGCTATGGTTAACCTGATTCACCCTACGTCTTCCTAGTTTTGTATAGTGTTTAGAATATTTTAAATTCTCTGAACAACTACCAACGAATAAGTAAATTCGCTAGTCCGTCTATACTCACTCTTGGGGCTTTTTATATGGCTATATGCAATAGGTTTTATGTCATAATTTAAGAAAATCGCTTTCAAATCGAGTTAACTTTATACTTGTCTTATTGGTGCTTGTTTACTAGTAGGTTTGAACTCTAAACTCAATAGAAGATTTACATTAATAGGTTTTCCAATGACCTCTACAAGTTCACTGTCACATTTGCGTTACTAGTTGGGGTAACTCCAAATTGTTGGCGAAGTAACTTAAGCATTAGGCCAAGAGATTGACGAAGCTAATGCACCGTAACCGATGTTTTGTGAGAACTTAAAGTATACAAATTTATTTTAATTATAAAACTTACGAACGCAGCTTCGCCCGCGGCTTTGCCAGGGTAAGTTATTATTTTTTACACATTATCATTATTATACATTATAACCAATGTGTTACTGTAATGTTTCATCAAAATCCGTTCAGCAGTTTTTGCTTGAAAGAGTAAGAATCATCCATACATTCATCCTCACAAACTTTCGCAGTAGTTTAGAAGTAAGATTACAGTAATATTAGTCTGTAACGTTTCCAACTGCTGGGACACAGGCCTCGTCCCTGTGAAAGGGCTTTTATAATCCACTAGAGTCATGTGTTGCAAGTGCCCGCAGTGGGTAATTGTGCGCATACCCATTCATTTCAGTTCCAAATACATGGGATTGCGCACTCTTACCCACTCCGCGCACTTGCCCCACATTACTCTACGCACTAAGAATGGGCAGTAATGATAATATTTTCACCCATACTTCTCAAACTGGACGAAGGCTACCCTCCTTTAAAAAGTGCTCTTTTATGACTAATTTCAATATAACACCAGTTAGTAACTCCGTAACGACCTTATAGCAACCTTAAAACACCAACAATAAATATCATTGTACGATAAAATCAGAGATTAAATATCTGTGAAATTACTGCTAAATCATCCATTGTTATTCAAATCTCACCACTATTTATAGTCCTATACGGTATAAGTAACTATAATAGTTTAGCAAGACGATCAAGAGCTTAGAGGTTACGTGATGGGCTTAGCACGGGAGCCTATATTGCAAAGCTGGGCTAATTCTGCGAAGTATCGAACGTTCGGTGTGTATTCAGGAGATTAGGCTGTGATCGGACGATCTTGTGATTTTAAAGGGAATTGTTAATCTGCTAGATTAGGTAGTAGATATGTTTAATTGATTTGTTTATTTGATTACTGTAACATGTTTCACATAAAAAAAAAACGGAAAAGTGCCACAAAGCGAATGCTCGGGCCTTCATCTCACCAGTTGGTAAGTGATGATCAGAAGCCAGCTTCACTCGGGTTCAATATAATGAAAATAAAACTGACTTTCTTACCTCTAACTGCCGAAGCCTAGCAATGGTAATAGTACATTATGATATAAGTGCGGTAAGTTGAAAATTATAGCCGAGGCGATATTGCTAGCCCGAGCCGTAGGCGAGGGCTATAAGAAAGCAGAGGCTGTAATTATCAAAGCGCACGTATGTCATACGACGTTTTATAACATATTTGCGAGGAAATCAATAAAACTCAGACTTTCTTAAACGAAATTTTGATACGCTTGTAAGTATCAATCGGTCGATTTTTCGGGCAGATTCTTAGAGTAGCCTTTTCCGCTGCCTCTAAGACTTCAGGCGGTGTCGAATTAATAAATTCATCATTACTTGACGACATTTTTAAATAAAAACAATACAACGAAAAGAAAAAGCGCGCGGAATAATTATTATTTGTACACAAATTAGTGAGCCGCGCGCATTAGCGCTTTTTTTTTAAGGCAAAGGCACAAAAACAGCCAGTATTACTAATATAGTAAATTAATATTTTTGTGTTTTTGGTACAGATAAATGGTTGTAATCTATTGTCAAAATTAATTAAATTAAAGAGTTTAATGTTTATTTATTATATTATATCTCCCAAAGTTAATTTTATTCATAAAATTTTGACCACTTTTCTGACATTAAAACTCTTTGCTAAGATTTAAAAAAGTACCGTTCGTTTTGGCGGAGCATCTTGAAACCGTGCGTTTTACTTTACATTACCGCACAAGTACGTAATGAGATACAATACGATATTGAAATTGGTGAAATAAGAGACCCTTTACGAGCAAATGTGTTATAAAAAGTAATTACATTGTTGTTATGGTGACAGATTAAACGCACCGGTGACATGGTGTACAACTTACAAATGAAGTATTACTAGCATAGTTTTAAGGTTCTATTATTATATAGTTCTATATCACAAATTGCATTTTATCATACTTAAGTATGTTGTTTGTAAAGTTGCCTGAGAATAAATTATTTTATGTTTTTATGTTATGGAAACATGAATGAGAGCAGCGGTGGCCCAGTGGTAGCGACCCCGACTTACGAACAGTAAGTCGTGGGTTCGAACTCAGGCCGGCGCATTACTTTGTGTAATTTATTTCATCACCACTGCTCTCAAAAACGGTGAAGGAAAACATCGTGAGGAAACCGGCATGTCCTAGAACCTAAAATTCGAAGACATGTGACATCTACCAATCCGCACTGGGCCTGCGTGGTGGATAATAGCCCATTCCCTCTCATAGAGAGGAGGCCTGTGTCCCAGCAGTGGGAACATTAAAAGGCTGATGATGATGATGAAACATGATAATTATCACCAATACTATTGTTTGTGCAACCATAGCATAAATTAGTTGGGACACACTCAAAATGTGTATTAATAAAATACAGTGGCTTCAGGCATTTATTCTTGTATCATTTATTTTCAATCGACCGCTGTTTTAATTATTTTAGAATAATAATATTGCTTTATATTAAAAACCGAGCATAAGGTTTAATTTCCTTTCAAATTCATCAAATGGTTATTGAAATGAAATGTGAAATGTGTAATTACGGGATTTCAAAGGATGTCAAAAGAGCTTTCCCAAACGGTATTAGCGTTAACTCTATTTGGGACCTTTACCATTTGGTAATAAATAAGGCCCGGACGACTTAACAAGGAAAACCTTCATAATCTGAAATGACTTAGAAATCGTCGTCTTTGCCTATGATTTTCTTAGAGAAACAACTTGTACACGTGTAGGTATACTACGTTTTCTCTTGGCTTCGGCTGCTTGGATTTGGAAATTACTCCACGGGACATATTAACAGGGTCAAAATTAGCCTGGGTTAGGCTATTTTTGATCCTGTTAGGGTAGAGGTTAGGGTATAATTCGTGGTTCGACCTACGAATTATACCCTAACCTGGGTCCAAAACCATCCAAATCTGTATTTCGTTAAATCACTATCACTACATATTATAAAAGAAAGTCCTCCGCCGCGTCTGTCTGTCTGTTCACGATACACTCAAAAACTACTGCACCGATTTTTATGCAGTTTTCATCAATGGATAGAGTGGTTCTCGAGGAAGGTTTTAGTATATAATTTGTCAAGTTTTTGTATACATTGGCTAAAATATAATGATTTTTCCCATGGGTTGTGGGAACGGGATCAAAATTTCATGATTACTTTTGGTCGCGATAACCGACATCCACGCGGCGGATGAAGTCGCGGGCTAGTGGTAAAATAAACTAGTCCGAGATTAGGCCTTTTATTTCCGATGGGAAATCATCAAATGACTTCTCCCACTCTGGGCAGAGCGTAAGGGAGTGTCAGACTTGTACTGACTATAACCCATCCATGTTCCTTTCTTGCCCTTTTGTGTTCCAGGGCCGCGGTATCTCTTTCGAACAGTCCCGCAGCCCTAATCCGAGATAAGGCCTGTCGTACTGAATGGGTCAATATGCTTGACTGTGAAGAAGATGGATGCAAAAATATTGCATGTAGCGGAGATGAGAATGTTGAGGTGGATGTGTGGTGTGACAGGAATGGATAAAGTAAGTAATGAGTATATTAGAGGAAGTTTGAAAGTTGCGCCAGTAACAGAAAAGTTGAAAGGGAATCGACTGTCTTGGTATGGGCATGTAATTTTTCACTTTCGTAGTGTCAGAGGTGGACAATAATTTTTTTTTTTTTTTTTTAATAATATATATTTTTTTTTTTTGTGGAGGTGGATAATAATTATTATTATTTTTAATCTACTGGAGCTAGAAGGTCCGCTGGAGCTCCTAGCTCCAGCGGATTAAAAAAAAGCCAGATTAAAAATAATAACTTAGGCTTGTCAATATCTGACACTACGTGTTAGGCACTAGGTGTTAGGTTATTTACGTTACGGAATTTCTGGATTCGGTCTCCACGCTCAAGGCCCGCGATAGAAGCTTGTGTGAGGAATGATATGAAGAAAAAAGGAGTAAATGACAGCGTGACGAATGACAGGGGAGAATGGAAGGAAACAACAGTGACGGTAAAAGTCAGACAGATTAAATTATTTTGGCAATATTTGAATGTGAGAACTTCGAACCAATCTTAAAGACTCTTTTAGTGTGTCACGTATTAGGCTTATAGAACCTGTTTCTGAAAGCCTGTACTAGTTCCTGATGAATATTTTATCTACTGGCAATTCATGTTAGCGTTTGTGATAAGCTTACCAAAATATCTTCATTGATCTAGTGATTGCAATTGAGCAGAAGGGGTTGGGTTTGATTTTCAGGTTGGAAAAAGTGTTTTTGGGTCTGTCTACCAGAAATTTCTCAAAACTTGTCTCACCCCCTGTTACATGGGACTTAACATAACTGGCAACATGTGGGTCTTCTATCACCCCTTCTCCCAAACACCCCGTCCCACCGCTTTAGAGCTTAAATCGTCACTTAATGTTACATTTAAATTATATCATCATCATCATCAGCCTAGCTTTTACCCAACTCTATTGGGACCGGCTTCCAATCTAACCGGATGCGGATGAATATCAGAATTTTACATGGAGCGACTGCCTATCTGACTTCTACAACCCAGGACTGGCTAATACTATACCCCTTGGTAAGACTGGAAATTATAATTAAACATTATCTAACCACACTGTCTCTTCTGGTTACCCGACTAACCCAGTGAAAACAAGGTATTTTCCCGGATTCAAAAACATTCGTTTCATTCTCTCTTCGTTCGAAGAGAAATGACATCGCTAGAAATAGAGAAATATTTTCCTAAGAACGACCGAGCTGCTCAATGACGGTGAAAAAGAAACATTTTCAAGTTTCACCTCGTTACCCGTGTGTTTCTCAGTTCTCTGCAGCTACGAGGAAACTGGATATTTTAAATTGTTTACCTAACTAACATCAAGATTCTAGACTTTGCTTAGCAGAAAAAATCTAGGGTTTTTATTTTGTAAGTTAGGTATTTTTAATAGGATAATGATACTGACACTTTTTAGTTTAAACACATTATAGCATAACTTAATCAACCTATAATATTCCCACTGCTGGGACACAGGCCTCTTCTCTATTAGAGGGAATGAGCCACCACTTAGGCTCAGTGCGGGTTAGTAAAAAAAAACATAATGAAAACAAAAAAAAATCTCTTTGTCGGAAGTTACTTCACCAAACCCTATACGGTCAGGACTTTCGACTTTCACAAAAACATTGGCTTACCTGCTTACTTTCCGGTCAGAAAAAGAACTAACTAAAATACGGGTAAGCAAACATGAGGTCACTTAGACCCCAAGTCTATACCATCTAAATAAATACAAGGGAAAGAGTGGTCCAAATAAATCGAAGACCCCAAGTACGCACTTAAGCCCTTTATTTTATTTATGAGTAGTTAAATTATTATTTTGACCCCTAACTGGTTTTGTTTAGAGGTACTTCGGTAAACAATGTGCGTCTTCTAAGGTCAATTGCTTCTAAGAAACTATTGTGAGCACTAGACAATACATCTTGGGGTGAAATGCTTAAAATTCTGTGCGAGCTGAAAACTTACACAATAAGAATTTGTGTTTGGAGTTAAGAATTTTTTCGAAAATATTCATTTTATTATTGCGCGCTTCACACACGATCTGAATTATATTACTTCTGAAAGTCATTATAGGAACACCTTGTGGCTGAATGGCCAAGACTGATAACAATATGATACGAATTAAACTATACTGCTACTTGAAAAAAAACTCTCTAACTTCCTTGTTGCTTTTAAATTATTGCATTCAAAATTGTGCAATGGTTCAAAATGAGCTCAACTAATTTGAAGAAGTAACCTGAAGTGGAAATGTGCCGGCCATATAAGCCGTAGAACCGATGACCCGTGGGGTACACGTGTTCTTGAGTAGACCTTTTCTCAACGTTTTATAAGGGCCCATGTAGGCATATGTGAAATAAAATATTTTGATTTTTGATTTTGAGACCGCGAATAGGCAAATGTAAGGTGGGACGCCCTCAGGCTCGGTGGAACAACGATCTTCGCAGGGTGGCTGCAAGCAACTGGATGAGAGTTGCCGAGAATCGAGTTGAGTGGTGTTTAAATAAAAAGGTCTTCGGCCAGCAATGGACTGCTGTAGGCTGATGATGAATTCGAACACCAGTTTGACTCAAAATAAAAATATTTTATTTCACATAGACTTACATAGGCACTTATAAAACGTCGAGAAAAAGCTGCACGGTTCGGGTTGGTCGTTTTCTATGGAGCAGAACCGGCCAGAAACTACATGATTACTCTACTATTAGACTGATCCCATAAGATTATATTACAAAATTATCAAAGACTTTAACCCATATAACGCGGGATGTACAAGACTTGCTTCATCTAATTATTACTAGCTGCAAGCTGTATCAAATATAATTAATGTTAGTTAGTTTCCCCGGTTGCGTGTGTTAAGCTCCTAGTTTATGCCCCAAAGGTTTCAAATTTCTCGCTTACAGTAAGGAGTCTGATTAGTAATTATTTAGTAACTATGAAACGTATTACCTGTGGTATTGCATACTGCTTTGATGCGACT
Organism: Lycophotia porphyrea; assembly: GCA_950005105.1. Taxonomy (NCBI): domain Eukaryota; kingdom Metazoa; phylum Arthropoda; class Insecta; order Lepidoptera; family Noctuidae; genus Lycophotia; species Lycophotia porphyrea. Next base: position 14,010,542 of record OX465393.1, read on the forward strand.
TTCGGTTTATGAAAATTCATTATCACAGTTTAAAAAAAAAAAAAAACTCTCTTTCTATATAATGTCTATAGTAATGGAAGCTGAAGAACTAACCAAAAAAATCAAGTGCGATTATACAATAATACCTACCTCACGACCTTTTGTATAAACAGCTAATTGACCTTCCCTTATAAACCAAATATTACGGACCTACAAAACCATATTAAAAAATACTCAAAGGTCAATAACATGGATCATTGACCTCTGATATTTTATAAATCATATTATCAATGACATATCCAATTTTACGGTATTAGAAATATATTAGGTAAATCCCACAATAATACTGGTCGTATAGTTGAATATTTGTATTAGAATAGGGTAGAAATGAGAGAGGTATATAGCTACGGTGCAAATTGACACCTATTATCCGAAATAAATTGGAGGGACTTGCATCGGTGTGACCATTGACATGTCGTGGTGATTGCGCTATCGACGTCCAATTTAGCAGGAATAGAATAATGTTTTGTTGAATTTATCAATTTTTAACACGTATGGGAAATATTGATGGTAATGATGATGCCATCTAGCCGTTTTCGGCCACCGTGACTGCATTCAAAGGCTTACTAGGGTGGTTGTCGTGTTTTGGTGTGCCGCTCTTTCATGAGCTTCGGTAGTGGTTAGCATATCCAACTTTGGCTGAAAATCTCAGAGCACAAAGCGGACACGACGTCAAAATATCATTGCCGCCTCTTGTACTGATAAGTTGGTAAGTTGCGTATGATTATCGAAACGAACAAAAAGCAATAAACAATGTTTTGATTTCATGATTTAATAAATATTTTTGTTTTTAGCCCATAGAAGGGCTGTTGGCTAAAAATTTATGTTAGTTCAAAATAGACGCAACAAAAATAATTCATATTTCTCGTTTCTGTCTTTTACTTTGGATAGATGTAAAATGTTATCTAAATTCAGAAATATTAGATAGTAGGATTGCCATTTACATGACCTGACGTCTGTCCGCATAGGATTAGTTAGAGATGTACATTCATTTTGTAATAGAGGGCGAGCCTATTGCCATCTACCGGGCGCAAACCCTGAGTCCGTGGCTGCTACAGACAAATTCCTGATGGAAAAACTCAATAATAACATTTTAGTTATTTACATTTATTTAAAATAAAATAAAAACTCAATAACATTTTGGCCGACCGACTAGACCAACCAGGCACTACCATTTATGAAACACGAAAACGGCTAGTTCTGTTTCTGATAGAAAAAAAAAAACAATTACAGTGCCAGACAATAGTATTTGCCAAGAAAAACCAAAATAAAGCTAAAATTATATTTAACGTTAATTTTAGACCTCCTAATACTGCATCTTTCACTTAACCTTCAAATTATATTTATCTAGTACCAAAACAAAAAAATAAAAAAAAATGACATCGGGCAGTTTCGGCGATTTCCGATCATTCCCGAATGTTAGCTGGGATACTCGACCGCAGCACTCGGCCCAAACGAATTGCGTACAAAGCGCTGAATACTAGAGTAGTCATTTCGCGGAATGGTCGCCAGAAAAATAAACACAGCCGTAATTGATCATGTTTTGTATGAAATGTGATATTTGCATAATTTTGCCTGATATTTACATTTATTTTGGATGCTAACGGGTAGGTAGTACACGTTTGAGGAAAATATGTAAAAATTATATAAATATAGATTTACTTTACCAAAATTATTAAACATGTTTATGATTGCTTAAATAAGTCTATCAAAGAAGCAAATTAAATCATAATTGATTTTCGAAGGGTATTTATTACCCTAATAAGTACTTCAACCTGAATGCCAGGTTAATAACGACAGGAAATCCCATTCAGAAATAAGCTTTTATACGTAAAAGGCAAAGGCAAAGCTTAACTACTAGAATTCCTCACATTCTCAAACGAGGAAAATCATTGTCAAAGTGTACACACAGCAAATAACATAATTAAACTTAAAATGGCTTAGAATTATTTCGCTAACAATAATATCACCATTACTTAAAGCACAAGGCATAAATTACATGGTGAGGCTCTGCTTAAACTCTTGGCCACAAGCAACTAGATCAACAGGCGCGCGTCTTGTGACATCGATTTCGTCGAAAACAAATGAACGCAGCTGTTAATGCCACGAGCCACCACGACGCAACTTATGGAGAGACGATAATCACGCAAAGGAATGATGACCGGAAAGCGCGCGTGTGGGCTCTCGCAAGTTGCAATGTCCGAGGTCGTGTACAGAGCCTAACTTCTATTCCCTGCACAGCGTGGTCGAATTCCAGTCCAAACTCACATACAAAATGTATGCAAAGGCCAAAGAATCCCAACACATGTGCACGAATTGTTGCGTAGAAATAACAATAAACATATTATGAAAACCTTTATTGTTTGAGTGTTTTGTTTTGTAAAACAAAGGCCTCTTTCTGTATTATATTAAATGGTGGCCTGGCCTGTGGCCTCGAGTTAAGCGAGGCAACGGGGAAGTGTTTACGTTTATAGAAATATAATGACTTCCTATTCTGAATACCATACGTGCTTGAATCAACACACTCTTGTTGCTATTTCTGGGTGACGTGAAATTTGTGGCCGTTCGTCAAGCTTGAAATATAATTTATATTGTTTCAGTCTCAAGTGTTGCTTATTTTCTTTTTGGTTAAACTCAAAACATTAATTTTGATTCAGTTAACAGTTGAAAGCACTTTTTGATTGTTAAGGGGTCGGTCCTTTAGTGAAAAAGACATAGTTTATTAAGGTAATTAACTCATTATTTGTCAAGCCCGTTTCCGAAATATGTCGGCTTCCAGTCTAACCGGATGTAGCTGAATACCAATTAGCATCGATGACATGAATCGGTAATATAAAAACATTTTTTTTTTAAACAGTTGTGAATCTTTTGTTTTTTGATGACAAACCGGGACAGTGACGAAACGGACATAAGTCTTTTACATGGAGCGACTGCCTACCTGACCTGCACTACCCAGTTAGTGTGTAATACGATACCTTAAACGCGTATACCGATTAATAACTTACTATTCACAATAATAAAATATGTTTTCATCACGGTTAATCGGGAGCTCAGAATATTAGGGATGTTTCCCGAGTAAAAAAAATATGATTCTATTTGGTCCGTCAGTTAAATTATCGAAAAATATTGGATACGTATTTTTTTTTTATCATATCAATAAAAACTGACGAAGATAAAACGCATCAAAGATAATAATGAGTGGGGGCTTGTGACGTCACTTCACCAGTATAAGTGTACTGACATAGTGATATCACACGAGTTTTCAACGCAGTATCGCCGTCATTCTTTGTTTACGTGAAAAAAGAAAAAATACGTGGCCAATATTTTTTGGAAATCTATCTGACAGACTAATTAGATTTTTTTTTTGTAAAATACCCTATTGATAATCACGGAAGATATCCCGTGCGTAAGTGACAGTGTAAGCTTATTTTTCTTTTTTTTTTTATAAACGAGCCTCGTCATGGTACTTCTTGCATTATCCGCTCTTAGTCTTTAACGTTTTCCTCGCCTCTTCTAACCCTTGAACTAGTTACATTAGGTTTTCCGTTATGTAGGGTCACTATGTAATTACCTAAACTGTGGATCACGCTGTTACAGTCCCTTTATTAACTTCAATTAAAATAATGTCTGCACGGAGGAAAGGCAATCCAAAATAATGGAACATTTGCCAAGTGATCATCACTACTCGTAATACCTAGACTGAATATCTAGACTTTAGCAACTCAAGAATCTGTTTCATAATCATCTGCTTAGCAACTATGTCGGCTTCCAGTCTTCCAAATACCATTATTTTACATGGAGTAATTGCGTATCTGGCCTCCACAACCCAGTTAGTACTAGGTAATATTATGAAACGCCTTGGTAAAACTGGTTTTCAGACTTTCAGGCCACTGACTATCTGTCACGACTATAGAAGATCTACAAATGATAGCCGGGACCAACGGCTTAGTGAGTTTTCGGAGACACAGAGGAAACTCGGTATGTAATGGGTGGTCACCCATCCACGGACCAACCTAGGCAGGTGGGCTTAACCTGAAGATCGACCCGAGCAGCTGTTACTATTTAGCCATATGCACCTTTGTTTTTGTCGCTCTCTCCATGTTGCCATGAGATCGCGCCGGAAGTCTGTCCGCTGTGCGACTTGCCGCGGCAGCGGAGTATCCCCCCAGCGTATTGCTTTCGTGCGCCACTCGTGCAGACGCGCAAGGACTATCACCTCCAGACCCCATGGCGGCGGTCGGTACGCAGTGCGGTACCTACGGACTAGCCTTAGGTACGGCTACCACCTTCTGAGGCGCGTTCAGGTAGTGGGCAGCTCGCCGTCTCAAGGAACATACCCACACCGGGGCCCCGTAAAGGGAGCCATGAGCACCTAAAGTCAACTTAAGAATCTAGTCTAGAAACAAAAATACACAGTCGTGATGATTATCCAAAAACCAAAGTTGAAAAAAAAAAGTGTTATTTGAATATTAGTTTGAAGTAATAATCAAATAATTTTGTTTTAAAATGTTTAGATATTGAAACTCATCACTCCTGTGGATTTTCACAAGCAAAATTATTTTGAACTTGTAGATCCCTCACCTTTGCTCTATTTCAACGAGATAAAAAGAAATCTGTATAAAACAAAATGTCGACTAAATCATTTCGCTATTCTTAGCTTTATTTCACATCAAACCTTTCTTTTCACGCATTATTAAGTTGATGGTAAATATCAATATACTTAGGTACTTTCTCGAAGTTTTATACGTAGTTCTTTTGTCTAGAAGTAATTTTGTACTGAATAAAACAAATTGCGTGAGAACTGGAAGGTCACATTTGCTGTTATCGTAGGCAAGGGCATGAAATCGAGCAGTCTTGTAAGACTGTGGTCACACGACCGTGAAACACTGACGTTCGACAAAGTGAGATTCCAAGAATACGTTACGTTTGGTTTTGAGGTTCACCCCGCTATACGTAATTATTGCGAAATTGGCAAATATATTAGAAGGGTAAGCTCTCATATGCACGGGCGATTCTATAACGCGATGATTTTCAAACTCTCGGCTGAGAATTGAGAATCAAATTGAAGTGCCCAGAGCAGCGCGTCAAATCGCCCGCAACTAATATCGGGGGACGTACATTATTCCAGTCACTAGTTTGACCCAACTAACACTATTAACACTTTTATTAGACAACAAACTTTTTTTTTCAGTGGGAGTAACTGGGTATATCGATCAATTTACTTTAATTACCAAGAAAGTTTTGAACTCGTAGATTGTGTGTGTTTTAGCGCCCTAAGTGTTAAACAAAGGTATAATTACAGTAATGGAGGCTTTTAATCATTTAAAAAAATCCTAAAAAATTATTAAAAAACTTTAAAATTCCCGGCACGAGGCACAGGCTTATAATTAGGGTGGACGATAGACGAGTTATTAAATTACTCTGGTTAATGCCGTGGCTTCGTTCTCATTGCCAGAATCGAAGAAAATACTTCTTCGGAATCGAAAATTCTACTTCTTTGATTCTTGTGTAAAGTTATATACTGCTCATCTTCAAGGTTAAGCAGTGCTTGCCGAGATCGGTCCGTGAATTTGTCATCATCAGTTTCCTAAGTGCCTTTGACTGAGGTAACGAGCAGTCTAGAACTAGTCTTATCAAGGAGCTTTGTTTATTACCTGTAGCTGGGTTTTGGTATCGGTGATCCTTATGGATCTGAAACGTGGTCTCTCACAATAGGTCTTATACAGAAGCTCAAAGTCGCTCAGCGGGCTATGGAGAGGGCTATGCTCAGCGTTTCTCTACGTGATAGAATCAGAAATTAGGAAATCCGTAGACGAACCTAGGTCATAGACATAGCCGATAAGCATAGCAGATAAGCAAGCTGAAGTGGCAACGGGCAGGACACATAGTGCGAAGATCAGACGGCTGATGGGGCAAACAGATACTGGAGTAGAGACCACGCTTTAGAAAGCGCAGCGTGGGACAGCCACCTACCAGATGGACCGACGACCTTGTAAAAACTGCAGGGAGTCGCTGGATGCAGGTGGCATTGGACCGGACACGTTGGAAATCAATTGAGAGGCCTATATTCAGTAGTGGACAGCAACGGGCTGAAAATGATGATGATGATGATGATGGACTGGTTTTTGGATGTCAGGTAGTTAGTCGCTCTATTCAAAAAACTGGTGTTAAGCTGCATCAGCTGTTCATCCAGTTAGACTGGACGCTAAGTTTGGGAGAAGGCGAGGTAAATAATGCTTACCTATTTGTGCAGGTACAATCGCAGTATTTTGGTGGTTTTCTTCACATTTTTACGATTCAGTCCCAATATCTTTTCTCAAAAATCTACGTATGTTCGTTTTATGCGAGGAAATTGTGCTTTCAAACTCGCTCTATAAGATAAAAGCAACATCCATGTCCCATATTTTTATCAATTCTAAGATATGCATATTTTATTGTACGTATAAAATGGGCATCTGTTGGTTTACGTATAAAACAAGGGGATACACCCGGTTATCTATGTTTTATAGCGGAATAAAAATACTTTTGTGACGGTATGCACGGAAAATTGACATTTTTTTATCAGGAACTTTGATATACTGCTTGTAATGGCCTGTCTGGTGAGATATGGCCGTGTTTATAAAAGACAAATTGATGCCTGTAGAGGTTTAAATAAGGTATTAATGAATCCATTTTGATTTGAAAAACTTTTCGTCGATATTATGTCCTATGGTTTGTTGACACTCAATTTTATGCCTCGTTGGTCGATTGGCCGCAAGCGCGACTGCTGAGTATGAGGTCCCGGGTTCAAATCCCGGGTTAGGATGAGTGTTATTAGGTTTCCTATCCGGATTTCTCAGTAGCAGCCACGGAGGCTGGATTTACTGGTATTTGGATTTACAGGTATATTTAATGATATAAATTACTAGGCATTACACTATTACATAGGACTTAAACATAACTGGTGAAATGTGGGTATACCATAAGGTACACTTCTGCCTAACCGGGGATTACAGGCGTGATGTAATGTATGTTAATTTAATGGCCTACAAGTCCTGCTGCTTGGTAATTATAGGAAGTTATGCATGGGCGCTTCTGAACGCTCTAAACTCAAGCTAGACATGAAGTTCTGGGCTGATTCTGCGATGGCTGTATAATCCAGCTCTCTATAAATTTTATACAAAACGGTTCTTAACGACAAACAGTCACTTTAAACCCAGGTCATCCCGCAATTTCAGTTTCCTGCACATAACAAGATCGCCAAATTCAGGCCCTTTCAAACATCGTGAGTATTTCCCGATAATACCCCGTAACAATACAATATGGGGGGCCAAATCCGGAACTTATACCCCACTTGTTATTAGCTGTCAACTTGTCTACCGGCTAGAGACTTTACTTCTAATAAATCTTGGTACACGATTTTCTTCCCCACAATTTCTACCGAACTTTTTGGTTATAATGAGGGGCGTTATTTTTGATTTATTGGATTTTGTCTATGGTTGTTAAAATATCTGTATACTGTGTCTTTTTAGCTTTACTCCTAATGATCTTCAAGACCGTCAACTGCATAAGTGGGAGTAGGAAAATGAATTTCATTTAAATGGTTCCACAATACAACTTTGTTTTAACATCACGCTGATCTATTGAGGAGATCATCATCATTATCATTTCAGGCTTAAGATGTCCACTGCTGGAAACAGGCCTCCCCCAAGTGTCACCACATTGACATTGACCTTCACCAGGTCATCGGTCCACCTAGTGGGAGGCCTTCCAACGCAACGTATTCCGGTTCGCGGTCGCTACTCCAGAACTTTTCGGCCCCATCAGCCATCCGATCTGCGAGCAATGTGCCCTGCCTACTGTCACTTAATTTTGGCAGTTTTTCTGGCTACGTCGGTAACCTTGGTTCTCTTGCGGATTTCCTCATTTCTGAATTGATCACACAAGGAAACTCCGAGCATAGCCCTCTCTATTGCCCTTTGGGTGACTTTAATGAGGCGAGCTTGTGGCTAAATAAAAACAGTCGCTTGTGTCCGGTTGATCAGGTTGGTCCATGAATGGGTGACCATTCATTACATATCAAGTTTTCTCCGTGCCTCGGAACGCACATTAAGTCGTTGATCCAGGCTGTCATCCGTAGATCTTTGACGGTCATTACAGGTAGTCAGTCCGAAAGTCTGACCACCAGATTTACCAAGGGGTATCGTATTACCTAATACTAGCTGGGTTGAGGGGTTCAGATAGGCTGTCGCTTCAAGTAAAATACTGGTATTCAGCTGCATCCAGTGAGAATGGAAGTTGATGATGATGATCCAATGGTAACATGGATTTACGAGTTGAATATGCCGTGGACCGCGAACCGGAAGATGTTGCGTTGGAAAACCTCCCACTAGGTGGACCGATGACCTGATTAAGGTTTCGGGGATCCGCTGGTTTGCGAGTCGCATGGGACCAGTCAATGTGGTGACACTTGGGGAAGGCCTATGTCCAACAGTGGACGTCTTTCGGCTGAAATGATGATGATGATATGCCGTGGGTTCGTATCTTATTATTACTTCAACTTGTCTACACCGGTGAATTAAAACGACGTAATGAAACTTGCATAATCTAGGACTAACTCTTGTAAAGAATAACATCATTTCATGTCTTCCCATGGGTGTCGTAAGAGGCGACTAAGGGACTTACCAGAGAATGGGCAGCAGCGTTCTCTGTTCCTTTCGCCATTGCCATGCGATCGCCAACCCGCCTGAGAAGCGTGGCGATTATGGTAAAACCCTCCTTTGGGGGAGGCCTTTATCCACAGTGTCTCAGTCTTTCGGCTGAAATGATGATGATGATAATAAACTCTTTGACATGTTCATAGTAGGTACCCATATCTACCTACCTCTTAGGTACTAGAGACCATGTTCCAGTGTACTCGTACGTGTGATAAACACTTCAAGGAAAGTGGTCCAGTTTGATGGTCTGAATCACCACCTAAAGGGTGTAAACAGACTCTTAACGAAGCCGAAAGGCACTTGTTCTCCCCGTCATTGCGATCATTTTTTTGTTCTAGACCATAGCTTCTGGAACCTTCTAGTTACGGAGATATTGGGGGTCAAAGTTCCGACTTTTTCACAAGTTTTTTTTTAAATACATGTTTTTAAAGTAGGATTTTTACTTTAAACACCTCCAGACCCCTTACTATTAAATCCATCCATCAGTACAATGTTTTGAGTGCGTTAAATTGAGACCTACCGTAAAACGTGATTTTTCAGCTCAAAAAAAAAAGTTGTTTCCCAGCACTAATTTTTGCGTAAAGTTACTTAGTTTGATGTACATAATGCTTGGTTAACGGCTTCGTGAAGAGTCTGTTTACACCCTGTATATATAAGGTATTGCGCTTTTAGAGTTATACAATAACATAACACCACGCCTAGCTGCTGCTCGCTGGGTTAGGTTAGGGTCGAAATGAGGTTAGACCCACATTTCGCCAGTTATAATATTTAAGTCCCGTGACGAGCTTATTGCTATCAAACGGGCGCAAATCCGGACTCCATAGCTGCTACTGAGCAATTCCTGATGGAATACCCGATAACACTTTGCTCGACCCGGGAATCGAACCCAGGACCTCATGCTCAGCATTCGTGCTTGCGACCACTAGACCAAGGAGGCAGTTTTACCCTGCATAATTATATTTAAGCTGTGTTGCTGTCACAACCTTTTGCTAAACACAGTGTGACTTCCAGTGAAACTTGGCGGACAAAGGTTACGTGTGAGTCAGAATTTATGCGACAGGGTATAGAATTCTTAGTCGGACTCACGGTGCCTGTAAACTGTAAAGTTTGGATACACAAACTTAGGAGGTGAAAAGGTGACAATTATTTAATGTCGGGACTTGATCTTTATTTTGATATTTGTATTTATTTTTGTATTTAACCTTATTATTATTTATTTTTCGGTTTTCGATATTCGACCTTGAGTCAGTTTAATAAATAACCCGTCTTGCATTCCGCAGCAAAAAAAAATCCATTTCACTCTACTTCTATCACCTTCTTGGTGTGCTTTGTGTGGTATGACTTTGTGTATTTGGTGTAACCTACCGCACCCACGATACAGGAGAAATTCCTAGTGCGGGGCAACGCTTTTTTTTAAAAAAAAAAACAAACGAATAGACAAAACCTAATAATTTATATTTTTGAAAAAAAAAAAAAAAAATTTACACATATTTTTGTCAGATCCTACACAGGCTATGCACACTGTAACAGTAAGAGACTAAAAGAGAACTTTGGAAGAAGAATCCTCAGTAAATTGATAATGGGCAGAATTATGATGATGACGGTTCAAACTGGAATAAAATTATCCCTGGACGTTAAAAGAGACTATGACTGGGTGAATTGGTTTTCACTGTTTCTTCTCAGAGTAGTCTGGTACGACACAACGGCCTCATCTTGTTTTTTTATGAAGTGTTAGTGAAAACCTATTTGCAAAATAGGTAAACATCATTTATCATAAAATCAAAATCAAAATATTTTATTTCACATAGGCCCAAATGGGCACTTATAAAACGTCGACAAAAAGGTGCACGATTCGGTTGGTTATCCTATAGAGAAGAACCGGCAAGAAACTCCATGGTTACTCTTTTCAAATCATTTGGTATTACAATATTATCAACATAACAAAATATTTTTCGGAAAAATATTCTGCACAATATTATTATAACCGTCAATATAACTAGTCAGCCAGATACTCGACTAACAGTAAATACAGTTTATATCGACAAGTGTAATATTTTTCCCAAAGGGCTTTGAAGCTGTCGTCGATTCAATTTAACCACGCTGCTGACTATTGATATTTTTATAGGACGCGACTGATTTAATCTCTTCGACCTTACCAAAGAGTTATTAAATAGCTGAAATATTAATTTTATTTTCGGAAAAAATATCCACCAATTATACTTAAAAATACATTATACACAACCTAAAGTAACACCGTTTTGTAACAAATAGGATAGAAATTATAAAGGTCTTATTTTGTGCAATCTGATTTTCTTGTAAAATACGTTGTTGGAAAGCATTTTGTTCATTCCGTTTGCCAAAAATAACGCTCGTTCATTCGTTTTTTAGTCTATAATTGGTTTCGAATTTCTTACCAAAAAGAACGACTGTCAAATGACCGAATTCCGAATTCAAATTCCCGAACAAACCGTCATTTATTTCTACGCCACGATATTTCTAGACAGACGAAGAGCGATAGTTGTTTTGTAGTTTAGGTTTCCATAACTTTTTATAGTGCCTGCAGCGTGTGTGTACCAAAGTTTTTTCAATCAATTCAGACGACCCACTTGATATTCAGATGGTTATTGAGTGTGGTGAACTTTTCCGGTGTTCAGAATCGGGAGATAGGTGGCCCACTAACTTTGGCTTTGAAATCTTTACCGGGCTTTTTATACGAGCACTTACAGGGTGAGGTGAAAAGTGGTAATAGTTTTCGATAGCCACATTAAAGGTGTCTCAATGTATCTTTTTGGGACGTTAAGTTCTTCTTCTTAGCGTGTCGATGGCAAAGTTTCATTAAATATATTTGGCCAAAAATTCAGCTATGCGAACTACTCTCGCTGAAACAGTTATAAGATCGTCAAGTGCGTAGGTCAGGTCAGGTCAGGTCACGCTGCGTAAGTTAGAAAGTGTGTCAAGTTCTGATTTTAGGTTTATCACACTCAGGTGACACTCACTCGCTAGCTCCGGCTACCGGAGTTACAATTCTTGTCCGATTGATGGCATAACGCTCACCCTCATCACATGGGTTTGCTCATAACTGACGCAAGGTACCCGTGCACTACGGATACACCACTGTCTAACCCTTTTAGAATTACCGGCGAGGTGGACACTTTGAGAATTTTAATTGAATTTAGGGTTATAATGTTTTTTGTTGATTCACTTCTATAAAACAGATTTTTGCATACCTAGTCTTGATTAATTTATTTTTACTATAATTATTCGGACATGGTGTAGTGTTTATCTCTCAAATGTTCACCGTGCAAGGGTCAAATACATTTAAAGGGACCAACACTATTTACGCTACACCCTGTATATGTAACGTCGTACACTGAAATTTCCTTTTTAGGCGTGGTTGGCGTAACTTTTTATTAGAGTGCTTACCTTCATGGATCGTGTTAAAATTTATGAACCCTGAATGTAACATTCTATAAAATTGGTTAATTTTGGCTTCCATATAGTCCATGATTGTTCGTATTTGTTGCAATATATACTGTTATTGGTGTGAAAATGATGAGACTTACACATATTTTTTTCTGGAACTAAGCGACACCTAGATTATTGCTTTAATAAATAATAACTGTTAGATTTTCAACTGTCGTTTCAAAGATTTAGCCAATAATTTGGATGGCGCTAGTTTTTTGTATAATAAAGGTTTTAAATGATTGAAATGCTCCTTATTCTGTCCAGTCTACCACTTCCAATATATAAAAACTTAGTTTCAGGTGCAGTTTCAGGGCTGTGGCGGCAGGTGAAGTCACCCTGGGTGCATGCTTTGGGCATATGTTCAATATAGCAGTGACGTAACTATAGTAATTGGAATAGTGGGCTTAAAGCTCCCGTTTTAAAACTGAATCCAGGGCTTTAACATTTGGTTCGTGACGTTCCTGCACCGAATCGGGTGGGAGGAAACGCCCGGGTGTTATCACTGTGAGGATCGCCCAGAGGACACAGTGGAGGACTGCCCCGCTTGGGCGGAGCACCGTCGTGTCTTCGTAGCGGCGATAGGCCGCGGGGACCTATCGCGTCCGGCCCTGGATCCATCCATGGTCCGGTGCGAGAGGGAATGGGACACCGTCACCTCCTTCTGCGAAGCAGTCATGTTGCGAAGGAGGTGGCGGAGCGTGAGAGGGAGAGAACCTCTCGTCCCAGCCGCCGCGGGAGACGCCCGGGCATCGGGGGTCACGTGGTGGCTTCCAGCCACCGTAGACGCGGACCTGTGGACGGTGAGTAATGGGCTAGCTCGCCGTCCGTCCGCCTTTTGACGACAGGCCGTGTTGACGGCGCGTTCGTGTTCCACGCGCGCCTTAAAGAGATGTCAGCAAACAGAGAGGAGAAGTCATTTGATGATGATGTTCTAAGCACAGTGTAAATTTTGTTTTTTAAAATGAAATAAAATACTATTTATTTCTAACTACACTTATATTATAAAAAGGAAAAGTTTGTTACTTTAGATGTAGGAGATCTCCAATACTACTCATCATCAAAGAGTATGTTAGCCTTGTAAGCTTTAACTATTTTACACTACTAAGTATTTTCGTTTTTTGTTTGCAATTAGCAGGTCAGTGTCAGGTTGTATGTTGATTAAGATATGATTAAATACAGGCATATTACGACCACAAATGTGATACATACAGCCTGACACTGACCGGCACATTACAAAAAACGTAAGAAAATTCCTCCTTAAACGCATATTACACATTTGTCAAAAGTCGCGCGAACGTGTCCCTTTGTGGTTAGAGTTATCCAACGTAAGTGTGCCATAAGGTATGTTCCTTCGACGCGGACGAAGTTGCGGGAAGAAACTGGTTTATTAATATTTTGGCAAGTGTAGGTACTTATAGGACAATGATTCCCGTACTCGCAGCCTTTTCAATCTGATACAGAAATTAATACTAAAACCGTTTTCAGGTAAAATATGTATTCAGGAAATCAATTAGCATAATCATTCATGTCAACATGGAAGTTTCCGCAATGAGCTACCATCACGAAGTCATAAAAGTAGGTAATTAGGTATAAGTAATTTCGCAAAATTATGTTTTCAGAACTCGTGAAGCCAAACAAAGAAGTTCAACAACAACATTGCTTAATAAATAACGCCCATTTTTTTTAAACATTAGTTTTAAATCATTCTCTTTGTCCTTTATGTTTCGAGTCGTGTACAATAAATTGTTACGTAAATATATGTATAAATAGCTAGAACACTGCAAACTACATTAATAATTGTCTGTGCAGCTTATTAAAAAGTATTTACTTTTACCGAAAACCTTTCTAGTATGTAAATATACATTAACATAATAACTTAGCTCCATTAATTGAACTAAAGGAAAATGAATTGGTACAAGTATGTGAATCATTTATCATCTTAATACATGCAGGAATTTATTTGATACAGACAGTGCAGAACCGGTTAGTACTATTGTGAAAATTCTTGGATTTTCCAAGAATTTTTACTATTACACAGCAGTGGATTTATTTATTTAAGGAAAAACAAACAGTAGCACAGTAACAATTAGTCATGAGAGGTTAAATATTTCATCCTAAATCAATTATGCTACCCACCACGTTCTCCACAGATTACAATTTAAAGTATTTAAAACTGGCTAGTAACAACACATAATTAGCAAAATAATGGTATAAAATGTGGGTGTACTATAAGGAACAATTCTGCCTAACCCTTTGGGGATTACAGGCATGATTTTATGTTATGGTATGGCAAATACGTATACGATTAGGCTTTAGACAGACAAGCTAAAGGTCGCGACACCCACCTGTATCATTATAACGTAAGCCTATACCCACTTTTAAATTGATAAAAGCTTAATGGGCAAACCAATGCAAACATTTTTTGCTGTTGGCAAAAGTAATTTTGAATATGAATGAAAAATTGCGTGTGTAATGCTAATGTATGATTGTGCATTAAAAAAATTCTGAGACTGGTTCTCCGGAGTCTGGATTTGTGCTCGGTTGATGCCGTTGATGGCAATAAGCTTACTCCCTATTGGGACTTAAAACATGTCAGGAGAAATGTCAAGGTAGGGGTCCGACATCTCCTGCCAGGGCTGCGGGACTGTTCGAAAGATATACCGCGGCCCTGGAACACAAAGGTGAAGCAAGGAACATAGATGAGTTTTAGTCAGTACAAGTCTTACACTCTTTTCCGCTCTGCCCAGAGCGGGAAAAGTCATTCGATGATTTCACATCAAAAAAAAAAAAAAAGGGGTCTGACATGTTTCAAGGCGGTGAGTCTATGGTCGCGGCGGCCAGTGGAACCGGCGAGAGATGTCGTGCGGTGTTCCACAGGGATCGGTCCTAGGGCCGCCCTTGTGGAACATCGGTTACGACTGGGTGCTGCGCGCCGACCTCCCTGGTGGCGTCAGCGTAGTTTGTTACGCTGACGACACGCTGGTGCTGGCGCAGGGGAGGTCGTACGAGGCGGCGGCCGAACTTATGACACGCGGGGTTGCGATAGTCGTGGAGAGGATCCGGCAATTGGGTCTCGAGGTGGCTTTGCACAAGTCCGAGGCCATGTGCTTTCATGGGCCTCGGAATGCGCCACCGTCGGGATCCATAGTAACGGCGGGAGGGGTTCCCATCGGCGTCGAGTCGACGTTGAAATACCTAGGGCTCGTCCTCGATAGCCGGTGGAACTTCGTGGAGCATTTCCGACGTTTGGCCCCCAAATTGGAACGGACCGGGGCTGCCTTCAGGCGGCTCCTGCCCAACCTGGGGGGTCCAAGCGCCTCCTGCCGGAGGCTCTACGCGGGGGTCGTGCGGTCCATGGCCCTTTACGGGGCCCCGGTGTGGGCGCGTTCCTTGAGGCGGCGAGCCGCCCACTACCTGAACGCGCCCCAGAAGGTGGTAGCCGTAAGGCTAGTCCGGGGGTACCGCACGATCTCCGGCGAGGCGGCGAGCCTCCTTGCTGGATTGCCGCCATGGGATCTGGAGGCGATAGTCCTCGCGCGCCTACATGAGTGGCGCGCAGAGGCACTACGCCGGGGGGAAACTCCGCTGCCGCGGCAAATTGTCGCACTGCGGACAGACTTCCGGCGCGATCTCATGGCGACATGGAGAGAGCGACTATCGCAACCCTGTGCAGGGCACGCCACAATAGTGGCGATAAGTCCCCTCTTTGAGGAGTGGCTGGAGAGGGGCCACGGCACCCTCACCTTCCGCCTGACGCAGGTCCTCACCGGACACGGTTGTTTCGGGAGGTTCCTGCACCGAATCGGGCGGGAGGAAACGCCCGGGTGTTACCACTGTGAGGGCCGCCCAGAGGATACGGTGGAGCACACGGTAGAGGTCTGCCCCGCTTGGGCGGAGCACCGCCGTGTCCTCGTAGCGGCGATCGGCGGCGGCGACCTATCGCGTCCGGCCCTGGTCCAGTCCATGGTCCGGAGCGAAAGGGAATGGGACGCCGTCACCTCCTTCTGCGAAGCAGTCATGCTAGCGAAGGAGGTGGCGGAGCGTGAGAGGGAGAGAACCTCTCGTCCCAGCCGCCGCGGGAGACGCCTCGGGCGTCGGGGGTCACGTGGTGGCTTCCGGCCACCGTAGACGCGGACCTGTGGACGGAGAGTAATGGGCTAGCTCGCCGTCGCCGACAGGCCGTGTTGACGGCGCGTTCGTGTTCCACGCGCGCCTCAAAGAGATGTCAGCAAATAGGGAGGGGCCCGCAAGGGCCGATGCCTGCCAGGGCTGCGGGCTGTTCGAAAGAGATACCGCGGCCCTGGAACACAAAGGGCAAGGAAGGAACATGGATGGGTTTTAGTCAGTACAAGTCTGACACTCCCTTCCGCTCTGCCCAGAGCGGGAGAAGTCATTTGATGATTTCCCATCCATAAAAAAAAAAAAAAAAAAAAAAAAAAAAAAAGGCGGTGAGTCTACCCGTCATATAAAACAACTTTTCCGAAGAAACTCATTTCTGAAAAAAAAAAAACTTTTATTACGTGCATCGAAATAGACTGTCTACTTTTGTATAGGGATTTGTGTCACCTCCTTGAAGGTGTTACATTGCCAGCCTGTACCATGAGATAGTTTTTGATTTCAGAACCTACACCGACGTTCTGGTGCATATAAATACAGGCAGTATTTAAATTTACTGTCCAATAAACGTTATGCCAAAGCCAGGCCTAAAATGTAAATTCGTAGAACTGCGCAGTAAATGGTTCGCGGTGAAAACGTTATGAATAATATATATTTTTTTAAATCATATTTTATTTTTCATAAAAAATATACGTAGCGGTTGATTTCACCGCATGCCTGTTATTTATTAAGTCGTGGTTTTGGAAGTGCTGAAAACAAAATAAAGTTTCATATTTTTATGAAAGTGAAGTTTGTAAACTGAAAAATGCTGAAAAGATTTACATGGTCAAAATGTATCGTGGATATAACGGGACAGTTTTTAAAATTTATGTTGCCACTGTCCTGAGACTTATGACCGATATGGTCACTCTTTAAATTATTAAAGTTACAAATTACCTACTTTTCTTCGATATTTCAATATTTATAATTTGGTTTTCAAATACAAAAACAAATATCTCATAAAAGTCAAATATCTGAAGCAAAGTCAATAGGTGCTTAGTGCTTTTTTTATCAGTCGTGTTCGTCAATAAGATAAAAAAGAATCAAAATTAATGATATCCATTATTTATTGCGGCATATTTTTTTAAAAATCTTTTTCTAATCTTTCGGTTGATGATCATCATCATCATTTCAGCCGAAAGACGTCCACTGCTGGACTTAGGCCTCCCCCAAGTGTCGCCACATTGACCGGTGATGCGACTCGCATCATATTTTGGTTCTGATTCTCTACATTTTTTATAAGTGCAACTTTTATCTATTGAAACCCTCAAATTATGCGTTTTCATCATAGTAAAAACACCATAACTTCAAGGTATAAATATTTTACATTAAACAAAACAAAATGGCGCTTTGCCCGACAACTGTAGTAACGCAAACATACAAACTACCCTCCAGTACGGAGATCAACATTCATCTATCCATAGTCCTTTATGTAACGTATGTCCGGTACCAACGTATATTTCCATTTACTGTATGCTTGTCTATGTCTTATAGCACACAACCAGCTTTATATCAGCTTGTATGGGATCTCCGTTGAATGTTCGTTGGATAAACCAATGTGATTTGGTGCATATTGTGTCAGTCAATGACTGAAATAACTAAATTCACCTTTCACCTGGTCATCAGCATTATTTAAAGCCGCAGACAGCTGAGCGCAGGCCTCCCAATTTTTTATTCATGAAATATAAAAAAAAAAATCAGTGAAGAACATAAATAATTATGATACGGCTGATCGAACTTGTTACTAATGGTTGCTTAGCAACGGTGGCAAAGCAAACGTACAATGTACCTATAGCGCAGATACTTTCATCTAACCGTAGTCTTCTATGTAAAAACTTCTTCGCGCCATCAAGTACGGATATAATTGGGGTCATGTAACTACTGTTTCAGATGCATTGGAAATGGCGCAATATCTTGCATCTTCATGATTTTGATTACCTTTAGAAATAAATCTTACACACAGCGTTGCGCTTGTGATCAACATGGTAACAGGTTGTCAAAAAAAAATAATACGCATATTTTGTTTTTTATAAGCAACGTTATCACCATCATTTCAATCCAATGCTGGACACCGACCTTCCAACTTTTTGATGAATATAATTGTTTTTTAGGGTTCCATAATCAAATGGCATACAAGAGGAGCGAGGTACTCTTGGCTAAATATTAACAGCCGCTCGGAACGATCTTCAAGTTAAACTTGCTTAGGTTTGTCCATGGATGGGTGACCACCCATTACATACTATCAGCTTTGGTTTCAAAATTGATCACATTTTCATAAAGTAGTAGGTACTGTTTCAAAATATCAAAAGAAAAGGAAAAACATTTTTGTTTGTACTTTGAAGAGGCAAACAGGGGTCGTTTTCAAGTGGGGACGCCTATCAAGTACGGAACTCGACGATCACGAACGAATCCATTTTGCTCTTGACCGATTTTTTATTTCTTGGAATTAAAATGCTAACTCTGGATTTGCTTTTTGATATAATGTGATCCCTAATTAGGATTGCAAAACCCACTTGTTAAAAAGATGTAAAGACTTACATACAAAGATAATATTTTACACATTGAATTTAATAACATCAATAAGAGATAAAATCATGCTTATAAAATGCGTAAAAAAAATATGTTTTTGGAAACAAGCTTTTAAATATAGCTTTGACTTCATTTTGTTTGGGTAAGCATTAAAACAACTAGTCCACGATCTGTAGGAGTCCGCCATATTGAATTTAAAATGACGCCACTTAGCTAAAATTTCAGCTCAAACGGTTGGGGCTAAGTGTTTTAAAATTCAGTTGCAGGATTTGACTTAAACAAACAAACATTACAAGTTAAATAAAAGCTTGTAAAAAATAGCTTTTGAGTGAAGTAAATGCACCAAGGCCAATGAAAAAGTTAGTTAGAAAAAACTGGCAAAGCATTTGACCTAACAGCACTTGCCCAAAGTTATTCCAATATTTGAGTATTAAACATAAATAAAAAGTGATTTTGATAAACTTTAATTAGTACCCCGTTCACTAAAACCGAGTTTCTGAAATAATTTTCTAAACTTATTTCGAGTTATCAAAGTGTTAGTGGCCCCTAAACGTTTAGTGCGCGAAAGATTTTATATTAAAAGCCAACTTCATTTAGTGCTTTCTCATGCCCTAATTAGAGCTTTCAAAGTTATTAATTTCATGATAAATTGGTATTTTAAGTCAGATCATTGAAAACTCTCAAGTCTTTAATTAAATTACACTGAGAATTTAATTTTTATTCCTTTGTAAAGAATTTTTGACGCCGCGCTGGTTGCAAATATTTTAGGATTAAAAAGGTAGTGCTTCAGTTATTTAATTATGACAAAAGTCATTTAGATATTTTACACACATGATTGAATGTCTGCGTGAAGCACTAAGTAGATCAATCAATTGCTTTTAATTTACGGAGTTCAATGGCCCATTTTATTAAATATCATTTAAGAGAATTAATTTGATGATGAGATGATATGGTTGTTTTTTTTTTTTTAATAATACACGTAGAAATTTTTGCATGTGTCTGAGATGAAAATGCTTAGAGGGATGTGTGGTGTAACACAAATGGATGAAATAAAGAATGAGTACATAAGAGGAAGTCTGAAAGTGGTGCCGGTGACTGAAAACTTGTGTGGTCTCGTGCGGAAAGTTTTGGGTATGAATGTGAATTGCTCTAAGAGTAGAAAAAGACTAAACTAACGATGGATGGAACTATGTGAAGGCTGATATGGTTAGAAATTAGGTGACTGCTGAGATGAAGAGTTAAGAGAAGTATGGAAAAAGAAGACATGCCCCACCGACCTCAAATAAATTGGGATAAGGACTAAGGACGATGATGATGACGATAAGATACATGTAAAGAGCAACATTTTATAAAAAAAAAAACAACCAGTTTCTAATGTTCATTTGTACCTATTTGCTTGCTTAGAGCTGTCATACTGTATGGATCGGAATGTATATTAAGTCCCACTGATATTCAGTATGTTTGTTTGGTTTGTTTCATTTCTTCATTTTTCTGATCTCAAGGCGTGGGGCCCCACTAGTGCAGGGTAGTGGGGCCAATGAAACGACGGTTTTGATTTTTTCCCGTTGGCCCCACCAGTGGGGCCATGGCAGTGGGGTCAACGGGAATACACCATTTGAAATTTGAGATTAAATTTGCCTTCATTTGATTAAATAACGTTCCCATGGTGTTGTAATGTTAACGTCATCTATCTAGCCTTTTCCAAATTACGTTGGGGTCGGTTTACAATCCACCCGGATGCAACGAATACCAGTATCTTACATGGAGCATCTTCTTACCTGACCGCCACAAACCAGTTAGTACTGGCTAAGACTGGCTGTTAGACTATCCTTATCTTAACTTATCTTAAACATAACTGGCGAAATGTAAGTGTACTATTACGTACGCCTCTGCCTACACCTTCGGGGATTATATGCGTTATGTTATAAAACCAAATATTTATGTGGTTGTCTGAGAAAACATGTACAACAGAAAACACAAATCAAAACATCTAAAACCTGAAGCCTCCTGCAGCTCGATAATAATATTTTCTCTGAAAATAACGCTGGGCCATTTATTTTCTACCTTATTTTTCTCGAAACAAAGCCGTTATAAAAAAAAAAAAAACAAAAAAACTTTCAAGCCTGCAGCTGCCGATAGTTCTAGGAAAATAAAATAATGGACGGTGATTGGTCGAAGCAGGCTAATGACTGTTGAAGCAAACTCCTTTTATTTTCCATCGGTTTATTTTGGACTCGACTAGAATCGACTGGCTTTATTTTCTAATGGGAATACAATATGGTTTTAACTAGGTTAGTAGTTTTAGATTTTTTAAATATGAAATGATGGTTATTTATGCAATGGTAACGAAATTTTATTATGTACTTATGTAATAAACAGAAATAAACATAAACTTAAAAATATAAAAAAAATCTAGCTATTAACATTAAGCTACTTTTTGTATTGTGGTAACTCCCGGCTTATTTTAATAAAATAACTAAATAATAAAAACATATAACGTTATCACAATTCAATAAAATATTTTAGAATGTCTAGCTGAAACATTTGGTTGTGTTAAATTTTATTAGTCCTATATTTTGTGTCTCTAGGTAAAACCTGTCATAACAAATATTATATTATAAGTACATTTAATATATTACAAGCAAACAAATTGTAGGTACCTAAGTAAAATAAAACATCACTTTGGATTTGTTTACAAAGAACTCAATAATGAAAATATAATAGATAAAGATAAATCATTCACAAACGTTTGTAACTCAATATATAACGTCAAAAAGACTTAACAGATTTGGATGTTTAACCGTTACAGCAACACTTAATCCTTTTAAAAGGTTTCCTATCCTGTTTAAAGTCTCCTTCGACGACTTCGTGGGCAAAAACAAGGCATTCCAAATTTAATTTTGCAAACGATCGTTTAATATGTAACTCTATAAAAAGAAAAATCTTAACCTCTTTTCACAGCATGGCTAATTATCGTGACTACAGGCTAAACCGCAGAGAATACGAAGGAAAAACTTTCCAGCAGCTTGGCCGGTTAGTTTATGTTCTAAACGCTACAAACTATGATGATTTATTTTCGAAGTATCTAACTAGATATAGAACAGAAAACGGATTTTCTGTGAAAATTTACTGACTTGTACCTAGTTTTATATAAAGTGTTTAAGTATAAAAGGCTAACTTGGTTTTGTTCGAAAATTCCTCCGCGTACTTGTACTAACGTAACATTCACCACAGTGGTTTTCGGTGTTTATTTGGCAGAAAATCTATTTATAGTGAACATCTACTAACATTCTCGAACATAAATCTTCGTTTTACGTGTGTCTATTTTTAGTTGGGTATCTGTCAGTCAGTTAGTGTTGGAACCTTTTGATAAGTAAGTATTTATAACACCTTTTTCTGTGGTACTATCCTTATAGATGCCTTCCGACTGGGGGGATATAACTTGTAACCATCCGTGGCTATAATCACACTACTATCGACTAAAAGCCTTGTGGTTTTTCCACAAATTTTATTAGGTAGTTACATCTATATCTATAATAATACTTTTACTTTTTTTTTTAATACTACAAAATGGAACCAAACAAACGAACAAATCGTTTGTTTGGTTGAACGCGCTAATCTCAGGAACTACTGAGTTGAAAAAAACTTTTTGTGTTGGATAGCACATTTATCGAGGAAGGCTATAGACTATAATAACATCACGTTACGACCATCAGGAGCGGAGCATCAATGAAAAATGTCTCTCTCTTATGTGACGCAGACGAAGTTGCGTGGGTCAGCTAGTATTAAATACATTTTACAAGTTACGACTTTGCACAACTACTAACTTTCTTTTATTGGTGGTCGATCACTGATTCAAAAAAAGAATAACCACAGAAAACAAACAAAAGTACACTTTTGATTCATTTTCAGTAAAGTCGTGTCAATGCTAGGCACCATTAAAACAGGCAGAAAACAAGCAGAATATGCAGCTTCGGATTCCGGCTTTATGCACAAAGAACTGACGTGAAATGCAGACGTCAAATGAATAGGATGGCTTATCTCACCAACATATCGGATTATTAGACAGACAGAGAGGGAGTATATTCCGATTTCCTGAATCATCTAATACTCGTTACATAATTGTGTAAACTTAACTCTAAGGCTGGTATTAACAAACTGGTTCCAGGACGGTGCCCTGAGCTGAATCATACAATTAAGAGAAGGCCAAATAATGTCACCTTCTTTCAATTCTTTGTCAATACATGATGAGCATGATGCAGTGGACTTTTTTCGGCTGTAATGATGATGATGATGACATGATGAACTATCGTGAAAGCTCAGTAGGCATGGTAAGGCTTCGCCCCTGTTACACGACGGCTATCGGTTCAAATCTGGACAATGATAGAAATATTGTGAAGGAATTATCTAGACTTATAAATTAATTTAAAATCCAAACAGACGGAGTCGCGAGCGCGAGAAGCTAGTTAGTAAATATGTCTAAAATCGCCAAGCCACCGCAAGCGCAATGCATGAGGAAAGTTATTTGCTTTGCAGTGGGAACAGTCCCACTGCAGAGCAAATGACTTTGCTTTTTTTCACCACCATCTTTACTATGTAATTATAACTAACTGAGTACTGAAAACTATAAGGAAAAAGGAGTGATGATTGACAGGGGAGAATGGAAGAAAAAAAAAACAAGGCCATGTGCATGTCGGCACACGCACAATGTAGGGTTCTATCAAAATATGCGGACACTTCCGACGGTCCGATTTCCCTCCGAATGATGATTTTTATTGTAATAACAAAAACAAACTGACATTTACGGTTGAAAAACCTGTGTGTTGAAAAATATGTTATCCAAGTACATTTTATAAGTTGGTTGACGATTACTCGTTAACTTGTAGAGCCTACTTAGCTGTGTTAGTAGTTTTCTTTTAATTTCGTTGTATAAAAGGTGTAAACAGACTCTTAACGAAGTCGAAAGGCACTTGTTCTACCCGTCAATGCGATCATTTTTTTGTTCTAGACCATACCTGGGAACCTTCTAGTTACGTAGTTACGTTACGCGATATTGGGGGTCAAAGTTCCAACTTTTACACCAGCTTTTTTTTTAATTACATGGTTTTATTGTAAAATTTTTACTTTAAACACCTCGAGGACCCCCTTACTATGCAATCCATCCATCAGCACAATGTTTTGAATGCATTACATTGAGTCCTACCGTAAAACGTGATTTTTCACCCCAAAAAAAAAAGTCGTTTCCCAGCAATATTTTTTGCGTAAAGTTACTTAGTTTGATGTACATAATGCTTGGTTAACGGCTTCGTGAAGAGTCTGTTTACACCCCGTATACTACCACCGTGAATTTTTTCTCACACCCAAAAACAACCGTTTAGCTGGTAGAGGGGGGGGGGACATTTGAGAGTAACAAAAATTAACACTTTAAAGCTTAATATTTTAAACGAATCTCTAGCAAAATTTTAAACCTAACTTAAGTGTTTTACAATATTTTCTTAGGTTTATCGTGAAATTTTAGCAAAAAATTAATTTAACAACTTTGCAATATTTTTAAAGAACTATCCAATGACATCCCACACTATGGGATATGCGAGAAAAAAAAATCCCCAACAACGTATACATACAGGAGATACCCTAAAAAATTACTTTATGAGATTTTATTTTACCACTTTGTTGGTGTAACTAACCTGTATATTCATGCCAAATTACAGCTTTCTAGAACTAAGAGTCTTTGAGCGAAGGTGCGGATAGACGGACGGACATGGCGAAACTACAAGGGTTCCATGTTGACTACGGAACCCTAAAAATGTGTTGCACCTACTCCAAAATAAAATTGGATAAGGGAAGAAACACTCAGTTTTCAATACTCATCATATTTGTACTGAAAACTATTATTAAGGTCACATAAAGGATTCCATAATGTTGTTAATTGTGTGTAGGCGAACTAAGCTTAATTGATGTGACTTTGTCATAACGATTTAAATTGTTCGTAAATGTCACAAGTCTGACCTTTATATCACTTTGTATAATAATTTTAGTTTGTGAATCCTCCGAAGAAAAAAGTAGGTTCAATTACTGAAGTCTTACTTTGTTCTACTACCTTCATAGAAATTTTAAAATTACTGTAATTTTGTTGTATGGTTGGTATAAAAATATTGCTAGTATTGAAATTCATCGTCTATCTAGTTTTTGTTAACTCTTTTGGGGTTGGCTCCCAGTCTTTCCGGATACAGCTGAATACCAGTATTTTACATGAAACGACTGCCTGTCTGACTTTCACAACCCAGCTAGTACCAGGTAATACGATACCCCTTGGTAAGACTGGTTTCAGTTTTAAAAATATCATTAAGAATACATATTCTCTAGTGCTTGCACAATTTAAACCACATTACTTTAGTACACTTAGTACATTTGGGAATGTGTTTATAAATGACCGTATAATCCCTTTTGTTAAATACTGTTATATAATCTATGGTACAGCTTTATCTACGGTCTTTGTTCTCTAGCGCAAGCAGACTTTTGTAACCCCAGCTTAGCGCAGACAATGGAGTAATCTTGGATATTCATTTAACACAACTAATAGGTAAATTATTACTACACATTGTGTTCTGAAATACACACAAGCTAAATAACGCCTTAGTGAATAACAAAAGGTCTTAAATCTTGCCACAGCGGACCAAGCTTCGGTGTGATATTTACAACTCCGCCCGCATGCGTTTGAATGCTCGCAAAGATGTATGTATATTATTTAGAGAAATATAATTAGAAAAATTGCAAATTGTTGTTTTTAACCAGCAATTCCTCTGTATATTTACCCTACATTGTACTCACTTCATCATAAGTCATAATCATCTCATATTTCAACACGAAATGCCTTGTAATTACTGTTCAGGAATATTAGAAAACCTGCTACACTGAGCTAGTTGACTTAAACTTTGAAATGTTGCCAGTGTTGCTACGTATCCCTTTGTTCTGAGTGCTGTTTTAACTCATACCCATAAATCCTAGTCTGTCAATGTAGATACGAATGAAAGTTTAACATGAGAGTGGGTAATCTGTTGAGGGAACTGTATTTTGCGTCAACAAATCCATTGCATAGCAGAATAATGGACAATATCGTTTGGAAAAATACAAATGACGGACAGATGGAGATAAAAAAACTATAAAGGTTTCATTTGGCTAGTATGTAACCGTAAAAATGGCGGTTTATGCTAATAGACAATACGTACGTAATTGCTTTTATTGCATATTATATTATTTGAACAAGCTTGCATCTAATTGCATCCTGGAAACATGGTAGATCTTGGCAAGAAATTACAGCCGATGCAAATAATATGATGTTTGTATTCTATTCCTAGTTAAGGGTATAACTTGTTATATAATATCTATAGATGCTGGTATAGACAAACAGCAAATTCAAACACGCTATTCAGAAGCGATTTACTTGCGGTACGCTATCATGTGTGTTGCAGACTTCTTAGTATCGATAACACAGAATAGATAGCCAACAGAGACAAAGTATTTCAAAGTAATGTACAAGTAGGTACATGAAGTTCTGCGAGAATTGCCAAGCAAGTGCAACTACCTGCGATGCTTGAAAGGAACCTACTCTTTTCAGGCATCGTAGGCAGAATGTGAATGCAAGACATCGTAGGTGCTTTGTGCTCATGCATCCCAAACGATGCACAGTCGTTTCACTACAGCCGACCGGAGCTACTACTGATACTATGAGGTTCAGTCTCTGTGCGATATTTATTCTGTGGGTTTTATAAACCTTTCAACGTGGTCAAGATCGCTAATGATGTCTGATGTTAGTTCGCCTATCGCAACGTATGGATGTAGTTGCTGCACTACAAGAACGCGCGCTAATCATCGTAATTTAAGCCTTATGTCAACTTTACTAAAAATCATCTTGATGTGCTCTCATCACATGCAATTGCTTTCCCAGTGTGCTTAGTTACGGTAGCGTTTATTGATTCCTGAAGAAAACTTTATATAATAACAAATAACAGGTTCGTAAAGATAATTCGATCAATTACTATTTTTTAAGAAAACCGTATGTATTCATGAATTTCCTGAAATATGTCTGGAGTTACATTTATTTTTTACAATACCGTACAACCGTGCATACGTGTAATGCAGCGCATCATTCTAGGCATCAAACTAGCAGACCTTATATCACCACACTGTGTCCAAAACACAAATTACCGACGTTGCTCTAAAAGCCACTAAGTGGTACTGAACTGACGCATGCTCAATGAGCTGGGGGCCAAAATAGCCACTTTTTGGAGCCCCGAAACAGCCAGAAGGCATCGCGGCAGACCTCGTAGAAGATGGCGGGACGAGCTGAACGAAACAAACGACCAGTGATCCACATTAGCCTTGGATCGAAACAATTGGAAGTCATGGGGACAGGCCTTTGCCCAGCAATGGGATGACGCAGGTCACAGCATCAGTATCAGTACTGTACATCAACTGTACCCATCAGACATCGCTAAGTTGTCCTAATGTGAAAGACGTATATAAGTCTAGGTTTTATACCCACACCATTTATAACTCGCATTATTAGATTTATTAGTAACCCTTGTGTAGAGGCATTAGGTTTTACATTTCATCCTTTCTCCTCAAAAGACTGCTAAATTACTCATTTTATATTTCAAAATGAAGATAAAGTTTTGCTACCAAGCAATTTGCTAGCTCTTTAAGATAAAAACGTGTTAAATTACTTCAATTTATTCTACTCTATTTGTAACTAGAATAGACTTTATGGATGACGTAATAAATATCTGATTAGATCGAACAGTAGTGATGAGCTGAATGGACATAAGGCATATTTTTCTCTGCACTTATCTGGGTACATTAACCCATGATCGTAGGCATCTTTGAAGACTGCGTGGGCTGAACTGTCTTGTTCTGTGGGTTCCAATCTGCAACAGTAAAAGAAGGGTTAAGTTTTAAGGAATGACGATTTTCTTGAAACTGCAGACGCACGAACAACAAGCAGTAGAGCTGTTACGACAATATCGATGAGAGGTGCCCTCCTTTATCGTCACAAAAGATAAAACATACACCCCGTGCGTAAAACGACTCGGGCGTGCATTAGGGCATTGCCTCATTAGTGGGTTGTGACGTCGTAGCGTCAACGCTGCGTCGTTTTATATAATTATGTTTTTAAGTGACATGCCACCTTACAATGTGTTGATCCCTTGCGACGACGCAATGCAATGCACTAATGAGGTCTCAGCCTTATTGGTTTCCTTCGCAGTAGTACTGTCGCGTCGCAAGTGCGTCGTGGTGACTACATAGTGGCATCTAATTTCGTTGTGTGGTCGCAAGCGCGACTGCTGAGCACTTTAGGTCTCCTTTGGTTCTGGGTTCGATTCCCGGGTCGAGTAAAGTGCTATTGGGTCTTTCCATAAGGAATTTCTCAGTAGCAGCCATGGAATCTGGATTCGAGTTTGGTTGATGGTAATAGGCTGGTCTCCTATTACATGGAGCATCTGCTTACCTGACCGCCACAAACCAATTAGTACTGGATAAGACTGGTTGTCAGACTCTCTTTATCTTACTTAACTTAAACATAACTGACGAAATGTGAGTATACTAGTAGGTGCACCTCTGCCTAACCCTTCTGGGATTACAGGCGTGATGTTATCGCTTCGCTGTGAAAACGATCAACGTCTGCCTATATACCACCTTAAATTAAGCCTTTTGTGATTTAAACCTTTTTTTTTTGGATGGGAAATGATCAAATGTAGCAGAAGGGAGTGTCAGACTTGTACTGACTAAAACCCATTCATGTTTCTTCTTTGCCATTTGTTTTCCAGGGCCGCGGTATCTCTTTCGAACAGTCCCGCAGCGTGATTTAAAATCTGAACTAAAATAACTCATTATAAAGGATTTCTTCTATAAACAAAATATAAACACAATAATTCCGAAATAAAGTACCAACTCACTATAAAAACGGAAAAGTAATAACTTTATAAATTCCCACCCATACGTTTACGACGTACCAATAATAATCCTTTATAAACGGACCAATAAATGTATAACAGGTTATACAAGATATAAAAATAGTTATAACCAAGAATAACCACCAGTAGTTTATGATTTAAGCTAGGTCGTAACGCCTTTACCATAGTACTAATAGAAAGCGAACATCTCACGCTCATGCAATGACGATGGTGTTTATTTTGTTTAGTGAATAAGAACGTGTCGTTTCGACAACAGTGGGCGCTTTTGTCTATAATCTGAGTCTATTGTATTTACGGAATAAATCAGTGATCGTTTATTCGCGGTACTGAGGTACTAGCACGAGTCTTGAAGTATTACATCTATGTTTGAATTGAAAATACAATTACCCAACAGCATTTTAGTGAAATTGTTTGCAACAAGCACAATCAGTATCTATAGATATGAATAATTTCTTAATTGCTTTTACTTTGGCCAGAGGCTAAGTGTTGCCATACAACGTGGCAACGCCGCCAGTCTCTTGGGCACATTACCAGCTAACAGCGTTGAGGAGGAGTTTTTCGATGCCCTTTTATAGTTTGTTGTTAGTTTTTTTTTTTTTTGTTTTAGTTAGCCTGAACTGTCCCACTCCTGGGCAAAGGCCTCCCCCATTCCTTCCACTTTTCCCGATGTTGTGCCTCTTCTTGCCAATTACCGAGAAAGCCATCCAAGGCGTCCCGTCATCTTCTCCGCGGTCTACCGCGACCCCGTCTAACTGTCTCAGGGCTCCGGTTTTGTGATATGCGGGCCCACAGATTTGCCGGCATCCGGCAGACATGGCCTGCCCAGTCCCACTTGAGTTTTGCAGCTTTATGAGCTAGTTAGTTTATTTATTTTAGTTTAATAGTTTTTAATTAATAATGTATATAGTTAGTTTAACCTAATACATGTATTTCTTAAGATTATGAAAATATTATTTGTGAAACGACTATTTTTAATTTTAAAATCGACGTATTTTCGTTACGCAAAACGTTGAAAATCGCGCTAGGGCTTCTTTCTGATCGCTTTAGTTAGGATAGGTCGATCGAGTTCGCGATCTTCCCGTTCATTTGGCAACACTCAAACGTATTGTTGCGTCGACTGATGGTGACATCTCGTGTCACCGAACTAAAATGATCGTGACGATCGATTATATTATTCTCGCGTAGCAAGAAGTACAAAGGATTCGTAGGCGTTATGTAAAATATAAAATTGAAAGAATAGTTTTCAGTCCTTGATTGCTGTATGTGAGTCTTTTGTGGTTTGTAGAATGTAATATTAACAGACGACAGTGTTGTCGACGAAATTAATAAAACAGAATCTGGACGGCGTAACTTTTAATATTATTTCCAATTATTGCATTCACTGGGCAACAGAATTGCTTCGCGTTAATGGATCATGAGATTGTACATCGTAGGTATTTCATGATTGCTCCAATGTATTGCATTCAACAGGTTATTTAATGGATTTATGTAAATGAGCTGTTGTAACTAAATTTCACGTAAAGCACAGTAATTAAATGTTTTGAAACTTTATTGTTTGATAACAACGAAGCTGTCGCTGTTATAATATAGAGAAGAATTGTAGTTACTGTTAGTTTGCAGAGTAAGCATGCTGAAGTGGCAGTGGGCTGGTCGTGTTTGTCGAAGGAGCAATGGCCGGTGGACCTAAATATTCCCACGCTACGCATCGATACACCGTCCTGACGCAAGCGTATCGGCGTAGGCGTAGTAAAAAAAAGTGGAACGTAGAGGAGGAGGCGTTATGACGCAACTTGAGTGAGGTTTTGCGTCCAGCAGTGGGGTGCAATAGGGTTAGTTGATTGATTGGTCGCCGTTACTAGAATAAATGATCAAACCAAATGAATGAATAGGAAGTGGAAGTGGGCGGTCCATATATGCCGTAGACTGGATGGAAGATGAGGAAGAAACTGCTGGAGTGGAGACCGTGAACGGGACGGAGCAATTTGAGAAGGCAACTGTCTAGGTGGACAGACGATCTCATTAAAGTGGCCGAAAAAAACTGGATAGCCATGACATAAAACAAAAGTTGAGTCTTTTGGAAGAGACATACACTCAGCATTAGGTACCCAAATGTTGAAGAAGAAGAAAGAAGACTAGATTAAAAACCTTAGAGTTTAATCTACATATAAAATTTTCACTGGTATATGAAGATTAAGCTATAAGATACATCCAACAGATATCTCAAGAACAAGAAGTTGCCAAGTTGAGTTTAGTAAGTTGTCTAATGTGTGCATTGAGTAGTAAACGCAGTAGCTAGCTGTGGAAATTCCCGTGTACAGGATTAAGTTGCGAATTGCACTGAATTATTAACATGGACACATACTCATAGATACACTGCTGTGTAAATTTCAACATTAAGTGATTTTGCATAACATTGTCAGAAACAAAAAAGGAGGAATTGTATTAACATTATGTTTAGGTAATATCTTTTCTTTTTGGATCTTTCTGCTACTGAGCAGGGTACTGACTACCCATGAAGCCTGAGTAATCCCAAAAAACCTGGTTAAGTGTCAGATGACTGCAAATGGCAGCAGTATTGCACTAGACAAAAATCATGCGGTTTTAAATCCGAACAGCGTCACATCGTCGCCTGCAGCGGCACTTCGTGAAAGTACGTCATTTCGTATTTTAATGACGACCACTGACTGCACTACACGAATGTATATCGTCTGCGGTCGCCGCTTGACCGCAGCAACAGAGTTACATAGACATTACATACAATCGGCGCAGTGGTTAAGCGATTGGCTGACAACGCTGCGTGTCGTGGGTTTGATTTCCGTACGGAACAAATATTTGTATGGCTTGTATGTAGTTGTTCCGGGTCTGGCTATTTGTGGGTGTGAGTTTAAATCTTTGTAAACGCACTTACTGGAGATATTCCTAGTGTGAGGCAGCGACCCATTCAGTGCCCAGCACCCAGCATATGGGTCGAAATTTGTTCGTGTGCTCACAACCCGTATCCGAGTCGTCGTTATAATTAGCTATAGATGACGCTGAGAACCCGAATAGCGAGTCCATAGCTACGGATACGGGTTGTGGGCACGCGAACGAATTTTGTTCGACCCATATGCTGGGTGCTGGGCAGTGAATAGGGTAAAACAAATGCATTGGAACCTGTCATTGCGTTCGGGCGGTTTTACCGCTACGATCTGCGGTAACATCCAAAATTGAACCTAAAAAAACAGTAATAATTTTATTTTACAAACGTGGTACACAGAAAAGGCTTATACATATCTAAACGCTTATATATATATCTCTAAACTATATGAATATCACCTCGCCACTTAATCCTTATACAATATCACAGATACACAATGGGATATTGGATACTGGAACTTTAACAGGATTATGGCTCGGTCGCGCTAAGTTGGTCCGATGCACGTAGTATCAATATTTGCGTGCTTTGATTAAATTCCGATTCATAGGGTTCCAATTGAATTGGTCTGAATCAATATTGCATTGTTAGTGTAGTCTATAAATAGATATTATTGTGCAGGCTTTCCGATAAAACGCGGAAATTGAAGAGAAATATGAACGGATTTTTTAATACTAGTTCATTTTTTTTAATAAATGTTTTTGTTTGTGGGAGGGTTTTAAATTGTATCCGCGAATGAATTTGGGTTTTTGATAGAATTTACCATCTTTGCATTTATCGGTGTACCAACACATATACATGACATCACGACTTTAATTATTGAAGGGTTAGGCAGAGGCGTACCTAATAGGACATCCATATTTCGCCAGTTATGTTTAAGTCCCATGTAATAGAGGGCAAGCCTATTGTCATCAACCGTTCACAAATACAAGTCTGTATTTGTGGCTGCTAATGAAGAATTCCTGATGGAAAAACCCAATATCACTTAGTCCGACCTGGGAATCGAACCCAGGACGTCATGCTCAGCTGTTGTGCCTGCGACCACTAAACAAACGAGACAGTATAGAGCCTACTCTTTGGATCATAATAACTCAAAACAAAACAATCTTCTTCTTAGCGTATCGATGGCAAAAAGTCTTAATAGTATGTTTAGCCCAAAACTCAGCCACGCGAACCCCGCTCACTGATACATTAAACAAATCATCAAGAGCGCAGGTCGGCCGGAGCAAAGACAATCTCTGCAGATGGGGGTTCATGGACGGCTTAGACCTCAAGTGCATATGCGGCGTCTCCCCACAAGCAATGACCCACCTTCCATCTTGCACTGCATGCCCTATGACCTGCGCTCTTGATTATTTATTTAACAAAACAATAATGATCACTAATGTCAAAACCCACCTGTTTACGTAAATAACGTCACCAAACTTCTATTTCTTTTTTCTTCTAAATTATTGACAAGGACACATTCCTGCTCTTCGTATGCCTACTTTTTACTTATGAAAAACTTCAGCATTCGCTTCCCTTGTACACGGAAATTGTTTTCAAACATACGTTTCTTTTTACGGATGTGGCAGTTCCGCCATACTTATTTAATAAGCCACCCTTATGGCCCAACGAACCTTTTTATGCGAGTTGGTAAATGTGAGATATTAGACTCTCACACAATGCTGGCTTGAAACGAGACACTGGAGAAGAGTGGCTTGGCTTTTATTTTTAAGTCAGGATGTAATATTGTTTATGTTTTGTCTTTTATATTTTCTTCACAAAAACTTTACAGGTGTGTTTTAAAAGCCATGTTTAGTAGAACAATCCATACCAATTTATGTATTAATTAATGTCTCTTGTACAGTAATGGTACGTAGGAGGACTGTATGATAATTATAAGGTCTGACACCAGTCAAACTTTGGTTAAAATTAGACATTTGTCTAATTTTAACCAAACACTATTTTTTTTTAATCTGTCAGTGCGAGCACAAGTTAGGATTCCCCGAACAAAATGCAGATGACAGTTTTCTGTTCAAACGATCATCGCTTAGGTTAGGATGCGGTCTTATGTTACGTAGTTATCAATCTGCAAACTTGCAAATAAAGTTATCAGTTCCCCTGTAGCCATACTACAGATAAGATAACATTCATTTACATACCTTACTTTATCATATTTATTGTTATCAAATGGAACAATGGCAGGAACCTTGTTCCATTTTCTACTTGGGGTCGGCGCAACGCGTTTTCTTCTTCCAATCTCACCTGACAGACGTCACGGCATCATTTACTTCTTTCTCTTTCATATCATTCCTCACACAATCCATCCATCTTTTCTTTGGCTTCCCTCTCCCTCTACTTCCATCAACATTCATTTCCATCACTCTTTTAGTCATATGCGTATCATCCCTCCTCATTATATGTCCATACCAAGACAAATATAATCATAGATGACTATTATTAAGTAATATTCATATTTATGAAATGAAAAATACAAAGAGTCTGCTCACAGAATGCCTGTTATGAATTTGCAAGTGGCTTGTCTCGAAATGAATTTGGTCAAAGCCTTTTTACCAAAAGGATCCGGTTTTAATATTGCACAATATTGTAATACCAGCATGGAATAAAGAAAAGATCTTTTTAATTATGTCCGAATCAGACCGTGTTTTTGTCTTGTTTTAATATAATAATATTTATTTATATAATTTGATTTGTATACGTATTTACATGATTATATTATTGATTTTATACTTTTTGGTTATTCTGTAGTGGCATTACAAAAAGTACTACAGCGCCATCTATGACACAAATGATGAACTAATATCAAAATTCTGAATCGCTCTATTAAACAACAACAACAACATACATTTATTTTCAGGCTACTTTGGCCCATAGATATATATCTTTCAGACTAACATAGATATGATATAATACAAAAAAAGCTATTCGCGATTTAGGACTATTTAAAAAACCAAAAACAAGTGTGGGGCAGTAGCCCACCAGACACAATACACGTCTGACAGAGGTTCCTCCCTTTTCTATGGAGTATTGAGGAACTTTACACCCTGTTCTTGATACTCTTTAGATAATTCCGAATACTAGATATACTTTGATATACATTTATAGTATTTTAATATATATTTATAGTATTTTATATATCCTTGTAGTCTATCTTAGTATAAAATTTAAAAATATTTTCTGATTTATACACCTACCACTGTTTGTCTCTCCATTACCCAAAGGTTGACTGGTAGAAAATGCCTATGGCATTAAGTCCGCCTCTGTACTTTGTGCTTGAAGTGTTAAATAAATAAATAAATTCCGTAAACTTAACAATTTTATTTACTGTGTAGTTTATTTCATTGGCAATTGCTACTCGCTAAACCTGTAGTTTCCTAAAGTTTTAATAAATCATTATCATCATCTGCCTGATGATTTACCCCAACTAAATTGGGATCGGCTTCCAGCCTAACTGGATGCAGTTGAATACCAGTATTTTTTTTAGAAGTTTAAATAAGTAAAGCCAACAAAACAGAATGTGGGATGAAATCAGTAACGAAGGGTTTACATAGGGTTGTAAGGGTAAAGAGTTATAACTAACTGGCGAATTATCTACAAAGTAGATAATAATTATTCCTTTCTTATCATACATAGGGAAAAAAAGATTAAGTTGCCAATGAGATGACGCATTCAATAAAAACCTAGTTTATAAGAAACGTCTTTTGTACTTTGTGAATATAAATCATTTAGCTTCCTTCAATATGGTTGAGCTGAATGGGGCTGATCCATGCGTCATGATCGTGAACGGGCGCTGTCAGTTGGGACTGGTCATCTCTTAGCTGTCACGCTTTATTTTAATTAAGTATTTTATTATTAAACTGACTGCCTCGATGGTCTAGTGGTTGCAAGCGCGACTACTGAGCATGAGGTCCTGGGTTCGATTCCCGGGTCGGGCAAAGTGCTATTGGGTTTTCCCATCAGGAATTTCTCAATAGCAGTTACGGAGTCTGGATTTGTGCCCGGTTGATTGCAATAGGCACGCCCCCTATTACATGGGACTTAAAAACATAACTGGCGAAATGTGGGTGTACTATTAGGTACACTTCTGCCTGATTCTCGGGGATTACAGGCGTGATGTTATGTTGTTGTTGTTTATTATTCAATTGTTGATTTTCTTTTACAATGGACGCTCTTAATTTGCACTCCTCTTTACATCGTTCTCACATACATGTATAATCTCAACATGAATGATGTAACCAAGATTTTGTAATAATATTTTGATTGAAAAGTGTGTCCATTTAGTTTCTTGCCCATTCATCTCCATAGAGATCTACGCTTTGGAATGGGCAACTACAGTACTTTTACAAGTCGTTATGCCTTGTGACTGTAACTGTTATCTCCAAACAAACAAAAACCACTATAATACCTACTTTAATTTAACTGCACAGTAATAATGCAGAAAGACTTCGTACTACGACCAAAAATACGCTTATTACTTACGAACAACGTCACGTTTTTCTTTATCCTCAACATTCTGTGCAAGTCCCTGATGAAACGTAAACACAACCGTCAAGTTATATTAAATCAGGGAAGACATCTTTTCGTTTATGACAAACGAGTGTTTTTTATGTAGCGTAACGTGTCAGGAACATATTAAGTTATTAAAGTCTTCAATACTTGCTGAGTGTCTCCAATGTCATTCATATTGGTTTTGCTGTTCCAGTGTTTTGATTTTTTCTGGGTCAATCTTCAGGTTAAGCCGCGCTTGTCTAGGTTGATTTGTGGATGGGTGATCACCAATTACATACCGAGTTTCCTCCGTGCTCCAGGAAGCACTTTAAGCCCTTGGTCTCGGCTGTCAATGGTAGATCTTTGACAGTCCTTTGACAGTCGACAATAATAATAAGCTTCGCTTCAGGACTATTATTATATATTTTTTTATCCAAATAGTAACAGCTTTTGCATCCATTCTTATCAACTTGCATCAGCTATTGTTTAAACTCGCTTGCAAAACCCTTGACCCAGTTTACGTGACCCAATAACTCGTTCTCAGGCAGCCAGCACTATTTCAATACTACCCAAGGCATCTTCGTTTCCAGTTCAGTAGCATTTATTCTCTAAAGCTCGTTACTAAGATCAAAATGTTTGAGTCTGTTAAAACCGATTTCTGGTCCGAAAAACCGCATGCCGGAGGCGACTGGGGCTAGATTTCTTGTTTAAAATGTCTGTTTTTGTTTCAATTTTTTTTTTTGAATTTGTTTTTTTGTATAAACTAATTATATAAATTAATAATTAAAAACTATTCAATATATTAAAATAAATAAACTAACAACAAACTATAAAAAGGCATCGAAAAACTCCTCCTCAACGCTGTCAGCTGGTAATATGCCCAAGAGACTGGCGGCGTTGCCACGTTGTATGGCAACACTTAGCCTCTGGCCAAGGTAAACGCCATTTTTTTAAGTTTTAGGTACATAGATAAAATAAAATAGTCCTTGATTACATTGTTTGAGGACGCGACTACAAATAAACATATATTAATGCGGAAATTTTACATGAGACAATGTGTTGACAAATAAATTAGTCGATTTAACCTTATCTTTATCATCATCCAAACGACACAAGCCGACCCCAATATAGTTGGGGAAAGAAAGACCTATTTCCAAACTATGTAGAGGTTGACTTCCAGTCTAACTTGGTGCCACTAAATAGCAGCATTTTACATGGAGCGGATAGGCACGGCTGGCTATCTAACCTCCACAACCTAGTTATCATGTGTCACAAAGTAAATAATATAATAACCGATAATAAATAATAATATAAATCACGATTTAATTATGAGTTAAACTAACTATATACATTGATAATTAAAAACTATTAAACTAAAATAAATAAACTAACAACAAACTATAAAAGGGCATCGAAAAACTTCTCCTCAACGCTGTCAGATGGTAATGTGCCCAAGAGACTGGCGGCGTTGCCACGTTGTATGGCAACACTTAGCCTCTGGCCAAAGTAAAAGCCAGCCCTTGGGTCACGGGAAGCGTCAACTAGGCGTTTCGAAATTTCCTAATAATATAAATTAGCTTTAACGTACTAAAATATAACATGTCATTTAATATGAATGCGTTTTCCATATGTATTTATTTCTGTTTTATATGTTTAAGTTTTCAAGGCTCTAGCAAGCCTCAACCTCATTTAAAATAACTGTCCTGGTTTAAATAAATACATCAAATATTAACCAGGCTACGAAATTGTTCACACATTTTAAATTTTACCAACATGCGTGTCACTATGCCGTAACAAGAGCAAAATAACATCGTAATTCAGAAGGTGAAACTTTAAATGAAATTATGAAAATATTTTATATTTATGTAAGAACTATTTTAATTCACACTGAATAATTTACTTTAACACGAAAATTCCATGAATTCCGTCACAAAATAGCATGATGTATCATGGTGTTCGTTAGTTTCTGATTACATTTACACATACGTCATTATATAGTCAAGTAACAAAAATAATAGCAGCAAAAATCAGGCAATAAATTATTTATTTTAATGTATTCAAAGCATCTATTTGGCATGGGGTCCGAGTGACTAGTTGGGCACCTAGTCTTTCGGGTCATCGGCAAGTGGTTACTCGATTTTTTCCGTGACCAGAGAGCTGGCTTATTTTTTGGCAAAAGAAGCAGCATTGCCAACCAACGTGGCAATGCTGCCAGCCACCTGGGCACCATTCTATTTAATTTTTGGCGCCCTTTATTTCTTTTATCCTATTTTACACGTAAATAATTTGGACTATGTCCAGCAGTGGACGTCTTTTGGCTGAAATGATGATGATACATGGTTACGAAAGTAATCAGTCAGTTTTGTTTAAGTCTTTTAATACGGGTTTTACTATACTATGGATAATAACGAAAATATTGTCATCAACCGAACAGGGACAGAGGATTCAGGCAGCTACTGAGAAATTCCAGTACAACTGAAAAACCCAATAACAGTTACCCCACAAGAATCGAACCGAGCATCTTAAACTCAGCAGTAGCATTTGCGACCAATATACCAATGCATAGACAAACTAAATCCAATAAAAGTTTAATGTCGAAAGCCTTATGTAAATAGCAAACTAAAGCGGTTCTCCATATTATTGCCTTCATAATCTATTCGAACAAAACTAGCCAGTTCATTAAGCCTAGTACATACTATCCGCAACGATAGCCCAAAAGTTTTAAATTGCCGGTTCTAATTACTAAGCTTGACCTATCGATCGTTCTTGAACCGATAGAGCTTGAAAGCGGTACTTTCTAACGCCAAATCCTATAAGGAGGTAAGACAAACATCTAGATTTTATGAGTTTCCTCGATAACGTTCTTACACTTACGTCTTTTCGACTGATTTATTGGACTTTAGAAAGGACGTTAATGTACGTGGTTGGGACCTAGAAATGTGTGTCCGTTCAGGTAAAATATATAATTATATTCTAACATTCAAGGAAGACCTCGTGGCTCAATAATAACAGCCGCTCGCGTCGAACTTTTGGTTAAGCCATGCTTGCCTAGATTGGTCTGTGGATGGGTGACCACCCATTTCATACCAAGTTTCCTCTGTGCCTCGCAAAGCATATCCAATTTATATTTATATATTTTATATATATTCTATAAGTGCCCGGTTGAAGGCAATAGGCCCCAATTTCATGGGGCTTAAACATAGCTGGTGAAATCTGGATAACCCTCTAGCTAACCCTTCGGGGATTATAGGCGTGATAATATGTTAGATGTCATAGCTTTTTCTAAAAGAACGAAATATACGATACTTCCAGTTTATTTTTGAAACTAATATCCACTGGAATCACTCCTCGCCACACAATGTTATAAAACTTGAACAAAACAAGAAAAAAAATTGCCCAAGCTTTTTAAAGACTCTCTCGTTAACTTTGGCATTGTTTTGACACACCCCAAACTTCTCTTTTTCGGAGAATAATAATAGAATACGTGATAAATCTTCGGGAATTTATTTCGCCGCCCATTACACCCGCAAATGTGAGGTGAATTCACAGCATTAGATGGATTCTCGAGCGAGACCGCTGCTTTCCAAGGTTTTGTATGTTTGTAAAAGCTTTCGTGATCATTTTATTGATTCTGTTGGGCTTTCGATGTACGCTTGTACAGATAACAAGATGGGTTCTATGAAACGAAACAGGAAGCTGAACTACAGACATTCAATTAGTTTTTTTTGGAAATGACATAAAACTGAAATGTTATCTATCTGCTTCGAAGAAAATAGGTTAAACTAACTATATACATTAATAATTAAAAACTATTAAATTTAAATTAATAAACTAACAAGAAACTATAAAAGGGCATCGAAAAACTCCTCCTCAACGCTGTCAACTGGTAATGTGCCCAAGAGACTGGCGGCGTTGCCACGTTGTATGGCAACACTTAGCCTCTGGCCAAAGTAAAAGCCAGCCCTTGGGTCACGGGTAGCGTCAACTAGGCGTTTCGAAATTTCCTTAAATAGGCTATGAGCATTCGGACCCCACGGCCCTAGAGTTTCAACCCCAAACGGCTCGAAAATATAGTTACCAAAAGGTTTCTATATTTACGCCGCTTGAGGTTCTCTGCAGCCGCAGCGGCAGCACCAGCACAGCACGATGAGCTTGGAAGATGGGATGGCGCAAGAGTATTGACGCATGTTGCGTCCCACACTAAAGGCCCTACCCATCTTCCAAGGAAAAAAAGACATGCCGTCCGGTCTCTTGCCATCGTCGCGTGCCAAGCCATTGGGTTCTAAAACAGCTGGGACGCCGACGGTGACAAGAGCTCGTCGGATGATGTCGTTTATATTTGCGTGCCGTGCAAAACGGCCCGCACTTCGGCTGCATGACAGGCCGTGAAGAAAATGGGTGTGGTGATAATATGTTAAAATTTTAAAGATTACAATCAAAATATTGAATGCTGATGAGGATGTTAAAATCGATTTTTACGAAACAGATGATACTTCTTGGTAAGGTAATCGATGATCGAGTAAAATGTCGTTGCAGTTATTTTTAGAAGTCGGTTGGTACCGCATCATTAAAAAAAAGCTTTAAATAATTCTAAAGGTTCTAACATCGCATCCCAAACTGCTGCATATCACTTCATCTATCTACATCTTCTACATCTACTCTACACTTCTATAAAGAAGAAAGATTTATTTGTTTGTTTGTTTGTACCGAATATCGAACACTACGCGGGCGACGCCGCTGGTATAAGCTAGTTTTACATAAAACTCTTTAAAAGTCCAATAAACGAGAACACAAATATGAGGAGTACAAGAATATTTGTTTCCTCCAACTTCTGAGAATGCAGATGAGATATTGCTTTGTTGGTGGCATGTGCCCTTGAAGAACAGCCAAAGAGGGGATAGCACGTTATATTTTATTTCTGCTTTCCCCTCACATATTGCAAACAAGGCATTTTCTATCACTTTGTGAACTAAAATTGAAAATTGTGCAACTAATACCCGTTCACTGGGACTAGCATCATCAGCCTATAATGTTTCCACTGCTGGGACACAAAGCCCGCTCCCTGTGCGAGGGAGTGGGCTATAATCCACCACGTGTGGCTAGTGCGGGTTGGTAGATTTCACATGTCATTGAATTTTTATTTTTAGGACATGCCGGTTTTGTTACGATGTTTTCCAGCACCTAATAGGCAACATCTAAATAATACCTTAATAATTAAAGACCTGTCCTGAGGAATAGGCGAGAAGAAACACACAATTGAGAGAAGTGGACGGAATAGGGGGAGGCCTTTGCCCAGGAGTGGGACAATACGGGCTAACTAAAAAAAAGGCCTCTGTTGGATTAAATGTTATGCAAAATATGTCGTTTTAATTCCGCGAAAAAGATCCAAGTGCAATTTCAAGGTGCTTCATTATGCAATGGATGCGCAAAGTAACGCCTTATTCTATAACTTATCCTACCTCTGTTAAATTTTTAACGCTCTACACAGCGTCACGGGTTGAAATTCTACCACATAACATGACATGCCTCTTTGTCACCAAAGGTTAAGCAGAGGTGTAACTTTCGCCAGTTTAGTTCCACCAGTGCAATAATATTAACTAATAAAGATGGTAAAAAAAAAACAGTCCTCCTTCTTGAAATCAGTTAAAAAGGACATAATTTTCATTTTATTCAAACCTTGTTTGAAACTAGGAACGTTTTGTTGTCATTTTAAAATTATGGCTCACTGTACATGAAGTTTTAAAACCTGCAATTAATTATGGAGAGGCCTTTGGAAGTTGATAGGCTGAAAATTTACAGCTGATGTCCATTTTGCCTAGAAACTGATCAGAATAAGTTATTTTCCAGAATAGAATGTAACTAATTCTACGTTCATTGTTGAATTATATCTATCGTCGTTGATGTTAGAACTTAAGCGACGCTATGTATGTACAGACACCAGCAGGTCAACCTACCCAAAACTGACAGATTTCCCCAACCAACCTAGAACCTAATGCTTCAGAGATA
Organism: Lycophotia porphyrea; assembly: GCA_950005105.1. Lineage (NCBI taxonomy): Eukaryota > Metazoa > Arthropoda > Insecta > Lepidoptera > Noctuidae > Lycophotia > Lycophotia porphyrea. The sequence continues at coordinate 14,052,811 of OX465393.1, forward strand.
AAGTTGAAAATCTATTAAAGGAATTTGACAGATTGTAGTAACTTGATGTGCTGGCGTCTGTACGTAATTTTCTAATTGTAACTTTCTATTACTGCAGATAATCGCGTATTAATCTAATTAAATTACCGTCAATAGTTTTACATTATTTTATCTTCTGTTATAGGTACACTATTATCATTGGTTATCAAAATGACTGCTACAGAACATTCGGTTTCTGTGACAAGTCCAAAAAACTGCTAACATTGTTCGAAAGTAATTTGGGTCAGATTATAAAAGCTTACTCGTGGAGAAAATGTTAGTCCGGTGAACAATACGATACTGATTAAGTTTCAAAGAAAAATAGTCTTTACTTTTTTCATAGAATTTCTCAGTAGCAGCCACGGAGTCTGGATTTGTGCCCGGTTTATGACAATAGGCTCGTCTCTTATTACATGGGACTTAAACATAACTGGCCAAATGTGGGTGTACTGTTAGGTCTACCGTTATACCTCTGCTGAACCCTTTGGGGATTACAGGCTAGATGTTATGTTATGTTTTTTTTTAGTCTTAAGTTCTAAGCGAGGTTTTTAGAAAGTTTTAAAAATTAAATAATATCTTTATGTAAGTTTTATCGACAGTTATGAAGATCTTTCAATTTAAAATAATTACAAATAAGTCAATGATTACAAAAATAATTCCATTTTTACTTCAAATTCAACGTGAATTTTATTTGTTAAGAATGTAGGACGTACAATTGAAATTTCATATCCGAGATATGAATAGCCAAATATGGTTTCTTTTTTATCTTTTCACGCCTATCAAAGCGATGCCGACAATTCTGTCAATACGTCATGTCATGTGTACTGTAAAGGCGTACATCGCGTTAACTGACGGTCAGCCAATTTTCAACCTTATCACTCAAAGCATAAGAGTGAAAAGTGGTCGACAAACTCGGTAGTTCATATCCCATGCCATGACTATCAAACGTTCCAACTGGCGCGATGGCTAGAATGTTCCTCTTATTTAACAACTTTATTTTGGAACTTAAAAATTATTCTGGGATTTTTTGGGGACGTTATTATCTGCCTAGCCTTTTCCCAACTATGTTGGGGTCGGCTTCCAGTCTAAACGGATGCAGCTGAATACCAGTAGTTTACATGGAGTGACCGCCAGACCTCTGCAATCCGGTTAGTACTGGGTAATACGATACCCTTTGGTAAGACTGGTTGTCAGACTTTCGGGCCACCTGTACAATAGTTACAAATCACCTGGACAATAGTTGTCAAAGTGTAGAAAACAAATATCACAATTTGTTAAGAGGAAATGTGGGTGGTCGTTTTTCCATACAAACGCTCTCGCCTGTTTTCTTTCTGGTTTATGACTTTAAAGCTATGTTTTTTTACAGTAAAATAAATATCAACGACTTCTATGTCCCTATGTTTTCTTTTTTGAAGATACATAATCTGTATAAGCATTTTTTAAAGGTCTAGAATCTAGACCTTTAAAAAATGCTCAATATTGCCTATTTAGACCGCCTGTTAACAAAGGCCTAGTGTACAAATTTGACAAATATTAATGAAAGACGAAAAACATAGGGACACAGTGTATATTATCTTTTCTTTTCAAATTATGAAATATCTTTTAAATTGGTCGAATATTGGAGGAAGAAATAGTCGAGAGCCAAACCTCGAAATATTACATTTTACTATAGTTGTCTTTATCGCACCAATGTCGAAATCACGCTCGCAGAGAGACAGCGATAGTTTTTTCAAATACCTATCGTGTTTCCTCTTAAGATGTAAACGTCGCATGATAGTTTTGTTAAGCACCTGAACCAACAGAACAGTTTAACAAAACTTGAGTCATACATTTGACAATAATGCCAATTTAACTGTTTAGAGGCGACCATTCCAAGTTCATTGCCGATTGAACATAATATACATAAGAATATAGAACACAATAAATATCCATAATATACCTACTGAAGCACAGTCTAGTTGCTAAAACGATTCACGTTCCATGGACGTTATATACGATATTAGAGTCGGCAAACGCACAGAGGCAGGAAGCGATGGCTATCAACTGTACTAACTTACGACTGCAAATACTCGATAATTATATGTTTGTGCAAGTTTACTTACCCCGAAATGACTCTAATCACATACGGAATGAGGTTGCTTTTGGAAATAAAGTTTGAGTAAAATTCTGTTGCTTTTAGGCCTTTTAACTAAAAAACTACCTTATTTACTAACGCGAAGTTTGGTAATCGACTGTCATGGTGTAGGTAAAGGCATCACAGCGGAGGAATGGGGTAAACGTCTTGGGGAAAGTATTTCTGGCCACCACAGGATAGTCCTGTTAAGCAGATGACAGTCTTTCTAGGCTGAACTGCGAGTGGTCAGATGACAAAAAAAAGAATGCACTGAGTGAACAATGATTTGGCTAGAAAGGAAGTTACTACTGAGGTAAAGAGTAATAGAGAAGTAAGGAAGAAGAAGACACTGCTCCAATTGCAATTAAATAAGAGAGAGTAGGAGATTGATGAAGGAGAAGGAGGTAACAGCTGAGATAACGAGTAGGTTATAGAGAAGTATGGAAGATCAAGACACTTCACCGCTCCCCAATAAATTGGGATAATGGCAGGAAAATGACGACAGTAATCTCTTTATCTTCTTCAACCTTTGGCCTCTCAAAGCTCAGTGTCGGTTTCTTCCAAATCGTTCCATTTTTGGTGGTTTTGTGTCAATGTATCTAGCTTCATGAAAATGATTAATTAAAGTTGAATACTGTTACTCCATTCAAAGTTAGTATTCGTTGATGATTGATGTTTTAAAAAGAGTGAGGAACAGTTCCCATGCAAAGTACGTCAAAGTATAAATGTAACTGTATAATGACCATAGATCGGAGTAGGTAGATTAAATTGGGGTCATTGATCCGAAATGTATGTATTAATATGGACATTCCTCCGGATTTTCGGAATTAGTTGATTATTTAAAAAAAACCGGAACTTAGGTAGGAATTGTATTAAAATGAGCAATATTATATTGTTCATAATTTTTTTAACGTTACCCAGTCACTATTTGACACAACCCAACGACCAATCAGAGCAAAGGATCATGGGTGGTGCACTAACCGGTGGTACCTTCCTTTAAATGAATTGAGTAGTAACACATATCACTACCAACATTAACAATATTTAATTGGATCCGGAAATAACGGAATTACTTTCCGGGAAAATGACTTATCCATGTTATTCTTTCTGTGAACATTTTTGATACAAGTACCAAAAATCAATCTACCTACTCCGATCACTGATAATGACCGATTCAAGGATTTCTACATATATGCATGTAGTTTTACCAGTCCTTTGCCATAGAAACCAGACTTCATCCAACTGCAGCTGACCGATCGATAGGACGAGCCGGTGTTATTTATATACGAGCCATAATCCCATTGTCAATGACAGAGATGGACAGACAAAAGGAAAAAGAATAGTACATTTTCATTCACGATCCGTATTATAAAAAAAAAAAAAACTTGAGAGGTGTCAAGGGACACCCGGATGGAACGAAGTTCCTATTTTTTTAAGTTATTATAATATATAGACAGACAGATAGACAGACAGATAGACCGAGCCAGCCAGACCGATAGACAGACTGACAGACAGACAGGCAGACAGACAGCCAGCCAGTTAGACAGCCAGCCAGACAGATAGCCAGAAAGACAGCCAGACAGACAGCCAGATAGACAGACTGACAGACAGCCAGACTGGCAGACAGACAGCCAGCCAGACAGACAGCCAGACAGACAGCCAGGCAGGCAGATAGACAGACAGATAGACAGACAGATGTCGCGACACCACACTGTTCAATGCGAAATAGAAATGAAAATATCTGGCTTGCTTTCTATAAGAGAGAGAGAGAGACAGACAGAGAAACATGCGACGCCGCACAGCTTACAATAGCTTACTATAGCAAAAAGTGTCGTGACAACTTTTCGTGAGAATTTTTTCCGTCTAGCTCCCTTTCACAACGCGCGATAAGGAACTTCGTTCCAAAACCCAACCACTCCAGGAGTGCCGACAGAAGTGAAAACTTTTTTTTTCAAGATTTTTTTTCGGGATCTGGATTATTTTTAGAAAATATTTTTGCATAAGCCTTTTACAATTGACTATACACTATATTTTTTTTGGCTTGTATTATATAGCAATACGGCTACCTCTGCAACGAAAAAGAGGTCGTTTAACGGTGTCACCAGTTCAATTGTTTTACCCCATCTCAAAAAATGCCCAACGCGCCTAAAGAAGTTTGCACTTCAAAAATATTTCACGTAAAAGCTTTGCAAATGATTATTCTGATTCCGAAACCATAGGAGTTGGACCATTATGAGCAAGTAATTACTTTTTTTATAAGGTTTTGAAAAATTGCAATGTGGAAATCAAAAACGCAAATATCTCAGAATAGATGGAAAAGTATTGTGTCCCACTTACAAAATTGTATCGTTTAATTCAATGGATCCCACGTCTAGTCTTCGCTAATAATTTTAATTAATTTAATGGACATCTATGATTTCAAATGATTGCTAGAAAAAACCACCAGACTAGGATAATAAAGGTTTTAATTCTGTAATTAGTTAGTGGAAAGCAAATCACCTGAATTAAGATTTTAAGTATACCAATCAGCAATACACAGTACTAGTACTAAAGTATGTAATTAATCGATATTAAAAGCCTTACATGAAGCCGCCTGACGTCTAATGTCGAAGAAGACTGATTCTAAACTTAAACTAATAGGTTGGTATTGCTTTCGTATGCATTGCGAGGCAGTAAAAAGAAATGCCACAGACCTGTGGGCTGTAGGCCTCAAGGTCTCTTCAAAACATCGTTACAACGACCAATCCTACTTCGCCCGCATTCACCATACTACCTTCACTTCTTATTTAAAAATAACGAGTAACCATAAAGTTTATTGTCGGTTCATCCCCATTGGAAACGAGCAACATGAAGCATGCAGCCATGTTTTGACCTTGCATAGTGCTCACATGGGTATGTATTTGAAATAAAATATTTTGAATTTGGATATAGCACGATATAATCAAATAAACATGATAATGGTTTAAATACCATCAATATTGCCCCCGAACAGGGCGTAAAGTTCCACAATACTCCATAGAAAAGGGAACATCCTCCGACCAGGCGGGTGGTATGTTTGGTGGGGTACTGCCCGACGGTGGTTGTTAGGTTTTTAATAGTGTTAAGTCGTCGATAACTTTAATAGCACGGTTCAGAATTTTAATGTTAGTTCTTCATTTGTGTCATAGATGGCGCTAGTACTTTTTGTACTGCACGCTACAAGCATTATTGCAGGGCCAGTGTAGAACAGCCCTACCCCTGAACACTGTCTCACTGTGTAGACACGGATTCCCTCCCCAAAGGACCCAAATCTTTTACAGAAGTAGTGTGGAGGAATGGCCTCCTCCAAGTACACGAATCCCGACTTTCCCAGACATTTTTATGTTTATAAGGTACACACTATAATAGCATCCAACAGTCAAAAGTAACAGTACAGCTTTTACAAGAGATACTTACGTGAGCATATAGACGAACCCTCGGAGCACCTCGTTGTTCGCAGACTGGGCTCCAAGCTCACAATAGAAATACCTCGCGCATTGTATCGGGTCGCACAGCAATATTCTTTTCCATCTCACGGTGGGCTTCTGTGAATTGTTCAAAACATATTGTTGGACATTTAAAGTGAAACGAACATTGCTTGTGTTGTAATGGATACAGTTTAGTTTGGTGTACATTTGTGGGATGTTAGTGTAAGGGGTTGTTCAGGCTGTGGGATGAACATCAAGTTCGATGCTCTCTGTGGCTGATTTTGGTTTAGTTAATATGAATCTTGACGGCCTACTATGTTATTATTGCTATAACTCAAACAACGTATTGGGTGTAAAAGTGCCTTTGACGAAAGGCACTTGCTTACGGAGATATTGGGGGTTAAAGTTCCAACTTTTTCACAACTTTTTTTTTAAATACCATGTTTTTAATGTTATAGCTTAACTTTTAATACATCTATGTTCTCCGTACTATTCAATACATCCATCTGCACAATATTTTGAGTGCACCACATTGAGTCCTACCGTAAAACGTGATTGTTCACCCACAAAAAAAGAGTCGTGACCCAGCAATAAATTTTGCGTAGTTTTACTTTTTTTGATTTATTTATTTATTCAAAATCTGTGTAACAATAACACATCAAAAGTCTGCCAAACTGCAAAACAGTTTGTCGGCAGTCCAACAATATGTCATAAAACATTTCTTGCTGTAGATGTTAATCTACTTGTTTGTGGCTTTTTTTTTACACATTCCACAACATTAATAAGGAATAATCTCCTTGTTACTATCCGTATCGCGCTCATATGAACAAACCTTTGGTGCAGAGCAACGTTTCGGGTAGTTAAACTTTATTCCGAGTAGTACTAGTGTTAATGTAGTAAACGTTTTGTTCTCGATCTCTTTGTGTAATGCCTTGTAATCATTTACGGCGTTCATCGTTAACAAATACAGCATCGTTTAGTGTGTTCTCTCAATTAATAGTTAGTACCAGCACGCGTAGCATGATCACCTTAGAAACAGGTTTTGTCGGCGGAAGAATCGACAAAATGACAGATATCTTTTGTTGATCTGTCAGTTTTTCCATTCTTCCGTCGACAAAACTCGTTTCCCCCGTTCGTGGGCGACCGAGCTGTTCTCGGATCATCATCTGCCTAGCCTTTTCCCAACTATGTTGGGGTCGGATTCCAGTCTAACCGGATGCAGCTGAATACCAGTATTTTACATGGAGCGACTGCCTAACTGACCTCCACAACCCAGTTACTACTGGGAAATACGATACCCCTTGGTAAGACTGGTTGTCAGACTTTTTGGGCCACTGACTACTTTAACGACTGTCAAAGATCTTCAAATGACAGCCGGGACCAACGGCTTAACGTGCTTTCTGAGGCACGGAGGAAACTCGGTATGTAATGGGTGGTCACCCATCCACAGACCAACCTAGGCAAGCACGGCTTAACCTAATGATCTTAACCTATGGAAAGAGGCCACTGTTATCGGTATCCCGAAACCCGGCAAACCCAAGGCGGAGCCCTCCAGCTATCGTCCTATCAGTCTCCTGAACGCACTCGGCAAAATCTACGAGAGGCTTATTTATAAGCGACTCAAGGATTACGCCGAAGCTAAGAGCCTCATTCCTAACGAGCAATTCGGCTTCAGGACCGAACACTCATGCATTCAGCAGGTTCACCGCATCGTCGAACATTTGAGCGCTGGCTTCCAGCGCGGAGCGATGACAGGTGTTTTGTACTTCGACATAGCGAAAGCCTTCGACAAAGTCTGGCACAACGGCTTGTTGTACAAGCTGTACCAACTGGGCGTGCCGGATCGTCTCGTGCTCATCTTACGAGACTTTCTCTCGGATCGCACCTTCCGCTATCGCATCGGAGACGCTCTCTCCACCCCTCACCCCATTCGCGCAGGAGTCCCGCAAGGCTCCGTTCTCTCTCCGCTCATTTTCACCCTATTCACGAGCGACATACCAAAGAGCAAAAAGGCTCAGTTGGCCCTGTTTGCAGACGACACGGCCATCTACTATACGGGTCGTTGTAAGAACGCTATCGCCAAAACCCTCCAAACCTCAGCCAACGTCCTAGGCGCTTGGTTCAGGAAATGGAGAATCGAGGTTAATCCCGATAAGAGTCAGGCGGTTCTTTACTCGAAACCGTCGCGCGGTAACAATCGCACCTCCCCCAGCCCGATCACTATGTACGGTAAGCCTATCCCTTGGGAGAAGCAAGCCAAGTATCTAGGAGTAGTTCTCGACCAACATCTGTCCTTCAGACACCATATCACGGAAGCTCGTAACCGCGCTTCCTTCGCGATGGGTAGACTCCACTTTTTGCTCATGGCAAAAAGTAAACTATCTCTTAGGTGTAAATTGCGCCTTTATACCGCGGTGATCCGTCCCATCATGACGTACGCGTGCGTCGTATTCGCTCACGCCAGTCCAAAGTACCTTTATAAAATGCAAGTTCTCCAAAACCGATTCCTACGTAAAGTCACGGGAGCCCCTTATTATGTCCGCAATGATCGTCTGCACATTGATCTTAGATTGCCCACTATCCAGCAGTTCATGAAACGCCTCGCCAAGCGCTTCTTCGATTCTGCTGTTAGACACCGTAACCCTCTGATCGCATCGGCCGCCCGATACGAGCCCTCGCGTATTAGTCAGATCCGCCGCCCGAGGCACACTCTCGTTGACCCCGACGACGACATCACCCTCCTCCAGGAGAGCAGTAGGGAAACCAGCACGCTCACAAAACACAGACGCCGTTATCCGTCTTTCCGTCCTCGCCGACGAGGCCCGTCGCGAAACCCCGGTACACGCCCTCCCCGACCCTTGCTCGAGCCAGCCCGCGCAGCTGAGCCTGTAGACTTAAATCAGCCCCTAAATAATATCGCTCAGATCCAGCCTGTCCCTTTGCTGTCCTCTCCCAGCGACGCCCTGAGCCGAGGTCCGTACCCCACAGGGGGTGCCCTCAGTGCGTAGTCGCTTAGTTTGTAGTTTAGTTTGTAAGTTGCTCTGGCTGGAGGCCTTAATTTCGAGGCATCCACAGAAAAGCCCGGTTAAGCAGTCGACAACCTCCCTAGGTTGAACTGCGAGATGCCCTTCACAAAAAAAAAAAAAAAAAAAAGTACAGAATAGGCTAAAACATGTATTTGGTGGCGATAGCTATCAATTCTATACGTAGCATATTATTACCTTAGCCACCCATCACATAATTATCATGATCCACAGCTGACTGTCAGACTGCCCACTGCGGGTCATTCGCAGTTTTACCAGTAAAAATGTGGGTTGGTGCGAAGACAGTCTGTACTGATGGGGGCTTGTATATGATCTCCCCCCACAGATAGTGAAATACCCTACTAATATATAATAGCTGCGTGCCCGGTTACGTGCACTTGATGAAGTCATAACTTTGGCTGTGAATGGATAGCTGAGTTTTTGATCCTTCTTGCGAGTGCAAATGCAAGAGTGTTCCATTCTTAATGTTATTTTTATAATACTCGATTTTCTATTTTTACGATTAATAAAATTAAACTATCAAGTATAACGTTATCAATAAACTAAAAAGTCAATAACAATATCACTATCCATTCGAACGCGCCCCAAGGCCCAAGGTGCGTTTATCGAAATTGCCAGCTGGTGAGTTCTAGTTTTGGAATTACTTCGATAATTTGTGCGTTATTAACGTACCAAGTTTTCAGACAATCCGACTTAAACTGTAAGCCGATGTTAATAGCTTGTTGAAGATCGAACTGATTGTACGAATGATTTACACATAGTAGGTAGATAGATCGAATACTAAGTTTTGGATGTGAAATAATTTGTGGTGATAAAACTAACTAAAACTGGTTAGAAATGCAGGCAATTTCTTACAGAAGTTACTATGGTTAGAAGTGCGTGAGCTAAGTGCCAGGTTTTGGGTTCGATACTAGCGTCGATGTTATTCAAAATTACCGGAATTATATATATAAATTTTCCGATTTTCTGGAAGAACTGAGAAGGATTAGATACTGGTTGATGGCCCCAGTAATAGGCACAATTCGAACCATTAAACTAAGATGTAGCTCAAAGAATGAAATACAAAATTAATTAATTAAATACCTAGAATTGTAAAACACACGAGAAGGGAACGGTTTATAGATTAAATACAAAAGTTTTCTCTCTAACAAGAAATTTTATTAATTTAACTAATAATTAACTTTACACGTTTGTTTCATCGCGTTCGAAATTTAATATTTACTTTCAAGTGGTACGATTAATAATTTGCAATTAATATTCTTGAAAAGATTGTTTAGTTTGAGTTTCATTTTGAATGGTAAAAAATTACTTGGAATTCAGAATCGAGACAAGATTTTAAAAATCCGTAGTATCTGCAATCTCAAACAGTGATGAAGCAAAGAAAATAGGTATTTTTCCTGAGTAAAAAAAATATATAATTTTATTTAGTTCGTCAGTTACATTAACGAAAAATATTGGATACGTATTTTTTGTTTTATCAAATCAATAACAAATAACGAAGATAAAACGCATCAAAGTTCATGAGTGGGGGCTTGTGACGTCACTATCCGCTAAAAAGTGTACCGGATCGTGACGTCACACGAGTTTTCGACGCACTGCATCGTCCTCATTTTTAGTTTAAGAAAAAAAAATACGTGGCCAATATTTTTTGGAAATCTATTTGACGAAGTGACTCGATTTTTTGGTCCAATTTCCTATTATACGGTAATATGACTCCTGTTTCTGTCTAGTGGTCGCAGGCATGACTTATCATCTACCTGCCCTCGTTTCACTTGGGATCGGTGCAAAACGTTTTTTTCTTCCTTTCTCCTCAAGCAAGGATTGGTCGTAAGCGTAAATGCTAAGCATTACTTGTTATGTATTGTATAATGGGCTAGTGTCCGCAACTCCATGTCCAATGCGCGTATTTTGCGTGCGGGTTGGAAATCTATTCGAGAAAGGCCAGCAGCGCCTTGATGTTGCTGACAATCTCGCGGATAGTACCTGGGTTACCGAAGTACCTGTATGGTGCAACCTCTGAGCAGTGCAGAAGCACGTGGGCTACTGTTTCGTCTTCCTCCATGCAGGCTCGGCACAGGGGGCTGTCTGTGACAACTATGACAAATAGGTGTTTGTTAAAAGAGCCGTGTCCAGTGATGGCGGCTGTAACTGTGCGCAGCTGTAGCTTGGTCAGCAGAAGCGTCCGTTTGGTGAAGCGGCCGTCTAAGCATGATTTAAGATAAGGTCTAAGATCATCCTAGATTTAATTTCACGACTGGGCAACCTGTTATTGACTTTTTCCACTAGGAATTTTTGATTAGCAGCCACGGCGTCTGGATTCGTGCCCGGTTGGTTGCATAAGGCTCTAAAGGCTCGATTCTATGTAACTATGTGTTAGTTACATAGAATCATTTGATAAAGCCAAGTCAGAGGCCCATGGGTGGCATAAAAACTCTGACACCACTGGGGTGGTTTCAGTGAGGTAGAAATCCCGCGCTCCCCTGTCTTATCCCTAAAGACCAGTCGCCTTTTGAAGGTTTCACCCCGTGAACAAACAAGGTTAGGAACTAACCACACGATAAAGATACTTTTTAAGGTTAAACGTCGTTTATACTCGGCCTACGGCAGCATGGATAAATATGGGTGATGGAATTTCACTGCCAGACGAAAATAAATGTTTACCTTATAATTAAATTTTAGTTCACCAACACTGATCCACAGTCTTATTTTAACCAAACGGTTTGAAAACGTACAATTTCGTACTCATTCTATTTTCCGAACTTTCAACATTTTCTAAACGTTTTATGAAATGCAAAATTGCTCCACCGTGTCATGAGACTGGTTAACATTGATAATAAAGCTAACAAACTCCGAAAAACATCGTTGAAGCAGTAATAAAAACTGAAAACTCGCACTAAATGAACATGAAATGCATACATAATGATTGTTGTTATACGTTACCACAAAACATACCAATTTAATGGTCTAGTTAAAACTGGTTTAAAATAAATAAGGCATAAAACTCTGCCGAAAGTTTGCCGAAAATGTGTTCATTTGCAATAGCTGATAATTTATTTAAAGTAAATGAATAAAACAACAATGTTTATTATTCGAGTGCTGACGGCGAAATGGACGAGTCCCTTTGTTTAAAAAACCTCATAGGCCTAGCATAACCGCGCGGAGTAAACGCAAAGCCCGTCATAGACGATAGCTTATGCATGTGCCGTATTGACTGTCAAACTGTACGGGCGTGCATGAAAGTGAGTAGGATAAAACTTTACATTTACCCTTGGAATGGAACTTGATTTTGCGTGCACGTTTAAAACTGTCACGTCTACGTGTATCTTAACGTAAATTTGAAGCTTCTAAGCAGCCGTGTGGTCGCCGCATATACGTAGGTCAAATAACTTTGATAGTAATACCAAGGCGTAATTGCTAGCCTATCTTGAGCAATTGCGATGGAGGTTTTCGAATAATTAATTATCCTACCTGCAACCACTTTAAAGGATGTTGCAAACAATGCAACGGCCCACAGGCAATACACTACAACGTCAATTCGTACGATTTTTTAATCTAAATTTCAACTTCAACTATTTTGATCGACTTCCCGTTTAACTGGATGCAGCTGAATACCAGTATATGTAACATGGAGCAACTGCTTATAAATAACCTTCACAACCCAGTTAATCAGGTGAATAGGTACGACTCCCCTTGGTAAGACTGGTTGTCAGACTTTCGGGCGGCTGACTACCTGTAATGACTACCAAAGATCTACAAATGTCAGCCGGATCAAACCATGAAGATCGACCCGGGCGGCTGCCACGAGCTCATTTTCACGCGCTTTGGGTGTGAATTTGCTGTCAACGACCTAATATACAACACAACGTAGAACGATTAATAAATCTAAAATACGACTACTCTAATATCAATCATTATGATTAAAATGCGGCAGCAACATTAAGTATACTCATAAATATTATATTATAAATATTATATTCTAAACGAGAACTTAATGAAAAAAAACATGTGTGCAATATTCACACGTAGAAGAAGTGAAACCTTCAAAAATTTTGGCTTCCAGATAAACACTGTATAATGCTTCCTATCTCATTTTCTCCCACGTCAAATTATTATGAATTTATGTGTCTGTCTCTTTTTACTATCGCTTTTTCGTTTCATCGACTTTCAAATCACAAAGATCCTATAGAAGTTTTCACTTCAAAAATCTTGCGAATTTTCACTGCGTTTACTCCGCTTGTTTGCACTAGGCCCGCCGGATTAACAAAAGGGCGTAACGAAGAGGCCCGGGTCTCATACATTAACGCAGCTTTGCAGACAGACGGATTCACAAATATAATGAGTTCGCTGTGTCTTTAGTTTCATCCGATTGTGAAGGGAGGGAATAATGATGTTGTTTTTTTCTGAATGATGTGAATATAACATTACGCCCTGTAATCCCAAAAGGGTTAGGCAGTACACCATCAAACAAGTACACCAACATTTCGACTGTTATTTTTAAGTCCTACGTAATAGGGGGTGAGCCTATTGCCATTAACCGGGCACAAATCTAGTCTCCGTGGCTGTTACTGGTAAATTCCTGACGAAAATACCCAATAACACTTATGCCCGACCCGGGAATTGAACCCAGGATCTCATTCTCATTCAACCAATACTTTTTCTGGTTCGAACTCGTGACGGTCACACCACTGGGCTCTCACCTAGCACCTCGTTTGCTCAACGCGGATTGGCGGTTTCAAGTCCAAGTTTCCTCACGATGCTTTCCTTCACCGATATCAGACGTGGAGAAGGTCTTGCAACTGTGCTTTCATAAAATATTTGTTTCATCATCATCATCATTTCGACCGAAACACGTTCACACATAAGCCTCCCCTAAGTGTCGCCATATTAACTAGTCCCGTGCGACTTGCATCCAGCGGATCCCCGCAACCTTTACCGGTTATTGGTCCACCTAGTGGGAGGCCTTCCAACGCAACGTCTTCCGGTTCGCGGTATTTGTTTATAAAAAGTATATTCTATCCATCTATCTATCGATACTCGCGGGATCTATTTCATTTACTTAAAATTAATGACGGAAAGAACCCAAAATCCTTTAAGTTCGCAAAATGGTAATTTCTGTTATCAGAAGAGGACTTTGTTTAACGACATTAAAAGGAAAACGTAAACTATTCCTTTGATGGCTGAAATCACTCAACCAGTTACGAAGTATTAAATTCCTGTTGATTTCTCTAAGGATTACACCAATTTGTTCGTTGGTATAATAATATAATAGGGGGTTTCGGTTCGTCGGTTTGTTTATTGAGTGTATTGTTAGAAACTGAAGAACTCGTGCGAAATTTTACTTTTTTCTTCGATCCAATCAATCAATCAATTTATCCTTAATAATAAAAATGCTATTGGAATTTTGTGTGTTTGTCTGTGCGTTAAATGTTGAGAGGAGCTCGTGGCAAAATAATAACAGCCGCTCGGGTCGATCTTTAGGTTAAGCCGTGCTTGCCTAGGTTGGTCTGTGGATGGGTGACCACCCATTACGTACCGAGTTTCCTCCGTGCCTCGGAAAGCACGTTAAGCCGTTGGTCCCGGCTGTCATTTGCACATCTTTGACAGTCGTTACAGGTAGTCAGTGACCCTAAAAGTCTGACAACCAGTCTTACCAAGAGGTATCGTATTACCCAGTATTAACTGGGTTGTGGAGGTCAGATAGGCAGTCGCTCCATGTAAAATACTGGTATTCAGCTGCATCCAGTTAGACTGGAAGCCGACCCCAACATAGTTGGGAAAAGGCTAGGCAGATGATGTCTGTGTGTTAAATGTTCACACTTAGACCGCAACGCACGGGGATTTTGATGAAATTTGGCACTCATTTCATCCGAGGTATAATTTACGACCCTAATGATGGAAGGATTGTGTGTGGTTTGAAAGAGAAAGGATTAAATAAAAATGAAGAAGAAAACGTGTTGCCGACCTTAAGTTGAATAGGACAAGGGCAAGAAGACGATGTATGTGAACAAAGGTACGGCCAAGAACAAGTATTTTATATGAGTACTTTACATACATACATAAACTCACGCCCTTTTCCCATGGGAGTAGGCAGAAACCACAAAACGCCACCTGCTACGATCCTTACATACTCCTTTTGCCTCGTTCACGTTCATACATCTGGTCATACACGCACGCCGGTTGAGTGAGTACTACGCACCTGACCTTTCTGAAGAACCTTGTGAGTAATAAAATAAAGGTGAAAGGAATACTTTTATCAACCGAATACCAGTACTTACTCACAATTGTAATCCCCTTCAAACTGATTACATTTTATTTGGTCGTTGCATGAACAACGTCGAGGGTAAAAGCTAATTTACAAAATGTAATAAAATAATTGTTTACAATTTAATAACCTTAATTGATTTTTTTTGTAATTGCAAACGGTTTAATACAAACAGGAACTACAGAATCTAATGAAGAGAGCGATAATAATAAATTACAATGTTCTTAGTAACCTTAATAATGAAGGAATACCTGGAAGGAATATCGTAATTATAGAAGAGAAACAGAATGTACTTATTTACAATTAAATATCATGATGTCTGTGGGTTCTTCATCGATAGGGTATGCAGAACTGATGTTGGTGGAATCTAGTCTAATCGGATGCATCTGAATACCAGTATTTAACTGTCTAACCTCCACAATCCAGTTAGTACTGGACAATATAATACCCCTTGGTAACACTGGTTTTCAGACTTTCTGGCCACTGACAGACAGCTGGGACCTACGGCTTAACGGTGGTCACCTATCCACGGACTTACTTAGCCAAGCGCGGCGACACGAGCAACTGTCATTATTTTGCCACGAGCAATATTCAAAAGTGTCTGTAGTTTTTTTTTTCTTTTTTATTGACATTCCTTTTAATTCAATTCATTCATTCTATCTATCAATTAATCAATCATTCTATCATTCATTCTATCAATTAATTTATTCATTCATTCTATTGTCAGTAGCTGGAAGCAAAATATATCAAGACTTCCACTTTTGCCACTTAGACGGCTGCTATAAAAACGGTTTGCAAAAACTGGAATAAAACCCAGGACCCCACGTTTAGAAGTTGTAGTTGTGATACTACACTACACCAAAAAAAGTATTATAATTAATTCCGGTTGACTACATGACTCATCAAACTGTGGTCAACCGCAGTCTCATCAGAATCTGATACTTAGACTATCCTATAATAGCCGCATCATGCGACTAAGTGCTGACCACGGAGTCCACATGTATACATACAAGATGCTTTCATGAAGCCGTCAACCAAGCATTCTGTACATCGAAGTAAGTAACCCTACGCAAAAAATATTTCTGAAAAACTAAAACTAGAAACGATTTTTTTTTGGGATGAAATATCACAGTTTACGGTAGGACTCAATGTTACGCACTCACAACATTGTGCTGATGGATGGATTGAATAGTACAAGGGTCATCGAACTATTTAAAGTAAAGTTGATGACAAAACTTATACAAATTTATCTTGAAGGTTCTCCGGTATGGTCCAGTTGGAGAACAAGTGCGTCTCGGCTTTAATAAGGGTTTGTACATGTATGCATTGTCTTTCATTGTATGTTTTAATAACATAACATTACACTTGTAATCCACAAGTTATATCTACTTGATATATAGCTATTGTGACGCAGCTAAGATCAAGATTGGTGCACAACGCAGGGAAAGTTCTTCAATGTTGCCCAGACTAAACTAGTTTGCAGTGTGTTAGAAATGAGGTATTGTGGTACTTTGTATAGTGCGTGGTTATGCCTATTACTTAACAAGTACACTGCATCGATATCTTTAAACGCTTAGATAATTTTATTTTATTTTGCTTACAGGTTATTTTATCCTAGGAAATGTTGAAGTACTTCATAGCGTTCCTTTATAGAAATATCCTAACTAATCCTATCCTAGCCCTAATCCTAATTCGAACTTTTAATATTATAAATGCGAAAGTAAGTTTGTTTGTTTGTTTGTTAACTTTTTACACCTAAACCATTGAACCGATCATCCTGAAAATTTGAATATACGTTGTCGGGTGTACAAAAACGGACATGAGGTAATTTTCATTCCGGAAAAAAGTACTGTTCCCGAGGAAAACAACAATAACTTTCTTATGATAAAAGATGGCGCCACTTATCTTTCGAATTATGATTGAATTATGTCAATTTAGTTGGGATTGCGAACCCGAATTGACTAGGTATCAAATTCTAAATTAACGCGAGCGAAAAATTAAGCTAGATATCTATAAACCTTTTTAAAGCAGCTTTAAATGTCCGCGATGAAGAGAGAAAGAGGGAGCAGGAGAGGAAGACCAAGGAAACAAGGGATGGATTGTGTGAGGAATGAACTTATGAAAGAAAAGACGGCACGGTTGGCTCAGTAGCTAAGCGATTGACTGCTGCGCTGCGTGTCGCGGGTTCGATCCCCGCACGGAACAAATATGTAACGTATGGCCTACAGATGGTTGTGCCGGGTCTGGCTGTTTGTGTATCAGAGTTTACATGTTTGTAAACGCACCCACGACGCAGGAGAAAATCCTAGTGTGGGGCAACGTTTTTTTAAAAAGAAAAGAAAAAAAAAGGGGTAAATGATTGCGTGACAGTTGACCGAGGAGTATGGAAGAAAAAATCGTATTGCGCTGACCTCAAGTAATATGGAACAAGGGCAGGAAGATGATGATTTGAATATTGTGAACTTACTGTATAATTTTGTGAATTGAGATCTCTTTTAAAAAGAAACCTCAGAAACTTGGTTGCCGCTGTCAGCGCTTGGTAGTCTTGAACCAGGAGATGAAGACTGTACAGCACTCCGACCAGCAACGCTAACAGGATTATCAGTCTGAAAAATACAAAATGGCGGTCTTAGAAAATGTTGGAATTAAATGTGACAATAAAGATTAAAAAAAATATGATTGAAGTTAGTTTCCTTCCTAAATGTAAACAAGTAGGTACTAAACTAAACTTTAAGATTGATGCTCGTTTTGTCTCTCAAGATAAAAAATAGACATAAAAAGTTTATTTTGATTGCCTCGTTGGTCTAGTGGTCTCAAGCGCGACTACTGAGCACGAGGTCCTGGGTTCGATTCCCGGGTCGGGCAAAGTGCTATATTGGGCTTTTCCATCAGGAATTTCTCAACAGCAGCTACGGAGTCCGGATTTGTGCCCGATTGATGGCCATGGGCTCGCCCCCTATTACATGGGACTTAAAAACAACTAGCGAAACGTGGGTGTACTATTAGGTACACTTCTGTCTAACCCTTCGGGGATTACAAGCGTGATGTTATGCAAAAAGTTTATTTTCTAGTAAAACTGTTAATTGCCTACGTTTGTCCTCCTTTTAGTAGTATTTAAGCTAGTACAGACTATTTTAGCACTTTTATTGATTTTATCTCTTAA
Source organism: Lycophotia porphyrea (assembly GCA_950005105.1). Classification (NCBI taxonomy): domain Eukaryota; kingdom Metazoa; phylum Arthropoda; class Insecta; order Lepidoptera; family Noctuidae; genus Lycophotia; species Lycophotia porphyrea. The sequence continues at coordinate 14,070,857 of OX465393.1, forward strand.
TCGCCTGCTTAAATTTTTCGCAACTATGCTGGGGTCGGCTGCCAATCGATCTAACCTAATTTATCCACCAGACACCAGATTTTTTCTTAGAACTGTGAAAATGCCTATCTGACCTCCAAAATCCACTTACTGTATTCATTTATTTTACCTACAATTCTAGTAATAAGCAAGATTGTTAACGAAACATGTTTGACCAGGGTGGATAATTTTTGAAACCAAAAAAAATAATAGTAGGGTGAAACCCATTGGAAAAGGAAGAGAATATAAAAAAATAAAGGAAAAATAATTTACGGGCGATCTGAGGTCGGGAAGTGGATGGGGTGGGGTAAAAAACGGTTTATCTCGATTTCCGGCAAAACTACAAGTTATATGGAAAAAAGTTAAATGGCAAAGTTGTAGGTTTTAAAAAGATCTACAACTTTTGCATTTACCATTTTTTCATATACCCTCAAAATTTATGTGCAAAATTCAAATAACCAAGTTTTTGGTTTTGCCCTGGTCTAATTCGCTCAAACGCAGAGCAAAGTCTATTCCATGACCAACAACTGCCTCCTATTAAAAAAGGTATTATCCTTAGTGTACTGATTATAATAGCAACTGGACCTTTGACTGATCTGTATTGATGATCAGGAAGACCAGCTGTGGCCGGTACCTGATAGTGTAATGGCGAAGTATTAAAGGGTGATAAATCATTTATCATTATCGACTAAGTATCAGAGTAAGTGATATCTATATTGTTATTCTTCGATTAATCTTCTCACTATAACAATTTGTTCCCAGGAGAGCCTGCGATGAAATCTGCTAATTGCTGTATGAATAATTTATATTATTTCGTACCAGAAACAATAAAAATAATAACTCTAAAGCAATCTCCGGTTTCTGAGAAAAAATCTATTGGCAAGGTGCCAGTGCAAAGGATTCCAAGAAATATGTACTTCAACAACTTACCGAAAGAAATTATGTGAAAAATGGTCTTTTGTTCTCGGAAAATTCTTTTTTTCCTAAGATCGTTACATAAATTGTATTTTGTCTATATCTCTTTGAAATATTATCTAAGAATGACACTACAAAAGTTCTTTATTCAAGGATATTTGTGAATTAAAAAAGATAACAAAAATAGTAACGTATAATTGAATTATTAAAGTTCATTAATTAGTAGTGCATTATCTTGATAAAAATCTCAACTATTTTGAACTGTTCATTCAACTACAGAAAACAGAAATATTTTGGCTACTTTTGCGCACAGCTTAAAATTCCATATTTTCTCTTTGCAAAAAAAAAACGAAAAATACAAAGGAATACCTAGAAAATTATAGTGAAATACTCGTCAAATAAAAGTCTCCTAGAACAAACAAGCAAGTCAGTTTATTTAATTAATTAAAGGCGTCCATAATTTCAGTGCAAGATTCATTTCGGTAAAGCATTTGAATTTCAGAAAGAATCGTCCGTGTTCCAGTGTTTTCCACCAAGCTCTGTTTACAAGACCATTCCCTAAATTAATTGGCTTCCAGTTTAAGTTATTTACTGTTTAATTGTATTATTAGCCAAAGGCGAGGCCGGAATTTGGCCGTATTTCTCCCGGTATCTTGTATCTTTTAGTTTATCTGCAAAGTTTTACCGGATCGCAAGGCTTACTCTAAATTTTTCTTTCCTTTTTTGAACACCTGCCTTCGACGCTAATGGTTGGAGACCAAGAATTTGTAAAAGTTCTGAACTTCATGAATAGTGTACCTGAACTGTCCTTTGTTTTATCTTCAGGCTCAAAGATTGATTGAGGCAAAAACTTGATTAAAGCTCAAGAAGTTTTTTCAATTCAAACACTAGATAAAAAAGTTACTTAAACATAACTGGCAAAAAATGGGAATCCAGTATACACCTCTGCTTAACCCTTCGGTGATGTACAAGCGTCATTTTATATTAAAATAGTAGTGTTGTGAAATAATTTAGAAGTTGAAGCTAAGAGCATTAAAAATAAACTAAAGCTAAATTGCCTTAACAACTGTAACTTAAATCAACTTTGTTAACTGAATATTTGTTCCAAAGAACTTTTATTTTATAGCGGCTTAGAGCAATAAATATACAAAGAAAAGAAATTACCTATAATAATATTTTGTGAGAGATGAAACAACAAAAAATGTTGATATATTTTGAAAATATTGCCAAAAATGAGTCTAAGAATATTTCTCCTTCGTTTTTATAAAAACGAAGGTAAGAAATATATTTTTTTAAAGAAATGGAACAAAAAAATACTATAAAAAAGATAAAAAAAGACATTTTTGGAAAATATTACCACAAAAAAAAACATCAAATAAAAAAAAGACGTCTTACCTGATCCCCATGTTAAATAAAACACACACACGATTTAAAACAAAAACAGAATTCAATGAAATACCTGGGCATTCCTTCCTGCGCTGATTAAATTCGAAAATGCCATTTCTCCGCTTAACCGTGGTACTTACAGTGTCTTTGCTATAACACTACCATGTTTGGAAGGATGCTATGTCGTAGAAATTGCTACTACAGTTAGGCCTTCCTAAGTTGGAGCGCGCTATGTGCGCAGTTTGAGGTTAGAGGAAAGTGGTCGTGGTGCCTACCTCAACAAGTTTGTGTTGTTTAATTTCCTCTAAAGATTATGGATTCGCAGACGGTTTAATGCTGTTTAGGAAATACATTTAGTAACAACCGGTAACCGGTTTGAGTAAAATTTTAATTGATTTGCTGTATGTAATTATTTTCTCATTTTGAATAGGTTTTTTTTTTGTTTGTTGATATTTTACATATTAATGAGTAAAAAACTGGCCAAGTGCGAGTTGAACTCGCGCACGAAGGGTTCCGTACCATTGACCGAAAAAAACACGTTTCTTATATGGGAGCTCCCTTTATTATTCAATAATTATTTTTTTTATTTTTCAATAATTATTTATATTTGTTGTTATAGCGGCAACAGAAATACATCATCTGTACCACGGTTCAAGAGATACAGCCTGGTGACAGACGGACAGACAGACAGCGGAGTCTTAGTAATATGGTCCCGTTTTACCCTTGGGTACGGAACCCTAAAAAGCAAAGATAAAAATAAATCTCTATTACCGTGAATATAAGCGCTCAAATTAGACAGCAGTAGCAATATAATGAAGACAAAGGTAATTTAAACATACTTTAGACAGGACAAAGCGAACAGTATCGTTATCTTGTTGCAACAAAAAAGAACACAAGTTCCGAAAAAAAAAACACAAAAAGGCGGAAAATAGCTTTACTTTCGGAAGTCGGAGATTTTTTTTTTTGTTTCATTGATCTTTTTGTCAACTAAAATAAAAAGTGCAAGCTTTTTGACGTGGTATTTCACACAAATCCTTGCCAAATATATATTTTTTCCCTGTAACTAGCTATAAGTACATACATCATACACATAGACGAAGCAGAAAAAATGCATTATATTATAGAGGATAACTCATACAGTACCAAAACAAAGTTGATAAAATTCATACGAGACTGCGCATGCTACATCCACGAAATGAAAAAAGAATCACTTATTGGAACAGTAATCATAGAGAAATTGGTGATCATAACATGAAAAAAAAAGGTGCTGGTCAAAAACAAAACCTCCCCCTTTTTTAGATACATAAACATAACATCACGCCTGTAATCCCCGTAGGGTTAGGCAGAGGTGTACCTAATAATACACCCACATTTCCCTAGTTATGTTTATGTCCCATGTAATAGGTGGCAAGCCTGTTGCCATTAACCGGGCATAAAACCAGACTCCGTGGCTGCTACTGAGAAATTCCTGATAGAAAATCTCAATAGCACTTTGCAACCTGGGAATCGAACCCAAGAGCTCATGCTCAGCAGTCGCGCTTGCGACCACGCGATCAACGAGGCCCCTTTTTTAGAAGTCGGTTAAAAACCATCTGGTTGCTGTCGGTACAAGAGTAACGTATCAAATTTGCCAATTTTTTATAATTTTGGCCTAAGGCGTCACTGAGATCACTGCGGGACTGTTCGAAAGAGACACCGCGGCCCTGGAACACAAAGGGCAAGGAAGGAACATGGATGGGTTTTAGTCAGTACAAGTCTGACACTCCCTTTCACTCTGCCCAGAGCGGGAGAAGTCATTTGATGATTTCCCATCCGAAAAAAAAAAGGCGTCACTGAGACCTAGGATCATAGTTTTCTACGACATTTCTGCTAATACTACTTCTATGGACTCTTAAAACTCTTTCTGTAGATTCTATAACAATAATAATGAATGTTCACGTACGTACTTAGGATCAGTAAAGTTGATTTCAGCACCGTCTGCTTCAAAGTACGATTAAACAATTTTTCAAAAAGAATTCCCATCATCTGGCGCTCTTTTAGCCACGCTCGACACGCCAATTCCAACATTGCTTATCCCAACTTCGACAATGTCGGCGTGAATAGCTGTTTGTTTTGAAAAAAAAATCTTTTTACCTTCCCTCAAAACAGACAATATGCACAAAAAATAAAGCCTAAATTCCCTCAGCAAAATCTAGCACGGAAAGTTTTTTTAAAAACTAAGTTCAGTATCGGAAATAAAAAGTTTTTCAATCTGTTCGCTGAAGTAACTTGACCGGAGCGGTTCGCCTACAATTTGATATAACCAATAAATCAACTTCTTGAAGTAGGTAAATTGTTATTGCTGCCTGAAAACGAATTTTATTATTATTTTTATAGCATTTCCAAGTTTTTAGACGAGCAGTAAAACTTTATGTAGTAAAAAAACTAAACCACGGCCTCACTAACTTGTTAAATTAATCATTTTAACAGGTTGGAGAAACTCAAACCATTAGCACAAAAACAAGGACATAGTAATACAAAGGAATACATGGTTCTTGTAAGATTTATAAGCATAGCTTAGAGCAATCCTTAGGACATTACATTACATAACATCACGCCTGAATTCCCTGAAGGGTTAGACAGAGGTGTACCTAACAGCACACCCACATTTCGCCAGTTATGTTTAAGACCGTCAACCGGTCACAAATCCAGACTCCGTGGCAGCTACTGAGAAGTTCCTGATGAAAAAACCCAATAACACTTTGCCCGATCCGAACAAAGTGTTATTGGGTTTATCGTACCCAGAACCACATGCTTAGCAGTCGCGCTTACGACTACTAGATAAACTTTTTTTTGTACTAGTACTTAGTAAAATATAAGTCTACATTTGATCCAACAATGTTCAAGAATAAGCCTTTAAATAAATTCATGGGATTTGCAACCTTATTTTATTTAAACTTGGTATAACGAGTGCACCCAAACTCGGGTCATGAACCCTTAAAACGTGGGTCTACACACGGTCGAAATTACCTTTTCTCTTTGACCATTTACGACCTGTTAGTAAATAAAAGCTTGATGATTACTTTAACCCTTTTTACTCAGTACTTAATTTGATTAGATACTTAAATTGGGACGTTGAGTCGAGATGTTATTAGTGCGCTAAAGTTAATTTGAATTATACCTGAAAGCAAGAAAATCATAAAAATAATAATAATTTTTAGTGTTAAATTTCTCGCACAGGAAAAGTGTTATTGGGTTTGTCCATCAGGAATTACTTAGTAGCAGCCACGGCGTCTGGACTTGAACACAACTGGAAAAATGTTACTCCAGGACATAATGAGTGTGTCCTTGTTTAACTTTTGCTAATATTATTTAATAAATTTTGGGTACACTTCTGCCTAACCCTTCGGGGATTACAGGCGGGATGTTATGTGAAATATTTGAACTTCACATTTCCTTCCAAAGATCCTTCTAACCTAATAACGGTAACAAAACTCAGATTATAATATTCTCCCTAGCTTTATTCATTGTTAACATTTCTCGTTTACCCTTTGTCACTGTGATAATAGTGTGACACAAGGAAGTAGTCTTCACGTAAATCTTCTTCAATGTTATGTGGAGAAGCGAAAACCGCATCAAAATATATATCTTATTGTTCTCCAGATTAACTTGGGCACGGCTGTAAATACTGTCGGGGGATTTCGTTTGTATTTTGTTTAGTTTATGGTGTCTTTGAACCAGGTTATTAAAAGGTTAATAAGGGTGTTTCCTGAGTAAAAAAATATGATTCTATTTAGTCCGTCAGATAGATTATCGAAAAATATTGGATACGTATTTTTTGTTTTATCAAATCAAAACGAACTGACGAAGATAAAACGCATTAAAGATCATGAGTGGGAGCTTGTGACGTCACTCCGCCAGTAAAAGTGTACTGGCATTATGACGTCACATGAGTTTTTTTTACGCACTGTCTTTATGTTTATTTTTACGTGAAAAAAGAAAAAATACTTATCCAATATTTTTTTAGAAATCTATCTGACGGACAATTTTTTTTTTTTGGTAAGCTGTTTGTGTGTAGAATAGCAATGGTCAAGAAAATCATCGCTTGGGTGTTATTGTTGGCGTTGCAACAAACTTTTATCCGATTGCGCTCGAAATCGAGTGGGACACAAACCAAAATTTAGTAGGTATGACCTGAATTTCGATCCATTTTAAACAACGCAATTTGCGCAAGACCCTTTAAATAGAAAACAAAAATTCTAAGTTATTTTACTCTAAAAGACTTCATGAGTTATTCAAACTCAATCACATAAAGCATCCAAAGTACCAGGACTTCAAAAAAGAATAAGAGTTTAACTCAAAACGCAAGCGGCAACTGAAGCAGAAATTGCTCCAGGTTTACTCAATTTACGTTACTACCGAGCAGATACCTAGATATTGTGTGGTATCTATAGCTATTCTATATTGTATGTCGTGTACCTAAGACTTAATCTCTAAAGAGCTTCGCATAGTAAACAAGGAAGCACTGTGGCATCGAGAAGGAGAATTGCTCAGGGAACTACATTCAAGTACCATAGGTATACACCTATTATATGATCTATATTGCCTTGCATGTAGGAACGAACACGAATCCTGTCGAGTATGTGAAGTTTCCAAAGTTCGGCAATAAACTTCGTGCAATTTCCCATTCGATTGAAGAAGGAAGGAATTAAACCTATATGTGTGGTATTTGCGAACGTTGAAGGTAAGTAGGTTAGTATACGACTGATTCCTGCTGTACGGACTGGAATAGGCTTTATTGCAATTAAATTTTTACGGTGATACCGAACTGTGTGAACATTTTGAAATTGGCGAAAAGAAACACAATATCGAGAGATGAAAAAATGGGGAGAGGCCTTTGTCCAGGAGTGGGAAAATAAAGGCTCAAGAAAAGCCTTGTTGGTGTAGTGGTTACAAACGCGACCGCTGAGCATGAGGTCCTAGGTTCGATTCCTAGGTCGGGCAAAGTGATATTGGGTTTTTCCTTTAAGATTTTTTTAGTAGCAGCCACGGAGTCTAGATTTGTGCTTGTTTGATGGCAAAAGGTTCAACCCCTATTACATTGTACTTAAACATAACTGGCGAAATGTGGGTGAACTATTAGGTACACCTCTGCCTGACCCTTCCGTGTTGTTTTGGTTATATAAAACAAAAAAAACGAAAAGGAGCAAATCATCTAGTGTATAAACAAAAATGTTGGGAAAGGTATCTATTTCATTTCATTTCATTTTATTCAGTTTCTGCCTACGTCCACATCTCCACTCTCTAGTATTTGCCAAGTTAGTTTGAATCATACAAGTGCAATTGCATAACGTTCCTTATCGCTCAAAGATGTATCGTACTAGGAATGTCACCACTTACGTCGCAAACGGGTAAGCAGAGTTAAGCATAATTTGTTAACCACATGTCTAACTGCGCAAAAGAGTGATATTATTTATGCAAATAAGCACTTAATGTTTATGGAGCCAAAGGTCTTTCCTAGAAATTATCACAAATCAGAAATATTGCGTAATCAAGTTCTGTCCACGATTTGAATATGTAAAAGGAATAAGTGAATAAATCCTTTCCTGTGCTACTGACAGCTAAAATGATAATAATTAATATTTATGAGGTACACTCACGAATCCTTATGTACAGTCGAAGAAGCTGTTTGGTATACACGCGGAAATATTCACAATATAATGCCGAAGCATATACTTTTATTTTATAAGGCTTTTGTCATTAAGAGACTGACTCTTAATGAGAAAAGCTTTATAAAATAAAATTGCAAACCATATTGTCACTGTATACTAAGATTGTCTCGTTGGTCGAGTGGTCGCAAGCGCGACTGCTGAGCATGAGGTCCTGGGTTCGATTCCCAGGTCGGGCAAAGTGCTATTGGGTTTTCCATCAGGAATTTCTCAGTAGTAGCCACGGAGTCTGGATTTGTGCCCGGTTGATGGCAATAGGCTCGCCCCCTATTACATGGGACTTAAAACATAACTGGCGAAATGTGGGTGTACTATTAGGTACACCTCTGTCTAACCCTACGGGGATTACAGGCGTGATGTTATGTTATGTTATGTTATGTTATGTACTAAGATTGTGAATATTTCTGCGTGAGTACCAGTTAGCTTGTTCGACCGTACACGTCAGTGACCGATTTTTGGGGATACTATGATTAGAAATCTTTGAACTGGACCATCATCATCATCATCATTCTCCTACCATTTTCGGGTCAGCGCAACTTATCTCCTACTTCTATACTTATCTATTACTAGTCATATCATCTAAGAGCTGAGAGCAGCGGTGGCCCAGTGGTAGCGACCCCGACTTACGAACAGTAAGTCGTGGGTTCGAACCCAGGCAGGCGCATTACTTTGTGTAATTTATTTCATCACCACTGCTCTCAAAAACGGTGAAGGAAAACATCGTGAGGAAACCGGCATGTCCTAGAACCTAAAATTCGAAGACATGTGACATCTACCAATCCGCACTGGGCCCGCGTGGTGGATTATAGCCCATTCCCTCTCATAGAGAGGAGGCCTTTGTCCCAGCAGTGGGAACATTAAAAGGCTGATGATGATGATGATGATGAGTCATATCATCAGACACCTTTTTTCTAGCCATATCATCCTTCACACAGTCCATCCATCGTCTCTTTGGTCTTCCTCTACTCTTATACCACCACATTCATACTCAAAACTTTCCTCACGACATTTTTAGGGTTCCGTACCCAAAGGGTAAAAACGGGACCCTATTACTAAGACTCCGCTGTCAGTCTGTCAGTCTGTCACCAGACTGTATCTCATGAACCGTGATAGCTAGACAGTTGAAATTTTCACAGATGATGTATTTCTGTTGCTGCTTTAGCAACAAATAATTAAAGGTGGCTCCCATACAAAAAACGTGTGGTTTATGGTACGGAACCCTTCGTGCGCGAGTCCTACTCGCACGTGGCCAGTTTTTTTTTTAACTTTGAACTGGATATAGATAGTTTATTTATCGATAAAAATGATTAAACAATAGAAAAACTGATAATTTAACTGCAATTCGTTTTTTTAATAAGTTTGATAAAGTGGTGACTAAGAATTTCGTTCGAGGTCAAAACTAGTCGAGCAATCCTGATATATTACTTGAATCAAACGGTATAAAAGTACTTACATAAATTGTTATAATTCAAGTCTGTCCCCAAGATTCTGCTCCGCATTCGTCACAAAGGCCAAACGGGTTACTCTCTCGCACCGGTTCCGTGGGCTCGTTGCAATTATCCCGTTCATGCGAGTGACGTCACACCCTCGTAAGGTCAGTGCCAAGGCACATCAAATTGCCCTGTCTACTATAACTGCGAATGGTATACAGTATGTAAAGAGTATTTTGACATACTGTGTACTTCTACATCAGAACCTATAATTAAGATCTTTCTATAAAGTCGCGTTTCCTCTTTAACTAGGTAACCGATTTTGATGCCGTATAAATTATCATATAGAAAAAAATATCTCGGGAAAAAAAAAAACTGATTATCAAATCATAAAATCTAAGCAAAGCAGGTCACTTGTTTTACTACAATTTTAAATGACGAAGTGTTTGGATGAATGGATGGATGTTTGTTACTCAATCACGCCGGAACAGCTGGAAGGATCTAGATGAAATTTGGCACAGAGATAGATTATAGTCTAAAATAGCATATAGACTACTCTTTTATCCCGGCAAAACACATACAAATTTTAACGCAAACGAAGTCGTGGGCAACAGAAAGTTTTTGACAATAAAATTGAAACGGTAATTCCTTAAGCTGTGTGACTCATTTTAAATGAACCCATGTATTTCCGACTTGAAAGTGTAAGTAATACTTTTCCTGTAGGTGTGTAGAAAGTTCCCTCTTGCTCTTATTTATCTGTTACGCAAAAAACGCCCCTAACGCATCTTCAATTTACATAAGAGGAATATTATCAAGGTGGTAGGTATCACAAACGTGATCTTGTTTATCTCATGAATATCAAATTATGTTGATTTGGTTATGGTGGCAAATAGTGTTATATAACATAACATCAGGCCTGTAATGGCCGAAAGGTTAGGCAGAGGTGTACCTAATAGTACTCCTACCTACATCAGCAGTTTTGTTTAAGTCTCTTCTCTTGTAATAGGGGCCGAGTCTATTGCCATCAAACGAGCACAAATCCAAACTCCGTGGCAGCTATTAAAAAACTCTTGATAGAAAAATCCAATCATTTGCAAAATTATCATTCACAATTTGTCCAATCTGGTAATCGAAATAGAACGCAGGACCTCACGCTTGCTACTATTGCGATGTAAATTCTGCAGTTTTTGACTTTTGGAATTGGCGTCGTAATGCTTGAATCATTATTGCGTCTTTGTATGTAACATAATATTAAGTTACATTGGAGTGTTCTTACATCAATAAGTAATACCTTTTTTATGCTTAGTGATATGAATTCATTTGGTATGTTGCGAATTGGACGTTCTGACCCTAAAAGACCTATCGGACCTTTTGAAAATCGAACTCACTTTACCAAAACAACGGAATGATGGCATGGGTGACGCGGTGGTTGAGTGATAGGCTGCTGCGCTGCGTGTCGCGTGTTCGATTCCCACATGGAACAAATATTTGTAATGATCTACAGATATTTGTACCGGGTCTAGCTGTTTGTGTACGTGCGATAAAATGTTTGTGAACGTACCCACATATCAGGAGAAATTCCTAGTGTAGAGCAAAGTTAAAAAATAAACACGACATTTTATGAGCTGCGCTAAGACCATTCATTTTGACCGAACCTCTCAAAACACAGTCATTCTACAAAAAAGACATAACTAAACGTAAGCCGGTAAGAACTTAAATATAATTTGTTAGTGTTGAATTGAAACTAATGAATAATTGAGGCTTCTTCTAAAATTTAGAGTGTTGATAGGTACTTAGCAAAATGATGAGGTTACCCAGTAGTGAATTATTAATTTCAAGTACCTGGAAAGCTTCCATTATGATAATTATGTTGATATTGGGAGTAACTGATGTGGCGTTTGGGTAATTGAATGATAATATATATTTGTACTTAACAAACAGGAAAATATTGCAAAATGAATATTCACTGCCTCGTTGGTTTAGTGGTCGTAAGCGCGACTGCTGAGCATGAGGTCCTGGGTTCGATTCCCAGGTCGGGCCAAGTGTTATTGGGTTTTTCCTTCAGGAATTTCTCAGTAGCAGCCACGGAGTCTGGATTTGTGCCCGGTTGATGGCAATAGGCTCGCCCCCTATTACATGGGACTTTAAAAAAAACATAACTGGCGAAATGTGGGTGTACTATTAGGTACACCTCTGCCTAACCCTACGGGGATTACAGGCGTGATGTTATGTTATGTTATGAATATTCACTTGAATGGTTTCACAAAAACTTTTTTGCAAAACCGACTTCCAAAAAAATAGCCCACCCATTCCGGGAGTGCCAAAAGAAGTGAAAAAAAAATATTTTTTCAAGATTCTGGATTATTATTAGAAAATATTTTGCATTAGTCTTTTAATTATAGATTTGAAAATACACTGTATTTTTTTGGGCTCGTAATATGTAGCATTTCGGCTAACTCTGCAACGAAAAAGAGGTCGTTTAACGGTGTCGCGAGTTGGATTATTTTTCCCCATCTCAAAAATGCCCAACACGCCTAAAGAAGTTTTCACTTCAAAAACCGCCAAGTGCGAGTTGGACTCACGCACCGAGGGTTTCTTATAAGCTTGTAGGTCTTTTGTTATTAAAATAAACTTTTACGGTTTTCAGATTTTTTGAAGTTATACTTCTTATGGCGCGTTAGGGAAAAATGATGAGAGTAATTTTTTACGATGCGCGCGCACACCGACACCTAAATTTAACAGCATGAAGTTAGCTAGTCAACATACACCCTGAAGTTAGCTTAGTGTCAGATATTGACAAGCCTAGGTTTTTTATTTTTAATCTACTGCTGGCTGAGATAAGGCAACAGACATTTTTTTTAAAAAGAAGTATAACTTCTGACGCGTGTACATAAGTACACACACACACACACTTTTTTTTTCCTTTACATGTTCTGTAAGACATTGCTTCTTGCCAAAGGAGAATGACCAAAAGTGGTACCAAAAAGTCTCATGCATCAAGATTAAAATTCTATAGTAATTATTTTCACAATTCTTCACGGCATTACGCGTCAGGGATTTTTGAACAGGGAATTTAATTTAAAGTATAAAAGTATGAATATTGTTTTACTTCCTTCACACGGGGTTCACACAACCGGTCATAGAGATGTAGAATGCAATAGACATAGGTATTTTTGATGAATCGACTAAACAATCATTCCAATCGTTTCTTTATTTAATAAATATCTATAACGTTTGCTTCAAAAACAATTTACGAATGATATGTATTACGCTTGCTATCTTGTGTTAAATAACAGTAACAATTAAGTAAAACCAGTACACCAAATCCATTTGGTATTGTTAATTGACAAAATCGATTTTCTTACTAAATATTTCGATTTATCGATCGCATCCCTAAATCATAGCAGGCGCATTTCTGACATTTGATCTAACCTATAAATATCTTTGCGCTAGCGCCAGCGAATATGTCCGTCTGTGTTTTAGAGTTTTTTAATAATAATCATATCATTTTACTATTATTCTCTTATTGTGTGTTGAAAAGTAGAACTTTTTTGTATTTTGTGAACTTTTTTTTGTGTATTTGATTGTCAAATATGTCGGGTCGTGGAGCAACACGACTGACGCCGCGTCCGTCAGTCACCCGGCAAAATCAATTGCTCATTTTTGATACCCAGAAACCTGAGTACACATTCTTTAGAACTAGCGTCTACTCCAATGATTAACTTGTTACAATCGTGGATAACTCCTACTCAGGTAAGCAAGTGTTATTTTACTCTTTGAATAAGTTTTTAAGAATGTCGTTAGAAGGCACCTTCTATTTCCTGACTTATCTTTTTCTGACTGAACTATCAATAATCGTACAAAGAAAGATAGAAAACATATTTATTTTAGACTCGCACATGAAATAACAACGGTCAACAAAAAAAGAAATCGGAGGCTTAATCCTTGATTATTTATTTAAGTATGTATAAGTTTACACTTCAACCACAGTACAGAGGCTGACTTAATTCTATATATAATTTCAACCAGTCAAACTTATCAGAGTATAGGTGTAACTTCTATGAATAAGTTGCACACATGCTTTTTCCTTCATGGTTTTATTACAGCTGAATTCAGAATGTGTGCTCTGTACTGAGTGTTTGACACTGCTTCAAGATTGAGCAAACACGATCAGTGAAGGAGGTCTATCTTTGCCTGCTTTTGATCATAGAAGAGTATGTTTTTCTTGTGGCAATTCTATTCTACGTACCACTAGAACATATCCTGTAAGAGAAAGATCGACAAGAGAGAAACATTTAAGTTAGACATGTCCCGCTGCACCTGGTAATTGTTAATGTTTGTTTATGTTTAACTATAATATCTTATTCATGTTTTCCTTTTTTCCGTCTTCTTTAGTTGATAGTATTAGTACTTTTATTAGATGTGTTTATAATATTGTTTCCCGATAAATGAGGTTTCACAGATACCTATTGCAAAATATTTTGCAATAGGTATCTCGTGTGATTAGGATTACTACAGCCCAACAACATCCATCGGGCAGTACCCCACAAGACACAACCTGTGGACACAACACACGTCAGATCGAAGGAGCCTTTTCAAAGGGTTCAGGATCTTTTCATTCTGTTCCTCATAGAAGAGTTATGAGGATAAAGTTATAATTATTATTCATTATTTTGAGCCCCCGATATTTCGCTGTTGCAAGCGCCATGATCGCGGGATGACTAGATAATGCTGGTGGATGGTAAATGACTTATTAGGAGCGGACATTTCTGTCTACCCTATTTCTTAGTCTTTTGATACGCGCACTCCTAGAACTCGACACTAAGACTCCGCGCAAACAGGCCACCGGTGGCGCCACCGCTGGCTGTCACGCGCCACGTCTTTAGGTATCGCATAAACGAAGGTGGTCAGTGGCTGCCACGAGTGGTCGGTTTTTATTCATAAATCGCCACCGGTGGCGTGTCACGAACACTGAGTCACGAGTGGCCGCCACCGGTAGTAGGGTGTCGCGGCCACTAAGTCGCGAGTGGGCGCCACTGGTGATAGGGTGTCGCAGCCACTAAGTTGAGAGTGGTTGCCACTCGCGCGTGCGGCGATTCTATGCAAAAAGTTTTAAAAATCATGTAAATAGCTTGTCGCCAGCCACCGGTGGCGGCCACCGGTAGTCCGTTTGCGCGGAGCCTAAGTCACGGCAAAACACACTCACAGTATCACTAAGTTTTGTGGAATCCTTATTACGATGCCAGCTGTTTTGTTTTAGTTTTAAACCATGAAAACTTAAAACAGTGTTAGAATGTAAAGATCCTGAAAGATACTGAACTAAAAGAGGTTGATCACAACATACAGATGTTATATCAAGCAACATTCTATTGAAAAAAACAAAACGTCTCCTAAAAACAAGGGTAACGTTTTTTCAGTTGTAACGTTTTGGGAATAGGTAAACAGAGACGGCACGCGTAAACAATGTGTCACTGGAAAAATATACCGAATTGTAGGTGATGGACAAAGGTTGTAACCTACATAGTGTTTGAGCTCGGGCCTGTTCAGAAAAGAATACAAAAGATCTTTGCACAGGTATTTCAATAACTGTATGGATAAACAGTTGGTAAAGTGAGCAGCTCATGGCTAAATAACAACAGCCTTCTGGTGGATCTTTAGGTTAAGCCACGCTTGCCTAGGTTGGTCCGTGGATGAGTGACCACTAACATAACGAGTTTCCACCGTGTCTCGGAAAGCACGTTAAGCTGTTGGTCTCGGCTGTCATTTCAGTGATCTTTGACAGTCGGGTAGTCAGTGACCCGAAACTATTCAACTAGTCTTACCAAGGGGTATCGTATTACCCAGTACTAAGTGTGTTGTGGAGGTCAGATAAGCAGTCGCTCCATGCAAAGCACTGGTATTCAGCTGAATTCGCTTAGACCAGAACCAGAACTCAACATGGTTGGGAAAAGGCTAGGTAGATGAATAGATGATGATGATGGTAGGCGAAGATTTCTTGGCTTTTTCTATCAGGAAATTCTCAGTAGCTGACTCCAGTTAGGATTTGTGATCCTGATGGCTGGTTGTTGATGGCTTCCTATAACGCTGCCTTGCTCTTAGGAAATTTTAAGTGTGATTTTAAATTGTATGGATAAGAAAGAAAATGCCACTAATTAAAAGACACATCATCTGCTTTGCCTTTTCCCAACTATGTTTGGGGTCGGCCTCTAGTCGTACCGGATGCAGTTGAATACCAGTATTTTACATATAGCGGTTATTACTGGATAATACGATATCCTCTGGTAAGACTAGTTTTCAGACTTTTTGGGCCACTGGGACTACCTGTAACGACTGTCAAAGATCTACAAATGACAGCCGGGACTAGTTTTAGTACTATTTAAAAGACACAACCTTTTTTTTTTTACGGATGGGAAATCATTAAATGACTTCTCCCGCTCTGGGCAGAGCGGAAGGGAGTGTCAGACTTGTACTGACTAAAACCCATCCATGTTCCTTCCTTGCCCTTTGTGTTCCAGGGCCGCGGTATCTCTTTCGAACAGCCCGCAGCCCTGGCAGGCATCGGCCCATGCGGGCCCCTCCCTATTTGCTGACATCTCTTTGAGACGCGCGTGGAACACGAACGCGCCGTCAACACGGCCTGTCGTCAGAAGACGGACGGACGGCGAGCTAGCCCATTACTCACCGTCCACAGGTCCGCGTCTACGGTGGCCGGAAGCCACCACGTGAAAAGACACAACCTTACATACATACAGTGATCGAACAAATTGATCGTTAATAAATATCCTAGATTAGCACTAAAGGATCCCTTTATTTTCGGGTACCCAAAGTATCCATATCAATGTTGTAAATGTGTAAATAACTCTATCTGTCTATCTGCGTATTACATTTTTACGCCTTAGGTTACATCTGGATGAAATTGCAAACGAATAACCGAACGAAATAAGATATTTTGTCCCGGTAAATAATTTGACACTGATCCACGAGGGCGATGCCGCTCACTAAAAATAGTAAACACTATAACTTCTCAGTATAGATTCTATCTATACCTTCTTTCAGAAAAGTGTTTAGCAGGCGACTGCCCACCGCACGCGAGACGTACTTAAGAGTTCTCGTGGCGGCTCTTTCTATGCACCCTAAAACTCCTTTTATGTAGCGAATATTGTACCGGCTAAGGCAAGTGGATGAACTCGGAAAAATGAAAACAAAACTTAGAAATAAGGGGCCGTTCAAGTATTACGTAAGCAGATTTATTGCAATTATTAACCCCCGCCTCCCCCTCGTCAGCAAAAGTAAGCAAACCTCTTACCTAATTCCTCATACCCTCTTTCATAATTACGTAAACTTTGGCACTTTTTTATGGTTTCTTGATTGATTCAAGAGTCTAGAATTAAGGAATAGGCTTGGAAGTAGGTTTACCATATCCGGAAAAGTAAAACAAAAATAGTGCTGATGTAATCACTATCCAGACCCTTCCGTACCCCAAGTCATCAAAAATAAGCAATGCAAAGACCCACCCGCCCCCCTGTAGTGCTTACGTAATACTTGAATGGCCCCTAAGAACCTAGAGAACTCCCTGGTCCCTTGAAAACTAGTTAAAAGTTTAAAAATTTCAGTAATTATCTCGAAAACAACCTGCAACAAATTATCAACTTCAGTAGGTAGTAAATCTTTCGTTGAAATGCACTGAATTACCAATCACCTGTAGATCAGCAGCACCTATATTGTTATCTTTTCAAAGTATTTGAATCAAAAGTATTATAAGTATCGAAGTATTTATTTCCAAACTTGTTACAGTTACGTGCCCTGCCTATACCAAATCGGCTGAATATCAACATGATAGCTATGGACGTTCGGGAACATGAAATTGCAACACAGTGATTCCGCTGACTCGACGCCTCGTTCGCCGCCGATCACCTACTTTGAAGTACTTTGGACCTGCCGATGCTGCATCCTCGTTTCGCCAATGTTTTAGCACTGTATTTTTGTAATAAAAAATGTAATAATTAAAAAAAAAAACTTTAAAATTAATTTCGGTTTTTTTGAGTGCTCGGGCTGTCACCTTCGTAATTAACTAAAGATATGTAATAATAATATGTACAAGCATCAAAAGGGTTACAGGCTGTAAAAAAAAATATCCACACCCCTGTCAATAGGAAAAATGGCCAGAAGGCTGGCAGCATTGCCACGTAGGATGGCAATACTGATTTGTTTAAAATTTTGGGCTCTTTTCCATGGTTGTGGAGGTAAGAAGTAGTAGCTTCATGTAAGATATTGGTATTCAGCTGACTACGGTTAGAGTGGAAGCCGTCCCCAGCATAGTTGGGAAAAGGATAAAACTTAAAAATTACTTCAAGATCAGTAGGTACGGTTTTTTGGTTACCATCTGCTTTATAGCCAATCGACAAGCTTGGCAATAGGATTTTTTTACAAATTAGTTGACATTATACATTTTTTGTTTTAGGAGCTCGTGGCTAAATAATAACAGCCGCTTGAGTCGATCTTTAGGTTAAGCCGCTCTTGCCTAGGTTGGTCTGTGGATGGGTGACCACCCATTACGTACCGAGTTTCCTCCGTGCCTCAGAAAGCACGTTCAGCTGTTGGTCCTGGCTGTCATTTGTAGATCTTTGACAGTCGTTAGGTAGTTAGTGGCCCAAAAAGTCTGACAACCAGTCTTACCAAGGGGTATCGTATTACCCAGTACTAACTGGATTGTGGAGGTCAGATAGGCAGTCGCTCTATGTAAAATACTGGTATTCAGCTGCATTCGGTTCGACTGGAAACCGACCCCAACATAATTAGGAAAAGGCTAGGCAGATGATGATGAGTCGACATTATACATTTTACGTTTACGAGCTTTAACAATATTGATGATACAGATCTGGGAGGTTACCTCCCCAACTATCCTGCACGATCACAAACTTTGATGCAACAAAGTAGTGGAAATATTTGATAACTTTTATGTTGTTTTCAGTTGGTCATTGACCCTTGCCGTTCATTCTGAGAATCGAGTTAAATGGCTTGAGATTGGAGAGACTTATGTCTAGTAGTGGGCTGCTGTGGGCTGATGTTCACTTTAAACCATACTCTTGACGGTAATTGGTAATCCGGGATCCAGTGCTTAAATGTATTTAATTACTACATTCTACAACAAGCACTGTTGACATGATACAAGTACACTCGCTTCAAATCTATAATCATGCTAGTACAATTAGACACATGATCCAATTCCACTATCACGTAACGCTCACGTTCAAGTGCCCTCGGATTACCGTTTGTAGTAGGTGCTAGTGTCTCGTTCGAGTGTTCTGGATACGTGACAACGGGGCTCAATCTGTAAGTGATATCTATCAATGATTGTTTAGTCTTCACAGTAATTAGTCCCAAATATCACTTTACGAAAAGGCTTTAATTTGAAGTTCCATTAAACTGGCCATAATTCGCAGTTAATTTGATGTTTACGGCGTAATTTATATTAACATTCATAGTTACTGCCGGGTGGTTAAGTCATTACGTAAATTACATTTAACAGCTTGACAAGTGCTAAAATTAACTAAGTGGTTAAAATTAATCAGGTTTTAAAAACACCAATCTAGCAGTCTAGCAGTTTTATAACTGCTAGACTGATAGATTGGTGTTTTTGTACCTCTAACATTTCATCCACACACAATGTGGTTTACATTGTTTTGTCAGGATATTGAAGAACTTTAACGTCATAAAATTCCAATTTTCATACGTTTTATGCAATTGGCAGTGCTGGTTGTATGTCAATTAAAATATCACTTGTAACAATAAATATGGCCTAGCAGAGATATAATCATTAAAATCATCAATACAACCCTCTAAGTTCATTATTATAATCCTATTAAATTGCTTTTTCATGAAAGTAGACTGGATTTACACACACACAAGTTTAAAAGTCATGTCTCAAATACAAATACCGAATTTCCATTTTTTTTTATTGTTGATGATGAGGATGACTGGACTTACACACAAGTTGAAAATTCATGTCTCAAATACAAATACCGAATTTTCATTTTTTTTTATTGTTATTACATTTTCAACGGTACCATGAATAAAATAGAATATAAAATGTGCCTACAATCTTTGTTACATAGTTATGGACACGCCATAATGGACCATAATATTTTACAACCGCTTTTGTGGTTTGTTGTACACGATATTAAATCAAAAACAATGGCTGGCCTGGAGCCATTTTTGATAACCTAAATATTCATAGCGCATACGTTGTTCAAATTAATTTTGGTCTAATTATCATTTCAAAAAGTAACGACGTTGAACAAATAAATAATTTGGATCTGTGTAACTAATTAATGTGGATACTCAGAAACACAAACATGATCGATCGATTTGAATCAACGTATGTAAGTAAATGCATGAGACCACGTAGTCGAAACCAAACCCAACGGACAGACTCCATCAAATCGCGTTAATGCACGCAAAAGCCATAGACAAAGTGAAACCAAAGACAAGAGTCAAAAATGTGTAGGACTGACTTAAATACTACTGAGAATCCTACTTCAAATCTGTTGAAAATCATCTTAGAATTAATACGAAACACCTTCAAAGCGTTTATCACCTATCTAGGCTCTCAAGCCACCTTTTTTTTTACGGATGGGAAATCATCATATGACTTCTCCCGCTCCGCGCAGAGCGGAAGGGAGTGACAGACTTGTACTGACTAAAACCCATCCATGTTCCTTCCTTGCCCTTTGTGTTCCAGGACCGCGGTATCTCTTTCGAACAATCCCGCAGCCAAACAGTCCCGCAACCAGAACAGTCCCGCAGCCCTCTCAAGCTACCTCAGCTTACATCATACCTCATCATAGAAAAGAATATTCTTTATTATGTACCTATACCATACAAGTTACATTCATAAAAGAAAACATTTCACATAGGGTGATACAATAGGTGGTCTTATCGCTAAATGCGATCTTTTCAAGACTGTATTTGGATGGACATCATCTGTCTAGCCTTGTCTCAGCTATGTTGGAGTTGCCTCCCAGTCTAACCCCTCATGCAGCTGAATACCAGTATTTTACATGGAGCGACTGCCTATCTGACCTCCTCATTCCAGCTTACTTATCTAATTTATTTATACTCTTAAGCTAACTTATGGAGTATAAGTGAATTAGACAGATAAGATTATAATAGTACTACTGTATGTAAACATCCAATCTTTTCTGTTTAAGCAAAGTAAACTAACCCTGAATATCTTGCCTAAATTAAGAAGGATTTAAAAAAAAAACACCTCACTCAACTTTTTAATGGTACGGTCGAGTTAAGATAAAAATTCTGTACCGCTCAGAAATTTAAATAGGTTTATGGGTTCCATTAAACGAAATTTATTATACAGTTTGAGGTAATTTTTTATTATTATTTTGAAAAAAAAACTTCATTTTTTCCATACTAATATCATAAATTCTGAAGCACCTCTGTCTGTTAATTCTCTTTTTACGCCTTCCATAAAAGGCACACATTATAATACTATGGCCGGGTCCCAGGTCAGGAAAGGACATTGGGTACTTTATATCCCGGTAGTATGTTCCCGTGGTTTTTTATTAATGCGAAAGCTTGTATGGATGTGTGATACTCAATCACGCCGGCTGAACGGATATATATTATAATCTTGTACATGAGCATTTTTCTCACACATACACTTCCCACGCGAACGTAGTCGCGGGCAGCAGCTAGTATATATATTTTCAAGTTAGGATTACAAATAACACCTATCTAAAATTATGAACATCGTAAAGTTGAAATTATGATCGCTTTTGTTTTCATTTTCATGCAAATGAGGGCTGATCGAATCGAGATTTTTGCTTGTATTTATGTATCTAGAAGAATCGCCATCTAATAATAATTTATGTCAGCGGTATCGTAATGGATCACATAAAAAACTTGAACCACTTACAGACCAGAAAAGGTATCAAGATTTATGGGATATCCAAGGTTCAATCCAGAATAAGATGCTGTAAAAAGCAGGCTCATTTTCTATTGGGCAATGTACTGATATTTCTAATGTCCCCACCCCTTTAGTACACATCAGTTTGCAGGATGACCTCAGATAAGTGTCAATTGCCAATAATAATGATCACACAACTCTATCACATAATTTTATATTATACTAGCAACCCGCCCCGGCTTCGCACGTGTGCAATGTTATACATATAAAGCTTCCTCTTGAATTTCTATATTTGTTGCTGAAAACTGCATTAAAATCCGTTGCGGAGTTTAAAAGATCTAAGCGTACAGACAGCGGAAGCGACTTTGTTTTGAAGTACGTAAAGAAGATTACTATTACCACAGTACTACTGCTAGCCACTGAGATTAAAAGTGGTACTTACCGGTACCAGAATTACTTATAGTTTAAAGTAGTGACCTTCAAAATAGGTTTACCAAAAAAAAATCTAATAAGTCCGTCAGATAGATTTCCTAAAAATATAGGACACGTAATTTTTCTTTTTTCACGTAAACAAAGTATGAAGGCGATATAGTGACGTCACTATGTCAGTACACTTTACCGGCGAAGTGACGTCACATGATCTTTGATGCGTTTCATCTTCGTCAGTTTTTATTGATTTGATAAAACAAAAAAATACGTATCTAATATTTATCGATAGTCTAACTGACGGACTAAATATAATCATATTTTTTACCCAGGAAACATCCCTATTATGTCGAAAACCAAATAATTCGACTTCTCAACTATCCTGATATCCAATTATGTTGTGGTTGGGTGAAGTTCCATGATTTGATACGATATGTAGGAAGGAAAGATACAAACCAAAAAGATGAAAAGATTCGCATTGCGGGTAAAAAACCATGGCCATCTTTTTTTACTTACACAACCCGGTTGAACAGGAAACTAGCGTGTGTGTAAGTTTCTTTTTTTGCGAATCGTTTTTCGCTCTGGATATGAACTGAGAGATATAATGCCTTGAGCTATTTTATTAGGAAAATATGCTTATAGAAATGTTAGAAGCTAAAATTGATTGGCTGAAGAAAATATTTTTATAGAAACTAACTCTGTCATGGAATAAAATTAGAATCCTTACTTCCTTACTAATATTATAAAGTAAATTTGTTACCTTTTCACGCCTAAACTACTGAACCGATCATCCTGAAATTTTGCAAATACGTTTTTAGGTGTACAAAAACGGACAAAGGATACCTTCATCCCGAAAAAAAGTACTGTTCCGTAGGAAAATAACAATAACGTTCTTATGATAATAGATGGCGCTACGTGTCTTTCCAATCATGATTAAATTATAAAATTATTATTACAAGCAGAGTATAACCCGAATTAATTATCAAATTCTAAATTAACGGCAAAAGCTAGTGTTAAATGTAGAAATAGTAATATCTCAATAAACAAAATCGACCTGTAATGTTCCCACTGCTGGGACCCAAGTCTCTTCTGAATGAGAGAGCTATAATCCATCATGATGGCCCAGTGTGATTCGGTAGACGCTTCTAACAATGCCTTTAATAAATAATTGACCAAAAAATATATGCAAAGATTATGGTGTACCTAGCTAGTTTATTTAAATAAAAAAGCAAGTATTGCTAAAGGAAAATAACATTTGTAAAGTTTTTCCGTTTTCAAATACAGCTGTAGCCATTTACTTCAAACTTTTCACATTACAGTCTCAAACATTTTTCCTTGAAAAAATCAGAAAAGGGTAGCTTGAAGATGCTCTACACAAAATTATCCCACGGTAACGTTCTACTTCTAGGGATAAAAGAGTATTATGTCTTAAATCCTAAGAGTTAGGACATATAATACTTTAGCCATTACTTTAGCTTGGGTTAGCCCAGGTCATGGACTATGCGTCTGCCAAACTATATTTTATTAAATAAAACGTTGCCCCACACTAGGAATTTCCCCTGTATCATGGGTGCGTTTCAAACTCAAAAGCATTTATTTCAATTAGACCCTTACAGGCACTTTTGAATGTGTGAAAAACAAAGAAGGCTAAGCTACAGTCAAAGTCACAAGGCATAATAACTTGTAAAAGTACTGTAGTTCAAAAACATTTAAACTCACATACACAAACAGCCAGACTCGAAACAACTATCTGTAGGCCATACAAATATTTGTTTCGTGCGGGGATCGAACCTGCGACACGTAGCGCAGCTGTGCCGTCACTTCGAAATTAATTCAGCCATTAAAACGTGACAAACAAATAAACTCACTTTTACTTTAGGAAATTAGAAAAAGGTATTGCAGAGCCGAAATCTAAAGTTAAAAAGAGAAAAACGGAAAGAGAAGTTTGAGTTCAATTCTAAAGGGAACCGAAACATCCACTTTCAATCCCAGCTAAACTAGCTTCTTTTTAAAAAACCCGGAAACTCGGTATGATTTTCTAGTTATTTCTTTTTTACCTGCTATTCGATTTTCGCCCTACTATCGAATGATATGAGATAATTCATCTTAAAGTTAAATAGAAATAATATTTTCCTTTTTATATTTATGCATGAAGTAGTATACTAAAATTAAAACATCTTGGAAAAAAACCTATTAACAGTATTTGGTTATGAATATGGTAACTGATAAGGATCATTGCCTCTCTTTCTTAGACCCAGTTTCAGGAAAAAAAGTTCAACACGTTAAAGTAAAACCCTAGTCAAGTGATGCGATTGGCTGTTTTGAATAATTATAATGAATTAATTTAACTAATTTCTTTATTAAATAGCACTTCAATGACTTACTCATTAAACATACATAAACACAAATCACAAACAATTTTAGGTTTAGAGAATTCGTTACTTATACAGTCACAGTACTCGCAGAATAATAAAAAGGCAAGTAACATACCATTACAGAATTTAAGTTATATAATAAAAAGATAATCACTGGGGGTTACTCGGTATGGACCCCACCGCCCGTGACCTCGCTGGTGGGGTCAGCGGGAATTGATTAAAATAATTTATAATGGTTCCCGTTGACCTTAAGTTTATTTCTGATTTTTGTGACATTGACTTTCGATCCAGAAACAGGTAGTAAGAACCATAGAGAAGTATCTGTCGGGGAAGTCTCGTTTGAAAGTTCGAAGTGACATTTATGAAAGCTCCGGGTACTTTCCAAAGGTTACGTAACAACTCATCCTTAATGAAACAGGACCTCACAATCTGACCCACAAATAAATTAATCATCCTACAAAGTACCCCAAGTTTCTTATCGATGATAGTGTTGACTCGTCCGTCCGTAACAAGATTGTGTTTACATAATCATATCAGATGCACGCTTTACGATTGCGGCTAGCCTTTGACATGATACTCATCTGCTCTGTACATAACGTTACCCGTTTGTTTTCTCTCGTCCAGTCGGGTTAATGTAACGTGTTTCTTGATTAATAAAACTGTGTGAATTTTATTACGTTTGGTGTTGTATAAAAGGTTGTTTTATGGTAAAATGTTATGTATTAAAGTAAGCTTTATGTAAATTGGACTGGGCGTATGTGCTGTGTCACTGTGTGTCTCTAAAACAATGACTTACGATCTTCATACAGGATCCTTTTTTTAAAATGGCATTCTAAGATAAATATGGCGGAATTCTAAAGTTTGAATAATAAATAGAATATAGGTCCATACCTATGGACCTAGCAGGGATGTGTATGGAAAGAAGCAAAGACATTACGTCTATGTAACCCGGAAACATTTTAAAAAGTTTTCAAAAAATATTATTTTCTATCTTAGTTAGGTGATCAGATTTATAAGAAGATGGTTAGACCTGCTGTCTTATATGGATCAGAATGTTGGGCCACAAAAGGGATGAATGAAAGGTATTATCATGTGGCTGAAATTAGAATGCTAAGGGGGATGTGTGGTGTTACGAGAATGGATAAAATAAGAAATGAGACATAAGAGGAAGTCTAAAGGTTGCGCCGGTGACTGAAAAGTTATGTGGTAATCGGTTGTCGTGGTATGGGCATGTGATGCGGAGGAATGTGGAAAATTTCGTGAGGAAAGTTTTGAGTATGAATGTGGATGGGTGTAGATGGCATGGCATGGATGATATGGTAAGAAAGGAGGTATACGATGAGATGACCAGTAATGTAAAAGTATGGAAGAAGAAGACATGCTGCGCCGACTCAAAATGAATTGGGATAAGGGCAAGCGAATGATAATGATTTTAGTTAGGGGAACGTTCTTAAGTCGGGTCGGTCTGGGATTCAGGGTACTAGGCAAGTTACCTCCAGAAGAATGAGATATTGGTTTTATTAATTATAATATTAGAGATATTGCCTTTTATGTTCAAGATTACTTCAGCGCCACCTGTTGGCGTTTTCTCGCACCATGTAACTTTATCCTCGGTCATTAGATCAGCGCCATCTATTATTAGTTTAATTTGATGTTTGCCCTCGAAAGAAGTTTCGAATACAGGGTGTTCGACAACCCTTATACAGATGGCGTTTGAAAACATTGCGTTTATTAATTTAGTAATGTTTTGTACCTTCGAGTAAGGGTGTTTGTCTATTTACATTTTTATATTTGTTTGCTCGTTAGAATGAACTAAGAAAACTGTATTGTATTTTTTTTTTACTTAGTATTGCAGTAACAAACAATAATTATTTAATTATTGTTTCCAGTCTTTAGCTTTAATTCTGCCATCGCTTATCGCACAATATTTCTTTGAAGTTCAATTTATTTCTAACAAGGAGAAAATGTGCCCCAAAATCATAAATAACAGCGATATTAGTTTATTCTATGTAAAATATTCAAATTTTGGTGTACTACAATTTTTAAAAAAAAAAAAAAAAAAGCTTAAAGCCTAAAGCTTTCCTTTAGGATTTTTGCTGTAGTGGAGCGATATCTATGGCGCTTTTCCACAGTAGGCTAGTAGGTTCGTTCATCGTTGAATTATTCTCCTACTACTATACTAGCTTGCTGTTAAAATTTGGTGCTCTAGCCTGCCTGACTAAGAAACCTTCTTAAATAAACCCTAATGATTAAATGAAAAACTTCAATCTATTCATAATATTTAATCACACTATTCTGAAGTGTAATCACTGTCAACTTAGCAATTTAGATTACTGCCATCTGACGGCGGAAACTTGAACGAATTCAGTTTCCACGTGGTGAGGGAAATCCCCAGTGGGCGATTACGCGAGGGTTGGTCTTACTTAGAAGTATTTATACTAGATGGCAGCACTGGTTTAAAATCCAAGGTAATTCAGTTTTAATAATATGTACCAGAGTAATAATAGTTTGAAAAATTGATCCGGGAAGGGTTTCCCTCATTTATTTCTCAATCGTCATCATTATCATCATCATCATCTGATTTCATCATTTGTCAATAATTATACTGGAGTCAGCTTCATATCGGTATTTCATCCTAAAGCGTATATTGCCAAATATCTCTTTTTCAGTTATGTGGAAGTCTAATAGGTGACAACCAGTCGTTCGGTAGTGTTGTATCAAAATTGAGGAAGGCCTGTTACTTTCATTTTCCAGTAGGTATGTGACTTGATTGGCTTGGTTTAATTCTCATTGGCTATTGTGGAAGATTTCAGTCCCGATCTATTTATTTTGGTACTAAAATATTTACTTCAACTTACCTCGACTGTACCTTTTCGATTATTCAACCACAGTATTTAACGATAAATCTAAAATCAATCTAGACCAAAAGCTGATTAAATAATATGGCTAAATAATTAAGCGGTTCTCTAAATTGGGGTTAGTATTGTTAACCTAAGGGAACGTGCCTAATGAGATTTTGAACTAGCAGGTGTCGTTTCGCCGGCGGTGTCTCGGGAGATTAAAGTGGCCGATGTCACCAAATAACACGGGTTATGAGCATGGAGGATATTTGAAATGGAAAGAACATTTAGGACCCGAAAATAAAGTTTTTTATAAATTGGAAAGTTTTCGTCCGTCGAATGAAACGTGTCGTCCACCTATCGTTTTAATAACCAAGATATTTTAATGCGATAAGGTTAACCATTGTGGCCTCGTACAATTAAGTATGTTATTAGATATGAAAAAGGCCACACCTTCGAAGTAAACAAAATGGTGATGATTCACTATTACATATATTTAAGACTTACTTAGGTATAGTCCACCGTCACAAAATTACACGTATCATAAGCTTAAGAGCGAATGAGCCGTGTGGAAAATTACGCCATACTAAATTATCCCTTATGAAGTGAGTTGCTGCTATTTACTGACGCGTTAGACTTCCATTTTTTCTTACTCTGTGGCCAGTTTCTGATATGAGCCGTTAAGAAGCGCTTTATACTATTTTAAAGCTAGTTTTTAGGGTTCCGTACCCAAGGGGTAAAACGGGACCCTGTTTCTAAGACTCTGTCCGTTCGTCTGTCTGTCTGTTTGTCTGTCCGTCTGTCACCAGACTGTATCTCATGAACCGTGATAGCTAGGCAGTTGACATTTTCACAGATGATGTATTTCTGTTGCCGATATAACAAAAAATACTAAAAACAAAATAAAATAAATATTTACGATCCTTATCTACGATCCTTACATACTCCTTTTGCCTCGTCCACGTTCATACCAGATGTATGAACGTGGACGAGGCAAAAGGAGTATGTAAGGATCGTAGCAGGTGGCGTTCTGTAGTTTCTGCCTACCCCCATGGGAAAAGGGCGTGAGTTTATGTATGTAATAAATATTTAAGGCCCATGCAACAAACGTGATGTTTTGCCGTTTTTTTCTTGCGCGAGTCCGACTCGCACTTGGCCAGTTTTTTAAGATTTATTATAACATAGCATATTATCACGCCTGTTTGGCCTCGTTGGGTAAGGCAGTAGGAAAACCCATAGAACTCACATTAGTGCATATGTTACGTATAAAAGCAATTCGTTAACTGGTTCATTAATCAAAAAAGTAAAACAGCAAATACCAGGAAAAAATCTTTTAAAAATAAATTAATACTTCTGTTCTAAATCTAAATATGGGAAACCAACTGTATGTGGCGTAGGCTAACAATCACAGATTATACGTAAATTATTATGTACACCAGCCGTTTAATATTAAATGCTTCCAATAGAGCTAATGCTAAATGGGTAAACACATTTTGTTTCACACCTAACATGAACGCGCGTACCGTAAATTCTGTATTCTATTTCTACTTTCACACGACTTTGAACCTAATGTTTTAGAGATAAGTTGAAAATCTATTAAAGAAATTTGACAATTTGTTGTAGCTTGATGTGCTGGCGTTAAACAAACCAAACCTAACTTGGTGCTGCTGAATACCAGTATTTTCCATAGAGCAAATAATACTTATTTTATATCATTATTATTATATTATAGCTAGCCCATATTGTCCCACTGCTGGGCAAAGGCCTCCCTCCATTCCTTCCAACGGTCGCGATTCTGTGCTACTTCTTTCCAATTCTCAAGGAAGACATCCAGTTCGTCCCGCCATCTCCTACGTGGTCTGCCGCGACCCCGTGTCACTGTTTCAGGGCACCAATCCTGAGCTTTACGGGCCCACAGTTCGTTCGGCATGCGACAGACATGTCCCGCCCAGTCCCATTTAAGTTGGGCAGCTTTTTGAGCGACATCAACGATTTGCGTTTTGGAGCGCAGTGTGGTGTTTCGAACGTGGTCTGTTAATTTTACACCTAATATACAGCCTTGGCCAAAAGTATTGAGCACCCATGACATCTTTCAGTTTTATGCGTAGTATCAAATAGAAACAAAACAAAACTTTTTATATAGGTTTATTTTACTATTAATTAATAGAAAATTAATATTTTGTGGGTCCACCCTTTGCCTTAATTACAGCAGAAATTCTTTTTGGTAAAGAGTTAACAAGATTTTTACAGTCTTCAGCAGTAATCGCGTTCCATTCTAGGCACAGGTAGCGTTTCAGATCTTCTCTGTTGTTAATTGTGTGGCGCCTAACTCTACGCTTAAAAAAACCCCATAAATGTTCTATGGGGTTCAGATCTGGCGACTGGGCAGGCCAGTCAAAAAGCTCTGTGTTATTTTCCCGAAACCATGTCAACGTGCGGGCAGATTTGTGGCATGGCGCGTTATCCTGCTGGAATGTAACTCCATCCATATTCGTGTCGCCGAAAAGTTTTGTGAATGAAGGCAGCAACGCAGTTTCTAGTACATTTATGTACTTAGTAGAGACCATGCGGCCCTCACACACGAACAATTCGCCAACTCCAGAATCGGTCATGCAACCCCAGACCATTATGCTGCCGCCGCCGTGTTTTACAGTTGGGATCACACACTCTGGCTTAAATTCTTCGCCCACCCGGCGACGCACAAAGGTCACACCAGGTGTACCAAAAATCTGCAATAAAAAGAAAAATATTGAGATCCGGAAAAAAATATTACTTCATTTTTGCGTTTGGTTTTTAAACAATTTTATATAATTTTATTAGAGCATTAAATTGACTACTCACCTCAAAGTTTGATTCGTCTGACCACACAACATTTGTCCACTCTTCAGCGGTGAAAGTTCGGTGTTTTAAGGCCCATTTTTACCGAGCTTTTTTGTTGTTGTCGGAGAGTCATGGCTTCGTCCTAGCTTTACAGCCTTTCAGACCAGCTTCCTGAAGTCTTCTACGAGTAGTTCGAGCAGAAATTGATTTCTTAATTTGTTCTGACAACTCAGCAGCGAGCTCTGAAGATGTTTTTTTCCTATTTCTGAACGACTCTCTCAGTAACTGACGATCCTGACGGTCTGTGGTGATGCGTTTGCGCTCGGTTCTCGGTCTATTTTGATGTGATCCGGTAGCAGAGAATCGCTGAATAGCATATTGCACGGAACGGCGCGAACATTGCACAGTTTTGGAAATCTCTACTTGTGATCTCCCTTGCTCATGCAGAAGCTGTATCTGCACACGTTTTTCTAAAGAAAATTCGTTTCTTTTTGGCATATTGCAACGATAACACTTAAAACTTTGAAATAAAATACCAAAGTCGCACTAGATCACTGGATGTGTTCACAACGAGCGATGGTAGCGAACTGATAAATAAATACAAAATTTGTAAAAGACACATTTTATTGCACCTAGGTGGTTTATTGCTAGCTGCGGTGTGGGTCATAGTGTTTAAATGTTTGTAGATGACTGACAAAAGAATACTTCAACAGTAGATTTGGTTTTCTCCCATACTTACCGTGAACGAGCGAAATTTGTAAGGTGCTCAATACTTTTGGCCAAGACTGTACTACGCTCCATAGCACGTTGGCAAACCTTGAGTTTAGACTTTTGGATGTTAGTCAAAGACCAAGTCTGTGCACCATAGGTCAAGATGGGGAGAATACACATGTCCATTAGTTTTCGCTTTAGGGACATGGGCAAAGTGCCCTTAAAATACTCCTTCAAGGACCAATAACTTTTCCAGGCATTTTCTGTTCTTCTTGCAATTTCCTTATCTTGCCTTGCCTGGAAAGAGAAGATTTTATATCTATGGGTGATATATGTGCTTGATTAGAAAATATAACCGTTTATTGTAGCCGTAGCATGAACGGTTATATTTTCGAAAACCAAAAGCCGTTTAGGTTTAAAATTTCAAACACAAATCAATCGTCGCCACAGCAATTTCCCTCGTATTGGAACTGTACTTAAGCCTACTTTCTCTTTCTACAAATGTTAGTCCTAATTTATAAACAAACAAATTCACACCTTCTAATTCTCACAAAAAGGTGTAAAACAGTCAGTCCTTAAACTATTTAGCAGGTAAGCTTAAACACGCCAAGTGGTGACGTTGACATTTTAAGACAGCCCAAATTACCATAAGCTCTTTTAGCTACTCAAACCGGAACAGGGGTAGATACCATGCTGAGTATAGCTATGTACCGTCTTAAATACGACTAGGGCTGCTAATGCAAAGTTTTGGAAAAATCGGGCGAAGAATATTTTTTTTTCTTTTTCTTTGTTATTTTGGGTAGTGGAGTCGCTTTCGCTATATATTTTTTTGGTTTAAAAGAGGTGGAGTCGATTGTAGGCTTAAGTTTTTTGAGAATTTTTATTTCAAATCCTAAAATTGTTATAAAGTAGATGCTTAGGACGTCAAAAAATTAATGACATGGCTTTTGTTACCCAGGGATATCATTCGGAAAACTTATTCATCAACAATTTTACTAATCCTCTTTCTGTCAAATAAATTTGTACTAAGAAATGATCAGTGAAAATTTGATTTCGGCAGACACCGTAATAACATTATAAACAGAGTGTATCCCAAACATAATTTACTTAGTTAACACAAAATTACGTAAGACGAAAAGCAATTTAAATTAACAACAACCTCGAATACGGAATTAAATAATAAGTGGTACTTGAACACCGAACCTACTGGAAAAGGGATATTTTATTAGGTAGACGTACCATTTTCAGGCTTTTCTGAATAACCTGAGTTTTCAATAAGCTAATGAACGTATTGTTCGTTAATGATGTAGTTATTCGTTGTTATGTTGTGTTGATTGTACTGAAAAAACAGTATTTATGAATGTGGAAGGATCTCTATTTGAAATTATCTTATCTTATCTTATACCTTTAAACGAGCAATTCTTGTATATATGTACCTATACAGGGTGTAAACAGACTCTTCACGAAGCCGTTAACCAAGCATTATGTACATCAAACTAAGTAACTTTACGCAAAAATTATAGCTGGGAAACGACTTTTTTTTTTTGGGGTGAAAAATCACGTTTTACGGTAGAACGCAATGTAACGCTTTCAAAACATTGAGCTGATGGATGGATTGAATAGTACGGGGGTCGTGAAGGTGTCTTAAGTAAAAAAAAAATCATTCAAAATATGTATTTAAAAAAAAACTTGTGAAAAAGTTGGAACTTTGACCCCCAATATCTCCATAACCAGAAGGTTCCCAGGTATGATCTAGAACAAAAAAATGATCGCAATGATGAGGAGAACAAGTGCCTTTCGGCTTCGTTAAGAGTCTGTTTACACCCTTTATATATATATATTTTCTGAATCTCGGAAACGGCTCCAACGATTTTCATGAAATTTAGTATGCAGGCGGTTTCGGGGGCGATAAATCGATGTATCTAGGTTTCATTTTTAGAAAACGTCAAAAATAAAGTCGAGCACACCAGGTACTTTATTGTTTAAATGAAGCTAGCGAAGTTTTATCAAAAATAATAATGTGTTTTGAATTAAGGATTAAAAGCAGAGCAAACTAATAATGAGAGAGGGATTTTCTTTAACTGCACTGGTACAGCGATTAAACTCATGACTTTTTTCTGAAGTCATAATCAACTGCGAAGTTTGTCTAGTTTCTGAACCAGCTGGGTGCTGCTGCAACCAGAATCAGAATCAGAATGTATTTTTTAACATAGGTAGTTACAAACTGAGATGTTACATTTCATTTTCTCTCTTCTCCCTCTTTTTTTTGAAGTTATACTATTGGCGCGTTAGGAAAAAATTATGAGAGTAAATTTTTACGATGCGCGCGCACATCGTCACGAAAAACCGACACCCTGAAGTTAGCTAGTCAACATTTTTGTTTTATACGCCAAAGATGTATAATTTCTTACGTGCGTAGTAAGTACACACACACACTTTTATTTTTCATTTTACATATCGACCGCTTTTAAATTTTCATAAAAAGACCAAAATAATTTGTCTTACAATCGATAAATTAATTTAAAATTATAGAATAAATTCAAAAGTCATAACCCTATGCTTAAGCATGGAACACGCCTGATAACACGAAGAAATAGAGTGAGAAGCCAGAAGGGTGCCACCAGCCTCCGAACTGATGTGAAAACGATGTTCCCCAAACACATTTTCTTTATTGCAACCATCTGTGCTAGATACTATGGTGTTTTATAGGTTAGGCTGCTGTAGTTTGGTTGGCAATTAGACAGATTTTAGTGTCTTTCGACAGTTAAACGGTGGTTTAGTATCTACGGGGCATAAAAGTTGTTTTCTGACCACCTATTTTTTTATTTTTATGACTCGTCTTTTGCTCCTTTGATAAAATTCAGAGAAAATCATTTTATTGAATACGTCACAAGCAAGAATATTAAAATTGAAGTACTGTAAGTTCTGTTTCGATATTCGTGTTGTGCTCTAATGCCTTTTTTTACTAATGCTAGGGATTAAGAACCAGATGAATGCCTAGATAAAGGAACACCGGATTTTCAACATTCAGCACTGAGTTGAGTATTGTAAATTCCACAGCACAGTTTTATATGGGGACTTCAAAGTGTGATTAAAAATAAGAATTAAACTTAATTTAGAAGCAACGCCACTTTTGGTTTCTATTACCAACGACAGACAGGTGCCATGACGTGACTCTTGAAACCCTTTAAAATTTCAAAGCGTAGGTGTTATCTTGCTCACTGACGGTCAATTACTGTTCAACGTTATTACTTAAAGCATAAGGGTGTAAAGAGCGCCGTAGTACCTAAAGACCAAACTGTGTGTGGGCTGCACCTGAAAATCAACGTCAGGTGGTACATTTGTGTTGCCATCTGGCATGATGCTGAACTGACGCCCTTTTGGCATTATTAGTAATGCTTGTTTATTTATTTTGTATAATTTTTAAGGTTTTATTAATGCCAAATAAAAACAATTTTCTTTCTTTCTTTCTAAACTGCCAAAAACCCAAGCTGGATCCACAGCGCACTCTAAAATTCACTTCAACCAACCCATGTAAATTTGTTGACCCCGTTTTAGCTAAAACTAGGTCTTTAAACTCGGTCCGCATACTCGATCATCCAATCAAGAATCCATTTATCCTAGAGATGTAAGCCAAATCCTCGCATACGGAAGTCGCTCGAAAGTCGCCCCCGGCCGCAGATGGCTTTTAAAGCTTGAAAACAATCGTTAAGACGTAAGGATTAATGGGGGCGAGCTCGAGTTTGGGCGTTTGGGCTTGAATCCTGACCCACTTGTTAACAGTTCGCGAGCTTATTTTAGAAGTCAATAACGTTTCTAGTCTATTCGAGTTCGCGTTGAACTAACAGGAAACTAATTTATGTCTAACTTCGGATGCGATTGCTGCATCCAATCGTTCTTACCCGAACGATAGGTTTTATTTCTTTCCTTTAGTGGGAGGAAAGTTGACTTTTGAATTGAACACATGCTGCTGGTGGAGCGTTCTAATTACTTATTCAATGTCGGATGGGTCGTTTGATAAATAAGTAATGAAGTAACAGTTAGTGAGAGTTAAGGTCAATTAGATTTCATTAATTGAATTTATTTTGCTCACTTGGAATAACTGAAGCAGCGATTTATTTCATTTGATATCGTAAACGTTTTAGTCTATCAAAATAATCAAATCGATAAACTAAACATCATCATCATTTTCCGCTCATATACTAATTTATTTGGGGTCGGCACAGCATGTCTTCTTCTTCCATACTTCTCTATTACTCGTCATCTCAGCAGTCACCTCCTTTCTAGCCATATCATCCTTCACACAGTCCATTCATTTCGTTTCTATTAAATTATATTACTTTTGTTTTGATTCATTAACCCGTGTCTCTAACCAAATCAAATCGTCGCGTTCATGACTTATACAATTGGTCGGGAAACAGGAAGGCGCTCACTATAAAAACGATCACGAGTACTGTTTCGCTTAAAAAAATACGATTGGCTCTTCACGTGATATTAGCAGCTTTGGTCAGGACGCGGCTACACCAATCAAATCAGCCGATTTCCAACCACATCAGACGATAGTTGCCCACAATAATCAAACTATTTAGCTCCCTGACCTCTGGTCCACTAATGTCACAATTACGTAATCCAAACAACGTGGTTTTACGGCAGGACCCGAAATTAGGTAACCGGAAAATAATAATCGGGTTTAAGCCGCGATCCGTGGTAAAACCGGCCCGAACCGACTTTGAATTAAAACGACAATGACTTTCGTTTGTTTACTCGGAATAATTTTGAATAATTTGGTGTTTTATTCATTCGGAAGTTTGGGAATCGATGAATCCGTGATTTATCGTTTCTGGTTCATGATTTTTGGTGAGGGTTTAGGTGTGAATTGAACGGAAATTTTTATTGTGGTTGAGAATGAGATACAGAATACTTAATGTTAGTTTTATATTTTTTACTAAAAAACTAAAGCACTATTATTTTATTCTGGTTAGACATTGATGTGAACAGTTCAACTCAAAGACGACCTAAAAATATTTCAACCAAAAACCTAGTTCTATTTCCCTAAAACATCCTCTTTTGTTAGATAAAAATATAAAGAGATCACAGCGGTTCCTAAATATAACACAATATTGGGCATTCGACGCGAAGAAAATATTGGTTTTATCTCGTGTGTGCTGTTCATGCCGAGACAAAGACTCCGATGGGTCCTTTTGTTGTACACGTTGGTACTATTTTGGGTAGATTTTGTGAACATAATAATAGTATGATATTTCATGTATATAATGCTGTTAGGAATGGCCTGTATTTTGGGATTAGGGGCTGTGATTATGATGGATAGGCTTTGTATTTGAAAGTCACATTATTTCTTTATTTATTTTTCTCACATATAAATTCTAATTTTTTATGTAAAAAAAATTGTAGCCACCAGCATCGCGAATAGGGTTTAAGCTAGCGGTGTACGGTGGTCAGGGCTCTTGAGAAAGAAACTTCCTTACAATACGCTCTGTGTCCTGAAGTACTGCTTTCTAAATCAAGCCTTTGATCCAGGTGCCAAGCGAAAGCCAGATGTTGGTCGAGGCTTTTGGCGTTATTAAGTATCAGGTATTTATTTATGGTCAGCAAACATTTTTGAGCGAGTTAGTGCACAAGTAAATAGGTATGTTTAAATAAGAAAACAAGGAACTTTTTGCCACCTTCTTTCAATAAGAACTGAATGTAGACCTGACTATTAGAATGCTTAGGATTACCCTTCAGCCAATTTTTGATTACAACTCTAACGGAAGTCTCATTAACCATTGTAATTTGTTCTACAATTTTGCTTAATATTCGGGCCAAATGTATCCCGGTTCATTAAGTCTACCCACAGCTCAACATTCAAAGAATCCTCAACTAATTATCCAACACCACGAACTTCCGACTGAAAAAAAAGGGTCGAAAAAAAAACTTTTCCCAAAAAAAATCACAACTTTGCCCTTTCACTCAGAGGCATCATGAAGCTAATCTTCGTTCGTCCGGCAAGATTTCCTTGCGTGGATACGGGCAAAGTAATGCGAGTTTATGACTGTTCTGCAAAGCTCACACGCCGAGATTAGGGTAGGGCAGGTCTTATGTAGGTTTGTAACTGATTTGGGTTAGGTTATTTATAGAATAGTTGGTAGGTAAGTACTATTTTCACTAACACCAAACTTGGGTTATACGAGTATCTGCAATCTATTATGTATACAGGGTGTAAACAGACTCTTCACGAAGCCGTCAACCAAGCATTATGAACATCAAACTAAGTAACTTTACGCAAAAATTAGTGCTGGGAAATGACTTTTTTTTTTGGGCTGAAAAATCATGTTTTACAGTAGGACTCAATTTAACGCACTCAAAACATTGTGCTGGTAGCTGGATTGAATAGTTAGAGGCTCCTGGAGGTGTTTAAAGTAATAATCTTACATTAAAAACATGTATTTAAAAAAAAACATGTGAAAAAGTTGTAACTTTGACACCCAATATCTCCGTAACTAGAAGGTTCCCAGGTATGCTCTAGAACAAAAAAATGATCACAATGACGGGGAGAACAAGTGCCCTTCGGCTTCGTTAAGCGTCTGTTTACACCCTTTATATATTTTTTATGAGAATTTTTAGAAAAGCAAATAATATTTTAATTTGACTGGCTCGTTGGTCGAGTGATCGCAAGTGCGACTGCTGAGCATGAGGTCCTGGGTTCCATTTCCAGGTCGGGTAGAATGTTATTGGGTTTTTCCATCAGGAATTTAGTAGCAGCCATGGAGTGTGGATTTGTACCTGGTTGATGGCAATACGCTCGCCCCCAATCACATGGGACTTTAACATTTCTGGCGAAACGTGAGTGTTACAGACTATATTGGGTAAACCTCTGCCTAACCCTTCCGGGATTACAGGCGTGATGTTATGTATGTAAAACCTCGATGTTTTACCAAGTTGCAAAAAAGAGCCTTGTTGCTAGTACATACCTGTACAGACAAATAGTACTGTAAAGCATCAAAGAACTGTCTAAATCACTACACTTCGCACCAAACAAGAGGATAACTCGTAAAAATACTTCGCGAACAACAAAGAAGATCTAGTTTCATTCGGTGAAGTAGCAAATTGCATAGTATTGGGTAGGTAAGGCAAAGTTGTTGGAAATTGCAACAAGTTGCGACTGGGGCCAGCGCGAAGCTTAATGCTAATGGGGCAAACTTGGCACAGGCTCTGAACAAATAAAGACTCTTGCACACTGGGCTACAAGTTGGGCAAAGTTAGCAGGATAAGGCATGATGCATGTGCTTCTAGTTAGTTTTAGCTTGGTTTAAATGTATGTTCAGACACGTGTCTAAGGTTTTTGATCACGTTTTACGGTAGGACTCAATGTAACGCATTCAAAACAGTGTGGTGATGGATGGATTGATTAGTAAGGGGGTTGTGAAGGTATCTTAAGTAAAAAAATTACATTAAAAAAATGTATTAAAAAAAAAAAAACTTGTGAAAAAGTTGGAACTTTGACCAGTATCACAGTAACTAGTAGGTTCCCAAGTATGGTCTAGAATCAAAAAAAATATCACAATGACGGGAAGAACAAGTGCCTTCCAGCTTCGTTAAGAGTCTTTTTACACCCTTTATGCTTTTCCTACTCCTCCGCTATTAATTTCTGATTAATTTCGTTGTGGAATCCAAGCGAGTTTAATTGTTACTCATCGAGCTTCATTATCTGGGTGCACGATGGTGTTTCAGACTTTCAAGAGTTGCAATGAATTGTGAACGGTGTGGCGAGTTTGTCTCAAAAAAGGAAACAAACAAAGTCGCTTGGACTGCATATTTGGAGACACACATCAATACTATCATTTCAACCGAAAGGGGGGTTTTACCATAATCGCCACGCTTGGCAGGCGGGTTGGTGATCGCAGTACGGTTGTTACAAAGGCACAGAGAACGATGCTGTCCATACTCTGGTAAGTCCAGGAACCCTTAGTCGCCTCTTACACATCCATACTAGCTGCTGCCTTCCAATACCCAATCCATATTTTAACTCTTTCAGGTTTGGTGGTTAGTGTTCTAACCACTTATTCTCGGTTGTTTAAAAATATTTCCACGTCATCTATCGACGATGCGCTGATCTTTTTTAACTTGTCTATTATTAAGTGGATCGATTAAGTAGATTGAAGGATCAAAGTGACAATATTCTATCAGTGATAACATCATTATCATCATCCTGCCTAGCCTAGACTTTTGCCAACTAGGTTGGGGTCGGCTTCCAGTCTAACCGGACTGCCTATCTGACCTCCACAACCCAGGTTATTTGTCTAATTCAATTAATACTCTATAGCTAAGTATTGAGTAATGCGATTCCCTTGGTAAGATTGGTCGTCTGAATTTCGGAACTGTCAAAGATCTATAAATGACAACCGGGACTAACGGCTTAACGTGCTTTCACGCACGGAGGAGACTCGGTATGTAATGGGCGGTCATCCATCCACGGACCAACCTCCGCTCAGGTTGGTCCGTGGACCTTGGTGTTCCAGGATTACAAGCATGCTGATTTGTGTTTAATGTAACTAAAAGCTGTTATATAAACCATTCTCAGCTTTCTTCATTAATCATACATAACAACAATTATAATCATACCAGAATCATCATCATCATCATTTGACAAGCTTTTTCCCACTCATGTTAGGGTTGACTTCCAGTCTAACGTATGCAGCTGATACCAGTTTAATAATCAAACCAGAATATCTCCACAATACTCAAACACAAGACTTATTTCTGTCGAAACAGTTGCATGTTCAATTGACACGACAGAATTCTCCCGAGGAATAATTCCAAGCTGCAATTTGAATTTGAATGTCTCGAATGGCGTACGGGAGGATTATAATTGCATACCTTTTCGCTCGACGAACTCTTTAATTAGAGGTCTTCTGTAAGACAATATGGCTGGCCTTGGCTGTAATTTGTAACAATATAATTTTAAGAATGTTGTTTTGAAAAATGAATACAAGGTTTTTTTTATTATGAGTTTTGGGGTTCCGTACCCAAATGGTAAAACGGGACCCTATTACTAAGACTCCGCGGTCCGTCTGTCTGGCTGTCGGTCACCAGGGTATCTCATGAACTGTGACTAACGAATGTCTGGATGTTTGTTACATTTTCACGCTAAAACTCATCATCATCTGCCTAGCCTTTTCCCAACTATGTTGGGGTCGGCTTCCAGTCTAACCGGATGCAGCTGAATACCAGTATTTTACATGGAGCGACTGCCTATCTGACCTCCACAACCCAGTTACTACTGGGAAATACGATACCCCTTGGTAAGACTGGTTGTCAGACTTTTTGGGCCACTGACTACTTTAACGACTGTCAAAGATCTTCAAATGACAGCCGGGACCAACGGCTTAACGTGCTTTCCGAGCCACGGTGGAAACTTGGCACATTTTCACGCTAAAACTACTGACCGGATTTGGATATGGCACACAGATAATTTATTAAATCATCTGGATTAACACTTAGAATACTTTTTATCCCGGTAGTATGATCCTGTAGGACACATCGAAATCTACGCGGGTGAACCCGTGGGCATTAGCTTGTAGTTCATAAATAACCCTCTCTAATAAAACAGCCAAATAAATATGTTTACAAACCTTCTAAAAAATTTTCCATCCGATTCAAACTCAATCATCATAAAAATGTAAAAAGTAACAAACGCAAAATCCTATTCACCACAATTGCATGAATATTTTTCATTCAACTGCGTTTCAAAAGTGTAGAGAAACAAGAATGATCGTCAAGTACAAGCGTGATAGCAGCTTATTTTAATATTGATATTCAAAGGGTATTTTCTTGCATTACAAAGGGTTTCAATTTTATTTGCAAGCCCCCAGGGTCCTCACATAAAATCCGTCGGGATTTGACGCAGCGCTGACTGGATGAAAATAGAGGTATAAGTATTTTACGCCGACACTGTCTGTGTTATGCCATCGTGTGTAGCGACCCGAATATATTCAAATTTAGAAAAAGCTGTTCAGATTCACACGTTCGAAAATCTAATTTTGAAAACGAATGCTAACTCTTTTTTCCAAAAACAAGCACACGGAATTGGGTTTCCAGTATACTCCTCTAATTAAAATTTGCTAATCGAGTTGCCTAAAAACAATGGACGAACGGTGACATTAAACAATGAAAGGGTACTAAGAACAAATCCAAACCCTTTCGGGCGGTCGGTGCACGAAAACAATTAATATGATTTATGAGAGAAATAAAAACCCTTGAGGCCATTTAGCAGCATTTTTGCTTTAGCAATAGTCGACTTTCGTAATAAAATTTGATTTATAATATATTAAATTTCACAAAGAAAGCGGGCGAATATTGTATTAGAAAAATTGTCGGTAAAAATCGTAAGTATAGGAATTCTATGCGTTATAAACAAGTCTTCTTCTTCCTTTTACTTTGTAAGTATTTCCTCGGAATTTTGAAGCCTCACCGGTTTCCTTCAAACGAAGTGGGCAATTTATATTTACAAGTGAAATAAGCAGGTGTGTACATACTCAACTGAATTTTTCAGGTAATAAGTAGGCATATTTTGTTCGTAAAAATGGCGGCTTTTTTCTCTTTTAGATAGACGTAGCGCCTTCATAAAATATCTATTTTATTTTGGCACTATACTCATATTATTTATGATGCTAGTTGCCGGGAAATACTGATATTAGATTGAAAACCGAACCCAATGTAATTGGAAAAACGGTACCCGGATAACTGCGGTATTTTTGTGGAGCTATAACATAAGTATCATATCATCAGCCATAATGTTCCCACTGCTGGGACACAGGTATTTACTCTATGAAAAGGAGTAGGCTTATCATTCAACACGTGCCAAGGGCTCTGAGTGGGTTGGTAGCTGACACATGTCCGTGAAGTATTGACTCTAGGGCATGCTGATGACCTCACAATGTGTTCTTTCACCCACAATTTACGACCAATTCATGACTCACGCGCATAGTTACAACTTCATGAATAGAAACTAGCATCCCAATTACGTAACGCAAATTTCTATCGCATTCTGAAAGTGTTTGAAGAAATTTGCATTCGTTTTATAGTGGTCGCAATGCTGAGCATGGGGTTCTGAGTTCGATTCCCGAGACAGGAAAAGTGTTATTGGGTTTTTCCCTCAAGAATAGTAACAGTCACGGAGTCTCTATTTGTGTCCGGTTGATGGAAATGGGGTCGCCCCCTTTTACATGGGACTTAAATATAACTGGCATTTTAGGCAGACAATTAGGTACTTACACCTCTGCCTAACCCTTCTGGGACAACAGACATGATGGAGCTTTGTTGAAAAAAAAAATACACACACATAATCACGCCTGATATCCCCGAAGGGGAGCCCCCTATTACATGGGACTTAAACATAACTGGCAAAATATGAATGTTCTATTAAGTACACCTCTGCCAGTAAGTTTAAATAAGCGAATAACTTCCAACCTGCACTACAAAACTTTCTACCTACCTAAAGAAACCTCACCTTCGCCGTCCATCCACTGCAAGATGACAGAGGTGATCTGTCGTCCAAAGGTCACGTGCCACGTAAACACTTCTCTGACCTTTCTTAGCGCACTGGCTCGAGCGAACCTTATTTATAACCTGCTCAGCTAATGGGTGGTGACATTTTAAAACTTGCTTCGTGGGTTATTTCTGGTTCAGCTGGCTTTGGTTGTAGGTTGTTTGGGTTACGGAGGGATGAGCTAGAGGTAAACAGTGGAGTGATTGCGTGATTCACTTACATTTCCAATGGTATTTTGAAAATTTTACATCTTTCATTGTGTTTTTAGATTTCGTGTAAACGAATTTTGGGAAATATTATGAAGCAATGTATC
The DNA here is from genome assembly GCA_950005105.1 of Lycophotia porphyrea. Lineage (NCBI taxonomy): Eukaryota > Metazoa > Arthropoda > Insecta > Lepidoptera > Noctuidae > Lycophotia > Lycophotia porphyrea. The sequence goes on from OX465393.1 coordinate 14,113,270, forward strand.
ACGACTTTCAAAATACCTGCTCTCTTGCCATTCGTCCAAATTCTTCGTATTGATGTAAAAATGTGAGTGCCGATTGGAATGGTGGTAAACTCAAGCGCAATCAATCAATGAATCATCAATCAATTCATTTTACTTTCAGACACTATATATATACATCTATATACATCTATAGTGTTGTTAGTAGATACACTTAAAAAATAATATTAGTAATTAAAAAATCATAGACAAATAAATACACACTACACAATACTATTATTACTAAATGTCCCATTAAAATAATATATAAAAATTCAATTAATACAATAAATTTTACATGTAAGTATGTCAAAAATAAAATGTTAAATGTCTAAAATTAAAAATTAAATAAAAATAAGTAAAAGTTAAATAATTCAATGCCTTTATTTGCAATGCCTGGAAATGGAGACAATCATTGATCAGCAGCGGCTGAGATTCATCGAAAAAAAATATGGAAAGCGGGCACGCAAATTCATTGCGCTCTCAACTATTTGCTTGTGATTAATTTGAACAGCAATCGTTGTTAGTAATTAGTTACTTTTAATTTTATTTTAAAGTTTATCTTTAAAAAAATGGTTACTGGCATTGCTGGCAGTGGCCCAAAAAATTTTAACACTTATTTTATAAAGTGTACACTCAGTACTTCAGTAGATGAGGCTTGCAGGTTTTTTAAGCTATAGTTATTCATGGGTCGTGCATATTAAACCTATGGCTATAATTTTATACATGCGTCTAGTAACGTTCCAAGAGGACGGTCATCACAATAATGTAATAAAACGTCAAGCTTCTCAAGAGACGCATAAAACTGGAGGTTATATCTCATAACATAACCGCAACTGCCGTTTAAAACTTCATATGACGACAATGTTACATTTAAAGATCGCAGGGTGACACTTCCTCCACGTAGACCGTACCGATTGTAGCAAAACGTGGAGATGTTCTTAGTATTAACTGAGATAGTAAGCTGGAAGGGCTGCGGGACTGTTCGAAAGAGATACCGGTGCCCTGGAACACAAAGGGCAAGGAAGGAACATGGATGGGTTTTAGTACAAGTCTGACACTCCCTTCCGCTCTGCCCAGAGCGAGAGAAGTCATTTGATGATTACCCATCCAAAAAACATATATATATTAAGCGGAAGGAAGGTATGGTCTCTTTTGTTTGAATGTTTTTCACATTTTCATCGATCGTCATTATCAAAATGAATCTGACTTCAGCCGGGAGAATTGGGAACGCCTATTTCTCACTTTCCGGTCAGAAATAGGCGTTCCCAATTCTCCCCATTCGCCTATCCTGTGCGTGTATCCTTACGTTCAGATTCCAGTACCCTGCACCAGGTAATGGAGTCCCACTAATGCTAGACCATTTGAAAATAATTACAAAGTTTGCAAAGTAAACGTTAAATCAAGTAATATACCATCATAATTAGGAACATAATTCTTTTAGGGTTCCGTACTCGAAGGGTAACCAACGGGACCCTATTACTAAGCCTCCGCTGTCCGTCCGTTTATCCGTCCGTCCGTCTGTTGGTCAGCGGGCTGTTTCTCATGATCCATAATAGACAGTTGAAATTTTCACTGAACGTATATTTCTGCTGCCTTTTAATTTTTTTTCTCTACTATGATGGTACGGAACTCTTCATGCGCGAGTCTAACTCGGACTTGGCTGGTTTTTTTAAACAAATGAATTAACTTCAGATCGATTTACTCGGTTATAGTGGATATACGAACATAGCTTTGACAGCAGGATAGCAATAGCTATACAGAATCACGTAGCTACAAACAGCAATACTGTATGCAAATATTAAGCTTGCAGCCAGTGGCTGTGTTGACGAAGGATTGAAGTATGTACATTCGATAGATGTGAGTAGGCATTTAAATATAGATTTAACAGTATTTATAGTGTCACCATGCATTTTTCATGCATTAAACGTAACAACAGTTTCTATTACAAAGTTATTCTTTGACAAAACTTACATGCTTACAGTGCTTATTTTTTTTTTTCTTCTCGAAGTAAGGTGTAACTTGCTTTATGTGAAGCCATAATGCGGTCTAAGGTGCACGCTTGCCTAGAAGAAACTGATACACGTTTTTGAAGAGATCCAGATTGGAATGAAAATAGACGTACTATCGGAACAGTGGTAGTTGGTGGTCAGTTGTCCACTAAAATCACCACGCTTCAAAGAATTCGTTAGCTTGGTTGTCAAGTGATAGAAAGACACTTTGTTGCACCTCTTCTTGAGCAGCGGTGGCCCAGTGGTAGCGACTCCGACTTACGAACAGTAAGTCGTGGGTTCGAACCCAGGCAGGCGCATTACTTTGTGTAAATTATTTCATCACCATTGCTCTCAAAAACGGTGAAGGAAAACATCGTAAGGAAACCGGTATGTCCTAGAACCAAACATTCGAAGACATGTGACATCTACCAATTCGCACTGGGCCCGCGTGGTGAATTATTGCCCATTCCCTCTCATAGAGATGATGCCTGTGTCCCAGCAGTGGGAACATTATAGGCGGATGACGATGACGATGACGATGAGCTCTTCTTGAACTACCTAGACTGATGATATGATACGGGTAGACTGCTGCCAGTTCTCGGTCAGGCTAAAAGTTTCCCATGCTTCAACGTGTAGATTGAATGTGGATGGGTACAAGAGTAGAGGAAAACCAAAGAAACGATGGATGGACTGTGTGAAGGAAGATATGGCAACAAAGAAGGTGTCTGATGAGACGACGAGTAATAGAAAAGTCTGGAGGAAGAAAAATGCTGTGCCGCAACCAAATGAATTGGGATAAGGGCAAGAGAATGATGATGAAAGTGCATTGATGTTCACAGTTTTTTGAACATTGCTATATGGCTTTTACGACAATCATGAATTACCGCCCGAAGTCGAAATTTTTTTGCCACTCCCGAAAAATACATATCCTACCAAAGAATACCTGCTGTTTTTGTGCTTATACGGTACAGAAAGCATTATAGATCTGGAAAAAACAGAATCAAATTTTCTACATCGCTCACATAGTAATATATTGGCACATCTACGTTTTTTATATTTTACGGAAAAGAAAATCAAAGATTTTATAAATGTTTAAAATTAATTTATGGTTTCATTTTATTTTTTTTTCCAGATTTTATAAGTTTATTAAAAAATAATTATAATTAAGTAATAACTTGTTACTAATTAATTTTAAACATTAATAAAATCTTTGATCTTCATTTCTGTAAAATATGAAAAACGTAGATGTGCCAATATATTACTAGGTGAGCGACATGTAAAAAATAATATTGGAAAAACTGAACTGAAAGTTCGTTTTCAGAGAATGTCGGACTTCATAGTGAACGGCATTCCAATGGCTAAAAATACCGTAACCTATTGGAATCGAACAGTTCTCCGATGAATTTCTGTTATTTCTCGTATTCTCATCAATAGTTCAACAGCGAACGTTGTTTGTATGCTCGGTTGGTATCTACCAACTATCTGTTTGTGTCCAGCAAAGTGAATTTTATGGGAACAACGGTATTGAGTAGATTTTCCGCTTATTTTTTATAAACATCATATTTTCGACTGAGATATTGCGTTTATTTAATCCTTGTGGTTTTGATGGGTAATAGCAAAACTTGCTGGGTCAAGGGCTGACCCCGAATTTTGGAAAACAGAAGGGAGATGATGATGTTAGTAAAGGTGGATTATGTTTTGTGATCTTGAGCAATCTGACTAAAACGGAGGATATAAAGTCATCATAAGTCGACCCTCATGCCAAACCGAATAAAAAAAAGAAAAGAAAAATAGATATACACCTACCACTGTTTGTCTCTCTATCACCCAAAGGTTGACTGGTAGAAAATGCCTATGGCAGTAATTCCGCTTCTGTAATTTGTGCTTGAAGTGTTAAATAAGTAAATAAACCGATTACAGTATTTTCATAACCGAAAACGATTAAAAAGGCCACAGACATATTATTTAAAATCCAACCTGTTAACGATAATCGTGATTCAGACGGCGTACATTGCATGCGGCTGCGAATCGATACAGCCGTGTCCGGCATCCGGCTGTCAGTCGAACGGGCTGTCCGTAATTGTACGTGTCAGAGAAAACGATACCAATTTATTCTGTCACTGGTTAATAGGCCGGCTAATAATACTTTTTAGGGTTATTTCTGAGTGTTGACATGTGTTAATTGAGGGTTAAGGGCGAAGGTTAAGTCAACCTGAAATATAGCCGGGAATAGGATTGTTCGGGGATTTCAAATTTTGCATATGAATGTTTGACAAGTTGTTTTTAAGGATGATAAAGTGAATCATTATTCTGGTTTAAAATTGTAGTAATTATACTTTGAACACTTCCCTGTAAGGTCACATCGTATTATGTATAAGCAACAGTAATTACTGTGAGCTGGGTCATCAAAGGCACACAAAGGAAGATGCAGCAGTGGAGTAAAACAATGCTTACGATGTTGATGAATTAATTGTAAAAAAAAAATGTAAATGTAACTGTCACTTAAGATGACCATGCCTTTTATTTTAACGACTCGACATCATTTGGATAACAGACGAAATTTTCGTTCTCAAAATGTTTAGATTATGATAAAAAGTTTTTTAATCGACTGAAGTTCTGGATTTTAGATCAATCCTTAAAGTTGACGACGCGGTTGGCGCAGTGGCTGAGTGATCGACTGCTGCGCTGCGTGTCGTGGGTTCGATTACCGCACGGAACAAATATTTGTATGGCCTACAGTTGTTGTTCCGGTTCTGGCTGTTTGTGTATGTGAGTTTCAATGCTTGTAAACGCACTCACGATACAGGAGAAATTCCTAGTGTGGAGCAAAGTTTTTTTTAAAAACCCATAACAAAAAAAAAGAAAGTATGATGTATTAAAAAATGTATTTAATCATACCACGAAAATCATCTTACAATCGCTCCCAACCTTTTACTCCCTCAACACAAACTTTAACTAACCTCAAAACACCCGTAAACAAACATACATGATTCCAAATTTAATAATGCCCACGATAGTGACCGTAGCCACGGCATCTGGGCAATACACTACGGAATGCAGACAGGCGGTGTACGAGCGGCCCATTTTAAAATACTCCGGCCCTAGTTATGTGAATGAACAATGAAAATTTCAATCATTCTGCTGTAATTGCTTTAATGTTTTGTCGCTTTTTGGACGGAAAAGGGAAATTATGGGACAACCATTTAAAATAGTGTATCTCTTTGGATTGCGAATGAATACCAGTAGCGAAGGGTCAATTTTTGTAAGAGGTAAGCCGGAATATATAAAGGGTGTAAAAAGACTCTTAACGAAGCCGGAAGGCCCTTGTTTTCCCCATTACTGCGATATTTTTTTGTTCTAGACCATACCTGGGAACCTTCTAGTTACGGAGATATTGGGGGTCAAAGTTCCAATTTTTTCACAAGTTTTTTTCTTAATACATGTTTTTAATGTACTTATGATTTTACTTAAGAAACCTTCACGACCCCCGTACTATTCAATCGATCCATCAGCGCAATGTTTTGAATGCGTTACATTAAGTCCTACCGTAAAACGTGATTATTCACCCAAAAAAAAAAAACGTTTCCCAGCAATAACTTTTGCGTAAAGTTACTTAGTTTGATGTACAGAATGCTTGGTTGACGGCTTCGTGAGGTGTCTGTTTACACTCTGTATATGTTTAATGTGATTACATTATTTGTCTATAGAATACTCACTGTGCCATTTTTCAAAGGGTAGCCAGGAATCGAGATCTATAGAACCTTAGCTACTGATGAATACCATAGTAAGGCAACATCTAGTGAAGGCCAATCACTAAAATAAACATTAAAACCTAAAGATACAATGACATGCATAATCAGCCTGTAAGCTTACAAGTACCTGTCATCAACACTCAGGGATCTCTGTGAGGGGTAGACAGCGGAATTAGAGAGGTGGATACTATTATCAAAGTCACAAATCTTCGAGTTTTCTTGTTGACCGGTGATGATTGCCTTCATTGTTTTGATGGTGAGGTGTTTGAAGGTGGTACTGATAACATTACTTATACCTCTTTAACACGCATTCGGGCTAGTATGGCCTAAGTCCGTCATCCCCAACCTGCCTCCAAGAAAACACACTAAATAGAAAACCTTTTTTGTTCATTTTTTTTGTTGTGTTTCTTTGTGGATTTTTCTTTTTTTTTGTTCTAGAGCAAAGCAAGCCTGATGCTTTCTTTTTTTTTTTCAAAATGTTAATGAGATAAAACTGACGCAAAACTTTTTACAGTAAGAAAATTGCAGTCTTCTAATTCCATACAACTAAGCTCAAATAAATTATAATAGGTGCTCATATCTGGATACCGTCATTCCAGTATCAATGTAACTGTCGTCATTGTCATCAACAATGTGCTATGATTGAGCCATTTGTAATAGAGCTGGGAGGGTTCATTACGAGGGTGAGATCGTCTCAATCAAATGGCAATATATAAGTTAGGTAGATATAATGTTACCGTGAACTATTTGTAAGTGAAGTTAAACATCTGTATATAAAGGGTGTAAACAGACTCTTAACGAAGCCGGAAGACTTTTGTTCTCCCCGTCATCGTCATTGCGATAATTTTTTTGCTGTAGACCATACCTGGGAAGCTTCTAGTTACGGAGATATTGGGGGTCAAAGTTCCAACTTTTTTTTTTTAAATACATGTTTTTTATGTAAGATTTTTACTATAAACAACTCCAGCACCCCCTTACTATTCAATCTAACCATCAGCACAATATTTTGAGTGCGTTACATTGAGTCCTACTGTAAAACGTGATTTTTCAGTCCAAAAAAGAAAGTCGTTTCCCAGCATTATTTTTTGCGTAAAGTTATTTAGTTAAATGTACATAATGCTTGGTTGACGGCTTCGTGAAGAGTCTGTTTAGACCCTGTATAGGACTTGGGCTTTTACAGCCTTGTTACAAAACAAGATTTTTTCTTTGGCTCTGATTTAAACAATGAACAACAAACAGGGGAGATTCTTTTTAATTTTTATGTATGTTCACTGATTTTTCAGATTCACTTATTCTTTGTTTTCATTTGGTAGAGGAAACTTAGCAATGTTTCCATATATTTTGTTTGAATAGATTTTGAATATGGAACTTTACTTCTATATTATTGAATTCGAGCGAGGGGGCGAGCCAATTGCCATCAATCAGGTACTATACTCCGTGGCCAATAAGAAATTTTTAAAAGAAAAACCCAATAATACTTTATCCGGCCTGAGAATCAAACCTAGGCCGCACTGTAGCTTCCAGTATAGAACCACACTTATAATGAAATATTGACGCACTTAAACAAATTACTCCCAAAATAAATCAGTTTGTAAACCACAGGTAATTATCTGCTTTAATGATGAAACAGTAATAATCATTATGCATATCACACGGTCCGCTAGGCTTATCGAATGATCGGAAACCATTAGCAAATAATCTGCCGGTGTAATTATCCAAGTTCGCCTTTCAAATAGGAATCTATTATGGAGGAATATCTATGTAGCTTGCAAAATTTGCTGGCGATATACTGTAGAGACGAAATTGTCTGCAACAAAAGTTACTTATAAGATTACAAAAAAAAAAAACCTTCTGGCATTTCTCAGTAGCAGCCGCAGAGCCTGGACTTGTGCCGGTTGATGGCAATAGGCCTGCTCCCTATTACATGAGACTTAAACCACCTCACCTCTGCCAAACCCTTTGGGGATTACATTAAATGTCCCAATTTGTCGCACTGTAGCTCGATGTTCTTCTCCTATACCGCGTATGCTTACGATGCTCAACGCACTTGTGGATACCAACCCTTGATTGGACTTGTTTGCTGATGAACGGAAGACAATAATTTTATAATGTTTGTGGCTTTGTGAGAAGATAAAAAAATATCCTTTTACTCGGGTATAAGGATTATTTAATTTAGTGTTAATTATGCTGTACTAAATAAAAATAAATAAATAAATCAGTGATATTATGCTAAATTATCTTCCATAAATAGAAAGCATTTAAAATAAATTGTTCATCTTCTATCACAGACAAATCTAGATTAATAACAGTCAACCCTAATATAATAATCTAGATGCAAAACAGTACAAAGTTTAGTTCTCTTTGTGTCTACATACTGCATTTAAATTCATATTTTCTACAAAGAAAACTTTAGGTGGTGAATAATAATGCAGCTAAGAATGGACTCGCATGTCGCTACTTTTTAGAAGCTCAAGCCGAAATTATGATATTTTTTAATGTTGATCATATCATCATCATCATCTGCCTAGCCTTTTCCCAACTATGTTGGGGTCGGCTTCCAGTCTAACCGGATGCAGCTGAATACCAGTATTTTACATGGAGCGACTGCCTTTTAATGTTTTTTTTTTAATGTTGCTCATATATCAGCTTAGTAAAAGACAGTATAGTGTTAATGAGACTTTTGATGAAGCAGTTTACATTTTTTCAGGTTTGAAGTTATTTGTTTTCTTTTAAGTTACCTATTTATAAGCTGCCGATTGTACAGCATGTGTCAGAAAGCTGCGGGTATCATCAACATATCAGCCCAGAATCACCCATTGCTGGGTATTGGCCTTCTCTTTTTTCTGCCACACTTCCCGGTTCTGTGCTTCCCTATCCAGGCGTTTCCCACGACGATATCGTCGAGCCAACGAGCTTTAGGACGGCCCTGGTTTCTTTGGCATAACCTTGGCTACGACTCGATCAAGGCCTTGCTCCATATATCCTGCTCACCGCCAGCCCCGTTGTGTGACTGCCTATCTGACCTCCATAACCAAGTTAGACCGGGTAATACGATACCCCTTGGTAAGACTGGTTGTACGACTTTCGGACCTCTGTGTACCTCACAACAAACGATCTATTAAATTCTACTTTATGTTGCTGTTTGCTATTTCCAGTGCCATTCTAAATACAAAATCGACCAGTGCAAAGCAAGCCTGTCACAGAACAGCAATTCTACAATTTGCATTTCACGTTGCTCAGTGAAACTTAAATTTGCACAGATATGAAAAACGGCGAGCGCCTGCAATGCCACTGTTATGAATTGTCTGAGATAATGCCAAATGAGGGATGCAACCTATTAATGTTGGGGTGTTAGTTCCAACTTTGAGGGTAGACAGTTTCACGGATAAACGTGAAGTGCTTTAAATTAAGTTGGTTGTGATAATTAGCTTTTGAGTGTCCCGCTCCTTTTGTCTCTAATAAAATGCAAATTATAATTTCAATAAAATAATTTACGGAATTCTTATTAATATGAAGAATCACGATCAACACTCTGACTAATATACATGCAAAAGAAACCTTTTCTGTCTATCTGAAATTGTGTCCCAAAGGTATACAATGACCTGGTGGCCTACCGTGATGTCGTATAACCATCCATCTGTTTTCCACTTTAATAAAATTAAATCAATACTGTCCTGGTGTCCCCCATGAGCCAGGATTTTATTTTTGTAGTAGATTCCCGTGGGACATTTTCTGACGCTGGTGAAGCCGTTGACAAAACTAGTCTTAATCATATGAATAAATCCCACGCCTTTTCAATGCGCATTTCGCCTATGACCAAAGAGGCTATCCTGAAATAGACTTTTTTTTTATACAGGAGTCAAACAGTTCAACACTGCTAAAGAATTTATCACGCCGTCTTCACATAGGGTAGCTGCGATTGTCCGACATTCTATACTTATTTCAGGCTTTCAATAAATTTGACAGGTGATAGACGTAAACGGCCTTCCCCACTTAACTTACAGCTTTTTATAAGAGTATATTTTTGTAATTTTACTTTCATGAAAAATATTCTGACATCGCTCATAGAAAGCGGTTGCGATATTTTTTTATTCTGTGCGTTTCCTATGATGCAATATAAAATATCAATGATAACCACACTTGTCAGTTTTGTTTTTTAGTAGTTCTTAGGGTTCCGTACCCAAAGGGTAAAAACGGGACTCCGCTGTTCGTCTGTCTGTCTGTCTGTCACCTGTATCCTGCGTCTGCTGTACCTCATGAACCGTGATAGCAAGACCGTTGAAATTTTCACAGGGGATGTATTTCTGTTGCCGCTATAATAATAAATTATTAAATAATTAAAGGAAACGGATATAAGAAACGTGTTTTTTTTCGGTTTATGGTACAGGTTTCTTGTATGGGAGTCCTCTTTTATTATTAAATATATATATATATTTTTTTATTTCTTGTTATAGTGGCCAGCCTAACCGGATGCAACTGAATACGAGTATTTTACATAGAGCGACTGCTTATTGCACCAAAAGAATACATAATAAATTATTGGTTATATACTACTACCATTTTTTCCAGCAGGTATGTCTGTGCTATGTTAGTTTGTTTGTCGCATCCTGTAATAACTCACTCTATACCCACTAAAACTTCGAAATAACCACCTCAAAGGTAATTCGCGTGAAAATAGTTAAGTTAATAATTATGGTACCTACAAGAATGTAAAGGAATAGGTTTAAAAAAAAAGAAACAGTCACAATTCTCCTCACAAAACAGAAAATCGCCATTATAATGAATTTGTCAACCAATTATTCTCAACAAAATGCAAACAATAGCTAGTTGAGAAACTACTGTAGAACTGATTAGTACATCATCCCTGCTGAATACAACACAATGGGATATTATCAGAGGCGATTATGTGATCAAATCGTGTTATGTATCGTATTCAAGCAGATACTACACAGGATTAAGGTAAGCAGCTCTCAGATGGTTGGTTTCGGCTATTGATATTGTTTAAGCTTATTGCGAATGTTTAAATTATGATCAACATAACACGCCTCTCATGCCTCGATAACGTCACCTCTGTTATTCCTAAAGGGCTCAGCGGAAAGTGTTCAGTTCAGCGAATTGTGGGTGTACTGTTAGGTAACAGTACACCCACAATTCGCCAGTTATTTTGAAGTTTCATATAATAGGGAGCGACCCTATTGCCACCACCAACGTCTCGAAGGAAGGACTTTAAAAATAAAGTTGTACCTAACTTCAACATTGCCAAGTATTAGCCCTCATTACTATACTCTGTTTTTTAAACCCTGAGACTAAATTGACACATGCTAATGTCAAACTTATAAATAATGATAACGCTCTTTTGTGTAGTGTTGTACCTACGATACCGGTTCGTTGAATCGTAACTTTTTATATTTATTAGACGATTAGAAAAAAAAACAGATGCCATCAGTGCTGTACTGCTGTCCGCAAACGGATATATAAACCCTTTTCTCTTACAAAACGACATTTTTTTTTTAAATACATTAATAGTTTAGTAAATTGACATGCATGCATGATTAATGAATACCTATAATTAATGAATAAGTAATTAATTAGAATAAAAGGAACATATGAAGGGAAGCCTTCCACTTACACTGAAAAGAAAACTCGTCGACATGTGCATCCTGCCCGTCCTAACCTACGGTGCACAAAGGTGAGCACTTACTGAACAACAGAAGTCCAAACTCAAGATTTGCCAGCGAGCAATGGAGCGCAGCATAATAGGTGTTAAGCGAACAGATCGCGTTAGAAACACCACACTGCGCTCCATAACTCAAGTAGCTGATGTTGGAGAAAAAACAGCCAGGCTGGAGTGGGAGTGGGCAGGCCACGTGGCACGGATGCACCCGGAGAGATGGGCAAGGATCGTCACACACTGGTCGCCTGAAGAAGGACAGCGCCGTCGAGGTCGACCTCGGCGAAGGTGGCGTGACGATCTGATTGTGTTTGCGGGGCTAACATGGCCGGAGATCGCACAGAATAGAGAGGTATGGAAGGAGAAAGGGGAGGCCTTTGCTCAGCAGTGGGACACCATGTAGGCTAGAAAAAAAAAATAGTAATTAATTAAATATTATAACATCTATACCTTATTACTTTTGTATTATTTCGTTTTAAATAACTACCTACACTTTTTGTTCAAGATAACTTATAAAAAAAAACGATACTACTTGATTTTATTAACGGCAATATACGGTAGTGGTACATCACTATTTAAGAATTGCAAAAAGCTGGCAACCTTTGTAATGTCAATCTGGTCTCAGGGATGAAAAAACGCACTTTAAGCTGTACAATATTTAATAAACTGGCGGCGGACTTAAAAATCGTGTTTTACACTAGCTCTTTTAAGGCTAAGCTAAGAGCATTCCTGTTGGAAAGCAGTTTGTACGAAGTAGACCAACTGCAAATTATAATTCCAATTTTTTATAAAAAAAATGCTATTATTTTGTTATTGTTTTTGGTAATCATTTTTAATCTTGTGTTTTGTTTTTAATTATTGCTGAATGTTTTTTTATTATTGCATGTCACTTTAAAATTTATATTAATATTATTGATTATGATGTATGTAATGTATCAAACACAATTTAAATTGTTCCTGATAAATAAATAAAATAACTGGTTACAAATCCAGACTCCGTGGCTGCTACTGAGAAAATCCTAATGGAAAACCCAATATCGCTTTGCCCAACCAAACCCCCTCATGCTCAGCAGTCGCGATTAAGACCCCTAGACCATCAAAGTGGTCATGATAATCTATCTGCTAATCAATTCATCGTGATCTGCCTAGCCAATTATCAGCTATTTATGTTGGGATCGGCTTCAAATGTAACTGGATGCAGCTGGATACCAGTATTTTGCAGATTGTTTATCTGACTTATGCAACCCTGAATAATTGTCACATTCATTAACTTTCCAAAAATAAATGCGTTTCTCAAAAATCAACAGGATTAAATTAAACGTGGCAATATATGCAATTGAAAAGCCTGTCTAACCAGGGCCTTATTTTAGATATTATTTGTATCTGTGAGTATTCCGAGAAGTATCCTTGAGTTGAAAGTCAGCTATAATAATTAAACACCGTAAAACAAAACTATTTTTACAGAACCTTTCAAATAAACGTAATAAAAACTAAAAGGAGTTTTTTTTTTTATTTTCTCATCAAAGAAGTCAATTTAAATAGACCTTTCTTAGGTAAGACTTCACATGCCATTCTTCTTCTTAGCGTATCGATGGCAAAAAGTCTAAATAGTATGTTTAGCCCAAAACTCAGCCACGCGAACCCCGCTCACATGCCATTAAAAACCTGTTTAAAAAAAAAAGTGAAATCTTTCTGGTTCGACCTATAACAAAAAAAAATAGATGTAATGTGCAAGATTTCCATCTAATAACATTTAAGTCCTCGTTCATTTTCAAATAGAGGGCCAGTCATCACGGTTATTAAATAAAAATATTCAAATTTTCTTGGAAAATGCTGTCGCACAATCTTAGGAAAATTCTACAAAAATGCTTTCTTATTGGCCTCTCAAATATATCTTAAAAAGAAAATGCCTACCAATTTCGGTCAAGAAAAATGTTGATAAGATCCTCTATAACTCGTAAGGAATTATTATGAATTTATTTTTATTTAATTTAAGAATGCAGATTGTAGAATTTCGTTTTTTTTTTGTTGTTTTTGTTTTATAACGACGCGCAAATAAATACGTGTTGACTTAAGAAACTCGTACCTACCTGCTTAATTGATAACTTATTATCTATATAGGTAATGGACTCTTGGCCAGAACTCTTCAGACACCAAATTATAAGTGAAAGCCTGACAAATCCATTTTCTTAACGTCGCGAATGGTTTGATGGACAGGAATATCTTCCCCGTAATATTATAATTCTAATTAATTAAGGGGAATTTTTAATTGCACCTCTATTTAGAAATTTAAGCAAACAAAATTTCTCCACTAATAACCTACTGCGTAAAACAAAAATACTGATTTGCACACAAATTATTCAATATTACAACTGAATTGGTCACCAAATTTTTGTCGAGTTTCGGACTGCAAGTCGAAGGTGGCGTCCTAATTGGGAGCGATCGTACGATGGCGCGATGCGTTTTTCATCTCACGATCAAAGTGGTCGTGCGATGATCTGACAGGTATCCTTAATAGATCGCGCGATGTCCATCGTGTGATACCGTCGCTCGATGGCTGGCGTCGCGCTCACGCCACTTTAACGATGGCTCTTTACAGAGACGCACAGTTTTTGTTGTCGGGCAATATTGCTTTAAAAATTGCAAATGACATTGGTGACACTGGTGTTGGCTCTTGCCCCACTCGTCCCGCGCACTTCGCGCGTCGACGCATCGCGTGGGCAACCGATTAGGACACTCAAAAGAGATCTTGCTTTGATTACATGATCGCACGATCAAACGCATCGTACGATCGTTATTAAGCATTTCATGTGCTCGCACGATTACTTGCGAGGTTCAAATAGGACACTCTGATGAAATATGTATGTTTGAACTCAGGGAGCGTCCATTAATTACGTGAGGCAATTTTGTCAATTTTTTGACCCCCCCTCCCCCCTTTGTGAGATATCGTGAGATTTGACTAGACCCCCTCACCCCCTCCTAATCTAACGTGAGATTTATCAAAATGCGTAGTTTAGTATAAATACGGTAATTTGTGCTTGATTGCGTTGAATCCATTTAAAAAACTTAAGTATGTTTAATTATTTTCATTGTCAATTTATGAATGACGTAATGAAACATGTTTACTTAATGTAAATTTTACACTGTTTCTTGCAGGAAAAAAATTACGTGATATCTGCCAAGACCCCCCCTCGCTCCCTCGTGAGATTGGGTGAGATTCATCTCGACCCCCTCCCCCCCCTAAACGCCTCACGTAATTTATGGACGCCCCCTCATCGCACGACGAGAACGCATCGTGTCATCGTGCGATCTTCGCCAATTAGGACAACGCCGAAGTCGCGGTGTTGAACGATCTGTGACGATAGGGAACTTAGGGCACCCCGAACTTAGGTTAGATAGGTTCCTTTAAATCCTCTAGATAGAAATAGAAGCCCCGCGCAGCGGGTCTTCGTCGAGTTTCCACACTAAAATAGAGATTTAATTTTGGTGATCATTTAGTATTTTTGGTGGTCATTTACTTTTGGTGGTTAGTTTTAGATTTACTTTTAGTTAACAGATAGTCATTTAGTAAAACAGTTAAGCTTTAAAGATCTAACAGTATAGTATAATTGATTTATTTGATGAGCAAATTTAGTGTGCAATTCAGTATTTTTGGTGGTAATTTAGAATATTTTGATTGAAAAAAGGGGTTTTACAGTTAAAGTATTAAATACCACCCATTAATTAATATCTGTGAACAATATAAAATAAAGTCGCTTTTCGTGTCTGTCTATGTGATTGCTTAGCTCTTCGAAAAATAATATTTGCTATTTGCTGAGTCATTTTTATACGGTGCAAAGGAATTGCTGCCACAGGTCGCTAGGGAATTTATAAACGAACTAGATATTTCAATAAAACTTATTTTACATGTCCTTTTCATGTTATTTATGGCTACAATAGAACCTTAACAAACACTTATTTTCAATTGTGGTCCCTCGCCGAATCCGTACATAACTTTTCAGACTCAGGTCTTTCCATTTCAGACTCAAAATAGAAATTCTAAAACTAACCACTCAAAACTTTCTATAAGCTACATACAACAATAAATATATTTGAAACATAACAAACATATCCTTAACAAACATTATTTTCGTGTAGTATATTTGCTTACAAAATAATTAATTTCAAGTTTAATTTAAGCATACATTCTATAAGTAATCCAACTAATACATGCAACTATGACCCTTATATTGATAAGCCATGGTTTAAAGTAGCATATATGTAGAGGTGCTTTTGAAGCAAAGCGCAACGATTGTGGTGTCTATAGTACAAACAAATTAAACATGCAATTATGACTCTTATATAGTTATGCCATGGTTTAAAACAGCATGTACTTTTAAAGCAGGGCCCAATGATTGTGTGGAACTCAAGTATTACGAGGAAGAAGTTTTGAGTAAAAGACAAACTTGGAATCGATTTGTCGGGCTACTTTATAGTTTGGTGATATAAATGATAGCCGACTAGTTCGTAACATTTGTAGAGAGTTTTTATTAACCCGTGGCTTGGAGGAAGTTTATTATTAAATTTTGAATTTTATGAGCTGGGATTTAAGCTGTTTCTTGGTTGGGTTATCCTTCAATGAGTATCTAGTAGATAGTTGAGTGCTAAGCTGAAAAATATATCTTACACAAAAACCCATGAAAATTGTCAGGGCATACGTAATTGGATATTTCAGACTTCTGGCGTTTGATGTTTTTACGTAGGCGTGTATTTTAATGACAAAATTAGCAACGTTAATTAGACTGCCTCGTTTGTCTAGTGGTCGCAAATGGGACTACTGAGTATGAGGTCCTGGGTTCGATTCCCAGGTCGGGTGAAGTGTAATTGGGTTTTTCCATCTCAAATTTCTCAGTCGCAGCCATGGAGTCTGAACGTGGAGTCGTGCTCATTTTATGGAAAAAGACTCTACGCCCCTAACTACATCTGACTAAAACATACCTGGCTAAAAGTGGGTGTATTATTATGTGAATTTATATGTACCAGACTAAGCGGTCTGAGGTAACTGTAAGTCGCGCCTCCGGGTGTTATGTGGGCACTTAGCACTCACCTAGTAGCGGCGCGCTGACGTCCTGTACCTATGTACAACGGTCTTCCGACCTTCACTAACCACTACCACTTTGATGAACGTATGGGAAGAGGGATATGAAATAACACACACTGAATTTAAACTGTTTAAAAACTATTTCACTGTTCAGGAAGCGAAACGCGACTATATATAAACTGTTAACTATTTACCGCACCATTTCGCGATACTATTTTCGCACTGTACTGTTACACTACTATTCACTGCTTATACCCTAATATTTACCGTATTGATGACTACGAATCTAAGTTTTTCTGTGATCGATTAAGTACTACGCAACTTTACCGTAACGAGAACCGTAAATCGATTTGATCCTGATTTTAGAAAATTTCAAATTACACTATATACTATTACATAACTATGTAACTCAGCCTGTCAGTCTCTCAACAGTAAGTTTCGAGGGACATTTTTCATGTCTTATGTTGTATGAAAGGTTCCTACACCTTACAATCTCACTTAGACAGGTTACCTGAAGGGCCAAAATAAACTATGTTTCATCCAGGGCTAGTTTTCAGGTCTAGGCTACCTGGATTTCAGTACTATAAAAACGCTATCTGTATACAAATACCCGCTGTATGAGATTGTGTGTGAGGAAAGGCATAAAATTAGGTTACAACTATCTTATTTACTAATGCTTCTATCACTGTTTATGTTTACTATATTGCCCATATCACTGACTCTATGTTAACTATATAAAAACACTATATGCACAAGTTTTTGGTGACGCTTCGTCGCGAACATTATAATTAACACGTCATAACGCACATTAAAGTACCTACTAGCATTAGGATTATTTCCCGGGAACATATTGCAGGGTTAAAAAGTAATTCTAAATTATTTACAGGTCTATCTATGTGCCAAACACCAAAACCCTGTTGGGGCGTCAAAAAAGTGACGGACAGATGAAATTACTTTCAAATTTTGTAATCTCAGACGAAATAAAAAACTAAGACACAGCACTGTCAACAATGACGTGAAGCCGGTATCGTAAACCTCTGTTCACTGTGAGCTTAGTTGAGCGTAGTTTAGTTGTAGTTTGATGTAAATGTGTGCGTGTGAGCGTGTATGCACAGAGCGAGGCGTGGTTTTGCGCATGCTTCACTCTATTGTCGCAGTCTTGGTTTTTTATTTGGTCTGAGTTTGTAATAATAGTAGGGATTAAAACGTATTCGAACCATTAAACCTCCCCTTTATCAAACAGACAGCTGTCGCTCGTAATTATTTCTCGCAGCGGCCACATACAGATCGTGGCATTGAATTATATTGTGACGTCGGCCTGAGTTACAGAGTAACAAAATGTAATGCATCGTCGTACCTTTTGTTTTTGTAACTTATTCAGACGAAATTGATGCAGTTTGGTTACCATAACTTATACAGTACTCAGTTAGGTCCGGAGTAATTATCACTTACTTTGGTGAAGGAAAATATCGTGAGGAAACTAACATGCCTGAGAGATATTTGACGGCATGTAAAGCCAAGTTAGAGGCCCATGGGCGGCATAAAAACCCTGACATCAGGTTACGCACTAACCACACGATAAAGAAGAAGCTCCGGACTTTGAATTTACTTTGCTTAGTTAACTAGATAGTAACCTAATAAATAATAAATAAATTAATGTGTAGCTGGATATTTTAGAAATTCATTGCCATTGCGATTTATTTATTAACACTTTATACATTATTTATGCTTAAGTAATGATCATCTGCTTCACTAAACACTTTAAAACGTTTAACCGTCTCTTAACTTTCCCGATATGTTGAGTAAAGGTACTTATATTATAAAGAGGTATTTGTTTGTAAGTTTGTATGTAGGGGTAATCTCCGGAACTACTGATCCGAACCCGAAAATTCTTTCTCTAATGGAAAGCTACATTATCTCCGAGTGTCATCATCATCATATCAGCCCGCAATCACCCACTGCTGGGTATAGGCCTCCCATTTTTTCTGCCACACTTCCCGGTTCTGTGCGTCCCTCATCCAGGTGTTTCCCGCGACTTTGACGATGTCGTCAACCCAACGAGCTTTAGGACGGCCCTGGTTTCTATGGCCTAACCTTGGCCACCATTCGGTGAAAGCCTTCCTCCATCGGCCATCTCCGCATCTTGCCAAGTGTCCTGTCCAAGCCCGTTTGAGGCGCACCGCCCGGTCCCCGACGTCGTAAGCGCAGGCCAGACAGAAGAGACGTAAGACGAGGACGCGTCGCAAAGAGCGCAGACGTAAAAGCGTTGCGCCCACGCCCCGTCTCTTCTGTCTGTTTTGCGTCGCGACGCTTCTATACATTTTGTATGAAAGGGACGCGATAGAGACAAATGTCCGCGCCCCGTCTGCGTCTTACGTCTTTTCTGTGTGTCCAGCGCCGTAGACTTTCGTCCGACGGTGGATTTTGGTGTTACGCACTCGATCTAAGAGTGTGATTAGCTTTATTAAAAATCATCCATTAAATGTAAGGTCCCGTAGTAGTTGGCACCTTACACTTGCAGTTTAAGTAAGAGGTGAAGTAAGTAAGTGCTTGGAGTTAGGTGAGTTGACGTAAACACACACAGATTTGGTAACACTAAAAGTTTATTAGAGTACCGATCACAACAAAGTAACATTAGGTTGGATGCTAATCCGAGGTGTTCGCGTAAGTATGTAATTTGTCAACTAACTTAAAATTATATTAAATATTGTTTTAAATGCGAAAGAGAAAAGTAGGTTGCTGCGTTTGCAGCCTGACGGTATGTACGTAAACCGTACAAGCTCCGAGGGCAAAAAGTGGGATGTGCATCCAGTACATAAAACGTATAAAAGTAAAAATCCCAAAACGTAATAATAAAAAGTACAGATAGTCTAAAAGTAAAGCACTACTATGGGATCATTTCCAACCCCAACGCAAGCGAAGCCGCGGGAAGAAGCTCGTACAGAATATTAACCAATCTATTTGACGTAGATACGAAAGAGTCTGTCAATCATCACAATTTCAGCAATATCAGAAAATCGCTAGGTACTCTTCCACCAGTCGTTACATATATCTGTATTTTATCACACACTCCGCAGTCATGGGGAGCGCCCTAATGATTTATGTGGAACGGTACGCGGCACGCTCAAACACGAGATAAAACGCGTAACGTTACCAGGCACCTAATGTTATGAGGACACTTCGTAATTAGATGTAGAAGGCCCACAGACAACGGTTCATTAATTGAATCTATCTAGGTGCATAGATTTTGGTTAATTGTAATTAAGTCGGATAATTTGAATGTTGTGAAAGTATAAAGTACCAATTAATGAAATGAAAACAGTAGGTATGTACAGGTTTCACTTAAAACGATTTAAAACCATAAAGTTATACACAGCCTTTTTGTCTGTACATCTAAAAAGTTACCTCAACATGACACTTTCAGAGCAAAGAGTAAAATGTCAATATCAGGACGCTCAGTTTAAAATCAGTTTCGTGCTGCGAGGCGAATAGGCTAATATTTTCGACACCAATATCTTATATTTATTCCAACGGTTGGATTGAGTTGGTTTCGATTTTCTTTGCTCAAGTAGCCTTTGGAATATATTCTTAGGTACAGAAACATGTTTATCTTGAGGCTCGGGGTTAGATAAGAAAATTATTTGATGAGCTTTGGATAGTTAGTTGGTGGTTAGTTGATACTTAGTTGGGAGCTAGTTTATACTTAGTTGGGGGTTAGTTGATACTTAATTGGGGGCTAGTTGATACTTAGTTGGGGGCTAGTCGATACTTAGTTGGGGGCTAGTCGATACTTAGTTGGGGGTTAGTTAATACTCAGTTGGGGGTTAGTTGATACTTAGTTAGGGTTTAGTTAATACTTACTTCAAATTTAGTTGATACTTAGTTGGTGGTTAGTTAATACATAGTTAGGGATTAGTCAATACTTAGTTGTGGGCTAGTTGATACTTAGTTAGGGGTTGTTTTGTTTTGTATAACGGGCTGGTGTCCACAACTCCACGTCCAAGCGCGTATTTTACGTGCTATTAGTTTGGGGTTACTTGATAGTTAGTTAAGGCTAGCTGACACTTAGGTAGGGGTTAGTTAATAGTTATTTGGGGGCTAGTTGATAGTTAGTTGGGGGCTAGTTGATAGTTAGTTGGGGGCTAGTTGATAGTTAGTTGGGGGCTAGTTAATACTTAGTTGGTGGTTAGTTGATACTTATTTAGGTGCTAGTTGATACTTAGTTAGGGGTTAGTCGATACTTAGTTGGGGGCTACTTGATACTTAGTTGTGGTTAGTTGACACTTAGTTGGTGGTTAGTTGGCTTATCTGAAAGCATCAGATGTTTTAAAGTTAAACGAACACTTTATTTTAATCTATGTATTTAATTATTGAACCAAGACAACACTTAAATGTTTTTTTTATGTGGCAGTTTTAAACCACATTGGGAGATTATCTAGGCTTTAGAAAGTGATAATTTATTTATTTTACTCATTTAGTAATGCACCTTAGTTCAAAAAATAAAATATCATTGAGTAAATAATCTGTATTATATTATTTGTGTACCTTCCTACACAAGTTACATATAAAGTCAGTTACTTGCAAGTTGCCAAAATATGAAGAACGGAACGCAATACCTAAATCTATATGCATACGTAACAATAGAGTTGTTCTTAAGAGGTGGCAACACTGTTATCTTTTAAAAAAATAGTGTTTTTTTTCATAACACTGAGGTTGTTATTAGACTGCTTATAGGTTCCTGCACCCCAGCCACTAGTGTAGATAAAAAACACCGTGTGGACGGCAACTCAGCAATAAATGACAACGTATTGTTTCTAATTTCCCTGTTCCATTTTTAAAGAAAATATTTGTGGCTACAAGATTGAAATGTTAAAACCAAAAACCACTGTACTACGTTGAAAAGTCACTATGTTGCCAAAAACATATATTATTATGTCAATTCAATGACCTTCTTAGTTTTATTTCCAGAGCGATTTTACAGCTTTATTTAAATAAATATAACACAAATTGCTATCTTCAAAAAGCTCATTTCAAAAAAATTTGATTCAATCACTACTAGTACCACAAAAATACCAAAATATATTGTGATATTGCTAATATTCTCAAGTATAAAGTTTATCAAGAACTAAAATCTTTTTATACAAGATAATATGAAGTATGAACTCTGCATACAAATAGCATCATACACTAGCAAATCTCATTTATCCGACGCAACATGCTAATCAAATTAAATATTACTCGAGTATCAAGTTTACATAATAATATATGATTTGCATCTACAGGATGAATTTTTCAAGTGGGCGTGTATGGCCAAATCCGAAACTATGAGGAATATCGAAAAATTCTCAAAGGAGTCTCGAGCCAGATTTTGATGAAAACTAAAACTGCATCATGAGATGTTTGAAAAATCAATTATTCTAGCCAAGAATCGAACCCATTGGAATTGCAAAAAAATACACGCTGTATTGTTGCACCATTCGATAGTGTCGCTAATAAGGATCAAATTCTGGGAAATAATAACATACGGCTAACTAAAGGAAAGAGTTCATTTTTGATAAAATGTGGAAAATCCAAAATGAAGAATTCGTGAAGTTCACTGAGATCTCGTCAGAATTTTTTAGAATCACAATTTTCCATCAGTTAATGCAGCAGGTATATTGTTACTAGCCCACTCAAGGACACACACTTAAGTTGCCTTTTTTATGAAGAAAGGCTATGTTTGCAGGACCAACCTCTGAAAACTTACATCATAAGTATTCCATTTTATACATTTTCCTCAATTTATATTTGACGTTTAAGTAACATTTTCACTCTTGCGTTAGAAATTAGCAAACTAAATCACGTACATTAGTTCCATTTAGGCAAAGTTAAGGATAGTATAATGATTAAAAACTTTATATTAGCTATTCAGATGTGCAGAGAGCTTGTGGATTTAGTTGGGTTAATTTTCATTTAGTTTTATGCTTAGACCTCAGTGCACTAAATTTTAAACTATGTCTGCATTTTCCAAGCTTTTCTACTGTTTGTTCTTTTAGAATTCCGGTCGATAGTTAGCGGTTCGCTTTATAATTTATTGTCAATCTGACTCAAGGTAAAATGCGTTAGTTCCTACAATTTAGCAGAATAAAGTTTATTTAATTTAAAAGAAGAAAGAAATAATAAAGTTTATTTGACGTCAGTTCATTGGGCACACAGAATAAAAAAGATACAAAATAAAAAACAAATGACGAATAAAAAAAAATTAAAAATGAGAAAACACATGGTATGTGCGTGTAAAAACACCACTGAGTATAAAGTTCTGGTTTTTAAACCTAAGGTAACTGATGTGTTACATATGCAAGATGCAATACTGTGTGAAACGTTGAAAACGTCACACAAAATATACACAGGCCTCGGCAAACACAGCATGAGAGTATTTCCAGTCAGACGTGCAGATAAGTAGTGAAACTAAGCGCAGTAAGAAACCATTTAGTCGAAATTAGTTTATCATGATATGCGTAATCGTATGAATGGGACAGCTGATTATTTTAGAAAATTACGATTTTGCTCGCATGGTCAAAGTCCAGTTTGATGGTCTGTCCCGCTGAGCATGAGGTCCTGGGTACAATTACTGGGTCGGACAAAGTCTTATTGGGTTTTTCCACCAAGAAGTTCTTAGTAGCAGTCATGAAGTCTAGATTTGTGCTCAGTTCACGGGTGAGTTCCACGTTATCGACCCCTATTACGTGGAACTGAAGCATAACTGGAAAAATGTGGGTGTACTAGGTATTAGCTTCATTTCTGCCTAACCCGTTGGGGATTACAGGCGGCATGCTATGTTATTAGCGCTGATGTCCTAACGAAGTAGGCCAATTAAGGAAAACGGAGAATTATTTCGTAGAAAAAGAATCTGGTAATGTAATGTATTTCTCTAAAACTCCTCCATATATACAACCTTAAGCATAGACAAATGTTCATCCACATAAAATGAAATCTGGCACGGTAAAGGCTCAGGTGCTCTGCCGGAAGCAAGCCGCATCACTGAAATTATGACATCACTGATTTACAGCGCACTTTTGTTTTGTTCAGCCAAAAACGTACTAAAATGTGTTGGATTTGTTGCGCAGATTTGTATTTTAGTGAAATGTTTATTGTTTAAATTGTGAGGAATCCAAGTCAATGAATATATAGGTGGGGCTTACTAGCTAGGTTTTGAATGGTTAGCTCATAAGCTTCGACACATATGTCGAAGCGATTTAGGTTATCTTTTAAACATGGACGATGTTGCGTACAAGATAGTTTTGTGGAGTATAGGCTCCGTGGCAGTTTATGAAAAGACAGTAATGAGATTGAATTCGTTATGTCAACAGAAGAATAGTGAAAACCACAAAGTAGCGATTAGGTACTATCTAAACTCAACTGTTAAATAATAATAAATGAATGGTTTGATTTCAACATTCTCTTGTCCTTATGGCAATTTGTTTGGGGTCGGCGCAGCATGTCTTCTTCTTCCCTACTTCTCTATTACTCATCATCTTAGCAGTCACCTCCTTTCTACCCATATCATCCTTCACACAGTCCATCCATCGTTTCTTTGATATATCCTTTCAAAACTCATAAACAAACATCAAAAACCCGAGTTCGGAACAACTACAAAGTAAATTCACAAAGGCAAACTTTGTTAAAAAAGGTCTCTCAAGGAAAGGACGAAATGATGACTTGTTCGCGAAAAAAAAATTAGCTACCCCGAAGTATTATAATTACGTAAATTTCGCTTTCAGGAACACCTGAAATCAGGTTTAGGTTTCCGAACAATGTAATTTAATATTAAGCGTTGTAATGACTCGATTAAAATGGTCAAAGGAAAATTTATTCAGCCTTGTAGTTTCTTGTAATTACTAGGTACCGGTACTATGGTTTGGTGAATCTGTTAATTTATTGGATTCTGTGTTGTTTCTGTGTGTTGTTTTCTGTGGTTCTGTGTGTGTGTGTGTGTTTTTGTTGGATTTTGTTGGTTCTGTGTTTGTTTTTGCATTTGTTGTTCTGTTTGTGTTTTGACGACGTGGTTGGCGCAGTAGCTGAGTGATCGACTGCTGCGCTGCGTGTCGCGGGTTCAATTCCCGCACGGAACAAATATTTGTATGGCCTACAGTTGTTTCGGGTCTAGCTGTTTGTGTATGTCAGTTTAAATGTTTGTAAACGCACCCACGATACAGGAGATATTCCTAGAGTGGGGCACCGTTTTTACTTAAATAAAAATAATATTGCTACGTATTCACCTAGTAACAGTTAAGTTTTTGTGTAAATTGAAAAGTCTTTTGCCCGTTTTCCCTTATCATCATCATCATCATTCTCTTGACCTTTTCCCGTCCTCTCATCAGACACCTCGTAGGTGATACCAAAACAAATGCATAATTATTATATTCCACTGTTAGCATTTCAACTATTACGCTTTTGGTCACGCATTCAATTAACTTTATTTATTTTTTAATATACACACAAAATACACTATTAACTTTCCCTTACTGTTCGTAAAAACGGACATTAGCATAGGTTTGAAACAAAAAATGTCCGTAATACCGGTAGTTGCATGAATTAATTCATTATTCATGATTTCATAGAAAAATAATACCACTCAAACGCCAGCGGGTACTACGGTGCCCAGCAATAAAAAACGCTTAACTGCCAAATTGACATTATTGACAATGTCATAAGTGATACTTGACAGTTCAAACAAGGTTTAACTGGCGCGCCACTGGTTAATATATTATAATCGAAGATATTCCTTAGCTATTGCTTAGCATTATATTATCCAGACAAAATATTTTGTTACATCTTTATTCTAGATATAAATCTCACTACTTAGGTGCTCTGTATCTGTTTTGGTCTGGCCTGGTTTCAGAGTCATTCCCAAGCAACGTTATTACGAAAACGCTGGCCTGAATGTTCTTTGATGCGTTGAAAACAAATGCCTTAATCGACGGTCTGGGTTCTGTCTAGAAAGGCTTCTATATTTATGTTGTAGTGTAATTGTTATGAGTTATGAAGCTAGAATATAAAGAATAGATCAGAATTCAGGGAAATATTTTAAGAAAATGTTACTTCTTTCAACCATTATTATTTCTATGTATAGGAGACTGCTTATGGGACTGTAATGGTTTAATTAGCGAATTGTTCCTTTTTAGTCAAGAGTACTTTTATTTTAATTAGTAAAGGCATACCTAGTTTTACAAGTAAAAGGTAACATGAGAAAATCTAATACCTTTATACGAGCTATTCTTGTTAATCCGAATCTCGGAAACGGATCCAACGATTTTCATGAAATGTAGTATGCTGGGGGTTTTGGGGGCGATAAATCGATCTAGCTAGGTTTCATTTTTGGAAAACGTCGTCATATTCGTGAAAAAAAGAATCGTCATCCAGGTACTATTTTATTATTGAGGCCAAAACACCTATAAAGGGTGTAAACAGACTCTTAACGAAGCCGAAAGGCACTTGTTCTTCCCGTCATTGCGATATTTTTTTTGTTCATGACCATACCTGGGAAGCTTCTAGTTACGGAGATATTGGGGGTCAAAGTTCCAACTTTTTCACAAGGTTTTTTTTAAATACATGTTTTTTCTGTAAGATTTTTACTTTAAACACCTCCAGGACCCCCTTACTCAATCCATCCATCAGCACAATGTTTTGATTGCGTTGCATTGAGTCCTACTGTAAAACGTGATATTTCAGCCCAAAAAAAAAAGTTGTTTCCCAGCACAAATTTTTGCGTAAACTTACTTAGTTTGATGTACATAATGCTTGGTTGACGGCTTCGTGAAGAGTCTTTTTACACCCTGTATACATATTGGACTGTACATTTAAAATAGTAATCGCCATTTATCTTAACTGTTTACATCTATTTATAACCAGGAACATCTAAGTTTATTAAAGTATTTTTTCGTCCAAAAAGTACCCGAGTTACAATCAAAGAAAACCATAAATTTTACTTCAAGAAGTAAATCAAGTCAGCAACAGCTTAAAAGATTCGCAACAGTTTTTTCGTCGGCCTCTAACAAAATAAAAGAAATAAAACTCAAAGGGCAGGCTTTACTTTAATTCAGAATTCCCTCATGGTAAGTCACTTTGAGCAGTTCACCCTCCTTATTTTGAAGTAATAAGGAATAATAATATTGGCTTATATGCCTTCCTCGTTACTTTCAATGAGCTGTGTATTCGGTTTTAAATAATTTATTAAACTTTGGAGATGGAGATTATTTTGTGGCTTTTTTTTTATTAAGGCACCGGTCATGACCCTGTGCTATTCGATTTCCTTCAAGCAATACTTCTGTACGATTTCGTGCTATGCCGTGTGACCCGTCAATGGCGACGATGACTTATCTAAGTGTTAATTTGCTGGACGCGTTGCGTTATGTGAGGCGTGACATCTTGCGGCGCGGTTGCGGATATTTTCCTTCACGCGAGCAATACGCATCAAATAGCCGCTTGTCAGGTTGTAAGACGTGTGTCGCTTGAGTGTTAAACCCAAGCGGCTAAGAAGCTGCAATTTTAATAGGTACAGGGTGTAATCGGACTCTTTACGAAGCCATCAACCAAGCATTATGTACATCAAACTAAGTAACTTTACGCAAAAATTATTGCTGGGAAACGACTTTTTTTTTAAACGACTCAATGTAACGCATTCAAAACATTGTGCTGATGGATGGATTGAATAGTACGGGGGTCGTGAAGGTGTCTTAAGTAAAAATATTACATTAAAAACATCAAACAACTTGTGAAAAAGTTGGAAGTTTGACCCCCAATATCTCCTTAACTAGAGGGTTCCCAGGTATGGTCTAGAACAAAAAAAATATCGCAATGACATGACGGCGAGAAAATAATGGTTTGCCAGAAGAAATAGGATGCTTTTGCACAACAGTGGACAGTGATATTTACTCACGAAAAACTAGCCAAGTGCGAGTCAGAGTCGCGCACGAAGGGTTCCGTACCATAAACCGAAAAAAACAAGTTTCTTGTATGGAAGCCCCCTTTAAATATTAAATTATTTAAATTTTATTATTTGTTGCTATAGCGGCAACAGAAATACATCATCTGTGAAAATTCAACTGTCTAACTATCACGGTTCATGAGATCAAACAGACGGACAGACGGACGGAAGGACAGCGAATTCTTAGTAATAGGGTCCCGTTTTTACCCTTTGGGTACGGAACCCTAAAAAGTAAACATGAAATGTGGATGTTATAATACACCTGATTTCTGGGAATAACAGATTATAAGTAAAACTGTACTATACTTCGTTTTGGTAAATTTGTTAAAATGTCCCCTTATCTTCTTGCCACTGAATATCAAAATCTCCCTTGCGCAAACATTTAGATCATAAAAGAGGCCCATCGATGCCACCGAGGAGCTTTAAAATAAACTTGAACGTTTGCAAAATATCTGTATTCGTTTTGTGTTTAACGTCAAAAAGTACAATCATATCGTTTCTAACTTTCGCAAAATACTCAAGTGGCTCCCAATTCGACTTCACAGGAACTTTTGAATATTGTGTCTGCTATTTAACATTCTTCTTAACCCTAAAAAGCCATTCTATCGGTAACGCTTTGTCAGCTTCCGTCCTTCTGATGCCCCTTACAGATTGCATCTTAGGATCCTCCTTAAATTCCTCTCCCCACTCTATCGACTTCTACTTCTAACTCCTTCACTGTACCTGATGTGCGGTTGTGGAACACTCTTTTTTTAATTTATTATTTATTTTATGAATGACTTATTAACTAAGCCCCACAAAGCCGTGTACTTCTTCCTGACATTAGGGTCTACTAAATTGTTTTACACACTATATCTGCCATTTATTGTTGCAATCATCAACCACCTTATGAACTATGTATCATCTTTGCACCTTTTTTTCTTTTCCTTTCTAAATTAAGTTTGTACATGAATGATTAAATAAATAAATAAATAATTTAAAAAAAATCCAAAACCTATCTCTAGTGACCTCTGTCCTACAGTTTAAAACCACTTCCTTCTTTTTAACTGAGAGCAAATTGTAGCCAATTAATTACTCGCAGTACGTACTTAAATTATTTTACGATCTGCCACAAGAAAGTGGCAGCAAGTTTGACTGCTTGCAACCGTTGTACTTACATTGTTGCGTTGCGAAGCTAATTTACCAAAACGAAGCAGCAACAAAATATTATTGCAACATAATATATTTGCATCAAACTTAGTCACCACTAACGAGCCATAAAATGGCATAAAACCGAACACGCTTGTCGCAGGACAAAAATGGCGTCGTAACCCGAATCCCTGATGTCATGAACCTTAGGACCAAAGTCCTTCATATATTTGGAATAAACACACACTTTCAAATGATGAAATTTTGCTTAAACATCCATTTATTGTCCACATTGTAACTTTCAAACATGTTCTGGTCGTATTATGTATTCTGGAGACTCCTGAATTACTTTTCGCTGCATTGGACACAAAGTTCCGGATCGCTGTGACACGTGTCAAACACTTCGTTTATTTTCAAAATTCCAAGCTTTCGTCGTAGACCGCTTAAATTCTGAGTAAAACTCAGCTAAAATACGATAAAATTACCGATCAATAAAATTTTGTAACAAAGGATTTTAGATCCAACCTAGTGACATATCAACCCATGTTCTTGGAATTTTCTTGGATGATCTGATCACTCATCCTTTTATGAATACCTAGAATATATTAATATTGATCTCACCCACTGTTTGAATAACGCAGAAATCTCATCTCTCTGGAGGGATTGATTAAATGCATAATCATCGTCCACAGCCCAGTTAGACCCGCTGTCGGGGACAGGGTTCCTATTTTTGGTGTATCAGTTTCATTCAATTTTGACAACGTCTAAAAGAGCCTGTAAATAACGAGAAGTATTAGAGAATATGAAGAAGAAGTACAACAAAGACAGCGTAGTACAGAAAAGCCATTCCCAAAACCTCACACATCATAACTGCACTACGATAAAATTTCAAGCACCCAATGTTTCAGGTTTACGTGGTGACCTGTTGAACTACTGACGTGTCGGCTTTACTAGTTGGCACTCGGCCAACCTCGAGTCTTTTACATAATTCTCCGAATCCATGATAGCACACGTTTTAAAGCTATTACGCGATTGATGACCCTTTTCGCATTCGCAATTAAGAGAGATCGCCGAACGAAGATCAATGTCGTGTTACGTAACGAACTAAAATTGGAAAGGTTTGAAACGGAGGCCGTAAATCATGTCTGGAACGACGCTCATTAGGGCTTGTTTTATAAAATGGAAGGAACGATGTATTTTTGCAACATTGTTGTTGTTAGTAAGGTGTAACAAACCTACATCATCGTTGTTCGTTAAGTAAGTAGTCACAATTGCGATTGGACCCTTTGTTATTTGCTCATGGTCCTCTGACTTGGCTTTATATGCAGTCAAGAAATATCTCTAAGGCTTGCTGGTTTCCTCACGATGTTTTCATTCACCGAAGCAAGTGATAATTCAAAAATACGCACATTGTTCGGAAAAATCAGAGGTGCGTTTCTTGGATTAGAACTATCTACCTATGACTTGATAGTCTGGCGGTCACACCACTACGCTATCACTTCTTGAGGTTGGACTTATTCTACAAATATTTAGGAGCAAATTCAGCTGGCGTGGTTTCATTTTACCATAATTTATTACTTCTAGCTGATGCCCGCGGCTTCGGCCGCGTGGATGCCGGTTATCGCGACCAAAAGTAATCATGAAATTTTAATCCCGTTCCCGCAACAAAAAATTGACAAGTTATATACTAAAACCTTCCTCGAGAACCACTCTATCCAATTGGTGCAGAACCACTCTATCCAAACAGCATAAAAAACGGCGCAGTAGTTTTTGAATTTATCGCGAACAGACAGACAGACGCGGCGGAGGACTTGATTTTATAATATGTAGTGATAGTGATTACCTTTGTCACAAAATAACCAGAAGACGACGTGGTAGATCTCATAGGAGATGACGGGACGAGCTCAACAAAACTAATGGTCAGTGTTTCACATTAGCCACGAATGCAGATCGAAGCATTTGAGTCAAGGGGAGTCTTTACCCAGAAGTGTAACAGTAACAGTAATCTCTGTAACACTACAAAAACGCGAGGTGATCTCCAGTTTTTCCATCAAGGATCCGTTAAAATGACTACTTATATTTTAAACTCCTAGACCTAGAGGAGCAGACCGTTTATTCAGCAGTTTAATTGAAGACCACCATAATCCATGTCATACTTGACTCTTTAAACACATTTTTATGAATTGATCTACTAGCTGGGTAAAATTATTTAAAAAAAAACATCATAAAACTTCAATTTCCCAGAGTGTTTTAATCTATACATACAGGATTACAGTTGTAAACGATAATTTACCAACAATCGCATGTTGTCAAGAAATGACCACAAATTATCAGGTTGTTTGACTTAAGTGCAGTGATTACTGCTCCCTGCCATTATAGTAATAAAGTATTTGACATACACGTTGACATTTCGTTTCAAGTTTGTTTTTAATGATTATGATCTTTCCAAAGTCAAGGCCTCTAATTGAAGGTTTAAATCGACGGACACGTACATATTTTTATTATGAAGTTAGTTCCTACAAGGACACATTAAATTAGATTTTATACTTTTTTATTTTTTTTTCACGTTTAGCAATCCATACCCCCATACATAAACACATAACTTCACACCTCTTCCCCATGAAGGTAGGCAGAAACCTCAGATGACCTTAAGTCTGCAGAGTTTTGCTCGCTAATGTAATTTAACATAGTATATATAATTTATACTTTCATACCCAATAACAATATAGCTGTAAAGTAGACATTTTACAGAATTAGTCGTTTCATTTTAAAATTATTTTTGATCAAATTTTTTACCACCCAAAAAATAACCACAAAATACCCAACTAAAACTATAAACCCTGAAAAGCTACAAAACCAATTAAAAATAGTTTACCTGCCAATGCAGTATAAAGTTAAAACCTGCCAATAGTAAAAGTTGCGCCGACCATAGCGCGCGTATTGTCGTTCCTATGACATGCGACATTCAATTTCCTTTTGTCAACTATTGCAAACTGCGGCGGAGCGGCGGCCATGATGTATTTCCTGTCGCCCTTAAAAATATGAAAATGTTGTTACTTTTATGAGATGTATCAGTTTTTAAATTTGGAAGTTGAGAGTACCTACTGGCAGGTTTTGGTAGTTATATACTTACGTAATCATAGTAAAATGGTAAAAACTATTTTTATTTGTATAGAAGCGCAAGGGGTATAGGAGTACTGGGATGGGTCAACGAGGCAGTCCCTCCATGCAAAATACTGGTTTTCAGCTGCATCCGGTTAGATTGGAAGCTGACCCCAACATAGTTGGGAAAAGGCTAGGCAGATAATGATGTATATAAATGTATGGAAGTTGAGAAGTAGAATTATTTTGATAAGTTGAATTATTTCTGTAGATTTTGGATGGTTTTTGTAGAGACTAATTACAAAAACACTTGAAAAATCATTCGCTATTGGTGAAAACACCTGTCCCAGCACGGAGAACGACACAGAAAAAAAAAAGTCTGAATAATAAATTAATATGTTCAAAACACAGCTGTTCCAAAATGACACTTGAATATCAATTTTTCAACGTCACTCGGTCAAATACAGGATGTTTAAATAAAACAACGGCCAGTATGAAGATGTCATCAGTGACGTAATTAAATTAGACCGAGTCCCCTCGTGATAGGGATTTTGGGGAAGCCGTAACAGCCTTAAGGTAGGCGTAATGATGGTTGGGGATCCGATGGTAGGTAATTTATTTTATTTAATTAATGAACTTTGTGGCTACAGCTCTGGTTAGGTGCATTACTTCTGATTGAGTGCTGAAAGCAGAATAGGATATAATTTTATATTGCAAATATGACTAAATACACAAAATTGTTATGAAATATCAAAACTCAGCCATATTTTACCATCTAGGATGCAAACATTTACATTTTTTATGAAACATGTACTTACATTTTACAGAGCAGATTAATGTATAAAGTATCATGCTTCTCTTGATATGTTTTAAGTCAAGTATAATCTTGGTTGCTTTTGTGATTATTGAACATTCCCTGCAATTTGCAAGGTAGGTACGAACTGCAGTGTAGTACGAAGGACGATATTAAAGATAGGTCATACAAGTGTTAGTGCTGCGGGACTGTTCGAAAGAGATACCGCGGCCCCTTGAACACAAAGGGCAAGGAAGGAACATGGATGGGATAGTCAGTACAAGTCTGACACTGTCTTCCGCTCTGCCCAGAGCGGGAGAAGTCATTTGATGATTTCCCAACCGAAAAAAAAAGCAAGGTAGGTAAAAATACCTATTTTGTGATCAGCCACTGGAACCCACCGCACGGGCCCAGTTTATGACGATATTTTTCGTTACCGTTAAAAGTAATAGAACTTGTAAATATTTTTTGCTTCGGTTATCTCACTTAACAATTTCTGTCCATGTATCAGCTATTTATCACAAAGTCTCAAACACTTCAGTAACCATCCATATTTTGTGGGATTACAGAACATCTCAAATTGATAGCATAAACTTTATCTACATTAGCTTGACCTACGGGAAAATGAAGATAGTAAATATCCCCAAAACCCTTCAAAATATCAACTTCAAAAAACAGCTTTAACCTAAACAACTTAAGCTTTATATCTGTTGAGAAGATAAAACTTTCTTATGTGTTGTTTCCTTGATAGTTAAAGCTTATATATCCTCCATCTGTTGCCCTTTTGACCCTCTTAATGTCAGTTAGCAAAAGAAAATTACAATTAACGTAACATTTCCCTGAATTTTAACCCTAGTAAACGCCTTGTGTAGGTGTTACTGGATGTGTTTTTGCATAAATAAAGGAGGTTATGGATATGAGGGTTACTGGAGGATTAAATTTGAAGCAAGGGAATGCAGGATTTTTATTTCAATGCTAAATCAAATCGTTTAATCGGAAAACGATCAGTTTGTCCCTTTTTGGTCTTCTTTTTTTTTCTTGTGGTGAGTGCCTTACCTTGTGTCAGAGCTTTGATGTCGCCCACGGGCCTCTGACTTGGCTTTACATGCCGTCGAGAAATATCTCTCAGGCATGCTGATTTCCTCACGATGTTTTCCTTCACCGAAGCAAGTGATAATTAAGCAATACGCACATGAATCCGAAAACTCAAGGGTGAACTCGAGACCTATGACTTGGCAGTCCGACGGTCACATCACTAAGTTGCTGCCCCTTTTGGTGAAGATCTATTTCTTTTTTTAACTCTATTGAATCTGCACACTACGTACAAAATTTAAAAAAAATATTCATCTTTTCGAATTTTATTGAACTGTCAAAACTCACTCACTCACTCACTCACTCACAACACGCAAAAACACACATACACACACACACACACACGCACACACGCACACACACTCACCTACGCAAACACCTCACACTCTAACACACTCACCCACACAAACTCTCACACACTGACACTCTTAATTGTGAATGTGTTTCGCAATTACCCCACGGGCTTACACTTTCTACTTATTATCCTAGAAACTTCGTTAGGTTCATGAAAAACAGCTCTTATTCTAAATATCCTATCATACAGAGTCAATGTAATCGTGAGTGATCGATTGGATCTTTTTTCTTACAAGCCGGATTTTACTACACAATTTTATTCCTTCGTTCCATACGAAATATTATGGGTCAGTAAAATTTTACCATTTCCTTGTAAATAATATTCCGTAAGTGCCTTGATATCGGTTTTCCTTTTATAATCAAAACAACAAACAATGTTGTTTTCAACACCAAGGGTGCCGCGTAAACAAAACAGTTTCAAGTAGGGTAGTCTTTTATTTGCAAGTATGGCAATAAACAAAATTTTCATTGCTGTTTCATGTTTCTACAACTCCGGTTTTTCGTGGTTGCTCAATCGAAGGAAAAATAAAGATATGGTAACCTTGCTAAATTGTTTACTTTAGCAGTTTGTATTTGTAAACAACGAATTGTAGTTAAGGTAGATAATAATGCATTACTTACAATTAGTTTTTGCTAAATCAAAATCCAGCCAGTTAACAGAATTAAAAATAAATTAAAATTCCTTTTCAATATTCGTTTCGTTTGGAATAAAAAATACAGTAAATTTAACAACGTGTTAACAAGGGTGTGTTAAAATTAATTTAATTTGTAGTGCAATATTCTCTATAACAAGTATGTTTGTATGTAGATCATTGACAGTCGTTACAGTTAGTCAGTACCCCGAAAGTCTGACAGCTGGGGTCTGTCTTACCAAGGGGTATCAAATTACCCAGTACTAACTGGGTTGTGGATGTCAAAAAGGCAGCCGCTCCATGTAAAATTTTGATATTCAGCCGAATCCGGTTATACTAGAACCCGATGCCATCACAGTTGGAAAAAGGCAAGGCAGATGATGATTCTCTCTATCAAGGCAAACGAAATCACTGCATGCAATAGGGATGTTTCCTGAGAAAATAAAAATTGATTCTATTTAGTCCGTCAGTTAGATTATCGAAAAATATTGGATACAATTTTTTTATTTGATTAAATCAATAAAAACTGATGAAGGTAAAACGCATCAAAGATCATGAGGGGGCTTGTGACGTCACTTCGCCTGTAAAAGTGTACTGACATAGTGACGTCACACGTGTTTTCGAAGCACTATATCGCCTTCATTCTTTGTTTACGTGAAAAAAGAAAAAATACGTGTCCAATATTTTTTGGAAATCTATCTGACTGACTAAATAGAATCAATTTTTTTTTACTGAATAATAAGATTTTTTTGGTAAAACACCCTATTGTCCTATTTGTTCACCATTATAAATTCCACGCAATGCCGTGGTTAACAACGTCAATATTTTACCTTTACAGAATAAACACCATTTTGATTGCAAGTGCACACTGAAAGGCGGGCGGCACGAGTTATAGCGCACTTTGTATCTCCATTCAAAGAAATATCGCGATAAGCGAACTCATTCAAGCGCCCGTCTTTTCAGACGCAACAGAATTGCTTTTTTTTTTCGGTGTTATTGAAAACGCCGACGAAATGCTCGGCCGGTGAGGTGTTAAGAACTTTTCAATATTTTGTATAAAAAATACGCGGAGGGGATTAATTTTCAATTATTTCACCTTAGATTAATTTATTTCGCACCTTATGTGAAAACACGTACGTAGAGGGACATTGTGGTTTTTAAAACTCTGCGAATTTTGTGAAACAAAATTCTGAACATATACTCGTACCTACTTATTATTGTATGGGTGGTCTGGATCAATTGGGTACCCCAGTTGCGAACGTAGGTACTTTCAAGAGGGGTACCCACACCGTGACGCTGACTGTACATAAAAAGCGACCGCTCATAATTCTAGGAAGAGAACTGTGACCTGAAATACAGACTCGGTCTAGCTGTGGTTCAGTATCTTTTATTCTTAGAACTTAATTCAAATATTATATTTTTCATCATAATCACCATAATTTCAGCTGAAAGACGCCTCCCCTAAATGTCGCCACATGAACCGGTCCTGCGCGACTCGTTATATTTTTAAGGAGAAATAAATAAACTTAAACTTCTTATTAAACTCAGCGAATATATTATGCCATGATGATAAAATTAAAGACACATTTTATTTTATTTCACATTTTAGACAACTTTCTGTAGGTGTGTGCGTATGTGTATTTTATTCTGATGAAAATATTATATATTTTACATCCCACTGCTGGGACGCCAATCTGGGATGACACTCTACTACGCCAGGCCCAGTGCGGGTCACGTCGACGTCCCTACGATATTTTCCTTCACCATTTTGAGAGGAGTGACGACTAAATGAATAAGAGAAAAACACGACACAGCTCATGAAATGCTTGTTTAAGAACCTACAAACACAAGTAAGATTACCTTCAACTCGGAAACAGTATTATTCAACAGTAAAAGCACTCACTGTCTGTTTATGGAAACTTTTGACGTATTGCTTCAACACAAAGGGGCAAAGTTACCTCAACTACTGATCCTACTAGAGAAACATTACACAACAACTCCTGAGATCATAGAGTCATGTATGTACCTAC
Organism: Lycophotia porphyrea; assembly: GCA_950005105.1. Classification (NCBI taxonomy): domain Eukaryota; kingdom Metazoa; phylum Arthropoda; class Insecta; order Lepidoptera; family Noctuidae; genus Lycophotia; species Lycophotia porphyrea. Next base: position 14,149,879 of record OX465393.1, read on the forward strand.
CTATCTAATTATTTATCTGCCTATAAGATACCTAGAAACAACACTAAAGAAACTACATTTTCTTCGCCCTTAATTTTCGTGTTTCCCGGAAAAACTTATCGGTCTTAGTAGTAATCACATGACACACAAAACATAATACTCGTACATAACATACATAATCAATTTTCCGAATTCACAAGTATAGAAGTAATTATGTAACTTAGTTTCGCAATCTGTCCATTTTTGTATAGTATTATCTTTTGAAATATAATCAATATGACATATTGTGAAGGTGTAACAGAGCTGAACCGATTTACATGCAAGGGGATATACCATTTCCAGAATTTTCTTGGACTATACAGGGTGTAAAAAAAGACTCTTAACGATGCCAAAAGGCACTTATTTCATCGTCATTGCGATATTTTTTTTGTTCTAGACCATACCTGGGAACCTTCTAGTTACGGAGATATTGGGGGTCAAAGTTCCAACTATTTCCCAAGTTTGTTTTTAAATACATGTTTTTTATGTGAGATTTTTACTTTTTCGGGATGAAAGGTACCTAAAGTCCGTTTCTGTACACCTGACAATGTATATGCAAAATTTCAGGATGATCGCTTAGTGGTTTAGGCGTGAAAAGGTAACAAACAAACTTACTTTCGCATTATAATATTATATAGTGAGGAAGGATTAGAATTAGGATTTTGTAGTAAAACAACACAACACAACGTGTCGGATATAAACTTTTGCTTTGATTTCAGGAACCAGCCATGTCTTTTGAAGCTTTGTCGGTCACTAACAGGTCAGTTGTAGTTCATGGTATGGCTCACGGGCATGTCAGACAAAATAAATAAAAACTTTTCGATATTCGCGGAAACATGATGTCAAATTCAATTTTCTTTAAGCTCTGGATCAAAAGTTTTGGAAGATAAACGTGGAACTGTATAATGTAGGTACTTTCATTTTCCACTTTACATTTTTTTTCAAACTTTATTAATTTTTTGTTGAATTGTGATTATTTTCAGCACAACAATCACAATTCCACAACACCATGATTAAATCCGATAATTACTAATAAAACGAACAATAGCAGGGAAAGTCACGCAGCCGGATAATAACTTTTAAGTAGCAGACGGTTTCCATTCAAAGTTTGGAAGTGAAGGTCTGATTTATGTAGGTAATCTGTGTATTATGGTGGCTAGCACGGATCTCCGGATCTCCAAGCCTCCCCCTTATTCAATCCGTGGTGGTTCGATAAGCCTCCCCTTAATTGTATCTGTATCTGTGAACTCAGTATTGTAAACAGCCGGATGTTTAGATAAGGCGAACGTATTGTAACCCCTATGTAATTTGCAAGTAAATTAATTTCGTTAATGTAAATTGTTATGTAGTGTATGATGTAAGTTGTGTTGGAAGTTTGAACTAATCCTAAACTTACAGCAACATGATTTAGGGTTAGTGCTCTGTAACGTTATTTTTGAAGTGAAAACTTCTTTAGGCGCGTTGGGCATTTTTTGAGATGGGCAAAAACAATTGAACTCGCGATAACGTTAAACGACCTCTTTTTCGTTGCAGAGTTAGCCGTATTGCTACATATTACAAGCTCAAAAAAATCCAGTGTATAGTCAAATGTATAAGTAAAAGGCTTATGCAAAAATATTTTCTAAAAATAATCGAGAAACCATTAAAATATATGTTTTGTTTTTTCGTTGCAGAGTTAGTAGCCGTATTGCCACATATTAAAAACCCAAAAAGAACAGTGTATAGTCAAATGTATAAGTAAAAAATGTGTAAGTACTTATGCAAAAATAGTTTCAAAAAATAATCCAGAATCTTGAAAAAAAAAAAATTACTTCTGTCGGCACTCCCGGAGTGGTTGGTTTTTTTTGTGTCAACTTGTTGGGTAGATGTCTCCCCCATACTTTCTATAAACTTCAAGTACTCATCATCTTCCTGCCCTTGTCCCATGTTATTCGGGGTCGGTGCAACACGGTTTTTTCTTCCATTCTCCCCTTGTATTTGTCAAACTTTAAAAAAAGTAACGATGGAGTTTGTTGCCCATGCTTCTCCAAACAATCTTATCTACTCGTACCTTTGCAAATGTGCAACTAAAATTAATTATATTCCTTTGGACGGTTTTTCTTTCAAAAGTGCCTTTAATGGCTATGGAAATAAACATCACAATTGTTTCTTATTTTGAACATACATTAATTGATGAACGCTTCTGAAACTAAGACAGCTCCAAACTGCCAATCTTCTTTAAATAAATCGTTTGATTTTGTCTTTCAATGTAATATAAGAATCTTTATGTCAGGAAAATAATTATTTTCAGCTAAAAAGGCAGGTCCAACTCTTAATCTAGCGCTGTCTAAGTCGTAAATTAACTAAAAAGTCCCACCTACGTAGCGTCTCCGTGTTGAAAGCATTGTTACCCGGAAATTATAGCAAAAATGCAATGCAGTATAAAGAAAAATTACATGTCTATATAAAGAAAAATAACATGTTTATATAAATAAACTGTTTCATAAATATCAAAAAATTGTAGGACGAGTCTAGGCAGTTTTATGCATTCGCAAATGGAAAAACCGTGTCCATCTGCGAACTCAAATAAATGCTTCAAATCTGTAAATCCCTCTCCTGTCTGGTTAAAAATTAGACGGAACACCAACTTCGATCTAAAAAAATAAATGGATATTTCTGCCTAGTAGGGCACGAATCTTTGCCTTAAGAATATATTACTAGAAGTCAATACCGTCTGGATTTCAGTAACAGCTTCTTTTGAAGCCTTTGCGTCAGATTGAATTTTAGAATAGGGATAATACTGGGTTACTTCGGATTCTTGGGAATTATTCCCGTATTCGAGAATCGTTTGTTTAATAAGTCGATATTTTATCCAGAAGTGTGTTTTTAATGTTGGTGTCAACCTCCAGTTTAACCGGATGCAGCTGTACTTGTGACACATGATGAGTTTTATGAATGTAGTTTAATCTTTCTTTTTTATTTTTCTTTTTTATCTTTTTTTTTTATTGAGTACTTACCATGGTGGTAAGTCACTACAGTTTTTGTTAGAAATAATCCTGGTTTGTATTGAATTCTGATGGCTTATCACATGAATACAGTACCTAGTATCGTAAACCTACCGATTACATTTGAATTTTATACAACCTTCGATTTCGTTGAGCTCAAACCTCTTAAGGGCTCACTGAACTCACAATTCTACTTTTTTTAACAAAGGGCGAATCCTGAAACCACGTAAACAAAAGCTGTTCAATACATTTTGACTACGAAAACACCAATCTATTACAGACCTCTTTTTCAGTCACTATGTCTTCAACAACAACAAGAATTTTTTTAACAAAAAATGTGTTTTTAAGATAAGATAAGATAAGACATTTATTTGTGTATTGTATCGAAAAAAAAAGATGGTGCTTTTAGAGTGGTTTCAGACTAGTGGATTAAGCGCGGACACGTGCGTCACATTACGCGCTTCAAAAAACGCGCGTGGACGCGCTTATTCCAGGATTTTCGCTTGATTAAAGTGACAGCTGTCAGTAAAAGTGACTCATCTCGTGGCTCACACTTGTACTAGCTTACGCGCTTCCAAAAGCGAGCTTATATGCGCCGAAAATACGCTATTCTGTAATCGTATTTATTGTTCTAATTTTGGCCACGTATTAAAAAATCCATCAACATTGTAGGTACAGTTTTATATTACAGTTTCAGACTGCAGTTGGAACTAATCGGCCAACTATTAAAAAGAAATGTAGAAGAAACATTTCTGCAATTTATGTTATAGTCGTCAATAAAGTTGCAGGAATTAACTTCTTAGAAAGTAAAGTAAGTACTGCAATATACTGGACTTAAATAATAAAAGTGATACGACTTCAAGTCTTCTATAATATTATCATTTTGTCTTGCAATGTTTCAGAATGAAGATTGTTGATTTGATTGTTGATTATAAAGCTTTCCTAATCAATCATATCCATACTTAACTTACGAGTACTGTTATAACATGACTGCTGTGTTGGCGTAGTAGTAGGCTTTTTTCGGTTAGCTCGAACCATCGTCGAACTCATAAAAAAAAATCATGTGTGCAATTCACACGTGGAACCATAAAAACTTTGGCTTCAAGATAAACACTGTATAATGCTTCCTATCTCATTTTCTCCCACGTTAAATCTTATGAATTTATGTGTCTGTCTCTTTTTTAGTTTCATCGACTTTCAAATCACAACGATGCTAAAAAAGCTTTCACTTCAAAAACATGTGTGCAATTCACACGTGGTAGAAGTGAAACCTTAAAAAATGTTGACTTCAAGATAAACACTGTATAATGCTTCCTATCTCATTTTCTCTCACGTAAATCTTATGAATTTATGTGTCTGTCTCTTTTTACTTTCGCTTTTTGTTTCATCGACTTTCAAATCACAACGAGGGTAAAGAAGTTTACACTTCAAAAAAAAAATTCATCATCATACACAGGTCCTGTATTATGATATGCGTGAAATATGATATTGATCGTATCGACTGCCTCAATGATCTAGTGGTCGCAAGTGCACCTGTTGAGCATGATGTTTTGCGTTCGATTCTCAGGGCGGGAAAAGTGTTATTGGGCTTTTCCATCAGGAATTTCTCAATGGTAGCCACGGAGTCTGGATTTGCGCCCGGTTGATGGCAGTAGGCACACCCCAATTACATTATGGGACTTACCCGTAAATGGCGGAATGTAGGTGTACTATTAGGTACACCTCTGCCTAACTCTTTGGGGATTACAAGCGTGATGTTACATGTTATGATATTAGTAGAAGTTCTCATTTACTTGTTTTGCCTAGCTAGTCTTGGAGTCTCGTTGCTGCTGCGGGCGTATGCACAGAGGTAGGTATAGACATATAATTTCCGAACAGAGTTTCCTGGGAATATTTACAATTTTCCGAGGAGTACTTAGCCATAAAAGAATACGTACACCGTTTATCTTGATATTTTCTTCTGCAATATTACGGTAACAGCAATTTCCTGCAGTAAATCCCAGCCCATTTCTTTACGATTTTAATAAACTGAGAGATGTATAAAGATGTTTTTTTTTCAAACGTAATTTTCCCGGTGTAAAACCTTTTAATTAAATCTTCGTTGCATTTTATCTCTACAAAGTATTTGAAAACGGTTTCATTAAAGTTACATTCTTTAGAGTTGAGTTTCTTCGTAATTACATGGTTATTAAAAAAATGTCGTCAATTTTGTCTAGGGATTTAACACCCAGTTTTTGTAATGAAAAAGATCTAAGTATGTTTCAAAATTAAACGCTAGCCTAGGGATACGATTGGCTCTTGATAATTAAATGTGTAAATTACGCGTGTTTGACAATATGTTACTTAATTTTTAAATCGATTCGTTCCAGAAACTAAACGTTAATTTCTCGGGAATACCATAACGTCACGCCTGTCATTCCCAAAGGGTTAGGCAGAGGTGCACCTAATAGTACACCCACATTTCGCCAGATTCGTTTTAAGTCCCATGAAATAGAGGCGAGCCTATTGCAATCAACTGGGCAGAAATTTAAATTCCGTGGCTGCTACCGAGAAATCCCTTACAGAAAAACCCAATAACACTTTGCCCGACTTGGGAATCAAACCAAGAGTCCATGCTCAGCAGTTGCGCTTGCGACAACGTTATTAAAATAATAAGTAACCATCTGTCTAGCAGGAATGCTGAAGAGCTGTAAACTGATTTGAACTTCAGCTGGCCTAACGTAGTAGAGAGTTTCTATACATAAAAGGCCAGATCATGTTGGTTTTTAGTTAATACGTTACGTGTGGTCGATAACTGTGTGACTGCAGAGAAACACAAAATTACATTAAAAAAAAAATTAAAATCAATTTTAAAATAAATTTTGGTACCTTTCTTGCATCAATCAAGATTTATCAAAAACAATTGAATCACATCCTCAAAGGCAATAAACCAACTAATTATCCCTAATGTTCGCATCTTACAATGAAAACCTCATCTTGAAAGGGTTAAGTATGTAAAACGATTTCAAAGAGGATAAGGAGTGTTTAGGCCTATTCCTCCCGGTCCTTATTACCCAAGGGTGGGTTCTAAGGCCCACTCTGCCACAATTAGCCGCGGTACGGTTAACTTTTGGGCCTAATTTAATTATTCGGCCAATTACGGCTCATATCGTATTACGGGTTATGGTCGACGGTATAAAAAAAGGGCCAGAAATTTATTACTGTGTTCATGGTGTGTTTTTTGGTGATTTCGAAGCTTTGTGTACAGATTTGAATTAAAAAATGTTTTTAATTTATAGGTGTGAATGTAGCAGTCAGCTTTACATTGGACTTGTTGACTGGGACATGTTTTAACATGACTTTCACAAACTGAAATTATTTATTTATTTATTGGCCTATCTACAATTGTGACACTGATTATCCAAGCAATATAATACAAGCATAGTGTACAATATGATGCGATAGACACAGCATGCAAAAGAAACTAAATTAAAAACCTAAAAAAAAACTTGACAGTAATAATGCAGAAATAACGCTTTCAACTACAGTGGGTTTTAATTTGAAATACAGTTAATACAAAGATGACAGAAAAATAATAATAATATAATGTAGTCTAAATGGAAACGCTGTATACAGGGTGGGAAGGACACCGACGCTCAAACGCTTACAAAAACACTTACAAAACGCTTAACTTAAAGCTTAAAGGACTTAAAGCTTAAGGGGACAAGAAGAGCTGCTGTGAACCTGCCAACAGGGGTACGAAACAGCAAGGCCCAGCTACGGGCACATGTGACAAGGAGGGCTTCGTGATGGTGGAGAGGAAGAAGAGGAAGAAGCCCCCTAGTCGGAACCAGTGTGGGACCGCGCTGGCAGGACCTAATGTGCTGCGTCCGGCAATTCCAACTACGCTGCTTTATGTGTCCCGGCTACATCACTCCACGAAGGTAGAGGAAGTCATGAAGTATCTCCGAGCGAAGACCAGCTGGACCTTGAGGGTTGAGAAGTTGGAGTTGCGCCACAACACGAATTTCAAGTCGTTCGTGGTGCGAGTTCCGACTCATCATATTGAGACCTTCCTCAAGGAAGAGTTTTGGCCGAAGGGTGTCATGTATCTGCGTTTCCGCGGTAGGCTACGCGACACCACGCAGTGCAACACGACACCGTCACTTCGTGTACCATAGTTTAGTTATTTTCTGGTTTTTATAATTATGTATGATAGTCTGTAGGGTATTTATGTTATGGGTCTTTGTTACCTGAATTAAATGATATATTATATTATTTAAAAAAATCAGCTGTTTCCTACAAAAGTGCAATACCTACGCGATCAAAATAACAGCTTTTTTTTTTCTATGTGGAGGGTTCAGAATGATGTACCGAACTGACGTGGTAACTGTTTGTGTATCGATGTATCTTATATCCTGTACTATGGAGATATTCCTCAATCAAATATAAAAACCTACTACATTAATAAATGCCAAAACACTTTTTACAGAAGAAGTAGCTACTCAATCCCGAACTTCACCATACCCATCTACTTTATCAAATCCACCAACTACACTAGCAATCGATAGTATCAAAACTTCAGTAGTTTCCAAAGATTTATCACCAAACGACAAAACTGACACGACTTCGTTCACTTGAAGTAACAAAAACGATTATTATAGAGTTATTGTTCCGCCAACATCCGACTTCAAAAGTTCTTCGTCTGACTTTAGAGAATTATTTCTCTATGGCGAAACTTTTATTGAAAAATCTAACTTCACTGAAGACTCCAAGTAGCGGAGTAGACTGCAGCACTTGCATTTCAGGCTAAGTTCAGACGATGTTTAGATCCGGAGATTGGAACGGAAAATGATTTTTATAAAATATGTTATGTATAAAGATTTAGTAGGTACAGGATATCGAATGCTTATTGAGTTTTATATTACGTTGTGGGGACTGTTAACATAACATCACGCCTGTAATCCCCGTAGGGTTAGGCAGAGGTGTACCAAATAGTACACCCACATTTCGCCAGTTATGTTTAGGTCCCATGTAATAGGGGGCGAGCTTATTGCCATCAACCGGGCACAAATTCAGACTCCGTGGCTTCTACTAAGAAATTCCTGATGGAAAAACCCAATAGCACTTTGCCCGAACTGGGAATCGAACCCAAAACCTCATGATCAGCAGTCGCGCTTGCAACCACTCGACCAATGAGGCAGTGGGAACTGTTATTGCATGTTAAGCGCATAGTTTTAGACGCCATACGAAGAGTCTCCACCACCACAGGCGTCATAATATACAGGGTGTAAACGGACTCTTCACGAAGCCGTCAACTAAGCATTTTGTACATCAAACTAAGTAATCACGTTTTGCGGTAGGACTCAATGTTACGCATTCAAAACATTGTGGTGATGGATGGATTGAATAGTACGGGGGTCGCGAAGGTTAAGCGCGCCCCACAAGGTGGTAGCCGTAAGGCTAGTCCGGGGGTACCGCACGATCTTCGGCGAGGCGGCGAGCCTCCTTGCCGGATTGCCGCCGTGGTATCTGGAGGCGATAGTCCTCGCGCGCCTACATGAGTGGCGCGTGGAGGCACTACGCCGGGGGGAAACTGACACACAGACTTCCGGTGCAATCTCATGGCGACATGGAGAGAGCGACTATCGCAACCACGGGGTTGCGATAGTCGCAGGGCACGCCACAATAGTGGCGATAAGTCCCCTCTTTGAGGAGTGGCTGGAGAGGCGCCACGGCACCCTCACCTTCCGCCTGACGCAGGTCCTCACCGGACACGGTTGTTTTGGGAGATTCCTGCACCGAATAGGGCGGGAGGAAACGCCCGGGTGTTACCACTGCGTGTATCGCCCAGAAGACACGGTGGAGCACACGGTGGAGGTCTGCCCCGCTTGGGCGGAGCACCGCCGTGTCCTTGTGGCGGCAATCGGCGGCGGCGACCTATCGCGTCCGGCCCTGGTCCAAGCCATGGTCCGGAGCGAGAGGGAATGGGACGCCATCACCTCCTTCTGCGAAGCAGACATGCTAGCGAAGGAGGTGGCGGAGCATGAGAGGGAGAGAACCTCTCGTCCCAGCCGCCGCGGGAGATGCCTCGGGCGTCGGGGGTCACGTGGTGACTTCCGGCCACCGTAAACGCAGACCTGTGGACGGAGAGTAATGGTCTAGCTCGCCGTCCGTCCGTCTTTTGACGACAGGCCGTCTAGACGGCGCGTTCGTGTTCCACGCGCGCCTCAAAGAGATGTCAGTAAACAGGGAGGGGCCCGCAAGGGCCGATGCCTGCCAGGGCTGCGGGCTGTTCGAAAGAGATACCACAGCTCTGGATCACAAAGGGCAAGGAAGGAACATGGATGGGTTTTAGTCAGTACAAGTCTGACACTCCCTTGCGCTCTGCCCAGAGCGGGAAAAGTCATTTGATGATTTCCCATCCGTAAAAAAAAAGGCACAAAGCTTCCACATAAGGAAAAATTAATCAAATGCTTGATCATTTTAGTTTTCTAGCCTTTATTTACCGTAAAAGTTCTTAAAATAATTAAAAAATCTAATTTTTTATACTCAATAAGAAAGATATGTTAACATCGAAAAAATAGGAAACATTAAGAAAACATTTTTCAGCCCCTTCAAAAACAAGACAACTTTTCGTCAATATTAATTACACCACACCAAAAAAGCTCAACCCCAGATAAGCAACCTCCTATACAAACATAATGCTATAGACATAAGGAAAGAATGTAAATTAATCATCAACGAAACCGCAAAGGAAACATCGTGGGTTATGTGGATATCCGCAGCCCTTTAATCATAATACCTTAGCGTGTTTAAATGATAAATGAAAAGGGGTAGGCGGTGCTATTTATGTTGTGTGCCTATGAGGGATGAGAGACCGAGGCGGCACGTTTGTGTGGAGGTCATGGTTGCTTGAATGGGGGGTCTTTGTTATCAGTAGTTAACAGAAAGCGTGTGGTCAAATGAATGAGCCTTTTTGAAAGATTGGATGTCAAATCGAAATTAATTTGGGCTTTAAAGGACGCGTCCTGGACGTCGAGTTGTGGGCGTAATAAAAGATACATACATAACATCACGCCTGTAATCCCCAACGGTTTAGGTGGAAGTGTACTTAATAGAACACCCACATTTCGCCAGTTATGTTTAAGTCCCATTTAAATCACTCTTACTATTAAAAAAACCCGCATCAAAATCCGTTGCGTAGTTTTAAAGATCTAAGCATACATAGTGACAGACAGCGGGAAGCGAATTAATTTTATACCATGTAGTGATTTACATTAGTATTACATTGTGGGTACTCCTACAAATCGAATTTGTGACATTATGCGTAACTACCCCTGCTTTGAGATAAAGAGTGCGGTCCGGGTGTCACAAATCAGCCGATAAATCAGTCAGCTTCAATAATAGGTATCTGGACAAAACCATATACTCATTTTCTATGAGTTTGTAACGTTAACCATACCAGGTAAACGGAACGTAAATACGTCGATTTTTTAATAAAAAATCTATTGTCTTATAACATTTTCGTTAAATTGTTTGCAACAAACACATACTTATCTATGAAACGAGTATTTTTAATTTCAAAATTGACGTATTTACTTAAAGTTTACACTTCGGTCTCTTATAGGGCCTCAGCGTCTAGTAACGATAACTCAGACGGATCACATTTCAATTGTGGTTAACCGATAGTCAACACAAGTCTTAAGGCAATCCTAGTCATACAATGTCTGAACAACTAAAGGGTAGGGCAGACGTGCGGTTACAGTTGGGTTCCCGTTCAATAATAATATAATTATTGCGAAGATTTTGGTTTACATAACATAACATCACGCCTGTAATCCCTGAAGGGTTAGGCAGAAGTGTGCCTATGAGTACACCCACATTTCGACATTAAGTTTAAGTCCTATGTAATAGGGGACGAGCCTATTGCCATAGACCGACTCCTTGGCTGCTACTGAGAAATTACTGATGGAAAAACCCAATAACACTTTACCAGACCCGGGAATCGAACCCAGGAACTGCAACGAAAGCTTCTGGTCAATTTGACAACTAGGACAGTTGGTAGTCAAAAAGAAGAAGATCGTAAAAAGAACTAGGTATCTGTTACCATTTTTTATTAATCCTAAAGTTCTCAAAAATTACACTTCAATAATACTGTTAATTGCTTTCACATTCCAATCATAGACCAACACTAATGATCACTATCAGTGTCATTAACACACATGTGTGTAAAATTCAATTTTCCGTAGTCATCCGTTTTGGCGTCAACATGTGTTCATTGTGTTTCGCGAATATGGATGGAGCGCAGGGTTATCACAATACTTCGCTAAATTGATTTGATTTCGAACCTACTCGTATATTCTAATGAAACCGAAGTATGTTTCAATTTAATTCTTATTATTTCAATGTGTGCGTGACCAAATTGTAAAAATTAAGTACAGACTCAGCACATCCAGCTACTACAATCTGTCTTTTTTTAATAGATTTTCAACTTTATCGCTGAAGCATTATGTTCAAGGTTGATTAGGAGAATTTGACAGTTTTGGGGTAGCTGGATGTGGTGGCGTCTGAACCTAGTGGATAAAAAGTCTTCAAAACTTGTAGATCGTAGATTAGAAGTCTATAAACACATACATGAGAGCGCAGCGATTTGCCGAAAATACACAAATATTTCAACGAATATTTGGACGCCATATGAATGTAATTATGAAAGTATTGTGAGCAAATGATGGAGAGTAATTACTACTTACTTAAATTGCCATTTCAAATTTACTTTTGCAATATCATTCATAATGGTACTTCACGGGTACTACCTAGGTTGTGGAGGTCAGATAGGGAGTCCCTTCATGTGAAATGCTAGTATTCAGCTGCATCCGGTTAGACTGGAAGCCGACCCCAACATAGTTAGGAAAAGGTTAGCAGATGATGACGAATGGTACTTTATAGGTCGAATACTGGTTTGGTTTTAATAAAATTCAGTTTTTTTTTTTATAGTTGGGACAAGACTGTTCCTAAACCACTTCAGTTCACGGTTCAGTGGTGACCACCAAAAAGCGCCGAGATAATGAAGCTCGACGAAGTCCCAGAGAAACAATTTAACTGTCTTGGATCCCGCAACGAAATTAACCAGAAAGTATAGCGAAGGAGTAGGAAAACCATGATATCCACTTCCCTCCATATCGGCAGGAGAAAATTCAGTTAGCTTAGCAGCCGCTGGCTTGCAAGCACAAATTATCATCACGTTACGAGTTGAAAACCAATTTCCCATTTCTTCTTACAATTATTCCCGATTCATGTTTTTCTTCGAAAACCTCATTCACACCTTAGGTTTCCAACGCAAGTGCACAAAATAATCCTTTTCCTAACAACACAGCCTTACAACTTCACCACACTCAAATCAACGCCAGTACATCAGCTACCACAACCTGTCAAATTTCTTCAAAAGATTTTTAACTTTTTGGCTAAAGCTTTAGGTTCAAGTTGGATTGGGAAAATTTGTCAGTTCCAGGTCTATGTGCTCGCGTCTGTACAACCACAGCATCGTTTAACACCCTCCCCAGTCTATCCACAGTGAATATTAAATCACCATACCGGTAGCCCTGTACTCTGTGCCACGGACACATATCTGGGTCGACATGACGCTCACGTCTTCTCGCACAATAGATCGGAAAATGTGCGTCGTTTCATATAGTCGTCATACGTACATTAGTAAAGTGAGGCGAACGGTTCTGTTGTTAATCTGACACTGGCAGTAGTATCAATAGACGTGGTGACGGCTTTGTAATTAGTGTACTTGCGTAATTGTACCTGTCAGATACTTGACTATGGCCGACTGAAGTTCAGCTGACTATACTTCGTGGTCACGACCTACATACACGTGTCTTGCAATGACGACTGCGGAAACAACAAAAGTATTTTTTTTTGTTATTATTACTGAAGGAAAAACCGCCCTGGTTCTACTATAGTGAACGTCGCACTGGCATCGATAGAATGGACCAGAATGGCCCAAGATAGGCACAAATGGAAACAGATGGAGGAGGCCTTCATCCAGAGGTTGACACCTTAGTAGGTTTAAGTTAAAATTTAAATTAGAAGTGTAAATTATAGGGTTATAAAGGATTTATTTTATTTTTATTCATTAGTATAGCTAGTCTGCAAAGTTTTCTTGTTGCGTAAACTATTTCTCTATACCTACAATCTAAGCTATCGAATGATGTAATTGTAGTGTTTTTATCCAAAATCAATGGGTTCGATTCCTGGGAAGAAGAAGATTTTTCTAACATCCAATGATGCTGTTTTAGTTTCATCATAGTCGAGCGCAGACTCCTTGAGTATTTTCGCTATTCCTCATAGTTTCAATTTGGCTATCCACGCCTACTGGTAAAATACACCTGTATAATAAATCTTTGTTGCAAACACATTCAGTTAATATGTGATAAATATCATCAACAGAATTATTACAAAAATTACACTTTACTGTTATTGAGATTGCCATAAGGTATAAAAACTTATTACACGAAATATGACCAGAATGAATGAAATGAAGTCTTAGCGCAATATAAAAGAAGTTATTTAAAACCATAGATAATCCCTTCTAGATTTTGCATGTTTAAATTGTCGTTCTGAATCCTGACCTGTTGAGGAACTGTATATCCTGTTCTTCATACTCCTAGACATCCATCCGTTTATCTTTTATATTAACAACCGTCAGGAAAACGAGAAAAGCATTTAATAAATAAAATACATCAAAAAACTTAATTCATTTCGAAAGGTGAGTGTCGAGATCAACAAACGAAAGTTTAATTGGAAAAAGTAAACTAATTTATGTTATGAAACGCCAACAACTTTGAAAGAGAGAAATACGTAAAGATATAATAAAGTGCAATTTAATTACTTGGTCGCTATGTCTCATTTTGTTTATCATAAACTAGCTTTTGCCTGCGGGTTCGCAGAGGTTTTAAGTATCCCAAGGGAATGTACTACCAGGATAAAAATGTTCTAACCTAAGTCATGGTCTACCAGTAGGATGATGAAGGAATTTTATCAAAATCTGTTCAGCCATTAAGTCATGAAAAGTAAACAGAAGGCCGACAGATGGAAGAAGTTACTTTCACACTTATAATACTAGTCTAAGTAGATAATATGAAATTGAGAGGAAATTTTGGAAGTCTTTTGCATTTCAAAGCCACAAAGATTAATTACAGAATTCCAAAACAGATAAAATATTATGAAGAAACAAGTCTTACGCTCGTGGCTAAAATGATAACAGCCATACGGGTCGATCTTCAAGGTTAAGCAGTCCTTGCCTAGGTTGGTCCGTAGATGGATGATCATCCATTACACACCGAGTTTCTTCGTACCTCGGAAAGTACGTTAAACCCTTGGTTCCGCCGTGTTGACGGCGCGTTCGTGTTCCACGCAAGCCTCAAAGATATGTCAGCAAACAGGGAGAGGCCCGCAACGGGCGATGCCTACCAGGGCTGCGGGACTGTTCGAAAGAGATACCGCGGCTCTGGAACACAAAGTACAAGGAAGGAACATGGATAGGTTCAGGGTCAGTACAAGTCTGACACTCCTTTCCGCTCCGCCCGGAGCGGGAGAAGTCATTTAATGATTTCTGTTCCGAAAACAAAAAAAAACCCTTGGTCCCGGCAGTCATGTACAGATTATTCACAGTCGTTACAGGTAGTCAGTTACCCAAAGTCTAATCTAGCCGTATTACCCAGTACTAACTGGGTGGTGGAGGTCAGATAGGGAGTCGCTCTATGTAATATAATGGTATTCAGATGTATCCAGGAAGACTGGAAGCTGACCGGAACATACTTGGGAAAAGGCTAGGCAGATGATGATGAGGTTTAGCTATATAGTCATCAATAGCAAAAAATGTTAACAATAAAATTCATGAATCATCCTCATTCTTCGAACATAAGTACTGTGGGTATTATCGATTCACAATCCTCTACCAATACGTTCACTATGAGCCCCCGCACATTGAGCCACTACTGGCGACCACATTAGAACGACTAGTAGTCGCCACAAGTTGCGGACGCGTTTCTCCATACATTTTGTAGAGCATCGGCGCACACCGAGCGTTTGAGTGACCGCGTGCGAGCCATAAGTTGCAGGAGTCGACCGCGCTCGCTACTTGTGGCCGCGTTTTGTCGTTCGACTCGCGCGCACACACGGCCACAGTCGTCGTACGCCTCTGTCGAGTACCACTTAAACAACTGCCGCAAGTGGCAGCCACTGAAGGCCGCATTCAGCCACCAGTGGCTGCCACTGGTGGCGGCGTGTAGTGGTCTGACTGGACCACTGGTGGTCGCGTTTAGTAGCGGCGACTAGTGGCTCAATGTGCGGTGGCTCTATGCGTTAACTTTATCTATACAGATCAGAAATAGGTCCATATTCACTGAAGTAATCTGAGATTGACACGAAGAAACAAGGTTTTCCCTAGCGACAACATATTTTCAAACACATCCATCCAAGCCCGTCCTGAATGTCCACATAAAGAGATGTGATCGTTTCATATTTAAATTACGAATTATAAGCTACAGTGATCACAGGCGGAGGCGCGGGCGTAATATGTTACCCATATCATCCCGAGGGCATTACTAAATAGATCTAACATTTGCATTCTTATGTTTATATAGGATACGAGCTGTCTGAGTTTGTGGGGAACTGTAAGTACTTCTAGGGATGTGAATTTTGGTGAGACAATGAAATGAGGAAATTGTGGACGCAGTGTAGATTACAAGTTTGAACAATGTGTTAGTAATTTATACATACTTAATGAACACTGTTTTAAGCTTTTACTGATTAAAACTAAATTTATACTGTCACTTACAGGATATCTTCCGTGATTATTCATTATTTTGAGCTCCCGATATTTCGACGCTGTTGCGAACGCCATGATCGCGGGATATCGGGAGCTGAAATTATGAATAATCCCGGAAGATAATTATCCTGTAAGTGACAGTATAAGTTAGATACTTAATAATTTTGAAAGTTAAAGCTAAAAAGAGGTCAGCTTCTCAAATACGAGGTTTGGTGTTGAAAACCTAGTAAGTAGTCAATGGGTGCTTTCAATATATAGGAAAATACCGAGGTGGAACTATTGTTAAAAAAAACGTGGTCTATAATGGAACGCGAATCAGCAAACGTAAGGTCGGACGCCCCCAGGCTAGGTCGAGCGGCGATGTTAAGAGTCGAGTTAAATGACGTGTGATTAGAGAGGTCTATGACCAGGTAGTGGGCTGCTGTAGGCTGATGATGATGACCGACATTAAAACTGGATACTTATAAAGTCAGAAATCGTAAACATGCAGTGAGATTATGTAAAGAGTAGGTTTTTGTATTGCTATGGGCAATTTACATGCTTTTTTTGGAGGAGGAGGATGGGATGCCATCAAAGTACTGCCGCTCTGGGCGGAGCGTCAGACTTGTACTGACTAAAACCCATACATGTTAGTTCCTTGCCCTTTGTGTTCCAGGGCCGGGTATCTCTTTCGAACAGTCCCGCAGCCCATTTACATGCCCCTAAATTGAACAACAGAATCAAATCTTCAGCGGTGCCAGATATCTGTAAGTGTTATATTCCTTACTATTTTTCCAGCATTATTATTATTGTACACATTATTCTGTAGGCACAACTCCCCAAACACGAGTTTGTCTCATCACTAAAATCGTAAAACGTCGGCAACGAGCCCGCTATCTCTTCACACTGGCAGTTTTCTTTGTAAGCGTAAAAATATATGAAACATTTATGTCTCATTGGTTTTTTATGGTTCACTCATGTACCAAAAAGAGAGAATTACTCGTTTTTTACTAAGTTCATGAACATGGAACGATGCTAAAGAGGTACTGATTAATTTTAATATTTTCATATTGTATTATGTCGGATCCGGTCATTGGTATGGACTTCAAATGAATCGCAGTACGCCTGTGGTGACGTCACACACCACAGCGTGCTTTACAGAGCCCTGATGTTTTCAGCTCGATGCTAGGACACGACAGTCAGTGTCTGATCGCGGCCGAGTTGAGACCTTTTGGAATTGTACCCTATTCATTGTCCCGTGTTATTGTGTTAAGTTGGAATCTCAAGTAATTCGTTAGTTTTGCAAGAAACAGTGTATTGCACCCAGTGTGTTTTCATAGCACGAAACTCATCGTCTGCCCTCATAATACTCGAGCTTAAATGAATAAATCCTGACATTCCCAACGTATAAATATACAGTTAGGTAGAGGTTACAAATCCCTGTAATCCCCGACGGGGTAGACAGAGACCTACCTACAGTTTATCCAAATTTTACCACTTATGTTTTAGTCCCATGTACTTACTCATATCTGGGCACAAAAGAAGACTGTGAGACTGAGACTGCCTCGTTGGTCGAGTGGTTGCAAGCGCGACTGCTGAGCATGAAGTCCCGGGTTCGATTCCCGGGTCGGACATAGTTTTATTGGGTTTCTAGATAAGGTATTTCTCAGTAGTAGCCACGGAGTCTAGATTTGTGGCCGGGTGATGGCAATTGGGTCGCCACCTATTACTTTATTCGGACTTAAAACAACAACAACAAAATGTGGGACAACGAAATGTGGGTGTACAATTATTGTACACCCACATTTCGTTATGTTACCTAATAAGGTGCACCTCTGCCTAACATGTGTAATGTGTTATGTTATGTTATGTTAAAAGATAAATCCGGGTTGTTACTGAGAAATTCGCAATTGAAACTCTCTACTCGACCTGGAAATACAGACCTCGTGGTTGCAGTAGGCTTACTGATAAAGATCGAGGCAGTAACGTTTTATGTAAATTCTTAGTATGTAGCTACGCACGGCAGACATGCGATTTTACTACCAGCTGCAAAACCTCCAATATGAGCATTTAATATTAAACAGTCACATTCTCGTACACAATCGTGTTATTCTAGAATAAGAATTTATTTACACATGCTTGATAATTCCAGTTACATAGGGCGTTTCCACAATATGAAGAAAATTACTTGAGCACTAAAAGGTGACAGGGCCATGTATATTCGTAGGCGCGGACCGGTGGGCGGTGAGTAATGGGTTAGCTCACCGTCCGTCCGTCTTATGACGACAGGCCGTGTCGACAGTGCGTTCGTGTGTCACGCGCAACTCAAAGAGATGTCGTCAGCAAATGGAAGGGGTCCAAGCTAAGCAAGCAAGGGCCGAAGCCTGCCGGGGCTGCGGGACTGTTCGAAAGCGATACCGCGGCCCTGGAACATAAAGGGCTATAAGAAGGAACATGTATGGGTTTTAGTCAGTAAAAGTCTGACATTCCCTTCCGCTTCGCCCGGAGCGTTTTCCCTTCCGAGAAAAAAAAAGAGGCAAATATATTATTTTTTGGATAGCAATAAATAATGTCCTAATAGGTATCTAATAGTCTTCGTGTTATGCAATGTACTTTCGGTATATTCTACCAAACTAGCCTTAAAGCTTCCACGCATATTATACCTACATACGTTTCTAAAGTATTACGGTCAGAATGACGTCATGGCAAGCAAGTCGGTCGAGAAACGCCGTGCCTTCGCATAACAATTTCAGCTTATGCAAGTCTAGAGTATTGGTTTGACCTATATACAAACATAGGTCTTCAGATCTTTGCTTGGCTTGTAAGCTGAAAATACAAGAGTACGATGTCTTATTCTAATAATGTAGAGGTGTTTAGAAATGTTGTCATAAACAGATTGCTGAGGTTCAATGAAAATAACTGGGTATTTTAACTAAAAGTAGAAAACTTTAATCTTGTGCTAAAACAATACTCGTAGCTAGGGATGTCCAAAGAGCAGTAGTGATTCGACATAAAAGTAACTATTAGTCGATCTTGTGTCAGAGTTTTTTTCTTATTCAGCCAGATCGGGTCAGCCAGAATGCAGGCCGCACCATAGTTACAAAAAAGGCTGTTGATGATGTATATGGAAGTAGCCGTTTAGTAGGGAATCAGCCGTTTAATCGTGAAAAGTTTACAAACAAACAAACAGAGCTACTTTCGCATTATAAGTTTGGATACAGCATAAGATTTGATTTGAGATTCTGCAAAATGACATTAAACCCAGTTTCTATTTTTCAACACACCTGCTAAAAAGGACAACATAATATATGTGCTTAACTTGTGTCGATACTCTTGCGCCTTCCCATCTTCCTAGCTCATCGTGCTGTGCTGGGGCTGCCGCTGTGGCTGCGGAGAACCTCAAACGGAGTAAATATAGTAAACTCATTGGAAACTATATTTTCGAGCCGTTTGGGGTTGAAACTCTAGGACCGTGGGGTCCGAGTGCTCACAGCCTTTTCAAGGAAATATCAAAATGCTTAGTTGACACTTCCCGTGACCCAAGGGCTGGTTTTTACCTTGGGCAATAACTGAGCGTTGCTATAAAACGTGGCAACGCCGCCAGTCTCTTGGATACATTACCAGTTGACAGTGTTGAAGAGGAGTTTTTTGACGACATTTTTTAATTTAATTATTAAATTGGTTAGTTTAGGTTATTTTAATTTATAAATGTATATAATCTTGTTCTTAATTGAATAATCTAATCCATAGAAATAAACAGGATATTCATTATAACTTCAAGATATATTGGTAAAGTAATACCAGCGAAGTAGCAACACGACTGAGTAATTAAAGTTAGGAGTAATATCGTAATATCGTACGCGCAACTTTTACGGATTCATTATGTACTTAATCATATTATTAAGATGTAGGAATATTGTGTTTATACGTGCTATAGTATAAGTAAGAAGTAATAACTTGTTAGGTATTTCGTGAAGTTCTGTTAAAAATATTACTTTGAGGAGAAAAGGGCGGGTAAAGGAACTTTTCTCACATTTGGTTTTTGAAGGGATTAATTATTTAACTAGTTCAACCAAACTACTATCTAAATTTGTGATAGAACCCAAAGCAAGGTACCGAGTATTGCCTGCCAGGGCTGCGGGACTTTTCGACAGAGATACCGCGGCCTTGGAAAACAAAGGGCAAGGAAGGAACATGGATGGATTTTAGTCAGTACAAGTCTGACACACCCTTCCGCTCTGCCCAGAGCGGGAGAAGTCATTTGATGATTTCCCATCCGAAAAAAAAGGTACCGAGTATTTGTCAAGACCTTTTCTTTAAAAAAAAAACAATAAAAAATATGTAATATGTCTAGTATGTGTAGTATGTAATGTACCAAGAAGAAACAATATAAATAATAATCTAGATCCCTTCAAAGTTCAAGTGAATCGGTTTCGTCTAGTCAAGCCTGTTCCACCCTGTGCCGCATCATCGTTTCACATCTGGCGAGTTGTGGCCTATTTAGCATAAAAATCGAATAAAATTAAAAATCTACCAAACCAAAACAAGAAAGAGTCTTGATAATCCGTTGCTATTCTATTCTATTCTATTCTACTCTTTAAAATAAAGACCGCAGCCATAACATTCTATAAAACTTCAATTACATTTAAATGAAGATAAATCTTCTCATATTTACAAAATAAAGCAACATCTCGTCATAAATTGCATCTTCAATAAAACATTTACACAAAGCCGATGAATATCAAAGTACCAGGGATTCATAACAGAGAGAGGGGTTATTTTTCTTTTCAACGTCCCGCGTTCCCTCAGATTTGTACCCTTCATTGCTGAAAAGGGCCTTTGTTTGATTTAACGACGGCGAGCACGCATTTGGCCCTTGTTCCGGGATCCGAAATCCCGGAATCCGGAGTTCCGGACGTCCGAGCCACAGCCGTGTATATATATTTTTTTATGTTCAAAGTGTTTCCATCAAGGCTTGTTAGACACCTGTACCTCGGAAACCCCCACTTCACCCTGATGTAATGACCCCTTCCTAATCCAAAGTTTAAACAAGTCTGCCTTTTGTTTATATAAAGCTCAATTACGGGCAAACTTGGATTTATTTCAGTAGGTAGAAAAAAGATTGAGTCTGTGTAAATCGTAATAAAACCTTTTACCATTACTTATTTTAATATAAACCCACCAGCATAGAAATAATGAATAGATGGTTATTAAAATAAATCTACTGTTTCATACATAAGCAAACGGTTATTGGTAACCACAGCTTTGAGCCGTTTGAGGTCCTAACGCTCGGGTCATAGGGCCCGAGTGCGCGTCTCCTTTTTAAGAAAATATCTCGCCGAATGGTCGACACTTCGCGTGACCAATGGGCTGGCTATTTCTTTGGCCAAAGAATTAGCATTGCCATTCAACGTGGCAATGCTGCCAGTCTTCTGGGCACGTTTCCGGATGACAGCGATGCGGAGGAGTACTTTGACGCCTAAGTCTTAGTGTCCTTTTGTTGTCGTTGTAAATATGTAGGTACTTATTTTTAGTCTTCCTTATTATATTTAATTGAATAAAAATAGTTCGAACTTTAAAAAATAAACAGCAAACGGTTAACATTTATGAAACACCACCACAAATTGAAATTTTCACCACGTGACCTTTTTCAGAAACCAACCGAAAATTGAAAGCAGTTCACGTGTGTTACTAACAACATGTACAAATATTTCCAAGACTAAGAATAGTATCTGACTTTATAACACACTGTTTACCCAAAATGTCATTCACTAAAGGCCCCTACCCTCGGGGGACTGGGGGTAAGGCCCTTTGTATAACAAGAGACAAATCACGTCAACACAAATTCATAATTCTATTTAAAACAGATCACTCTATTCAAAACAGAGCATTCTATTCTAGGCAATTCAGAAAACAGAGACAATTATAACATCTTCTTTGAACTATAACTATCAGCCGAGATCCCACGCTTTTATGAAACAAAATCCGAGGCAGAAATAATAATATAACTTAATTTACACACACGAGTATTAAACTATCTTTTATCTGGCAGACAAAGGTCACACATACACAGGCTGTTATTAGATTAATTGTTATTCTTGTAGAGGGATAAAAATAAACACAGGCATCTTTTTTTTTTACTGTATTAATTACCGCAGACATGGTTCAACATAGGCGTCTTTAGCTATGAGAACTTGAAAAAATCGGCCAAATGCTAGTCGGACTGGCGCATGAAGGGTTCCATACCATCGTAGTAGGGGAGCCCCCTAATTTATTTTCATTATTTGTTGTTATAATGGTAACAGACCTACACATTCAATGAACATTTCAACTATGTACCTATTACGGACCACGAGATACAGACCGCTGACAGACAGACGGACAGACGCACGGATAGTGGAGGCTTAGATATGGGCCTGTTGGTTACCCTTCGAGTATGGAACCCTAAAAAAAAAACAACTACTCATAAAAATGGTAAGTATTACATTTTTATGAGTAGTTGCATATTCCAGACGAGAATGTTATGTATGGAACAGATGCTCTATGGGGTCGCGCACCCCAAGGGTGAAAATGGGATCCTATTATGTTAAGCCAACGCTGTCCGTCGGTCACAGGGCCGAATATTTTTAACAATAGCATTGCCAGTTGGAACATACCACCATTCAGGGACGAAAATATACACAAAAATTGGTCAGCAAATTGTCAATGTTAACTGTTGTAGTTGGCTGAATATATCAGCAGTCACTCGCATCACTTGACTTGCGATTAATTTTACGTTGAGCAATTTTCATTCAAGAAACTGCTTTTGACTCTCATTTAGTAAGTTTTTGCTATTTGATATTTGCTGCAGCAGTAAAACATAACACAACATCACGCCTGTAATCCCCGAAGGGTTAAGCAGACGTGTACCTAATATTACACCCACATTACCCCAGTAATGTTTAAGTCCCATGTAATAGAGGGCGAGCCTATTGCCATCAACCGAGCACAAATGCAGACTCCATGGCTGCTACTGAGATAGTCTTGATAAAAAACCCAATAACACATTGCTCTCAACCTAGGAATCGAACCCACGACCTCATGCTCAGCAGTCGCACTTGCGACCACTAGACCAACGAGGCAGTTAAAGCAGTCATCCTGATAATTAGCACCTATTAGATAACTCAAACGCTCAATAAAGATACCAATGAACTTGTCAATAATCAGACTAATCAAGTATTACAAGCACTCATGATGGGTGTCGATTCCGACGAGCCACTGATTAATTTTCAATAGGCTCATTACGGTTGATCCAATAAGTGGTGATTTGGGAAATGGTTTTAGCCCTTCACATCACCGAGGCATAATTTTAATTAGTTATTATGACCTATTTTTGAAGGGGGATAGTAAGATAGGTCAATAAATGTTTTAATAGGATTATTTTAGATTATCAACACTTTATATTATTCTTATTTAGGGTTCCGTACCCAAAGGGTAAAAACCGGACCCTATTACTAAGACTCCACTGTCCGTCTGTCTGTCACCAGACTGTACCTCATGCACCGTGATAGCTAGATAGTTGAAATTTTCACAGATGATGTGTTTCTGATGCCGCTATAACAACAAATAATAAATTTACAAATTATTTAATAATTAAAAGGGGCTCCCATACAAGAAACGTGTTTATTTCTGTTTATGGTACGGAACCCTTCGTGCGTGAATCCGACTCGCACTTGGCCATTGTTTCTGTTTTTTTTTTCAGCTATCTCCTGTAAAAAAAATTTCACTGTCTCGAAGATTAGCCGGAACATACTGATACACACAATTTAGTAATACTGCATATTCTTTCATATTTGCATTCAGTAAAAACTTGTTATTTTAAAATTACAAACCGACGCTTTAATTTTATTTATTTGTATGTATGTATCAATAAATCGTTGGTGCATTTGACTGCATTTTGGTCACAAAACTATCAATTTTACTGAATGAAACGCGTGCAGACGAGGAAAGCATGACATATAAGGGAGAGTTGTACTAAGCAGTGCGTAATAACGCTGTCTTTGATGATAATTATCAATTAAATAAGTACTAATACTTTTACATTTGATTCAACGTTTGTCCCTGATGAATACATTGAAGAAATCCTAATTAAATAAAGTAAAACATGTCGTTCTCCACATTGAAATGTTTAAAATTGAACTTGTTTAAAAGGAAAAACTGGAGCGGAAAACACAAAAACGTAAAACACACTTTAAACAAAACGATTACCTCATTTATTACTCGAGAGTGAATTCTAGTTGAAAAGTCGTCGGCACGAGTACGAGCACGAGTGTAAAAGGTGACAAACAGAACATCTCTCTTGTAACATGGCAAAGTGCTTTGACTAAACCAGCCCCCAGTTGGTAGCCTCAGGGATTAGGGACGCCTCTTGAAAAATACGTCCCAAGTTTGATTTTTTTTGTTTTATTTTGCCAAAATGTACGTGTGACTATGTGTCTGTGTGTGTGTGTATGTACATGTGTGTGTGTGTGTGTAATAATGGACATGTTGCTATATGATAACAGCAGCTCGGGTAAATCTTCAAGGTTAAGCAACGCTTGCCGAGGTCAGTCTGTGGATGGGTAACCATACTGAGTTGCCTTCGCGCCTCGGAAAGCAACCCGGCGGTCATTTGTAAATATTTAACTGTTGTTACGGGTCGTCACAGGCTTGAGAGTCTGACCATCAGTCTTACCAAAGCGGATACAGGTGGATAATGGCGAAGGATAACTTACGGGTTGGGTCAGATAGGCAGTCACTTCATTTATGATACTGGTATTCAGTTACATCCAGTGAGACTGGAAGCCGAACCCAATAGTTTTGGGAAAAAGCAGATCATAGCCAATGAGTACGAATGCATTTTTATTTTTTATCGGTAAATTAAAAAGTGAATTTCAATTTGAAAAGAGAACGCTCGCATGTTTATTCGGTATTCAAATGATGTTTCACGTTCCCCGCATCGAGTGTCTTTTTGTATGCAAAATGAAAAGTACAAAATATTTTTCCATTCCGATTCCAGCTTAAAAGGAAAACATGGATGAATCAATTATTATTTTAACGAGTTTATGTTGAATGGGAAGTAAACAATGCTTCAAACTGTACTATTTCTACAGCTTTTGCCGTATTGACAAAGTATCGACATTGTATTACCGGATGCTACCTGTACAGAACTTTAGTGAATAGTCTGTTCACATCGCCTGGAGGGATAATGGCTTTTGTTTCGTTTATTTTTATTTCTCGTCGGTAATTTAACTTAGAGTTAATTTAAAGATAGATCGTAGAATCAACTATAAGAATCTTTACTACAGGTCAATTGTTAACACCGTGTCCCACTGCTGGGCAAAGGCCTCCCCTTTTTTCGTTCCAAACCACTCTATTTTGTTCAATTTCTAGCCATGTTTGCCCTACGAACATTATCAGATCGTCACACCACCTCCGCCACGGTCAATATCGATGTTATTTTTAAAAAACACAAAATATTTTTTGCTGAAACATCATACAAAAAAAAATGCTAAAACTACATAACGCCACCAGCTGCAATATCCTTACATGGATACTAATTTTGCTTTGTCCACGTTCATAGAAGAAATCTGAGGTGCGTAAACGTAACGTAACGTCGATTTTATAAAATTTAAAATACTCGTTTCAAAAATGTTTGCATATTTTTAAGAAACTCTTCGTATCTATGGAAGATACTAATTGTGCTTGTTGCAAATACGATATTTGTATATCGATTCAAAAATCGACGTATTAACGTTACATTTACACCACGTTGTCGGTAGCAAGTACAACGCACCTGGGCTTTCTTAAGAATTTCACCAAAAAGGTGTATATTATTTTTTTAGGCGTTTCTACTGGCAACTGAGCTGGCTACTTGAGTGAGTTACCTGAGATACAGGTTTATTCCTAGTTCAGGTAGAATTCTCTTACTATATGCCTACAGTTTTGAAGGCCATATTATTGTAATAATTTCAGAAAGACACTTGTTCTCCCCGTCGTTGCGATCATTTTTTTGTTCTAGACCATACCTTCTAATTACGGATATATTGGGGGTCAAAGTTCCAACTTTTTCGCGGGTTTTTTTTTTAATACATGTTTTAAATACACCTTCACGACTCCCGTACTATTCAATCCATCCACCAGCGCAATGTTCTGGATGCGTTACATTGAGTCCTACCGTAAAACGTAATTTTTCACCCCAAAAAAAAAGTCGTTTCCCAGCCATAATTTTTGCGTAAAGTTACTTAGTTTGATGTACATAATGCTTGGTTGACGGCTTCGTGAAGAGTCTGTTTACACCCTCTATGTAACTATAACATCATCGTATAAACCGCAACCTTTTATAATATAAACTAGGAATACGTTTTCAGTTTCCCGAATTTCATCGGGAAGGCGTGCCGATACATACATTAGCAGCCTCAGCCCGCGACATCGCTAATTTCTATACGACCATCCCGTCAACGTTCATGATAAACGACTCTTCGAATTGTCAAGAAAATTGATTTTATGTTGAAGACGGTTCTAAAGCTACCCTTAGAGGCGCATTTTTTTAAGCAATAAGTCACATATTCTGTACATATTTTAAAGAAATAGGTTTACGATTAGCGAGTTAGTATTTATTAGCAAAGAATTGATTTCTTTGCTTCGGCTATACTGCCTCTAATTTCTTTCATAATTTCTGTATATAAGGTCCCATTAAAATAGATGGACAAATTGTCAGAAATCATTCAGACCACCAAACTAAGGACAATGGTAAAAAAATAAGAAAAACGAATTAGATAACTTACAAGAAAAAAAAATATCTAACGAAAACACACTAAAATTGCCGGCAATTTATTATTTTAAGTCAAAATAAAAAGTTTTTTTACTTGGATATCTTTGGTTAAACGTACAGAACGCTCTGTTAAAATTTGTCCATCTATTTGAATGGGACCTTATGTAAAAATATCGTGAAAATGAGTTGCCGAATACACAATGTGTATTTTTATTTTTTTATTTAAACAATTATAGTTTTAATACATGTTCATTTGTTTTCTACCATTAAACTAGAGATGGTTTGTATTGGTACTCACATTCGCTTAAACAACACTGCTTAATCATTTTTTAGACAAATAATTATAAGTAAAAAATGAAGGTACATGGAAAATATTCTAACTAACGTAACGTAACTATTTTAACCGTAAACATCTATTAGTAAGTTATGTATTGAATCTGAGCAAGCAAAGTAAGCATTAAGTAGTTCAATATTGTTTAAAATAATATTTTTATGTTAGAATCACTTACAGCAATTACCTACTATAATCCCATAAAACCGTAAATTGCTCGGTATTGCCGTAATGTCATAATAGCCCGACATAACTGCCGAGAAATTGAGCAATTTAGTTGCCCGAATGCGCTAACCTGTACATAACTCTCAACGTTAGCATCAACAAAACCACTATAAGCTGGCCCCTATTTCAAGTGAAACATCGTACTCCGCTAGGTCATCAGTTCAAGGGTGAAGTGTTACCAACAACGTGGTGTCGATTGTACGCTTGTGTCGTTGCGAATACGCGAGGAATATGAACTAGGACAAGATAGATTTATGTACCTATACTTTTTTACATAATGTGTTTGTGGAAGTGAATAGTGTAACAACTTTATCTAGCTGTTCGCTAATATTGACTTTGTGAGCCAATGCATAAACTAAAAGTTTCTAGCTTTTGTACGCGGGTTCGTTCGACTTCATGTTGGATATTAAACACCAAAGGAATTTACTAACGGAATTAAAAGTATTCTTTGTCCTGTATAAAAATGCCCCGTAGAAAAGTAAATCTTACACTGAAGTGAATATTTCACCGAAACCTGTTTAGTCGTTAATGCGCGTAAATGGTAATACTGACAGACAGATTTACTTTCGCATTTATAATATTAGCATGAATTTGTAGATGGCAAAACCTGAATGGCGAAAATCCCTGTAGATATTTTTTTTATATTTTTATGGACTGATTTTATTGACGACCTCCAACGAAGCGCTGTTCTATATTTAGACTAAATAAGTTAAGCCTCGGCTTCCAGAGGGAATAACGGAGTTACGGAAGACAATGAAAACGTAAAACATGACTTATCGTTGATTTCTGTGTAAATAATGTGGGTTAAAAATCCTTTAAGATAGAGGAAGACACTATTAGGTAGTAGGTAATTAAACTAATTAAGGTACTATACAGTAAAAAAAATATTTTACTAACTTAAAATCGACGAGGCGGTTGGCGACGGCGCAGTGGCTGAGTTATCGACTGCTGCGCTGCGTGTCGTGGGTTCGATTCCCGCACGGAACAAATATAAGGAGTTGTTCTGGGTCTGGCTGTTTGTGTATGTGAATTTAAACGCAACCAAATATAAAATTGGGGCTCATGGCATTTTTTTTGTACCAATTAGGATTGCGTTTAGCTGCAACTCACCTAATGTGAAGTCATGATGCAGCTTAAGATAGAGTTCGTTTGCCTAGAAGAATCCGATTCACTCAAACTTTCAAAGCAATACTGAACAGCCATCTTCTGGGCAAGTTCGTTCCATCATAGACCTCATTCATCGCTTTCCATCAGGCGTGATCAAAGTCAAAATCAGGACCATTTTGCAATATAAAAAAAAAAATAGATGCAGATGAAAATGATCAAGGAACTGAGAAGCTAAGGAATAAGAACTTCCACACTAGTCGATCTTCAAAGAGTCATCAAAACAAGCAGATCATGCTCAATTCTGTATAGGGTGTAAAAATACTCTTAACGAAGTCATTGCGATCATTTCTAAACCATACCTGGGAACTTTCTAGTAACGGAGATATTGGGGTCAAAGTTCCAACTTTTTTTTTTTTAACAAGTTTTTTTTAATATTCATGTTTTAATGTTTTTTTTCACCTAAGACACCTTCACTACTCCCAAACTATTCAATCCATCCATCAGCACAATGTTTTGAATGCGTTAGATTGAGTCCTACCGTAAAAAGTGATTTTTCACCCCAAAATTTTTTTGCGTATTATTTACTTAGTTTGATGTACAGAATGCTTGGTTGACGGCTTCGTGAAGAGTCCGTTTACGCAGTGTAGATATCCATCATTACAATTGACACAGACGCCTGAAGAAATGTTCAAGAGCTTGGTTGACAGGTTGAGGGCTGGGGCTGCGGGCTGTTCGAAAGAGATACCGCGGCCCTGGAACACAAAGGGCAAGGAAGGAACATGGATGGGTTTTAGTCAGTACAAGTCTGACACTCCCTTCCGCTCTGCCCAGAGCGGGAGAAGTCATTTGATGATTTCCCATCCGTAAAAACAGGTTGAGCAGCTTTGCACGTATCCACGATTCCACGATATGCTTTTTACGATTGACACTTGTACCGGAAAAAATAAGGACAGAAAAAGAAAATTTGCCCCAATAAAGTTTCAGTAGCTATTTTATCGGGAAACTTTTAAGTAGTTAGTTGAAGAGCCATGTCAGATAGCGCTGATAAAACTTTTAAGGTTGTATTCGATAACAGAATGGTAGTTTTTTGACCCGTTTATGTTTAAACCGGATCGAACTCTTCACTCGAGTCAACCACTCGAGTGAATATCTATTTTTGTTTCATTTCACTTTTAAACTACAACGAGTTTAAATAGGAAAGTACTTTAATCTGCTCATTTAATAGATTTCATTTCCGATTTTTTGGTAGGCGAGTGAAACGAAAAACCCAATAACAATTTGCCCGACCCGGAAATCCAACCACGGACCTCAGTAGTCGCGATCACCGCGCCACTAGATCAAAAAAGTAGTCAAAATCTTTCTCAGAACTGAAATCTTTATCAGAACTGAAATCTTTCTTCGAACTTAAATCTTTCTCAGAACTGAAATCTTTCTCAGAACGTTATTACGATTATCTGCCTGCCTTTTCTCAACTATGTTGGGATTGACTTCCAGTTTAACAGGATGCTGCTGAATACTAGTATTTTACATAGAGCTACTGCCTATTTGACCTCCACAACCCATTTAGTACACGGTAATATGGTACCACTTGGTACGACTGGCTGTCAGACTTTCGGGCCACTACTACCTGTGACTGTACCTACGACTACCTGTAACAACTGTCAAAGATCTACAAATGACAGACGGGGCCAACGGCTTAGCGGGCTTAACGAGACAAAGAGGAAAGTCGGTATGTAATAGGCGGGCACCCATCTACGGACCAACCTATTCCAATTTAGCCACGACCTCTTCTTCGACCTATTAATAAACTTAAAACAATCACAGGGATTGATTATCTCGTTAAACCTAATTTGAATAGGCACTGAATGATATATTATGAATCTACACAGTGCATCATACGAGTACCAAAATCCAATAATAAACCTATTGAATTCAGTACACAGCTAATTTTATGAGCCAAACAGCAATATGATTGCCATTAAACGGTACTTCGGTTCGGAGTCTAAATCAGTATTGGCATAATAATTAATCCGCAAATGTTCACAAATTGATTATTATCCGTATTTGCTTTGAATGGTATTGTCATGAACGGTTTAGTCGATTAATAATAAGCTAACATACTTCAAAAATATTTCGGAGTTGTTTATACATAGACAATAAAGTGAAGTAGTAGAAAATGGTTATTTCAGTTATTCAGATAACCAAGATCTATTGGGTTAGTACGGTAACAATATTTTTAACCTATCTCTGCCTGTGTTTGTAGTACTTAACTAAAAACACAGACAGTGTACAGGTGACTAGGGACCTCACCAACGGGCTGTTATGCCTTCCGACTATGGCGCTCTGAATGCTATTGTGATTGTTATGAAATCGATAATACCATAACCAATTTTTTTCCAATGAGACTCACATGACATAAGTTAATCCGTGTAAAACCGCTTGGCCATTTGCCATAGCGTCTATTGAAAAAAAAAAAAGAAATTGCTTAGGCTACGAACGTACTCACAGGTGCCTTGCTTTTAATGCCTTGGGAGTTGCTAGCGAATCAGGGCGGCGGGCTGTTCGAAAGAGATACCGCGGCCCTGAAACACAAAGGGCAAGGAAGGAACATGGATGGGTTTTAGTCAGTACAAGTCTGACACTCCCTTCCGCTCTGCCCGGAGCGGGAGAAGTGAAAAAAAAAGTTGCTAGCGAGTCGATACTCGTTCGTTTCGCTTCGATAAGCGAAACGAACGTTATAGTGTTTTCGCACACGGCCGTACTGCGCGCTTGGAGCCTTCCCTACCAAGTAACCAAATGTTATGTCACTAAGCTCTAAGAAAGGCACCGGTCAGGGCGTATATGCTTTAGAACATGCCGCGACCTAGACACGCGGGTTTGTCTCCACCGATCACGTTATCAGACCGTATTAACCAAGGATCATAGCAAGTTTTATCCAATGATACCGTGATGCGATTTTCTCGAAAAATAAATTAATATTTTTGCCCACTGATCACGATATCTATCCGTGGCTACACAAAAAAACGAAACTGATCACTGTGTACAGAGATAAGAAATAAAGTATACTATAAGCAACTCTAGATAACTTGTAGGTGAGTGTGTGCGAAGGTTTACACGTTGGAAACGAATGGCACACGTGCGTGTTGCTTGACGGAAATTGCTGTAGTAAGTCTCATCGCTTACGCCGTCCCGTGCCGTTTTTAAAAGAGCTTGTAACCTAACCAAAACACCACCTCAATTCAAAACCACACATTTTCGTGTCCCTTTTCTCCTGTATAACATACATACATACATAAACTCACGCCCTTTTCCCATGGGGGTAGGCAGAAACCACAGAACGCCACCTGCTACGATCCTTACATACTCCTTTTGCCTCGTCCACGTTCATACATCTGGTCATACACGCACGCCGGTTGCGGGTACTACGCACCTGACCTTTCTGAAGAACCTCACCAATGAGGTCAGCGTAATGTTCTTCTAGGGCGTCCCCTCCCGGCGTTGTCACTCACATCTGCCTTGTAAATACCTTTTGTTAGTCGCCTTTCACTCATCCTCTCCACATGACCAAACCATCTAAGCATACTTTTTTCATTTTTTTTTTCTTTTTTTTTTTTCACTACATCTTCTTTTAAGCCGCAACGTTTCCGTATAACCTCATTCCTCACTTTATCATTCAGAGTTACACATGCTTGTCGCTTGTGCTTGTTGCTTGTGTTGCTTGCATGTCTTCTCCTGTATAACATGGCGACAATATATCGGGTGCTGCCTTTAACAGCGTCGTTGGGCGCCGTATCTCGATAACATTTGGGCTGTCACTCCGCCATTTAACAGCGGCCATGACACGTTTGAATTCACGTGAACTTAATTGCTTGTTGCGCTTTTTTTTAAATGTTGTAATATTATGGTGCGATGGGGTAATTTACATGGTGATGGGGTATATCAGTCTGTTGCTGTCCCGTTGTAGGTTCAGGCCTTCTTTCTCTATGGGCTTTCCATGCAGTGGAATAGCTGTATGTTGATAGGTGTAGTGAATATTCCAGGCAATGATCAACGTGACTAAAGAAGGGCACATACAAATATAATTTATTAATAAAGGCTTTCACGGTCTCCTGGTCTTCTGCATATACGGACACGTCGGTTATCTGGATGAGTAGGTACTGATTCGCGATTCGTCAACGAAGAGACAGTTTTGCATGTTTCATCTTCATTGTTCTTCCCCTACTCATACAGCTATCCATATTCATATTCAAAACTTCCCCCAAGACATTTTGCCTGTTTGCATTAGGCATTTTCTATTTCTTTTCAGAAAATATTAAAAAAAGCATCTTTGGAAAATCAAAAAATAAGTACTTTTGTTTTACAACCATGACATGTAAATAAAAAAGAAAGAAAAAGTATTACTATTAATTTATTTGTCTCGCTTAAGACAAAATAAAAAATGGTTACTAACAATAAAACAAAATTATTTATAAAAAAGTAAACGAAAAAAATATACATACATTATTACTATTCAGTACTACATAAAATTATAATTAAAACGTATCATATCCTTTCTTGAAAGGTATGTTGAAGGAAAATGTTATTATTTCTGGCACGGTAACTATATTGCTCAGTAAAAAAAAAATTAAAAATCTCGAGAATTCCATTGTAAAGCAGTTTCCACCTTTGGTAAAGTAGTTCATTAGGTAGTAGGTTTTATGACTAGGATTTGCATTATAAAAGTGTAAAATAATGAGATTGAAATTAAAAGCATTCAACATTTTGAGTTCACGTTAGTCATTTATCACAACGGGGTTCCTGCGTCTAATCTTAAATCAGTATCCATAAAATTAGTAAAGGGCTTCGTTTTTTTTTAAATAACTAATAATTTATACTAGGAATAGTACAACTCTTTTAGTAATGGTAATGCAATGAATAGCTTCAATCATTAGTATTTTACAAAAACTGTCCAACTGCGAGTCAGACTCGCGCATGAAGGGTTCCATAAACCAGAAAAACACGTTTCTTGTATGGGGGCCCTATACAAGAAACAAATAAATATATATTTATATATTTATTTGATATTTTATATATTATATTTAATAAATAATTTATATTTTTAATATTTTTATAAAACTATTTATATTTTTATTATACCAGCCACAGAAATACATCATCTGTTAAAATTTCAACTGTCTAGCTATCAGGGTTTATGGGATACAGCCTGGTTACAGAGAGCCAGACAGAGAAACGGACAGTGGAGTTTTAGTAATAGGGTCCCGTTTTTACCCTTGGGTACGGAACCCTAAAAAATCAACATCAAATTCCGATTTAAACATAAACGGCAATAGAATCCGATCGGAATTCCTGCGTGGTTCTCTGTAATTCAATA
Source organism: Lycophotia porphyrea (assembly GCA_950005105.1). NCBI lineage: Eukaryota > Metazoa > Arthropoda > Insecta > Lepidoptera > Noctuidae > Lycophotia > Lycophotia porphyrea. The sequence goes on from OX465393.1 coordinate 14,183,503, forward strand.
AGCCAGTAAAAGCTTTCTTTTAAAAGTTTTTCACAACCAATACAGTTTGTAATAGAAGTCTATTATATTTTAATCAGGGTCAAATGAATGATTATAATAATAATGGAGGTTTGTAGCAAATTATTGGAAAACATATTATATTCAATAAAACGATATTTCATACAAAAGCAACAGGTTTCAGGATTAAAAAGAAGATTATTATAAAAGCAAAACCTTCGATATTTATTGCATTGCATTGAAAACTGAACCGTATTTAGAACTAACATAAAGAATATTATGCGTAAAAATTGCCTTGGATAAAGGTTTGCACCCATCGTCTTCACACCGCCGCTAGCATTTCTCACAGTTGGAAAGTCAGAATGTTAGCAGATGTCTTTTATTGCGTCATTGGGATCGAAACCTATAGTTGTCTGCAGGCCGCACAGAAATGTGAAGGATCTTACGTATAGAAAGGTTACAAGATATTATTGATTTCAGTTTTCTAGGTCGCGTAGCTGTTATGACTGCATCAGGGATTCAGGGCTGCCTGTAACATATACACGCTGGAAGGGAGTTCGACCCATAAACGATTACTACGTTATAATCAGAACGTAGATTATTGAAATGAAAACTTCTTAAGGCGCGTTGTGCATTTTTGAGATGGGGAAAAAAATTGAACTCGCGACTCCGTTAAACGACCTCTTTTTCGTTGCAAAGTTAGCAATATTGGTACATATTAGAAGCCCGAAAAATACAGTGTTTAGTCAAATGTAGAAGTAAAAGGCTTATGCAAAAATATTTTCTAAAAATAATCCAGAAACCATTAAAATATATGTTTTGTTTTTTCGTTGCAGAGTTAGTAGCCGTATTGCCACATATTAAACGCCCAAAAAAATATGGTGTATAGTCAAATGTATAAGTAAAAGACTTATGCAAAAATATTTCAGCACTCCCTGAGTGGTTGGGTTTTTTTATCATTTGAAAGCATTTGCCTCTTGCCTAGGTTTTTAGGCCAAAGTTACCTACGTTTGTCTGTTTTGATGCAAACATGCTCTATATGTGTAGGTATTTCTCTTGAAGAAGATAAAAGGTATAGGGCGACTTTAGACCAAAAATGTGTCTTCCAACCAAACATTTCAATTACACATAAAACAGAAACTCGCAGGGAGTTTGTGTATTACTATAGGCTATCCCTCTTTGAAATCTCTGTCACCAGTCAAATATCCTGTCCTTTGTGAACAAAGCTTTCATGTGAATGGTAAACAGTAATCCATTAGGGTGCACTAGGTATATTGATACGAAAGCTACCTACGTACGTTTGGTGCAAACTGGTTCTATCACAAGCCTGCCTCACAGACTCCGATAACAGGATTTTAGACAGGTATTGTGTCAACAAAGGTGAATGCAGACTCGTACTGATGAATTTTTTGCCTACTTTTAAAATATTATCTGAACTGACAATATTTTATCGGTAGTTATGTGGTCGAAGTGAGTACATGCACGGCTAGGGAACCTCACAGATGCCGCGATTAACGTTGCCATTTACGAGACCCTAGTAATTTGATAAGTAGAATGTAGTCGGAGTAAACCTATTCCGTCTCGTGGATTTAATGAAAAATTGTTGTCTGTAATGTCGGTATAGGGACGATAATTTTACGTGATAACTTCATAAGAAAACATTGATAAAAAATAACATACTTTTATGAATTGAATTGAATTATTATCACTAAATTATCATTATTTCGTATAATACATAGATGAGTAACAAGACGAATGCTTAGGCCAATCGTGCCTCTTTATCGCTTGTTCCGCGCTCTTTTTTTTTTTACGGATGGGAAATCATCAAATGACTTCTCCCGCTCTATATGCTTAAATTAAAGTAAAAAAAATACATTTCCATTAGCAAACTTAAAAAAAAGCGTACATTTTCTTTACATTCGCCAAAACTAGGTTATGAAGTTATACTAAGTGAGATGTCCAAGTAGAAATTATTAAAACGAAGTGCACTTTAACATATAATATAAAAAGTTCAGTCTCCGTTTCTCGTAATTAAAAAAAAGCTTTTCCTTTGTACTAGATTTTAGAAAAATAAAGAAAGAGACTGGAAAGTTCCTAGCCTGGCTGAACGTTACTGATATTGCCTAGTCATCGCTATCTGTCCGCAAAGTTTCCGCAAAGATAATACCTTTTTTTTTACAGATGGGAAATCATCAAATGACTCCCGCTCTGGGCAGAGCGGAAGGGAGTGTCAGACTTGTACTGACTAAAACCCATCCATGTTCCTTCCTTGCCCTTTGTGTTCCAGGGCCGCGGTTTCTTTTTCGAACAGTCCCGCAGCCCTGGGGATGAATCCATCAATCGATAAACTTAGGTACAACGTGATCCTCCTCTCTGCGATTCGCGGGGTTTAATTCGCGCTCTCACTTGTACACTCGGCTCAGGCGGAACGTGACACTTTTTCGTGCGTGCAGCCTGCATTCATCGATTTATTCGCCCGGTTACCTTTTTAAACAACAGTTGACGTTCAAATTGTGCACTATGAAGTTCTTAGTGTTTCGGCTATTTTTTTCTATGTAACTTACTGTATATTAGGTACAACTTTTAGACTAAGTACACATCATACAGGGTGTGTAAGTGACATCGACACACAAACGGTTTTTAAAACAAACGAGTCCTAGATTCTTGTGCTGTGTACATGGTAGCCGTTTGTTCGATGTTACTCCCTGTAGGTGAAATATGTCCGTCGACTCCAAGTTTTAGGTACCTAATCTACAATCTTACATTATGTTATATTTTAAAGCCGCTAGCATAATTCATAATGGTTCAAAGCCGTAATAAAACTCAACAATAACTTTATAATGAATAGTTTTATGTGAGCTTTCAAGGAAAATAACACGTGTATTGTCGGTATCTTCGACGGAAGGTATAAAAAAGAATTATGTTCTCAAGGAGGCGATAAACATAGTAGATTTATATATTTTCTTTTTCCCGATAATAAAATTTATCGACGAATGAGGCGGGATATTATTGTAGGCGTACGTCGAATTATGAGCGATAACAAGTCAGTGCGACCCGAATGAATTATTCAGCGATTCGGCGATCGATATGTCGCGGGATTCTTACTTAATCTCGTCATTCCAGAATAATTCTATGAATATCGTAAACTTGATATTGTTCATCGCGTTTCGTGGAAAAAGGGTTAGCGGATTTTCTAGACGAATGAGCAAAAATTATTGAAACAGCCATTGTCTGATAGAAGAGAGGCCTATATTCCAGCAATGAAAACATTTTAGGCTGATTATAGCTGGGCATATTACAACAAGCAATATATTGAAGGTTGAATTTTGATATACATAACATAACATCACGCCTGTAATCCCCGAAGGGTTAGGTAGAGGAGGTGTAGGTATCTAATAATACCCACATTTGCCAGTTATGTGGGGGCGAGCCCATTGCCATCAACCGGGCACAGATCCTGACTCCATAGCTGCTACTGAGAAATTCTTTTCTTCTTTGAAATACAATTTTTTTTTATGTGTTAGTAATTTACCTCAAAATATTGGTATATTATTAGTTGTAGTAATTTTACATTTCACAATATTGACGCTGTTACTATTAGCGGCTGTGTGGTTTGGCCAACAATAAATTGAATAAACCTAAACTGATATTTAACTATTACATCGTACAGTAAATAAGCCAATAATTATGATTATAACCGCTATTCGAATATACTGGATATAGGATGAAAAAGCGCACACTAGATAAAAAATAATACAGTAGTCAATTATTACAAAAATTAAACAAGAAATGGTTCAAGTATTAAAGTTTTTATTAAAAAAAAAAAAACTAGCAGTCCATCATAATAGTTAGAACTGGCGCATAATAACATTAGAAGGTGTCAACCCGCCTTTGTGGTCTAAAACAGTCTTATGCAGTTGTTCACATTATAAATGTTGGTAAATTTTATCTTCCGTTCCTTTTAATGGAACTTTCTAAGTTATTATATTGCCGTAACAGCTTTTCTGAAGTGATGTAGGTAGAATGCTGAGCAATTTAAACGAAACTTCTTAAGGAGCCTCTTGAGACCTATTGTTGAGGTGTGGCTTTTGATAGAATTGCTTTTTAGAAAATCATAAATTTTAAATATAGATAAAACAGATATTTGAACATAAAATTTCTACAGGACAAAGGACTATGGCCTCTTAGGCATTGATCGTAAGGTGATGCTAAGGGCATAGAACCAAGTGGTGCTCTTGGTACCTCGGGTTTTTTATGTTTGTTTGTGTGCCCTTTACCCGAGCTCTTGACTAAAACAGCAACCCACCATCTTTGGGTTAAACCGTGACTGCCTAGGTTTGTCTATTGATGGGTGACCACCCATTACATACCGAGTTTCGTCCGTGTCTCGGAAAGCACGTTAAGCTGTTGGTCCGGGCTGTCTATTGTAGATCTTTGACAGTCGTTACAGGTTGCCCGAAAGTCTGACAAGCAGTCTTGAAGGAGTATCGTATTACCTAGTGCTAACTGGGTTGTGGAAGTCAGATAGGCAGTCACTTCATGTAAAATACTGTTATTCAGCTGCATCCGGCTAGACTGGAAGCCGACCCTTCCCTTTTATACCAAATTCATTGAGCCGCAATTTTTCAAAAAATAAATTTTGACGCTATGCCAGCTTTCATAGAAAAAAGATGATACCGTTTTGTAATGGCGATTTTAAACAGAAATAAAGGTATATAAATAGAGGTTTGAGACGCGGCAGTGGGAATGCCGCAGGCTGATCAAAATTTCGAGACAGTCGTAATAGTTTTTTTTTTTCTACATAACATGAAAGTTTAAAAAATCGAAATTCTACACTTACCAGTAACATCAAAAGACATCTAGCGGCAATACATTCACGGGCGCATATAGTCAAGTAAATAAATTTCAATTCGGGCGCCTCTTCTGCGTAGCTTCTTTACGGAGCTGTATATAATAAGGACATTATGATATACTGGAAAGGAGCTGTCTTTACGAAGGAGCAAATAGAATTCCTTAGCAATTTCCGTTCATAGTTCATCATCGGGTTAAGTTGTCTTTTGACAGGAGACGATGGTAATATTTTCACTCTTTCACACAGTAACAACCACATTTTTAAAGGTATTCTAAGAACTAGTAAAAGCGCGTTTCATATTTCCACAGCATACCACAGCATGACCGTTCTATGAACGCATCATACCCGTTGAGAACGGTCATCATGCGCAGATAAACCCTAAATTCTTTGTATTGAAAACTTTGAGACTAGACCGTTGCAACTAAAAAAGAACTTTCAGACGTCTTTGTTTTATTGACTTTTTTGCCACCGACTTCCGAAAGTAAAGCTACCTATCAAATAAACTTCTGGTTTTTGGAAGTCTGTCTTCTGCAAAAATATTTTTTTCCCCTACTAATTTTGCACCTAACTGGGGGCTCTCTAGGTATAACTACTTTAAAATATAAACTTTGTAACAGTTTGGAATACTCCTGTGTGCTTATGCTGACTTCGATCAATCGATCGAAAAATAAATCAACTGTAGGAACCTACCTCTTCTCGTCGATTTCTGGCATTTTAACTATAAGGATTATATATTAAAATAAATACACGAAAGAGGCTTAAATTAAGCTTTTATTAATCATTCACATTGTACGACCATGTAGGTACATAAAATATTTTAAATTTTAAAATGGCCACGACTAAAGAAAAAGATTCTGCTGACAATCGCTTCTTTAATAGAAAACAATTTACCAACAACTTGTTGATTCAAATGATAATTGGAATACGTAATTTTATGTAATAAATATTTAAGTATGTTTACAGAAGAAATGTTTTCTTATTACATCCTTAATACAAAGAAAAAAATGCAAATTTAATTTGGTACGGGTAGTCCCAGGGGACGATGGGGTGTAAATGGCCATGAAATTGTAACGAAAGCACGAATTTAATTTTCCTTTTTTTTAAGTTTGCAAATAAGTCCGTTGTTTTAATTCTCACTTGGACTTGTGTGTAGACAAAAAAAAAACACGTCTTTATAGTTATCATAATAAATTCAAATTAAACAATAGTCTTGTTTACATCCACATACAATAACATTGTTTATATTTACATTCATAAACGACATGTTTGTTCCGTAATAAATTCTGTGTTTGGAATTCTGCCATGGTATTTCAGAATAATAGTTATGACTATTTTTCATAAATTACGCATGGCTAAATGTACTTACTCAGTTAAGAGTACTAATTACATTTCTTTATTTTTTATTGTGCGTTCAGAAACACTGCACAAGCGTGATAATTGTGCATCACATCGTACGAAATACCGCTATTTTGAGCTTGACCATGTTATTTAAAGTCGCACAGAACTTTTACAGTGTAACCGGATGAAAGAGCCGTGTCCACAATTACTAGAACTGTGTTTGATTGCGTTTTGTTTTTTCAATTGCACACAAAGCGAGTTTTATTGTGTGAGTTCATGTTTCAAATTTCAATTGATTTATGTTTTTTTAAGTGTAACACACATTCTCGGGAATTGAGGATTAAGAGCCTGGTTAAAAGTTTAGAAATGGATTGAATTCGAACAAACGTATCGTTCGTTATTTTACACACATTTAAAACACTTTTTTAATCATGACACAACACACACACACATGACATTTTTTAACATGTTATGAGAGTCACAAATAAGTAAACATGCCAATTTATAAGTTCATCGCATCTGGAGATGTGAAAATTACATTAGGTACAAGGTGTTGTTATGTGTATTCGAGTGGTACTAAAAATAAAAATGGCACATTCAAGATCGTAAACATTTGAAAGGGAAATGTGAATAAACAATTTTAAGGGTTTTTGTCTACTTACAACTGAGGCGATTGTCAGATACATTTCATGGATGTTACCTAATACGCCTAAATGTATCTATTTTACAATTATTCATATAATTTCATCTATACAATAGCACATAAATAATTAATCTATTTTAAAATATATTTCGCTTCAATATACACATTTTTCTTAACTTATCACATCTTTTAGCCTAACAAATAAACTTTCTACAATAGTCAGTGTAAAGAGCTGCAGGAAGACTTTCAACACCAATTTGGGAGACGGGACCTTGTCACGGAACGTTTAATTCAATTTGCCCCAAACAGGTTTTCTTGTTGGGCTAGCGAAAACATGCAATAATATTGAGTTAATTCCTCCCTGATGTGTAATTCCATTTACCCCGAGTTCACCCGAAGGGGCTAATCGAATTGTTCCGAAAACAAGTCGTCTCCCGCATGGCAATTACGATTAAATACCATAACCTCTGCTTTACAGCGTAACACTAATCATATCGAAAATATTCTGCTGAAATATATTAGACAATAATTTAATTCTCAAAATACGTTCTCACCTTGAAAATCACCTACCAACATGAAATATTCTGATTACGAACGAGAGAAACAAAATGAACGTCGTTTATATTTTTTCTATTATTCTATAATTTTAGATCTAGAATGAGTGACAATAAAGAATTTAAATTATAGAGGTATAGATTAAACAAGAATTACATAGACTCAGGATAATCTCCGAAGAACTTAGTTCTGAATATTCCATGATTACCTTTAATCTAGGGATAAGACAACACTCAAAGCAGTAGCGAGAAGATTTTTATTCCACAATGATTGGTGAATGGTTTGATTTTATTCTGATAGTGCATATCATTATACACTACCAGAATAAATAACAAAAAAAGTTGTGTTAAAGAACATTGTGGAACATTGTGGACAGTCATTGGAACAATTGAGTAAATTCAGTTATTGAAAGTATCGATTCAATATCTACCTTATTTTAATTATTGTTTTTTTTATGATTATAATTTAACATGGTACCTATTCCATTGCAGTTAGATATATATCCAGAAATAGCCTTTATATGCGGTACCATAATAAAATAGCGATAGTTTGGTTTATCCTTGGAACCCTGTAGTAACTAGATCAGATAGGTATAATTGACATACAAAAGCTCAGGAAGAAAAAGGACACATTCAAAGGTAGTGATTAAAATATGCAATAATAACATCGTCTTAAAATTAATATACACTGTAACAATAAACTCTAGTTACATTTTAACATTATATGAACACAGTAAAATTATATTTATATTTCATTTTTATTTATAATATCAGAGATCTCAAGCAAGAGGCTTTTAAGAATGACATCAGAATAGATGTATAATAAATATAATAAGGGTGTAAAAATGTAAAATATTTATTTAGCAAAACAAATTTAGGACAACCTTATTCCTTGAAAGTGAGACGAGGAAAAGCTTAAGGTACAGACGTCAGCACATCAAGCTACTAAAATCTAACAAATTTCTTTAATAGAATTCCAACATTATCTCTGAAGCATTAGGTTCAAGGTTGGTTGCGAAAATCTGTCAGTTTCGGGTAGGTTGACCTGCTGGCGTCTGTATACAAAATTGTATAAGTAGTAGGTATAAATAAAGGGTAAGTATCTAAGAAATATTGAAACTACATTCTATAAGCCGCTTCGCAGGTAAAATATTTAATCGGGATAGGCGAGATTCATAGGGTCATTCAATTCAATTGAAGTGTAAATTCACGGAGTATAAGACTGCAGCCAAGGAGCCATAGAGGGTACTTTTGAGGGCAACTTGAGGTGGCGTTCGCGTGGCTGGTGTCAGAATGTGGCTTCTTCAAACTTAGTTCGTTGACCGCCACTGTAAAAATGTTTTAACATAAAACACAATTGTGAAGGAACTTAGGTCGTGTACACATCTAACGTGCCGACATCAAGTTTAACAAGTTAAAAATGCATGAAAAAGTAATCAGATTCAGACTACGACGGCTATACGTATGGCGTAAACGACTGAAAACCTTATAATAGATTTGAAAAAATATAGATTTGAATTTCGAATGACATGAAACGAACTTGCTAATTGGGTTTTAAAAAGATACATATTAGATTGTTTACGAAAGTACCTAACTTTTGTAAACAATCTAATCGTAATTCTAACAATGTGTTTATACTACGCCATAACTCACGTTCCGTTGGCGATGCAATCAAAGTTGTTGCACATTGTTGGCAGTAACTAGAACAGAATTTATATTCCGAAACATTCCATCATAGAATCTCATCGGTATGATGTTAATTCAAGCGTAGTTAAGGCAGAAGATGAAGATAAGGCAGAAATGCATCTAGCTCAATTTTATACAGAGTATAACAAAATAAACAAAACCGCAACGCAAAACCTCTCGTATGGTGCCTCAGACCATGAAAACGAACCACTTTTGGAAATTCATATTTTTTCTACAATTTTTTTTCCTGAAATGCCTTTCTGTAGAAAGGCATTTTTTTGCGAATATCAAGAACTCGTACAACAAAATTTATAGAGTAGATACTGAACAACTTTCGTGCCATGATTGGCAGGAGAGACCACACGGGAGGTCTTGTGTGAATTATGTTACACCTTGTATAGGTACTGAAATATTTACTTAGGAAGTCGAGATTCTCGTAAGAACACTGATTAAAAATAAATGGTATCCGTCTTACAAGTTATAGTTCGCTACCCGTAATTTCGTGAACCACGCTAAAGCTCAGACTTTTGCTTATTTTGAGCTGAAACTTAACTCACTTGCTAAGTTCCTCGCGGGATCCGCATTAATATAAATGAAAATTTGTTTCGCAGTTCCTTTTTAAGTTTAGCGAAGTTCTTTCAAACAGAATAATAGACAGCATTTGAGTTTTTTTTTGGGAAAGTTGAAAAAAGTAGCGTTTAGTGAAGCAGTGAAAAGTAAGGAATAACTTGGTATAATTAAGTTTTCTTTAAGAGAAAAGTAAATGACAACAAAATGAGTCATGAATTATTACTTTTTATTTTTGTTGTTTTATGTATTTAATATTTGATCGGGTCGATGAATATTTTAATATTGAATGACCGCATTAGCGTAGTTGTCAGTAGTGATCACATAGACGCTGCGACAATGTTGGATACTCGTTTGCGATCCGTCAACCATCATTTCTTGTAGGTACGCCAACGCTAGGATTAACTCAACGTAGGCTAGCGGGACTGATACGAAAGCCATCATCATTAGCAAATATTAAATCTTCTAGTATTGAAAGTCATCTGAAATAAACTTAACAACTAGATCCTAACTCACCAGTGACAGTCTGCTTCTTAATGTCAGCGAACTTCTCTCCTGGACCCACTTCGTCAGGTATGGTAGCAGTACACGTCAGTTGAAGCCTGCCGTGGGCAGGTGCTTTAAGTTCTGCTATAGAGACCCATAGAGATATGGGTATCACTGGCGGTACTCGTGGCCTTTCTTGAATCTGAGAAGAATGTGAGAAGGTTTGTGAAGACTATAGTGAGGGTTTGGAGAAGATTGATGAATTAGGTTATACTGTAAACGTTCGTGAAACTTGATTGAAAATGTCCGCAACAAAAAACGTATAAGCTACTGGAAAGTAGATACAAGTTCGACACTTGAAGTAGAACAGTATTTAATATATTCAGAACAATCGATAAATAAATATTTTCGAATGATTGATATGATTGGAACTTCGGCCAAAACATTTTCAATACCAGCGTATAATTAAATTAGCATTACATCATATTCAATGAATTCCAAGAAATTAACATGAGAATTCTAACCATCGCTTTCTAAGCAAACTCCTTAGGCAAAGCATGTAACTTTGAAAACATTGCTTAAGAAGGTTCTAAAACAATTAAATATTCCTCAAGTGCCTTAACTTGGTTGAAATTATTAACGTAATCTTGGCTCTGCCGAACTTGGCTAATTTGCCGTTCTTACAAGTACGTCACGGATGTCAAAGAATAGGAAATTGGAAATGTATGGACTTGGTAAAAATTTGATTCAAAGGAATGACGACGTCGGGGATTTGAATTACGAAAAAAGTATTAGACAAACAGGAAAAGTTTCACCAGAAATTAAATTTTCCTGAAAGTAATGTTTAGTTTGATATTGTTTGGATTGTGAGAGTCAATATTGTTATAGAGGATCAACGAAACACACAGAAATAATGGAAAAAAATAGCTATCAAACAAAATATATTTACTTGGAATAAATAAATAATGCCTTTGTATTATAACTTGATAAATGATATACTAATAGAAATAATAAATAATTGTACAAACCACAACTAAATCAAATAAAGTGACCAAAACAATAAATCAGCAGTAAAGAAAAATAACTGTAACACATTTCACACAACAAAACATCGTTACAATAATGTAACCGGACATAATACAGACAGATTTGAAAATGTTGCCGCCACAAATAAATATTCTTACGTCAAAAGCGTTTGTGCTTGAAACGTCCGTGGCCCGACCGTTTTCATTTCGATTGAAGATGCTTGTCAATTTAAACAGGAAAGATGAAAAGAGTAATATTGAGATACAGAATCACTTGTACTTGAGCCCAATCGACTTCGGATGGAGATTGTCTTTTGTTATTTTTTGTAAGACGCCCCGCTTTGATTTGTTCTTTATCTGGTACATTCATTGGGATCTTTCAATTTGTTCTTTTCAATTGCGAGATTAAAAGATGTTCGTTCTATAAATAGTTACAGGACGAGTTCCATTTTCTTTGAGGACAATCAGATAATCGTTGTCTTTAATCAGTTGTCTTATTTATTTCCATTACAGAGCTTTTGAATAACAGGAGTCAATTAAAGAATTCATCCCTCGAATTTATGCCACATTGCTTTATTTGAAAGCTTCATTTAGCTCGACAGTTAATTAATGCGGGACCAATGGAATTTTTGTAAATGTGTGTTAACAACGAATTGTTTCGCCGACCGATGCGTGACCCTTATAATTTGATGAATTCCAGCTTATCATATTTTGCCGGCCCGATATCAAAAACAAATTCCATTTTTTGTGGGGCCTTAAAAGTAAAAATAATGGCTTTGCATTTCACGTACAGTATGTAAAAAATTGCATTAACATGATTGGTGTCTTAAGAGGGAACAGAGGGTGAGGGAACTCGTCAATTTTTTGTGATAAAATCGGTCTGACCTGCAGCTGTGCCTATCACATTCTAAGCGGACAGGCTTGACGCAGCGCGACGGCAAGTTCTTTCGGAATAGTTTCTTCAAATACCTATTTTCAAAATTAGTCGCAGGGGCTGTTCCCTCTTCATCATCATCATCAGCCTATAAATGTTCTCACTGCTGGGACAAAGGCCTCCTCTCTATGAGAGGGATTGGGCTATAATCCACCACGCGAGCCCTGTTCCCTCCTAATGCTTATTAAATCTGTCTTCTGATACTTTACCAAACTATGAATAAATCTATTTAAGAACAAACCTTAGCCATTTCCTCGCTCTGTTGATCCTTCAAAGTGCACTTATGATGCTTAGTTGTGTTTACAATGGGCGCCACAGTGGTTTCGCTGACAAGCGCCCAGTACTTGGCGGTGTAGTTGAACTCCGGGGCTATGTAGCGATGCTGGTGCTTCCTGCTGCGGTATCCACCGCCCCCCTTCGTGCGGGTGGAACTTGAAACGCGGTAGGAGAAGTATTTCACTGATTCTTCGTCGACCTATAGAGAGAATTTAAACCGTTATTCTAGGTATTAATAGTTTTATATATTAAGATAGTTTATCAAACACAAACTAACAAATATTACGTGAAAATGTGGTATAGGTATTAGTTATAATTTCGTGTTTTCTCAGCCACTTTGTGATATTTTTCACCAGTTTTTTTGTTTAGTGAAATGGAAGAGAAAACCCATGTCATTCATCTATAATGTACTCGTGAACATTAATCTTTCTCTTTTCCTATACTTTCTTTCAGATATTTTGTTTATGACATTTTTTATCCTTATTCAATAAAAACACATGCAAAAACTACGAGTATATCCTCATTAACCTTTTCATTGTCAATGTACCACGTGAGCCGCGGCGCAGGCGCAGCGGGGGCACTAGTGCAGTTGGCGCGCAGCAACCCCCCCACCACCACGTCCGGCTTACCGAACGTTATGATCGGCGGGTGCTTTTGGGAATCTGGGGACAATGTTACTCGTTAATAACGAAGAACTGAATAATAACAGCCGCACGGGTTTAGGTTAAGCCGTGCTTGCATAGGTTGGTCTGTGGATGGGTGACCACCCATTACATACCGAGTTTCATCCGTGCCTCGGAAAGCACGTTAAGCCGTTGGTCCCGGTTGTCATTTGTACATCTTTGACAGTCGTTACAGGTAGTCAGTGGCCCAAAAAGTCTGACAAGCAGTCTTACCAAGAGGTATCGTATTACCCAGTATTAACTGGGTTGTGGAGGTCAGATAGGCAGTCCCTCCATGTAAAATACTGGTATTTCAGCTGCATCCGGTTAGACTGGAAACCGACACCAACATAGTTGGGAAAAGGCTAGGCAGATGATGAACGAAGATCTGGGGTTACCGATATAGCTTGCAGAGAAAGCAAGCTGAAGTATCACTGGGCTGGTAATGTTTACCGAGCCAATGAAGAAAACGAATTCATGGCCCATGGAGTAAACGAGTCCTTCAATTTAGATCACGTATCCGCGTATCACGTAAGCTTTAAAAAAGAGGTGATGGTCTGGATGCGGGAGACGAAGGAAAGGGTGCAGTGGCACAGATTTTAAAAAGCCGTAGCAGTGGACTGTTATCATATAACAGTCCACTGCTGCCTAAGCTGAGTTGATGACTGTGGAAAAAGTCTTATGGAGCATATTACGGAATTTGCGTTAATTTTAAGTAACATTTTCTGTAAGACTTCAACAGCTGGTGCTCAAATGCTAAGGACTCACATCAATCCATTGGTCAACGTTTGGTTGGACCCAATGTGACTATACTATGGCAAATACAATACTGTATAAAATAAACGCAGCTACCAAGTTCACAACATGAATAATAATGTTAGACATTGCCACAGGGACATTTTAATGTTTACTACATAATTCTACAATTACATTAACAGACGAATCATATAGGTAATTAAATTGCGGTAAGTTTATTAAAGTAATTAACTCAAAAACTACTGAATTTCGATAAAACATTTGGTGGCTTAATTTGTTGCATTTAAACCCTACTATGACGTCTTGTAAGGAATACGTCAAGTTACCAGAAACCCTGTATATCAAAAATGTTATTTCTGTGTAACGATAGTTTTTTTTTGAGGACGTGCGATGCCATCTTCATCATCATCATTTCAGCCGAAAGATAAACGTTGCTGGTACGTGCTATAATTGCCACGTTTGCTTGGCAGGCGGGTTGGCGATCGCAGTACGGTTGTTAAAAACACACAGAAAACATTATGTTATGTTACAACGTTATTGCGATTTGCAGGAAATATATTTTAATTGTTAAGCTTATTTACTGTGTCATTCATGAATACCAATATCATATTATTATACAGGCCTAATATGGGTAACAAAATATTATGAATGTTACAATTCCAACACATTGTAACAAATCCATGTCAATTAGTAATAAGTCTTATACCAATATCCAAAGAAATAACACAGGTATCCAGAATCTAATATCTCACAAAAGCAATCGTTATGTATTAATCGGAGTGGCTGGACTTGACTTCAGTCGAGTATAATAAATATTTCAACCTTCATTCTACCTCTGACTTTCTGACAACAATCTAAAAAGTATCTTATATCAAGGAAAAAAAAGATCACTATTATTTTGGAAGTGATGTAATCAGACCGGGAGAGAGCACCTTCCCACTTCTGATGTCATCGACCATTATGAGAACATCTAATCTAATAATAGAGTTAACATTTTCAGAAAGGCCCTTTGTGATAATGACTATGGGTGGCGAAATGTGAACACAGACAATGGAGAGGATAATAATGTAGAAGATAAAATATAACAAGTAAGGTTTTTAAATGCAAAATAGATGGTTTTAATGAGATTTAAAGAGAATGCTTTAGAATTATAGTAGGTTGTTAAATTTTGCATAATTGTTATGCAGACAATACAATTTGAAAGCAAAATCACTTATCATCGCTTTTTTTATAAAATGTAGAAAAATTTAATTCTTCTGCTTCGCACACAAGCTGTTTTAATTGTGTTTTGCATGAACAAAATGTGAAAAAGATCCAGATTGAACTGTTAATATACCACCTTGAATTTATGCCAGCCTAGTACTTTTTATATGTTGGCCAGTTTAAAAAACTTGTGAAAATGTTCCTCACCAAGGTAGGTAACGGGTAAAAATTAACTATATAGTTTGTTCATTTGATGATACTGAGCATCGATGACGAAGCGGTAGATACTACAAAAACAAAAATTTTTGAAACAATTGTGAATCGTGATCTTTTGTTTCTTGATGAGAAACCGGAACAGTGACGAACCGGGCGGGCATAAGTCATTTTAACATGGACAATGTTTATTATTTTTATTGTCCTCTCATTTCAAGTTTCAAACAATCTTCTTAATAAGATTATTGTAATCTCGTTGCCCATATAACCGCTTATATAATATTCAGACATGACGAAGCGAATTTAAGCACGACCCAACCAGAAACCACACAATATAACCCTAATATCATGTAGTACCGAACATCACTGAATACAAATTGCCATTATTAATGACACTTTCTTATCTTCTGCTTATTTTCTCATAATATCCTCTATCATTTTTCGCTGTCATTTTATCTACCGTCTCAGGGCGCTTGTATAAAGATACAGGTTTTTTTTTTCGGATGGGGAATCATCAAATGACTTGTCCCGCTCTGGGCGGAGCGGAAGGGAGTGTCAGACTTGTACTGACTAAAACCTATCCATGTTCCTTCCTTGGCCTTTGTGTTCCAGGGCCTCGGTATCTCTTTCGAACAGTCCCGCAGCCCTGGCAGGAAGATACAGGATCCTAGTACGAATTAGTCGGAACGGATGGGTACCGATTGGTGCGACTTAAATGGACATCACATTGATGAACCGATACATAGAAACCTAGGCTAGACTGCCTCGTTGGTCGAGTGGTTGGAAGCGCAACTACTGAGCATGAGGTCCTGGGTTTGATTACCGGGTCAGGTTTTTACCTTTTTTTACTGGGTTCTGCCATCAGGAATTTCTCAGTAGCAGCCATGGAGTCTAGATTCGTGCTCGTTTGATGGCAATAGGCTCACCCCCTTTTACATGGAATTTAAACATAACTAGCAAAATGTGGGTGTACTATTACGTAAAACACTGCCATACACTTCGGGGATTACAGGCGTGATGTTATGATGTTTATAAAAACAAGCAAAATACAGTGCTTCGGAAAGCACGTAAATCCGTTGGTCACGGTTGTTAATTGTAGATCTTAGACAGTCGCTAGTCGTTACGAATAGTTAGAATCCAAAAGCCTGACAACCAGGCTTATTACCCAGCTACCGTATTATCCAGTAACTGGGTACTCAGATATATACATTGGGACCGGAAAACCTGTATTATCTTTATGCAAGCACCCTAAGACTAGAATCTTCTTACAAAATAACTATGTATTTTCGTCAGAAGTATTCAAGATTGGACAATTTATATTCATGACTAGTATTGGATCTATTATCAAAATGGAAGTATCGTTGTATCATTTTGAGCTGTATTTCTAGATTAGAGGTTCTCTATTGTATGATGAAGTTTATTTTTATACGACTTCCTTGAATTAAATAAAATTGCTTGATGTGTTGATTGTTCCCAATCTACTTGCTATTAAAAATGCATTGCGGGCTCCTAAGCCTGATTCTCATGTAAGCTAGCTAGTTATTACTCTAGCTAATACTGTACACGTAAATAGTCTGACCTCCAATTACTTGGCAATACTGACTGTCGGACTTTCAGTTTTCTGACAACCAGTAACGACTGTCTGAGAGCTGCGAATAACAGCCAAGACCAACTGAATATTTGTGTAAAACACAAGAAACAATTTACGAATTGCAACAAGTTAAAGCCAACATCAGGCTGCAATATTAAATAAATAATGTTTTTATTTCATTTACTTCACAAAACAATATAACAAAACTTTGCATTGCTGTGAAAATATTGAATCGTCTATGTATAAAAGTATTTACACATAATAACAGTAAATTAAAAATTACAACACATGTGTCCAGAAATAACACACCGTTATTTCTACGAATAATTCATTATAATTTCGACAATTCCCAGAGGTTGCCAACTATTCCCAACCACATAGTATTTACGGTAATAAAAAAGCCATAATAATAAACTAGCACTTCGCCTGCGACTTCGTCCGTTCAGTTTTTCCACTTTAACCTGCGAACCACAACTTTAAAGAAAAGTTTTCTTTTTACTACATCGTTTATGTACATACTAGTCGGACTAGCGGACCAAGGTTTGATTCCTAGCTGAAATAAAGTGTTATTGGATTTTTCCGGTCAGTCCCTGAGTCTAGATTTGTGCCTAGTTGATAGAACAAGGCTAGCCCACAACTACGTAGGGACACTTTTGTGTAATCCTTCGAAAATTACAGGTGTGATATTATGTAAAATGAATAAATAACACAGCTGATAGAAGTACGGTCAATAAACTTATAGCAAAAAACCTTGACCAACTTTTGAAGAAGCTCTCCTTAGGCGGCTGGGTCAAGAACTTGATAGTGGTGGCACAAAATGAGACACTTCGGGACAAAACAGTTCGTGTTTTCGTAGCCTCCTTGTTGGAAAGTTTTGGTCCCTGATTACGTAACAGCCTGTCATAACGATGATAAACGATTGATTGTAACAATGGAAAAATTGCTTGTTATGTAACTATAAAGGGTGTAAACAGACTCTTAACGAAGCCGAAAGGCACTTGTTCTCCCTGTCATTGCGATCATTTTTTTGTTCTAGACCATACCTGGGAACCTTCTGGTTACGGAGATATTGGTGGTCAAAGTTCCAACTTTTTCACAACTTTTTTTTTAAATACGTGTTTTTGATGTAAGATTTTTACTTAAAACACCTCCACGACCCCCTTACTATTCATTCCATCCATCAGAACAATGTTTTGAGTGCATTACATTGAGTCCTGCTGTAAAACGTGACTTTCGGCCCAAAAAAAAATTTATTTCCCAGCACTAATTTTTGCATAAAGTTACTTAGTTTGATGTACATAATGCTTGGTTGACGGCTTCGTGAAGAGTCTGTTTACACTCTGTATGTTAAATACGTGAGCTAGATCGAAGTTATGAATGTTGTGAAATTATTTTGGTTTTTAAGTTGTTTAGTTCTCTTTTCCGGAAGAGACTGCAATTCCCAGAATCGTCTCAGATCGATGCCGTTATCGTGTGGAACCGGGTGGACCCTTGATCACGTGACCTAATAGAACTTGGAATAGTGTATCCGCACCTAGAAGCATTTCCACTGATTGTGGAAGATAGAACTTATGAGTGACCCGTATAAGGCAACTTCACACATGGCATACGTGAAATAAGATTACATAAAATTAATGCATCAACTGAAATTGAAGGTTGCTCCCCGTGGCAAGGAGTGCTTCTACTGCCCTACTCTTGACCTCAATCTTGTCTTCTTGACAGAGATTAGGTTGACGATGGAACCAGCTAACCCAGATGAGATGATGTAAAGCGCATAATAGTTCAAATCGGAGTGCAATTACATAAGCATACGCATTGCATAGTGCGCAAGTGAAGTATTACTAACATAGTATTAAGGTTTTATTTACTAACACAATTTGTATTATATTATAATATGTATGTTAGTCTGTAAGGTATGTATCTCTGGGCCTAAGTAGCCTGAAAATGAATTTATGTTGTTGTTGTTATTGGAAAAAGCATTTTTCAGGTATCATCTTGGGTACCACTCATTTACAGAACACGATGATTTGATATGATTATTCAAAGTGGCACGGAAGTGTTCAAGAGTGTCTAATAACTTGAATTACGTCCATCAAAAGAAAATAAGTACGATTATAAAAGTTAAAGGTACGTGTTTTATTTGTGACTCGGAACATTAAAAACATGTTCTTTTGTTGTTTTTTTTTACGTACCGACACAGTAACTCACATCCTCTAAAAAACTGTTACACAAAAAGTAGTAGTTGTAAATTAGCTTTCCATAAAAAATATCGCTTGTGCTATTCAATAGTGTGGGTGTGGGTTGTGTGTGTGTAGTTCAGTATGGCGTTTTTCTGTTAATTACAGAGCAAGGATAATAATTGAAGTTGAGTAGGGTATTACACAAAAACCTAATATTTTGGCCTTATGACAGTTGCTTATTGTGCCTTTTTCATGTCCATTGTTCCTCTTTTCGCATGTTCTCTAAAATGTGATAATAAGACACCATGACACACAATTTCATTAGATAAAATTACGCAATTCCCTAACTCATTCTCACCGAGCCTAATACCGAAACAATTGGGTTAGACGGCTATCTCAGCTAACGCTCGAACATAAAGGAGTTCCACCATCCTCTGAAATGACTTATTCATTGTAATGTACGTATTCTGTATTCGGAACACGTGTACGTGCGATTAGTGTGGCCAGATGTGTCGGGAGTTGTAGAAGGTCCCGATTTTCTAGAAATTTCCGGGAAATGGCAGATTGTTTGTTTCAAATGTTGTGGTTGTATACTTTGTTCGTTGCAATTAGAAACTAAGGAGGAAATTGTGCTGCTGCAAGGTGTTTCTATTTTGTCCAAATTCATTTGTCTACAAACTAAGCAAAATAACATTGGCTATAACAACGAGGGTGGATGCTGATACCTATAATTGCAAGATATAAGTTATCTTAGCTTAGTATTGGCTGCAACTCTAATACTCAATTTTACTTACCTTAAGGTCAATTTTTATTAGGGTTCCGTACCCAAAGGGTAAAACGAGATCCTATTACTGAGACTCCGCTGTCTGTCTGTCTGTCTGTCACCAGGCTGTATCTCATGAACCGTGATAGCTAGACAGTTAAAATTTTCACAGATGATGTATTTCTATGGCCGCTATAACAAGAAATACAATAAAAACAGAATAAAATGAATATTTAAGGGGGCTCCCATACAACAAACGTGATTTTTTCCTTTTGATATTAATAACGGTGACAGCTAGACGCTTGAAATATCCTTACGCTAGACGCTTAAAATACCTCATACAAGAAACATGATTTTATGCCGTTTTTGTCTAATGTTGTATAGATAATGGTACAGAACCCTTCGTGCGCGAGTCCGAGTCGCACTTGGCCAGTTTTTTCTTAAACCAATTTTTTTCTTGAATGTGCAAATAAACAATTTTTTTTATTTGATACGTCTCGCGATTTTGTTGGTTAGCTACCACGATAATTGTTAATGAATTTCGGGACAAGCTTCATATGATGGGCTCTTTTCCTTATAACGAGATAGTTGTACACTTGACAGCAAGAATTGTGTGGTCACACCATAATTGATTATGGCATTATCATTGATTAATCTATATGTTTAGGCGGCACAGGTAAAAGCTTTTCAAAATCTTACTTCCTACTACTATTATAAATGCGAAAGTCTGTGAAGATGTATGGATGTTTGTTTCTCTTTCACGCAAAAACTACTAACCGGATTTGGATGAAATTTGGCACGCAGATAGGTTATAACCTACATTAACATATAGGATACTTTTTATCCTGCTAATATGATCCCGTCCGACAATTATCGCACTCAAAACAGGCGAAGCCTCGGGCTTAACCAAGTTAAATATATTTTAAGAAAATATGATCACGTTCGCCTAGCAAAACCTGTCAGGTCTTGCTAGACCGCAATTTCCGAACCTTCAGGATTGAAATACTTCTAATATACCCTTTACTTTTTGTAGGTAGAGATGTCTAAAAAAAAAATGATAGCGTGACGGCTGACAGGGGAGAATGAAAGGAAAAAACGTTTTGCGCCGACTTCAAATAATATTACAATATCCAAAAGACTAAGAACATATGAAGCTTATTACAAGGTCACAATAATTTAAGTACTCTGACTCCTAGACTATACTATAGCGCCCTAGACTATAGCCTGTGTCTTAAGCATATGGGACAAAGCCAGAAACATGATGTTGATAATGATAGTCTACTTACATACGACAGTCAGCTGTCTAGGATTCGAGGCGGCTGTGAAGATGGGCGTCTCCAATGAAACCTCGCACCAGTAAAGCCCTGAAGCCGATGGGTCCAAGTTGTCAATTGTTATTGAGTTTTCTGTTGATAGTGTCATCTGTAACAAGGCGTTTTGATGAATTCCATGATATCACCACGGTAATATTGCACGATGGAATAGGTAGATAGTATACAATATTGCCACATAATTGGTGTATAAAGCCGGAAGCTTTATACACCACTTATGTGGCAATACTGTGTACTATCTTTATCTTAACGAAGCCGAAAGGCACTTGTTCTCCCAGTCGCCTTCTGGTTGCGGAAATATTTGCAGTCTAAATTCCAACTTTTTCACAAGCGTTTTTCTTTTTAAATAGAAGTTTTTGATGTTATAACTTTTATTATAATATAGAGCATTACATTGAGTCCTACCGTAAAACGTGATTTTTCACCCCAAAAAAGAGTCGATTCCCACCAATAAGTTTTGCGGAGAGTTACTTTGATGAACAGAAAGCTCAGTATTGACAGCTTCGTAAAGGATCTGTGTACACCTTGTACATGCCATAAGGGGTAAGTCTTCTACCTTCAGACAGGCACTAATCCAGATTGCAGTCTTGATTTACGTCCCGATGTTAGATGAACTGCTTTACACCTCGGGGGTGAAAGCCTCAGGCGTTTCATCTTTCACTATCTTACGTTTTTATCTTAAACAATGTTATAAAATTAATTTCTAATGAAATAAGCATTACCTTTGTGTTTTTCTATCTGAATGGAAAGTCCTGTTAAGTATTTTGTGTGTACATAAAAAAAAATATAAATTTGGAAGACACAAGGCACAGATACTTTATAGCCCGGTTGTACGACTCCGTGGAAAATTACCGAAAACCACGTGGGTGAAGCCACGGGACTTAGCGAAGTAAGATATTCATCATCATCTGCCTAGCCTTTCCCAACTATGTTGGGGTCGGCTTCCAGTCTAGCCGGATGCAGCTGAAATACCAGTATTTTACATGGAGCGACTGCCTATCTGACCTCCACAACCCAGTTAATACTGGGTAGTACGATACCTCTTGGTAAGACTGGTTTGTCAGACTTTTTGGGCCACTGACTACCTGTAACGACTGTCAAAGATGTACACATGACAGCCGGGACCAACGGCTTAACGTGCTTTCCGAGGCACGGAGGAAACCCGGTATGTAATGTGTGGGCACCCATCCACAGACCAACCTAGGCAAGCACGGCTTAACCTAAAGATGGACCCAAGCGGCTGTTATTATTTTGCCACGAGCTCCGAGCGAAGTAAGATATTATTCTTCAAAAAACCTTCTACTATCTTTTGGCTACCAAGGATTTCAACCACTTAACCAACTCAGCTCTCAAGATTAACCAACCATTTGACTGATTAAAATAACGTCGTGTCGGATGAAAATCATTTGACATTGAGGCTTAAGATCATAAAAATAAAATCCACAGTAAATCATCTCATTTCTTGAGCTCACAGAAAAATAAGAAAATCCCAAACACATAATTTAACTGTCACCTGTACCAGAAACCTCATAAATCCAACACAATATATATTTCAGTCTTTCAAAACAGGACATAAAATACGACAAACACCTCTAGTAGACGTATCTATAGGTAATATATATGAACCGAACAAATAAAAAGGTCCTTCAGAATCTATTCTGTGCAAACTAGTTCTATTGTGATGGAAATTAGGATCCTAATCAACTGGGTTTTACGAACTGGGATATGTTTGTCTTGAGTATGTATGGATGGAGATGTATTGTGTTTTGTATGGGATAGGTATCTTGGAGACGAGTTGTGTAAGATTTTTCTTTTTAGACTGCCTCGTTGGCCAAGTGGTCGCAAGCGCGACTGCTGAGGATGAGTTCTTGGGTTCGATTTTTTCAGTAAACCGTCACGGAGTCTGCATTTGTGCTATATATTTGTGTTTTTGTAGGCTCGCCACGTGGGATTTAAACATAACTGGCGAAATGTGGGTGAACCTGCTGTTATTAGGTTCACCTCTGCCTAAGCTTTCGGGGATTATAGTCGCGATGTTAAGTTCTTTTATACTAATGTTTCAGAGAAAATCGTAAGTTTTCAGACGTTAGCAAAGTTTATTTGTAAAAGTTAGGTGTACATATTCTATCTTACTGAAACTTTCAAGCATGAATTTTGAGCAATCATTTAGGTAACTTCGGCTTTATTAACATTGTTTTCTATAACATCCTTTCTTTTAGCTGTAATCTTAACTACTAACTCTTGATTTTTGTAATGTATCCTAATTTTTTCATGACATCTATCATTAAAATTCTACAAAATTGCTGATGTTTTATAAATTTATTTGCAAAATACTCACATTAACCCGTCCCCCAGGGAAGGTGTAGCTGGTAAAAGGCGGGACCCTCTCCCGCACATACTGAAGCAGCTTTGTCCCGGTCCTCAAGAACTCGACCTTGTACAGCAACTGTGGGGGCACCTGATGCAGGCACCTGAGCGTGGCTGAGCCACCCCGCGCCACCCACGCGGGTGACACCAGTCGGACATCCACGTCCGTGGCCTGACCGCTTCCTGGAGCAAAAATTTAAATTTGTAACTGGGCTTTAATAATGTCGGAGATGACCTAATTTCGAAGTGTGAATGTTTTATTTGGAAGTGATAAGTTGATCTACGGAGTAATTGTGTAATGCACTCGCATTTTTAATGTCATTTATTTAGTGAATTCAATAAACGTCTTACAGAAGAATTTTACAAACTTATGAAGCAATGAATTAGAAGTTTTCTTCAAAATTCTTTGGTTTGTGATTGAATGTGTAACGTAATTAGAGTGCTGATTGTCTGAAGTCGCCAATGCAATCAGCGTGGCAACTTATGGTTTAATCTTCTCTGTTAGAAAAGAGACGTTTGTCAAGTAGTGAGAAAGGTTTAAGTTTTTTTTTAATGTTTTTGTTTGTGCTAGAGAGTATCAGTATACTTAAGTTATATTTTTATCCGAGTGGTAATGAATCAATGGTAATTATTTTTAATTATCTTAGAATAGTTCTGTAGTCTTCGACCTAAAAAAGGAATAATATCAACAGGTTACAAGGCACCGTAAAAACATTTACTCCGAAAACAGTGTAATGACTAAAGCCATCAAAACGATTAGGTGCTGCAGGTACTTTCTACGTTAATATCTTTGGTGACAGGTTTACAACCGTTCTTTTTGGAGAACTTCTTCTATAAATTATTTGCTTCAAGTGACTTTTATGATCTGTCTGGAATGAAAAGTTGCTGGTGGAAATTATATTTCAGTTTTTTTCGATACATCTTGCAATCTGTATGGATACTTTATCTAAAACCGGGTTTCAATGACAAGAATCACATCACTTGCTTAGGTTTTTCCCAAATGGTCCATTTTGATATTAATAGTTCAACAAAAAGAAAAGTGTAAAGGACAATATGGCTAGAAAAGAGCTGAGATGGCGAATAACTTTTCTATTGTATTTTGGACAATTAGGCCACGTCTGTGTACTGGCCAATTTGGCCACTACGTCACTGCCTTCAGATTTGACATAAAATTGCTTTATAAAACTGTATCCATCTCGTTCAAACTTGCACAGAGTCTAGGGAACAGACCAAGAAAGATATATTGTCTCTGTCCAAGTATTTGAAATGAACAAATAAAGCAGGATAATGATGAATTTAAGATTATTGCACATTACGCTCGCTTGAAAATTTGTTAATAAATATTTGTTCCAGAAATCTAGCGGTAATCTATGAACTCAAACTCAAAAGCATTTATTTCAATTAGACCATTACAGGCACTTTTGAATGTCAGAAAAACAAATTAGGCTAAGCTGCAGTCACAGGCACAAGGCATAATAACTTGTGAAAGTATTGTAGTTGCCCATTCCAAAGCGTAGATCTCTATGGAGAAGAATAGGTAAGAAACTCCATGGACACTATTTTCAATTAAAATATTGTTACAAAATCTTGGTTACATCATTTATATTGAGATTATACATATATGTGAGAACGATGTAGAAATACGTGCGCGTTAAGAGCGTCCAGAGTAAAATATTATATCAACAATTTAAAAACAAAGTAAGTAGTTAAAATAAACCGTGGCAGCTTAGAGATGAGATATATAATTTGTTATGGTTGGACTAAAATAATTTACAACCGATTGAAGTAATATTGGGTTTTGAAAACCTACTCTATGCTAAGCACTAAAGATTATTTTTATCGTAAACAAATTCAGACGAGATTAGAAACAAATAAGTTCATTGAGGGCTGAAATAGATTTGATTCGAAAAAAGCGATACAAAATTTTAACTGAAAGGCTATTTGATTTCTACCTGACCCTAACTTTTCGACTCTGAATAAATAAACAGGCTAAAATATGTACAAAGGGAATGACTAAATAAAAAAGGCCTTTTGCAGGTTCTTTAATAATGACAAAAAAATGGAGATAGGAAGAGAACATAACATGATGCCTGTAATCCCCGAAGGGTTAGACAGAGGTGTAGGTACCTAATAGTACATCCACATTTCGCCAGTTATGTTTAAGTCCCATGTGATAAGGGCGAGCCTATTGACATTAACCGTGTCTACTACTAAGAAATTTGTGATGGAAAAACCCAATAACAATTTGCCCGACCCGGTAATTGAACCCAGGACTACCTCGACAGTCACGGTTCCGACCACTGACCAACGAAGCAGCCATAAAAAACCGGCCAAGTGCGAGTCAGACTAGCGCACGAAGGGTTCCGTACCATTATCTATAAAAACGGCAAAAAAAAATCACGTTTGTTGTATGGGAGCCCCCCTTAAATATTTATTTTATTCTGTTTTTAGTATTTGTTGTTAGAGCGGTAACATAAATACATCATTTGTGATATATTTAACTGTCTAGCTATCACGGTTCATGAGATACAGCCTGGTGACAGACGGACAGACAGACAGCGGAGTCTTAGTAATAGGGTCCCGTTTTACTCTTGGGTACGGAACCCTAAAAAAGATATTTCTGAGAAAACAATAAAGTCGTCGAAGCTAGTGGATATTGTCACCAGGTCAATTAAGTCTATAGTTCCCAAAGGTAAAAACTAAAAGGAATTGTTTGCAACATGTCAACACAGTAACTTGTTTGCCGATTTAACTCAAGAACCTTTGTGTTCCTTATTTCTTGTAGATTTAGGTAGAAATTCAATTCCCTTGGAATATACAAGGCGTGTGTACATAATAAGGTCCCGCGCCTCCCCTAATGTTATTAACATACGACTCAAACGTGTCTCGGGCTGTTTGTTCCAGCAAACTAAAGAATAAGAGACTCTTTAACAAACTTCATGCTGATATTTCCTTTTGAGGAGTAAATTGTGCGGCAAATGTTTATTTTTATTTTCCCTCTTTTGTACTACTGGACTTGATTAATCGGAAGATAATTGTTTAAGTAGTTATTTAAACAAACCCTGGAAGGAAATGTTTGCCTTCGTCTGAGACCGACATTCATTGATTAATAGCTCTATTTGTTGTACATAAATAAAATAAAACTGTTTACTGTACCAATCAAGTTCCTTTGAGTTGTTTTTGGCAAAACAAGAGCGCAGGTGACTCTACTAATGAAAACATTACTGTTGTCATAACTCCGCAATTCGCAAACGGTGTTTATTTTTCACAGCAACATATTAGCTCTTTGTACTACAGGCATTTGGGTAAAACATAGCTGAGCGTTATTTGCGTAAGGTTCAAAATTGTTTGTCGAGATTATTATTCACGGATTCCCAGTATCATTTCCATGCAAACACACGAACATCCGTGATGTCACGACTTGTTGCGATACTGTGAACACTGCGATATACTGGGGTTAGATAGCGGCAAATGTCTTGAGGGTTGGTAAGACGTATAGAGCATACAGCCTCCCCGTGAGGCGGTGACATCCGGGAACGTGCATCCGGTATACGCATCACCGACACCGGACAATGAACGTGTCGCGCGGGGTTGCCAGATTGTGTAAATTTGATTACGGAGCTACATTTGGAAGTAGGACGCGGGTCGCTGGTATTTCAACTATGGAACACCTCTATTGTTTTGATTAGCCGTCTTTTGTTTTTTAGATAATCTAGTTATTTACGGTGTGGATTTTATGAACATTGCAACTGGGTTTTGAGAAAAAATAAATATTTTTACAAGTCCAGCTTGATCAAATTAAACCTTTTTTTTCTGATAGGAAATCATCAAATGACTTCTCCCGCTCCGCCGGCAGAGCAGAAGGGAGTGTCAGACTTATACTGACTAAAAATCAGCCATGTTCCTTCCCTGCTCTTTGTGTTCCACGACCGCGGTATCTCTTTCGAACAGTCCCGCAGCCATCAAATTAAACCTTCGCTCACAAAATCAACGCTGCTTTTAATCGAGTTTGCATTTTAATAAATTATAACTCTGTTATCGTAATTTGCGTACTTGTAGGATTTAGTATACTTTGTGGCAGTATGACCAGATTCTAACATACACATAAGTATGCAGGTTATCATTATATACATTGTCCATCTACTGGTATCTGTATTGTTTATTGTAGGCATAGCTATGTCAAAACATTTATTTCTGCTAACAAGAGAAATAACAAGCCCAAACCATATAACAATAAAACATGATCAGAATACCTTTCTCCAATACCTTCTCTTAATCTTACAACTTGTGAAACGCAAGCCTTCAATACAGAATACCCGTAAATTAAATAAAAGAAGCTCCCAGTGGCGAGGGTTACCATCCTACCAGATCTTTCAGGTCATGTCCCGCTTTTTGGCTCCGAACTTTATCCAGCCTTGTCACTTTTCCGACTATTTGAGTTACTGTTACTGTAGCCGACATCATCGCAGAACTCAACAAAAGCAACTCCAAGTTCTTTCGATTCAGGGTTAATGTGGCCCACATTAGCCGGTCGTTGATTTTGTCCAGCTTGTCTCTCATCAATCATGTTCTGGCTACTAGTTCTGCCATGTTGCCGTCTGGGTTCCTCATAGTAGTAACTTTGGCCCACAGCACATTGGATAAACTGCAGATGAGGCTAGCTGAGTCCCACTTAAGTTATGCGGCGACTTTTCGAGTAAAGAAGATTTTTTTGACGTGACGTCTAAAAAATCGATGAACTGCATGCACGAAAAAGTGTCCCACGCTCATTGTACGAATGCGCCGCATCTATCTTACACTCGATTTTATGACGTTGTCACGTTAAACTATCATCCATAAAACAACTTTACAGACAACCAATTTTTTTCAAAATAAAATACTTGATCTTTTTTAAAAAAAAAAGAAAGCTTAAAAAGTAAAATGTCCGGGCTATTTTGGAAAAGTACGGTGTATTGCTATGCTACGCTATTTTGAAAAAAAAAATGGTGGGCAAAATAATTCAAAGCCTTTTCGTGGTAACCCTACTAGTGGCCGGGCAAGAAACCCCAGTCACACGTGCGTGAGGTCCGGTATAAGACCCCACACACTCACAACGTAATGGATTTTTAAGTGTTTTAAAGGATTTTACTACACCACAGCTCGTTATTACGTTATTCACCTGTAAGTGTTTATTCATGTTCGGATTGGAAGGTTAGGACTTTTGTAGCGAAGAGTTTCTGGAGAGAGCTTTTGATGTATTTTCAATTTAATGTTAGTAATACATGTTTTTTTTTGTGGTCGTATTGAATCTACAAAGGAAATCTCTTGGATCCTCCAGGGGTCTCGCAACGATAGAAATAGTACATTTCGATACAAGTGGGGAAACTTTGTTATTGCAGCCGAGGTGGAACTTAATAGGGAGCCGAGACCTGCAGTGATAATTGCCCCCGTGTATGGTACGCCGTATTTCGATACACTTAGAAAGAAATAAAATAATAAAGAATAGACTTGTTCAGACAATCATATTGAAACGTTCATTAATATGAACCATAGAAAATTATCCAAAAGCAATCTAAATTCTACCCAACATAATATACAGATTTATTTTTGAAGAAACGAGATTCTCACAAAAAAAGAAACGTTTTTCAAAAAAAATCATCCGTTTTAGTTTCTCTGAATAGAAATCTTTTTTCGGAAGTAGTCTACTTAAAATTTATGAAGAGACCCTTTTTTGAGCTAGCTCAGATATTTTTTCAAATAAACCCTGAATGCGTAATCTCGGAAACCGTTGAAAGTCCCATTTGGACATTCACATAAACAGATGTTCTCAGTGGAAATCACAAAAAGTACGGCCAAATTGAATCGAATTGGACTTCCGCACCGTTATTTTTATACCTTCCCATCAAGCCAAAACAAGCAGGTTTTCTGTAAAAAAATTAAAGGGTTAGATATTGATGACATAATTTAGTGGCCTTTTGAAGGATAGACACACTACATGATTAGTAAAAATTTTAAAGTATCTTAGTAAAATTTGTTTTATAAAATCATGAATCCGTGGAACACATTGTTGTATGACCAATCAGTATATTATTCTATTTCTTTTTAGCCCCCAATACGGAGTAACCAAATGTGGGCGCATTGTAAGTACACCTCTGCCTATCTCTTTAGAGATTACACACGTAATGTTATGTTACTATATAGATTATGTCTTTTGTTTTGGTCTAAAGATTCTTATAAAATCATTTCTGCAATTATAACTTACTCAACTTGTCAAAATCTTTACAACTTACATTAATTTATGTTAGATTGTTCAGTGCCAATTTCATTACCAAGATCAAAGCCTCCTGCTCAACGCTAACAAGATTATAACATGCTCATACGTTGGCAACGCTGTAGTCTCCTGAGGATCGCCACGCACTCGACATGCTTCATGCATCAGGTACTCCCTAGAGAGAAATAAGGTTGGCGTAGGCGTTGAGGGCCGGGAGATAAGCGGTGGGGTTGGGAAATGTGAGCGTTAAAGTTAGCTTGCAGATATAAAAAGTTGTGGGAGAGTAATATCGGTTTAGTTTTAGAATCGGTAGATAGACACAGTGTAATTACGTGTGTAAAAAGGAAGTAGGTACAGACGCCAGCACATCAAGCTACTACAATCTGTCAGATTTCTTTAATAAATTTTCAACTTTATCGCAAAAGTATTAGGTTCAAGGCTGATTGGGAAAATCTGACAGTTTCGAGTAGCTTGACCTGCTGGTGTCTGTACAATACAGGACTCTTCTGCAGACCAGTGGCCACCTGACGCTGCGGTCAAGTGGCGACCGTAGACCGCAAACTTCTACAACGATTTATTTGTGTCAACCCCGCTGACTCTTGCTGTTTACCGTCGGCTTCAGATGAGTTCCTTAACGATAATCTTGAATTGAATTAATTGTTTAATGACTTAGAATTTGAATGTGCTTCAATCTATGCAATTATCACTCCTTGTATCAACCGCTATACCACAAATACCATGCTTGTTGTTAGCAGGTCGGATTGGTAAGAGTTTATTAAAAACAGCGTCGCCAAAGACAGAATTTAAATCAATAAAATAGACCTTAAAAAACAAACAATAATAAAAAACATGCGATTCAAAAAGTTCGAGTCTAAACTACTAATTTATTTAAACATGTTAACGGTTTATAATCGCATGTTCCATAGCCTCAATTTCAGATTTCTCAGTAATAAAGAGTAATAAACGGAATAATAATAATATCTTGGGACAACCAACACACCGCCATCTGATCCCAAACTAGGCAGAGCCTGTACTATGGCATAGTTCCAAACTTAAAGAAAGTGGTGCGCTCAAGAACAATAAATGCCAATAAGTTGTATACGAAGTTATAGCTTTACCTTCCCAAATTGAAGGAGAATTTGTAAAGTATGAAAGCAAAATATTTTTGTGTTTTAAAATGTAGAGTGGTACCAGACTTTTTCTGCGCGTATTTTACACGAACGCCACATTTTGCGCTTCAAAAAGCGAACGCGCGTGCACGCGCTTGTTCGCGTATGTTTGGGGGGGTCCAGATAGTAGCAATATGTCACTATCTCACGCGAGTCGCGCTTATAAAAGCGTCAACGCTCGTACATGTTGCGCGTGACGCTAGTTTCGGCGGGAATTCTCAGGCCCCGTTCATGGCTTCTAGTGATGCGAGTCAAGCTACAAGCCCACGTCCGCCAGACCCTACGTCATTTTATACACTGAAACTTTTTCTGTGGAAGTACTTTACTACAGGTAAGAACAATTGGATATATTATGAAAAGTAGGTCGTGGTGACTTTGGCAGATAACAGGTAACACAGTTGTGCTAAATAACTGCTAAGTCACGTCATACTATAAAGCGTGATTTTTTGTTATAACACAAGAGTTAGTATGATGATTCATCGCCTCCACTGCCAGACACTTTTTGTGGTAGACACAACTTTGTTGCCTAATAATACTCATCAGCCTATTCTTTTCCCAGCTATGTTGGGGTCGGCTTCTAGTCTAACCAGATGCAGCTGGATACCAGTATTTTCCATGGAGCGACTGCCTATCTGACCTCCACAACCCAGTTAGTACTGGGTTGTACGATACCCCTTGGTAAGACTGGTTGTCAGACTTTTGGGTCACTGACTACTAACTACTAACGACTGTCAAAAATCTACAAATGACAGCCGGGACCAACGGCTTAACGATGACATAAAGTAAGAGCTATATTTATGAGTAATCTCACAAGATTTGAATATCATCCACAATAACAAACAAATGAAGTCCTACAAAAGCTACCCACTTTAATAATAGATCTGTCGTTACTTCCCCGATATTAATTGAAACCTGGCCACAGCTAATATCTTGACCGAAATTCAATTTGTTTGAAAGCAAATTCGTGTTGCTATTTAAATAATTCATTACCTACCGTTCTATATTTACTGGCAACCAATATTTTTGGAGAAGAATAATGATTATGGAGTTTGATTAGAGGTGTTCCGAATCTGATAAAGTTGATGAATGTATTGTTTATGCTTGTGATAATTTGGGTAAAAAGACAGGGTTAAATCAATACCTTCAAAATATTTAGTAAATTAAACTACATATTACGTTCGTAATATTTATTGCGTTTTCGGAACCAGGTGTTAGGTTGTACTAAGTTTACGGTTTTATTTGACTGTAATTAATTGACCATATAGTATATGAAAAGGAGAATACGAAGATTTAACACTGTAATAATATTTTATTAAAGCAAACGCTTAATAAAACTCCAACACAGGAAACAGGAACAGAAAATTCTTACAAAATTGTCAAGAGTAGACTCAAAACAGTACGAACGGTAGACGAAACAATCTTGATTTGAAATTTATAACTAAATGGTGTAAACAGAATCTTAACGAAGCCGAAAGGCACTTGTTCTCCCCGTCATTGCGATCATTTTTTTGTTCTAGACCATACCTGGGAACCTTCTAGTTACGGAGATATTGGGTGGGGGTCAAAGTTCCAACTTTTTCACAAGTTTTTTTTTTTTAATACGTGTTTTTAATGTAAGATTTTTATTTTAAACACCTCCAGGACCTCTTACTATTCAAACCATCCATCAGCACAATGATTTGAGTGCGTTACATTGAGTCCTACTGTAAAACGTGATTTTTCAGCCAAAAAAAAAGTCGTTTCCCAGCACTAATTTTTGCGTAAAGTTATTTAGTTTGATGTACATAATGCTTGATTGACGGCTTCGTGGAGAGTCTGTTTACACCCTGTATGTCCAGTTTCCAGCCACGAATTTATGGTATTCTCTCTCTACAATACGTCTGCCATCTGACCTTCGTCACCCAATTAATCCAAAAACCCAATATTCCTGTTGTTGTAACCCATCTCCATATAATTAACCTTTGCCCACACAAAAACCCGAGTAATACCCAAAAGCACGATAGCCAATCAATTGTCAGGATTAGACAGGGGCTCCCACAAACAAATCGTAGACATTTCGCCTTAGTAATAGAAATAGTGTGTCGGGCAAAGTCCATTCAGTGAGAGACTGCGGCCCTTTGAAAATTTCCGCACGACTTGTGCCCCCGAAATGGCCACTATACTTTCTGACAACCGCGAGAGATATTGTTCTATATTCTATTCTATTAAAGGGTTTGGTTTTCGCACTTAGTCCGTAAAGGTGGACCATTGTGCGTGAGCCATGGTGGCCGTTATTAAAACCAGCCCACCTCCCTCCAGAAGCAGATCGGACTTCCCGGTTTTTTCAGGACATCCGCGAGTTTCCTCCGCCTACTGAGAGATATTGTTTTTTCACATCGAAACAGCAAAGCCTAAAATCTTATTTGCTTTATTAATAGAAATAGTGTATCGTGTAAAGTCCACCCACTTAAACAGTGGGCACCCTTTGAAAATTACAACGAGGCTTTTGCGACCGAACATTTGCGAGCTAACTGTCTGACATCTGCAAGAAGTATTGTTATTGCGTATCGTAACAACTAAGTCTCAGATCTTATGCTTCTTACGTAGGTACTTGATTGGTAGAAATTGTGTATCGGGTACAGTCCATCTAGTTAGGTAGTGCAGCTCTTACAAAATTACGGTAAAACTTGTGCCGCTGACCACGGCTGTAACTGTCTGACATCCACTTGAGATATTGTTATCTTATATCGGTGCATCAAAAGACAGGTTAATAACTATTTATATATTTTTTTAAACATTACATTCCCACATTTTACTTGGGTGTATCGTCACTATTTAAGTGAATAGACTGTACCGAGCGTATCAGTAAGCTGGCAACGTAATATATTTTTTCCGTCGAGCTCGATTTGGGTCGGGTGATATGGCTCATGGTTCGGTTGTTCGCTGCAACTGACACGCAACTTACTATATTGGGAATTTGGAAACCTTCTGCTAGGTTTAGCTCGACGGCACATTAGGCTCAGACTAATGTGTGGTTGGATAAATCATTTTAGATTGCGAATGCTAGACTGTAATTGGAATGTTGCTATGATTTTCCAACTGAATTATTTTTTACTAGCTGTTGAAATTATTATTATTAAAAAATCCCTTTTATATTTATTATAAGTACTTCCCTATTTGAATCGAGTTTTGTTACCAATTTCAAGGGTTTTTTTTTTTTTTGCACGGAACCCTAATTATTTATCTAAAATAAAAGTAGCCAAAGTTACTTCTTGTAACATCAGCTATCTGCCAGTGAAAGTCCCGTCGAAATCAGTCCAGCCATTTCAGAGATTAGCCGGAACAAACAGACAGACGGACAGACAGACAAAAATTGTAAAAAATGTTGTTTTGGAATATGTACCGTGTATACATCCATATGCACTTAGTAAAAAGCGGTTATTTTAATATTACAAACAGACACTTCAATTTTATTTATGTATATGTATAGATGAGTACTTAATATTAACTGCATGCATATGAGTTGTTTCTCATGACACGCCCATATGCAATGTGCAATTGGTTCGATTTATTATCGCCGCTGCTTAGCGCGGCTGTAATAGCAACATGTTTTAAAATGCTTTGCAGTGCCCTGACAGGGTTCATGTACAGAAACCGGCAGTAATGTGTAAAATGTGTGATGTGCATGAGAGCAAATAAATAAATAAATATAAAAAATCGAGATTTTTGTGCTGCTATACCATACTCATAAATATTCGTTATAATCACATAGCGAAAACCGCATCAATGTCCACTATGTAGTTCACAATATTAAACGTTATTTGTACAAAAACTAAAGCTAACGAAAATAATAACGTGGGTTAAACTAAGAGCTTTCTGAAAACGCGCCTCTTCAGTGAACCCCCTTTTACCAAAATGTGCAATTCATACAAGTTACCAACAACAAAATAAACAGACAAAGTTTCGATATCGAAAAGGAAACAATTTCTGGCCAGATAAGGCATTATGTGTAGCGAACCATGGTTCAATGGTTAGTATCGGGAATTTATATGTATTCCGAATCACCATGGGAATTTCCTTTGCGTGAACAAAAATTTTCAATATCTTTTCTTCTTATCAATTTGTGAAAAGGTTGGACTGTCATTGTTTATTGAAAGAAGAAAGGATTTTAAAAAGTCACGGATCTGAGAAATTCTCCTAATCAACCTTGAACCTAATGCTTTGCCAATAAAGTTAAAAATATATTAAAAGAAGTTTTGATACATTTTAGTAGCTTCATGTGGTAGCTTCTGTACAAAATAGCTGAAATGGTTTTAAATAACATCCCTTCCAAACCCTACCTGCTGAAGTCAAGGGTAGAAATATTTTCACCCTACTGCCTTCTGTCATAGGCATCGCTTAACCTAACTCTACGTGAGACCAAATTGGAATCCTAAAGTCCCTGAATATTTCACAAAGCCGACCCCAAAGGTCATTCCAACCCGAGCACAAAAATAAAAACAATTTACCGTCAATCTGATTTTGGAACCCTAAAATCAAAATCCGTATCTGTCTATGTAAATGGACGTTAGCCAATTTGACTCTAGGGACCGTCAATTACTGGGGGATAGGACTGACCTACTGTGGCTTAATCGTTTTCGTCTTTCAGTTCAACCGCGTCGATGGATCTTAATTTACTATTAGGGATTGTCCTAATTTCCATTTTAGTGCTGAGACAACCCTAATGCAAGTTTGCGAGTGGATGAGCTCGTGACTGAATAATAGCAGCCGCTTGGATTGATCTTTAGGTAAAGCCGTGCTTGCCTAGGTTGATGTGTGGATGGGTGACCACCCATTACATACCGAGTTCCCTCCGTGCCTCGGAAAGCACGTTAAGCCGTTGGTCCCGGCTGTCATTTTAAGATCTTTGACAGTCGTTAGGCAGTCAGTGGCTCAAAAAAGTCAGACAACCAGTCTAACCAAGGGTATCGTACTCGTATTAGGGCTGCGGGACTGTTCGAAACAGATACCGCGGCCCTGGAACACATAGGGCAAGGAAGGAACATGGATGGGTTTAAATCAGTACAAGTCTGACACTCCCTTCCGCTCTGCCCGGAGCGGGAGAAGTCATTTGATGATTTCCCATCCGTAAAAAAAAGGGTATCGTATTACCCAGTACTAACTGGGTTGTGGAGGTCAGATAGGCAGTTGCTCCATGTAAAATACTGGTTTTCAGCTGCATCTGATTAGACTGGAAGCCGACCCCAACATAGTTGGGAAAAGGCTAGGCAGATGATGACAACCCTAATGCATGTTCGTAGCCAAGCGTTTGAGATAAGTCTTCACTTGGGGAAAATTGTATCTAAGTTGGTGAACGTATCAAAAATTGCTATCGTACCTCAGTGACATCGGAAAATAGAGAAATAGGATAACTTTTATATTTTTGTAGCGTTTAGCGTGGATTTAAAGATTTAAAAGATTTATAGAAGCTTGTTCGAGTACAATAAACCTGTTTCTATCGAAAGTTGTGCTCAACTTTATTTATTTTTAATTAAATTTTAAGGCATGCGTATTATTCGCAATCGGCCTCCGCGTAAGAGTACGACTAGATGTATGAACGTGGACGAGGCAAAAGGAGTATTTAATGATCGTAGTAGGTGGCGTTCTGCTGTTGCTGCCTTTGACAAAAACGCGCGTGTGTGTGTGTGTGTGTAAATATGTGTAAATAAATAATAGTGTATTTTACCAAACAAAATCTATTTAGTCTGTCAGATAGATTTCCAAAAAATATTGGACAAGTATTTTTTCTTTTTACACGTAAACAAAAAATGAAGACGATACAGTGCGTCGAAAACTCGTGTGACGTCACTATGTCAGTGCACTTTTACTGGCGAAGTGACGTCACAAGCTCCCACTTATGATCTTTGATGCGTTTTATTTTCACCAGTTTTTATTGATTTGATAAAACAAAAAAAACGTATCCAATATTTTTTGATAATCTAACTGACGGATTAAATAGAATCATATTTTTTACTCAGGAAACATCCCTATTATGCAATTTAAATCCAATAGCAGCTCTTTTACATGCATGTTACAGCACCATACTATGATAGGTCCTTTTGGTCTCGTACAGGAGAAATTTAGTTTAATGATATTTTTTTTCTTTTTATTTAATTTTGATTTATTGTTTTGTTCTGCGTGAGTCAAATACTTTTTAATTCGTTCTTTTTTATTGGTCTATTGCAAGATCTAAGCTCTTTTCAAAGTAAGGCCTTCCTATTTAAGTTACAACCTTTTATTTAAGTTTGAAATAATGATTAGAGTACACAGTGCCTGCAGTCTGCGATGCAAATCAGCTGGGTGATAATGAATTCACTATCTACAGAACGCGGTTACTTAGATATGCTAATAAGTATAATTATTGTGTGGAAGTATGCAGGCTTTCATAAGTTTTCTACACTAAAGTAGAATAATATTCAATTGTACATCTTGTACGTTATAGGAACATTGCAAAAGAAAAAAAAAAGCATTTTTTTTACGTTTGAATTAGTTGTATTTTTTTTGAACAACGTTGCTCCACACTTGGATTTTCTCCTGTATGTGGTGCTTTTACAAACATTTAAATTCACATAAACAAGCAGCCAGACCCGGAACAACTATCTGTAGGCCATACAAATATTTGTTCCGTGCGGGGATCGAACCCGCGAAACGCAGCGCAGCAGTCAATCGCTCTGCGCCAACCGTGCCGTCAATGCTACTAAAGTTTTAGTAATTTGATTCCACACTTATAGTATGAGTTCTAGAACATAGTCTCCATACTTTGGCTAATAAAAGTAAAAATTCCTTCATAAATTCAAAAAAACAGTAATTAAAATACTTTTATTTAGTGATCCCTATGATGCACTTGTAAGAGGGATATTATCAGATCACCAAATTGACCTAATAATTTACTGTCCAGGGCTGCGGGACTGTTCGAAAGAGACACCGCGGCCCTGGAACACAAAGGGCAAGGAAGGATCATGGATGGGTTTTAGTCAGTACAAGTCTGACACTCCCCTCCGCTGCCCAGAGCGGGAGAAGTAATTTGATGATTTCCCATACGAGAAAAAAAAAAAAAAAACATGTTGTCAATTTTAGTTTGTTTGCAACAGGCATTTTTATGTTACAGTCTGCAAGAGAGTATCGCAGGTACGAAAAATATACCTTTTTTTTAGGATGGGAAAGCACTTTTTAACAACTGTAAAAAAGTGTTATTTTCCACGTGCATTGCCGTCCGTGGCGTCATGAGCACTTTTTGATTTGACGTCCATAGACATCCGTGGCGGTCAAAACGCTGGCTGGTGGCTTGGACATGGAGCGGCAGACAGCAGCTCGATATAAAATACAATATACAGCATGACCCAGTGGCGAAGGTTCCATACAATTCGATTCCTTCCGGCTTCCCTTTGAAAAATGGCAGTCAATATTCTATAGACAAACATTATAATCACATTAAAGATATGTACTCTGGCTTACCTCTTACAAAAATTGACCCTTCGCTACTGGCATGACCACTTTAAGTTTGCAAAGTTGGTGCTGCTTGTCAAAAAAAATGCATGGATATGTCCAACTTGGTACATTTATTTAAGTTCTGTGTTTTTTCGTCTGCACAGAAAAATTGTTTGAAGCGTATGTAGGTGTAATAATTATAGATTCGAAATAAACCAACTCACCTAGTTTTAAACCGTAGAACAGGAGTAGAATCGAAAGCCATGACGTCTCCAAAGATCGCACCATCGCCCAAACGTTCCTTATCACATCACTCAAACCATCACTCGAGTTCTATGTATATCACTTAATAGCACTATTTTATCACAATTTCATTTTTAAAAACATATTTTTTAAAGTACTTCCACGTTCACTAGTTTATTGTCATGGCGGGCACTGAAAAGAAAAAGAAAATGTTATATAAAGATAAAAGCAGTTTTGTGACTGACAGCTTGTGACAGACGGACAGACATGAACTAAAGATAGACATTAAAGGAATATATGTTATTCCTGAGGGGGTAAACAGTATAGTGGAGTTCAAAACTCAACCCTCGATTAGGTTGAATTTGACATGTGAAGGAAGTCGCAAACTGTCAGTTCAAGGAAAAGATAGTCAAGTAAAAATTACGTCACAAACAAAATAATGAACTCAGACCTCGAATTTTGTTTATTATATAGTACGTTTTTGTAGTTTATTTATTATGTATTTTTTTTCAATCCACAAATAACTTTTATGTAAAGACTAGATAATTATGGTGATTTGACAGCGTAATTGTATAGAAAACATGTCTTATTGTCATTTTTATTATTCAGGCAAAAGTTGTCTGATTATTACATAAGGTGGCGATATCTTTTCTGTAGGTTACAGGCCGTTTTAATTTAAACCATTTTAATCAAAATGCTCGATATACCTAGAATTAATTTCATTTCTCATAAATACGGTGGTACTTCAAAAGGGAAACAGCTAATTCAGTTAAACAGTATATTAAAATTTAACAGGCAAATACTTGGAAAATATATTATGTTTTAATTAGGTTTCAGTATGCTTAACTGGTATCGCTGCGTTTACTTTACCGTGAGCTTGGCGCAAAGATAACACAAATAAAACTGATTAATTATGTTCAACAATATTATCTTTTAGCAATATAAATTAAGTTTGAAGATTTAAGGGAAATAACTTCACATCATGGGTGTAATTTTTAAAGGTAGAGGTGTACCCCATTGCCCCAATTGGTTATTCCACGTTTCCACATTTCCCCAGTCACGTTTCCAGAATCCGAAGCTACTACTGAGAAATACCCTGATGGAAAAACCCAATAACACTTTGCTGAACCTGGGAATCATATGCAGAACCTAACGCTCAGTAGTCACACTTACGACCACTATGCAGGTGCATGCTCTATATAAAAATGAGCAAAATTGTGTAACAAAATGTTGGAAGCAATGTTACTTACATTGCAACTACAAGAATG
The DNA here is from genome assembly GCA_950005105.1 of Lycophotia porphyrea. Taxonomy (NCBI): domain Eukaryota; kingdom Metazoa; phylum Arthropoda; class Insecta; order Lepidoptera; family Noctuidae; genus Lycophotia; species Lycophotia porphyrea. The sequence continues at coordinate 14,223,303 of OX465393.1, forward strand.
TGAACCAGTTAGTGGGTTTAACATGCAAAACCGATAAAGTATTTGATACATGTTTATAAATTAACCAATTTAATGTATTACTGAAGAAACTTGCTTCAAACTTTAAGATCTTATTTTTAATATCAACCTACCGTCTAACAATGAAACTGGCAACACAGCGAAGAAAATTCACAACAATCTGTCAAATCATCAAAAAATAACCTTCCGTCTAGCGTGTGTAGAATCAACAAAACGCCTGCTCTAAACTTGCCTCGGCGGCACAAACACCTAGGTATTTGTCTAATACTTAGGGACGGTCTCTTTATCGGCCCACATCAGTCCGTACAAGATAATAAAGGGTACGACCGAGGCGTCCCCTGCCGGCCGCCATTTTATTCAATGAACCTTCAATATATCTCGGCGTATGCGAGGGTTTCTACTAAAATATTTATTGTTCGCAGTCCGCTTGACTGATTTGATTCAGTTTGGGACCGTGCTTGTTATCAAAGACACAAATACGTGTGAATCAAAAATAATGCTGCTGGTGTTTTTGAGTATTGTTTAAATTGAGGAAAAGTTTTTGTGAGGTGAAAATGTGGAGAAAAACATAAGATAGTAAAAGAAATGAGGAAGGCCTTACACGAGGTGGCCCTACTATCTGGTAGAGAATACGTGAATCCATTAGCTGCAAAAAGCATAGCATAGGCAGAGGCATCTGGCAGTAGACGTCTCATATAGACACTATGTGACAATCTACAACTTGCAACACAATTTAAGTAGTGAGTGCTTTGAAGCTATCGATTTCTGAAGTTTCAGGGTGCACTAAAAAAAAAGTAGTTGCTACAATCAAGACTTCGTTTAGATTGACTAAGTAACTTGTTTGCATCTGAGCCTATCAAGCACAATTATCACAGCTACTACTTTTATTTGATTTATATTTGAAACGGGATCTTGTTTGGAGTTATCACAAAACCTATTTGCAGCAATCAAGTCAAAAGTAAGTTGTGTCAATCAAGCATTTTGATTACTTCAATAAAGATTGTCTCTTTTTTAACTCTTCTACAATGACATCATGTTAAGGGTAATCAAGAAACTTGTTTGAGCGTTCAATCATTTGAAGTACTCTCTCTGCTGCGATCATATCGTGATGATCAACTTAACTAAGATTTTGATTAATCTAAACAAGATATCGTCAATCAAGCTAAAAAGTCACTTGAATGGCGTGCATTTTTTTCAGTGCGTTACTGGTAGTACTTTTTTTTGGAAAATACTTTGTTCAAGTAAGATACTCAATTCAATAACTATCTATTGAAACGAGTATCAGAGTTCGTATATTTACTAGCACAAGAAAGTAGCTCATTCATTAGATGATTTATGACGTCTATGGGTCTGTAACTTGGCTTTACAGCCGTCGAGAAATATCTCTCAGGCTGGTTTGGTTTCTTCACGATGTTTTCCTTCACCGATGCAAGTGATTTTTATACAATAGGGATGTTTCCTGAGTAAAAAAAATATGATTCTATTTAGTCCGTCAGTTAGATTATCAAAAAATATTGGATACATATTTTTTGTTTTATCAAATCAATAAAAACTGACGAAGATAAAACGCATCAAAGATCATGAGTGGGGGCTTGTGACGTCACATCGGCTGTAAAAGTGTCCTGATATAGTGACGTCACACGAGTTTTCGACGCACTATATCGTCTTCATTTTTGGTTTACGTGAAAAAACAAAAAAATACTTGTCTGATATTTTTTGGAAATCTATCTGACGGACTAATTCGATTTTTTTGGCCAACTACCCTATTCGCACATTAATCCGATAAATCAGAGGTGCGTGTCATGGGTTCGAACTGGAGACCTATGATTTGGCAGTCCGACGGTCACACTACTAGGCTATCAATGCTATGTTGTGCATTAAACCTTATTGATATACAGTATTTTACTTGTAAAATCACGTAAAACAGCAAAATCAGCAAAATTTCGTATACGGTCTCTTGAACAACAGACTCATTTGTTATTGTCTACAACGCAATAAAAGTATCTTACACATCACTAATACCATCTACTAAAAAGGTCATTCTAAAAGTGTCTGAACTGTCTCTCTACCGGTAATATATTCATTTTGAATAAGGATGCCAAACGTGCCATTTGTCTCACCCGTCGCTGTCTACAAATAAAACGTGAAAGGGTTCACCTCCATCTATCGTATTAAACAGTATTCTGTTCGATTCGTAAGTAAATAACTGTCGTTTGACGACAATGATATTGATGATCCTGGTTTAAAAAAGAATTTGGATAACGAGTAAGATTGTAATAATATCTTTGCATTGTATAGACTCAATCTTTTAGTATTATATAATTGCATAGCACATGTGCGAGTACTATGTATGTAAAGCTACCATTTACATTTAGTTATCTTTCATTGACTTGAATTTACCCTGGTGGCTGAGAGAATGTCATGCTCACTCAAATGTCTCGCTGATGGTGGCGGGTGTGTCGGGTCATTTAGCTCCCTTCAATATGGTTGAGCTGAATGGGGCTGATCCATGCGTCATGTTCGTGGACGGGCGCTGTCAGTTGGGACTGGTCATCTCCAGGCTGCCACGCTTTATTGTAACTACGTACTTTGTTTTTAAATTGTTGATATAATCTTTTACTCTGGACGCTCTTAACGTGCACATATTTCTACATCGTGCTCACATATGTATAATCTCAACATGAATGATGTAATCAAGATTATGTAACAAATATTTGATTGAAAAGAGTGTCCATGGAGTTTCTTGCCCATTCTTCTCCATAGAGATCTACACTTTGGAATGGGCAACTACAGTACTTTCACAAGTTATTATGCCTTGTGTCTGTGACTGTAGCTTAGCCTTCTTTGTTTTTCTGACATTCAAAAGTGCCTGTAATGGTCTAATTGAAATAAATGCTTTTGAGTTTGAGTTTGAGTTAAATGTACGCGATTTTAGGGTTCCGTACCCGAAGGGTTAACCAACGGGACCCTATTGCTAAGCTTCCGTTGTCCGTCTGTCCGTTAGTCCGTCCGTCTGACTGTCAGCGGGCTGTTTCTCATGATCCGTAATAGTTAGACAGTTGAAATTTTCGCAGAATGTGTATTTCTGTTGCCGCTATAACAACAATTAATAAAAATAATGTAAAGGGGGCTCCTCTACTACGATGATACGGAAACCTTCATACGCGAGTCCGACTTGCACTTGGTCGGTTTTTTTTATCATGGGTAAATATTTTTATTCTTTGGTCATGTCGATAAAACAGCCTATTTGCGCCAATATAAAAGCAATGCACGTGCAAATTGTGAGACACAAAAATAAAAGCCAAACGATAAAAAGCCTTTCAACACGCTGCCAAACTTTCCATGTCGAACGATTTGCTAGAACTAATATGAACACCACTTAGATTTACGTCAAAGCAAACTAAACTATGTCCACACTATCATTTTGTACCAAAACTTGATTTTCATAAGTGTTGAGACGTCTTGATCGCAGGCGGTCATCCATCAAGTGCCACAGCTTATACAAGAGTGATAAATGACGCAAATTGACCTAAACTAAACGCTGTCTTTGCGTTTAGATGCTGACAAGTAAGGCTTGCATCCCTGGGGACTGAGGCCAGTGTGATGGATCTAGGATTTTGTTTAGACCTTCATTTCATAGGATAAGCTTTTTATAATGAATAAACTATTATTTAACTTAATCCAGGTCATAGCCATTATGGGTGTCTAATTTTATCGAAATTATCCAGACATTGAGGCGTAAAAAGGTAACAGACAGACTGACATATTTTTATTACTTGGTAGCATCAGTACAGCAGTTCTAAACATGACTGTTGGGAATCGCACTCAACATACACGCAGCTGACATGCGCAGACTACGTCATCGCCGTCGGCGAGTGAGCGGAGGTGCGGCGTGAGGAGCCGGCCGGGCGCTGGCGGACACTCGCTTTCTCGAAGACCACCGCCACGAACGACACGACGTCTAAAATGTCATTTAATCCTACCTATGTATGTCCGGGACAGTTACAATATTGTTAATGCAATTGGCAATACAGCAAACCTATTTTCTATAGTCCACTAAGCTTTTATTTATCCCAAAACGAGTAAATCGAACATGACTATAAGCCAACCAACCAATCCTTTGCCTTTTTAAATTGTAACCCTACACATCAGGGCTAATGACGAACAAAATAGTTCATTACGTTTCAAGATTAAGATTTGACAGCACGGTTGGCGCAGCGGCTGCGCTACGCGTCTCGGGTTCAATTCCCGCACGGAACAAATATTTGTATGGCCTACAGGTACTATTCCGGGTCTATTTGTGTATGTGGGCTTAAATGTTTGTACGCTCACGAAAGAGGAGAAAATGTCTAGTGTGCGGCAGCGGTTACAAAAAAAGAGTAACGAAAAATGCACACGAATATCAAACGACGTATTTCAACACACACGCCGTGAACTGGCATACGTGCTTACATCATTTGCGAAAGCTTAACAAGTATGTAATCTAGTCTATAGAGTGAATATACAAGATAAAGACATCTTTGCACTTAAGACAATATACAAAGTAAACAAAGCAAGTTGCTATGTACAGCTACCTTTAGATCCGCCACAGCTGTTACTCGTACTAATTAACTTCTGCTAAGCTAAATGCTTGAGACTGCGCGTAATTATTTCTTAAGATAGACTTTCTAACTCCATAAACAAAAAGCAATAAGGGTGGTTAATTGAACGGTAGCACCTTGTCTGTACGAGAAACGTTTTAAAACGAACATTGAACGCCACAGCAGAGTTAATAAACTAGGAGGCTTAGGATAACGTGTTTACCGAAGAGGTTTTCAATTAGGGAGGTATTTTGAAAATGTTTGTGCTCGATAAATTGGTAGGTTTTTGGGCTGTCTTTGATTAGTGATATTTTAGTTATCACTACATATTATAAAACAAAATCCTCCGCCGCATCTGTCTGTCTGTTCGCGATAAACTCAAAAACTACTGCACTGATTTTTATGCGGTTTTCACCAATAGATAGAGTGGTTCTTGAGGAAGGTTTTAGTGCATAATTTGTCAAGTTCTTGTTGCGGGATCGGGATCAAAATTTCATGATTACTTTTGGTCGCAATAACCGATATCCACGCGGGCGAAGCCGCGGGCATCAGCTAGTGACAGAATAAATTGAAAGTTTTGTGTGGCAAAAATTCATTGATTTTGTTGTATTTCTAAATTCTTTCATTTTTCACCTGCATCATTTTAAATGTACCTCTTAATATTATACCTAAATACATGCAATAGGTACTTATTTTTACAGGAATTCATTGTGTTTCAGACATGGTATAGTCAATGTTCTTTTATTCACCTTTGGAATTTTTGAGAAGATTTCTCCAAGTATAGTATACATAGAGTAAATACATACAATAGTAGTTACTACAAGGTATCTTTTATTTGCTGTAAACGATTAACCTTTTGTACCTTTGCGTAAACGTAGGGTTAGTTTGAAACTCTATGAAATATTATGCACGTCTACAAATCATTTCATACCTACATAATGCATAATTATTATGTCAAACTTACACTGTCACTTACGGAATATCTTCCGTGATAGAAGAAAGCTTAAAGAAAGACTAAAGAAAGCTTAAAACAGTAGGTATATAAGGTCCCATTAAAATAGATGGATAAACTTTTATACATCATTCAGACCACATAAATAAGGACAATGATAAAAAATAAATTTAAAAAAACGCATTAGATACTTACAAGAAAAAAATCAATAAAAATGCCAGCTATTTATTATTAAAGGTCAAAAAAAAAACATTTTAATCAGTATTTTTTTTGCTTGGATGTCTTTCTTTAAACGTACTTAACGCTGTTAAAATTTGGCCATCTATTTTAATGGGACCTAATTTTATTTTGTTGTGTTAATGTTGCTCTTAAGTATAACAACATTTCCAAACAGTGAAAAATTGCAAGTTTTCCTCGGAGATCCTCAATATAGACAAGGATAATGCTGGTTACGATAAGTTAACGAGGTAAAAACGCCTGCACTCGAGGTAATAGCTTGTGACGACACTCCCCATTACTCAACGTTATGGCTGAGTAAAGTACCATAAAACTGTGATTGAAAAATGGGGAAGTAAACGTAAATATCACTTTAGGTTAGAGAAAACATTTTTCAAACTGCATTTTCGTGAACTTTAGATGCTTATAACGTAAACTTTTAAAGTCATATTTTTGATCCTAAATAATAGTACTGACGAGTAATAGAAAATTATACAGGGTGTAAACGGACTCTTCACGAAGCCGTTAACCAAGCATTATGTACATTAAACTAACTAATTTATCGTAAAAATTATTGCTGGGAAACGACTTTTTTTTTGGGGTGAAAAATCACTTTTTTTATGGTAGGACTTAATGTAACTTAATGTATTTAAAAAAAAAAAAACTTGTGAAAATGTTGGAACTTTGAAACCCAATATCTCCGTAACTAGAAGGTTCCCAGGTATGGTCTAGAACAAAAAATTGATCGCAATGACGGGAAAAACAAGTGTCTTTCGGCTTCGTTAAGTCTTTTTACACCATATACTGTAATTATATACTGTACGATAGATGGACTGTGTGAAGGATGATATGGCAAGGAAAGGAGGAGGAGGTGTCTGATGAGACGACAAGTTATAGGGAAGGATCGAAGAAGAAGCCATGCTGCGCCGACCCCAAATTAATTGGGATAAGGGCAGAAGAATGATAAGATATTTGGTATTGACACTCATCTAGCATGACGTAAACGTAACATAAAAGTGTATGATTTTGAAATAGAAAGATCACTACATATTATAAAACAAAGTCCTCGGTCGCGTCTATCTGTCTGTTCGCGATAAACTCAAAAACTACAGCACCGATTTTCATGCTGGTTGCGGGAACGGGATCAAAATTTCATGATTACTTTTGGTCGCGATAACCGACATCCACGCGGGCGAAGCCGCGGGCATCAGCTAGTATCATAATATAATTATACTATTTCGAATTAATTTCACAATATAGGTCATAGATGAAAGTATAAGATCGAGTGCCTACGTATACCTAGATATTATGAGTATCTTCAATTCTACGCATAATCGCTTGATTCTGCGCTTTAGTGTTAGGCTCACTGAGCACTTGAAATCTAAGAAAAGCTTCTGTTATTACTTGTATTTTATAAATTATAGAGGTTAAAATTCTGTTTCTATAACGATAAACATATCAGTCAAAATCTTCTTTGTAAGTACTTTAAATGAGTTTGTTAACAACATTAAATTAATGTTACTATCCTGTCTATTTGAATAAGATTGCGAGAATTTCTTCGAAACTTCGAACTCAATTAATGTTATCGAGCGAGCTATGAAAAAATGTTACATATTTTTTTTTACATAAACAAACTTTAGATCATATAAAACTAAAAGTAGCTGTGAAAAAGTATAAAGATTTTTTTCATAATTATGAGGTACGCCTCATAATTATGAATCTCATCACGCCTGTAATTCGCCCCTGCGTTAGGCAGAGGTGTACCTAATAGTAGGTACACCCACATTACGTCAGTTATGTTTAAGTCCCATGAAATAGGGGCCGAGCCTATTGCCATCAACCGGAACAAATCCAGACTCCATGGCTGCTACTGAGATATTCCGGATGGAAAACCCAATAGCAATTTGCCCGACAAGGGAATCGAACCCAGTACCTTATGCTCAGCAGTCGCTATTGCGGCCACTAGACCAACAAAGGAGACGAGTAAGTAATTCTTGATCAGTAATATTTATTACTTAATCAGTAATATTGTTGCTGATCTTCTCGAGGGTCTCGTGGCTAAGCAAACAGCTAACAGCCGCACGAGTTGATCTTCAACATTAAGCAATGCTCGTGGATGTTAGTCCGTGGATGGGTGACCATTCATTATATTATATCGAAACTACTCCGTGACCCGGAAAGTACGTTAAACCGTTGGCTCACACTGACATTTGTAGACCTTTGAGAGTAGTTACGGGTACTCAAAATCACGAAAGTCTGGCAATCAGTCTTACCGGGGAGACTCAGAAACAGTATACACGAATAAAGAAAGAAAGAAAAATTATCAAAAAGTAAAAAAAAAAGTTCAAAAGTATCGAATGGTAATTCTACCATTTGATACTTTTGGTGAAATCACCATCACAAAACACCTGTGACTGTCTTCAATAGCAAACTACACAAAAATTTTCTTTTTTAGAAGTACAAACCTAGTTCCAAGCGCGAACACACGCAATTCTGTAAATATTTCATCCATATCAATGTATACAGGTGTACTTATGCCTCGTTCACAACGAACGATCCTGGGGGGATAGTGACTACGTAATTACCTATGTACCTTAGGTACTACATCACAGTATCGATTTTTGCTTTACATAAGCTTTCAGGCGGAGTACTTAGTCTTACAGCGGTACTTCGAAGTATCGTTTATTTTAAACCAGACTGAAGTAAAATGCATGATTTTGTTTTATAATCTTCTAATTCTTTATCTTGTCAGAATTTTTATGCCACCCATGGGCTGATGGCATGACTTGGCTTTACATGCTGTTCAAAAACAACTCTCAGAACATGCTGGATTCCTCACGATGTTTTCCTTCACCGAAGCAAGTGATCATTATACAACACACACAAGAATCCGAAAAATCAGAGGTGCACCTTGACTTTGAACTCGAGACCTATGACTTGGCAGTTTGACAATCACACCACTAGGCTCACTTTTAATGTGAGGTTGTCTGGTTTTTGAGAGACATAACTAACATTGTGAGGAAACTGACATGTCCTAGACCAATATGTGAAATCCATCAATTTGCACTGGGTCTGCATCGTAGATTAAGGTCCACAATTCCACACAGAGAGGAGGAGGAGGAGGGAGAGGCGTGTGTCCCAACAGTGGGAACAATGTAGGCTGATTATTCATGCATTACATGAGAAAAGCTAGTGGGAATACTGGAGTCTAATGGTTCGTAAAATCAGTACATTTCATGAGGGGCTGTGTTTCACGCGTGGTTAACATGACTGATTAAAATAATAAATAATAAATAAATCTTTATTCAAAAACTCAGAAGGTAAAATACGATTTTAATCTAAAACTAACAATGTAGGTATAATAATGTATGATGCCTTGATGATTGAAGGTGTAGTAGGTTGAATAGACTATTCTACTCTCGTTTAACCATGTGTTATTTAAAATAATACATTATTGTGTGCAATTTCCCGTATTTACTACGGTAGCAGGAAAGTTACGTGCGAGACCTTTTTATAAACATTGCCGCGCACTAAGAATTTATATAATGTCGTGGGTGCGTTTAAAAAAAATTAAACCCACACATCTAAACAGCCAGACCCGTAACAACTACGTGTAGGCCATACAAATATTTGTGCCATGCGGGACTCGAACCTGCGACATGCAGCACAACAGCCAATCGCTCACGGCACCAACCTCAACGCCAATTTCCAAGAAAGACATTTGACCGAATCAGCTAACGCGAAAAACACTTGTACGAATCCAGCTGCTCCAAAGGACTTACGAACAACACTTAAATGTACCAGATCCCTCTCAGGTACCCAACCAACATTCAACCTTAACCCAGAAGTAATTAAACAAATTCATGGCAAGACAGAACTCTTAACAGCCCTATAACATTACCTATAGTAATTTTGTTTTAGGGTGATGACTAAATTGTGACCCCGGACTGTATTACGACGCGTATCATACATTAGGGTGAGCCCACACTTGACTTTGATGGTGGCACGGAATGTGATAAATTGAATTATTATTCTCTTTGAAGTGGCTCTTTTACGAGTTCAGTGAGTGTGTAAGAGGTTTTATTATAATTAGTTTTGCTATTGTATTAAAATGAGTGGGGTCGGGCTGTCAGTGAATGGTAATAAGTAGAACTTTCTATAAAAAAACCCGCTCGTATTTCAAAAATGATCTTCTAAAATTCCAAACAAAAGACTGTGTGTCAATTTTTCATTTGTCTCTCATTTGCAATTCTTCAATTAAGATGACCATATCCACCCAATAACAACCCAACCCAATAATAATGACGAACTTGATTATGAACAACACAGACACAAAAAAATCAAGCTTCTTTGATCAAATCTTTTGATATATCCCTCTTTTATTCATCAGCTATAAATAAACAATGAAAAATGTAACGAAAAACAAAAATAATCTGCCTTACCTTAGACCCGTTTTTATATGTCTGATTTATCATTTCTAGCGTGCAAAGTTATTTCGGGCCTCCGTGTTTCGGGGCCCACCTTGATGAGTTGTCAAAAGGGGCCACACAAAGGAGTTTTTTTGTACTCTTGAAAAACAAAATCAACAGGCATACAATACGGGCTAATTATTATAGGTATATATGGTAAACAATGATAACAGTGTACATTGTGAGCTTTTGGAGACAAATATAGTGTTGTAATGGAAATATTCGTAAAAAGGCCTTCGGGAAATTTGAAAGCTGTCCAATTACATTAACGCCATAATTATTCACCTGTGGGTTTCATTAGTTTATTTCTCGGACAGTAGCTGCCATGGGGCTCAGTCTGCTGTTCAGTTCTCGGGTCTACCAGTCATAATCATCTGCCCAGCCTTTTCTCAACTATGTTGGGGTCGGCTTCCAGTCTAACTGGATGCAGCTGAATACCAGTATTTTACATGGAGTGACAGGCCTAACTGACCACTACAAACCAGCAAGCTAGTTCTGGGTAATACGATACCCCTTGGTTTGACTGTTTTCAGAACACCCACCCGCAATAACTTCCGATTATCCGTGATCATGGTGCTTGTAAGAGCGCCGAAATATCGGGAACTCGATACTAACAGTTTACTGAAAACGGCGCAATGTTAATGATAAGGTTTTCAGTTTCGGGCCACTGACTACCTGTAACGACTGTCAATGATTTAGAAAAGACAGCAAAAACCAACAGCCTAGCGTGCTTTCCGAGGCTCGGGGGAGTCTCGATATATATTAATGGTCGCCCATCCACGAATCGACCTTGGCACGAAAATTGGCACGTGCGGTTGTTACTATTTAGCTATGAGCTTCTCTTTGGTCTACCAGTCATCATCATCTACCTAGCCTTTTCCCAACTATTTGGGGTCGGCTTCCAGTCTAACCGAATGCAATTGAATACAAGTAGTTTACATGGAGCGACTGCCTATCTGAACTCGAATCCACAACCCAGTTAGTACTGGGTAGATACCCCTTGGTAAGACTGGTTGTCAGACTTTAGGGCCACTGACTACCTGTAACGACTGTCAAAGATCTACAAATGACAGCCGGGACCAACGGCCTAACGTGCTTTCCGAGGCATGGAGGAAACTCGGTATGTATCTTCGTGAATACTCCTCTCTACTCTCTCTCTAAACTAACAGTTTACTCTAAAATATACCGATCTTTATATCTATCGTGTGGCGAAGGTTCCATACTCGATTCCTACCGGATTCCCTTTGAAAAATGGCACAGTCAGTGTTCTATACACAAATAATATAATCACATTAAAGATATATACTCCGGCTTACCTCATACAAAAATTAACTCTTCGCTACTGATATCTTTATTTTTAATGTAAGTACTTTCTCTACGGCAATCTCATCGGATTTATTTCGATCAATCTTTTTTAACGTCAGTGATCTATTGATGTATGACTAAGAAATGGCGTGTTATGTTACCCCGAGCTATTTATAGATTCACCAACATAAAATAATCTGTTCAGTGTTGATAACAAGGTTGAATTTACTGAAACAAAGGCCAGTAACAGGTTTAGGTTATTTTAAGTAGTTGAACCTTGACCTGAGCATGAGGTCCAGGATTTCTAGGACAGTCCAAGTGCTATTGGGTTTTTCCAACAGGATTTTCTCAGTAACAGCCACAGATTCTGGATTTGTGGCCGGTTAATGGCAATAGACTGGCCCCTTATTACATGGAACTTAAACATAACTGGCAAAATGTGGGTGTACTATTAGGTGAACCTCTTGTTAACCTTCCTAGAATAACAGGACAGGCGCGATATTAACATGTTTGTTGAACCTTGAAAAACAAGAATACTAATATTTTACTTTTTTTTTAGAAAAACCCGTGACACGTTTCAACAAGCTAAGCTCAACGTAGGTACCATCGCGTTCATCGACTGTCGACCACTAATCAACCTTATCACTCAAGACATAAGTGTTAAAACTGAAAACTGAAAATTGGAGGAGCTCATAGCTAAAGCCGCGCTGGCTTAGATTGGTTCGAAGATGGGTTATCGCCTATTACATACCGAGTTTACTCCATGTCTCGGAAAGCACGTTAAGCCGTTGGTCCCGGCAGACATTTGTAGATCTTTGACAGTCAGTACAGGTAGTCAGTGGCCCTAAAGTCTGACAACTAGTCTTACCAAGGGGTATCTACCCAGTACTAATAGGGTTGTGGTGGTCAGATAGGCAATCGCACCATGTAAAATACTGGTATTCAGCTGCATCCGGTTAGACTAGAAGCCGACCCCAACGTGGTTGGGAAAGACTAGGCAGATGATAATGATACAATGAGAGATCCGTATAACCTGGTATTGTATAGCATGATTAGCCGTCCTGCGTACTGTTGCGCCCATAGACAGTCGACCACTTTTCAACCTTAAAAGTCACGACATAAGGATGAAAATTAGTTGGCGCGATCGTGTTCCACGCGCGCCTCAAAGAGATGTCAGCAAACAGGGAGGGGCCCGCAAGGGGAAATGCCTGCCAGGGCTGCGGGACTGTTCGAAAGAGATACTGCGGCCCTGGAAAACAAAGGGCAAGAAAGGAACATGGATGGATTTTAGTCAGTACAAGTCTGACACTAACTTCCGCTCTGCCCAGAGCGGAAGAAGCTATTTGATGATTTCTGATCCGAAAAAAAAAAAAAAGGTTGAAAATTACTCGACCGTCAATGAACTCGGTAATACAAATGCTATACAATTTCCGTACACATAAGCAGACGACCTTGCCCGTGAACTTTAACCGCTTTTAATCACTAAGCCGGGATGTTAGAACACAGGTAGATCTTCCCACTCGCCCTGCTAATATAATCCTTGAGATCCTCTTACGTCACCTGCACTTAATTACAGAGAGATCTGCTTTTAGCCCTCGCGAATTTAATAGGAAACTAAGTACGTACGCTCGTTGATTGACTGCCTCCTTGGTCGAGTGCTCGCAAGCGCGACTGCTGAGCATGAGGTCCTGGGTTAGATTCCCAGGTCAGGCAAAATGCTATTGGGTTTTTCCATCAGGAATTTCTCGAAAATTGACACCCAGGCGGCAGAATAATAGTAACTAATATGTAGATACATACATACATAAACTCACACCTTTTTCCTATGGGGGTATGCAGAAGCCACAGAACACTTTTGCCTCGTTCACGTTCATACATCTGGTTATACACGCACGGCGGTTGCGAGTTCTACGCACTTGACCTTTCTGAAGAACCTCACCAATAAGGCCTCCTACCGGCGTTGCAACTGACATGTGCCTTTTAAATACCTTTGTTAGTAGCTTTTCACTCATCCTCTCCGCATTACCAAACCATCAAAGAAAACTCTTTAACACTTTCGTTACTACATCCTCTTTTAAACCGCAACGTTCTTGTATAATCTCATTCATCAATTATTTATCATTCAGTGATACACCATACATGCAAATATATAGATATAGGTAAAATTCGCTCGGCTTTGCTTGAGTTGTACCAAGTTGCCCAAAAATGATTTTGTGAACGCACCTAGACGCCGTAAGAAGATTGCCAGTCGGTAGGCGCCAAATGAAAGCGGAATGTGCGTGGTAATGACTCCGGTTCGGCTTTTTTTTCAACAAATACTATGGAATCAAATGTACGGATCCCAACAAGACGTTTAACACCTTTAAGATAACGCCATCCTCTTTATACAGGTGTAATGGGTATTATTAGAAGAAGCCATCATAATTAGAATGAAACTGACACATAGTAAGTAGTTGCAGAATAAAACATGAACACAAATTGTCTACAAGCACAATTTTCATTTGAATGAATAGTTCACAATTATTTCTGCCAGCAAAATAACGAGGCGCGTAAAACCTCCTTTTGAGAATCATTCCTCATTTAAACCCTGATTACGCTGCAACGCAAAACAAAAATGGAGCCACGGGATTATTTCCGCTCATTGCTTTCTTGTTCCTTTGCTTTAAGATGTGGCTATTAGAACAGCGAAATCTTTAGAAAAGGTAAAAGGTAGGCGGTAAGTAGGTGGGCTTAGAAACTTTTTGGAAAACCGCAAAAAAAAACTAAAACTTTAGAATTTATCAAAAAAATTGCTAGATGTGTAACAATTTTGAAAAAAAAAAATTATATGATCGGTACATTCCATTTTAAAACGCTTATTTCATAGCCTTCATTTAAGACAAAGATAAAACATTTTCACAATAAGTTGCCGTCCGTATTTTAATCATGACTCGTACAAAAGATAACATTTTAGCGTTATATTTAACGTAAACGTTTTTATTATATCTAATCTTCGAAACGCAGGCTCCTATTTCTTTCATCATTAACAACCAAACGTTTCGTTTGTCATTAACAACCAAATTAACTTGGAAACATTGTATTTGTAGTCATCATCATCATCAGCCTATAATGTTCCCACTGCTGGGACACAGGCCTCCTCTCTAGGAGAGAAATGGGCTATAATCTACCACGCGGGCCCAGTGCGGATTGGTAGATGTCACATGTTTTCGAATTTTTGGTTCTAGGACATGCCGGTTTCCTCACGATATTTGCCTTCACCGTTTTATATTTTAAGTACATCATAGAAGCAAGCACCCAGAAAGTATATTAACTAGTTTTAGCCTGCAGCCTCCACCACGTCAGAAATTATATTATCACACGGGAAAGAATAACCGGGATATGTGTACTATCCTTAACCGGGTCATGGACAGACAGAGCTACTTTCATAGTGTTTTTACAAAATTATTATGGAATTATGGATAAGTACAGCATTATTCCTTCTTTTCGTGTGGTTAATGTCTAACCTGGTGAGGAGCCCGTGGCTAAATACTAACAGCCGCTCGGATCAATCTTCAGGTTTAGCTCCGCTTGCCTAGGTTGGTCTGTGGATGGGTGACCACCAATTACATACCGAGTGACCTCCGTGCCTCGGAAAGCACATTAAACCGTTGGTCCCCGCTGTCATTTGTAGATCTTTGACAGTCGTTACCGGTAGTTAGTGTTACCAAGGGGAATACCCCTACGTTGTGTACTGGGTAACACACAGTACACAATACTAATACAGCACTAATGCAAAAACTAACTAATAACACTAATAACTAATGCACTAATGCCGTACAAATGCATCTGGTTAGACTGGAAGCCGACCCCAACATAGTTGGGAAAAGGCTAGGCCGATGATAGTACCTAACAGGGTGTTAGAGTTTATTTTATGCTGCTCATGGACTTCGCTTTACATGCCGTCGAGAAATTTCTCTCAGGTATGCTGGTTTGGTATCCTACAATGTTTTTCTTTACCGAGGCAAATGATGAATACAATACGCACATAAATCTGAAAAATCAGAAGCGCGTGCCTTTTTTTTCGGATTGGAAATCGTCAAATGACTTCTCCCGCTCTGGGCAGAGTGGAAGGGAGTGTCAGACTTGTACTCACTAAAACCCACCCATGTTCCTTCCTTGCCCTTTGTGTTACAGGGCCGCGGTATCTAGAAGTGCGTGCCTTGAGTCCGGACGTATGCGTTAGCAGTCCGACGGCCACACCACTATGCTATCACTGCTTAAGTGCTTATGAGCAGTATTATTATGTAGGAACTGTGAAACAATGTGTGTGTGTGTTGTGTGGGTCTGTGTATTATCAGCAGTAATCGGAGTAGGTGGACTGAATTGGGGTCATTGATCCGAAACGTATATATTAATATGCTACGTTTATATTAAAAAAAAAAACGGAACTTAGGAAGGAATTGTATTAAAATGAGCAATATTATATTGTTCAAATTTTTTTTAACGTTACTCGTCACGATTTGACACAACCCAACGACCTATCAGAGCAAATGGGTGGTGCACTAATCGGTGGTACCTTCCTTTAAATGAATTGAGTAGTAATAATATCACTACCAACATTAACAATATTTAATTAGATCCGGAAATACCGGAATTACTTTCCGGGAAAATGACTTATACATGTTATTCTGAACATTTATGATACAAGTACCAAAAATCAATCTACCTACTCCAATCACTGATTATCAGATACGCGCACAGTAATTTCGACTACAAATCAGATAAAATTAATAAAAGCACTGACAATAATTATTAAACGACACTGTTGCTGCTATCAACATAGTTACTGCACTATGTACTATCGTTAAATATTCGGACGGTGTCATGCACAAGTAAATGAGTTTTTAATTCCACCACCAACAATTTGTGTGATAGTGGAAAATATTCGCGAAAACATTTTCTTGTTGCTACTACATGTTCCCACTTCTGATGTAGTTTTATTTTTGTTTGTTACTATAAAAATGGACTGGTTTGTTACTTTTTTGATGTTTTTAAATAGAACTAACGGATTATGTGTTTATGTCTGTTTGAATATGTAGACAGTATTTTATATTTACATAACTAACATCTATTTTTACCAACGGTATTGGGAGAGGTACTTATTCAATTTCTATGTAATAGAAGACGACGTGCCGATTGCCCTCAACTGGGCACAAATCAATCAAGCTCAGTATTAGCGCTTGCAAAAACTAGTAAGCTAAAAAAAACTTTTACAACGTGAAAACCAATCACAGATCATAATAAAATATTATGGATTAACACTGGTCTTAGGGCCGTAATTTAGGCACACAAATAAAATTATTACAGATACTCTTCAATCTTAAAAAAATATGCCTAGTCTTTTCCCAACTATGTTAGGGTCAGCTTCCAGTCTTACCGGATGCAGCTGAATACCAGTATTTTACATGGAGCGACTGCCTATCTGACCTCCACAACACAGTTAGTGCTGGGTAATATCCTTTGGTAAGACGTCAGAATTTCGAGCTATGCCTACCTATAACGACTGTCAAAGATCTACAATCAACAGCCGGGATCAACGAATTTATGTGTTTTCCGAGGCACGTAGTAAATGGGTGATCACCCATCTACGGACCAACCTAGGCAAGCACAGCTTTACCTAAAGATCGACCTAAGCGGCTGTTATTATTAAGCCAAGAGTTTCTCGTAAAAAGTATGCGAAAACAATAGCTACTAAATCATAAGTCCCACTGATAGACCCGTCGAGACTTCAAAACCGAACGTTATTCTTCCCCTCTAACAACGATTCTAAAACGCCTGTCTCCTAGAACCAATTTGAAGTAGATAGTGTCTGTGTAGAGGGTGGGTGGACAAAGTTCTAGCACATGAGACACGTCCCACTAACGAGCGGATGGCGTACTAAAGGAAACAGGACGGAGTGAGAGCTCATTTCCACAACACACACTTCTTCGGCAATTTGTTGCTGATTTTCCTTCATTTCATTCCATCTGTCTGTATGTTTCTTTTAAGGAAAGTTGAGTTTTATTTACTTAATTTTGAGTTATAGAATAAAATTCATGCGAATATTATTGCTAAGTAGTAGTTGGCCACGACCTTTGTTCGCGTGAAATTATTTTTTATATATTACTTCCTATGCTTAATTATTTAAAATTAATTTTCTGTTCTTTTTTTTGCACGGAACCCTAATCCTTTTTCTAAAATAAAAGCCTAGCCTAAGTTACTTCTTAGATCATTAGCTATTTGCCAGTAAAATCCTGTCAAAATCGGTCCAGCCACTTCGGACAAATTTCATCATATTATTATCTAGAATATTTTTTCGTGATAAATCGGTCCCGTGGGATAATTACAGAGGTCTACGCAAGCGAAGCTGTGGCCAAAAGCTAGTTATGTATATTTACAGTGCGGCAATTTGTCTTGTAAACTAATAATTTACTAGTATTTTATTGGCTAGGTATACGTCACGGCGGTGCCTATTCATTACAGCTGAAAATACAAGGTAGAAATATAGGTAGTTCTACACACCTGCGTTTTGCAGAAGGGTTTTACATCCTTTGTGATAAGGGTGAGAGAGCATTTTCATTTATCATAACTTACTGTAATCCCTTATTGAGCATTTTATGACAAATGTTCAAATAAAATGTTTTATTGGTTCCGATATGGTTTTATAAAAGTATTGATGAGGTTAGCAGTAAATGGAGAGCCATTCATTTTTTAGGTATGAATGAATGATTTATTTATTTTGATAATAAAATATTAAAAGTGAAAAACGAGGTCTCGAATCCCGTAGGTGTTGTAACGTTCTCACCCTGCTCTTCTTAGCCCTTTTTGTTTTTTTTTTCAGGGGTCATTTGATGATTTCCCAACCCATGAAGAGAGTGTCAGACTTGTACTGACTAAAACCCACGTTCCTTCCATGCCCTTTGCTTTCCAGGACCGCGGTATCTCTTTCGAACAATCTCGCAGCCATGCTCTTCTTAGCCCTGCAGATCAAAAGAGATAGACAGCAAAGTACAGCGGATGGTGCATAGCCAGTGTTGGCAACACTGGCTATACACCATCCGCTGTACTTGTGTTGTGATTATGATAATACAGGGGGTCTGCATAATTACATCACTTCCGTCCAATCGCACTATGAGAGAGTGCACTTGAGTTGGACACACTTGAGAACTATCATATGTGTTTCTTGCTTCACAGGTAGTCTCCACGGATATTGGCAGAAAACCATGATTGAAATCGGTCAAAAAGACTTTAATTAGGGCGGACCTGGTTTTTCCCGGGTTTTACGATAGGACCGAAACCGGGTTCCACATGCCCTAACTATAAGCACATTTTTGATACCTTCACAAGTAATTAGGACTTACAATATACTTTTTACATCTACCCTCACATTATTTTTACGCTTGCATGCGTACACCACGTAAAACGACACATATTCATGACCCCAACGCAAACAGCTTATTTACATAAAGTACTAAATACTATTATCTACATACATATGCGTACTTTGGTATGTAAATTACAGTGAAATGTGTAAAACCGCAACTTTGTAAACGTAAAATTCATGTTATTAACGGATTATTAGTTGTTCGTTGTTTTGTTATGTGTTAATGGTTTTTATTATGTTGTTGTACCTTAATAAATGCCAACTTATTAACAAACAACTTATACTGGTAGGGTTAATTGACTAAAAACTAGGAATTAAGATTCATTTTATAAACTAAAGACACTTTTTTATCTATATGTGTGGTCATGTTGTTATATTTTTGTTGCGGTTTTCAGTATAATCTTAGTTGCTCGTAATCCGAGATGTATATTCCTGTATCAGAGGTGTACCTAATAGTTCAAACATTTCGCCAGTTATGTTTAAGTTTCATATAATAGGGAGTGAGCCTATTGCCATCCACCGGGAATAAAGCCAGACTACGTGGTTGTTTATGAGAAATTCCTGATTGAAATACTCTGGTTACAATAACATTTTGGTTAATGTTTATTTCATAAACTTTAAACTTACATGCCTATCGTGAAAAATCTCCATTTTGATTGATGATATAGGGTGGGTAGTAGAAGTAATGCTAGTAGTAGATAAGATAGCTAAAATTAATGTTGAAAGGTCTCCAGCTACCTAGTTATAGATAATTATGAAAAGCCGGTATACAGTAGTATAGCTTCTGTACTGAGAAATAAAAATAAAAAAGATACAGGCAAGTAAGCTCTCATAATAGACTCTCCCGCCATTAAACAATCTTTTATCCTTATCTGTGGCATAGTTAAATATTCATGAGATACTTATACATTCAGGGAAAAATTTCAGTATTCATAGCTACTGGCTTTTAATGAGGTGCTAATAATGATAATTACTGCGAAGAGCTTTTCTCTTTATTTCAGTAGCCAAGTAGTTTTACGAAATGCGGGTTTTTTGTAATGATAGTTTGAGTTTATTGTTAATTTTTAAGCACACTGTTGATACATTTTTTTTAAATACCCGCCAGCAATTCGCAGTTTTTGTAATAAAAAATAAACTCGCCTCTAGCCTTGGTTTAATCCATGGTCCGGAGCGAGAGGGAATGGGACGCCGTCACCTCTTTCTGCGAAGCAGTCATATTAGCAAAGGAGGTGGCGGAATGTGAGTGGGAGAGAACCTCACGTCTTAGCTACCACGGGAGACGCCCCGGGCGTCGAGGACCACCGTTAGCGCGGAACTGTGGACGGTGAGTAATGGGCTAGCTTGCCGTCCGTCCGTCTTATGACGACAGGCCGTGTCGACGGCGCGTTCGTGTTCCACGCGCGCCTCAAAGAGATGTCAGCAAACTTAGAGGGGGTCTGCAAGAGATACCGCGGCCCTGGAACACAAAGACCTAAGAAGGAACATGGATAGGTTTTAGTCAGTACAGGTCTGACACTCCCTTCCGCTCCGCCCAGACCGGGAGGGGATCAATAAACATTTGATGATTTCCCATCCAAACAAAAAAAAGTGGTCCCGTAGTAGTTTGCACCTTATACTTGCAGTTTAAGTCAGAGTTGCCTAGTAAGTAAGTATTTTGAGTTAGGTGAGTTGACACACACAGATTTGGTAACACTAAAAGTTTATTAGATGTACCGACCACAACTAAGTAAGAGTAGGGTGTATGCTAATCCGCGGTGTTCGCGTAAGTAAATAAGTAATTTGTCAACTAACTTAAAATTATATTAAACATTGTTATAAATACGAAAGAGAAAAGTAGCTTGCTGCGTTTGCAGCCGAACGGGGTGTACGTAGACCGTACACAAATAATTAAAAGATATTGTCAATCACGCATGACCTGCTGGGATTGGCTAAACAAACATAACCATCAGCGAATCGGATCACTTTATTTGCTTTTAATTTTGACTCGTTGATGTTTTCGTCCCAGAAATTGGCAATTAAGGATAGTACAATTTTGAGCATGCCGCGCTGTGTGAAACAAATACCTCGCACAACGAAAGGCTCATTTTGGTTATTCATAATAATCTATGGGCTTAAGAATACCAAAAAAATGGATAAGCATTTCGCGTTCACATAGATCGATGTCAAAATAAATTCTCCGTTCCTGTTTGACTTTTTAAACCGAGGAGCCATACATATCCACCTCAAAAACTGTTAGTTTTCGCCGTAGGAAACACTATTCAAAGAATTTTCCAACAAACAGCCTGGAGTTTTCACGAAAATTCTTTTTTTATTTTAGTGTAAAACGAAAAGGTGAGGGCATAAGAGTAGATGACGCTGCTATACATCGTGCACCGCAGAAAAATGTGAGGCTATCTAGATTCATCGCAGGCAACTACGGCGGGGGCGTAAAGATCTAAGCTAGCTCAGCATTTCTCGCTTAGTTGCCCTCGCTTTCGTTAAATTGTAGTGGGAAGCGAAGTGGGGAACGAAAGTGGTGGTTTAAGGTGATTATATTTGTTATTTATACGGATTACATATTTATGGTTGAGAGTTCTTAATAAAATATTTTTTTTGAAAATAACGGCTTTTTATTTGAAGATTTTTGCCGAAAATATACACTAATATTATAAATACGATAGTGACTATTTGTGACCTTATTGTTTATAAATATAACAAAATATGAATATAAATAATGATAAAATTCGAGTAGACTGACTATTTGTATCCCGAATTTTATCGAAATCAATGCACACACGCTGCGTTTTGAAATAGGATAACTTTTCGTCATTTTCGACCAACCAGCATGCGGGCGAAGCGGCGGGTAAAAGCAGGTATAAAAAAAATACGGGAAACAGAAGAATATAACGTTTGTTTTCATTTAATTACCAATATTTCTTTTTTAATTTTATGGAAATAGAAGCGAAAGTTTTCTCTTTAAGCAAGCTCCGCTCATTTCTAGCACATCTCCGCATAGCCTTACCAACAGCCACACTCATTTGTCCACCATCTGGCTATTAAGCACAGTTAGGTGGACGTTTGCAAAAGTACACTTCCAACAGAATGACGGCTAAACTTTCTCGTTTGTTTACATTTTTCCCTCTTTTGTTTCCCAAGTTTTTGGACGCGTTTTTAGTTGGTCGAGCTTTTGCAGTGATGCTACAATTGAAAAGTTAGACAGTGGGGTAGAGGACATTATTTACGTTCGTACATTTTGTATTCATTAGTACTAATTTTGTATAATATTTTACAATGTTCAACAATATTGCAACTGTTTTGGGGAAATAACGTAATGCTAAATGGAAACTATTACATCCATACATGTATCTGTCATAGTAAAAAGTCACCTACAATACAACTGGCGCAAAAACTCATAACTAAACCTCTTGGCCATAACTACTGGTATATGGTTCTGGCATAAATAATTACCGTTTTTTAGACAGCATAAATTCAAAAAGAGAAACAGTTATCCAGAAAAATTACTTCAGGCGCCATTATGAAAAATAAATCAGTATCCGTCAGATGCATAAAACATAACTTGATTTGTTCGAGATTATTCCAGCAACTTTTTATTAAGATATTTCCTTTTTTATTTTTATTAAATATTCAATATTGTCTCTCCTGAGTCTCCTTTCATTTTTTTATGCGCCACCTGAGATTATGATCCCGCTTGTCAAATTATCTCGGTTTAAAAGAGGTTTTATTTATTCATGAGATATTTTAACGTACCCTGACCTCAGGGAAAAGGACGCAAACGCGGTTTTTGGGATGTTTGAAATTACTGTTTTTTTTTTTCTTTTGTGCTCTATTTCAGCGAAATTGTCATCAGCGACCACTCTAAAGGTAACATTTTCATTAAAGTATTAATTCGTTTCGGGGGTTATTTTATTCCTTATGAAACAGAAAGCGTGTGTAACCAAACGCTTTAATCAAGGTAAACTTAAGCCAGATATGACAGTTTCTGAAAACAGGTCCCAAAATGCCTACTAAACACAAAATCTTTATATTTTAGAGAAACTACAACTCCAAATTCGTAAAAAATACAACAATATCAACACATGATACAACCCTGAAACATTTGATAAGCCAAACATCCAAAGTTAGGCAACAGAATAAATCCTTAAACAAGAACAAAATCCCATCGTACCAAAACGACATAGTAACGCGATAATATGTAACAATGGACGAACCCATTCTCGAGATTATTGGATTAAAACAATGCAAGTGTGTGACAGACAAGGGATAAGTAAATGCAAAAGGTTCACTTCACATGACATATTGATACCAACACTGACTTGTAGTGCTCAACCGAAGGTCAATTTCTGGCCGAAGCTGGAGCCTATTTATTGAATCCAGGGCATACCTAAAAAGCCTCCAAACCAGAGAAACTAACCGAAAGCGACGACTTTCGGTTAGTTACCATCTGAGACGTCAGATGGTATGGCCACGTGATACGAAGAAACGAGGAACATGTACTGAAGAAAGCACTGCAACTACCCAATCATAAGAGATGTAGTGAACGACCTCCAGCTACGTGGTAGACTAGCATGACCAAGCTCCTATTGGAGGAAGAACTGCCCAACAACCCAAGACAGACTGTCCTGGCGTCAGAAGATTAGGAGAGCCGAACCCATCTAAAGTGTGATAGCACTAGGAAGAAAATCTAAAAAGCCACAAGCTTGTCTAGAACTCAACTTCTGATTGAAAGCGAGAATACATTTCTTCTATGTTTGTTTGAAACTGTTGCGGTTGTGATGTGTTCACTGCAAGAGTATACTTTGGTCACAAAAAACTTGGCCTTCTGCTCTTCTCTATCTCGTGAGCTGAGAGTGAATGGTTCCACACGCTCGTTCTTATAACTGAAGCTGATATAATTTAATACGTCGCTAGCGAAAGGGTCCTTTGTTATAGTGTTAAGGTTCTTTAGTTTCATGGCAGTTTTATGGGGAAAGGAGGGAAAACTTATGAGAAGCTGCTTGACATATTTCTTTTTTTTTTGCTGACTTTTTGTTCGTGCGTGGGAAGGTAAGTGTTATTATGGCAAAAGTTGAATAGACATACATATTATTGTGTTTTTTTTGCACTGCAAGTTTGGCTTTAGGAAAGTTAAACAAACGTGGAATAAGTTCCTGGATAATGGTGATTTAAGAAAACAGTTGTTGTTTCTTTACGAAATTTTCATTTATATTAAAATTCATACTCACATTTCTAGTGCTAAAAGGCACTTGTTTTCCCTGTCATTGCGATCGTTTTTTTTTTGTTCTAGACCATAACCTGGGAACCTTTTAGTTACGGAGGTATTGGGGGTCAAAGTTTTAAAGTTTTTCACAAGTTTTTTTTTTAATACATGTTCTTAATGTATTTTTTTTACTTAACATACCTTTACGGCCCCCATACTATTCAATCTATCAATCAATCACCACAATGTTTTGAATGCGTTACATTGAGTCCTACCGTAAAGCGTGATTTTTC
Organism: Lycophotia porphyrea; assembly: GCA_950005105.1. Taxonomy (NCBI): domain Eukaryota; kingdom Metazoa; phylum Arthropoda; class Insecta; order Lepidoptera; family Noctuidae; genus Lycophotia; species Lycophotia porphyrea. The sequence continues at coordinate 14,247,735 of OX465393.1, forward strand.
ACCCCAAAAAAAAGGCGTTTCCAAGCAACAATTTTTGCGTAAAGTTACTTAGTTCGATGAACATAATGCTTGGTTGACGGCTTCGTGAAGAGTCTGTTTATACCCTGTATAAGCGAAAATGATGCTGAAGAAGTCAAAGAAGGTAAAGCTTATCTATAACTATCCAATCGTAAGTCTATGTAGATATACATTATCTAGCTAACCTTTTTACATACAAACACGACGAAGACGCACCTAACCTTTTTAGCCTATCACAATATTCATTAAAAAGATAGCTATTCAAAAACCTTAGGTTTCAAAGACAAATTTAGTCCACCGCTACGGTCCAGTGTCCAGGCGTAATTTTACGGGTGGCAGCTCTAGATAAAAATAAATTCTGTGCCTGTGAAGTGTAGGCATGGAAGTACGTTTCAGAGGCATAATAGGCGAAAAACTCGCGTCATCGTACCGTCACAGGCCCCAACCGACGAACCTTTGTGTCGGCCACTGCACCCGACCGACTGAGCTCTCCAGTCCGATACAAACGCATGCTTAGCGCTCATACAGTTTGTTCACTTCCAACGCCTTTTGATTCGGCTTTAGAGCTCTCCATGACATTATTTTTTTCCCACCCAATCTCCGATGCGGAATCGGATGACGAGTGCCGCGACTAGTTGATAGCGTTTGTTTTAGACTGAAAGGTTTCACTTTTACCTCCCCATTTTCGTAGATGAATCTTTTATTTTTCGTATCGATAATCGGTTCCAGTAATCCCGTATCGCTGTTACTTTAATTCGGATTGCAATTAACTTGAATTACTGAAATGAAAATCCGAATCGTTAAGCTTTTAAATTGGATCGGTGTTGTATAATTTGACTTTATATTTCCACTCGGTTGGCTGCGGTCCTTCTTTTATCTGTGTTCCCGATTTTCTTTCAAAAGATTTAAACATCGGCTTTTAAGGAATTGAGATGATTATTATATTGGTATTATCGTTTATTACGAATAAATGTTGTTTATTTCCCTCTCGTTGCTAAAACATTGTTTATTTATCTTTCTACAGGAAGAAAGCGATTGAGAGTTTGTTTAAGTTACTTTGTGGTTGTTTGTTCCGATACTTTCGCATGATTATAATTTTATGACCGGTAAACTTTTACCCGCAGTGTCTTCCGCTTGGAATTGGCTTCTTTGTAAACAAAGTGCGTGTTGTTTTTGGATTAATACGTTTTCTTGCTTTCTTCCGCCTAAGAATTTGTTGGGATTAATTTAGTTACTTCGTATTAATTTCATACATGACTCCTGTTACTTAATGTCGTATGTTTACTTAAAGAGTGTTTGCAGGGCGGTATATCAATTCTTTCTTTGCTACGCGCCAATCTACAGCGACGCTCGTGCTACGGTGTAGCATACACTGTGCTACGGCGTAGAGTACACTGTGCTACGACGTAGCATACACTGTGCTACGGCGTAGCGTACACTGTGCTATGGCGTAGCATACACTGTGCTACGGTGTAGCATATCCATGTCGTCCTTTGTAGGAAGCTTTCCCTGTGCTTATAACTCGTGTAGATTCTTCGCTGCGATATATTATGCATAATTTACAAAAACCAAAAAATAAAATATTTTTCTTTATATTCATCCTAACAAACATCTCAATGTTTTTAAGTACTATGGAAGAAAAAAGATTTATGTAAAGCCTTATTGAATTACTTCAAGTTTTCTTAGGCCATTTATTAAAGTTTCAGTGTTTATTTTGTAAACTTTAACAAAAGGTGTCCCAGTTATTATTTTAACATCAGACTTATACATACACGTTACACTTACACATAAATGTTGTATTTTCGTTATAATTTATCAGTCTTTCAGAAATATTAACAACATAAACATTTTATGTTTAAGTCGCCAAATCGTTTATTCAGTGTTTTTTTTCTATCCTGTTAGTGATTTTTTCTCATATACAGGAAGGTTTGTTTTTGTGTACAGTTGCCAGCACATCAAGTTACCCCAAACTGTCAAATTTCTCCAAACGATTTTAAACCATAAAATTTTGATGGTTAACTTCAAAATCGAATGAGAAAATTTGCCGGTTTGTGTTATTTTGAAGCGCAGATGACAGTATGTTTGGGTATTAACGGTACGTCAAAAATAAGAGCTTCGAGAATATTAGTTTTGGTATTTCTTCGTAGTTCTCTCGAGTCCTAACTGTACTTGCCTTACAAAAAAAAATACCATACGGTAATGAATACATGCATACTCAAAAGTTGGCGAATCGAAACTCAATGTATGAAGAACGAAACGGCAGTTTTGTGATTGTATTTTGTTTAGTTGGCGAATCGGGTAAGTTACCAAACGGGATGTATGCCACAGTAGCGAAGGGTCATTTATTGTATGAGGTCAACCGGAGTACATATCTATAATGTGATTGTATTATTTGTGTATAGGATACTGACTGTGCCATTTTTCAAAGGGAATCTGGTAGGAATCGAGTTGTATGAAACCTTCGCCACTGGTAGGCCACCATTCATCTCACTGTCATTATCATATTGGCCCGGAATCACCCACTGCTGGGTACTTCCTGTGGCCTCTCCTTTCTACTGCCAAAGCACAGAACCGGGAAGTGTGGCATCTCACCATGCTCAAACTTGAAACATTTATTTGAATTAACCCATTTACAGGCACTTTTGAACTGTTAAGGGGCCGGCGGACGATGAATTATCCATGCAGAGGTAATACCAAAATCATTTTCAGTTTGAGCATATTTCCACCTTATTATGCTGTTATTCGGAAAAAGACAGTATTTACCTAGGTTTTTTTTTTTTTGCAAAATACTTACCTAAAACAAATTGTTAGCAAATTGAATTTTTCACATTTTTACAGTATAAATAAAATGTTTTCATCTCATCTATTCTATATTAAAAACGGTAACATTTTTAATATTGACTATTTTGAAACCTGACTTATATTGTTAAGTCACATAATATAAAAAAAAATGGAAATGCATTGAGTTTTCATTCATCATTTTTCGTATTACACATTCAAATTAATCACAAATGTTCAACGTGGATATGACTGAATGATAATTATAGAATAGTAGCTAGATTAGGAAATTATTAGGAACTATTCACACATGCTTACGCGCGGCTTCGCAACGCACCGGGAAGTGTGAAACAAAGATAACAATATTTCGACGGATTTTTGCCTTGCTTCGAATTGCAGTTGCGAGCGGCATCCGCAAGGCTCTTAAAGTTGGTATCATTCCAAACCAAAAACATGAAGCTACAGTCCCAGCCTCAGTCATAATATCTTTGAAAAGACTGTAACTGTCAATTCCAATTTGCAGATCTCTATGGAGAAGAACGGGCAAGAACCTCCATGGCCACTCTCTATAGACTCGACTCGATATACCGTTAATTAAACCACTAAGTTCTCATTCACATACTACATTAAACACGTAAGGCTCTATCTACTAGTAAAACCTCCATCCAACCTTTTACGTAATAGCTACAGTCCTGATTACTCCGTATTTTATCTAGTAAGGCTTTAAGGGGAATACCCAATGAGGCTTACGGCGCATATCCAGTCGAAAAAGGCACGTCGCTCACGTTGGCTTTTTGTAGCGATAGTCGCGGCAGAAGCGATGAAAATGTGCGTCAGGATCGTTACCATATAGTTGCAAATGCGCGATTTCTTTTGACGACAACGAGAGAACGAACAGACATTTCTGTATAGATGCTGAATCGTGTTTGTATCGCGACTAAAACGCAACAGTATCACGATACGATTGACGTTACCACGATTTTGTATTGCTACAAACAGAGTCGTGGTAACGTCAAAGATATAAGTCCGCCTTTGTACAGTGTTTTTTTTTTACATTATACGCATAAAGTTTTAATAAATTAATTAAATAAAAAATAAAAAAAAACATTTATTTCAATCAGGCTATTAAAAAGCATGTTTTGAACGTCTAACAAAAGAAAAGAAATAGAATTGATTCTATTACCCAAAAGGACAGTTTCATATGGAGAAGAATAGGCAAGAAACTCCATCATTCGTTTCTTTTTTTTAAGTTTTACAATATTGTGTATACTCAATATGAGTTAGAAAATTAAATTAATATTAATAAAAAAAAAAATTAACTAGAGTAAAAAAAACTAGACAAATACAAAGTATTAAAAATGAGCAACAACAAATAAATTAAATATGCTAATAGATACATGGTGCATGGCGCCGGTACGCAGACAACGACAATATTGCGACAGACGAAAGTCGCAGTGGACGCGGGCCCTAAAAGAGCTCCAATGGTAATATCCTAAGATTACTGCAGACTTAATCTTAACAAAGAGGTTGTGGGTTTTCAAGACAACCTTTAAGTACATATATTTGATGAAGTCGATACTGTGTGGTTTCAGAGAGAAAATTATGTGGGTTTAGATAGGATTTTGCTAGAAGTGTAATTTTGTCGTTTATTTATACAACAAGAATTTATTTTACACATCATTGTGATGTTAATACCATCTCAGATTCTAGAACTTTTTTCGAACAAAACATTGATCTTATACTTTATGTACCGTCACACAAAACTACTTTTGTCAAGTTTAGCACTTAATGTAGACCACGAAACGGTGCATGAATTGTGTGAGGAATGATATGAAAAAAAAGGAGTAAATGAAAGTGTGACTGTTGACAAAGAAGAAAAGAAAAAAAAACGTATTGCGCCGACCCCAGTGGAACAGGAAGATGATGATGATGTAGACCATGGTCTGGGCTAGAAAATGTCATTATATGCCAGTAGTACGTTCTAAAACGGAAATCGCTGATGAGGACAATGGGTCTGCTAGGCTAAAATGGAATGGGTCATTGTCGTCACTTAATGGCTGACAAAGAATGGCGGCGTTTTGATGGGAGGGAGGCGCGAAAAACGCAGTTTTTGAGAGATAAGCCAGAGAAAACAACGCAGTATAGAAATAGTTTTTTTTTAAGTATCCAGGTATAAGCAAGCATAAGTGGCTTAAAATATTATCTGAAACTTGTAAACACAGTGTTGTTGCTAGTGAGCCCCAAACTTTTATGTTATTTTTATTGCTACACATTGATTCTTAGTATGTGTGTGTTCTTTGTGTGTTCTACTGTTGGTGTACCAAATAAATAAACAAATAAATAAATAAGTAACTAGACATTTAGTCTGTATCTTGGGAGCTCGGTATTTGATTTCCGGAGTGGACACTAGAGATGTGGTAAGGAATGTGGTGGAGCCGAAATGTGTGTGCGTATGTGAAGCGGTGTGTGTGTGTGTTGTGTGTGAAGAAAGAGTGGAGGGTTATGGTCTTTGCCCAACAGTCGAACAATACAGATTAAAAACAAAAGTATGTTCCCGTAGGATTTTGCTAAATCTTCTCAGAGGTTGTGCAAAAGAAAGTATTTTAATATTTCTAACGAGTGTCAAGGACGACGTGCACCACGGAAGAAAATTCAAGGAAACGGATGTGAATGCCACGATTGTTATTACGCCTACTCGACGTAAGCATGGCTGTTTTTTAAATGGTTACTGTGCAGGAAAATTCTTGAGAAGCCTTATTTGGAATCAAGTGCGACTTGAATGGGTGGTTCAAAGCTGATTGGATGGTTATTTAGAATGTCATTCGTTTGAATAATCACGTACCTAGTATGTGTATTATAACTGAGCTTGAATCTGTAGATTTAATTTAACGTTTACAAGTACTCTGAAACATGTTTGGAATAAAAAATAACAGAGTAAAAAAGGCTGTCCAACCCAAATGGGACGGGGGAGTACAGGTCCGCTGCACGCCGGACAATCTGTGGGCCAAAATAGAAGGAAACTGTTGCCCAGATCCTGGTGTTCGCGAGAAATGGAAGAAGAGTGGATCCTGCAGGTATTTGCCCAGGAGTGGGACAGAGCAGGCTAGGAAAAAAAGGGTATTATCAGTTACTGCTTTTACCAGGTGTACTCGTAAGAGTAGTACATAAGCGCGCAAGTAATACCGTTACGGAGTACCCAAAGTTTGAATTTGTAGTTATTCTTTCTAGAAGAACTTGGGGTGCAAGAGCTAGCAAAATGGGTATTATTATTTTAATACTAGCTTATGCCCGCGGTGCCGCGTGGAGTTCGGTAAGTGTCTCATAGGAACAAACTATCGGAATAAAAAGTATCCTATGTATTAATCCAGGTTATAAACTATCTGTGTTCCAAATTTCATCTGAATCCGTTCTGAAGTTTTTGCGTGAAAGAGTAACAAACATCCGTACATAAAAAAAATTGCGTTTATAATATTAATAAAGTAAGGTAATCCTTACTTTAATATTATAAACGCAATTTTTTTTAAACGAAAACCTAACTTGTCAGAGGATTACCTCTGACAAGTTAGGTTTTCGTTTGACTGTATGAGGAATAGGGCTATACCCTATTGAAGTTAGTCAAATTGGCAGTCGCTCCATGTAATATACTGGTATTCAGCTGCATCAGGTTAGACTGGAAGCCGACCCCAACATAGTTGGAAAAAGGCTAGGCAGATTATGTAGATGATAAGGCTTCGCCCTTATTACATAAGACTTATTTCATGCCACAGTATTGTATAAAGTCTCATGTGATGATAACGAGACTACCTCTTTAGAAAAATTAACCTTTTTTTTACGGATGGGAAATCATCAAATGACTTCTCCCGCTCCGGGCAGAGCGGAAGAGAGTGTCAGACTTGTACTGACTAAAACCCATCCATGTTCCTTCCTTGCCCTTTGTGTTCCAGGGCCGCGGTATCTCTTTCGAACAGCCCGCAGCCCTGGCAGGCATCGGCCCTTGCGGGCCCCTCCCTGTTTACTGATATCTCTTTGAGGCGCGCGTGGAACACGAACGCGCCGTCTACACGGCCTGTCGTCAAAAGACGGACGGACGGCGAGCTAGCCCATTACGCACCGTCCACAGGTCCGCGTCTACGGTGGCCGGAAGCCACCACGTGACCCCCGACGCCCGAGGCGTCTCCCGCGGCGGCTGGGACGAGAGGTTCTCTCCCTCTCACGCTCCGCCACCTCCTTCGCTAGCATGACTGCTTCGCAGAAGGAGGCGACGGCGTCCCATTCCCTCTCGCTCCGGACCATGACTTTGACCAGGGCCGGACGCGATAGGTCGCCGCCGCCGATTGCCGCTGCGAGGACACGGCGGTGCTCCGCCCAAGCGGAGCAGACCTCCACGGTGTGCTCCACCGTATCCTCTGGGCGATCCACGCAGTGGTAACACTCGGGCGCTTCCTCCCGCCCGATTCGGTGCAGGAACCTCCCGCAACAAGGAAAATTAACCTGACGTTAAAATTATAGACATAAAACAAACTTACAACTATTTCTCATCGAAAACCACTAAAACATCTATTAAAACACATAAATCAGCACTCTACATCTAGCTCTACCGACAAACCAGAAAATACAGCGCTTCTGTAATTAGATATGTCACTGTGTAATAATTATGAGGTCTCCCGCACCTGCGCTGCGATCGGCACGACTCTACCACTACATAGAGTGGTACAGAAGGTCGACTCTATAGAATGAGCAAAAACGCACGCACACATAGACATCTTTGTAGTACAGAGAATGCAACCCTAGATTTGTCAGAAAATATCCAGCTTTTTGGCCCCCAGACGGGATTTTTTTAGAACTCATGATTTGTCTGGGCCCATGGTTTGTCTGGGCTAAATAATAACAGCCGCTTGGATCAATCTCCACGTTTGCCTAGGTTGGGCTTTGGTTGGGTGACTACCCATCAAATACCAAGTTTCCTCCGTGCCTTGAAAAGCACGCTGAGCCGTTGGTCCCTGCTGTCATTTGAAGATCTTTTGACAGTCGATATAAGTAGTCAATGGCCTGAAAACCTGACAAAGGGTATCGTAGTATCCAGGACTAAGTAAATACTACGAGTTATATGCGTGTTGAGTTGAAAATGAAGGAAAGTAATTTGAAGTAATGGATTTATTTTCTTTAGGATAAGATCAAGTAAACAATAAAACGTGTGCTTTTTGTGATGTTCAACGAAAAGATGTCAACAAAACAATTATCATTTCAAGAGATTGATAATTGTTGTATCTGCGGACATTATCAAATTTAAACTATGCAGCTTTGTGCTGATAACGTGTTGAAAGAATAATGTTTGAATACAGATATTGAATTTTATTTATAAATTTATAAATAATACAATAATTGAAAAAAGAAACTGACAAAAATAGAGTGCATACATAGTTATGCATGCTGTACCGACCCTCAATATTACATCATGTTAGCCGGTGCGCTCCCACGGGGGCCTCTGCTGATACAGCATTCACAGTATAGTCGCAGCATATTATGTCTAACGCCCGACGATGGCAGAGATAATGGCCTAGCACTAAGAAACATTTTATTATATTTAACAAGTTATTTTTAGTCTGAATTAAACCTTCTTCGTGACCGGACTCATTTCTAGCTCGTTTCCTTCAAAAAAACCTTCGGCAACGCCCCCGGTAATTCACTACATACAGAATAGAATACAAATCATAATAATAATAAAGGCTATATTCAACTCTTACCTTTAAATATTTACCAAACTGTATTAAATTAAACTATTAGACCCAAATAACATCACCCTAAACAAGTAAATTATTGTAGAACAATAAACTCGATCTAAATGGATAGACCGCTAAAATTAACAAAAGCTAGACAATTTTACCAAAATGGCCGACCTTAGCAAACATATCTACCACTAAATTGGAAACAGCGGTCAAGGTCCAACGATTAAAACCTCAATCAATCAATTTAATAATAAAGCTGTTTACACACTCTCTCTCTCTGGACTTTACCGAACAAAATAGACATGTATTTATATTTTAGCGACAAAGTGGACCTACAGTTGCCTAAATAAACAAGGCAGTCAAATGTTTTGTTGTTCATCGGAAGGCTAGTAGTGTAAACACCGCCTAATAGGGTTGTTTTTAAAGAAGAGTAATGTTTATGTTTAGATATGAGTTTGTTAGTAGATATAAAGAAACTACGCCCACGTATTGTCAATGCCTATAGTACCGGTTATGCGTAGGCGTCGTAGGTTTCAATTTTATGTGAAATACACTTCTCATCAAAAAAAATCGAAACAGTAGTGCAAGTAATATGTAGGTGGCATTTAAATAAAAAAGAAAACTGATATCATTAAAAAAAATATGCCAATAAATAGCTGGTAGTTTAACTTCAAAATGGTGTACCACAATTCCAAATTACATTTTCATTCGATAAATAAAGGTACATATTGTTTAATGTAAAAAAATACATAAAACTCATACAACACCAAACTGTGTTTAAATTTTTTTTATTAGAAGTTTAGTATGATTGAACCTAACTTTTTAATAAAAGACAAATTCAGATTCACTGCCAACTTGCACCTCAAATAACTATATGCCTTTAGAGCTATTTTTTTTACTAGCCTGCTCTCTCCCACTCCTGGGCAAAGGCCTCCCTCCACTCCTTTCATCTCTCGCGAACCCACGCGTCCTCTTTCCTCCTTTAGAGCTTAACGTATTTAAAACGTCATTCTATGTTTACGAGGTATAAATTATTACTGTCAGAAATATAACGTATGTTTTGAATTTGTTTAGCGTCAAATGTGTTTAGTGATTTGCGATACAGGCGGGCCTTAAAAAGGATCTTTACGCGTTAAGTCAAATGTCAGTTAAGTAACTAAAGATTTTCATAAGGGTGTGTTTATAAAATTAAAAGGTTGACATAAATTTTGTAAAAATAACAATGAAAATACATTCATCTCAAAAATATTCAGCCACAGTGACATAAAATGTGAGTTCAGTAATAAAGTGAAGAATAAAATATTCTGAACCTGCATGCTTGCACAAAAACAGATAAAAAACGTATTAAACTAGACATTATGTGCAGGACAGCCACTGGCTCTCATTTGCCGGCTGAAATAAAAATCTAGTACGGTACCTGCATAAAATATTATTGGCCAATAACAAACAGCAACGATAGCAGTAAGTACGTAACTCCATCAAAGTTTCTACTATACTATTTGAAGTTATAATTACGTATAAGTTTAAACTTGAATGAATGGCAAGTTTCTGGGACCTCCGATAAACTCTAAATGGCTATTGATTCGGGAGAGTTGTAAGGAATACTTAACTAAGCCTGAGATCTATAAACGTTACATAGCACGCACCTACTGTGAGCGTAGCGTTATTCTTGTAGCTGTCGCAAAAATTGCAAGATGATATCATAATTCTTATGTCGTTATCCCAATATATTTGCAGCATGTCTTCTTCTTCCGTACTTTTCCCTTACTCGTCAACTCAGCAATCAATTAAAATCAAAGCATTTATATCAAGTAGGTCAGTTACAGGCACTTTTGAATTGTCGAAATAAAACCAACCATCTCCTTTCTGGCTTTAACATCCTTTACACTGTCCATCCATCGTTTCTTTGGTCTTCCTCTATTCTTGTCCCCATCCACATTCATACTTAAAACTTTCCTCTCGACATTTCTCTCATTCTTCCGCAAATAATGATCGGTCTTCGTATGTGAGTCCTGAAATGCAATGTCTCGAGATATATCTTACTAAACAATGATCCTACTGAGATAATTCTAGTTGAAGATACCTCAGATAACCGGTAAAATTTAAGCAAAGTAGCAAAAACATTCTTGAAAACATGCTTTTCCCCATTTTCTAGAAAGAATTTCCCATTCCTGATTTTTATATCGCGCGCGTGAAAATTTTACTGCCTTAACAGCAATATGAACGAAAATTATGGTCGTAAACAGTTTTAAATCTTGTGAACATAAATTTTAAATAATAAACATGAGTTGTATGTGCCTACGAACATACGTTTTTTTTACATTTAATCATACAAGAATGTAATCGTTTTATGCTTAACATAAGGGCTAGCCTAAAAGCCTTTTTCACTCTGAAGAGGAGACAATTTAAAAAAGAAGCTTCCATTTTATGTACGAAATAATCTGCCAAATAATAGGTAAAAATTCGTTAAAATAATTAAAAATTGTTCCCGATGGCCCCTCCAGTAGTTACGGCGCGGTGGGGCCAACGGGAACCATTTTTAATTATTTCAATCAATTCCCGCTAGCCCACCAGTGCGGACACGGGCGGTGGGGCCAAAGGGAATACACCTGAATTCCGGACGCGGCTCCGGCTGACAAATAATATAGGTACTGAAGTACCAGCCAGATTCCGGTGCCCGCAGCTACTCCGCAACAAGTCCGTACAGGTTTAACTAAACCTTAATCTGGATATTAAAGGAAGATGCCTATTGATTTTCTGAGGTCCCGAGAATAGTTAACTATTGAACATGTAAACTCATCTTCTGCCTAGCCTTCAACTTTGTTGGGGTCAGCTTCCAGTCTAACCGGATGCAGCTGAATACCAATATTTAACATAGAGCGACTGCCTATCTAACCTCCACAACCCAGTTAGTACTGGATAATACGAGACCCCTTGATAAGACTAGGTGTTAGACTTTCGGGGTCACTGGCTACCTACAACGACTGTCAAATACCTACAAATGACAGCCGGGAACAACGGCTTAACGTGCTTTGCGAGGCACGGAGGAAACTCTGTATGTAATGGGTGGTCACCCATCAGCAGACCAACCTAGGCAAGTGTGCCTTCACGTGAAGATTGATCGGAGCGTCTGTTATTATTTAGCCACGAACTCACTCTCATTAGCTGTTATTGATCAAACAAAGTTTTTCCTTGATGTTAAAACTTGCTGGTGTCCGAACATCGAACTAAATGCGAATAAATTAATCCTGGTTAAGATTACCACAAAAACCATAGACCAAACACAAAGAAAAGTATTCATCATTGACAAAAGTAAACGCATGAGAGTAACTACAATAATATCATGTTGTCAGCATAATATCATTATTACGGTTGAACCGTACAATGAAGTCACGCTTGCGCTCCGCAGTAGGGGTTCGTAGTGTATGTGTAAAGGGACACCAAACCACTACGTAATACAACCCTATGCCTTCTTATTCTTTATTGCACACAAAAAAGAGAAATACACACAAAATTATGATAAATAGCTTATGTAGGTACAAAGGCGAGCTTAACCCAGAATTGGGTTTTCTTACAGCAAACCTAAATTCGATTGCTAAATTTGCAGAAGAGGGTAACCTTGTGTGCATAAAGAGTACATTTAGAAACTTAGATTTTATTGTGTAAACAAACTAAACTTATATATACAATATAATATACGTAACACATACAATACCCTATAATCGATTCATTACAACTCACGGAACTCATAACATAACATAACATTACGGCTGTAATCTCCGACGAGATACCGCGGCCCTGGAACACAAAGGGCAAGGAAGAAACATGGATGGGTTTAGTCAGTACAAGTCTGACACTCCCTTCCGCTCTGCCCAGAGCGGGAGAAGTCATTTGATGATTTCCCCTTCGAAAAAAAAAAGAAAAGGTGTACCTTATAGTACACCCACATTCCGCACGGAACTCGTTTCTGGAAATAATCAACTGCTTAGCCTTTCAAACCTCCGCAACCCAGCCAGTGAGTTATACGATACCTCTTGGTAAGACTGGTTCTCTTTAGAGTACTCGTAACGACTGTCAGAGATCTACTAACTAATGGCAGCAGGGACCAAAGGCTTGATGTGCTTTTCGAGGAACGTAGGGAACTCGGTATGTAATAATGGTCATCAATCCATGGACTGACCTCGGCAAGCGCAGATTAATCTCGAAGATCGACCCGTGTTATTATTTAACCAAGAGTTTCACTGTAAAGCCCGTATCTGAAAATACGACTCTTTAATAATGAGTGTCGTAATGTCAGCTGTCGGTGGCCTAATTTAAGGCGGTGTCGGTGATAGGACGTAATACGATTAAAGATTTCCATTAACTTAAAAGGTTTTCTTAAGAAAAGGTACGGATATTTTATGAATATATTTTTGGGATAGCTCTCAATCTTCCAAGATTATAGTAATCAGTTACATTTTACAAAGGCCTAGGCGAGAGAACCAGATAATTAGGTATATAGAAGTTTATCATGTTCATGTATCTATTAAAAATATTCATCAAAAGAAAATCGCACTTTCTTGTTGCAAATAAATGATTTGATTTGATTTGTTAATCAAATCTTTGCACAATCATTTTCGAAGAAAATCGATCCAGAAAATAAAAGAAAACAAATCCATTTTCATTTCACATGTAAGACACCTTCCTATGCAAGTAATTTCGTTTTTATGCTACGTACAACGCTAGTTAAAAAGGAAACTCAGGACGCGCTAGGTAAAAGTTTTCAACTCAAAATTATATTAAATTTTTCCGCTTCCTTTTCAGATTCTAAAATTGAAGGAGCTGCCAGCATTTCAAATATAATTTTAATGAAAAATCCTGTCAGACTGCTTCTACTCTGTTTGTGTCAAGAATTAATTCATTAGAATTGATAGTAGGTAGTTGAATTAGGACAGTTTTTATTTCAATCATACTTTACTACAATTATTTATTCCCATTTTTAACGTAAGCTTTATAACTACAGAAAGTATTCGATATCGAAATAGTTTTTGAAAGCGATGATTGTATGCTTAAATTATGAAGACTAATACTAATCCAAAAACCCGGGTCTATGAGTACTAATTAAAAAAACCCGATAGCAAAATTGAAATACTTATCTAAAAATAAATAGAAGCTAGAAATAGTTTTGGCTGAAGAATCTCAGAGTAAGTAGAACCTACCTTAAAGGAAAATAAATAATAGAAAATTTCGAGGTAAACGTATAGAAGTACCACCGCTTCTTATGATAGATGACTTCCCAAAAGATTCTGTGCAACATCGTTAAATAAAATCTAGGTCACAGGAAATTCTGCCATAACCCTGTTACGTATATAGGTGATATAGTTTATAGATAGGCAGGTACTTTAGTACCTCCTGCGCAGGTCATGCGCAATGGGCTGATGCGCGAAAATCACCCTTAACGACATTAAACTTTTCACTGAACTTTTAATGAGAATACTGTCAAACGTCAACGCTCAATTCAAAATGAAAACGTAATGCAAGTTTGCGGTACTCAACAGAAAGATACGCAATAAAATGAGCGACAAAAACACATCATTACATTATCAATAGAACAAAAGTTAACTAAGCGTAATTCACTAGAAAACTATCCACTTACGTAACGGTCAACAAAACACGCGAGCGAGGAAGCTCTAAAGTATAAAAGAACAAAAAAAAATATACAAAAAAGTTGTTTATTTATTCGTATCGCCTATATCCTACCACTCAACTCGTCGGGCGCGGCTGTTGGGTCGAAAAACACTGTCATTTATCATGTGGCTGGCGATTAGGGCACCTGTAGCGCGTTGCCTGTTTTTTGCAACATGCCGCGTGTTTGTGAGCCGCGGAACGGAGAGCGCGCGGAGCTTCTATCGCGACTAAGGGCACACTGAGCGACTCCCCGCCCGCTGCGATCGACCGTCGCGCCTCGGCCCCGCTCCGACTCACAAAAAGCCTTGTTATTCGCGGGACAATTAATATGATTGAGCCTTTTCCGTGAATTTCCTCTCGACGGACAAGTTTACCTTTGTAAGTTTTTTTTTACGCTAAACTCTGAATAGTTGACGCGACTTTGATTGTGATTTTTATTTCATCAATTTCCGAGGCGTTATTGTGAATTGTGGAACAAAAACTGAGGAGTTTGAACATAACAATAAAAAGGAAAGAATATCTTTTTTTAGTAACGGAATAATTTCGCACTCGAAAACAGTTTTAAGTTTGAGCTCCCAACACTTTAAATAGAAAACTTATCACAAAGCTCTCGAGATGTAAAGTACACCTCTAAAATAGGAAGCTTGTATCCATAAAATACAGCTTTGTTTCGTTATAAATGATTTCCAAAATAAGCGCAAACTTCGGAATATAAATTATAGTGGTAGCTTGCCAGCACCAAACTGTGGGTAAAATGTGAAATTAATTTTCGCACTATCGTACCTGTTGCGATTATTCTGGCATTTGTAGGAAATAAGGTGATTGTCGAACTGTTTAATTTAAGTGCAACGAGAGGAGAAGTTTGTTCGTGAAGCAGCGAATGTAATGCATAATTAAGTGGCTATATTAAGCATGCGTGCTGTGGAAGTTTCTTCATGTAAATTTCAGCTGAGAATCCTTGCTGTCTTGGCCTCAGAATAGAGTATCCCATTTGTGTTCGCAGTGGCTTGAGGTTTGCGTCAAAGGGATGAAGAGTTTTATCGACCGATATTTTCGCAGACCGCCTGCCGCCTGCTAAGCGTCGTTAATAATATCTCTGAAGAATATTTGTTGCAGACCACATTACAAATAGTTGGCGCTTATTTTATTTTCGTTAGTAAGACGTCTGATGAACGTTTTAAATTCACTGTACGGTGACGTGTTCATTCAATAATAACTGTTCAGCATTCATAGAAGTAGTTACGATTACAGCCGACGTTAATACTATAGTATCGGTTATCGACATTCACCTATTAAGGCACATAGAACCCATTAGTACGTTCAAAAAATAATCTACTATACATATACGATTATACGCACAGCAAAACTAAGCCACTTTTCATGTACAATGTACCATTTAGCTCTCCTAAATGGCATGATGGATTTTGAGCAGTTTTCATCATCGTTTAGAGCATAATTTTCCGGATGGTTTTGTGTTTAATGCACAGATAGAAATCTGGATGTTGTAACATATTGTCTTGTTATTGGAAGAACGGGCGTTTCGCTAGTAGTAGCATAAAAGCTATAACTACAAGCAATGCCGGTTTCTTCTATGTAAACATTACACGATGCATTGCAAACAGCAGCAAGCAAAAATATCAATATAAATTCTATTTAACCAGAGCATTCACTTTGCCAAAAACAGTACGAAACTGTGTAACCACCCACACAGTTCAACCCACTCGCAGTTTTGGCGAAACAGCGACTACCTACGCAAAAACGCCACTCGTGTCGACATATTGACAGAACAGTGGAAATAAATTCCTGTTATTGCTGGAAATGCTTCAGGCTTCAGGCTTCTAGTTCTGGATAAGATTGATGATGAAACGAAAGAGGTGTACCTCAACACCATTGGGTAGTTGACCTTTTGCGATAAAAGTAAGGGACTTTTTTGCTTTGCAAAAGAAAGAGAAAAAAAAAATACTGTCGCATTACAAAAAAAATATAGAGAATAGACATACAACACATAACAAATATTTATAATACAACAGGACAGAACAAATCATCTGGACTTTAGCTTACTTGGTGAATTACTAAGAATAAGTACAAAAAACTGGCGAAACATAAGTGGTATATCTACAAGAACACCACGCCAACCTACCCTTTCAAAAATAACAAACGTGATATTATGTTATACTTCAATCTGATAGTAAACTGTTTTTGAGAGTACGAAGAGCGCGGCTGAAAAATTTGCAAATAATAAAGCAGTCGAAGAAACTATTCGAGCGCGATAATAAACGAACTATGATAGTTTACAGTTAATTTACGATAGCTAGAGCATCGAGGCAGAAACACGCCTGGATGAAACAGATATCAACATTTTGAATTCAGCCAATTGAATTTATGTTGTATTCAATTCAGGTGCAAGGTGGAAAGTAGAATGTCTCACTCCTTCTTAGTGTGTTGACGGCGATCTCAATTGAGTCGGCTCAGAATTTGGCCACGAGTTAACATCTTCAGTGACGTTCACTCTGTACCGCGTAGACATGACACGATATGAAATGCCATCACAGATTCTTTGATGTAGGTGGTCAGAAGTGGGATATTTACTCAGAGAGTACAGACGCTAGTGGTTATACCGAGATACAGATACGTCCGATATATCTCATGCTGTCAGCCCTTTTACAGTCTTGCTGTGGAGCCACATACAGGGTGTAAACGGACTCTTCACGAAGCCGTCAACCAAGCATTATATACATCAAACTAAGTAACTTTATGCAAAAAATATTGCTGGGAAAGGACTTTTTTTTTGGGGTGAAAAATCACTTTTTACGGTTGGAATGAATGTAACGCATTCAAAACATTGTGCTGATGGATGGATTGAATAGTACGGGGGTCGTGAAGGTGTCTTAAATAAAAAAAAGAATTAAAAAAAAAACTTGTGAAAATGTTACTTCTACCCCCAATATCTCCGGAAATAAATGTATCAAGTTTGACACATCAAGGCACGTTTTCATGACAAGCAACGCCACTTTGAACTGTACACTTAAAGTGGCGATACTATAGAGCATATTGGCAAAGACTAACTGACCAGTGGTACGCTAACTCAATAATTTAACTACGAAAGACGAAGGGGTACTACCTAATATAAAAGTTTCGACAGAAACCATCCGTTTTGGCCTAAAACTTAAAAACAAAACACTATCTATAATGAAGAGTGGAGAGGTTTTTACCTTGATACGATACATAAATACAATGAAACGATACATAATAAAAAGATCGATGAAAATTTTCTTTTTTTTTTAAATATAAATATGTAAAAATATAAAAAATGTGTGAAGAAAATATAAACAAAATAAATTTAAATAAACAAAATCGATGAATGTATTTCTCTCTTAACTGACAAACAACGAAAATCTTATATAATCACATTCAAATAGAAACTAGATGTCATTAAAGACTCCTAAGCGAACACACTGGTACGCGTTGCCATCATACCCGTAAGCTGAGCGTGGCAATTACGGCTATTGCCCTAATTGTGAAGAGGTTTGCTTTCAGTAGCGGCACAGAATAGATGACTACAGAAGGCCGGCTTAATGTAACAATAACCGAAAGAACCATACGATTGATACAAAGTAAATCGCCAAGCGGAGTACGTGGAATACCCGAAAAAAATACAAGTAACAATATGCTTTAGCGCATCAACGCACAAAGCGTATTTTAATGCACGTTGACCGACTGACAATATGATACGGCGGGCATGTGATCGGCGGACATCTTTTATTTTTTTATTTCTGTCATCTGCGGAAAAAAATATGTACACGTCTGCACAGGCCTAAACTAGTAGGTCAGGCCAACGGTCTGTCAGCAAACACCGGATTTTAACAGATATTTCACGACGTAGGATTTAAGGCTGCCAGGATCAAAAAGGATTGGACATATCACGCGCGCCGCATGCAATACGACCGCTAGGCAAAACTAGTCTAAACTCGATCGGTGCCTGATGGACGGCGCCGCCGAGGCTGGCCTAGAAAGATGGGATGGCGAGACGATTCGGACGCGCATCACGAAGACTGATTCGAGGTCGCTCAGGAGAAGGGTACCTGGTAGGATATGGTCCCAGGCCTTTGCCCAGCAGTGGGACATACAAAGCTACAAAAAAAAAGACGAGTGGCACTCGGAGACTGCCGCGGTAAAGCTATTGCATAGCATTTTTTATCAACTTATGTAAATATAATTATTTATTCACTTTCGTAGTGTCAGATATTGACAAGCCTAGGTTATTATTTTTAATCTACCGCTGGAGCTAGGTAAAAACCTATACAACCTAACCTCCTAGCTCCAGCAGTAGATTAAAAATAATAACCTAGGCTTGTCAATATCTGACACTACGTGTTAGGCACTAGGTGTTAGGTTATTTTCGTTACGGAATTTTTCGTTACGGAATTTCTGGATTCGGTCTCCACGCTCAATGCCCGCGATAGAAGCTATGCAATAGCTTAAAAGTGTGTGTGTACTTATGTACGCACGTAAGAAGTTATACTTCTTTGGCGTATAAAACTTAAATGTTGACTAGCTAACTTCAGGGTGTCGGTTTTTCGTGACAGTATGCGCGCGCATCCTAAAAATTTACTCTCATCATTTTTCTTTAACGCGCCAAAAGAAGTATAACTTCAAAAAGGTTGCCCGTAGTCCAGACTGCCCTTTTTTTTTACGGATGCGAAATCATCAAATGACTTCTCCCGCTCCGGGCAAAGCGGAAGGGAGTGTCAGACTTAAAACCCATCCACCAACATATTCGTGTTGGTACATTGAATGGAGTTATCCTTTTGAATTCACCTATTTTATGCAAGTGGAGCTATGTGTGAAATAGGTTGTTTTAATTTGATGGTAATGATTGGTTTCAAATGTTACAGTAATTGCGAGTTTTTAAAAATGTTTAAGGTTAATTTATGAAATTATATCCTAATATGGTCTATCATTACGAATTTTACACCTGATAAAATAATGTGCAATATAAACGCGTTCATTTCAGTGAATTTTCGAAAATTGAGTAAGAATATGTATAGTTATTCTAATAACAGTTAAGTTCAAATTAATTCAATTTGCTGTATAAAAGAGGATTAGACAGCTCACTATGTAACTTTGAGTATTATTTTCAAGCTTTTATTTAAATTAATACACTCTACAAGCGGTTGGTTTGCAATTGCATGTAAATACGTAGCTCCGTAGCACTCTCGTAACACGTAATGACCATCTCGTAGCCGTTTCGTAGCGAGTCGTAGCAGTTTCGTAGCTTTATTTACAGAAAGTTGCATGTTTTCGGTTACTTCACGAATGAAACTAATCTTGATAATGTTTACACTAAATAAATGAGTTTTAACTAGTGCCACTTAGTTTGAATGTTGAAACTTTGTAAACAAAGTCTGGGTTTGTAGTTTTAAAAGAATCAGTAGATTTGTAATTCGATATCTTTGATATTTTCTCGATTATACAGTGGAAGTAGTATTCTAAAACTTTTAGGGACGTTTAGGTTCTGTTACGTGTTTTCTGCTGAGGAGAAAGTTTATTTATGAAACAGTGAATACCTACATTGAATGCTTTTTCTGTTAAGTATTCGCAAATGCTACGGCTGACCTCAAGGGGCCCTACATTCGATTCACAGTTCGGGCAAAATGTTATTGTATTTTTATTTTAGGAATTTCTCAGTAGAATCTCGGATTCTGGATTTGTGTCCAGTTGATGGCAAAAGGCTCGCCCCCTATTACGTGAGGCAAACATGACTAGCGCTATGTGGATGTGAATGTATCGTAGGTACACCTCTGCCTAACCATTGGAGAAAATACAGGGATGTTGTGTGTATGTTATGTTATATACCTTTTTTTTTCCGGATGGGAAATCATCAAATGACTTCTCCCGCTATGGGCGGAGCGGCAGGGAGTCAGACTTGTACTGACTAAAACCCATCCATGTTCCTTCCTTGCCCTTTGTGTTCCAGGGCCGCGGTATCTCTTTCAAACAGTCCCGCAGCCCTGGCAGGTATCGGGCCCTGCGGGACCCTCCCTGTTGCTGACATCTCTTTGAGGCGCGCGTGGAACACGAACGCGCCGTCAACACGGCCTGTCATCATAAGACGGACGGACGGCGAGCTAGCCCATTACTCACCGTTCACAGGTATGTTATATAACTTACCTCGAGTTCAGCTTTACGCTATATGGCGTAAAGCTGAACTCGACATCAATCACGATAATCTTGCCATATTTAAAAAGAAACTATATAATCACTTTCAGTTAGATGACATTTGATTTATCATTCCAATAATTAATTAGTTAATTTAATGAAATATGTAATATAATTATCATCATCATTTTATTCTCAATTCCAACTATTATTATTCATTATGACATTACTATGTATTTCATTTAATTTGATCTGGCTGTATTCTGGGTTTTTAATCTTTAATAATTGCATGTTTGTATAAATGTAATATTTCTATTTTTCAATTTCTATAAAATTGTATATTTAGAGCATCATGTACTCGACAATGTGTAAGCTGTGGTTACCTATAATTGAGTGTGCGGTACAAGAGCATGTTCTTAGCAGTAGTTTTCATGTTATATAAGATTAATTGTAACGTACATCGTTGGTAATCCAAAATAAAATAAAATAAATAAATATAACTTTGCTTGCTTTTTTAATATTACAGTAAACATAATAATTTAATACTAAATCCTTTACAAAACCACAGAATCGCCTACAAAGTTTCATTTCAAGCCACATGGAATCAGTTCGTGCATTACATCGGATGTTTATATACATTGTATATAATATTATTGCATCCCATTCGGATGTCAGACGGCTGACGTTCATACAAAATGCTGAAATTCAACCGCATCTGGCTGGATGGGCACTGACCTCGATATACTTTGTAGGAGATTTGAAACAGAAATGTTGGAATTATTGAATTCTTTCCGCGCAAACCTGTTATTGAACAGTGGTAACGACCCCAATTTACGTGTTGTGGGTTTAAACCTTGCCAGGCACATTACTTTGTGTAATTTTTTCATCACTTATGCACTCATCATCATCATCACCATTGTCAGCCTATAATGAGACACAGGCCTCCTCTCTATGAGAGGGAATGGGGTATAATCCACCACGCGGGCCCAGTGCGGTTTGGTAGATGTCACATGTCTTCGAATTTTTGGTTCTAGGACATGCCGGTTTCCTCACGATATTTTCCTTCACCGTTTTGAGAGCAGTGCTGATGAAATAAATGACACAAAGTAATGCGCCTGCCTGGGTTGGGCGAACCCACGACTTACTGCTCGTAAGTCGGGACCGCCACCATTGGGTCACCGCTGCTCCTAATGCACCCAATGATCTCAAAACTGAGAGTGAAATCATTGTGAGGAATGGTGATTACTCCTGTATCGTGGGTGCGTTTACAAACATTTTAACTCATATACACTAACAGCCAGCGGTCATACAAATGGCGCAAAATGATGGAAAATGGTGGTTGGCGCAGTGGCTGAGCGATTGCCTGCTGCGCTACGTGTCGCGGGTTCGATTCCCGCACGGATCAAATATTTGTATGACCCACAAGTAGTTGTCCCGGGTGTGGCTATTTGTGTATGTGAGTTAAAATGTTTGTAAATGCACCCACGAAACAGGAGAAATTCTTAGTGTGGGGAGCGTCTTTTTAGGAAAACAAAAAACACACGGCGTCGATCTCGTGACACGCGGCCAATCGTTTAACCACTGTACCACCCGTCGTCAATTCGAAGAATTTTTTTTTTGGCTTTCATCAACCAGGACTAAGTATTCTGGTCCCTCCCTCTCGCAGAAAAGAGGCCTGAGTCCCAGCGCTGGGAAAGTTATACTGGTAGTAGCTCTTATAACTGGTGGCTTACTGCTGCTCCCAGAAAATTCTGTATACACTCAACTTCGAGATATTCTTTTAAATATGCGAATGGTTCTGCCGTAAAAGGTTTGAACTCCGGATTCGAAATTAGCCCATGATCGATCCTATGCTAGATTTTCAAAACAAAATTCTATTAAAAAACACACCTCTATCAAGATCGCGTGATTCATATATCGTCCTAACAAAAAAAATATGAACCTTTAATTAAGACCTGACCTAGACCTTGATAAAATTTAGTGCTTTTAACCAAAACCTAATACTATAAAGACGTACATTTCATTTACTTTTATATCCCACAAGTGGACCCTTGAGTAATCCTGGAAAAAGTAGGTTGCCTGAAAAATATTAACTTCCGATTAGGTAATTGATAAAATCCATCATCTTATAACACTTAACTCAAGTATCGTAGTCTGAGAGCCCGTCTAATATCGACCTTATCTCATCTATTTTCAAAATAAAAGAACACTGTTTAGGTTTAGGAAAAATTGTCCCAATAACCTGATTGCGATAATCTACGGATACTATCAAAATATGTGCTTTCGTGGGTTCCTTATGCTTTTAACTCTCATGTAGTGTTAAATTCGTTTTAACATACAAGACGGGTTAAGAATTTAAAAAGTTATCTCTTACGCAAATGGTTTAGGGTAGCCTTGACCTAATTTTTTTTCTTCCCATTGTGATTTTTGACTTAACAAAGTTAAATTGCAGAATTGAAATATTAAAAATTTGACTTTGAAATCTAATTCGCGGTTTCTCTACTTAATTATATGATTGGTAAAAAAATACTGTTCATTTGCTAAACATGTCACTTGATTTTTTCGACAAGAACTTTTGGGTTTTTACATACTAGGGAAGTGGGAAAACAGTGGAGAGGCCTTTGTATAGTAGTGGGTGTTTCTCTTTCATACGACATGAATGTCCAAACCCTTCCAAATAAATCCCCCTAATCCTTCCTCTCCATTCCTGTGTGGAACTTTTATTAAAGTAATAACTTGTTAAACAGATAACATAAGGTCGATAGCAAAACTGTATCTTAGACTATAATAAAACGGCTGGAAACGTAAACCCAGTTGCTATGATATCAAAAATTCAATTGAAACAAAGCTGAGACAGGTGTCGCCTGATTGATCGGCCGACCCGACGATAAGACGACTAAGGGCTAATGAGGTTATAACGGCTTTCATAGATAAAAGCGATTTGTCTGTCTGTTTGCAATTTTGAGACATCCATTCGTTTTTTTTTTAAAGTGAAAACTTGTTTAGCATCGTGGTGATTTGAAAGTCGATGAAACGACAAAGCGACGGTAAAAAGAGACAGACACATAAATTCATAAGATTTAACGTGGGAGAAAATAAGATAGGAAGCATTGTACAGTGTTTATCTTGAAGTCAAAATTTTTGAAGGTTTCACTTCTACCACGTGTGAACTGCACACATGTTTTTTTTTTGTTTTTATTCATTCCTTTATAGACAGTGTTGTTCCACTCAGTATAGGTCTTCTTGCTTGTACCCTGCTACCTTGATCTATACGAGTTTTATCCAGGTCTTCTTATCAAGCGTTGTTCTGTAATAAACAAGTTGTATAACTAAAATCTATTATTAAGTAAAACATAGCATAATCAGCCTATAGTGTTCCTACTGCTGGGACACAGGCCTTATCTCTATGAGAGGCAAACCGGTAGGTTGGTGAGTTTGTCTAATTAATTTTCATCATCAAAGTTTCAGCCGAAAGACGTCTACTGTTGGATTTAGGTCTCCCCCAAATGGGCGCCACTTAGTTTTAATAAAATAAATTTTATGTTAAGTCATAAAAGCTGAAATTATTTTATTAAGTTCCTAATCATGCCCTTTTGTATGGATATTGCTTTTAAGTTTCACATTTTAAATCATATTCTATGTCACTTTTTTTACGTTTCCCCACACTAGGAATTTCTCCTGTATCGAGGGTGCGTTTACAAACATTGAAAGTCACATACACAAACAGCCAGACCCGGAACAACTATCTGTAGGCCATACAAATATTTGTTCCGTGCGGGTCAACTTGATTATTTATCATCGACCAGACACATAAAATCGATCCTTACAGCCCGTCCTTATGACTTTAAAGACCCATGTATTATTTAACACCAAAGTACGACCAATTATCTAAATAATTTAAAACTATCTCTAACTAAACCTGTGCATTTATCAATTTTATTTGCATTAATTTAACCAAATATTATACAGTTTCCTCAGTGCAGACAAAATTAAATTTAAAGCGGACAGAGCCACGGGTGATAGCGAATTTATTAATAAGAAGAGATTGGGTTCCTGTCGCCGTTGTCTTAATATTTTAACCTAATTCAGAAGAAATTGTGGAGGGAAAATATATCTGTATTGTTGTGATGTCACAATTTAAATCGAGAAAGAAGGCTTGTATGTTCTTTTTGAAGTGAAAACTTCTTTAGGCGCGTTGGGCATTTTTGAGATGGGGAAAAACAATTGAACTCGCGACAACGTTAAACGACCTCTTTTTCGTTGCAGAGATAGCCGTATTGCTACTTATTACAAGCCCAAAAAAATAAAGTATATAGGCAAATGTATAAGTTATGCAAAAATATTTTCTTAAAATAATCCAGAATCTTAAAAAAAAAGTTTTTACTTCTGTCGGGACTCCCGGAGTGGTTGGGTTGTTTTGACTGCTGGGCAAAGGTTTCCCTCATATCTTTCTAGGTACTCTTTCAGCGACCTCGAACCAGCTTGTATGCTTTTAAAGTTCTTAAAATATATTATAAGTCTTAGAAAGGAAAGGAAAGGTCAAATATACACAAACACTTACATCATGTAAGTGTTTGTGTATATTTGACCTTGTGATATAACTTTGTAATGTGTGATTTTATTGATTATAAGTAAATAACTCTTCTTCTATTCTATTTTATTGTTCTTTTATTTAATCAGAGTTTAAAAGAACATTGTTTTTAAAACTACTAGTATTCCAAAAATAAACATTTACAATTAAAGCAAAAATGTCTGCAGCAAGTTAAAACGTTTTCAATGTCAACTTTCGCTTAGGTTTGTATGTTTCATTGTTCTTGCAACCAATCCCTCGTCTATCCTATAGACCGTACCTAATACCTAAACGTGTGGAGTTTAAAATGTAATTAATTAATTTGGACTGAAATAAATTGTTACCTGAATAGTGACATACCGCTAAGCAAAACCACCGTAACACTCACAAAATTTAGCTGAAGTATTTCTTAGTAAAATATCTGATATTATTTAATCTAGTTTATTCATAATCCTAGTTTCCAGTTAGCTTAAAAAAACCGGCCAAGTGCGAGTCAGACTCGCGCACCGAGGGTTCCGTACAAACCTGTAGGTATATAAGTAAAAGTTATGGTATTTTTATTGCTAAATGAAATCAATTCTCGTGTTGCGGTGTTTGTTTCCAAACTCCTCCGAAACGGCTGAACCGATTTGCATGAAATTTTGTGTGCATATCGGGTAGGTCTGAGAATCGGCCAACATCTGTTTTTTTTTTTTAATCGCTGAACAACGTTTGCTGGGTCAGCTAGTAAGTTTATGATTATTAAAAAAAATATACTATGTGATGTAACTAAAAATTTAAGATTTTCGGAATTTTTCCTATATGTGTACTTTATAACGTTGCTTCATGCCAAATTTCAAGATTCCAGGTCGTCTGGAAGTATCCTTTAGGTTTTGATTCCCTTGCGAGTAGTTGCGAGTTTCAAAATATGCGGCTTTAATTGCTGTATCTTTTGATTGCGTTGACGTAGAAGTTTGATTTTGTTACAGCTTAAAGATATTATAGACTTGAGTATTTGTTAAGAATTTCAATATAATACCACTACGCGTTCATGAGTAAAGGGGTAATAAGTTTAAAATTATTAAAAATATTTTTATTATATGATGTAACTAAAAATTTATGCTTTTCGCAATTTTTCCTTTATCTGTGTTATAAGACGTTGCTTCGTACCAAATTTCAAGATTCTGAGTTCACGGGAAGTACCCTGTAGGTTTTGATTCCCTTGCGAGTGTCGAAAATTTGCGGCATAAACGGGAGTATCTTTTGATCGCGTTGACTTAGAAGTTTGATTTTTTCACAGCTCCAAGAGACCATAGACTTGAGTATTTGATATGAATTTCAGCTTGATACCTCCACGCGTTCCTGAGAAAAAAGGTCTTGACAGACAGACAGACAGACAGACAGACAGACGGACAACAAAGTGATCCTATAAGGGTTCCGTTTTTACCTTTTGAGGTACGGAACCCTAAAAACCACAAAATATTTTAAGAACTACGTATATTTCTATTTTTTCGGTTGATGTCAGACCATTATTCATATCCTTGGTATAAATGGCCTGTGTTGCCAAGAATTAGTCTTGGCAGAAAAATATACATAGCCTCCCATACGTATAATTTAAGAGAGTCTGTAGGGTTAATTATGCAGAAACAGAATGTTTTGTACTAAATTAAATCTTTTGTTCGGAGGCTAGCTTAGATTCTAAGGCTTTGTCTGGTTTAAGAATTCAATTTAACGGGAAAAAACTACCATTCCAAAGCGTGATTATTGCTGTATTATTTTATCATTATTCCAATGAATGGTAGTAGGATTCCTCAAAAATAACAAAAAAGCAATGTAAACCTGGTTATTTAGAATGTATTGTAATCAATACTTTTATACAGGCTTTTATCTTAAAATATATATTTTCAGACTTGTAAATCAAAAACTCCACAATAGATAAAGTTAATATTGTAAATAATGCGTTATTTTACAATTAATTCATTAAAAAAGGACTTAATTTATATAATGCAGTAGAAGAATGAATTTATTAATGGATTGATTGTAAAATTTAAATTCAACAAAAAAAAAATTAAGAGCAATTGGATAATGCTGGCATATTCAAGCCATACTTTTAGCGACTGAAAGAACAATACTGAATAAAACACCAATTTGTTGTTGCAATTAACAAAAACATCAGTTTAGTGCAGCCCGCCACGGGTGATGCCTGCAAACCTTTTATTACCCACAGGATAAAAGAAAACCCTATTCTTAGCCAAGGTTTATACAAAAACTGTCACTTTAATAAATTCGCGCGTTTAATTTTCCCCAGTTGTGCCGTTACTTTTCGTATAAAGAGGCAGGTAGATTCTCTGTCACCTTTATTTATTAGTCAAAGAAAAGCCTAAGACATAGTGTCTGCTCAGAGCTTATACATGTGTCTCAGAAGTATGGGGTCGGTTGTTGAGACTGATTTCAGATTTCAATAGGGAGTGAAAGAAGGTACCCCGAAAAAGACTAATAACAAAAAAAAACTGATTACGTTACTCGTTTAATGATACTTGTTCTCCCCGTCATTGAGATTTTTTTTTGTTCTAGACCATACCTGGGAACCTTCTAGTTACGGAGGTAGTAAGGATCAAAGTCACAACTTTTTCAAAAGTTTTTTTTTACACAAGTTTTTAAGGTAGTAACTTTCCTTTAAATACCTTCACGACCCCCGTACTATTCAATGCATCCAACAGTTAAAAGTAGTTTGATGTACAGAATTCTTGGTTGACGGCTCCGTGACAGGTCCGTTTACACCGTGTATAATATCAACTTATATTTTTTTTTTTTTAATTAGCCTACTCTGTCCCACTGCTGGGCAAAGGCCTCCCCCATGGCTTTCCAACCCTGTTTACATATAAAATATACAGACAAATTTTCTGATATGTCAGTCAAGCGGTAAGCCACCAACACTCTTCAGGATCTGTCTTCCAAAAGTCACATGTTCCTTCAACATCCCATTTACCTAATAATAACATAATAAATACTCGTGTTACATTATTCAAAATGTAGTAAGTTAACTTGATTTTCCACACACACACACAGCCCAAAACTCAGTACCTAAAATAATATTAGATTCCCAAAAGCCCAGTAGAGATTTATTACATCAGAGCCTAGCTACGCCTATTTTACAAGTCAACTTATGCAAAGTATCTGAGCGAAATTATTGTTTTATCTCTCTGTATTTTGCTATCTTTAGCGTCAATATCTCTGGCCAAAACTTTGTTTTACGCCATTCATGAGTTTACGACCACACTTTAAGATGTTGGCTTGGTTTCATTGAATTATGTATGTTGGTATATACTGGGTTACGGCTGTGTTTATACAGATTTTGTTGAGATAGTATTTAAGTTGCGGCATTGAAGTTTCTGGGAGTTTCTGCATAGTGTTTAATTTTGTTTATAGTTTGGGTTTGCTGAAAGTAGGTTGTTTGGAATGGCTTATTTGTGATTAAAAGCGTGAATTGGTAGTTTACTTATTATAGCAGTAGACCAATGCGCGACTAGCCAGATATTGAGGGTTTGTTTTCCTCTTTTGTCAATATTTTGAGATCTTTTCCCTTTTCCAAAGTTACATGGAAACCAGTCTTGTCACAGTGGTCTATTATTGCAGTTCGGAGATGTAAGTAAAGATCTTCAACCACGTTGATATTCTATTTATTTATGGACACTCAAAATACTTAAGGGGACTATGGGTTCTATTTTTTTATTACAAAAAGGAAACTCTTGTACAATTCGTTTTTAAAATGGCACTACACTATACCGAAATGCGTTTCTCTTCCAATAGTATTAAAAACAGCTTCTAAAGCTTACGTATAAGCACACTATAAAAGGACTTCAGGTACACGCTTGTGAATCATTTAATAGGAACACACACACCCTTGCGCTCAAACACACACGCAAACTCAATACAGGCTTCTTTAAACGCTTTTAATTTATTTTTGTTGTTCCTATAGTTTTTAGGGTTCCGTACCCAAAGAGTAAAACGGAACCCTATTACTAAGACTTAGCTGTCCGTCCGTCCGTCTGTCACCAGGCTGTATCTCAAGAACCGTGATAGCTGGACAGTTGAAATTTTCACCGATGATGTATTTCTGTTGCCGCTATAACAACAAATAATAAAAATATAAATATTAAATAATAAAAGGGGGCTCCCATACAAGAAACATGTTTTTTTCGGTTTATGGTACGGAACGTTTCGTGAGTCCGACTCGCACTTGGCCAGTTTTTTTTTTTTTTGTTAATCTTTTTACATAAGACTCTTATTCTACTTTTGGGAAAAGCCACTAACTCCTATAACAAGGTCTATCACCTAGCACAGGAGTCAAGGACATCACACAATTTTTTAAACCACTTACTTGTATTTTAAAGATAATTGGTTATTTTTTGTATATGTTTTGGACAAATAAAAACTATCTTATCTTACGATCTTGACCAAGACGGAAATTCAGTACGATACCAAAAAACAAAAAGTTGTAAGGTACAAATGTTCGATTTAGACAGCCATGTATCCGATTACTCACGATACCTGGAAAAGCTTTTTTTACCCCAAGCCTTGCCTAAGACCGCGTAATCCTTAAAAGCCTTCCCTTACTTCGTAACTCTATACAGTGTGTTTAATATAGGGTGAACTGTATACAGTATGTTTTGTTACGAATTTTACAACGTAATTTGTCATACGTCATTTACAAGCGACAGCCGGGACCAACTGCATGACATGCTTTTCGAGGCACGGAGGAAACTGGGTATGTAATGGGTGCTGGTCCGTGGATGGGTATCCACGGACCAACCTAGACAAGCGCAGCTTAACCTGAATATCGATCCGAGCGGCTGTTATTATTTAGCTACGAACTCGGTGAACGAATACCACACCCTATATAAAGTGTCTCGAAACCAATCTATTTTGCTTCCGTCTGTATCAAGTACCTACGAGAACTTCTGACAAAATCTTCGAGTTCGTATAAAGACGAACTTCGCTTAGTTTACGTAAACATTTCGAACTTCCATATTAATAGGTGAGTTTCGTGAAATATTGGTGTGGGCGTACTTAAAATTGATTTATTGTAAAACTTTGGGCCGTGTACCGTTTAGAAATGAATTTTACAACCACTTTTGATATTACAATAGACTAAAACCACCTCAAATTGTGCGTTTTTCTTTTAATTTCAAGTTGTGATTTTGCTAAATAAATTGCGGCGGTTTATAAAGATTTTAGTTTTACTTCTGCTGTAAATACATATTTTAAAAGAATAAATTTCAAAAAGATTTTTGGAAAGACCAACGCCCCATACTTATATCATAAAAGCGAAAGTAATTAGATTCGAACGGAATTGAAACAAACAGACAAAAACTAGTACAACGGTTTACCTTCTCACATTGAAGAAAAGTTCTATATGCTTGACAACTGATATAAATTTATTAACAGAAAACTGTTCCACTAAAACAAGGGAGAATGATTCGGTCCAAACACAATACTCGAAAGAATGATAACGCTGCTGTAGCAACATCTGTCGGCTTCCGCTACGAATCACTACGACTTTGCTACGCGCTACGATTGTACTACTAGTTGCTACGCGCCACGTAGCCGATAACTTGTTACGTAGCACATTTGCTACGTGGCTATTATTGCAAGCGTTTTAGTAGCAACGAACACTGATTAGTCGTTATTAGGATTTTAATTTATTTAAGTGTTATCTTCGAAACTATAAAAAATCAATTGTCAATATTTAGTTAGCAAAAACATAAGGTATTTTAAAATTTTTTTTTTTTTAAATGTTAGTATTAATCATGAGTATTCCTAAATAGATATCCCACCCCTGCTCACCCTCTATAATATGGAATCTAAATTCTAAACATAACTGGCAAAATGTGGGTGTACAGTATAGCGCTGCTAACTCCTCAAGGATCGCAGGCGTTAGGTTATTTTATTTCTAAAAAGCCAATAATTCTCCCCTTTTGATGTTGACATATAATGCAGGAAATGAAAACGCATTACTAAGGCTTTTACAGATACGCTTTGCTCATAAAAAAACCATACGCTAGAGCGAACTTAATAAAAGAATTTGAATTAAACGTATGGCCATTTGAATTCAAGCCACGACTTCAACTTCACTTCTAGTTTGCTGAGCTAACATTGCGTTGAACGAAGTTTTAGAACTCCTTCAAGATATCGGACATTGATTAAGCTTTATTAAGCCAGTAGAGGGTATACGAACTTTAACTTACTTTAAAATTTAGTTTGTATTCAGTAAGATGTATTATTATGTGGTTATACGTCGAGTTGAATACAAAAAATATGGTTACCATGTTATCAAAATAATATAACATAACATCAGGCCTGTAAGCCCCGAAGCGTTAGGCACAGGTGTACCTAATAGTACACCAACATTTCATTAGTTTTGGCTTTTGCCATCAACCGGGCACCAATCCTGACTCTGTGGCTGCTACTGAGTGAAAAAATCTTGATTGAAAAACCCAATAACACTTTTCCCGACCGGGGAATCGAACCCAGGACCTCATGCTCAGCAGTCAGCAACGAGGCAGACAAAAACAATTACTATTTTAACTTTATCTATGATTATTTCCTATATATTAATTTTTTGTATGTTTTATTAAATTAGAATGAATAAAAATGTGAGCCTATTCTCTTAACTAGAAAGGAGGCCTTTGTCCCAGCACTGGGAATATTATAGGCTGATTATGTTATGATGCTATAAATGCAAGCAACAGCATGCAGCTATAGCAGCTATAGCATGTTGCAGTGGATATTTTCTTCATTATCAACACTCTTTCGGTAACGTTTGTTAGTACTGTATGTGCAGGTTGCTTAGCGGGAGGTAATGAAAGGCTCGAAAATCAAACGCCAACTGGTTTATATTTCTTTGTAACATATATTTATTACAATTGGTTGTGTGTATGTGTGGGTGCGTATATGTGTGTCCCCCCACACGTTCTTATTCTCCTTGAAAGGATAAGATAAGACTTATTGGCCTTTAGCACCCCAATAGCACAAAGCCCTGAGGAACCAAAATCAACCTTAAACACAGACCAAAACCATACAATTGACGGCACGCGGTTGGCGCAGTGGTTGAGCGATTGACTGCTGCGCT
Organism: Lycophotia porphyrea; assembly: GCA_950005105.1. Classification (NCBI taxonomy): domain Eukaryota; kingdom Metazoa; phylum Arthropoda; class Insecta; order Lepidoptera; family Noctuidae; genus Lycophotia; species Lycophotia porphyrea. The sequence goes on from OX465393.1 coordinate 14,279,764, forward strand.
GCTGGTCGCGGATTCGATCCCCGCACGGAACAAATATTTGTATGGCCTACAGACAGTTGTTCCGAGTCTGGCTGTTTGTGTATGTGAGTTTAAATGTTTGTGAACGCAACCGAGATAATGGAAATTCCTAGTGTGGCCCAACGTTTTTTAAAAAAAATACAAGCAAGGTTCATACTCAAATACAACTAACACATACACAAACAAATAAACCCTTGATTGTCTTCCACAGATTTATTACGTGCATCGAGAAAATTGTTCACGCAAAGAAACAGGTTGAATGGGTCGCTTTAATTGATATACAGTGTACACAGCGGACCGATAACTGCACGAGATTAACTTATTGATTTCCTTATAAAGGCGGTGCAAAATTATTGGAACAGTTCCGTATTGACAATGCAATCTCTGTGGGAGACTTTTATTTAAATTTGTAGGGTGATATTTAGCTGCGGATACTGAAAAATGGAAGAAAAACAAAAGAAAGTTGTATTATTATATCTTTGTTTTTTTTTGTACTCTTACTTTCCGTGTGATACGGGACAGTTGGCGCAGTGGCTGAGCGATTGACTGCTGCGCTGCGTGTCGCCGGCTCGATCCCCGCACGGAACAAATATTTGTATGGCCTACATATAGTTTTTCCGAGTCTAGCTTTTGTGTATGTGAGTTTGAACGTAGTAAACGCACACACGGAAAACAAGAAAAGAAAGAAAGAATATTATAAATACAAGTCTTTATTTGTTAATTAGTTGTGACATATTATATTAACCAAAGAAACAAAGGGTAGACTGTGTAAAAGATGATATGGATGGAAAGAGGGTAACTGGAAAGAATTTCGGAAGAAGAACGACCCATAAGAAATAGAGATAAGGGCAGGAGAGTGATGAATGATATTACCATATATAGGGTGACTGGTAATTAGTGACCGATAATTAAACACATGATTTTACTCATGAGATAAACAACTTTCCCAAAGAAATATTTTTATAAATACTTATTCACTTTTATCACAGTATCACAGCAGCCGTATAAAATACGCGCGTGCGCGCCTGTGACCTATCATTACTATCATAAGTATAAAAAAAAATGTTTCTTTTAATACAGTTAAACAGTTTTTTTTAATACTTTTAATTTTGCAACAATCCAAACGTGTAGGTGCCTACACTGCTTACGTACACCGTTAACTAACTAACTAGCTGCACGGGTGCTCTGCCTACCCACTGTTGCACGGTACGATAGTAATGATAGATCACAGGCGCGCACGCGCGAATTTTATACGGCTGCTGTGTTATAGTGACAAAAGTGAATGAGTATTTAAAAGAACCGTTCTTTGGGAAAGTTGTTTGTTATCATGAGTACAACCACGTGTTTAGTTATCGGTCACTAATTACCAGTCACCCTATATATGTATAGCCCCTACACACCTACCGGATGCAGCTGAATACCAGTATTTTACATGGAGCGACTTACTTTGCGATCTCCACAACCCAGTTAGTATCGAATAATACGATACCCCTTGGTAAGACTGGTTGTCAGACTTTCAGGCCTTTGAATACCTGTAACGGCTGTCAAAGAATTACAAATGACAGCCGGGACTAACGGCTTGACATGCTTTCCGAGGAAACGAAGGAAACTCGTTATGTAATATGTGTTCACCGATCTACGGACCAAACTAGGCAAGCGCTACTTAACCTAAAGATCAACCTGAGCAGCAGTTATTATTTATCCACGAGGTCCTCTATACATTCATTAATTTATCTGCTTTACCAAAACAGACCTTCAGTTTAAGGCATGTGGTTGCTAAATTGATCACAGTTTAATTAAATGCCGCAATAAAATATATTTCTCGTCGAAGCTTCCTATTTAGATTACGTCCTTCGCTACTCAACCCAAATGTCAATCTCTATTGGCTAGCAAGCTATTTAATTACTTAAATGGAGATGAAGTATCTTCAATTAATTTCGCGCTTTAACTTATTCGTTTTAAGTGTTTATTATATCAAACTGCATGAGGAAACAAGTCGTTAAAAAGTAAGTAACATAATTATACACCGTGAATTTTTAGTCGTCTGACAAAAGGTGATCCACTCAATGTATCCGACATAAAATACCTCTAGGCGTGCTATAATAATGAATATATATATATATATTTTTTTTTATTTCTTAAATACCATTTTTTTTGTTAAGAATGTATAGTAGTCATTGGATACATGAAGTGGGCTGCCGTTGTCAGACGACTAAAAACTCACGGTGTATAATTATCTTACTTTTTGACAACTTGTAATTCTTGTGTTACATGAATGTCACCGTTTTGGGACTTACCTACATAATAATTTAGTTACTTTACTTTACGTTGCCTAGCGGTGGGAAGAAAACATATTCATTTTAGAAAGAAAAAAGAAAACATATTTATTTGTCGCAGTGACATGACGTGAATACAAAATGACGAAAAAAAAAATGAATAAATACAACAGAACGGAACAAAACAAGCTTGCATTTCATAACTGCAACAAGCAGGTTACCTCACAGTGTGATGCTGTGCTGGGTACCCACAGCACAGCACCGGTTTTCAGAGGTCATCCGAGAAAAAACGAACGATTATTTCATTAAAAAAGCAATGTCTTTAAAAAATCTTCCGTCACTCTACAAAGCTTATAATCCCAAATTATGTCTACTTAATTACAAATTCTTTTCATAATTTAAAAAAAAGGTCAAATTCCTTCATCCAAATTCTTCGAAAATTTTAAGTCCCATTCATTGGAGGGAAAATTTAATTTAAGCGGGAACCAGGCGCCACAAAAGAGTTAAATAGATCGCGCCTCTTTACATCGGCGGCTTTCTATAAATCAAGTCTATTATAATTATTTTTATAGCGCTAAATCTCGTGAATTTTAATGGTTGAGTATAATTTTGCAAAATTTTTGCTAATAATTTCTTATCTTAAGAATTATCATTTACCTAGCCTTTTCACAGCTATGTTGGGGTCAGCTTCCAATCTAACCAGATGTAACTGAATACCAGTATTTTCTATGAAGCCTATCTAACCTCCACAATCCAGTTATAGTACTGGGTATTACAATAAGACTGGTTGTCAAACTTTCGGGTTACTGACTACCTGCAACGACTGTCAATGATCTACAAATGACAACCTCGACACTTAACGTGTTTTGGGGGTCACTCATCCACGGACGAACCTAGGCAAGCGTGAATTAGCCTGAAGATTGATCCGAGAGGCTGTAAATTTGTAGCAACAATCAAAAAAAAAAGCAAAATTTGAAACTTATTTAAATATCATAACTAAATCATGTAGAAAGCCAAGGAACAGTCGTAGATTTATAAGATCGTGACCTAGCTGTGCCGACAGAGCCTTCTGATTTACCGAACGAATGACATAAATGCGTATTGCATTCGCTTGGGTTAGGACACATAATATCTATAAATAAAATATAATCTGTATACCAATTAGTTTGTTTGGTCTAATGCTTCGAGATGCGCCACTCATCAAATATTGGATTAATATTGACTCTTAGATTTGTGGGGGATGTGTCGATGACGCAAATGGATAAAATAAGAAATGAGTACGAAAGAGGAAGTCTGAAAGTGGCACCGGTGACTGAAAAGTTGTGTGGTAATCGGTTGTCGTGGTATGGGCATGAGATGCGGAGGAATGTTGTGAGGAAAGTTTTGAGTATAAATGTGGATGGCTATAAGAGTAAAGAAAGACCAAACAAAGTGCAATGGACTGTGTCAAGGATGATATGGCAAGAAAGGAGGTGTCTGATGAGATGATGAGTAATAAATAAGTATGGAGGAAGAAGACACGCTGCGCCGACCCCAAATGAATTGGGATAAGGGCAAGAGAATGATGATCGACTGTTAGACTTCATATTTATCAATTCAATTCCTGTATCTCTTATTTTTATAGCGACATTACAGTATATCATTTGCACGAAAACCGTTACAAAAATGTTCTATTTCGCTCAGTGCCCATATAAAATCGTTTGATTTAAGTAGTCGGTATCCATTAGAATTTTACGATTTAGCTTCGATGGATTTACGAGGCTTTCGAAGTAGACTTACCGAGGAATTCAATTAAAAAATCTAATATCGGATATGAAGTTACAATGTTGGTGAACCGAATATCTTGCTCTTAAAATTCATGATCGTTTTATAAGGTGTTGTAAAACCGATCCTTTTATTATGTCTTTCTTTTTTGTGTAAGTATATTGTTGAGATGATATTGAATGTGTTATTGAGACGACGTTGCCTGCCTCGTTGGACTAGTGGTCGCAAGCTCGACTACTGAGCATGAGGTCCTGGGTTCGATTCCCAGGTCGGGCAAAGTGTAATTGAGTTTTTCCATTAGGAAGTTCTCAGTACCAGCTACGGAGCCTAGATCTGTGTCTAGTTGATGGCATTAAGCTCACCCCCTATTGCATGGGACTTAAACATAACTGGCAAAATGTGGGTGTACTATATGTACACCCCTGCCTACAGTGGCGTGCAGTGGTTCTCCGCGGAGGGTAGGCCACGGATACTGACATCCGAAAAAAAAAAATCGCGCAACATTACAGTGTCGTTCTACTTAAGATGACCTTCAAAGTAGTCACCTTTATTGATTTATAATATTTGAAATTTATTGGGTCTTATAAAGGGGGTCGAAATTTTCATTATTTTTGCGATAGGAGGACACACTATTTTCGAGATATAAGCAAAAGAAAAGAAAAAAAAAAAGACAGTACTGGTTTTGCACCTGAACTCGAGGTGTTGGTATGAATTTTAGTCCATGACAACTAATTTTATTTCACACCTTTTTAATCGCAAAATTTTGGGTGAAAAACGTCAAATTCAGAATAGCAAAATTTGCCATTTTCAATAAATTAATATCTCCGTGATATCTTAGTGCTGTCACACTAAAATATTAATTTGTGTCACTTAAGTCAATTTCAGAATGGGAAATTGTCGTTTGACAGGAATAAACTAATTTTTGGTGATTTTTAGTCTAATTTAGAGGTATTTGTGACAAGAGAATCGGCACCATTATCAGCGCAAAGTTCGCAGATCACCATTTTTATGTAAATAAACAAATAATAAACACAACAAATAATATTTACAGTAACTGTATGTTTGAAACTAATTATTTATAACTTGGTAAGTTAGAAAAAGCAAAACATTCAAGATTGCGATACAAATCACAAAAAACGTAAGACAATTTGAATTTCGCGGGCTACCGTGACCTTACGTCTTGACTTTTGTGGGGCAGCCATTCGTCCAATCACAACACACGATGGCCGTCTACAGTCCAAGGAGGTGACTCCCATATCTATACATGTGTGCCGTTCATACACGCGAAAATATGCATCAGTATGCGTAAATTTATGAATGCACAGGTAGGCCGTACGACTTCTTGCCTTATAATCGTAGTACTGTGAAATACGTCATACGGGCGCGACAAGTTGCTATAAGTGTTGCTCAGGAGTTTTAACTTTCTTTTTTAATATTTTGTGTTAATTTATTACATAGTTATAATAAATGCATTTGGCGTTGTTGGTAGGGTAGGCTAGGCCTAATTGCCTCTATGGACGGCACGCCCCTGCCTGCCTAACGCTTCGGGGATTACACGCGTGATGTTATTTATGTATGTTATGATTTTGAATAAGTATTGGAATTTTCAACAATAAAACATTTAGATCATTCTGTTTAGCTGAAGTGACAGAGGGCTGGCCATATTTGTCGAAAGACGGTTGGCTAATGTTCCAAACGAGTCCTGGAGTGGGGATTGCGTTTTCGCAACCTTAAATAAGTGGTCGGGATAAACTGGCTGCGATAGGAGGTTGAGAAGCCGCTGTGGCGCACTTTGAGTAAGGCCTACGTCTATCAGTGGAGAACGATGTACTGAGTTGAATGCTGATGGTTCAGCTCGGAAATCCTACTTTAAGGTGGAAGCGTACGGTAGCCCGCTCTAAGTTCATGAAACCCTATTCAATGAATTTTTCATGAAAAAGTCATTCAATGGGGTTAAATGAACTTAGAGGGTTGTTTTGATGATTTTCATGATTGTAATATTGTTACTACGCACGTGTTACTGGCGCAACTTATTCGTTAACATACACCCAGATACTGACCTTAAAATTGCAAACTTAAGAAAATTTGAATTTAGCGGGCTACCCAGTATATACCGAGTTTCCTCCGTGCCTCAGAAAGCACGTTTAGCCGCTGGTCCCGACTGTCATTTCTAGATCTATGAAGGTCGTTATAGGTAGCCAGTGGACCGAAAGTCTAACAACCAGTCTTACCAGGGAGTATCGTATTACCAGTGCTAACTGGGTTGTGGAGGTCAAATAGACAGTCGTCCATGTCATCATTCATCATTTCAGCCAAAAGACGTCCACTGCTGGACATAGGCCTCAACCAAGTGTCCCCCATTGACCGGTCCCGTGCGACTCGCATCCAACGGATCCCCGCAACCTTCACCAGGTCATCGGTCCACCTAGTGGGAGGCCTTCCAACGCAACGTCTTGCGGTTCGCGGTCGCCAGAACTTTACGGACCCATCGGCCATCCGTTTTGCGAGCAATGTGGTCTGCCCACTGTCACTTAAGTTTGGCAAGTTGCTCCATGTAAAATACTGGTATTTAGCTGCATCCGGTTAGACTGGAAGCCGCCCAAACATAGTTGGGAAAAGGCTAAGCAGATGATGATTTGTGAAACTACGCACATTTTCATGTATATTCTTGACATTATTTACACAAAACTGTTTTATGTTACACCAATATACCAGAGCTGTGCCCATATCTAGTAAGTGCAACGGTAACCTTTCCGACGATCGACATTTACGACCCGCGCCGGATGAAAAACACCTGCTACTCTCCTGGTACCTTTCATTCTAAAATATTAGGGAAATTCACAATTTTTTTCTAAAATATTATTCTTCTTATACCTATTAGGCACATCGCAATTAAAGAAAAGAAAGAATTAAGTTTATTTGGCGTCAGTTATTGAGCACGCAGAATAAAAAACATACAAAATAAAAAGCGAATGAAAGAGAAAGGAAAATACATGATATGTGCTGTGTAACTTACGACTGCGCCAAAAAGGTCCATTTCAGCATTCATGCCAGACAAGTGAAGCTCTCTGTATATTAGACTAATCGGTTGGAACAGTGACGTCACTCGGTTTTTTTTATGCTATGGAATGAGGGCCAATTTCTACCTGCCTGGCTTTGCTGCCAATGTTTTGTGGCCTATCAATGTGGAGAAACAGAAATTGTTTGGTCCTTATGGTTGTCTCTCAAAACGGTGAAAGAAAACATCGTGAGGAAAACGGCATGTTCCAAAACCAAAAAAATGGAAGACATGTGACATCTACCAACCCGCACTGGGCCCGCGTGGTGGATTGGCCCATTCCCTCTCATAGAGAGGAGGCCGATGTCCCAGGAGCGGGAACATTATGGGCTGATTATGGTTGTGTATGACTGATACTAAAGCTATTTTTGTGTAGGTTTAGAATCATTAGGCAGTGGAATGACCCCAAAGAATACCACTTTGTTTTAATTTCTAATTTATATAAATAAATAAAATTGAAGTGTCTGTTATTAATTAAAAAAAATAGTTGTCTGTAAAGTCGGTTTACGGACGATAATTTTACGTGATTACGTCATAAGAAAACATTGATGAAAAATTGCAATTTATGAACTCAATTGAATTATTATCACTGAATTATCATTATTTTGTACGTCACAAACCGAAAGCTTAGGCCGATTCTGCCTCTCTATCGCTTGTTGCACGCTCGGTTCAGGCGGAATGGACATTTTTTCGTGCGTGCAGCCGGCGTTCATTGATTTATAAGACGTTGTCACGTCAAAAACCAGTTTTTTACTGAATGCATAATGGAATATACGGTACCTACTTAAAACAAAAAAAAAAAAAAAATATATTTTTGACTGTCTGTTTGTTTGTTCCGGCTTATCTCCGAAACGGCTGAACCGATTTTATCGGAACTTTTACTGGAAGATAACTGATGCTATGTTACTTATGCTACTTTATTTCAGAAAAAGGATCAGGGTTCCGTGTAAAATAATTGATTTTTTTTAAATCCTTGAAATTGTTAACAATATCAGATTCAAATTGGGAAGTAATATTTTTGAGGTCGCGGGCCACACCTAGTTTACATAACATAACATCACGCCTGTAATCCCTGAAGGGTTGGGCAACCTTATAGTACACCCACATTTCGCCAGTTATGTTTTAAGTCCCATGTAATTGGGGCGAGCCTATTGCCATCAACCGGGCACAAATCTAAGCCCCATGGCTGCTACTGAGAAATTCCTGATGGTAAAACCCATTAACATTTTGCCCGACCTCGGAATCGAACCCAGGACCTCATGCTCAGCAGTCGCGCTCGCAACCACTAAACCAGAGACAGACAATGAGGTGGTCCACACCCAGACACCTAGTTTAATACTAGGCAAAACCGATCATAATAATAATTAACATGCAGAAAAACGAATATTTTATCAGCCTTGGGTTATTTAGGACCAGTCATATGTGGATAATTAAGTTCCTACCACAATTGATTTTCCCAACAACAATGCACTATCAACACAAACATTTCAACGATAACAGGCTCAAGACGACAAAGCATAAAAGGCACATTATTCTGCGTCAAACGATCCCAGAGAACCCTATTCAATAAGCGGTGAGCAATCAATCTCAATCAAGTACAGGCAAAGAAATATCTTTACAAATTCTAACGTCAATAGTTGGTCTTTTCAGGAAATGTGGGGACGTCTGCACGGTTATTCTGTTATATGGAGAACTTTGGATTTGTAAGTGGCTATTGAGATTGTAGGCAGGGATAACATTTGAGAAAGAGAATGGATGAAATTTCGTCACGTGATTTTTGTTGAAAGTGTGTACGTAACATAACATCGCGCCTATAATCCCCGAAGAGTAAGGCAGAGGTGTACCTAATGGTACACCCACATTTCACCAGTTATGTTTAACTCTAATGTAATGTAATAGGCAGCGAGTCTATGCTGTCGTGCCGTCAACCGGGCACAAATCTAGACTCCGTGGCTGCTACTGAGAAATTCCTGATGGAAAAACCCAATAACATTTTGTACGACCCAGGAATAGAACCCAAGATCTCGTGCTCAGCAGTCGCGCTTGTGACTACTCGACCAACGAGGCAGTCCAGTACCAAAGTAGGTACACTATATACTAAAATAGAAAAAAAATGACAGCAGGCCGCACGTCACGCATGTGTTACCTGTCTGACCTTGAAGTGGTTTAACGTAGTAACTAGTAAGTATGAGTTCTAATAGAATAGAAAGGCCACCGTATACTGATTTCTTACCCCTGACATACATCCTACTGTACTTAAACTTTCGATTTAGACCACTGACTTGCCGTATTCAAATATATACGGGAAAACCACTTTTTTTTCATAGCGTATCTTGTGTTTCACTGCTGGACAAAGGCCTGCCCTTTGTCAATCCAAACATTTCTATTTAGAATATACATTTACATAGAATAGAATATACATTTATTCTTTAATGGACAGCAGCAACACAAAAGAGCAGCACATACATAAACAAATAACAACACACAGCTTAACAATTAATTAAACAGCTCAACTGCGCTGAGCATGCCCATAACGAAAGGGTAACCAACTCAGCATATGCTGGGTGTAAAACACACAGCGCTGGTTTTCGTGCAATTTCTTTGCGCATTTACCCCGCGAACATAATCAGAACAGAAACAACTATAATATTTTTCTTACTAACTGTACTTTTTGACACGCGTACTGATGACGAACCGGGACTTCTTGTATGGAAAACAATTTGGTGACGAAGCGGGACAGTGACGAAACGGGACAGTGACGAACCGGGCATAAGTCTAATCTCACCACATTTTAAAAGTGTCGAACAAATACCTAAATATGTCTGACAAAATATTTCTGAGATATTTAGCACTTATTAGCAAGGCAAAATCTAACTATTTCGTGAAACCATGCTATATAATGTTTAACGAAGTTAAGACTTAAGAATAACTATCAAAATCTCTTTTACAATTCCTAGAACAATTTAATAGTTAAGTCTTTCAAAGAAAACTCAAGTAGCGGATTACTTCCAACTAGTTTTATTGAAAATATTTCAGTGGCAGGAAATTCTCCATTCGTTGAAAGAGGATTTTTATAATACCCTTTGTGAGGTAGAGAGCCGTATCCTACTCCTAGAATCTATCATGGAATTTCTACAATAGATTTTAGTCGATTTTAATTCATCATTTCAAAAAAATACTGTACAGATACACGCATACATAAAGTATCATGAAGGTTACATAGAGTCACTTGCTAACATCCTTACATATCCCTTTTGCTTCGTTCACTATTCACGTTAACATATTATCAAGATATGTATGTACAGGTTTCTAGGTCTATGCACCTGACCGGTCTACAGAACATCACCCATAATGTGAAACTAATTTAAAAAAAAAGAGTATGTCTAAAAATTTTATAGATTAAGACATATTAATTTTAAGAACTCATAGCTTAACTTCCTATTGATACATTTAAACAAAGATAAAACACGATCCCCAGAATCGTTTAAATAACCAATTAAACTTTAAATCCGAACGCTTTAAACCAATACACTAAAAGACTTTACTAAGAGACCAAGTTTTTTGTATTTAGATTAACGTCTGGAAACGTAGTTTAGCTTTAATAGACACTCGTCGTATAATCTAAGTACTATTGCTCAATTTAAAGTCTAACCTTAACAAGTTTTCATAGCTTAATTACTTTACTGGCTAGCAAAACTGGTACAAATTATTTAAAAAATAACACAGGAAATGTCATGGTACCGGAACACGGTCGTCAGGCTGGTGTTATGGTGTAGGAAATGCTGGTTGATGAATTTGGAAGCTTTCATGATGGATTGGTCAAAAAGGAAATGCGGAAGGCTATGGGGAAACCTTGGCCAAGCTGAGAGAAACCTTAAGTAAGAAAAATCAACATTTCTATGGATTAAAAAAAACAGTTGGCTTTTAGATGTAAACCGTGGCAAAAGGTAGTAATCCCACAAGAAAGATATGAAATGAAAGAGGAAGTCAGTAGGTACTAACCATGGGACACAACGTAGGCTAACAAAGAGAAAATCTGTGTGTTTTTACACAAGTATATTTGTATTCTGTTTGTTAAAATCAACAACGAATCAACAACGGGGTCTTTTGATCCGTAATGAACTTTAGAAACTTAGATACACGAGTTAGTCAATGACGCTCGGTGGTTTCAACCCTTGGCATTTTGAACTTGAATGTGGGTGGAATAGAAAACACGCGCAAGTTGAGTTTAATGTTGTCTCAACTAAATGTTATGATACACAATATGAACCGTAATTAAGGTTACCAGTTACCAGAGGGTACCGTCCCACGCAAATTGAAAATTTAACTCATGGAAAAGTTGTTTTTGTAACAACTTAAAACAGACTTGTCATAATATTACTTAAATTAAATGTAAATTTCTCAGAACACGTCTTGGTAAAAAGGTTTTTGTAACTACTTTATTGTACGAATCATTTATAATGTGGGTAGTATATTAAGTACACCCCTGCCTAATCTTGAAGAGCACATAGAAAAAATCAAAACTAGGCTTGAATGAGCTGATTAGAGCTCAAGATTGTGTATGTCAGTTGGTGTTAATTCTTCAAGATTCAATTATGGTGTAACGAATCACTTGACAATACCTACATTGAGTATTTTGTTTTCTTAAGGACATGTGGAAGATAAGAATAAACCTTAAGCCACAAACTACGCCGTTTAGCTATTTTGCCCATAAAAGCCATAATATTATTAACAGAAAACAACTTTAGTGGACCATCTGTCATAACATAACATTGTTATGAGTATCTTTATAGACTAATACTTGCGTCTTATGAAAAGACCGAGACAGTCCCCGACGTTTAAGGGCCCTGTTGAGTGTTATAGACTCTAATCAAAACGTTTAGAGCATCCGGCTCGAAGGACCAAAATATGGCGAGCGTCATTTGTTTAAAAATACTTCAATGTCATGGGCGAAGGTTAGAAACAAACATAGACACGTGCGTATTATGTAGGTATAGATAGCTTATTACATATACATACACAAAAATACATATTTATTGTTGACACACTAAAATAATACTTAATTAATGTCATTAGGTTGCTGTCCACACTAGAAGATGACAATAAATTATTACTGAAATATGTTTTACATTATTAAAGGACAGTCTTGATATATAAGTATTGGGACTTAAAAACATAACCGGCGAAATGTGGGTGTACTATTAGGTACACTTCTACCTAACCCTTCGGGGATTACAGACGTGATCTTATGTAGTTTTGATATAAAATACAAAATGATTTACCTGTTTCATTTCCTTTTAACCTCCATGGGATCGGAAAGGTTCCTCTCGTTTTTTTTCATTAATATCCTAAGCGTTTAACGTTAAACGGTGTCAGAGCCAATCTAACACAGCCTGACGTCTTGAAGCAGGCAATCGATTTCATGTGCGGTGTTCACATTTCCAGCACAATCTTATTTAGGTCAGTTCAAAATGTAGAGTAGACCAGTCATAGCTACTTACAGTTTAAGTCTAGACGTAGATAGATAGATAGATAAACCATTTATTCAGTGCACACAAAAGACATCACAACACACAGAAACACAATTAAAGAGTACTAATTACATGACTATAAAATTAAGGTGCCATGCAGTATACAAAAAGAAAAACATTTTTCTTACAGACAAATATCTTAAGGTTAAAGAAGTATAGTAACCCCGTGACTACTTCAAATAAAATAACGAGATACAAGGTGCGGTGTGTGTCTCAAAGTTGCACCAAATGGGAGTCCAGCTCTGCATGTGTCAGGCATGCACCTGACGCTGATATTCTGCTGGATCCTTGTAGTGACATACGGACGTCGAGCAGACGAGATAAATTGGTGTTGTGTCAACGCGTTATTTATTCGCGGAGTGAAATTATGTACGTATACCCTCAACTTAAATTAAGAATTTTACATTCGGTTTAGTTTACTGTTTATGAAACATTCTTGTTAATATGAACAACGTAGGTTAGTAGTAGCCTTCAATAATTCCCCAAACCTACCTAAAAAACTTCTACATTCGCTGGTTTGACTGGTATTATTTCCTAGAAAACTATCAAACCTATATAAAATCCAACCTACATAGCGCAATTCTCACAAATGCTCAGTAGGTTACACGTCCGGTAGAAAGCGGCTGCATTCCGGGCCTGAGGCGGTGATACGACGAGGAAAGGATTTTCTATTGAACAGTGGCTTTTTGTGAAAATATAGCTATACGTCAGATACATTTCCGTCTTTAAATATCACTTTAAGGGCAATAAAAATTCGGGGCTAGTAAGAATATCCATCTATATCTTTGCCGCAGATCCATTTGGTCTTCTACTTTATCTTTCGTTTACGTGTGGTTAGTTTCTAACCTGGTTTCAAATTTTTTATGCCGCCCATGACCCTTTGACTTGGCTTTACATCATCATCTGCCAAGCCTTTTCCCAAATATGTTGGGGTCGGCATCCAGTCTAACCGGATGCAGCTGAATACCAGTATTTTACATGGAGCGACTGCCTATCTGACGTCCACTTGGCTTCACTTGCCGTCGAGAAATATCTTTTTGTTTTTCCTTACGATGTTTTCCTTCACCGAAGCTAGTGATAAGTATACAATAAAAAAAAAACAAGAACAACAAAAAATCAGAGGTGCGTGCCTAATGTTACAACTCGTAACTATGAAAAGTGATCGGCTCCTAAAAAAAAAGATGGCTGTTCCGTTTGACTCCGAAATGAGTCGGACAATCCTGAAACACAGCATAAGGACAACCATCAGCAATCATAATCATGAACAAAACTTTTGAGGCTTAAATTGCTAACCACCATATAACTGTTCCACTGCTCGGCTAATGCCTCCTCTTCTGTATAAACGGAGAAGGCACCAGCATTGATCGCCACGCTTGCTGAATTTGAGTTGGCGATTTCTGTATCAAACTGCTGTGCAAAGGCGTCCCCTTTCTCCTTCCAAAACCTCTCTGTTTTATGCAATTTCTAGCCACGTTTACCCCACGATCAGATCGTCACACCATCTTCGCTGCGGTCGACCTTGACTGCGATGTCCACCCTCTGGCGTCCAATGAGTGTTGATTTATACTGGTTATAATTTTCCTTAGGATTTTTTTCCTTTATCGATGTGAGTAATATCCTAGATAAACTTGGAAAGTACATTCAGGTATGATTTGAAAATAAAAAAAAACACCTTGGAACTTGCCCGAATTTGAACCCCCAACTTCACGTATGGGCAAGGAGTAATCGATAGAAATAACTGGAGTAAACCAACATCAAAGAGCAAGTAATATATAAAAGCTCCCCATATGTGGGGTGTATTTGATGTTCTTTGGTTTCATCTGATACGGTCCGATAAAAATAATGGCTTGTGATGTTGAAGGACGGCCTCACTTTATGAAACCACGTGTGTTTTTTTTATCAAATTTCTATTTTATTACACTCTGAACTAAAAAGGATTCATTCGTGGTGAGTGATCGCTGAAAATAATTGATGCAGCCTCATTTTATCGAAGGTTTTTCTTTGAATATCAATGTCCGTTTTCAATAAAAATTGGTGACACCTAATAGGATGCCTAATTGAACGCTATAATAACGCAAAGCATAGTGCCGTGAGTGTAAATTCATACAGTGAAATATAATTTATACATTTATTAAGGTGTTCCTTAGTGTTCGTGAAAACGAGCATACATTTTGTATTAAATCTTGTTCCAACCCTGACTTAGACTGCCTCGTTGGCCTAGTGGTCGAAATCGCGACTGTTGAGCATACAGTCCTGAGTTCGATAATTGTCATTGGGTTTTTTCATCAGGAATTTCTTAGTAGGAGTCTAGATTTGTGCCCGGTTGATGGCAATACACTCGCCCTCTATAACATAACATAGGATTTAAACATAACTGGCAAAATGTGGGTGTGGAATGAGGTACACCTGTGCCTAATCCTTCGGGGATTACAGACGTGATGTTATGTTATGTACTTACTTAGTAGTTAATATTCAATCACCTTTGAACTTTGATAAAATCATAAAAGAACATCACAACTCCCAAAATCTTAAAATTTTAACTAAAAAAATGTTCGCTTAAAATAACAAAACAAAGATTCCGACACGAAATACGTTTCTAAAAATTTAAAAACTAAAATTCACATTTATTTTATAAGATTTTAAAAGGCAAACAGTGTTTCAATGTTAAGATTGAAAAAGTAAAAGGAATCTCTAGTAATATTTTGATAAAACATGACTGGTTAAAGAAAAAAAAGGTGTCTGGGTGTAATAAAGATGTTGCCTTAATATATTTTGGTAGTTACCTACCCTCAGGCGAATCTATTCATGAAAAAGGGTTCCTTCAAGAACCTTGTTCGACAAGTGGGTGTTGCCAATACTGATTATTCTAATTTCAAAAATAAGAATAAGGAGAAATAATACGTTATTTATTTCTAAAATAATATAAAAGAAGGCTTCTATATTTAACAATATGATTTAAAATATTAGATTAACTTTGCATGTTTATTCTTTATATATCTATGAAAGTTTGCATTTGAATATAAATAGAGATGAAAATAAAGTTAGGTTTTCTGATAACATTACAATATGAATGTGTTCAGCATACAAAACGAATTTGGAATCTGGTTTGTTGAAAACGTGATTGACATAAATAAAATAAGAATTCAAAAGAAACCTGGATTTTTTTATCAATAACTTTTACATTAAATTTAACCATTTTACTACTCTTTCTAACAGGTAGCTAGATAGTTACTAAATAAAGGAATTTTAACGCAAGCAAACAAAAAAATATTAATATTGAGTGTTAAAAGTTTCAGACTTAGTAATAATTTACGGAGTTATTTACAGAAAAGATTAAAAAGGATAAACTAACTATATAACATTAATAATTAAAAAAAAATGAAAAAAACCAACAACGAACTATAAAAAGGAACGAATTAAAATAAAACTAAAAAAATTGGCAAACCGTACACAGAACAAATTTAGATAGCAAAAATGCATCTATCAAAAAGCGTAACAATACCCGACAACATTTTCACAAGAAAATCACCATCTTCCAATATAATATGTTATCAACCATGGCAGCCCCGCGTTGCGCATCACACACTCTCCTTACAAAAAAAGATTGATGCAGAAGTTCACCTTAACACAATTAACACACCGTTTATTAATTATGAACGGTGTGTTACACAATTAACACACCGTTCATAGTTCATGCACACATAGTGTAAGTTCGTGTCGTAACCAAAGTGAACTATCAACAAAAAATGTTGACTGGTAGAAAATGCCTTTGGCATTAAGTCCGCCGCTGTGCTTTTTGCTTGTGTGCGTTCCACTCATAAATGTCACTCACGTTTTTTGGAGACCGGAAGACACTCTCTGGCAAGACCAATGCGTGAATAACCATTCGGGTCCGACGAAAAAACTGAAAGCAGTGGTTGGTGTTCGCGCAACGATCACTGAAAAGATTCGGCCAAACGTCTCGGATAATCTCAAACGACTGATATGCCAGACATGAATGAATCGTGTCTTTATGTGCGTGCCTTTTCAATCATTGTACGAAACTATCCTTCTGTGCCTATCTGCCTAGGCATTTTGTGCTTTCATACGAGGAACATAAGTACCAGCATTGCGTGAGCAATCTATTGACTGTGTAATTTATATCTACAGGGGAATTTTCATGCTGAGACTTTATAAGATAATGATGAAACTCTTGGGAGCTCTACAGGAAAGTTCATAAAATATACTGCAGTCAGCTAAAAAGTATTACTTCCAGTGTTGTAATTATATTAAATTAAAGTTTACTGTTAATACCTAGGTATCAGTAGCGAAGGTTCCATACTACTCGATTCCTACCGGCTTCCCTTTGAAAAATGACACAGTCAGTATTCTATAGACAAATAATATTATCACATGAAAGACATGTACTCCGGCTTACATCTTACAAAAATTGACCCTTCGCTACTGGTAGGTATCCTATAAAGTTCTGAAATAGCCGAGAATTCAGTGAATATATTTTTATAAGTTACGGAAGGACTCGTCTACATGAAAAAAAGTATTTTATTTGCAGTTTATGGTTAAATTATGGTGATCAGTATTAATTATACATTTATATGGATATCATCAGCTTTGTCTTTTCCTAACTGGGTATGTTGGAGTCGGCTTTCAGTATAACCAGATGCAGCTGAATACCAGTATTTTACATGGAGCGAATGCCTATTTCACCTCTACGACCAAGGTTTCTAGGGAACAGAGGTACCTATTGCAGAAAATGAAAAGGTAATTCTAGGTCTACGATACCAAGTTTAAACCACCGTGACACGCAAAGTTTTTTTAGTGGCTAAAACTCCTAACAAAGTGGGCATTGTCCTATACGGCAATACTTGAAGCGGCATAATAATACAATGAAACAACCCCGTTTACTAATAAAAAAGGGGAATGACACTAACAAGTGCCCTAACGAATAAGTGCAACGTAGAGAACCATTAGTATTATTGTCGCCCGTTCAATTATTCTTACGCTACAAACAAGGACATTTTATTGTTGTTATCTATTGTTTCCTCTTGCATCTTGTACAAGACTTAGGTCATCCTCCGAAATGCTTAGAAAAGAACGAATTTCACTAATGAAATTGAAAGGAACTGATCGCGATCATCATGTGCCTTCAATAACTGTCAGTGTCACACATTATTGTTGCATGATTGCTTCGGAAATAAATAACAATATTATAGTTTAAAAAAATAAACACGACTGCCTCGGTGGTCTAATGGTCGAAAGCGCAACTGCTGAACATGAGGTCGATTACCAGGTCGGGCGACGTGTTATTAGGTTTTTCCATCATGAATTTCTCAGTAGCAGCCACAGAGTCTGGATTTGTGCCCGGTTCATGGCAATACTGAAACATAACTGGCGGAAGGTGGCTGTACTATTAGGTATACCTCGACTTCCCCTTCCCCTTCAGGGATATCAGGCATGATTTTATGTTATGTTATAAAACACGCTTTAAACTGACGTCATTTTATTTATAGTATTCTTCTCAACAAACCCTTTTTGATACCCATATCAAGGACATGCACAAAAAATAACTAATCCGTCATTTTTGGGAGTCCGCCATATTGAATTAAGAATGACGTCACTTAGCTTACCATGCATCGTCGTCCTAACTAAACATGTATGCAAAATTTCAAATCAAAAACCGGGAAGTGGGAAAGTAACTTCTAATAAGATTTGTACACAGTTACAGGTGAAGTTAATAAAAGCGTGCTTTAAAATTACATTGACAGCTCGTAAAAGTGATTACAGTAAACTAATCCCGTTCAGTTTCATTAGTGAAAACTCTTAAGGTTCAGTCAAACTAGTCTGGAAAGCCCTAGTACAGACATTCAGCGAACACGGCCCTGGACATGGACACCTCTTTACGCTTACCTACTGAATTTTCTGTAAGTATCCTGTGTCCGAAATTCTTTTGGTCCGCAAATTGTCCGTACCGGGGTTAGTAGGTATCAAACTCCCCCTCAAACGACACCACCCTATCTTCGTCGGACTATTCCTGAATACTAATCTGTTACCCTATGATTACGCAAAGGCTTATCAATCTTCCGCCACCATTTTCAAAGTCAAGGCGAAACACAATCTTTCTTATCACTCTTTACACAAGAAGGGACTGCCACCGTCTTGAGCTAATCGAAAGTTGCTTTGAATATCTTTTAGGTCCTACAATCTAGATAAAGAGACACGAAGACTTATGCGCGTTTTCGCTAACACAAAACGACTGCTTCAATATATTACTGAACTGTTGGAATTGCTACTTACGGCGCTGGATCTAGCGTTGAAAATCCTACTACGGAATTTTATTTAGGCATTAACTTAGGTGTCACATAGTTTCAGGGTAGACGAACAAAATAGTTCTTGTGAAGCCACATTTAAGTATCACGGCCTTTTTAAATAGTACGATAAGGAGTATCTGAAAGATATTTACCTACTTTTGAAGCGAGATTTGCCTGTAGATTAACGTGAATAAGTAGAACGCAAAAGAAATTAATTAGTGAAAAGACATATTTATGTTCTAGCCTAAAGTTTACATTTTATGCGTGCTGTAATATTTCACGAGTTCGGATATTGTAAGGAAGTAAACATCAGGCCTGTAATGTAAGGCCCGAAAGGGTTAGGTAGAGTTGTAGCTAACAGAACTGCCACATAATAGGGACACATAACAGGACCTCAAGCTCGGCAGTCATGCTTGCAGCCACTCCACCAACGTGGCAGCAGTTGTAAGTGATCTGATATTTTGACACCTGCAAGTAAGAACATGGCAACTCACTTTTTAAGACTTTCCAGGAGAACGCGTCAAAGATTGCAATAGTCCGTCTACGTATACATATAAAGTCCTAGTGTTTACACTCTCTAAATCGTAAACGAAAAGACGCACAGACTTGTGAATTAGATCAAAAGAAAGTTTTTAAATTTAGTTACAATGGAACCTTAATTTGGCTAAAAAGTGAGTTACCATGTTTTTACTTGCAGGTGTCGATTTTTTTTAGAACTCGTTACCAGGTAACATGATACCCCTTGGTAAGACTGGTTGTCTGCAACTTCGAGCTTCTGACTACACGTGAAGATTACTTCTGTAGAAGATATATGAAAGACATCCGGGTCCAACGGCCTAACGTACTTTCTGAAAAACAGAGATGTCTGCTGCGTTACATTTTTTCCAAGAGTGTTTACAAAAAGCCAATGCAAACTGGATACCCACTGTTGCAAAAAAGCCATAATAGATCATCATCATCTGCCTAGCCTTTTTCCAACTATGTTGAGGTCGGCTTTCAGCCTAACCGGATGCAGCTGAATACCAGTATTTTACATGGAGCGACTGCCTATCTGACCTCCACAACCCAGTTAGTACTGAGTAATAATGATACCCCTTGGTAACACTAATAGCCATAATAGTGATATTGGAAAACTATTATTTGAGACTAGAATATGCCCTCGGCGTCGCCCGCATGGAGTTCCATAATTGTCCCACGGGAATACGGGATACTATTGGGATAAAAAGTATAGGTTATAAACTATCTGTGTTCTAAATTTCATCCAAATCCGTTCTGTAGTTTTTTGCGTTAAAGAGTAACAAACATCCCTACATCCATACATACAAACAAGCATGTTACCAATGTTACAGTCTCGATTCTGCATCACTGTGACAGTCACAGAGTTTCCACTGACAAGTCTGTCAAAATCCTAATGATCTTTATTACTAATGCAAAAAGGTTGCTATTGGGTAGCTGTAGCAGATTGCAAGAATCTTGCTCAAACTACTAACTTCGATACACAATCCTCCAAAATATGCAAACCCGAGAACAGCATGCAACAATAATGTGCAGAGTTTATTACAATACACCGATAGTGGATATTACAAGTAATGTTTGAAGTTCCAAGACTGCTTAGCAATATATTGTAGAATATGGTTGGATAACAGTCGAAATAGAGCTTCGAAAGCGAGGGATGCTACACACTTATTTGGATCTTTGCTCCGGTAGTAGGAGTTTGAGGCTAAATAATAACAGCCACTCGGGTCGATCTCTAGGTCAAGCTGTGCTTGCCTAGGTCTGTGGATGGGTGACCATCCATTACATACCGAGTTTCTTTCGTGCCTCGGAAAGCACGTTAATCCGTTGGTCTCAGCTGTCATTCATAGATCTTTGACAGTCGTTACAGGTAGTCAGCGGCCGTAAAGTCGCACAACCATTCTTACTAAGGGGTATCGTATTACCAGTACTAACTGGGTTGTGGAGGTCTGATAAACAGTTGTATCAACATAGTTGGTAAAAGGCTAAGCAGATGATGATGCTCCAGTAGTAGGTATTTGTTGAATAACAAAACCGACACAAATCAATTACACTGACCTGAGGGTCTAATATGGCCACTTTTGCAGAATCATAATAGAATAATAATATGAATTACGTTACAATTCGTAAAATGATCACAAAGTGACAATTTATAATATTAACTGCGTCAGAGTTCAGAGCTCATTTATTTGTCAGGGATATAAATGAGTATACACACACAAAGTATGCAAGATGTAAAGTACATTGCAGTAAGGATCACAGTCATGTTTTACCTTTGCGGCGTACAAATATTTATTATAATAACATTCGATCAATTTTTAAATTAATTGTAACTATTCATTATTAAACATACAAAAAAAAGGTACAATTAATTGAAATTCACTTGTCAACGATTACAATAAATTACATTTGCATATAACAATACAGCATATAAGCTTTTTAAACATCAATTAAATAAGAAAAGTAGAACAACAAAATATCATCGTCAAAATAAACACAAATATCAAAATAAGATAAAAATGCTAACCACAGTCAACAGAACCAAACTTCGCCCACACACTAGAATTTACATTAGAATTAGTGTGTTTTTTGATGGAGATTAGAACGTCATTACATTGGCGCCTGTGACCATTTTAAGAATTTTAACGTGGTTCATATTATTTTCCTATTATGATCTGCTAATGCGGTCATTTTAAAGCCCCTGTTCGGCGCCGACCACTGAATTATGTCTCGGTCGGTTTGGCACATTCCGTGCTAAGCCGAATGGTCTGGAAATCTAGAAAGTCTGAATTTGTGACCAGTTGGTGACAATTATAAGCTTGCCCTAGGAGGCGAGTTACATGAGACTTAAACATAAAGTTGGCGAAATATAGGTCTACATTCGTACACCTCTGTCTAACCTTTCGGGGGTTGCAAGCGTATGTTAGGTTTATTTGGTGTTGCCGCCCGGCTATGCCAAACTATGCCGAGACTAACATACTGTGTGTAGCATCCCTCTAGGAGCATATTCATGCAAAACAGATACAAAAAGATTTACATATTGAAAGGTATTTTTATGATCCAGGTCCTATTTCGTAATGAACGATAGGGTAAGTTGATGGACAGTATTTTTATTATAGAGGTTCATTTTTATAGAGGGTCTTGTCAGATAGGCAGTGGAAACGACAGGATTTTCGGTACAATGTATGTATCTTATTTTATAGGTAGGCCTACAAGCGTCTGCCGTTGAAATTTTTATCTATACCTTCCTTTGCTCAATATCTTATAGGTTGCACGACAATATCTTAAAAACAGATTACGAACCTCAGTAATTCCTCAAAAAGAAGTTTCGATTTTTGCGGTACCCACTGCTTTTTCACTGATAAGGCAGTCATGGTTTCCCCCATTTTCCGCAGGTATAACTCTATCTCAACATAAAAAGGAAACATAACATCACTCCAGTAACCCTCGAAGGCTTTTGTTCATACTCATGTCGCCATAATTTATTGTCCAATAATTTGTTATCCATTCCTAAGATTCTTTGTAAGTTCAATTCCCGGGTCGGGCAAGGTGTTATTGGGCTTTTCTATCACAAATTTCTCAGTATCTATCATGGAGTCTAGACTTGTGTCGAGTTGATGACAATAGGCTCGCCCTCTGTTGTTTACATGGGACTTAAAATAAACATAACTGGCGTAATGTGGGTTTACTATTAGATCGAACTCTGCCTTACCCTTCGGGGATTACAGGCGTGATGATATGTGTCCAAAGATTCTTTATTTACTTCAGAGATAAGCATACAAACCATGAGAAACAAACTCTTGATCATGTTACTCCCAAATAATTCTTGTATCAATGTGCTTCAACGAGAAAATAATAAGCTAGAACTGAAAACTCCGCAAAATATTCAATTCGAAACAAGTAAGGTCATTTTCCATAATCTGGCACACCTGTTTTGTTGAAGCATGTTCATCAATATGCATGGGCCCAACCCAGTTGAGAGCCATCATAATAGTGCGACGTAAAGAAGTTGCTAGCTTAGATAACTGCGCAAAATATTCATAGGCAAATCTTTTGATGACGCAACCAACCAAAATGGTGAAATCTTTGAAACTCCATTTTTTTTTATTTTTTGCGGAATGGAGTGTTGACATGTTCCTTCCTTCCCCTTTGTGTTGCAGGGCCGCGGTATCTCTTTCAAACAGTCCCGCAGATCTTTGAAACTCCATGGCGAAACCATTAATTTGCACTTAGATATTAGAGGTTTTCAACGCCGTCAAAATACCGGGTCTCTTTTGGTTATGTTGCTTTTTGTTTTAAATAAAATCGAGTCTGCGGTTACTAACCCATCATTGAAATGACTAGGCCTAAAAGGTTTTTATTTACCTACGAGTCGTTTTCCAGATTAAACTGCGGGTGGGTACGCATTTCAAAACTAAAATTCAGTTACGTAAGATCCATATTAAGATACATATCCATATAAAAACGTTGCGAAAATACTTTGTTAGCCAAAGCTTCAAATAAAGAACTCTGAAACCCTTTTTTTTCGGATGGAAAATCATCAAATGAGAAGTCATTTGATGACTATCCATCCGAAAATAATTTGGGCAGAGCGGAAGGGAGTGTCAGCCTAGTACTGACTAAAATCCATCCATGTTCCTTCCTTGCCCTTTCTGTTCCAGGGCCGCGGTATCTCTTTCGAACAGTCCCGCAGCCCTGGCAGAGACTCCGAAACCCTTCAACTTCAATAATAAACTTTAACCAAAGGTTTTCCATTTCATACAGATGAACCGTGGGACCCAACAGTGAGAATATTATTAGCTGATATATAAGCTGCTGAAGCTGAAGTTGGTGAATTTTGTTAATTCGCTCCATTTAAGCCAGCGACTTCCGAAACTAAGGATAAGCATAATCAGCCTATAATGTGCTAAAGAATGAACGGCACGATTGGCGCTGTGGCTGAGCGATCGGCTGCCATGCTGCGTGTCGCTGATTCGATCCCCGCCAGGAACAAATAATTTTATGGCTTCCAGGTAGTTGTTCCGGGTCTGGCTGTTTGTGTATGTGAGTTTAAATGTTAGAAAACGCACCCAAAATATAGGACAAATTTCTAGTGAGGGGAAAGAAGAATATTTTCTCAATGCTGGGACACAGGTAATTAGGAAGAAATCTGGAAACAAAATCCTAAATACAAAAAGAAGTCACCTTATCACTTTACTTACCACCAAATCCTCTTTTATTGAAGTTATACTTCTTATGGCGCGTAAGGAAAAAATGATGAGAGTAAATTTTTACGATGCGCGCGCACACCGTCACGAAAAACCGACACCCTGAAGTTAGCTAGTCAACATACACCCTGAAGTTAGCTAGTCAACATTTTAGTTTTATACGCCAAATAAGTATAACTTTTTACGTGCGTAATAAGTACACACACACACACTTTTTTATTAATCATTTATTTTGTGAATCTAAAGCATTCCATAGATTGTTAGTAAATAATACTTACCTTATTTACGTACCTTCTACTTATTCTAAAACAAAAATCTATAACCAAAATTTCCACTCAACTAAAGGTCAGTTCTACCGTGGACGTCTGTTTCGCCGCTGTAAGTAATTACATAGATTTAAATCTGGCCGGCGCACAGTGGAACGAATGTATGGGAGCGGTTGGACGTAGACATGTCCGAAAAATAAGAGTAAAATTATGACAAACTAATGATGCCATCTTATTCGATTACTTAATGCCTTCATAAATTGTGGTGATGAATTTCTTCATAACTCCCATATTTCGGGAGTAATTTGAGAAAATGTGAAATTTTACTATGAAAATGAGTGTATCGAGCTCTCTCCCTCCTGATTCCGGGCTTGTTTCAAGTACCGGTCTCTAATATCGTAATGCTATTACTAAGAGCTATATTTAATACTAAGACACATAGTGCGCCAAATGTGCACTTTCTGGGATAAAAGGAAATGAAAATTAAAAAAAAAAAAACGTTTTTTCCCCATTTGTATTTACTTTAAACCGCAGACAGACTTATTAAGAGGTCTATAAATATATTATATATTTAGCAAACAGAAGTGAAGATGCTTAAAGAAAGACAACGAGGTACACAAAATAGTGAATACAACCGTTTATTCTAACTTGGAACAAAATATCAATCACAGAAACTATCCCAAATCATAACGAATTCAATTAACACGTAATTGTTTACGAAAATAGCGAGTAAGTACACAAAATATGGAATTATGAATATTACAGCCCTTTGAGCCATATTCCCAACAAAAGTCTCTCGCGACCAGTCACAATTCGAAGTTGTCAATCTTTGCCATAGAACTAACATGTGCTACGTAAAACCTCATTTCTTCCTAACACGGCTTCTCCTGACGCCAAGTCGCCCTCGACTTGAAAGTTGTAGGTTGTGCCTGCAATGCGATGATCTTGGTAGTGCACTGCTCTTATTCCAGCATCGAGATCAGGTATGGACAGCCCTACCGTCACGGGCACAGGCTCGTTACTTTCAGAACGGTCCAGGTTATGCTCAACATCATCGGTTTCGTGATCTGAAAGAGTCTACGATGATTATTTGTATAAGCAACACGATGATCAACATCATCGGTTTCGTGATCTGGAAGAGTTTACGATGATTATTTGTGTAAGCAACACGATAATCACGTAGAAGTTGAAAGTTCAGAATGGCAAAAATATAAGATGGTCAGCGTCCTAACCGCCCTATATCCCTGCCGAAAACTTTACTACGATTAATGACAGAAACATAAGATGGTCAGCGTCCCAACCGTCCTATCTTACTGCCAAATTCTTTACCACAGCGACTCACGCTATCCGGGTTACAAACCAACGTCCGGTGACACAAGCTTTTGCGAACACCATCGCGCGGTCGGCGACACACGCCGTGGGAACGCACCCGCACGTTCGGCGACACACGGCTTGGGGACACATCAGCGCGTTCGACGACACGCCTCGGGAACACAGCAGCGTGTTCGGCGACACGCGCCTCTGGACCACAGCAGCGTGTTCGGTGATACGCGCCTCGGGAACACAGCAGCGTGTTCGGCGACAAGCGCCTCGGGAACACAGCAGCGTGTTCGGCGATACACGCCTCGTGAACACAGCAGCGTGATCGGCGACACGCGCCTCAGGAACACAGCAGCGTGTTCAGCGACACGCGCCTCGGGAACACAGCAGCGTGTTCGGCGATACACGCCTCGTGAACACAGCAGCGTTTTCGGCCACACGCGCCTCAGGAACACAGCAGCGTGTTCGGCGACACGCGCCTCGGGAACACAGCAGCGTGTTCGGTGACACGCGCCTCAGGAACTCAGCAGCGTGTTCGGCGACACACGCCTCGGGAACACAGCAGCGTGTTCGGCGACACGCGCCTCGGGAACGCAACAGCGTGTTCGGCGATACACGCCTCGGGAACACAGCAGCGTGTTCGGCCACACGCGCCTCAGGAACACAGCAGCGTGTTCGGCGACACGCGCCTCGGGAACACAGCAGCGTGTTCGGTGACACGCGCCTCAGGAACTCAGCAGCGTGTTCGGCGACACACGCCTCGGAAACACAGCAGCGTGTTCGGCGACAGACGCCTCGGGAACACAGCAGCGTGTTCGGCGACACGCGCCTCAGGAACGCAGCAGCGTGTTCGGCGATACACGCCTCGGGAACACAGCAGCGTGTTCGGCGACACGCGCCTCGGGAACGCAGCAGCGTGTTCGGCGACACACGCCTCGGGAACACAGTAGCGCGTTCGGCGATGCACGCTTCGGGAACACAGCAGCGCGTTCAGCGATGCACACCTCGGGAACTCAGCAGCGCGTTCGGCGATGCACGCTTCGGGAACTCACCCGCGCGTTCAGCGACACACGCCGTGGGAACACACCCGCTCGTTTGGCGACACACGCCATGGGAACAAACCCGCGTGTTTGGCGACACACGCCGTGGGAATAAACCCGCGCGTTTGGCGTCATACGCCGTGGGAACACACCCGCTCGTTTGGCGACACACGCCATGGGAACACACCCGCGTGTTCAGCGACACACGCCATGGGAACACACCCGCGCGTTTGGCAACACATGCCATGGGAACACACCCGCGTGTTCAGCGACACACGCCATGGGAACACACCCACTCGCTGGGCGACACACGCCTTTGGGAACACACCCACACGTTAGGCGACACACGCCGTAGGACTAACCTGCGCGCTTGGCGACTGCCTTGGGACTAACCCGCATGCTTGGCAATTCACGCCTTTGGGAACACACCCACAGCCATCTCTGAAACCATAAATAGTTAAGAAATTGCACCCACTTCTGGGCACATGCCTGACATTTTCAGGAACTTGGGAGTCCCTTAATGCTCCTTTTTTCCGTGAGCTCGGCCGCACCTGACCAAAGCTTACTATTATACCTTAATATTTGACTTGGCGAAGAGTTTGATTAAGGATTCGTTGGCAAACGATCAGGGTTTCACAATTTATCGGTAAGACACTTACCCAATTCTTAAACGTAACAAGCTACGCCGGGCATACTCGGCATACATTGGAAAGTTGTCGGATATCACGCTCATTGTTTGGAATAAAATATTGACGCAATCCTACCGAGGACATAGTGGTTTAATTCAGGCTTAAATTTTGAATAGTTCAGTCATAGGTGACCCATTCAATTAGCCAAACTCCAGCGTCACCCTTGAGACAGGAAGCCACTCGCGACAGACACTCGTAGTCGGTCACCTCGTCACACAACTCGTCAATGTCGTGTATGTTTGGATCGAAATTGGATACGTAATAATTACTACGTATCGCGTAATTCCGCTTAGGAGCTCGTGGCAAAATAATAACTGCCGCTCGGGTCGATCTTTAGGTTAAGCCCTGCTTGCCCAGGTTGGTCTGTGGATGGGTGACCTCCCATCACATACCGAGCCTCCTCCGTGCCTCGGAAAGCACGTTAAGCCGTTGGTCCCGGCCGTCATTTGCACATCTTTGACAGTCGCTACAGGTAGCGGCCAAAAAAAGTCCGACAACCAGTCCTACCAAGAGGCATTGTATTACCCAGCACTAACCGGGCTGTGGAGGTCAGATAGGCAGTCGCTCCATGCAAAATACTGGTATTCAGCTGCATCCGGTTAGACTGGAAGCCGACCCCAACATAGTTGGGAAAAGGCTAGGCAGATGATGATGATCGCGTAATTCCGCTACGCGTACTTTACGTTTCGCGTAACACGTGTCCGTGAGGTCGTGTAATTACGGGACCTCACGGGCTGTAAAGACCTTAAAGCTTCTAAGAGCATAGTTACAAAGGACAAGGCTTTGGAACTGCTTACAGTTCAATCGCTTACGATTGGATCGTTTGTATGAACTCGTTGCGGAACATCGCTCAAGTTTACGGGGCTAAGCTAACACGAAGTAAGTGCACAAACCCGGTTCTCAGGATTAATTCTTCACTTCTAGCATACCTGCTTCGCGAACCACCTTAGGTCAATCTCGTTACGACGGTGGTCACACTTTCTACTTACTTGTACTTGCATATTTATCACAACTTTTGATATTCAATCACACACACGTGAAATAACAGCAATGACAAGCATAAAAAACGAAAAAGTCAAAACCACCATTTTGACTATCGGTTGAAGGGAAATTGTTATTTTGTTCCTTGGATGTTTTATACTTTAGTGGGCAATCTAAGTTCTTTATCCCACTTCTGAATTTAGCAAACAGAAGTGAAGATGCTTAAAGAAAGACAACGAGGTACACAAAATAGTGAATACAACCGTTTATTCTAACTTGGAACAAAATATCAATCACAGAAACTATCCCAAATCATAACGAATTCAATTAACACGTAATTGTTTACGAAAATAGCGAGTAAGTACACAAAATATGGAATTATGAATATTACAGCCCTTTGAGCCATATTCCCAACAAAAGTCTCTCGCGACCAGTCACAATTCGAAGTTGTCAATCTTTGCCATAGAACTAACATGTGCTACGTAAAACCTCATTTCTTCCTAACAATATATATACAGAAATATATATTAACAAAAATATTCACAAGAACTGATGAGAGTATGACTTTTAAGTAAGTTGATAATAAATTACCTAGTTTCATTAAAAGTACAATAAATAATTAAGATGTAAGCTCTAATTTACTAAGTTACACATTTTAAAACAATAACATCATTTAATTATCTTCGTCATCATCATCATCATCAATTAATTCAAATTCAGAATCGATGTCCGCTAAATCATTTATGTTAACAAATTCGATATCACTTTTCTCAGAATCCGTAAGCTCATAAAATTCCTTAAAAGAAGATTTTTTTACAAACTTATTTCCTTTTGGACGGATACTTGTAACAAGTGGATCAGAAGACAGTAAAAGATTGTGCATAATATCTTCATTGCATGAGATACTGCTATGCTTTCGAGAATGCCCCTCTCTATATTTTCTAAAATCTTTATTTCTAGCCTCAGATGCCTCTTCGGATAGAAAACCAATGGGCACAATTGACATGTTCTGAACTATGTCTGGCCCATGCATTAAAATTTTATGAAGTGAAGAAGGCATATAATACCATGGGTATAACTCCACGTAAAGCTTAGCAGTATCAAAGCAGAACTCTCGGAATTTAGTTACGTTGATCTTCTCTCCTGATGAAATACACTGCAAGATCACACAGATTTTTCTTAAAAGCATAGCATCTATTCCGGTCAGTTCAGCAGATTTAGTGTAGTTTTCAAAAAATCTCCTTGCCGAGTTGCCATTGTTGGTGGATCCACTGCCTTGTTTCACAACATCGAGAAGTAAGCCCGTTTCTCTTCTTACAGCCTCTTGAACTCTTTTCTTCCTGTCATCAACTTGCCTTTTTGCTATATCACCCCTTACTTGCCATGATTTTATGTCTAATTTGTAGGAAATGTGTAATAAGCATTCCATTGAGCGAATCCAAGCGTGAAGGGTGCTTAAGCTATATTTATACATGTCCTCGTTTGCGTGTTTATCTTTGATTAACTCTAAATTATTCATTTCTTTAGGACAAGCCTTGCATATGTCACACACTGAAGCTGCTGTATCGGATATAATGGAATGAATTTTACCATCAATCATTGTCAACAGCAGTTGGTGTTTGACACTAATTCCATCAGTGATGGTGGATGGAGTTAAGGCTTCAATCTCTGCTTCGATTTCAGCCATCTCTCTCTGCACATTTTCTTTGGTTTCCTTTATAAACTTAAACAATATTGGCCGGCAAAATGAAGTGGAAGATGGTCGCTCGTTTTCCCAAATTGTTACACCTTTTGAGACGAGCCGCAGTGGTACAAGACTAATCATAAAATTACTAGCAAGATCGATTTGCTCATCTTCACTCGTCCTTTGATGATAAATGCTTTGGCTAGATGATCCGTCAAAACCCCATTTGCTGGTCAATACGAGCTGTTGATTGGGATCAACAGGGGTTTCTAACGACCTAATAAGTCTTCTTGAGGTTAAATCCATCAAGGCTTGTAATTTGATTTTTGCAGAGCTCTCTGTAACTGTGAGATCTTCTTTGGCCGGATAGCACTTAATTTTTTCTTTAACCAACATGTAGTAACTCGGGTATTGAAGAGCTCCTTCTTGAGTGTTGAAATCCCGAAGAGTGTTATAGCGCCATTTCGATAAGTTCATCGATACATAAAGAGCCAATGCCTTCAAAGGGGATATTTCCCGTACCTGAATTGATTTACCTTCAATGAAGGCTTTGATTTTTGAGGCCTCTTCTGGATTCTCCGTCAAGTATTTCATAACATAAGCTGTATCGCTTTGTCCTGCCTTTTGAAGCGCCCTTTCGGCCGAAAACATAATTTCAGCGCTGCTACTGCTGCATGAAAGACTATCTTCAGTGCGTCTTCTTTTTTGCCGGTTACTAAGGTCCTCAAAAGATTTACGAGGACTAGGATGTGTACAAGTTGAAGCATCAGATTTAGCAGGAGAAATTATGGGCTCGATGACGTCACTTATATTTTCTGTAGAAGGTTCCATATTTTCATTCTGTAATTCCGGCCATTGAATTGCAGCCTGTAGCCAAATCTCATGTTTCTTCCGAAACTTATCTGTGCTTCTTCCAGACTGTGTCCATTTTGCATAAATGCGGTAGCAAAATCGACGACACCAGTCTTTTAAACTTGTTTCAGCACTTTCACATAACTGAACACAACTGTTATCTTTTAAAACACTGAACAAATAGTTAAAGTCGCGTAAATCTTTATGTGCGCGTGCGCATAAAGCAACGTGAATATCAAGATTTGTATTAAAATTTGGAAAATACATTGCGAGATTAGCTTGGATACAACGAGGTGTAAATCAACACTGATTTTAAAGTTACTAATAGTGACCTATTTATATAAAATCCAGGTATCCCAGGTATCCTTTGTTAAATATTGCAAGGTAATTAGTTATTGTGATAATTAGTAAATGATGCATGCTAAATTAGTGTATTAAGAGCCATTTAGTAATTAAATAATAGCAATGTTCTTATCAGTAATCATTAGTGCATCAGTTTTATATGTAAACCTTAAGTCCCTAATTATATATCCTAATTAGCTTATATCTTCTCTAATTGGCTGCTCAGAAATGTTATTGTAATAAGGTAAACCTTTAGAAAAACGGTTTTAATCAACAAAATAAACAAAAAATAAAAAAATTGTGTTATAAAATAAACATCACTCTTTATCCCAGAAAGTGCACATTTGGCGCACTATGTGTCTTAGTATTAAATATAGCTCTTAGTATTAGCATTATGATATTAGAGACCGCTACTTGAAACAAGCCCGGAATCAGGAGGGAGAGAGCTCGATACACTCATTTTCATAGTAAAATTTCACATTTTCTCAAATTACTCCCGAAATATGGGAGTTATGAAGAAATTCATCACCACAAGTTATGAAGGCATTAAGTAATCGAATAAGATGGCATCATTAGTTTGGCATAATTTTACTCTTTTTTTTCGGACATGTCTACGTCCAACCGCTCCCATACATTCGTTCCACTGTGCGGCGGCCATATTCCGGTGCGGTTCAATTTCCTCAGGAGACAATCGGGAGCGTAACGGCTAAAGTTTCGCCCGTAGCCGGTGAGGCTATATAAGCGGCTATGATGTTAAGCAATTATTGGCCTTTGTTGAGCAGGGTGCTTTGTTTTTTGAGATTAATGTTTTTCATTGATACAATGGTGTTTCGATCTTGTCATTGGTAATCGTAATATCTGGTCGCTGATCACGTCATCATTGCGTGTATTAACCTTTTGACCGCTATAGTCACATATATATGACAAGTTAGCGCGTGCCCTGTACGCCAAACGACACAAATATGTGACAAAATGGTTGGTCAATTGCGGCTTTATGCTCTGGCGTTTAAAAGGTTAAATAACTGAACCCAACTTAAAAACTGAGAGTTATTAAATTTCTGTAGCTAGAATAAATCAACTTATTTTAAAGAAAGTACTAGTAAGTAGCCTAACTAACAAAGATCCTATTTTCACGCCAAATGCCAAATGAAGTAGCTAATGTTTCGCCCGTAGCCAGTGAGGCTATAATATGCGGTTATTATGTTACGCAATATTAGCCTTTGTTGCTGGGTGCTTGTTTTTTGAGATTAATGTGGATCAATTATACTATGGTCTTGCTTGTTGGTATTCATCTTGTATACTTACCATCGCAGGCCGCCAATCGTGTTTTTGGTAGTTTAGGTCTGTGAGAACTTCCAAAAAGCCTAGCTTATTTCAATTTTATCTGACATCGCATCTTGAAAGAGAACATCAGACGCGTTTGCGACAACCATGATTTAAAATCTGGCCAGATGTCAATTAATAACAAACAAAACAAAGGTTGAGTTATCCTTTTTTGGAGCTAGAATTAACAGATTCCTTAAAGAGATTTGTAATCTAGTGAAACCCAGTGACTACCTACCTATCTTGACAGTCTGTCGGATTTGATCAAGCAGACCAAGTGAGAAGGCTCCTACAAAATTACCCAGTATAGGACACTTATTCGGAACAGCTCCAACCAGCTGGAGTTTTCTTTTTAGACTTGTCTGAAGACATCTGCATGTTTTTTTTTTTTGTAGGAAAGGAAATCCAAACTCATATTTCCATTGAATAATTTGGCACCCACACTCATTTTTATATTTATTATTATATGGATATATTATTATATGGATATATTATTATGCCATACCGCCGCCTACGCTGAAAATAGGGTGGTACCTATATCCAACGAACGGTAATGTATGAGGGTAAACAGGAAGACATTATTATACATGTAAATAGTCGATGGAACATGTCGAAAGTTTTCTCAGCCGTGATGATTGCTTTGGCGTAACACAAATATGGGAATGGCGTCACTGGGTGAGCACATATTTCTCTGAAGATATCACTGTTACTATGCAAAGGATATGGAATATTAATAATTTATGATTTTGATATATTTTACATAACAGCCTACCCAGCTAATGGGTAAGTAGGTAATTTTATAACCAGATGTCACGTGCAGTAATACAGAGCAAGCGGTGTCACACGGCAGCACACAGCGTCACACGGCGTCACACGGCATCACACCGCCGCTCTGTGCTACTGCGCCGTGACTCGTGCCGAATTCATAACAAGGAAAACCAATTCTTCTGTATTAACTTCATTATAGGCTGCAATTCTAAATTGGGATTGGGCGGGTCACGCCAGTCGCATGCATGATGACCGCTGGGCAAAATTCTCTACACAGTGGTTGCCAGAAGACGGACGGCGCCGCCGAGGCCGGCCCAGAAAAAGGTGGCGAGACGACCTGGACGCGTACCGCGAGGTCTGGTTCGAGCAGGCACGTATAAAGAGCACGTGGAAGGAATTGGGGGAGGCCCAGCAGTGGGACAGTACAGGCTGCTGAAAAAAAAAACTTCGTTATGATTCCACAACAAACCGACTTCACCCACCGCTGGGTATAGGCCCCGCATTGCGTGAGTTGTGGCAATCTCCACGTTTCTGTACCAACATCATCCACGATGGAAACAATGCCGTCTGTCAATCTCGTCGCCGGACGATCATCACTACTCTTTTCATGCCATTGGACGCCACACATCGGTCACATCTTTACTCCACTTGCCATCACCGCACCTTGCTAGGTCTCCGGCCCAACTCCATAGGTAACGCGATTTCCAATATCGAAGGGTCAACATCTTCAGATTTCAACGGTTGGAACCTTAAATGCTGAAGCCTTTGCTCAAGCCTCAGTGGTTAGTTAACCAAGAGTGCTTAGTTAACCATTCTCTGCACTGGTATTCATAAGAGTGTTTCCAGATGAAAGAAAGAGCCAAAAGAAATTTCGTTTAATCGCTTACAACAAAATACACGATAACACAGTAAGTTTCTTTAAGAAAAGAATCGCAACGCAAATGGTTACTTTCTATCGAATAGATATTATTTTAGATGTCTTCCCCGCAACTGATACCGTTTGCGGTACCAAAGAGGTTATGTGTAAGCTTGAAAACTTTTAGCCAATATTACGTTTAGATTCCGAACACGATCTGCTTGTCATAAAAACGCTTTAGCCATACCTAATGCTTCTAAATGTGCTTATTTGTGCCTCAAGTAAAGTCATAAATATATTATGTACGTATGAATGTGGAGTATTATGTTTGTCGTTGCTTCAGTGATAAAACGCTTGCAAATGTATGAAATTTTGCTTATGTATTTTGTGTTAGAAGGCTTTTTATTTGTTTTGTTTGGAAAGCAGACAGATGGTTGGTTGAATGTTTAGGTATTTCTAACATATATTTTGATATTAAGTTAAGCTCAGGTTTCCATAGATAAAGATAAAGCAGGAGAATAAAAGCGTTCAACAAACCTGGCGACAAAAAAAAAAAATCAATGAGAATCTAGTTTACTTTTTTTTTACCATGTCAATGTGTTTTTTAAAACCAATTTAGACAGTAGGCCGGTATCATTTATCATTTGAGATTTATTAATATAACTTAGTACGGCTTTGGCTTCGACATATTTCCCCTCTGTCTTCACCTTCTAGTTGGACACAGCTTGTCTTGTGCGATATAAACAAAGAATAACTAAGCCAAAAGTCATGCTAAGTTAGGTTTATAGATGTCGGCCTTAGTTTAGACAAATCTAGTAGTAGGTCTTACGAACATCACTTAGCTGAAAAACATCACGCTAATAACAGATTTTATCAAAATCGAAGTCTTAAAGTTCTATTATCAAATCTAGCTCCTAGATACCACTTTCCAAACCCCGTTAGACCTGACCAAAGAGGTTTGCAATCAATGCCGTAATAGCCAACACGGTGCTTGGCTTCAAACCGGACGCTATTTCGTTTCACTGCTGGATATAATACACTTTATACGACCAAAGTTAGCAGTTGGAAGTACTAGCAATCATGCACGGGACATTTCATGGGAATTTTCACGTTTAGTGCGAAAACTGTGTGGAATAAACAGATTAGGTACGTTGGAAACAAATGGAATTAAATCGGTGCACCTGGACTTCTTACTATTTCAACTGTCGAAAACTTGGCTAATGACACATACCTTATAAGAAACATGCTATGCCGAGAATATTTGGTGTTAGGCTGGTATTTGAACTTCGTGAAGTAATAGGATAAACTGTAACCAACTTAAGACTATACTCAGGTCTACGCACGACCTTAAATTTAGAACCACGTCCTAAACAGAAAAGTTAGGTACAGACGCCAGCACATCAAGCTACACAAAACTGAAAAGTTTTCCAAAGAAAGATTTTCAACTTTATTGCAAAGCATTAGATTCAAGGTTGAATCTAATGCTTTGCAATAAAGTTGAAAATCTAATAAAGAAATTTGACAGATTTTAGTACTCGTAGCTTGATATGCTGGCGTTTGTAGGTACCGTCCCACGCAAAACTGTCCAAATAAGCGTCGTCCTATCACATCCAAATCCGTCTCAAACGAAAATCACGTATTCATGATCATTCCTAAAATATATGACAACAACCTTGCTATCCGAAAATACGGTATTACAATACTATATTTAGGATGTACTTGTACCTACCCGCAGGAATGGAAAACCTTTCGTTTTTAGAACTGACGTGTAGGCGAATAAGGCTGTTTTTCCACCACATAAATATGTGCGTGATAGCTAAGCTACGAACCCACAGATGAGTTTTTCCAACAGAGGTAGAGAGGTAGTGGGGCGGATAAGATGTGCTATGAAAATATGGTTTGCACGTATGTAAAAATTTTGTTTGTTAAACCCTTTCCCTCCCGAGCTAAAGCAATGAAAATCAAACGTTCCCATCCAACAGCAGTTCAGGATCCCGGAATTTAACTGAGGTTCGATTGATAGATTCATTCACATCCATCAAAACATTGTGAGGAAACCGATATGTCCTAGAAACAAAAATTTGAAGACATTCGACGCAGGCTCACTGCAGGATAGTGCATATCACCCACCAAACCGCACTTGGCCCGCGTGTTCGAATACGGCCCACTCCCTCTCAGAGAAAAGTCGTGAGTACTAGCAGTATTAACGTTACAGGCTAACAATATAACGCACATCCATCGCTACGCAGCTTGGCTTGGTGTAGAGGTAGCCTAAAGCTCGTATTCGCTGGCAATTTATTCGATTCTCTCCATGCGTATGCATCGATAATGGGTGTTCGCATTCCGTTGAGAATATAATGGGGAAAATAAGCAGCGTGTGCACATTGGAAAATTCATTATTATAGCAACTGAATAGGTAAGCCGAGTAATTTTCCGATAAAAGCATAAATTGGAGTTCATTTTCGCAAAACAAACCGGTTTTAATACCAGAAGACTAGATATTAGATAGATTTTTGATTTGGGGTGACGCAGGGCACTCTTTACCTACCTATATTTTTAAATAACTGATATTCCTATACCTCATCATCTGCTAAGCGGTTTGCCAACTATGCTGAGGTCGACTTCCAGTCTAACCGGATGCAGCTGAATACTAGCATTTTACATGGAGGGACTGCCAATCTGATCTGCACAGCCAAGTTAGTGCTGGGTAAAAAGTCTGATACCCCTTGGTAAGACTGGTTGTCAGACTTTCGGGACACTGACTACCTGTAATGATTGTCAAAGATCTACTAATGATGGCCTGACAGCTGGGACCGGGACTTAACGTGCTTAAGGAAACTCGGTATGTAATGGCTGGTTGCTAACGCGACTATTGAGCGTGGAATCCTGCGTTCGATACTCCAACTTAACCCAATACTATCTCCTGCGTCGAAGGCTAGTCTCCTCTGAGATTGGCCGCCATTTATGACCAAAACTCGGGAAGACTATTTATTTATCAACACCTGTACAGGTCCTTAAGAGAACTATATTTTAAGCTCACGCAAGTCGATACCTAAAACCACTTTACCACCGACTCTGTTCTATAATAGTTTTAGTATTTTGACCTTTATACACAAGCCAGACTGAATGCCATAGTGCATTCCAATTAGGAAAGCTCGTAGGTGTTTATTTAATCAAACAACTAATGGAAGAATGTGGTTTTTACTGATTAACATTTAAGTGATGTAGAAAATTCAACGGCTTGACAGCGTGGGACGTGTGGTTTACGGGGGCGGTTGAACTGATTTGATAATTATATCTCTGTGGAAAACCACAACTAGTGTCATTAAAAACTGACAGCTTTTATTATTCAATGAGTGTTATTGAACATACGTCTACAGTTTTCTGGTCAGGATTTTGCACTAACTGATTTTTTGCCTCGTTGGGTTTGGTGGTCGCAATCGCGACTACTGAGCGTCAGGTCCAGGGTTCGATTCCCGAGTCGGGCAAATTGTTATTAAATTTTTCATCAGATTTTTTTCAGAAGTAGCCACGGAGTCTGGATTTGTGTGCGGTTGATGGCAATAGGCTCGTCCCCTATTATATGGGACGTAAACATAACTGGCGAAATGTGGGTGTACTATTAGCTTACACCTCTGCCTAAACCTTCGGTGTTTACAGGAGTGACGTTATGTTATTTGAATTTTCTGTCCCACTCGTGTCCATAGAGACCTATGTTTTGGAACGGGCAACTAGCTTTGCTTCTGGGTAGCTAACTGACCGTCCTATCTAACTATTCAAAAGAGTCTCTAACAAATCGTCTAATTGAAATGAACGGGTTTTAGATACTGCCAATAGAGAAAAAAATGTTATACTATATGTAGCTAATGAGCGCGGATTCCCCGCCTGAAGTTCGGTAATGTCCCAGGGAATCGTACTACCCGGATAAAAAATATCCTGTGTTACTCCAGGTTATAAACTATCCGTGCGCCAAACATCCAAACCCGGTCCAGTCCAAAAGTTTTTGCGTGAAAGAGTAACCAACATCTATCTATCCTCACTTTCGCCTTAATATTAGTAGGATTAGGTACTCCTTTACTTATATACTTAAATTGGTATACCACACTACATTCATCAATTCTCTAATGCTGTATATAGCTCTTTTATAGCGTTATTAATCCCGGCTTCTATAAGGGTTTGCCTCCACCCGACTTTGCCCCTTTTCAAAACAGATAAGCTATTATAAGAAAGATTAGCTGTTTCCCGCGACCTTCGTTTGCGTGAAATTATTATTAAAAAATCCCTATTATTATAAGCACTTCCCTATTTGAATCGAATTTTGTTATCAATTTCAAGGATTTTATTATTTTTGCACGGCACGTAAATATGTATAAACGACATCATCCGACGAGCTCTTGTCACCGTCGGCGTCCCAGCTGTTTTAGAACCCAATGGCTTGGCACGCGACGATGGCAAGAGACCGGACGGCATGTCTTTGTTTCCTTGGAAGATGGGTAGGCCTTTAGTGTGGGACACAACATGCGTCGATACTCTTGCGCCATCCCATCTTCCAAGCTCATCGTGCTGTGCTGGTGCTGCCGCTGCGGCTGCAGAGAACCTCAAGCGGCGTAAATATAGAAACCTTTGTGGTAACTATATTTTCGAGCCGTTTGGGGTTGAAACTCTGGGGCCGTGGGGTCCGAGTGCCTATTTAAGGAAATTTCTAAACGCCTAGTTGACGCTTCCCGTGACCCAAGGGCTGGCTTTTACCTTGGCCAGAGGCTAAGTGTTGCCATACAACGTGGCAACGCCGCCAGTCTCTTGAGCACATTACCAGCTACACAGCGTTGAGGAGGAGTTTTTCGATGCCCTTTTATAGTTTGTTGTTAGTTTATTTATTTTAGTTTAATAGTTTTTAATTAATAATGTATATAGTTAGTTTATCCTATTAAATAAAAGTAGCCTAAGTTACTCCTTGTTACATCAGCTGTCTGCCTCTGAAAGTCCCGACAAAATAGGTCCAGCCAGCGTAACAAACAGACAGA
Organism: Lycophotia porphyrea; assembly: GCA_950005105.1. NCBI lineage: Eukaryota > Metazoa > Arthropoda > Insecta > Lepidoptera > Noctuidae > Lycophotia > Lycophotia porphyrea. The sequence continues at coordinate 14,319,083 of OX465393.1, forward strand.
CAGACAAAAATTTTAAAAAATGTTGTTTTGGTATATGTACCGTGTATACATCCATATGCACTTAGTAAAAAGCGGTTATTTTAATATTATAAACAGACACTCCAATTTTATTTATGTGTATAGATGTATAGATAAAATTATCCGTAAAATAACATCCAAATAAGGAAAACGTTAGCTAACGAGAATACATTTTGCTATAGTGCAAAACAAAACTAACAAAAACAAAAAGTCAAGGCTTTTTCCTAAGGGTGAAAATACTAAAAAAATAACATTACAGCTGTTTCTTTATTAAAAGATAAAAAGACAAAAATACAAGTTGATTTGACATACATTTTGTTCCAGTACTTGACCGTCTTGAGACAGTGTCCAACGACTTTTATAAATCGCAAACGTTCCCTGAGAAGAGCAGCGGTGGCCCAGTGGTAGCGACCCCGACTTACGAACAGTAAGTCGTGGGTTCGAACCCAGGCAGGCGCATTACTTTGTGTAATTTATTTCATCACCACTGCTCTCAAAAACGGTCAAGGAAAACATCGTGAGGAAACCGGCATGTCCTAGAACCAAAAATTCGAATACATGTGACATCTACCAATCCGCACTGGGCCCGCGTGGTGGATTATAGCCCATTCTCTCTCATAGAGAGGAGGCCTGTGTCCCAGCAGTGGGAACATTATCGGCTGATGATGAAACGTTCCCTACAAAGGGTGTAAAAAGACTCTTAACAAAGCCGAAAGGCACTTGTTCTCCCCGTCATTTTTTTGCTCTAAACTATACCTGGGAACCTTCTAGTTTCGGAGATATTGGGGGTCAAAATTCCGACGTTTTCACAAGTTTTTTAGTTTGTATTTTTAAGTAGGTACATGTTTTTAATGTAAGGTTTTTACTTTAAGCACCTCCCCTACCAGCGTACTATTCAGCTCATTCACCAGCACAAAGTTTTGAGTGCGTAACATTGAGTGCAAGTAATAAAACGTAATTTTTCACCCAATTTTTTTTATTTTTGTCACCCTGTAGGGACTTACACATAGTCAAAGCAATTCATATTAAAAAGCTCAGCAGTGAAAACAAAGGATTCTCTTATTCCTCGTCTAATCTAACTAAAAACACCGTTTCCTGTAATAACGGTTTGTGATAACGATTATTAAACAGTTTGGCGGTAGGCACCTAAGTACTTGAAAGTTCAGTAATGAAATCTTAACGCCAGCGCGCTTAGATGGCAACTGATTTAAATCCTTAAAGATTTGTTTAGTAGATGAATAAGTAAATATACTGAAGCTTAATTTAATTTAAATATGACAGAGGTACAGACGCCAGCACATCAAGCTACTACAATCTGTCAGATTTCTTTAATAGATCTTCGACTTTATTGCTAAAACATTAGGTTCAAGGTTGATTGGGAAAATCTGACAAATTCGGGTAGCTTGACCTGCTGGCGTCTGTACCAGGGACTCATTTTCATTTTTACTATATTTTTTTATTTTGTGGTAGGTGGTCTAGATTCGATAGAATGCGTAGCTCTGCCTAACGAGAATGTTTTGAATAATTTAACCTCGTCAGAAAAGTCCTAATGTACTTAGAATACTTAAACATATTCCAGTGTAACATTATTCTGGTCTTTTGTGTAAGACATCTGCCCACATGAAGTCAAAAATTAAAAGTATTTTCGTTAACACGCCAACACTTCAGGCAAAAGGATCTGTTTATAAACCAGTCTAAAATAAGGGATATAAAAGCAATTAAAACAGCTTTAGCAACCACTTTTCAGCTCTAGAGTATTAATTTTCAAACAAAATTTAGCTACCCACACGTTTATTTCAACTATAATTTGAAACTGAACTATAAATGGCGAAATGTGGGTAAATTATAGGTCACACGTCTGTCTAGCCCTTCGGGGATTACAGGCCTCATGTTATGCTATCATACTACTGAATCAAACACCTACCACGAACTCATATTCAAACCAAATATCACAGATACACAACAACATAACTACAACCGTCATTACAACACCCTATCCATAATCTGCTTTCAACAAAGAACTACCCACATTTATGCACACAAAAATGATATCTATGTACGCAATATTAGGGATCGTTTCGAAGCTGACCTTTGTATCGCAAAAGCTGAAAGCTTTATTCCCCACTAGGGGTTAGCTACCTTATTCTATTGAATTGTTATGCCCTGTGAGACGGCCCTGTTTTGTATCCACGCCCGATATTGTATGGGCCATAACGCTTGGCTTTCAAACTTTCCGCTGACTTGATATTTTGCCAAGAACTTTTAATATTTTGACTTGGCGGGTTGTATAATAATATGGGGGTATCGACGAAGGTCTTTATTAGATTTGTGCAGATGCGTCAGCAGCGAACTTTTTATTTTATGGCGATGTTTAAATCCAAGCTGTAAATGGCTAGCTTGTTTCACTTGAAACGTTCACATCAATTCATATTTTAACTGCCTGGCCGGGAGTGTGGAACTGTAAAGCGTGGGATTTTTGGTTCAATGTCTTGATATTGTAAACTTATCGAGCTTTTTCCATTCAGAAATATTTTCCGTACCGTAGAACGACAGAGAACCAAAGTTATCGACTTAGCTCACAAAACAAACAAGCTTAAGGAGCACATACCGACCAGCAAATTGCAAAACACAAGAAAATTTGAATTTCGCGGGCTACCCTGACGCTTCCACCTTAAATCCGCAGCGTTATGACTTTGCGACAGAATTCGGTTGTTTTGCGATCGCTATCGATATCGAGACTGCAGGGCCTGGCCGGAGCAATAATTTTCGCAAAGTGATTTGAAGCAACTGGATAAGAGTTGACGCTAATGGAGATAGCAAACTTCTGTAGGCTGATAATGATGATGACCTCCTATGTTTTTGAAGTGAAAACTTCTTTAGCAGCGTTGTGCACTTATTGCGATGGGTAAAAACTGTTAAACTCGTGTCAGATCGTCAGATCGAATCGGCAGCGCAGGGAGCTTGCGCGAGTGTGCGTGTAGTTTAAGCTAGATGGCGTTGTTTCAAGTTTTTTTCGACAGCGACGTCTTTCGTTCTTGTAGAAAGCTATTGAAATTTCTGATATTTAAGCTAGATAGAGTTGTTTCAAGTTTTCACTTCTGCCGGCACTCCCGGAGTGCAACCCGTCTTTTTTTTATGTGGGATTAAATAAAGCTATAAATTATGGTATCACATATGAAATGACTTTCTACTAACAAACGCTTTTGTTTATGAAATAACTTTAAAAGTTATAAGATTCATTTTGTACTTTTCGTTTCAAGTTGCAGATTAGAAACTTTAATTATAAAATTCAGCTAAATACATCCGCACAGATAACTTTCCCAGGTCTAAGAAACAGTTAATTTAATATCCTACACATTTCTTAGTTAATTGGTACGCCCCGGGGCACCCGTGTTACCCACATAACTGTTTAATTGAATATCTATCTAATCTGTGCCCAAAATGTACCTAGTACATAACTGAATTGAAACCCAATGTGTAATAATTCTAGGATTCAATTTTCTGTAAAGGTATGTTGCTGTAGTTATATGCCTATTGCCTATATAGGTAATGTTGTGTTTGAGAAGTGGATATGTGGATAGAATTGCCTATGAGCTTTTGCCCGGGAATTCGTCTGCGTGCCAATAAAAATCGTTGGTCTGGTGGTCGCAAGCGTGACTGCTGAGTATGACGTCCTCGGTTCCCGAGTTGGGTACAGTTTTACTGGGTTTTTCCATTAGGAATTTCTAAGTAGCAGTCACGGAGTCTGGATTGTGCCCGGGTGATGACAATAGGCTCGCCCCCTATTACATGGGGCTTAAACATAACTGGCGAAATGTGGGTGTACTTGTTAGGGATTACAAGGCGTGATGTTATATTCATCTGCGTGATGGTCGGAAATTGGTATAATTATGAGAACGTACTATTAGGATGAAATTTATACTCGTTCTAACCCAGGTCGTGGTCTACCCGTGGGTAAAATTTCATGGATATCTGTTTTGCTGTTAAGGCGCGAAAAGGTAAGATTTGCATGTTTGTGTGTAATAATATGAATTTCTTATTTGAAATCTGGAAAAAAAAAAGAAAATATTTTCATGGAATCAGTATGTAGGTTTTTTCCTTTTTCAGTCCGCTGTCAAGGCGACGAGGACGGCGAGATAGATGACCCCTAAAGAATACCTGTCGATACCAAGTTTCCAAACTTTCGGTTAAAAACACCACAACATATAATATTGCTAAAAAACACAGTTTGTCTTTTAATTCGTCTATGTACCAAATCGCACTTTTTTTAAGTTGAGAAATATATTTTCAACTGTACCTAAAAATAACAAAGACAACTAACCCTCTTCTCGGTTAGTTACTTTGAAAAATACCTTATATAAAATACTCTTACATCTTAGAGCCCCTCCACATTATAGATTCACACGAGCGACGACGCCGCGCGCCGCTGCGCGTGATGTCATTTGTTAACAAATTGATAGGCACCCAATATACGACATAATATACCTTCCCACGTACCTATCTTGTAAATAACATATCAGGTACTTTTACGGGGTACAAACACGGTGTGAATTTTGGGAAAAATCGATAATAGAAGGATTTCTTAAAGAGAACTCTTCTGCTTTTCTAGCCTTGCATTTCTCTACGATTTCCTGGAATACAACTGTCCGAAGAGTCGGTACCTAATTATCTACACTCTGTATACAATATCTATCACTTGTCTAACTTTAAAAATCAAAAGTCATTAGCTTAGTTAAGAGTTGTAAGTAGCTATTTAAACAATGTATTCCTACTTACATTTACAAGTACATAGTTGGAATAGTAATTCCTTTACCTATTGTTTCAGTCACCTAAAAGTAAGTACACGTTCAACGAAAGTCTTTTCAACACAAACAGAACCTGCATGAAAACGACACCTCGAAAAAGAGCGTGAAAACACTGAGCTTCATAAAATGTTTGCACACAGTACAAATTGCCTGTAGTATCTACTGGCGGCGTGCCACGGAGAGCGCGACAACTGAGCTTTTGGCACTTAGCGGGAACAAAACTGAGTGTCAACCGCGACGCTGCGACGTGAGTCGTTTGTGTGAACGGGCACTTATCTCTTAGCCACGATATACAAGTTAAAACGACATGTGTGTTGCGGTCGCGACTCCGGTTAAGGAAACCATCGTGAGGATACAAAAGTTCAATGACATTGACTGCGTGGTTGATTACGGCCCTTTCATAGAGGAGAGTCCTGTGTCGCAGCAGTGGGGACATTATAGGACTATAATGCAGATTAGAAACTTTAATTATAAAATTCAGCTAAATACATCCGCACAGATAACTTTCCCAGGTCTAAGAAACAGTTAATTTAATATCCTACACATTTCTTAGTTAATTGGTACGCCCCGGGGCACCCGTGTTACCCACATAACTGTTTAATTGAATATCTATCTAATCTGTGCCCAAAATGTACCTAGTACATAACTGAATTGAAACCCAATGTGTAATAATTCTAGGATTCAATTTTCTGTAAAGGTATGTTGCTGTAGTTATATGCCTATTGCCTATATAGGTAATGTTGTGTTTGAGAAGTGGATATGTGGATAGAATTGCCTATGAGCTTTTGCCCGGGAATTCGTCTGCGTGCCAATAAAAATCGTTGGTCTGGTGGTCGCAAGCGTGACTGCTGAGTATGACGTCCTCGGTTCCCGAGTTGGGTACAGTTTTACTGGGTTTTTCCATTAGGAATTTCTAAGTAGCAGTCACGGAGTCTGGATTGTGCCCGGGTGATGACAATAGGCTCGCCCCCTATTACATGGGGCTTAAACATAACTGGCGAAATGTGGGTGTACTTGTTAGGGATTACAAGGCGTGATGTTATATTCATCTGCGTGATGGTCGGAAATTGGTATAATTATGAGAACGTACTATTAGGATGAAATTTATACTCGTTCTAACCCAGGTCGTGGTCTACCCGTGGGTAAAATTTCATGGATATCTGTTTTGCTGTTAAGGCGCGAAAAGGTAAGATTTGCATGTTTGTGTGTAATAATATGAATTTCTTATTTGAAATCTGGAAAAAAAAAAGAAAATATTTTCATGGAATCAGTATGTAGGTTTTTTCCTTTTTCAGTCCGCTGTCAAGGCGACGAGGACGGCGAGATAGATGACCCCTAAAGAATACCTGTCGATACCAAGTTTCCAAACTTTCGGTTAAAAACACCACAACATATAATATTGCTAAAAAACACAGTTTGTCTTTTAATTCGTCTATGTACCAAATCGCACTTTTTTTAAGTTGAGAAATATATTTTCAACTGTACCTAAAAATAACAAAGACAACTAACCCTCTTCTCGGTTAGTTACTTTGAAAAATACCTTATATAAAATACTCTTACATCTTAGAGCCCCTCCACATTATAGATTCACACGAGCGACGACGCCGCGCGCCGCTGCGCGTGATGTCATTTGTTAACAAATTGATAGGCACCCAATATACGACATAATATACCTTCCCACGTACCTATCTTGTAAATAACATATCAGGTACTTTTACGGGGTACAAACACGGTGTGAATTTTGGGAAAAATCGATAATAGAAGGATTTCTTAAAGAGAACTCTTCTGCTTTTCTAGCCTTGCATTTCTCTACGATTTCCTGGAATACAACTGTCCGAAGAGTCGGTACCTAATTATCTACACTCTGTATACAATATCTATCACTTGTCTAACTTTAAAAATCAAAAGTCATTAGCTTAGTTAAGAGTTGTAAGTAGCTATTTAAACAATGTATTCCTACTTACATTTACAAGTACATAGTTGGAATAGTAATTCCTTTACCTATTGTTTCAGTCACCTAAAAGTAAGTACACGTTCAACGAAAGTCTTTTCAACACAAACAGAACCTGCATGAAAACGACACCTCGAAAAAGAGCGTGAAAACACTGAGCTTCATAAAATGTTTGCACACAGTACAAATTGCCTGTAGTATCTACTGGCGGCGTGCCACGGAGAGCGCGACAACTGAGCTTTTGGCACTTAGCGGGAACAAAACTGAGTGTCAACCGCGACGCTGCGACGTGAGTCGTTTGTGTGAACGGGCACTTATCTCTTAGCCACGATATACAAGTTAAAACGACATGTGTGTTGCGGTCGCGACTCCGGTTAAGGAAACCATCGTGAGGATACAAAAGTTCAATGACATTGACTGCGTGGTTGATTACGGCCCTTTCATAGAGGAGAGTCCTGTGTCGCAGCAGTGGGGACATTATAGGACTATATATTATACGTGACTATGGAAAAAAAAACAGATAAAATATATTGCTTAGAGTAGGCCATGAGTCGCAGCGAGACCACTTGTGACGCATCAAAAGAAACAAGTCACGCAGGTGCGTTTTCCGCAGCGCAAGTCGCAACTCGAGAGGCTGGGGTACAACGCTTTATGTCTACAGTCAATTGCAAACGGTTCATTGAATCAAACTATTACGGGGGCGATCAGAGTTAATTAAATTGTTGGTGTTTGCGTTTCTAGTAATTAGACTGCAAAGAGTAATTAGGAATGTTTATGAATCAACGGTCGGTGAAGCTGTGTTTGGGTTCAAACAAATTGACCGATTGTATTTAACATTTAACGTTTCATTTAGTGAACACATACAATCATAAGCGCTGATTAAAGATACTTAAAAGAAGTATAAACGTCAAAATGTATGGTCAAAAAACCTTATTGTTTAGAAATGGCGATAGGTTTAATTAGTGCCCTTCTCTTTACACCTGACACCAAAACAGACAGTCTTCCTTAACTAATGAAGTTACTACCTTATTCACAAGATCAACATAAATTGCAAAGCTCAGATAGCAAATGGCTACCATAAACAGTCACGACATGGTCTCACCATCGAACTGTCAGTGGTATGAGGCACTAATTCATTATGCTAACGAGACGTTGCCTCAGACGGTGATGGATTACCCTCTCTCCCCTTCGCATAAACGCGACGAAGAGGAGATGCGTAAAAAATGGACCAATAACAGTGTATGCAAAAGTTGGGCGCTCCGTCGACGTAAAATATTAGGTTATTGAAATTTTCCAGACCCGTAGAGCGGAGTAGACAAGACTGCTTACACAGGGTTCTTACGTAGTGAAAATAGCATTTCCCTGTTATAAATCTGCGACGTTTTCTAGGAAAATAGAGGTGCTGAATTAAAAATGAACTGTTCTTACTTCTTCGTTGAAATGATTTTGCAATAGCAATTGGGTTTGTAGTATAGACTGTAGGTATTTTGTGAATGTGTAGGAGTGATAAGCTACAAGATTTCAGTGGATAGTGAGATGACAACATATGAGTACTATAATAAATGTTTATTTTGCTGTAACTTTGCGATGTTTCCTACGAAAAAAGTGCTAAATTGAAAATAAACTCTTCTTGTTTTTGGATGAAGATTTTGCTGTTTTGCTTAAGAATGGGAGTTCGTAAACATTTTTAATGAATCTGATGTGTAACAAGTTAAAGAGTGTAGCAGATAATGAGCCAAAGGAACATTGAAAATATATATTGTTTTCCAATTTTTCTACCGAGTTTTTTTTCGAAATAATACTAGCTGATATTAGGATGTCGGAATTAAAAAAAAATAGCCTGTTTAGGACGATTGGAAACCTGATTGCTAAGCTGATCCACAATGCCAATTGGTAGTAGGTACCAGTAGCGAAGGTTCCATACGACTCGATTCCTACCGGCTTCCCTTTGAAAAATGGCACAGCCGGTATTCTATAGAAAAATAATATAATCACATAAAAGACAGGTACTCCGGCTTACCTCTTACAACAATTGACTCTTCGCTACTGGTAGGTAGGTACCTACAGTCGCCTTGGTAATTGATTTGCCAGCTTTAACAGCATTTATTAGTAAATTAAACTCAACTAAGATTGAAACTATTTGACTATGTCGCTTTACAATCTACGTACGTATGTATGTATGTATGTATGTATGTACTATCAACCATAGGGTAGTGAGGTTACCAACACTAAAATGATACATCGTAGTTTTAATCAATGTTTTATCCACCTTTTTCTCATTAAATTACAAAATTATCTTAATCCATGACCACAAATTACATTAAAGATTTCACAAACTTACCTACTGATTTTTATTCACACTATTCCCACTTGCAATTTCAATCTTTTCTCCGCCATTTTCATTTTTGTGACGTAACTCCAAGTGTGCCAACATAAGTTTCTTCGAGTAAAAACTTCTAACGCAGTTAGAGACGACGCAACTATACTGTCGAACTCCAGTATGAACTGAAGAATGCCTTTTTAATGACCTCGAATTTGAAAACGTTTTCATACAGATTGGACATTTGTGCGAAACCCCGTTGTGCTTCAGCAGGTGAAATGTCAAATGAGATTTATGTTTGTAACTGTCAAAGAAAGGGAAAAATTAATTTGTGTCGTTTTCCCGTTTTTAATTATCGAGTTAGGTCGGCAATCAAACTGACGGCTAAAGGTTATCGCACACATTTTTGATGACCATGATTTTTTACCATGAACTCATAGGAGGGACGCAAATCATAAAGGGTGTAAACAGACTCTTAACGAAGCTGAAGAAAGGCACTTGTTTACCTCATCATCGCGATAATTTTTTTGTTCTAGACCATACCTGGGAACCTTCTAGTTCCGGAGATATTGGGGGTCAAAGTTCTAACTTTTAAACAAGTTTTTTTTTTTAATACATGTTTTTATGAAAGAATTTTACGTTAAACACCTCCAGGACCGCCTTACTATTCAATCCATCCATCAGCACAATGTTTTGAGTGCGTTACATAGAGTCCTACTGTAAAACGTGATTTTTCAGCCAAAAAAAAAAAAGTCGTTTGCCAGCACTAATTTTTGCGTGTAAAGTTACTTAGTTTGATGTACATAATGCTTGTTTGACAGCTTCGTGAAGAGTCTGTTTACACCCTGTATTTTGTTTAGCATACTACCTGACTCCAACCGTACACGGGGTGTTAAATAACTTTTGACCGTGTAGGTATTGCAGTTTTGTATGGGATCAGCTGTTTCTATGTGGGTTCAGAATGATGTACTGACTACATGGTGACCGTTTTCGCGTCAGTATATTGCAAAAAACGTAAAAAAAAAATGCATTTCGCGGGCTACCCTGGCGCTTTCACTTTCAAGTATTGTTTTAATCTTACTTCAATATGGGAAAGCGATAGAGCTATATGTCCTGTATAGTCATCTCGTTCCAACAAAGTGACATTAAAGTAGGTAATACTGCTTTATGAAAAACGAGGCTACCTCAGCATCGGCGTCAACTCACCCAATCGGCTCCAAAAAGTGATTTTGCGTTTTTCCATTAAAATTTTCAGAAGCAGCTCAAGAGGCTGGATTTGTTGACGGCAATAGGCTCGATCCCTATTACATGGGTTTCGAAGTATTACTGGCCAAATGTTGGCGTACCTACTATAACTACACTTCTGTCTGAATTTTTGGGTACTACAAGCCTATGGACAAAGGCCTCCCCCATAACTTTTCGATTTTCTCTGTTTTTTTGCCTAATGTAGTGTTGTCTTATATTTTTACAGTGAGCTTCAATAACTTACCGGGTCCCACAAATATCACAGCCATAGGGTCTTTCATCATTATGCATCACCATATGCAACTTCAAGACATTTGGTGTTATAAAGCACTTTTGGCATACCTCACATTTCAGAGTTTTCTCTCTGTTAACCGTTTTCTGATGTATTCTTAGTGTGAACTCATTCTTGAACATTCGGTTGCAATGGGTACATTTAAATGGTACTGCTTTAGTGTGTACCTTTTTTTTGTGTTGCTAGAAATTATGAAAAGCAACAAAAAAGATTTTAATCAAATATTTCCAACTTTACAATTTTATTGTCAATGGTTGTTTTTTTTTCAATTTGTTAACACATAAAATTAAGCATTCTAAAGATTCATCATCATCATCAGCCTATAGCAGTCCACTGCTGGACATAGGCCTCCTCAATCGCACGCCACTAATCTCGATTCTCAGCAACTCTCAAAAGATTGATTCTGTGAAATTCAAATGAATGGGGAAAAAACAAAAATACTTAATTACTTACCTCCATATTACGCAGGCGAGCGAAAGTTTTTCCACAAACGTCACAAATGCTCATATTTAACTGCATATGATTTATTATGTGTTCCCTAATAACATGCTTAAAATAAAACCTGAAAAATACAAAAATTTAGTAAGGAATAAGACGCTTTTCAAACATTTTTTGACTGAGATCTCCATTTAGCTGCTGCAGATCCAATCTGGGAAGAGTAAGAGTAAGGGTATAATCGACTCCTCTCCTCTCCAGGACAAAGAGCGCGTGCTCTTTGTCCAAAACTAACTGCGCCCTTTCGGACTTGTATGAAGCAAACGACATGGCAGTCTGGGTCGCTGCTGGTCGGACCAAACCTGAACCATCGATTCGAGAAGAAGGAGAAGCACCCAAATAGTACCTAAACTGCAGACCTCATTATAAAACTCACCTTTTCCCACACATGTCACACACAAACTTGGGAGGACAGTGAGTCAACTCATGCTTCTTCCACTGACGCAATTTGTTGTATTCCTTATGGCACCTCGAGCAATAGCCTCCAGGCTTCTTCAAATGTTCTTTTCGATAGTGAAAGTGCAGTGCAAACAGCGATACAGGGCACTTTCCGCAAATGTGGCATAAGAAATGCGGGATGCTTTTGCGCGGAATGTGTGAATACCTAAAAACATTTTGGATTTAACAGGATATCTAATTCAAAGGCTGAGATCGATAAACTTTACTTAGCAAGAACTTAGACTCAGGTATTTCTGTCACTCAGCACGTCGATGGCAATCTGAATTGATTCGGCCCCGAACAAACCATTCCTGTAACTGTCGCACATGTGTCAGACTAGAAGTGCAAGGTTGCGACTAAGTCACATCACGCTCGCTCTAACTAAGAACACCTATAAATAGATCTCAGACTAAAAGCGGGTCCACACCTGGGCACGTACACGAACCGTGCGGTTTGCGTACATCTTAACGGTGCTCCGTCAGATCAGAACACCGTCACATAATGTAATAGTTCAGATTTACTTGTTTCTGTACAAAATCGAATCTGGGGTTATGTTACATATACAGGCGAAAGCTCCAGGTGGTGAGGGAGCGCCTTTAGGAATACAGTATTTACACCTGTGAGAGGCGCGCGCGCGTTAATTGTGACGTCCATAGCCATTCGAGGCGCGTAGCGTGCACGTTTGGCGCGAGTGGGTTGCTCGTGCGCAGTTGGGGTCCCGCCTATAAAATTTATAATGGATAGGTACTCGAACACGTAAATGCTTTGCCATCTTAAGAACAAAACACTTGCAGGTCATAAAAAGGCAAAGTCTGTATGTATGTATGTAGGTGGAAGCGACACCGACGCGAAAACGTATTTATTTAAATTTTTCATCGGTTATTAAAAAAAACAGCTGGTCCATACATTTTGACCCTGTAGGTATTGCACTTTTCTAGAGAACAGCTTTTTTTATCCACCCCGTATGTCTTTTATGACAGTTAGACAGCTTTAACTTAAGTTGTAATTTACTGATATATTTCGGTCAAAATTGATAAAGCAATTTTATGTGATCAACTATACTGCCGTCAGAAGGAAAAAGGGCGCAACTAAATTTTTTTTCGAAATTGAGTTATATACATATTCGGAATCAGAAAAAAAGGCAATTCTGCCAGAATTTTTAACTCAATTTCGAAAAAATGTTAGATGCGCCCTTTTTCCTTATGACGGCAGTATATTGGACATGAGAAAAATGGCTTACCTATGAGCAAATGTAGCAGCCAGGTCGATGCCAACGAAATCACACAACTTGCACGCTAAGTCATTATTTGACCAATGATCATTCCAATGTATACAAACGTCCTTATTATTGGCGAAATTGAGATTACAGAGACCTAAAAACAAAGAATGATTTTTCTAGAAGCAAATTCACCAAACAATGAAGCCTTAAAACCAAAATAATCTTTATCACAAAGACATAAGATTTATTTCACGTCGACCACACGTAATATGGGACAAAATGTCCCATGTTACTTGGAGTCACGCAACCAATTTTTTTCTTTCATTCTCCTCTGCCCACCGTCACGCTATCATTTACTCCTTTTTCTTTCACATCATTCCTCACACAATCCATCCATCTAATCTTTTTCCTTGGTCTTCCTCAATTAAATTAATTAAAAAAATTAATTACCACATGAATATTGATTTTGGTTTCCAATAATTTCAATGTCACTTTTTGATTCTTGCTTAACTTTAACAATACTTTGACCATTGTATTGTCTACCTGTAAAAAAAAATAGAATATTATAGAACACTGACCTTATTGGTGAGGTTCCTTAGAAAGATCAGGTGCGTAGTACTCGCAACCGGCGTACATGTATGAGCACATTGTAACGTTGCACTTCGCAAGTTACATCTTAAAAGAGTTTAGTATAAGAATCCATTATAATAAGAAACCTATGTACACTTAAAACTACACTACGTATGAACATGGTCGGGGCGAAAGGAGTATGTTATAGCAGGTTACCTAATCCATTTTAGCCATCGGTAGTTTCTGTCACCCCCACATGCGAAAAAAGCGTGGTATTATGTATATATATTACAGACTGTAACAAGTGGGCTCCAATAAATTATCTTCTCTAATCATACGTTGGAAAATCTTACTTCTATTTTAAATACGAAGGTTTATGATGATGGCTCGATGGATGTATGTTACTCATTTAGGTAAAAATTATTGAACGGATTAAGATAAAATTTGGCACACATAATATACATTATAGGACACCTAGTTTTGAACGCGGTAGTACGATCCCATGGGACAAAACTCCACGCGGGGGATGCTGTGAGCATGCTAGTTACATTGTTTAAGAGGAAACATGGTAGGCATTTGAAGAAACTGTCGCTGTCGCTCTGCGAGCCTGATTTTTACATAGGCGCGATAAGGACAACTATAGTAAGTCATAATTCGAGGTTTGGCTCTCGACTATTCCTCCAGTATTCGACCAATTTAAAAGATATTTCATAAACTGAATAAGAAGGATATATATTGTGTCCCTATGTTTTTCGTTTTTCATTAATAGTTGTCTTATTTGTACACTAGGCCTCTGTTGACAGGCGATCTAAATAGACAATTTTGAGCATTTTGTAAAGGTTCTAGTGCTTATACAGATTATGTATCATCAAAAAGGAAAACAGTGACATAGAAGAGGGTGGTATTTATTTAACTGTAAAAAATCATAGCTTTAAAGGCTTAAACCAGAATGAAAACAGGCGAGACCGTTTGTATGGAAAAAATACCACCCAGATTTCCTCTTAAAGTTCGCCGGGTGCATCCTAAAGTTGTCTGGTAGATACAGCTATCATCGATATGACCGCTATAATTTTGGAGTATAATAATTTAACTAACTTAATAAACTTAAAAATCCGGCCGGACAAAGGGTAACTAAACAATCAACAATATTTTAAAAGCTCATAACTCAAACTTAAAGTCAAAGGTAGGTCAATTTATACTAAACATAAAAACTAAGTTATTATATTATATAATATAATAGCAGTTTTGGACCAAACTAATATGGACAAAGAAAATTCATTCAAATGGTTAAATAAACAACAAATATCACCTTCCATAGAATCAGCAATATTCGCCATACAGGACCAGGCTGTTATGACGCGTCAGCATCAACGCGACATTTTAAAGTTAGACATAGACGGTAAATGTCGCCTATGTGCCAGCAAAGACGAAACGACGCAACACATTATCTCGGGGTGCGAAAAGTTAGCGGGCACATATTATGTCAAGAGGCATAATAACTTAGTTCAGTATGTACAGTCAACAAAAAACATAAGTATGCAGGGTCAAAAGATATAATTGTTTTTTTTTCTTAAAAACCGATCAATATTTTCGAATGAAATTAAAATTAAATGAAGAAAAATAATCAATTGGTCAAATTAATTCAATTTCATTTGAAAATGTGCAACATTTTCTAAAAGAACTAAAACTATATCTAACGACCATGCATACTTATCTATTTTGTTGACTGTACACTGGTGTCTGGCAAAAAAACACAGTATCGAAGTATCGAGTCTTTGGTGGAAAGAATTACTAACACAGCCGCAGGTTAAAGAAAACGAACAGGCTAAAATCATGTGGGAAATACCGATACAGACTGACGTTACCGTAACGCTTAATAGACCTGATTTAATATATGTAGACAAGACCAACAATATCACCTTTCTAATAGACATAGCAGTACCTTCAGACTACAACATAGGAGCCAAAGAAATAGAAAAACTAAGCAAATACCACCTTTTAAAGACAGAAATTCGGCGCCTATGGAATAAGCAAACCGCAGTGATCCCAATTGTAGTAGGAGCTACGGGCATAAAAAGTAAAAAATTACACAGATACTTAGACCAACTGAACACAACAATCCTACAAAAACAAGCAGCTATACACACTACCATCATACTCAGTAAGGTATTGGGAGACACTGTGTTCGTTAATCGTACATCGAGCACACAAGAGGCCACACCAGACATACAACAAACATCACACACAGTAGACTCACAGCAATCATCCGTCACACAACATTCATCTTCACACACACCAAATACATAGTCGTCCGAGGGGGGTCGATAGAGGGGGAAATGAATATCTTTTTTTCTGCGGGACGCAGGACGGGATATTTATTCAACCGACGCAAGGTCGAGTATCGGAAAACCGAAAAAGAACTATAATATTATTATACAACGGTAAGCCGAAAGGGGGCCACACAACTCTTCATTCTGAACCACTTTTGTTCTACGAATTTTGGAAATTCGTGAAAAAAAAATTCTACTACAAAGTTTGTATGGAGAAGAAAATTTTATTTTCGCGAATTTTCCAAAGTCATAGAACAAAAGTTGTTCAGCATAACGAGTTGTGTGACCTCTTTTTGGCCCTTTCCGTTACACGTTGTATATTAAAACAAAAAGAGCTGTTTCCTACAAAAGTGCAATACCTACATGGTCAAAATGTATGGAACAGCTGTTTTTTTTTTTAATTGTTTATCTCCTTACCCAAGTCATAAGAATATTCTTGTTTAGAGGTTTGCTTTTGAGGTACTTTTGTTTTTGCTTTCCTTTTTTGACATTTCTTTACGTGTTTGAGATACCACCCTTTTTTCCCTGAAATATGAACTTGAATTATTACTTTATTAAAGAGGCATTGGCAACATGATCTTACTGTATTTTTTAAGTAAGACTGTATTAGTTATATTGATAGCCTTTTCCCAAATATATGTATTGGGGGCTTAAACACTCAGTTTGTTCTAGTTTCTACAGGGCCCGTTAGTAAATTACTTCGGCTGTAACCTGCACAGTACACTATACCATATAACCTGACCATAACAACTGTCACAGGACTACAAATGACAGCCGGTATCAATCAAAAATCTGTATTACCACTGCTGCACTGCATACACAGAATAATTGCCCAAATTAATACCAAAAGGAAAAAAAAATAACCAATTAATAGTAATAGTATCCTGCTGGCAGAATAGTTGCCTCAGCAAACTGGTTTGCAGAGGTGATAGTAGTCAAACATAAGGATGTCGTAAAAAAAGCTTTGTTTCACCAGTGAGTAGCCAAAAGGCCCAGTCTGACAACCAGTCTTACCAAGGGATATCATATAACCCATCAGAGAGGCAGTATCTCCAATTGTAAAATACTGGTATTCAGCTGCATCTGGTTACATTGAAATCAAGACTAAATGATATTTTTTATAAACTTTTTTTGCAATTTAAACTGACTCCAACATAGTTTGGAAAAGTCTACATGAAGTTTCCCTGGTGACCACTAAACCCAAAATATAATATTTCATACTGTCTCCTCTCGGCTGCATATAATAACTTTGCTGAAACTCGATACTAAAATCCATTTAAACTAAAATCCCTCACCATAACATAATTTACAATTTACACAAGTGTAGACTTTTGCTTCCTTAATTTTTACACTGCCATTCCCATCAATTGTTTTGTATTTGTTCTGATTTGAATTAACGTTGGCTCCAACAAAACAATCCTTCATTTCATTTTCGCTACTTTCTTCACTCTTGATATCATCATCCAAAGGCTCTTTTTTAATTTCAGTGTGTGACAGATCATCGATTTCAATTCCAGAATAGTCAGAAAAATTTATATCATTGTCTAAAAGTGGATCAAATGTTTCTTCTTCAATTTCATCATTGTCATTTGTTTTGGTATTTTCACTGACTTTTGGTAGATGTTTAAGAACAGAACATTTCTAAAAAATAAAGAGTGTTCCATAAAGTCTGTAGTAGTAGTTTTGTGTTATGTCGGAAGCGTGAGCTGCTAATGAGGTCCTAGGTTTGATTCCCAGGTTGAGCAAAGCATTATTAGGTTTTCCATAAGGAATTTCTCAGTAGCAGCTCTAGAGTCTGAATTTTGTGCCTGGTTGATGGTAAAAAGTTATAACATGGGACCTTAACATATCTGGCAAAATGTGGGTATACTATTAGGTACGCTTTTGCCTAACCCTTTGGGAATTACAGGTGTAAAAATATGTCAATATATTTTATCAGGCTGATGTTTTTCTTTAAGATTGAGAAGAATATTAAAATATGAATAATCTATTAAAGTTTGACTATTATTAACAATTTATTAAAGAAGAAGCTAATGCAAATAGTAGTTACTCAATAGAAACCAGAATCAAATTAGATATTTAAATGCATATTAATGTATTTACTTACCACATTACAAATCACAGATTTCCAAAAACTCTGGGATTTCTCAAATTTTTCCTTAAACTTAACAAAATTTTGGACCTTTTTAGCACATATTTGGCAAAGTAAACGTGGTTCGTCTTGGACGGTTAGCTAAAACAAATTAGTTTGGTAAAATTATAAACACATAGGGGCACCCCACCCACCCATATGACATATATCATCATATTGGTTGCTAATACTACTATTTCTGAATTTTTGGCAATCTAATAGAGCTTTGCAAGGGGTGTAACAGTGTATTTTAAGTAACCCTAGATTACACAAGTTTGGCAGTTTAAAAGCATGAAATAACCTAGTATATCGAAAGTAATAGTTCTGAAAACCTATATTGTATAAACTCTGCTAATGAACTACGTAAAATATTTACAAAATCAACTAACTTACAGTAATTCCAAAACAATATTCGAACAGTTTCAACCATCCATTCTGCTCTTCTATTAACACCATATCTACACTATTTGACTCAAGACATATTCGACACACACGTATTTTCATTTTGGTATCTTGTTTGTTAATTATAGACATCATAACAACCCAAAAATACTAGATTGTAATGATTTTGTTATTATTACTCTTACTTCTGACATGACATTGACAATACAAACACCTTTTATTTGACAGTTTTAGATACCAACCAATCGGAATACTCTGGCACTTATTTTCGGGTTTTTGATTGGCTAATATCGACTATCTACCAACAAATACTGTGACGGACTGTCAAGCCGTTTCGATGAGAGATGCGTTCCGATTTAAGGCATATTTTACAATGGCGGAAAATATTAAAATCATTTTAGTTATCCGTTTTGATAATTTTACAAGTTCATCAAAATCAAAGTAAAACTCATTATTTTGCGCTAAGTATGGTAGGTACACAGGATCAGGTGCAATGGCATGCATGTTTTTAATGCACAAAACGCAATTTTTTGCAATAAATCGTACTATTACTACTAACTAAACACCATAATGAACATTAAATTAATTAACGATAACGACCTAACTAACCAAGTTCATGATGAGCAACCTTTGACCAATACTAAGTACAGACGCCAACACATCAAGCTACCTGAAACTGTCAAATTTTCCCAATCAACCTTGAACCTAATGATTTAGTGATAAAGAAATCTGACAGATTGTAGTAGCTGGATGTGCTGGCGTCTGTACTTACGATAAGTGTTGATGTCTGCAAGCTGCCTGGTAGGTTTTTACTTCGAGCTGCTAATGAAATAATCCTGCCGGCGCCCATGGGGTCTAGTAGTCGCAAGCGAAACTGCTGAGTATGAGGCCCTGGGATCGATTCAAAGGTCGGGCAGAGTGTTGTTAGGTTTTTTTCATCTGGATTTTCTTAGTAGCAGCCACTGAGTATAGATTTGCGCCAGATTGATAGTTCGCCCTCTATTTCATGGGACTTAAACATAACAGGCAAAATGTGGCTGTACTATAAGTTACCTTCCGGAGATGGTTTTCGGTTCGGCGTTATGTTATATAATTAAAAAAAACACTGATCTTTAGCTTTATCATCATTCACTAGATTTTATCATCGATTTTAGCTCAGACTGTCAATAGTGCTAACTGTGTGCTTTTGACGCTGCAGCCGATTATATTGCACTACAGTGTTCATTAAATTGCTCCCTTTGTTCAGTAGCGGTCCATTCAAGTTTGCAGGTTAGTAATCCACTAATCTATCAGACCTATAAAGTCATTTGCGTAGCTATAACATACTTAGGTACTGCATCAAGTGTAGGTACCATTTTTCAAAATCAGTTTCAAATCATCCAATTTTATGATCTATAGCTGATTCTGCGAATTATTCAAGGAGCAAGAGGCAAAAGTGAGATAAAATTACCCAATTTATCAAACTAGTCAGTTTTTTGCGTTCAATGGAGGGGAACATTAGATCACTTTAAGCGTTCCCATTATTCTACGGAGGGCAAAAACAGACACCTAACCCTTCCTTTCGCCTTTCGGAGTCGTTGAGTGAAAGCACTTAGGTTCTTTTTTAATTTTGTAAAGGAGGTTTTAACCTAAATTCTAGTTTTATTTAGGTTTAATTTGAAGTAATGTGGGCTTTAAATTTTTGCTGCCTGATCCTCAAAGTACCTACAGGCTTTATAGGGGATGACTTAAATTGCCTTTCCACTGCCGTAAAGACAACCCTGCCTGGGTTGTCTGTTGTTTGCTTAGGTACCTAAAGTAAATTATAATTCATTGATTACCTTCTGTATGCCTGGTAAAGATAAGTAGGTACTGATCAGTAAGTTACCACTGTAACTTAATAGTTTATGTTGCGTATCGAGTATTAATATTCTTTTCAATTTGATTAAAGTGGTGTATATACGCATAGATATATAAGTATTTATATCGATACGTGAGGATTTGTAATTGGCTTTCTGGTGACTATGGTTTCCTTTTTTGATTGTTTTTATTAGCTGAAAGACTGCCTCGTTGGTCGAGTGGTCGCAAGCGCGACTGCTGAGCATGAGGTTGTGGGTTCGATTCCCAAGTCGGGCAAAGTGCTATTGGGTTTTTCATCAGAGATTCTCAGTAGCAGCCACGGAGTCTATTGGATTTGTGCCCGGTTGATGGCAATAGGCTAGTCCCCTATTACATGGGACTTAAACATAACTGGTGAAATGTGGGTGTACTATTAGGTACACCTCTGCCTAGCCCTACGGGGATTACAGGCGTGATGATGTTATGTTATTAGCTGTAAGTCCTCCATGTACTAAATAAATAAATGTTTTATCGGTCTCCAACTACTTAAACTACGTTCTAAAAACCAACATAACACAACGCCTGTCATCCCCGATGGGTTAAACAGAGGTGTCCCTACCTAATAGTACCTACCACTCACATTTCGCCAGTAAACTTGAAGTCTCATGCAATAGGGTCATGCGGAACCGGGTTTCAGTCCTATAGCAATACCCGTGAAAAAATCGGTTCCCTATGCCCTAAATTCCTAGGAAGGGAGCAAGCTGCAACAACTGCAAACAGCAATCGATACCAAAATCACGTAGAACTTAGTGAACTTTTTTTTTTCGGATGGGAAATCATCAAATGACTTCTCCCGCTCTGGGCAGAGCGGAGGGAGTGTCAGACTTGTACTGACTAAAACCCTTCCATGTTTCTTCCTTGCCCTTTGTGTTCCAGGGTCGCGGTATCTCTTTCGAACAATCCCGCAGCCCTGGCAGAAGAACTTAATGAACTTAAATAACCCAACAAATTGTATCAAACTCACAAAATAAAAGACGAACAATAATTTATATCGGCAAACTGCTAGCTCCGTGGGCGATGATAATCTTCAAATTCAAAGGGGAAGGTGAATATTCAGTCCACGTAGCGCCCTCGTGCGTCTGCCGGTACCGTACGTGCCTCTACTTGCCATAACTATTCCTACATTATAAGCAGATACTTCAGATGTAAGAGTAATCGAACAGACGGGAACGTTCTTCGAATTTTCTTTGAATTTATTGACTTGTGCCTACAGACGAAAAATTTGCTTAGATTCTTTCTTTTGAGAGTATTTTCTGGGTTAAATAAGAATGAATTCTGCTTTTGACTTCAGCCTCTATCATTGTTGAAAGAAAGAGTAGGTGAGGATATGTGGAGGGCGTGATTTTGTACCACGTAGGTAAGGTACCTCTGGACAAAGCGTTTAGAAAATGGTAATCTAGATACATTAGGTAAAGACAGATTCATTTAACATTTTATGTCTTCATCTTAGTGTAGCCGTTACCCATCGGGTCGGCTTCCAGTCTAACCGGATGCATCTGAATACCAATATTTAATATTAATTGACCGTCTATCTGAGCTCTCTCTTCCCAGTTACTGGTCGACACGGTAGTCATATTATTAGTTGTAAGACTTCTGAGCTCCTGATTAAACATCTCGCTCTTCGAGGTCTGGATGTCTCGATATGTAGGTCATGTTTCTTTACCCATCTATGTTCTTTTTTTTTAAATTGACGCCCTGTTTTATATAGTCATGTAATTTGTACCTTTTAATTGAGTTTCTGTGTGTTGTACTGTCTTTTGGGTGCACTGAATAAATTGTTTATCTATCTATCTATCTATACATCTACAGAGCGACCTTGGCGAGCGAATCTTAACCTTAGCGCCTCATTAATTCATTTTTTATCATGGTTTCTTTTTTCAGGTCTTTATCCAAGTTATAAGTTGTGCGGCTACGAAAAGTGAAAACTAGTAGCTTGTCCACTCACGAACTGGAAGAAACACATTTCAAGGGTGTAAATAATGAAAAGAATGAAAGAAAAACATAGGGATTTTTCACTTGCTCATCCCGCCACCAAATTGTGAGGGTCAAGTCAAGAAAATGGGTCATTGTACTCATGCCGACAGTGACGGGTACGAAATCTGTCACTGTATTAACATGTAAGTTTATCTATAGTTTTGAGTAGTAGTCAGATCTCCTTATTTTTGGAAATAAAGACATTTTATGCAAAATTAATATTCCTGGAGAGATGAAAAAATCGAAATAATATCACATATCTAACAATGAAATAGATAACATTAAAATCGATATTTTTAACAATCAAAAAACAAAACGGTATTTATTTGGCTTCATTGGTTTCTTAATCCTCATTACATAGAGAATCTTCTGTGTAAAGGCAACATTTAGCTAAGCACCCACACAAAGCGCTCTCGATTCTCATTAACCCAAAACAATACAGCTACAAAAGCAACATAAACATTTAATTTTGTCACTGCTACCTATATTATGCATACAATCGAAATATTGTAAAGGCCGTAATGGAAAGTAAAACGAAACCCGAGACTCTCGTACTTTAGCGAACCCCGAGGCACTCATTAACGAGTTTTTGGAAGCCCCTCCTAATGGAATAAGTGTGGATGCATTAAAAATAACTTTACACAAAGCCATGAGGGGGAGTTCTTCATAAATCTCATAGGTAATGCTTTTAAATTGGACCAGGTAGGATGTCAACGTCGGAGCCTTCCGGAAGGTTATAAATTCGGATATCAAATAAAATTACGAGGGTACTGCAATATCTCGTAAAGTTGCAGTCGGTTTAATGGCTCGTTCTGCCGTTTGGGTGAAAAACTGCGTATTTTTCGGGTGCCTGTTGCCTTGAACGAGAAGTTAGATTGAAATGTGTAAAATGTGCATTTTATGAGTGTTTTATGTTTCGCTCTAGAACGGTTGATGACGAAAATGTTAAGACTTCGACTAGCTGCTGAATTTTTCGACTAATGGAAAGCAGTTAGTAGGTGTTATAAAAATTCGTAGTAGTACCCGACGTCAGGTGTCTTTTAAATGCTGTGTTGACGGCGCGTTCGTGTTCCACGCGCGCCTCAATGAGATGTCAGCAAACGAGGAAGGGCCCGCAAGGACCGATGCCTGCCAGAGCTGCGGGACTGTTCGAAAGAGATCCGCAGCCTTGGAACACAAAGGGCAAGGAAGGAACATGGGTGGGTTTTATTAAGTCAGTACGATGATGATCAGTCATTTGATGATTTTCCATCCGAAAAAAATAAAAGTTGTCTTTTAAATGCTTTGAGAATAGGATGCTCATTTATTCGCGCTTGTTCTGTTGGCGTAATCGATAAACCTGCTGTTACTGTAAAGATGTTCTTTCAAAAGGAGTTAAACTGAGTACGTACGAGGGTCATTCAATAAATACTTAGCCTACAAAAAGTAAACGAAAATTTTAGAAAAGTGGCAATTTATTTTTCAACATAGTCTCCTTTTAGTTCGATACACTTAGCCCAGCGATGCTCCAACTTTTTTAACCCGTCCGAAAAATAGTTTTTGTCAAACTCTGCAAAATAGGCCTCCGTGGCGGCGATGACCTCCTCATTTGATCCATATCTATTCCCGGCGAGTGATTTTTTCAGATTAGGAAACAGAAAGAAGTCACAAGGGGCCAAATCTGGAGAATACGGTGGATGGGGCAGCAATTCGTAGCGTAATTCGACCAATTTGGCCATGGCAACGGCAGACGTGTGAACCGGTGCGTTGTCGTGGTGAAACAGAACTTTTTTCTTCGCCAGACGTTTTTTCTTTAATTCGGCGTCGAATCGGCCCAATAACTCGGCATAGTAAAGCCCTGTAATTGTTTTACCCTTCTCGAGGTAATCGATGTAGATCACACCTTGTGAATCCCAGAAAACGGTGGCCATAACTTTTCCGGCCGATTTTACAGTTTTCGCCTTCTTTGGAGCACGTTCCCCGGTCTGGATCCATTGTTTTGATTGCTCCTTGGTCTCTGGTGTGTACCAGTGGATCCAGGTTTCATCGACGGTCACAAAACGACGCAAAAACTCCGCTGGATTCCGCTTAAACAGCGCCAAACACGTCTCCGATGTGGTCTCACGGTTGCGCTTGTTTTCCGGTGTGAGTAAACGCGGCACCCATCGCGCCGACAGCTTTCTCATGCCGAGTTCCTCGTGAAGAATATGATGCACTGTTCCTTCTGAAATGCCTACAGTCTCAGCTAGCTCCCGAACCTTCAATCGGCGATCTGCCAATACGAGATCATGTATTTTTTTAATGTTTTCCTCTGTAGCAGCTGTTTTCGGTGCACCTGGACGTGGTTCATCAAAAACCGACGCACGGCCACGTGCAAACTCGTTGAACCAATTCTTGACGGTGGCCATCGATGGAGAAGAGTCACCGTCCACAGCATCCAAGCGCTCTTTGATTTCGATGCGCGTTTTCCCTTCCAAAAATAGGAATCGAATCACCGAACGATATTGCTCTTTTTCCATTTTTGTAAAACCGATCGACACGCTCACTCGCTTCCATAAGTTGTCAAATTATAACTAATGAAGGGATTGGAATGAAACTTTGAAAAAATAATTAAAAAAGAATGTGCTACACTGTGGTAAAACTCTTTTGAAACTACAGCGCCCTCTGGCGATGAGGCTAGGTACTTATTGAATGCACCTCGTATAGTCGGAAGTTTATTTCCGTAATAGTAATTTGGCACTTTGATAAGATTGATGTGGGTCACTGCTTGTTGCGGTTATATCAACAAGTTGGCAGCCTGTCAACTGTCTATTGTGTAATTTGATTTTCCTTCCAGCTCACTCTCAACTTCTAAGTTATAATGAATCTGCATCCTATACATTTATTTATACGTGGCGATTGGTAATTGGGTGCAGGGCTTTAAATGGGTTATACTAGAGCTTATTTGCAACAAATTTGAGCCCGATAATAAGCATTTTTTGCAAAACATGTTATTGTCATCTTATATCAAAAAATCAAAAATTACACATCCAATATTTTTCGATAATCTAACTGACGCGTGACGGACTAAATAGAATTATATTTTTACTCAGGAAACATCCCAATTTGGAGATAAGTAGATACTTACGAAAGTTCCGCGGTCATTAGTACAAGTACTTCATAAATACTTAAGAATTTTCCATCCCGATGTGGCGTCCAACGTCCCAACGTGAGCGTCATCGTGAGCAATCTTTTAATCCCACTTGTTGATCCAACTTAGTGAATGAGTAGAACCAATGTTTGTACAGATAAGTAAATAAAGCAAACTTAATAATATTAGGTATGTTAGCTTAAGTGATACATGGTAGTTAGTTAATTTGAGGACTTGAATTTCTCAGATTTCAGTGATAACCTATTACTTGATCACTACATACTCGTAGTAGTACTTATGAAACAAAGTGGCTTCCCGCTGCCTGTCCCTATGTAAGCTTAGATCATTAAAACTCATCATCTGCCTAGCCTTTTCCCAACTATGTTGGGGTCGGCTTCCAGTCTAACCGGATGCAGCTGAATACCAGTATTTTACATGGAGCGACTGCCTATCTGACCTCCACAACCCAGTTACTACTGGGAAATACGATACCCCTTGGTAAGACTGGTTGTCAGACTTTTTGGGCCACTGACTACTTTAACGACTGTCAAAGATCTTCAAATGACAGCCGGGACCAACGGCTTAACGTGCTTTCCGAGGCACGGAGGAAACTCGGTATGTAATGGGTGGTCACCCATCCACAGACCAACCTAGGCAAGCACGGCTTAACCTAAAGATCGACCCGAGCGGTTGTTATTGTTTAGCCACGAGCTCCTCCTAGATTAGATCATTAAAACTACGCAACGGATTTTGATGCGGGTTTTTTTAATAGATAGGGTGATTCAAGGGAAAGGTTTTTATCTACATTGCACTCTTGCGAAACCGGGGCGGGTCGCTAGTTAATTATAAAACAGTTATCATATTATGTTACTTTTGGTCCTCAATTTATTTGCCCACGTATAACTCAATAATAATAATGTACATAGCCAAAAATGGTGTAAGTAGTCGACTTTTGTACTACTCGCTCACGTTTTCACTTGCATTCTAGGAAAATAACTTCATGGATCCATAAAAAAACTACCTTATATCCGTCTTGAAAATTCAAGCTATCCCGTAAACAAAATTGTATCAAAATCAATTCATTGGTTAAGTCACGAAAATATTACAAAGAAACGGACAAATGTCAACCCTCTCGCATTTACATGTACGGATATGGTCTAAAGCCCGAAGCGACGATGGGAGTAAATGGAATGACTTTGTCAGTATTCGCTATTCGTAGGCGAAACGACAGCTTGGCCGTGCCGATCATTTATTTTGTGCAGGTCCTTATACAGCATGTATCAGAAAACTGTTATCATATTTAAGGTTGTGGTGCAAACCATCATATTAAACTACATTATTTATGAAAGTAAAAAGAAGTCTCAAAAGAACTTGATAAATGAGGAGCTCGTGGCTAAATAATTACAGCTGCTCAGGTCGCACGCTTGCCTAAGTTGGTCCGCAGATGGGTGACCAACCATTATATATACCGAGTTTCCTCCGTGCCCCGTTAAGCCCGTGGTCCCGGCTGGCATTTGTAAATCTTTGACAGTCATTACGGGTTTGACAACCAGCCTTAAAAAGGGGTATCGTATTACCCAGTACTAACTGAGTTGTAGACTTCAAGATAGACAGTTGTTCCGTGTAAAATATTGGTACTCATCAGCTGTATCCAGTTAGACAGGAAGCCGACCCAAACAAAGTTGGGAAAAGAACAGTCAAATAATGATGACCTAGGTTCCCGACTCCAATGTATGGGATAGCCGATTATTTTTTCGCGATTACAAAAATGGTCCCATAGTCGAAAGTTTTCCAGTTTGATAGTAATACCACACCCTTTAAACCACAGCTTCCTGATACACGCTGTATAGGTGTCAACTATCTATAGGGACAGTTTATGCATTTTTGATAGTACTTCGGTGGAGTGTATTTTATCCATCGAACAAAGATCGAACGTTGGAAATTGATGGTTCAGATAAAGCTGTTGTTTCGATATTGGGTAGAAATAAACATGAATACTACGTATCAAACTATATCTACCATATAAGATTTTGTTTATCTATAGGGCATCATGCTTCTTCTGCTGTTTTTGCCCCTGACTTTACTTCTTTCCATCTTCTTCTTCTTTTTTATCGTGTGGTCTAACTGGTGTCCGAAGTGCCTAACCTGGTGTCCGAGTTTTTATGCCACCCATGGGTCTCCGACTTGGCTTTACATGCCGTCAAGAAATATCTCTCAGGCATGCTGCATTCTTTTTCCATATTTCTCTATTACTTGTGGTCTCATTATACATCCACTCTTCTAACCAATAAGTTCATCGTGTCTTTGGTCTTCCACTGCTCTTATAACTATTAGCTATCTATTTTTTTACTTAAAACATTTCTTACGACTTTTACCGTACCCTCCGTATTTTAAGGGTCTACCCAAATGGCCTTTCTTTGGCATTGTTCGTCGTATCGTGGAGGTCCTTGACTTATGAGTCGAGCTAGACGATCACACAAATGCTTACACTGACTGGACAGGTCCACTCAAATCTGTGTGGTGTAAAGTCTCATCTCAGACACTCATATGACTCATGACGCATGACGCATGACGCATGACGCATGATCCTCATATGACTTGACCAATGTCTGGACTTAAGAGACAGAGAGAGAGAGAGAGAGAGTTTTTTTCGGCTGTTTCTTCTCCGAGTAGTCAGGTTCGAAACACCGGCCCCATCCATCAGGTAAAACATCACATGATGTGACGTGTAAAAGTGTTTTTTAATACCAATTTACAGGAATATATGACGAGAAAAAATATCAACAACATTCATTTATTTCGAGGCAACTTTGTCCCATAAACTTTACAGAACTAGCATACATATGATAAAATACAAAATGTGTTAGTAAAAAGAACTTTAAAACTATATATGTTAGTAACACTTCCTTGTTCACTATCAATCACATCGCATCACATCGCATCGCGTTGTGCATATCGTTTAAATATATCTATTTAAACTTCCCGTGACCCAAGGGCTGGCTTTTACCTTGGCCAGAGGCTAAGTGTTGCCATACAACGTGGCAACGCCGCCAGTCTCTTGGGCACATTACCAGCTGACAGCGTTGAGGAGGTGGTTTTCGATGCCCTTTTATAGTTTGTTGTTAGTTTATTTATATTAGTTTAATAGTTTTTAATTATTAATGTATATAGTTAGTTTATCACTTACGGGATATCTTCTGTGATTATTATTTATTTTGAGATCCCGATATTTCGTCGCACGAAAGGCGCGCGCGCGCTTTCGCTTTCGTTTTTTCGCGTAAGCTTAGTTGTAAACCGTGAAAGCTTGAAACTGTGTTTGGAAAGCTATTTGTTTAGCACACATACTAAATTATTTTAGTAATTTAGTGTTCAGGTTTTCGAAAAAAAAAACCTTTTCGATCAGAACCAGTTCGGGGTCTTAGTAATTTCGTCATTTCGTTTCTTATTCTAATTTACTTGGGGTTGGCACAGTAGGCTTTGTGCGTAAGCTTCAATTTGTACTGAAACTAAACTAGAGCCGTTCGGTAATAAAAATGGGAACCAGAATTGTTTCAAACAAATTGAGTCCGCGATAAAAACTCGCACTAGCCCATTGATCTGATTGTGTTCTCCATACATCACTTGCAAATCAGCAATTTGACTACCTGTTTCATGATGTATCATGTATGCCAGGATTTCGACCTAGGTAATTACTTAATTCGTAAATTATAATTCTTACTTCCAAGGAAGAAACAATTTCTCAAGCTACTATTAAAAAAATGAATAGAAGGTAGCAAAGTCACAAGCACAAATCTGAACGTATACAGATGAGTTTTTTAAAACGCATACACACAGTTTAAATTTAACATTAGCTTCAAGCGGTGAAGGTATCGCGCGAAACCCGCGTTTTAATAATAAATTATTCTAAACGTGAAAATAACCACTATACAAGGAATGAAAAAGTCTAATCTCAAACAACAGTGATATTTTCGTAAATATGTATTCTTGTCAATAGCTACTGATCAATAACATACAGAGCTTTTTTTTTAGGATGGGAAATCATCAAATGACCCCTCCCGCTCTGGGCGGAGCGGAAAGGAGTGTCAGACTTATACTGACTAAAACCCATCCAGGTTCCTTCCTTGCCCTTTGTGTTCCAGAGCCGCGGCAGGCATCGGCCCTTGTGGGCCCCTCACTGTTTGCTGACATCTCTTTGAGGCGCGCGTGGAACACGAACGCGCTGTTAACACGGCCTGTCGTCAAAAGACGGACAGACGGCGAGCTAGGCCGTTACTCACCGCCCACAGGTCCGCATCTACTGTTGTCGGACGCGGCTGGGACGTGAGGTTCTCTCACTCTCACGTTCCGCCACCTCCTTCGCTAATAATTTGTAGAACTTACGTCCGGTGGGCTGCATCAATCAAATAAAAAAAATCAACCAGTTGAGAACGTAGGTGCTTTCAAGAGAGGTGCCCACGTCGTGACACTGACTGTACATCCTCCAGTTATCAAATATGAACGTAAAAATAATCTTTTACTTGTTCACCCTACCAGTTGATATTCCTTTCTACAAAATGATGTTGCACTATTAATTTAAAACACTAGCTTAACTTGACCATCGAATTCGCCCACGTGAAAAACACATTTGGCAATACCCGTAGTGTAGGTTTCCAACAGTGAAAGAATTTTCAAAATATGATGAGTAGCTTCAGAGATTACCTCCTGCATCCAAAGTTACAAAGGGGTTTGAATTTAATGGAAACGTGACACTTTACAACATGGAACAGGGTTTATATTGAAACCAGCTTCGATTAATATAGGTTTTAGGCGTGGCCACAACTTTAAAAAAAAATTAAGCTGGCAGAAGTTAGGCTTCATACAAAAATCTTCCAAGCCCTTTATAATACTAATATAAAAGTATAGATAGCAGTGGCGAAGGCATCGTGATACCATAGCGAATCCATGTCTTTGATTTTCTCATAGCACTAGAAGTATGTAGGTACAGTCGCTAGCGCATCAAGTTGCCATAAACTGTAAAATTTTCGCATTTGATTTTGAACTTAACCATCAACATTTTATGTTTTAAAATAATTTGGCTGTACTTTAGATGGTAATAATAATAAGCAAGCCTTAACGGCCACCGGACGGTTTCTTCTTTTGAAATTCTGATTGTTTTCTTCGCCACTAGCAGATCTCCACATTTGCTGCGGGACTGTTCGAAAGAGATAACGCAGCCCTAAAACACAAAGCGCAAGGAAGGAACATGGATCGGTTTTAGTCAGTACAAGTCTGACACTCCCTACCGCTCCGCCCAGAGCGGGAGAAGACATTTGATGATTTCATAATTTGATGATTTCCGAAAAAAAAAGACTACATTTTCGAGACACATTACATTTACACACGTGGGTTCGATTCCCACACAGGACAAATCTTTGTGCGATGAGTACGATTATTTGTCCTGTATCTGGGTGTAAATTTATCTATAATATGTATGTATTTACAAATATATAAGTATGTTTATCAGTTGTCTGGTTGCCATAGTACAGGGTCTGCCTAGTTTGGGATCAGATGGCGGTGTGTTGGTTGTCCCAAGATATATATATATATATATATATATACCTATTCTAGCACACGTTTTCTTTTTTTTTAACCTTCTTTGTGCACCTGTACTGTGGATCAGTAAAGACAGCAGCTGAGCACCGGGTAGCTATTCCCGCAAGAGACTTAGCGTCATTACATTGTGTTTTATTTTTTTATTGTGGTCTTCCAAGGAACGCCTTTGACTGCTAGGAGTACTAAAATTACAAGGAGCGGTTAACTTTGAAAAATATTCTGTAAAACACTCGTTACTGTTACGAGACTAAACGTTAGTGAGATTTTTATTGGTTTTTTGGGTAACAAACAGTTTGAAGTTTAAATAATTTATAAATTATGATGTGGCGACTTGGAGTCATTCATGATTGACTGATCAAAGAAGGAATATAGATATGGGAAAAACGATGGCTTATATACGTTTGACCAGCCTGCAGTAAACATCAAACACACATTGGTTCATAAAAAATACTTACACAGAGAAGTTTTTACAGGCCAGTACCTAAAACACTCGTAGATAGTATATTTAAATAGAATAATTGTACATTACTGTAGCGGCCAGCAACAGAGGCATTGATAGAAGAACGTGTAAATGTGGTCCATCAATGCCTAGTTGTGGTCAAGGCTTGTATAGTACTTTTTTCAAATAATGCGAGGAAATTAAAACCAAGTAGTACTTAGGCAGAACTTTTTATTTAAAATTACAATTACTTTTTAAAATCAATGATGCACACAAACAACAATATTTTTTCTCGCGTTGAAGAGTTCATTTGTTTTTTTTTTTAATAAACCGCTTCCTATTTGCAAGCGAATCGGAATTTAAATAAAAGCTTTGATAAGTTACCTCCTTGGTTGCCATGTTTCAGAGTAAAAGATCGTTCCATTTTTAAATAATACGAAAGACATGAGTTTACTATTTAATTTACTTGGCCGCTAAACACGACAGACATGGATTTTCGTACAACTTTTGCCAGCCGCTGGTCGCATGTATCTGGCCAGTTCAGCAATTTCGATTTATCTCGAAGAAGGTTGTCAAAATAATGCTCAAATTTCCTTGCATGTTTGAGAAAAAAATAAACATTTTTTGCAAACTTTAATATTTTCGTTTTCAGAAAAGAATTGTGAGTTATTAAATTAAACGAAACTTAATTAAATCAGAATATAAACACTAGCCGTGTAAAATATCTCAATGCATAGAAATATATGTACAGACGCCAGCAAATCAAACTACTACAATCTATCAAGTTTCTTAAATAGTTTTTCAACTTTATCCAACGGTTGATTGAAAAATTTGACAGTTTCGGGTAGCCTGATGTGCAAGGGTCTGTAAAATTAAAAACTGACTTCCAAATAGAAATGTGCCTTTTTTCTGCGTCAGTCCTTTAGTATTATTGATGCGGCTTCGCATTCCTAATCAAATAGATAATAATAATACATCACATAAGTCTTTTCAATCTTCATCAACATCAATCAAGAAATAATCAAACTGATCCAATATCTAATTCATCTTTGTTCTGAGGCAAATATTAAGAAAAAAAATGGTTTTTCTTAAATTTTTAAACAATTGAATCGATGAATAAAAGATCACTTTAAAAGAAATGACAATGAGTTGAATGAAGTATAACTTTGAATCCATTGTCTAAAATTCCTAAAAAGCTATTAATAATTTTAGTTGTTGGAAAAGTTTCATTATGAATGAATGATTCAAAAGTTATCAGTGCCAGATGGACTGGCTTAATTTGATCGCTTTAAATTTTATTAATTTTACACCTAAACTTTTAGTAGGTAGATAGAGGTCATAATTTTGAACTTACTTAAAACATAGAAGCTTTTCGTTCAGATTTTTTTTCGATTTCAACTGTATTAATAAAATTGTCATTCATTTTTATCGGTTCCAATTTTTTTTCTGCTAATCTTGGACCTTAATGAAACCAAAAATATTTTTCATCACGTATACGCAACATTTTGAAAAATCAGAACGTTCTGGAAAAATACCCGAACTCCCTACCCCTATCAAATTCCATAAAATCCTCCCTGAAAGTCGAAACTCTGAACTTATCGAAGTGCATTCAAAACCCTGAACTTTAACGTTGGAATCACCCCCAAAGATAGCCCCTAATAATGTCTGTGCGTACGTCATTATAGGCCAGGTGTTCTCCGCTATTTACCGCCCTACTTACTCAAGTGCCCACCGTGGGGGCGTAGTTCCACGCTTATGGATCGAGGGGAACCCGACCAGTGAGTACCGAAGTGCCGGCCCGCGCGGACGCCTCGCACTCCGAGCCCAACACCGACGAAACGAGACACACATACGTAATCATCGACGCTAGAAAGAGACAGCACCAGCTCCCTTTTCAACAGGTCGTTATTGTAACTTCCACTAAATGGTGATTCCGTGTAATAATTCTTACTTCTGTTGTACTTTTATTAAATCGTTCTCTTTAACTTTTATGAGTTTGCAGTTATGCTTCGGAAGTTACTTTCGCTAACGAATTTTACGATTATTTGGTTTAGTGGGGGTCTGTGTTTATTATTGTTGGGAAAGTTTGGGCTTGCTGTGATATTAAGTAAATGATGACACCATAAAGTTTTGATAACACGATTTTTTAATTTAAAAAGCTACGCAGTTACGAATTCAACAAAAATATTTAATACCGATTACAAAACTGAAAAATAAAACGTTCCAATTCCAAAAGATACATTTATAAATTAAAAAATAACGGTAGAAAATCAGGGCCCCATTTATAGTGTTGACATCTAAAACACAAAGATAGACCCGTATGTATAGTCTTCCTCCACCCACCTGATGATATGTGACCACAGTCGCCCATTTATATCAATGAGGCGCGTATTCTGACGTTTATCCGTTCCTTATCACTTTTACATTATCGCCGAATAAAAAAGAGGTTTTATTCTCGAAAATTCGTGAAAAATGAGGGTCCTCAAATTTGTGGATTCTGTGGGTGTACATCCTATCATTTTTGTCCTACAATCTTGGATTGAGAATTTTGCTTTGCTTCTGTCTGACCTATTTTAGATAGTGGGTCTTGAAAAATAAAGTAGTACGGAAATATCGATGCGTCATTATCCTTCGTTAATAAAAGAAATGGATTCCTGAAAAAAGGTTGAATGGGATATCGTTATTGAAAGATAGGTATTATGATATGAAATGCGCTTACCTCAATTTTAATGACGGCATTAAAATTGGTTATAATATTCAGGCAATTTGCAGAAATATTTTGAATGCATGATTAATATTGTGTTAATTGATATTTTAATGCATAGTTTTTACATTTAACACATAATGAAAGCACAGGCTTTGTGAATGGTTAATTAATATCCATGTATTTTATTCTCGTTTTAATCATTTATATTTAAATGAATACTATTTACGTATGTAAACCACAACAATAATAAATTATAAATAAATATTTGAATGGATGTTCTACTTTAATAAACAGCAGTTAGAATTTTAATTTATTAAAAAAAAATGTGAATAAAACCAAGTGCTCGGTGGCCATAACTTAAAATTGAGGAACGCAGTGCATCTTCTAATTACACTGGAATTAAACACAAAGAGAATTTTATTTTACGAGCGCTCGTTGTGCTCATAAAAATGACCAACATTTATTTAGTTGCTTTTAAAATACCAGCTTGGGTATAGTTTATTTTTATTGAGAAAATAATATCATAATTGCGTAATATTTTTTTTAAACAACTAGTTGCTAATAAAAATATCGAATGAATTGCTCCAATAAAATAAATAGTCTCTCAATATATTCCCCGTATTCAGTGCACTAAGCATTGCACTTAATTAATCAATTGGAACATGCTACGAGCCTCTACGAACGTGCTACGAGACTACGAGCTACACATTTCTGTAGCAGTGCTACGCGGTCTATTCATTGGAAGCAAAGGAACTATTAAACAGGAGTTGAAGCACGTCGGTAGTGTAAAACCTTTTTACTGAAATTAGTGATGGACTAAGTGGTAAATGTAGTTCCGTGTCTAATAGATTTGTGAGCCTTCTTTGCATGTGGAGTAAAAGTTAAGTAATGAACTCTTGATATACTTTTTTATGTAGGGATAGAAAACATCAGGGGATTAGTTTTTTTTTATATCTACGTTTATTTTATAGACAACGGTTGCTTTTTGTGTCTGTCTGTGTAAAAGCGTTGTTTTTCTAAACTAAACCACGGATTTTGATGCTGTTTTTTAGAGAATTCATTATAAAAGGTCAACGTGAACATTAAAACTTATAAAAAAATGTTTTGTCAAGTTATGAAGCCCAAACGCTTTATTGTCATCAATCTATTGTTGATACAATAATAATATGTATATTGGGCGTAATTATGTATGTTTTTAGAAAATACACTATGTCCTACCAAGGCCATCGTTAAAATTGTATCTTTGTCCATTGTATTCTAAACCAGTAATTATCGTAATTAATACCTGCGTTGTAATATTTAAATTCAAAACTCATTTTCGAATCGATTCTACATTATTTGACGGCCACGCGATAATCGATCAACGAAACCAAACCATGAATTTTCATGTTAAAATATAGTTTTACAAAGTTTGAATTATGAATACGTTTGTTTAACTTTTATGAAGGTGGAAAACTTGGTTATGTTACAGTCAACTCTTTAAATTAGTCAAAACTAGTTTTGACTCTTTTCAGTCAAATCCATAATTAAGTAAAAATTGAGGATATTACCAGTTCACACCGTTGAGGAGATATTTGACGACTTTTCTTAATTTATTTTTAAGTTAGTTACTTTAAGTTATATTCTTTTTTATTTTAATTTAATATAATAAATAATTTCGTTTTAATATAATAAATAAATTTCGTTTTAAGTAAAATTATTTTTTTTGTCAAATTTATTTTTTATTTTTAAGTTTACATCTCTAGCGTTTGGATTCGCGTGAAATCGGATAATGGCGCTCTGATAGACGTGAAGTTTATTAATTATGGTTTTATCACAACAATTTTTAAGGTGTTATAATAATATTAGCACCTATAGATAATTGATTATTATCTATAGGTTCTTCAAACCCTGCTTATCAGTGACAGCAACACAATAACAGCCTTATTAAAACGAGAATAAATACCACTGTAATTTTGATTGACTTGCCAGCAAGCCAATAGCAACCTTATTGCAACAGTCATAAAGATGATTTTGATTTTGACAGCGATGCAAACTCAGAAGTAAATAACTGAGAAATCTGTACGCATGACGACCAATTAAGCTATAATTAACCAGTATAAGCGGATCTCTCATTGCACGGGAATTCTTTACAAAGCAAGCCATGTTATACTGGAAATGTATAGTTTGATATGCCATCGTGTGTACCAATAGGACTATCAATGTTTCAACAGTTGAATAGTTGCACTGGCTCTCAAACCCCATGTTGCACCGTTGCGGTAAACCATATGTCTCAATCCACACATGTGTGTGTGTATCTGATACATATTCGTTCCCCAAATGATTTATAATTATCCACTAGTGTACTATTCTATATTCAAAAACCTTGTTTCCAATTTATGTTAATGTCCAGTTAAACAAGCATCTACTTAATGATCGAGTGAATTAAAATAATTCATATTGTCATAAAATAATTAAAAACTGAAACTGCTTTCTTGATCCTAGTGGTCGCAAGCGTTACTGCTGATCATGAGGTCCTAAGTTGGATTTTGTTTGATTCCTATGTCGGGCAAAGTGTTATTGGGTTTTTCCAGCCAGATTTTTATAGTAGCACGTCGGAGTTAGAATACGTGCAATAATATGTACGTTGATGGCTATAGGGTCGCCCTCTATTACATGTGTACTACAACTTGTGAGTGTACTATAAAAATAATTAAACTCAATTTGTGGTAGTTAAAATAATTTTCAAAAAAATGTTTGTTTAAATGTTTGGAAGCTAAATCGAAAACGCAGTGTAGGTACGGTAGTTTTTGTGGGCAAACTAGTGTGTGTAAACTATGTATTACAAACAGTTTCTAAGACATTGTAAGTTGTGCTGCAATAACTCTTAGTGTCATGGACATGTGGTGGGGCCTGGGGTGACAAAAAGCAGTAACACTTCTACCAGCGTTATAGTGACGTCTGCTAAATGAACTTGCAGCTTGGCTGGACAGTCACGTGTGTGATAAATTACACATTATTGGTAACTCGCTGTATTATTTGTGTTTAGAGGAAATAATTTGGGATTTCGTATTACCGATTTGAATAATTTGGATTAGTTTGGATGAGTTATTCAAATCGGCATGGTCTAACTATGTATTATCCACTAAAACGCCAGCGGGTACTGCGGCACCCGGCAATAAAAAACACTTAACCGCCATTGGGTACTCGAGGCCCTGGGTTCCTTAAAATGACATTATTGACAATGACATAACAGTGACACTTGACAGTTCAAACAAGGCTTAAGTGTGGCGCGCCACTGCCTATTAGATTTATTATGATTATGTCCACAAAGCGATATGATCGTGTGTAAACAAAGCCGAATCTAACGCTTCAATTTCTTAGGCCGAGCACGAGCTCGCGGTGTAAAAGTAACGTAAGTTACTTCGATTTCTGAATCGAAATTTTGGTCTCTCACTCGACGTCTGAACGAAAGGAATCAAAGTGTCCACTGTTGAATGAAATAAAAGTAAACATTCACTCTAGTGAAACAGTTGACTCAAGTGCAGTGTCAGTGTCATAAATAAAATGTCATAACATTGTTTCGCTGTATTATGGAACATGTGCTCAGCATGTATTGCGGAACGAGCTTGAAGATTATTTTTACTGATGTGTCAGGTGCGCGACATCCCTAACAGCCTCGTGGCTACTGTCGCTGGCAGGGTGGATGGCCAAATAATGTGTCACTGGGTGGCGGCACACAGACCAGCATTCAGATATGTGCTATAGTTAGTTTGTTTAAGGTGGTTGCGTCAGGGTAGCCCGCGAAATTCAAATTTTGTTTCGTTTTTTGCAATTTGCGGATCAGTGTTAGGTTCTATGTTGATGAAAAATGAGTCGCGCCAGTAACACGTATGTAGTTACAGAATCACATTGATGAAAATCATCAATATAACCCTGTTAGTCTATTTAATTCTATTGAATGACTTTTTGATGAAATATTCATTGAATAGGATTACATGAACTTAGAGGGTTGTATTGATGATTTTCACGATTGTCATTCTGTAACTACATACATGTTACTGGCGCGATAAATTTTTCATCAACATACAACCTAACACTGATCTGCAAATTGCAAAAAACGTAAGAAAAAATTAATTTCGCGGGCTACCCTGACGCGACCACCTTAATGTGTTTTAGTTATTAAGTGCCAAGTGGTTTTTTCATTATGGATCTCTAGTCTGAAAATAGAGATTTTATTTATTTACTGAATTTATGATGTGTATGTATGTGTGAGAATAAAAGTATAGCCTTCGTACTATTCTAGACTTTAATCTAATTTCTGATTCATCGCTAGATCCGTTCAGCCATTCTGGCGTGGTAACAAACATCTACCCATCCAATATTTCGCATTTACTATACTTGTAAGAAGTAAGTTTAAGCCAATAAGCCAAGGCGCGTTCGTGTTCCACGCGCGCCTCAAAAGGATGTCCGCAAACAGGGAGGGACCCGCAAGGGCCTATGCCTGCCTGGGCTGCAGGACTGGTCGAAAGAGATACCGCGGCCATGGAACACAAAGGGCAATGAAGGAACATGGATGGGTTTTAGTCAGTACAAGTCTGACACTCCCTTCTGCTCTGCCCAGAGTGGGAGAAGTCATTTGATGACTTCCGATCCGTAAGCCAATAAGCCAAGGAAATTATTGATCAAATCCCTGTGATTTGAGACAGCCCTATATACAAAAAGGCTTAATAATATGATGTATGTACTCGTACAAAATAATTATGTATTAACGGTCTGAGGGACCATTCTTGAGCCAAAACCTTTGCCATTTTGGGATAAAATTTAATCCCGAATAAATAGTATTTTAGTACCTACATGCTTAGCAATATTTTATGTCAAAGAATAAATCAAAATTTATTTACTTCGATTTTACGAGAAGACGCACAGAGTAATATAAAGGATTGCTTTTTGACAGTTTAACATTATCTAATCGTTGTATGTTTTATACTACGTAATAAACATTGATGAAAGTAATGTCAACATGAAACTTTTTTTATTTTATTTAATGCGATGTCAGTGCCCCAAAAGTTATTTTGTTTTAATAATTTAAATAAAAACTGGCCAAGTGGTTGTCGTACTCGCACACGCAGGGTTCTGTACGACCGTGCAATATGTAACAGTAAGAAAAAACGCAGAAAAAACACGTTTCATAAAATAAATGGAGAATCCTTTTAATTTTTGACTTTGTATTATTGTTTACTAGTTTAAGCCCACGGCTTCGACCTCTTAGAGTTCGGTAATGACCGTACCTACTACTTGAATAAAAGTTATCCTATGTATTAGTCCAGGTTATACACTATCTGTGTGTCAAATTTCATCTAAATCTGTTCAGTAGTTTTTGCGTGAAAGAGTAACAAACATTAATTCATCCATCCTTACAAACTAGCGCATTTATGAATAGTAGTAAGGTAAAATAATGTATTGATACAACAGTTTCGGACACTTTGTGTACCACTTACTTCGGATAGATGGCCGGACGGACGGACAACAGCCGATAATTACTAAAAGCGTCCCGTTGGCATATTTTGGGTACGGAACCTTAAAAATGAAAAAAAAATTAAGTTAAGTTACTTGCTTTAAAAACTTAAAAAAAAGAACTTAGGTACATACATACATAACATCACATCACGCCTGTAATCCCCGAAGGTTTAGGCAGAGGTGTAGCTAATAGTACACCCGCATTTCGCTTGTTATGTCAAAGTTCCAAAAATGTAATAGGGGGCGAGCCTATTGCCATTAATCGGGCTCGTGGCTGCTACTGAGAAATTCCTGATCGAAAAACTTTACCTGACCTGGGAATCGACCCCTGAACTTAATGCTCAGGAGTCGCGTTTGCGACCTTAAGAGCGGCCAACCCGTCATAATTTTCATACAAACGCTCATACGTGATTATTCCGTTGTAACATAAATTTCACCTGAAGTTTGGCTGTTTATAAAATGCACTCGTGATAGAAACCTTGCACATGCAATGGAGATTCTATATGACAAATATTTATTTCACAAACTTGTAAGGCTTATTCAAAATCACGTATTTCCTCGAACAAGTTTCATGAAATTTTTGAACACTATTTTTCGTTCAATGTTAACGCGTTAGGCGGTATGAGGTGCGCGGGAGACGGGTCGTGCGGGGTCGGGGCGGGGTGAGACAGGGGACCATAGACGGACCGGGAAGGGCCATCTTAAGACCAATGGGGCAGTCAAAGTAAAAAAAAAAGATTTCTTTATGAATAAACTCCAGAAGCTCAAAACAGTGATTTCCATCAAAATATCTGTATTTTATTGCCATGCATTACTCACTTTTACATTTTTTACGACTAAACGTGCGAGTTTGCCCGAATGGTTCCCATTGCAGTTGGAAACTGATTACAAATTTAAATGGGTTTCGTAGGCTAACGCGTATCGAGTGTCGGCTTAGCCATCCTTATTATTATACTGATTTTCAGTCTAAAATACTTTTGGGTACAGCTATATTTAGATTCAGGTCTATGTACGGATACGGTGACGTGACATCAATCAGTACTTAGCCTGAATTATTTAGGTTTATTGACTGACGTAAATACGTAGCTATTTCTGTACCTTTAGTCATTACGTCTTTTTTAGGGTTCCGTATCCGAAGGTTAACCAACGGGACCCTATTACTAAGCCTCTTCTGTCCTTCCGGCCGTCTGTATGTCATGATCTGTAATAGGTACATAGTTGAAAGTTTCACAGAATGTACCACAACAACAAATAATAAAAATCAATTAAAATTAAAGGGAGTTCCCCTATTAAGATCTCCTATTAGATGGTAGGGACCCCTCATGCGCGAGTCCGACTCTCACCCGGCCGGTTTTTTGTGGATGCTATATCCACGTCTTTCGTACCTCTTGAAAACTGAATAAATATAACAGAAAGTAGGTAAATATCCGACGCGCATTCGTAAAAGATTAATAAAATAAGTAAACATAATCCTTCACGCTTCGCCAATTCCCGCATCAGCAAACATTTATTCTGCGGCGTACGTCAGAAAAAATAGCATTAACACACTTACGTACTCGTACTTGTTGAATACGTCGGCAAACATTGATAACGTATGCTAAATATATTCATACTCTTACCGACGTCTCTAGAACGGGGAAGTTGCACGGTGCACAGATTAAAAAGAAGCTCCTTCTCGTATTTGTTATCCTAGTACTTTGAGTTCTTACAACGTACTTGTTCTCTGAGAATTAGATAAGAATCTGTTTACCTTTACCTTCGCAGTCTTACTAATACCAATTCCACAACCTCTGGCGATGCGATTTGTGACAAGGCTTTCGTCCTGTGACACGCGCGAGCGTCACTTGTTTACTTCGTGTGAGTATTCTCACCTCGCTATGACTGATGGCATGCTCTAAGTTGCTGTCGCATGTCGCTAGAACGTCTAGGTCATGGCCGAGAACTAATCATTGAAAAATGTTGAAGGAAATTAATAATAAATTATTCAAACCACACTTGAATTCAATTGTATTCAATTTGGTTATAATCTCTTTACAGTAAAGCCAGTCATTCGTTCTATCAATATTTATTGTTGAGGACATTATAATCTTCCATATGTCAAGGCTAATAATACCACCACTCCAATATATTCTAAGGGTGCCATTATGGCCCGGATACGTTTGATAACGCCCATCACTTTGATGTCCTACTTACTGTTAATGTAGTACGTATATCTAATTATGTCCATTGTATAAGCACCATAAGAAACAAAAAGAACAATGGCATGAAAAAGTAACACCATTAATCTATGTACCTACTGATGACGTCATAGTGGTCTCGAACTACCCTCGTACTGGTAGAAAACTCTTACTAATGTTCGCATAAGGAAAAGTCAATGACA
The DNA here is from genome assembly GCA_950005105.1 of Lycophotia porphyrea. Classification (NCBI taxonomy): domain Eukaryota; kingdom Metazoa; phylum Arthropoda; class Insecta; order Lepidoptera; family Noctuidae; genus Lycophotia; species Lycophotia porphyrea. Next base: position 14,360,877 of record OX465393.1, read on the forward strand.
AGTATCACATCTCTTAGACTAATCCTTGCTAGTTAAGGAGCAAGAATTAGTCTGAGAGATGTCAAAATCGGTGTGCAAAGTGACACTCTGGAAAGAATGTTATACATCACTGGAACTGGTAGGAGACTTGTGGACCTGCTGTGGACATCACGCACAGACAGATACTTCCGTAACCGTGGTATATATAGTCAAGTTAAAGTAAATATTTGAGTTTAAGTAATTACGTATGCAACCATTTTTATGCAATGGACAAGAATTTGAACGAAGAAATGATTGTCAAAAAAGCAAAGCTAAAAATTCTTACTTTTGACAGTTCTAACTTCAAACAATTACTAAACTACAGAATAAAATTGTATGATAAGTTATTAATTTTACTCAAGTAATCACTTTGACTAGTTTGTGTACCGGTGTAAGTATTGTGTGATGGTACCTTTCCGGTGTTGGGTTCCCAATTAGTCCGTACTGCTTAAACGAATCTTAAGTTGAAAAATGATTACTATCCAAAACATATAATTTTTGTTCTATATACCGCCTTTTCAACATAATATACCACCTTGCTGTTTCCTTCATTTTATTTACAATACTTATTTAGTTAATTAATATTTAAAAACCATCTATTCTAAGAAGACAAGATCAAAACTTGCGAAATACTTCAATATCTCTTGGCCAACATAAACAAGCGGTATCAATACAGAAGCGATAACAAAATATTTTCATCGAATAGACCCTTTATTCATAAAAATACCCTTAGAAAAAGCCATAAATCTTGCCTGTCATTATCATATTCCATATTCTTTTCATTACAAAGACGACCATCGATTTATAGAGCAATGAGGCTATAGAACTGAAGAAGAACTTTTGATGAATAATCTTGTTTATGGAAAAGTAAAAGTGATTATTAAAGTGTTCAAGTTAAATGAGTGAAGTTTTGTAAATGTCTTAGTGTGGTGTTTGCAACTTAAAACTATTATTGACGTTTCAGAGGGCATAGAGAAAATGACAAAAGAAAATTTGTATTGAACTGACATCATCGGCATGTTCCTGCCGTTGTCCCATTCTACTTGGGGTAAGCGCAACACGTTTACTTGTACCATTCTCCCCTGTCTTTATAGTATTGAACTGACATAAGCTACCGAAAAGTTTTTGTCAATACCGTTGAAAGTCATTGTAGAAATATATAACGGTTTAAAAGCGATTGCAACTCGTCGCCACTATCCAGTGGCGACTTTAGGCCTTCTTCTAAGAGTTTCTGAATATAAAACCTTGATTACTATCGGTATATGAGACAAATATGTACTTTTAGCTTTTGCCAGCGGCATCGCTCGCGTTAATTTAGAATTTGACAATCAATTCGGGTTGTACTCTTCTTGTAATAATATAATTCAATCATGATTCGAAAGACACGTAATGCCACCTACTACCATAACAACGCTATTGTTGGTTTTTTCGGGAACAGCACTTTTTTTCGGGATAAAAGGTAGCCTTTGTCCGTTTCTGTACACCGGACAACGTATCTGCTAAATTTCAGGATGATTGGTTCAGTGGTTTAGGCGTACAAAGGTGACACACAAACTTACTTTCACATTTATAATATTAAGAAACGATACTTAATTAGTTTTTCCGGTTAATCAGTTCAATCAATTGCAGACTTACTGTACAGATTTTGGCATAACGCCCGATCAAAGGCGTCACCAGTACCATAATAATTTTCGTCATTCAGTAAAGGACAGGTCTATATACCTATTCCATGAAAACAAACATCCCTTTTAATTACATCTTGACAAACCACAGCACATTAAATAAACAATATTTCCCCCCCAAAACATTCATCCATTATTATTAAAAGAGACTTAAAACCGAATACGATATTAGTCTGTAAGCGGTACTCAAGATTCAACTTATATTTAATTGAGCGGAGATACAATTTCGAACAAGCAACTCATTACGGTGCTCTTTTCAATTACTGTTGCCCTGGTACACAGAAGATTATACAACAGTACTAGACTTAGGTATTCAGTTGTTTTGAAGTTCTTTTATACCGGTTTTATGAATTAAGCTTGATGTTAGAATTGTTTGGACGCTAGATTGTTTTCATTGTTTTTTATTTTCGGCTTTGTATGGAAGACGTACTTACTCACACTTTATCATATGGGAGGGCCGAAACCACAGAACTTCGTGATCTCTTAACCCTTAGTCACGAGCCACACGCTGAAGAAACACGTGACAGATAGCTGCAGGGAAACATGAGACACATAAGGATGTCGTTTCGCGCTAGGCGCATCGCCTAAGGTCGCACATATGCCATTGCTTCCACTTTCATTTGAATCTTCATCATCTGGCCATACAAGCGTTCGATTTGCCTCACCTAAACTTTTTACGATGCCACCAATAAGAACTTGTACAATATTAGTTAAATTGAGATAAATAAATTAATCAATTAGCTACTGTTGCTCTAAGTTACTCTAAAGATACAAATTGAGAGGCTCATGGCTAACAACATCGTAGATTGATCGAAAGCTTTACCGAACAATTTGTCTGTCCCTGTCGAACGATGGAAGGGTTTGATTCACTTCGAGACCACTTCGTGGTTCAGGGGTCATGATAAACGACGGTTACGACTGTCTATGGGTATCTAATTAACAAATCCCTCTCAAAAGACACTTATCTTCAGGGATCACGGCCTCGGGCGATAAGACTTGCGTCGAGTTACACGCGCGCACGTCATTTGTTTCTGTCGCGTGAATACCGTGTATTGCGGTGGCTCTTGTCATGCTCCAGTCAAGTATTTTCATTTGTTTTCTTCCCAGTCGTGGTCGCAAGACACTTGTAGTTTGTGGTCAAATGGTTGAAGCCCGGTTTCTGAAGTCTCCAGATAACTTCTCACTAACTATGGATTGATTAAAGTTAAGCGTAAGATAAACGTCGGTTAACTGTCACTGCGTTTTTGAATACACAACAAGCCATTCAATAATTATCTAACTGATAACTAGTTCCTTATTTGCCGCTAGATGACTCTGTTTAAGAGATCTTGTCTAAAATTGATTTTATTAGTTTAATTCGTCTTTAATACTACTTTTATTAACTAGAATATTTTTTTCGAGAGTAAATAAGTGGCTTAACACTGTTTTAGTTAAAAATAAAGGACATCATTGTCGACTTTATCTGTGAGCATTATCAATGTCAATCGTGTTTAAAACGAAACGAATTGCGCCTTGACTTCTCTCAAGTCATCAAAATTTGGCATAGCTATATAACTTGTAGCCAGCTTTTCTATTTCCTTCTTTACTTTAAGAACTACTCTTGATACAGTGGTTTTGTGAACGTTTATGTAATCACCAATTACTACTTGGAAAGTACCTGTAGTGCACATAATCTTAATGCGATAAAAAATTGTTCCAAAACAGACAGTGTATATTTGCGATGTGTAACAGGACCTAGAGCAGGGCTAATAATATCACTTAGGTGTATAACAGTGTTCTTATCAAAGCGACGTCTCAATTGAAATTCTTCATCCGTAAACATTTCGAAAGGATTTCTTCTACGTCTTATGTTTCTGGGTACTGATATATTAAAAATAAAATCCATTACTTCCAAATCAGACTCTGATGAGCTGCTCGTATTCATTATGCTAACACTGATTGTTTTCCTTTGAATATTTTCACCGACTTTTAATATTTAGCTTTTACTGGCAATTCATACAATAATACCTACACGTTACAAGAACATATTATGACCTAAAAGTTGACGTAGTTTTAGAAATGAAACCTCAAATTAAAAAAAAAACTACGTCAATTTTTAGAACTTTTGGAACTTTTGGTCCGGAGCGAAAGGGAATGGGACGCCGTCACCTCCTTCTGCGAAGCAGTCATGCTAGCGAAGGAGGTGGCGGAGCGTGAGAGGGAGAGAACCTCTCGTCCCAGCCGCCGCGGGAGACGCCTCGGGCGTCGGGGGTCACGTGGTGGCTTCCGCCCACCGTAGACGCGGACCTGTGGACGGAGAGTAATGGGCTAGCTCGCCGTCCGTCCGTCTTTTGACGACAGGCCGTGTTGACGGCGCGTTCGTGTTCCACGCGCGCCTCAAAGAGATGTCAGCAAATAGGGAGGGGCCCGCAAGGGCCGATGCCTGCCAGGGCTGCGGGCTGTTCGAAAGAGATTCCGCGGCCCTGGAACACAAAGGGCAAGGAAGGAACATGGAGCACACACAGAGCGGGAGAAGTCATTTGATGACTTCCCATCCGTAAAAAAAAAAAAAAAAAAAACCTCAAATTATAGTTATGGAACAGATAAACGTCGCAAATTGGTCAGTTAAATTGACCTCAGTTTAAACGGAGTTTAACTTACATCGCGGTGTTCGGAAACGCAAATTCACAAGTTATCGAACTAATAGCGCTAATGAATAGATAAACCACCGTTAAAAGTGCCTCAGAGACGTTCTCTAAATTTCTATCATACAATTTTAAGAGACGGTGACAGCTTGACATTTGAAGGCAACTTTAAGTTCAGTAACGTTTGATGATTGTATACGTCGCTAAAGGCAGACACTAGCCCGAAAATCTGACAGGGTAGTCTGTAGATATCGGCTTTTATCCATTTTTATTTATTTATTTAACAGTTTGTGTACACACTAAATACAGAAAAGAAGAAAGGAACAGAAAAATAGGTACAAAAGTGATGCCTATTTCTAAAGAAATTTCTTCCAGCATACCCGATTTTTTTTTTGTAAATCTATACTAACATTATATAAAATGTTTGTAAGTTTGTATGTAAGGGGTAGTCTCCGGAACTAATGATCCAATTCTAAAATTTTGTTCACTGGCAGAAAGCTACATTATTCATGGATGCTATAGAATATAAATAATATTTATATCATGCATATTAGCCGACCTATCACAATTTTTGCGGACGAAGTCGCGGGCGAAGTGTTAGTTGTCAATATAAATTTAAGGCATAAAGCAACTTGTGGGGTACTTAGTCTGAACGGCCCAAATCGAATGGCACGTGGGTCATTCGAACGTAAACAAAAATCGTCTACGTACAAATGGCCCGTTGGTGACACAATCTATCTTAATTCAATGGATAAACTACATTATGTACATTCGGGTGCAAAAGTAAAAAGTTTAAATAAAAGATGATTTTTTCTTAGATTTGTATTATCTTCATTAAAACAATCAACAAAATATACAATAAGATAAAATAAAACAACAAGCCAATCAACAAAATGTAAAAAAATACAATTAAAAAGTTAGTCAAAAGCAGCCTAATTTTAAAGAATAAAAATCCTCAATTCGTGGGAATTTACTATTAGACAATAAGATTTAGTGAAAATCAGTCTTATTTTAGAGAAACAAATGAACAAACATAAAAATATTATTATACAACAATGTTTAGTCAAAACCAACCAGCAATTGTAAGGAAACATATCAACAAAATATGAGAATTTACTATAAGATTTACCTAAAATAAGTCTTATTCTAGAAAAACAAATCAACAAAATATAAAAATACAATATTAATCAATAAGATTTAGTAACAATCGGGCTTATTTTAAAATAAAAAACCAACAAAATAAAAAGAAAATACGACTGAACAATATAATTGATTAAAACTTTAATTTTTCTAAGCAATGCCCCACGCTTATCTGTCCAGTCAATAATTCTTCTACAATACTTTGAATTTTCCAGTTTCTTGATAAAGTTTCAGGTTTCCTTTTTGAAATTTTGATGCCATCAGGTTTCCTTATCTGATTTGAATAATATTTGAAGTCGTTATGCAACCCTTGCAGAAGTTGACCAATATTTGGTTTGACTTTTATGAATTTTCTAATTCTATTGTTCCATGACTCTACAATGTTATTTGTTTTATGATATTTATTATATGTACACCAGATACTTGAATTCACCTTATCGTCTAGCCATGTGCTAACAAAATAATCGTTGAATTTTGTAAAATTATCACTGCACGGACTTTCTGCCATAATATAAAGCCAACCATCGTCAACGAATTGTGGAGGAATGTGTGATAATGCTGTACATAATTTTATATGTGCCTTGCCTGAATGGGTCTTGTGTAGATTTAATTTATTTGCTTTACGCCACAAGCATTGACTAAAATGAAAATTGCACCCTGTTATTTTAACATTTGGAAAAATATTTTGTAATGCAACTATGGTAGCTGCTTCAAAATCCATAGTGGCATAAGTTGGTTTCCATTCTGGTTCTTGACTTTTTATTAATTGGAATAGTAACTGATATGTGTCAAGCTTCTTATCAGGTAGTAAAGCATACAAAATAGGAATCACGTTAACAAATTCTTGAGTGCTTCCTATATCTGCATGAACTGTAAAAACTTGATAAAATCCATTCGGGCAGATCTTAAATGTCCCATCAAAGAAAAAACTTCTTGACTGCCGCAAATAAACAGTGAAATCCTTATGTTCAAATATCAATATTCTTTTTTGTCTGCATTGATAATCCGCAAATAACATAAATAAATATTTTTGAGGGATAATAACGTCAGCTCCTTTTCTAAAGCAAAGTCTCTTGGCTCCAATTGAGCTATTTCGTTTTTGGTATAGATGTTTGCTTATATTTTCAAACTTAGGTAAAATTTGTACTCCTTTTTGTGTAAGTATTTGCATGTGCTCATTAAATATTTGAGGAATCGGAATAGATACGTCGTGTTGAACAGCGTTTATACATTTTTCCATTTGCTCTTTAATTTCCCTCGTTTCTAAGTCTTTAGGTCCATGATTATGTGATGTTTCACGTACAACTGTTAAAGGGTTACTTTTGGTTTTAATAGAAGCACTGTACGTACTTTTTTTTGCACAACGCCAAAGTTCTGTTCCGTCTTTGTTCAGCCTTTTCCAATTATATTCATAACCACCTTTACGTAGAAGGCGAGCACCTTTTCTTGATATACCCTCACTTGCAGATTGTGATGTAGAGGGATGTGCGTCATCCATTTCTATGATTATTTAAACCTAGAAAATACAATATGGGCCTTAGAAGTGTGAAAGTATATAATACAGATTTGTATGTGTATGGTCTAAAATCTAGTCCCTGTCATATATTATTTATGTTCTAAATAAAATATGGTAGCTTAGTCTTTAGCCCGAATATTGATGTTGTTTACATACGAGTTGAAAGAGATGTAAGTACTTATATTAAATTCGATCATATTATGTTCTTGGACCCAAAAAGATAGAATACATATGAAACGCCTTTAACTGAAGAAACATTTCGAGAAAAATATTGCATTATATGCAATTGGCTTTATAATATATCAAAAAAACTTACCAGGATCCAACAGTAAACAAAACACAAAACTCTCGAAAGTAAAAGTTCAATGCACAACATTAATGGACAATTGCAAAATTAACAGTGGTGTTACTAAGTTGCACTATTAAACATATTTCTCCATAGTCCTGACGTCACAGATAAGCATCCTACTTGTGATTGGATGACAAGAAGGGTCATTGTTTATCTAGCTACCTGAAATCGTGCCGACCGGTTATGAAGATGTATTCCGTTTATTTAGACTATTTCAAATAATTAAATATTTATTTAGTTAAAATTCATAAACTATGTGATTAATAGAATGTTTGCGACTGTACTTTTGAATTATTTTTAAATTCATTTGACCACCGGGCCATTCGAACGTAGACAATTTTTGTTTACGGTCGAATGGCCCGCGTGCCATTCGATTTGGGCCGTTCAGACTAAGTACCCACTTGTGTAGTTCATTATATCATAATTAAGTTTGATAGCAAACATTTAAAGTGGAATTCGATTAAATGCAATTAATTGCGTTTTATCAGATCGCTGCTATATTTTTAACCAGCCTGTGGAATATTTTCACAGTCCAGGAATTTGGGCAAAATGAAGTCCTGTTTGATTATTTGCATTTCGGATATGCGCATAATTTTCCGTAGTATGTGTTGCTTTCGTTATTTAAATTCCCGCACTGAGCAGCCATATTTAGCATTCGGCGAAATCGGTTACCATGTCGAGAGAATTCCCTAAAGAATGAAAGTTCACTAACTACTGATAGATAGCTCCACACGTGACGTACGAAGGTCCCTATTGGTTTACGTTATATACATTACGGCTGATCAAATAATAGCTATCGAATAAATTTATACAGAACTCACAATCAACACAATATTGTTACTATCGAGTACTCAAATCCAATAATACAATTTCGTTTGCCAAACATGATATTAGATTCGAACAACATCTTTCTTGATTGCATCGACATTGAAATCTAGGTATTACCTATATACAAAATTACTCTATATCTGACCCATTTGACATCCCTCAAAGACTTTGTTTCATCATGAATTATTCAACAAAAACAAATAAGTATATTCGCGAGAGTCCCAAAGGAACATGCGGTACAAAAAAAGTAACAAAGAGATATTTTTTAGATTAAACGTGGGACAGGCACGCCATGTCGCCGTTATATGGGATTCTTGATGGATGGGTATTAAGGCCCATAGATATGCGAAGGGTATTGCGTTTAGATGTTTTTCAGGGTGCGAAATGACCGTCGTGGGTTGTGTCAATGAATGCATGAGGGGTCATAAAACTTGTGGGTGATGCTTACCTTCCCCTTTTTCCGAGCAGAACACCTAACAGCATTATAAAACCTTTGTAAATAAATTATTTGTAGGGTTTGCTTTTGAAAGGAATACAATGAATTTTATATCATTGAAAACATAGTTAAATCACATATTTGCTTTTATTTATTTTACGTTGAAGTGTTCTGTGTGTTGTCGAATAAATGTAGATAATTTAGTATCTGTAGGTACTTAATACTTCAACATAGTACAAAGGAGAAACCCAAACTCCATAGAAACTTGGGCCTGGCGTTACAGGGCTGGAATTTTGCCATAAATTAGAGTACTTGGGAAGGTTTCATGAGCCCAATTTTCACGTCTCCCAGCAATGGCCAAATAGGTAAAATCAGACAATGTTTACATTTTAGGTTATTTTATTATTGGAGTTATTTAAATTAAAAAAATATATTTTTGAGGCTTGCACTGGCACTTAGCAGCAGCGCCTGCAGCCTATCATGATTAGATTTTAGATACTTACATAAAAAGCGGTGAATTCAAATTAATTTGATTGATCTTACTGAAAACCTCACCTGAAAACTATGTTTATTAGACAAGGCCCACTTACATCACTATTGGCTTGCATTTGTTAACATTGTATCTACTACTAGGGGATTTGATGCTATCTCAGATTACAGTAATCTGAGATTACAATCTCAGATTACAGTAATCTGAGATTACAATAATAGGTATATTAAAATAAAAAACTGCATAATTGAGATAGAGTTTTATTAATTACCTTCTTCGTTAGGATTATCATAATATAATAATACATTATCTAGGAATTGTGCAGGAGGTAATTGACTACCCTGGTGCCGTGCCCAACCAAGATACCATATTATGCTCATGGTGTGGACACAGCAACCAACCGTTCTTTTACCAACGATGCAGGTGCAATAATATTGGATTATAGCATCCCTTCCACTTAGAGAGCTGCCAACTAATATATAAACGAAATACATCCTATTACTCATATGCCTGGATTTTATTCTTCCTCTTAACATCCAGGTTGAGTCAGATGTTGACAGCTCTTGCTGTAGGTCACCGTCCACCTCTCTGCACACTTCTATTACATATGAGCCATTTTCTCTCACATGCTCCCCATAGTAAGAACGGGCCTGTTTTACTTAGTATGTGCCCAAGGAGACAAGAATAAGCTCACTGTATGTTAATACGGGAAACTCGCTAACATTATCTCTTTCTACATCTATTGCTTGGACCTGCGCCCTACGTCGATTTATATTGTTGTTAATCACATAGTTACTTAATTGATTTTCCACATTCATATGCTGATTAATTTTTTGAAGAATTTCTTGAGCATCACTACGGTTTGCAATAGGAGGGTGGAAAGCATTTATTAAAGCGGCAGCCACTTCAAAGTGTACCATAACATTTTTTCTTCCATAGACTCAACATTTTCAAAATCCAAAAAATTACTCTTTTAATGAAAACATATCTTGAATTTGATTTGCACTAAATGTGTTAATAATATTATCACTTATATCATTGAGAAAGTTCCATGATGTGCATGTTAAGTGGATATCACAAAGGCGATTATTTGGAGGTACATAATAGTTATACATTTTAAGTAACTGTTTTCGCATTGTAATTGTTATTCGGTTTCTTTCATGTCTCTGACATCCTTCCACAAAACATCTACTCTCAGTTTCAACAGCTCTATAATAATCAGGCAAAACAATAAGAGTTCCAACAGTAGATGCCCTTGGCGCAGAATAAGTTTCTTGCCTTGTTGGGGGTTCTTCTAAATGAGGAATGTTCTGACTATTTGGCTCATTGACAGCTGATGAAGTTGCACCAGATATTGAGGGGCCTGATTGAAAATGCCGGGATGCTCTATTTGCTCGCACCCAACAAGAGTGACAGACAACACTTGAAGCACCCACCTGAAAATAATTTATTTATATTTAAGGGTGCCTTTACACCAGAGATGTGGGATGCCTTATTGCTCACTTTGAAAAAGACTGATCTAAAGAAATCCTGCGAAAAAGAAATCCTCATGTAGGAGCTTGACAGTTATCACATTGTCTCTCCATTTCACTTAAATGTTTTAGCATCCCAAATAACATTTTGTAATGCCCTTGTTATCAAAACTAAACTAACAAATGTTATTAACCCATTCACTGCCCAGTACTTTGCGAAAACTTCACGAAACTCCGTTCGCGTGCCCACAACCCGTATCCGAGTCGTCGTTATAACAATCTATAGATGACTTCTATTCCTGCCCAGAACCCGACAAGCGAGTCCATAGCTACGGATACGGGTTGTGCGAACAAACGAATTAATGTTCGACTCATATGCTGGGTGCTGGGCACTGAATGGGTTAATAAACCATGAATAACACTAATATACTAACCGTGCGTGGTAGGATCCATTCTCTAATAACTTCATGTATTCTGCGTTCTTGCACTGTACCAGACCTAAGTTGATGGCAACGAACTCTTCTCAAAAGGGAACGTTCACAGTGAATACAAACTCGTTGGTGTCCTATAGGCGTCTGTTCACTCTCTTCTGGTCTATTTCCTTCAAGAGATACAGCATTGGCATGATTCTAGCAAACTTGGCAGATTAAGTCATTTGCATTTACCTGTAGCAAACATATATCATTTGACTATTAGTTCTAGCACTAGCATTTAGCAATAAACATCAGAGTGGCACGTTTGCGTAAACATAAGCAGCCTTATTACATTCCTACTGCAAAGACACAGGCCTGCTCTCTGAGAGAGGGAATAGGTCGTAATTAACTACGCAGGTTCAGTCCAGATTGGTGATGTCACACATGAATAGTACAAAAATGTTACATTATAAAAATATCGGATACTAACCGATTGAGGCGCGACCCATTCCTGTACAATGGAAAGAATCATTCCATCTTCCAATCTTTGCCTTCCTATTGTATTGCAGCGGTCCGTTGCTATTCCGCAATTAATGCACAGGCTCATGATGTCGTATTAACCAGTCGTCAAAAGAGCAATATTCAGATCCGGTTTTCCAGCAATGGTCAGCAGGAATGGCAGAGTGCGGTGTTCAATGTTCAAGCGAGGTTCAGTCAGAAGGCAATCAATTTCGGAGTCCAGTATTCGAGCAGAGGTCTTATGAAATAATATTGTAGTAAATCTCGAGAAACCGTAAAACACATTCACTTGCCCAAAAATACGAAAAGCGAATGACATTAATTATAACCAAGACAATTGACAGACGTTGACATTGACATTTAGTGCAATCCATGTGCAATCCGCGTTGCAAATGGATTTTATCGATTATTAATTTCTTTTAATGATTTTTTTAAGGTGCTCACGTTAAAAAAGCAATTGGATTCCAGATTTTTTTATTTTACATTGATTTTACTATCTAAAAGCAATTATACTCAAACAATGGAGTATTATTCAATTATTTGTAACTATCGATATCCACTAGATCGATCATATTCTTAGGGTACGCTCTATTGTACTGTTTGCGAAGTAAGTGACGTATAACGAAATAAGTGCTGTAATGGTTTAAAAAGGTTGTTTAGAACAAAAAAATAGAAAACTACTTATTTTCTACACTTGGCCATTGTAATTAAGGCTAAGATTTAAATGGGTTGATTAACCAAAATAGTAGACTTTTTTGGTACATATCTGATTCGTGTAACGGCTAGGCCCAGAAACGGGTTTCTCCTTTGCATGCCCGTGAATACTCTCCGCAATATTAATTCGTTGAATTAACTGTAATTTAAATACAGAATATTGACCAGAAGCAGCTTCAACTTTATTTAACACGAATCAATTTGGGGCTTTGTCTTTACCCCAAATTACGAAAGCTTTAGTTCCGAATATTGGCAGATACATAAGCACATAACGGAGGTAAAAGGCCTGTATTCTAGAACTACGGTTAACATTAATTTTCTGGTTCATCATCATTATTGTCTTGCCCTTATCCCAATTTATTTGGGGTCAGCCCTGGATATTTTCTTCTACCGTACTCCTCTATTAGTTGGAACCTCAGTAGTAACCCCGTTTTTTGTCATATCATCTTTCTCACAGGTCATCCAACGTTTCCGAAAAAATGTGTGAATAAAAAAAGTTTTGTTATTTTTTTTTCTTAGCCTGTATTGTCCTATTGTATTGTACTGCTAGGCAAAGTTTATTTTATACTTAAACAAAACATCCCTGCTCTTTACGAGTTCTTTGCACTGAGCAGGAATCAATAATATCTGGTATAATAAACAAAAGAAAATAATTTTTTGAAAGACTTGCCGACTTGACTTGCTTGACTAGGCTTGCAGTCATCGAGTAGTCGTTATGGTCCAGTAGTCGCAGTTGCGACGTTTAGACGCAGAATGTCCAATTCGCAAAATGTCCAGCGATGGAAAAATGTCCAATTCGCAGAATGTCCAGTTCGCAGAATGTCCAGTTCACAAAATGTCTGGTTCACAATATATCCAATTCGCAAAATGTATGAAGTCCTGGGTTAGATTCCCGGATCGGGCAAAGTATTATTGAATTTCTCAGTAGCAGCTGCGGAGTCTGGATTTGTGCCCGGTTGATGGCAATAGGATCACCTTTTACATAGGAGTTAAAAAAACAAAACAGGTGAAAAGTGTATGTTCTACTACGCACACTTGATTGGCCTGTTGGTCTAGTGGTTAGTGACCCTGACTGCTAGGACAGAGGTCATGGGTTCGATTACCACACAGGACAAATCTTTGTGCGATGAGTACGATTATTTGTTCTGTATCTGGGTGTATAATTTATCTATAATATGTATGTATTTAGAAATATATAAGTATGTTTATCAGTTGTCTGGTTGCCATAGTACAGGCTCTGCCTAGTTTGGGATCAGATGGCGGTGTGTTTTTTTTTTTTTTTTTTTAAAACGTTGCCCCACACTAGGAATTTCTCCTGTATCGTGGATGCGTTTACAAACATTTAAACTCACATACACAAACAGCCAGACCCGGAACAACTATCTGTAGGCCATACAAATATTTGTTCCGTGCGGGGATCGAACCCGCGACACGCAGCGCAGCAGTCAATCGCTCAGCCACTGCGCCAACCGTGCCGCCAAGGTTGTTGGTTGTCCCAAGATATTATTATTATTACCTCTGCCTAACCCTTTGTTGATTACAGGCGTGATATTATGTTACCTTTTTCACAATAAAAAAAAATAATTGATCAAATCCCTGTCTAATCGTTCAATGTTCTGTGGGCGAGCAACAAGTAAGGTTGTAACGACCTACATCGAGCACGCCCTTTCGATATAAAATGTCACCCCGAGTCACAGTCCAAGCTAGTGCTTTATAACCTGAGCAAACGGCGACGGCCTAAGTAAACATCTTGGCTAATTAAATGGCCGTAATTTGTTTACACAGACAGTATAAACTTCTTGGCGAATAATGGAATTATTGTTAAAGTAATTTGTGAGGAATGTCTTGAGGATTATTTAGGATTAGAGGGGGTAGGGTGTATTTTTTATGTCATCCTAACTAGTAAAATCATTTGAAGTTTCTCTATTGAATGAAATACTCGTAGTAAATAATAATACGAGGTTAATACTGAGATGACTGGTGATATACACATAACGCCGATGCGAAAGCGGTGACCATGTACTACTTGCATCATTCTGAAACCAGCACATCGAAAATTTTCGTCGGAAGGTTAAAAAAAAACAGCTGTCTCCTACAACAGTGCTGTCTCCTACTACACTTAGTACTAGAAAGCTGTAATTTGGCATGAATATACACTTTAGCTACGCCGACAAAGTGGTAGAATAAAATTACAAAAAGTAGTATTTTTTAGGGTATCTCGACTGTACACGTAAAAGGGGATGTGTTTTTTTTCTCGTTTACTCCATAGTGTGGGCTGTCGTTGGATAGGTCTTTAAAAATATTACGAGTTTGTTAAAATCATTTTTATATTAAGGGATTTGTTTGTGAAAATAAAGCTTTAAAGTGCTAATTTCTGTTAGACTCAAATGTCCCCCCTCTACCAGCTAAATAGTTGTGTTTGGGAGAGAGAAAAAATTCATGGTGGTAGTATATACAGGGTGTCCAGTAAACAGCACAACATACTGCCTACCAAAACAACACAATATATTTTCAGCAAAATCTTGCGGATTTACAGTTTTACAAAATTTTCCGAAATACCTTTGAAACCGATTTTTAACAGATTTTGGTTTTCGATAGAAAAAAGACTTATCAATGAGTAAAGTAACTATTCATGAATAATTTGATGTAAAAAAATACTAGACAAGGAATTTTTTTGTTTCAAGGTAGAGATTTTTCGATATTTCGGAAAATTTTGTAAAACTGTAAATCTGTAAGATTTTGCTGAAATTATATTGTGTTGTTTTGGTAGGTATTGACCCAAGCTATCACCCCCTGCAGTATGTCGTGCTATTTACTGGACACCCTGTATAATAAAATTAAAAGGAAAACTATCAGGGCTAAGTAGGTTTACGAGTAATAGTCGACCAACTTATAAAATGTACTTGTATAACATATTTTTCTAAGCATATGTATGGGAGCACAGGTTTTTCAACTGCAAATGTAAGTTAATTTTTTGTATTACAGTAAAAATCATCGTTCGGAGGCAAATCGGACCGTAGGAAGTGTCCGCATATTATGATGGGCAACAACGGAACCCTACGTTGTACGTGGCCCGACACGCACCTGGCCGGTTTTCTTTCTTTCTTTTTCAAATCTGTGGTACCGACCCCTAATAAATTAAACTAATATGATATTGGTACATCACGCACAATATCTGTATCCTAAATATTGAACAGATATCATAATTATAACTTATTAACACAACATATTAATCCTGCTCCGCCCACATGCAATGATGGAGCCGTAACTCTTAACAAGGTAGTATGAAGTTAATTAGCAAAGTTACCTGTATCTAACACATGGCTGTTCTCAGATGGAGCCTGTGGAGGTTCACTTTATACTACATTGAGTTGAAAACAAACTTCAATTTCGTGTTTTGAATTTAACGTGAAATATGCGTAAATTATGCATTGAAAAGAGAATTTATTTTAGGTGTTTATTTTGATATTTGGGTGGGCAATTAATGTGGTTTAATGTTTTTACGGAGATTTTTGTTTTTGAATACATATACTAAGCTGTTAGTAATTTTTGTGAAAGAAAGAGCGGTTATTTTTGTGGCTCTCTTTATAAAAAACTGTCTTGCAGTGTTGTGACTTTTTTTCCAATGCAATTGGTTTTACAAATTGTTCGTATGGTTCCTGAATCCGTGGTGACGGCGTTTTGTTGATGGATGTCATTCATGTACGTGTTGGTTTTTGACACATTTTTATTAGATTCCCTTGTAATTTTTCCCGGTTTCCGATTGAGCTGAAATGTTTGCATACATGTTTAATTTGGATGGCAATACCTAAATTGTGAGCAAAGTGACGTCATTCTCATGACGTGAGTTTTTACTGTACAAAAATGAATACTATAATATAAAATGGAGTGATACCGACCCCAACTTACGAGTATGCCGTGATACTGAAAGTCATCTTATTAACTTAGTTGTAACTTAGCTTACCAAAGTAACCCTACAACTTTTGCGCATACATTGCAAAAGGTAACCCTACCTACATAAACTTTTGTCTCCAAATTATTTATTTATTTCCGTTTGTGCCCAAGTTTTAAAAAGGGGTTTATTTATACGCGTTGTGTGTTTTTATTGTCGAAATAATGTCAACGTTTATGGCCTGGCGCACGTCTCATTTTGTCAACACAGTGGTTGGGATAAAAAAAGGTATTTTTGCGCCAAAAAAGGCTTTAGATTTCCGTACCCAGATTTATTCTTCAGGCGTGTGCGATATTTGTTAAATGTGCCATATAAAATAAAATTACTGCGGAAAATGCCACGCACATCATGATTGAATAGTGCAAATAAAAAAAAATGTGTGTGTACTTATTACGCACGTAAGAAGTTATAATTCTTTGGCGTATAAAACTAAAATGTTGACTAGCTAACTTCAGGATGTATGTTGACTAGTTAAGTTCAGGGTGTCAGTTTTTCGTGACGGTGTGCACGCGCATCGTAAAAATTTACACTCATAATTTTTCCCTAACGCACCAAAAGAAGTATAACTTCAAAAACTGAAACGGATTCTGTAGAGCACGTAAAATATCTTTAAAAATGGACGTCAAACGAAAAGTCGACTCGAAAGCGAAAAAATAGTCTGGACTGTTTTATTAATCTTGTTTGCATCGCACTGCCATCGGCACCGGCTATGTTTACGTTGACTGCATGTACTTTTATCTTCTGTACAAAGTGCCAAAGTGTAGTTTAGGGTTGGCAACTGGTGACGTGTGAAAAATGTTGGGAGTAAAAGTGTACAGCATTGAATTTTACATCCATATGAATATAAAAATATAAAAAATATGGGCTTTTAACCTTTTTTACATTAAATAGGCCTACTCTTCACGGTTAACCTAAACTTTAAAGAAGATACTTTAAAATATGATTTTGAGGAAAAAATAAACGTCTTGACGCAAAATGTCATAGTTTGAGAAAAATTATGTTAGAACAAATTCCGTAAAATTTTAATTAAAGTTAAATTTTCTTCATTTTTTTTTCATACCTTCGGTACTTTTATTTTGGTTCCTACATCGTTAAAAACTACAATTCATATTTCCTACTAAGGAGGGTAATTTATTTTATTGATAAACATAAAAATAACACGCAGACGCTTCCCATCCCTAGTGAAGCGTGACAGTAAGTTATTACATTTAAATATGACAGTGAGCATTATCTCCCATTTGCTTTTTATTAATATA
This sequence comes from Lycophotia porphyrea, assembly GCA_950005105.1. Classification (NCBI taxonomy): domain Eukaryota; kingdom Metazoa; phylum Arthropoda; class Insecta; order Lepidoptera; family Noctuidae; genus Lycophotia; species Lycophotia porphyrea. Next base: position 14,378,286 of record OX465393.1, read on the forward strand.
AATGATCTTCTTATACAATTGCGCAAGATCAAGGTCTCCATCGAGTTCAGACCAATAAAAAATACATTTCTCTCCTTGTAGAATACGCCTTAGTCGGGTAAAAATTTACTGACAGTCTGACAGACTGTTCATAAAAAAAAATAACATTAATGATCTTTTAAATATTTGTAGTGCCTAACTACTTCCGCGAGGCCGCGACCAAGGAGGCGGCGTACTTATGTCGCTGGCCGGTGCAGCGGCACTCAATAAAATAATTTTTGATTTGCTGTGTCAGTGTCATTTTATAGAAGAAACATTTTTCATGTTATGTGAAAACATATATTGTCCGAAGTAATTGTAATTTTACTCTACATTAACCTAATGTACTAGGCACCTTCCACTATTTGAGAGGACTATTTGTGGTCCTGGGTTCGATTCCCAGGTCGGGCAAAGTGCTATTGGGTTTTTCCATAAGATATTTCTCAATAGCAGCTACAGAGTCTGGATTTGTGCCCGGTTGATAGCAATAGGCCCGCCCCCTTTTACATGGGACTTAAAACATAACTGGCGGAATGTGGGTGGCGAAGTGTAGGATCACGGTGTCAGTGGATAAAACTCGCGATGATCCGTGGCTAATTCAGTCTGATAACATGTTCGGTGGAGACAAACCTCTATTAGATACACTTCAGCCTAACCTTTCGGGGATTACAGGCGTGATGTTATGTTATGTTTAAATAGCTGCAATGATTGAAAATAGCTGAACATTATCTAGTAACTATTATTGTCACTCGCTTGATTTTCAATTGGTTACATACAAAGTATACAAAACAAACAAGGAAATGAAAATGCATGTTGAGAGTGCTCAAATTATAATAATTATTCAAAGCCAGTAACAGGGCGTGGATATGCTGTAAATTAGACTTTCAATGAACAAACTGAAGTAACATTTCAAATAGTCATTTGGATAGCAATCAAAATATCTATAATGACAATAATTTGTGGTATGTCAATTCGTTAATTTTGTCCGCTTTTTGTGTAGTCTATTACGTGTTTAGCTACATTGTATTTTGCATGTTTTTATCACTACGGGGAACCCACATGTGTTAAGTACTACTTTTGGTTATGTAATGTGTTACTACAGTTGGATTCTCAACTCTCGAGTCGGTACCGAGAATTTAAATTCCAACATGCCAATAATTAGGCTATATAATATCAATCAATTAGGTGTCCACTAGTGTGAAAACTTGCATTGTTTTAAAGTATGGGAAGATTATTTTTGTCGTCAAAAATGGTACCATCGTTAAGTTGTGGAAAACTTCGTAGTAAATGTTCGACAAATGTATGAACGTGGACTTGGCAAAAGAAGTTTGTGAAAAGGCGTGAGATTATGTGTATGTACAATCGAGAACACTCCCGCCTGAGCACCACTAAGCTCATTTATGCCTGCCGTCACGCGCGCGAATCGCTCTGTACTCCGGCCTCCGCATGATTCAAGCGAAAATTTTAAAACTGATCAGGCGGAAAGGCCGCGACTGTACTTATCTCGTGTCTCTTTGTGAAAACGAAACATCTAAATACCATTTTCGAAACAACCTCTTTTTGCTTTTTCGCACCTGTTGGTGGTCGTGCTGAGTAATGCTGACTAACCCCTGAAATCGTTCGATCACTGATTGACAAAGTAGACGGAAGAGCCAATCACGCCTTGATGGATACTTTTGTTAACATTTTTGACGTTTTCGCCTCTAATTCTCGTCTCACCGGTTCATCCACAAGAACAGGGTAACAAGAATCTTTTTGAGCTCTAATGACATTGTCAGGAGCGTAGTGTTGCCAGGCATTTGTGAAATATATTTTGAAAAAATAACATTGAAGCGTTAATTCAGATTATGATACTACCACACTGTCATCCACTCAAAACCTAGAAAGGCTAAAAATGAAGTTTTAACAGAACAAGTTCAAAACCTGCAGCATTCTGACCATTACAAAGCTGATTTTCTCAAAGAATATCATATTTCAGTGCGGTTTCTAGTTACATTCTCTCACTGCTGTGTCACAGGCCTCCTCACGGATTTCTTAGTGATACTGTTTTAAACTTTCACAGTTTATAACTAAACTTACACTGTCATGTACATGCTCTGACCAAATAAAAAACCAAAACATAGCTCTGCGAACAATACAGTGAAGCATGCGCCAAACCACACCTCGCTCTGTGTATACACGCTCACATGCACACATTTACATTAAACTACAACTTTACGCTCAAAAAGTGCACATATGTTTACGAAACCGGCTTCACGTTACTATTGACAGTGCTGTGTCTTAGTTTTTTATTTGGTCTGAGCTTACGGGATATCTTACGTAATTTTCAATTATTGCAAGCGCCATGATAATGATGATGTCATGCCCGCGATTATGGTGCTTTTAATAGCGTCGAAATATCGGGAACTCACAATAATTGAAAATCACGGAACATAATTATCCCATAACTGACAGTGTAAGTTTCTTAGTAATAATTGATTTTTGTAAGCAATATACTTTCACTTACACCTTAGTACCTCTGTACCTGACACCCTTTATAAAGGGTGTAAACAGACTCTTAACGAAGCCGAAAGGCACTTGTTCTCCCCGTCATTGCGATCATTTTTTTGTTCTGGACCATACCTGGGAACCTTCTAGTAACGGAGATATTGGGGGTCAAAGTTCCAACTTTTTCACAAGTGTTTTTTTAAATACATGTTTTTAATGTAAGATTTTTACTTTAAATACCTCCAGAACCCTCTTACTATTCAATCCATCCATCAGCACAATGCTTTGAGTGCGTTAAATTGAGTCCTACTGTTAAACGTGATTTTTCAGCCCAAAAAAAAAGTTGTATCCCAGCACTAATTTTTGCGTAAAGTTACTTAGTTTGATGTACCTAGTGCTTGGTTGACGGCTTCGTGAAGAGTCTGTTTACACCCTGTATACTGTTGTCTACAATACACATGAATAAACGAATTATTCAACGTAATCCCATAACATTGATTGACAGAAACGAACACGCGCGACCTTTCCTTTGATTGAGTCGGAGTATTTTAACGGCCCTTGTCCCAATAAGGACATCAACTCCCATTCCGTAGTGACAGACATTAAATATGTACGAAGAGGTCAATTATTATAAACACGGGTAAAGATAGAAAGAAAAATATCCGTAGGTAGGGTACGGGAGCCAATGTTTTTTGTTATTTTAGGACTAGCTTTTGCCTAAGGTTTGACCTAGGGTCAGGCAATTATCCTACTGGACCCAAATAACGTGTTAAAAAAGGGTCCAATGTCCTAAGGCGTGTCATGGTTAGGTAATCTCTGTTCCCCATTGAAATCAGTCCAAGTTTAGAAGCGTAAAAGTTATCCGACATAGTTGCTGTAAAGTTTATAGTTTTGTGAATCCATGCAAATTTTAAACTCATGGATGCAGCTTTGCAACGTCTACTTTATGGTAGCGAGACGTTTATCTCAGTCTACCGATACCTACAATTATTATACCTCTTCTTAGATAGACTTAGGCGCTGGACACACAGAAAAGACGTAAGACGCAGACGGGGCGCGGACATTTGTCTCTATCGCGTCCCTTTCATACAAAATGTATACAAGCGTCGCGACGCAAAACAGACAGAAGAGACGGGGCGCGGGCGCAACGCTTTTGTCTGCGACGAGTCCGCGCCCCGCCCTCGTCTGGCGTCTTTTCTGTCTGGCCGCTGGTTTATTTTTTTACCATTCATAGTCTTACCTCACCACATATTATCCGTATCACTCATGGTAAACAAAAAAAAACGAGTGTGCTTTTAACTTTTTTCCGTTCGCCTCGTCAACCCTTTCTTTTTTTTTTATACGGATGGGAAATCATCAAATGACTTCTCCCGCTCTGGGCAGAGCGGAAGGGAGTATCAGACTTGTACTTACTAAAACCCATCCATGTTCCTTCCTTGCCCTTTGTGTTCCAGGGCCGCGGTATCTCTTTCGAACTGTCCCGCAGCCTTGGAAGACCCTAAACTAAACAATAACTACTACATAATCGGTGTTTTCGACGAGAAAAGCTACGTGTTTATTTTGGAGCGATTAAAACTTTATGGCAGTTTAAGCGCTTTACTGCTGTGGAACAATAAAACTATAAAATAATCCATGAAGCTCCTGCAGCGGCTTCGTAGCTTGTATAAAGCGTAGGTTATATTGATAGCGGAGGGGTTGCGATGGTGGAGTGAACGAAACTTATAGCTAGGGTTAGTTTTAAGAAGCAACGATCTGTTTAATAAAAACCGGACAAGTGCGAGTTAGACTTGCGTACCGAGGGTTCCGTATGAACTTGTAGGTATTTCGTTATTAAACTACTTATTTACGGTTTTCATTTACATCCAGATTTTTTTAATTTACATGTGTTAAGACTTTGCTTCTTGCCAAATTTCATTATTCTAGGTCAACGGCAAGTACCTATAGGTTTTGATTCCCTTGTGAAATCGCAAAATATGCGACATAAACCGTCATATCTTTTGATCGCATTGACTTAAAAGTTTGATATGATCTTTTTTTACTGCTGCTAGAGACAGCAGACCTCAGTATTTGATATTAATTTCAGCCTGATACCTCTACGCGTTCCTGAGAAAACGTGTCTTGGCAGACGGACAACAAAAGGTTCTGTTTCTGCCTACTGGGGTACGGAACGGTAAAAAAAAAATTTGTACCGGTACATGAAGTTCCTTTTTGGATACACTTAACTGAAACTACAACGTAAGTCTTTTCTACTATAAAATACTTGTAAAAATTGGCACTCCATTAAGTTCTTATTTTTCTAAGATAAACGCCGAGAAAATGCAGTATTTTTTGTTCAAGTTTGAAAGCCGTGAAAAGTTTAGTTCGCTGTACGTTTTAAGTGTGTTTTAAGTTGAAACTATAGTTTTTGTTTCAGAAATTTTGGAGTGAAAAGCGCTATACAAATATTTGGTAGAATAAGTACTTCATAACGTTTTTTTTGGCCGCTTGCCTAGATTGGTCCGTGGATGGGTGATCACCCATTACATAGCGAGTTTCCTCCGTGGCTCGGAAAGCACGTAAAGCCGTTTTTTCTCGGTTGTCATTTATAGATCTTTGACAGTCGTTACAGTGGCCCGCAAAACCGACTACCAAGGGTATCGTATTACTCAATGCATCAAATAAAATAACTAAATAATAACTAGATACCATATAGTCGCTAAAAGCTAAAACGCACAGAAATGAAAAACGAAGTGGAAAATTAAAATAAGAATTTATACCAAATCACATCAAATCAAATCAAATCAAAAAAATTATTCGCATAATATGGGTAGATAGATGGTATATAAATGTTACAATATAACAATAGGAAACATATTAACCATTTCTGGTATACGAAACATAAAATAATAACTTACAACAACATGAACTGAAAAGGATAGTATAACTAAGTATTCTTTTTTATTTTATAATAAGTTACCTAGTTGTTATTGCACTAGAATAGGAACATAGTCTTTAGTATTTTACAATAATTTTCTATTCTTATTACTAAGGTACTCCTGGGTCGTGTAGAAACATTTATTGACTAACCAGGCATACAATTTTTTTCGGAATAATGTAATGGACCGTAGTTCTTTCAGTTCATTAGGTAATTTATTAAATAATTTAATTGACATAGGGTAACAGTTTCTTCTATACAGATCAGTTTTTATGTTAGGCAAGGAAAAGCTATTTGGATAACGGGTATTAAAATTAGAACAGTCCCCAAAGGATTTGTATAGATAGTGATGTGTCTTGACGAAAATACAAGATTCAAATATATACTACTATACGAGTTAGTAACTCGAGTTCAAGTCCTAAATGCCTTCAAAACCAAGGCCTAAGAAATAGCTGATATAATATCGTAATATAAAAACCAATAGATAAGGCTACTTTCAAAGCTAAAATATAACTTGTCTCCACCAAAGACATAATGACAACTTCATTTTGTGATCCAATGCTTTTCATGTTTTTCTATAAGGCGAAAAATCTTCAAATATAAATAACAAAATACGAAGTTTCATCGACTCAGTAAAAATAACGCGTAACGAGATTAGTTGGATCCATTTTTGATAGAGCTCAGGCATCAATCTCTCTAGTATAAAGTGTTTGTTCCACTTCAGGCGAGGAGACTTAAGAGGTATCTAGCTATAAGTAACTGCTCCTTTGACGACGTGTTTGTTTGCCGTTTCGTGTCCTGGGGAAGATTTTAGTTGTTTTTGTTGAAATTTGTTATAGGGTAAGGTTTCCCACTTCCCTCAGTATCGCTTAATATATAAATAAACATGGGAAGGCATTTCAAAGAGTAAAGAGTAAGATCCAGTTTCTAATATATCTTTACGGAATCAAAAAGGACTTGTAAAATCATGATTCTTCAATCCTAATGCGAAAGTAAGTTTTTTTGTTACCTTTTCACGCCTAAAACATTGTACCAATCGTCCTGAGATTTTGCATATACGATGCAGGTGTACAGAAACGGACATAGGAAGGGACTTTTCATCTCGAAAAAAGAACTGTTCCCGAGGAAAACAACAATAACGTTCTTATGATAATAGATGGCGCCACGTGTCTTTCGAATCATGATTAAATTATATCAATTCAAAAAATAGTACAGATTAGGAAAGGTCCTAGTTCAGACTAGGAAACGAAACCCAAAATTCCATTTTCATAGATCAGATTTCGATTCATCCACAGACACGATTCATCCACAGACAAGTATGTAAGTCCAAAATTCCTATAAATATTTCTAAATGTCACGCTCACCTCGCCACTCGCTACCAGTGTGACTACCCCACAACACTGCAAGGAGTACATCACCGTGGTATCTAGCTAATAAACCGGGGTTAACCGGGTAAGATTGGATCGCACGTAACGACTGGGTTCGCACGGTTATATAGCAGTAGGCTTAACCAGTTTGATCTCCGTCTGATTGGGGCATTCTAGACCGAGTGGTTACTTAGTACGTCTGGGTAAGAATGTGGGACTTGGAATAATATACGTACACTGGTTGGGACTGGATGAAAGTAGTTTATCTTAGACCACTGAAGGATTAACCCTTTTCGTAAATTAACTTTTGTTTTCGTAAATCTTGGAGTGGAATTAACCAGAGATGGATATGATATTTCGGATCTGGATACGTAAAAGGATATAGGAATAAAATTATATCGGTTTCGGATACGGTTACGGATATGTAATTATTTAGGATTATCCGTTACTAGTTTCGGATAGTTTCGGTTACAGATATATGAAACAAGCTAACTAGTTATAAAAGAGGTTATGTTATGACTAGAAATAACAAACAAACTGCAAGATTCACGTGGCGCGCGAGCGGTAAAACAAAAACTATCCAAAACTTGTGATACGGATACGGATATATTTTTATTTCGGATATCCGATAGTTTCGGTTACGGTTACGGAGCTCCATAACATCCCTGGAATTAACTATTTTTTAACAGTGAAAGGTCTGACCGTCGGACTGCCAAGTCATAGCTTCGAAGCCAAGACACGCACCCCTGATTTTTCGGATTCATGTGCATATTGTAAAAATTATCACTTGCTTCGGTGAAGGAAAACATCGTGAGGAAATCAGCACGCCTGAGAGATATTTCTTGACGGCATGTACAGCCAAGTCAGAAGCACATGAACGGCATAAAAACTCTGACACTCGGTTAGGTTTTAATAACACGTTACAGAAAAAGAAAGCCTATCGAAATTAGACGCGATCAGTACAAATCTAGTTTGCTTTCGAAAACTGTCAGTGACAGTATTCCGCGCCAATGACTCTGATACCTCGTGAATGTGGTTTAGATGTGTGCGTTCTGTTTCATTGGTTAAGATTAGCAAGAATGGTGCGTTCAAACCGAGCGGCGAACTAGCTAACACCGAACTTTTGAACGATATTTTAGTACATTATTTATCAGACACATTTAGACAAGAAAGAACTTTAACTACCTCGTTGGTCTAGTTAGACTGCTGGACATGAGGTCCTGCGTTCGATTCCTAGGTCGGGCAAAGTGTTAATGATTTTTTACATCAGGAAGTTCTCAGTAACAGCCACGAGTCTGGATTTGCGACCGGTTGATGGCAATAGGCTCGACCCCTATTACATGGGACTTAAGCATTACTGGCGAAATGTGGCTGTACTATTAGGTACACATCTACCTAACCCTTCGGAGATTAATGTTATGATATTAGGTTATATAGTTTTAAAACAATGCAATGGTCTAATGTCTCCAGTATTTTAATACTTAAAACTTGTAGCTATGCTGCGGGCTGTTCAAAAGAGATACTGCGGCCCTGGAACACAAAGGGCAAGGAAGGAACATGGATGGGTTTTAGTCAGTACAAGTCTGACACTCCCTTCCGCTCTGCCCAGAGTGGGAGAAGTCATTTGATGATTTCCCATCCGTAAAAACAAAAAGACTTGTAGCTATCGGATCACCACAAAAAATATCCAGTTCTATCTGGAAATTCCACACAAAAATATTCAATTTCCTTTTATAGAAACCCGCTTGCAACTAACTCAATGAATTTGTTCTAGGAGAGATTCCTAATGAGCACATTATTATGTAACCCTGTGATTTTCTTTTGTTACCTGTTCTCAAACACGGCTTTTATAGGGTGTGTGTGTGTGAGTGTGTGTGTGTGTGTTTGTGTGTGTGAGAGTAAATGTTCAATTTATCAACCCGAACACGATTGGAAGGGAAGCCCCAAAACTTTGATTATTGGTCGTATTCTTTGACGCACGTGGTTGAAATTTCAATGGTATGTTACGTTTAGCAAATAGAAAGAGATGGCTTAGTCATTCTGGTTAATGTTTCATTTTCCTGTGTAATATTTTCAATGTTTTAATTTTAACTTATAACGCACAGTTACACATTTATTTTAACATAATTATGGCACAGGGTTAGACCAAGGATTTGAGATACTTTTAACGATATACATACATACATACATACATAAACTCACGCCCTTTTCCCATGGGGGTAGGCAGAAACTACAGAACGCCACCTGCTACGATCCTTACATACTCCTTTTGCCTCGTCCACGTTCATACATCTGGTCATACACGCACGCCGGTTGCGAGTACTACGCACCTGACCTTTCTGAAGAACCTCACCAATGAGGTCAGCGTATGTTCTTCTAGGGCGTCCCCTCCCGGCGTTGCCACTCACATCTGCCTTGTAAATACCTTTTGTTAGTCGCCTTTCACTCATCCTCTCCACATGACCAAACCATCTAAGCATACTTTTTTCAATTTTTGTCACTACATCTTCTTTTAAGCCGCAACGTTTCCGTATAACCTCATTCCTCACTTTATCATTCAGAGTTACACCACACATGCTTCGCAAGGAACGCATTTCCACAGCATTAATTCTACTTTCATGCCTCGTTTGCCATACCCAACACTCACTTCCATACATAAGTGTAGGCACCAGCACACCATTGTGAACAGCCAGACGAGCCTTATTTGACATCGACTGGTTGGTCACAATCGTATGTATAGCACCATTCACTTTATTTCCCGCATTTACTCTCCTTTCCACGTCTTCGTCAATCTTTCCATCTCTTGTAAACATACTGCCCAAATATACAAACTCATTCACTTGCTCCACACTCTTATCATTTATTTTCACATCACACACCGATACATCCTCTTTTCTTTCAAACACCATAACCTTGGTCTTATTCACATTTACATTCATCCCTTTTCTCTTAAAAGCTTCACTCATTACAGTTACCATATCTTGCAACTGTTCCGCTGAAGATGCAAGAATAACTTGATCATCTGCGTACAGAAGGCATTTGACAGGCAACTCATTCATCCTCAATCCACACTCACTTTCTCTTAAATCTGTCAAACAACTATCCATGTATAGGTTGAACAGCCAAGGAGATGCTACACAGCCCTGTCTAACACCTCTTGAGATGCAGAACCAGTCAGTGTATGCCCCATTTATCCTAACACAAGCACTAGAATCCTTGTATAAAGATTTCAGTGCTCGTACCAAGCAACTGTTCACACCATACATGGATAGAGTCGACCACAGCTCTTCCCTCCACACACTGTCATAGGCCTTCTCCAAGTCTACGAAAGCACAGTAGACGCTCTTGTGCTTGGCCAGATGTTTTTCAGCTATGCACCTTAAGGAGAAGATCTGATCCATACAACCCATTCCCTCTCTAAATCCTGCTTGCACATCCCAAATTTTCTCATCTGTCATTCTTATCACCCTGTTAATCAACACCTTTGCATACAGTTTGCCAACAACGCTCAAAAGACTAATGCCGCGGTAGTTTTTACACTCCTGCTGTGACCCTTTTCCCTTATATAGTGGAACAATTACAGCCTTGCACCAGTCATCCGGCACGCGGCCATATTTCCAACACATATTAAAGATCCGGCACAACAGGCTTGCTACCACCCCGTCACCGCTCTTCAACATTTCGACAGACACTCTGTCATACCCTGCAGCTTTCCCAACTTTCATACCTCTCATTGCTCTTACAATCTCATCCATTTCTATTTCATTCTCTTCAGTTGTATCTGAGTCTGGGTCTTCTGAACTGGCTTCCGCCCAGCTACCCACTCCTTGCACACTATCCTGAACACTAAACAAACTTTCAAAATATCCCTTCCAGCGTTCCATAACCTTACATTCTTCGCTTAGTAAGCATCCGTCCTCTGCTCTTACAGCGTTCATACTTGATGTTCCCGTCACTCCTCGAGCCAATCTTACCTGTTTCCAGAACAGCTTAACATTGGCCCTGAAGTTATGAGCGAACTTCCTGTTGTACTTTTCTTCCTTCTCATCCTTCTTCTTTTTTACCAGGTCTTTCACTTTCGCTTTCATTTCGGTGTATCTTTTCTTCACTCTTTCCAAATCATCTGTCATATCCGTTGCCTGATTCATCCTATTTTGGGCCTTACAAGCTAATACATTAAGCCAGGCCTCTTTCTTCTTGCTCACAAGTTCTTTCACTTCACCATCCACCCAAGCATCATTTGTCCAACTACCACATTTCCTCCGCGCTAGACCACATATCTCGGTCGCCACTTGCACCATACTATTCTTCGTAATATCCCAAACTTCCTCTAAACTGTAATCATTTACATCATCAAATACCTTGTCCGTCTTCTCTTTCACTTTTCTCTTATACTCCTCCTTTACTTCTAATTCTTGCAGTCTTTCTACTTTTATTCGTTCTAGAGCAGTCACAGGAACTCGAACTCGGTGACGCCAATGCTTGAACAGACCATCCACCCGACACATTACCAGATAATGATCAGTTCCTACATTAACACCCCGATATGCTCTCGTATCTGTGACTTTACTCTTTAATCTTTCATCTACAATCACAAAGTCGATCATACTTCTACTGTCTTGCCTTTCCCAAGTATACCTGTGAATCTTTCTGTGGTTAAACATAGTGTTCATTACAGAAAGACTCTTCTCTACACAGATCTCAAGTAAACTCATCCCATTCTCATTCACTCTATCATCTCCAAAGGCACCTAATACTTTTTCGTACCCGTTCCTCTTTACACCAACCCAGCCATTAAAGTCCCCAAGCATTACAATCTTCTCATTCGTCCTACATCCATTCAATATACCTCTTATACTGTTCCAAAACTCCTCTCGATCCGAAGGTGAGCTCCCCATATCGGGTGCATACACGCACAAAAAGAAGATAGGGTTTAGGCCCACCTTGGCTCTTACCCACAGAATCCTGGGACTGACACACACATAATCTTTTACACACTTCATCATGCGCTCTGAGAGGACAACCCCCAACGATATAAAAGGTGTAAAAAGACTCTTAACGAAGTTGAAAGGCACTTGTTCTTCCCGTCATTGCGATATTTTTTTTTGTTCTAGACCGAACCTTCTAGTTCCGAAGATATTGAGGATTCCAACTGTTTCATAAGTTTTTTTTTTAATACATGTTTTTTTACATAAGACACCTTCTCAACCTCCGTACTATTCAATCCATCCATCAGAACAATGTTTTGAATGCGTTACATTGGTGTATTCCATTGGGTCAATGGGAAAAATTAAAACCGTCGTTTCGTTGGCCCCACTACCCTGACCCGCTATCTTGAAATCAGAAAAATGAAGGAATGAAAAAAAATTGAATCCTGCCGTAAAACGTGACTTTTCACCCCTAAAAAAAAGTTATTTCCCAGCAATATTTTTTGCGTAAAGTTACTTAGTTTGATGTACAGAATACTTGGTTAACGGCTTCGAGAAGAGTCTGTACACCCTGTATTTACTTTCTCGATCAGATTATAATAATTATAATTGGTATGGATACACAGTTTTCACTCGAGCTATTTCAGCACATCTTGTCAATAGTAGATACCAATAAGATTAGTAAGATTAATTTAATTAAACAATACACCGTTATAGAACATCGAGTAGCACCTGTTCCTTGCTCCCGAGATATATCGCCCACAACATCCGTCACTGTAATCTCTTAATGTATCTTATTTGCAGGATATATTCGTACCAGGTGTAAGAAAATAATTCTGCCGGTAGAAAATCACCTGAATTGCGTAATGAACACCAGGAATGAAAATTACCTGTATTTTGACAGTTTACCAATATCCATCCAACGTTATGGAAGGGCCCGCAGGGGAAAAGAAGCAGAGGCAGACCACAAACACGATGAGAGGATGAAATTATCGGAACAGCCGGCTCAAATTGGAGTCAAATAGCGAAAAACAGAGATACAGCTTGGAGGACGCCTTTACCCAATCTGGGGTCCTTGCAAAAGAAGATAACTAATAAAACTAACAACTACATTTAATACAAGAATCTAACCCACTTACACATTCCTACTAGGAATTAAATTAATACTGTAATACTTACAAGGAATAAATAAGCTTTTTATTTATTTTATTTACCAATATCCATTGTGTTATTTGGCATTTGGGAAACTGATGATGGAAGAATAGTCACCTGATGTCAGGAAATAAACAACTATTAGGTACATAAATAGTGTTTTACTGTTGCTTGTAGTGGATATTAATATTTCAGAACATATGTACAGGTAATATTTCTGTCGTTTGCAACTAACGCGTGAGGACAAATAATTAATTTGACGCTTTCATATAGTGTGGAAGCAAATATACATATTTTCCATTACTCACTCCGTTTTCCTCTTAAGTAAATATTATTAAAAAAAACTATTATTTTCCCCTTTTAATTTTATTTTTACGTTTTTTTTTATTAGTATTTACTTAAGAGGCAAACAGAGTGAGTAATGGAAAATATGTATATTTGCTTCTGCTATGAATACAAAAAGTTCGTTTAGTAGAAAAACACGGTTACACAGACAGACACAAAGACTGACTTTAAGATGAAACACACACGAACACGTACAATATGTACGTCGTTTCTTAGAACATATTTCTCGAAACTTTGGCATGAAAATCAATGAACCGCTATAGGTACCTACCTGTATCTCTATCGTGTGACTCGGCTAAGGGTGACTTGCGATGTGATTTCGTGAGCTCAAATCATATCTCTTTGAACTCCTGTTCATCGTAGTGTACTTAGAGATTTATAAACAAGGTAACTAGGGTTCAAGGTCGACTGGAAGCAGCATGTATTGTGGTTGGGCATCATGGCTTTGTATTGGTAGTTTTTAGGGTTCCGTCCCAAAGGGTAAGAGCGGGACCCTATTACTAAGACTTCGCTGTCTGTCCATCCGTCTGTCAGTCACCAGGCTGTATCTCATGAAGCGTAATAGCTAGACAGTTGAAATTTTCACAGATGATGTATTTCTGTTGCCGCTATAACAACAAATAATAAAAATATATATTATTTATTATTTAAAGGGGGCTCCCATTCAAGAAACGTGTTTTTTTCGGTTTATGGTACGGGACCCTTCGTGCGCGAGTCAGTCTCGCAGTTGGCCCGTTTTTTTTTGTTGATTTCCTACACCATGAAGCCTGGAATGCTCAAAAGTGTACCCACATTTCGCCAGTTTTGTTTAAGTTCCATATAATAGGCGAGCCTATTGTCATCAACCGGGCATGAATTCTAACTCCGTCACTGCTAATGAGAAAACCTTGTTTGTAAAATTCAATAACACTTTGCCCGACCTGGGAATCGAACCTGTGGCCGTGGCAGTCGCGCTCGCAGCCACTACACGGCTCGACATAATCATAGAGAATATAACAGTGTGTTGAAAACAGTAATAATTTTGAGATTACACATGAGAGATTTGATTATTACAGTTGAGAGTGAATAGGTTTCGTCTTGGTCGACGATTCCACCATTAACCATCATAAGGTGTGATAGAGGTCAACTATGCATCATTAATAACAACAATAAATAATACCTTAACCACATTTTTTTTGCAACTATCAAATAGATCAATGCCCAGCTCTTTAGGTCTTTGTTGTTCTGCGTATCTTCATGACTGACAACTAATGGTCGTCTATTTGTGCACCAGATCTCTCCAAGTCGCTCTGTTTTTGCCATCCTAATAGATGTCAGCAGGGTTATGGTAGGCTTCCTTCATGGCGTCGGAGCATCGGGTTGGTGATCTTCCACGGCGTCTATTTCCTTCCACTTAGCCGACGACGATGAGCTGTTCCAAATTATCTGACTCTCGGACTATTGGAGAAATCCCCGCATGCAGATAGATATATTTGCCTTTTTTTTTTCTGATGGGCAATCATCATATGATTTCTCCCATTCTGGGCAGAGCGGTCCCTTCCGCCGTGTGAGACTTGTACTAACTAAAACCATCCATGTTCCTTACTTGCCCTTTGTGTTCCAGGGCCGCGGTATCTCTTTCGAACAGTGCCGCAGCCCTGGCAGGCATCGGCTCTTGCGGGCCCCTCCCTGTTTGCTGACATCTCTTTGAGGCGCGCGTGGAACACGAACGCGCCGTCAACACGGCCTGTCGTCAAAAGACGGATGGGCGGCGAGGTAGCCCATTACTCACCGTTCATAGGTCCGCGTCTAGGGTGGCCGGAAGCCGTGAACCCCGACGCCCGGGGCGTCTCCCGCGGTGGTTGGGACGAGAGGTTCTCTCTCTCTCACGCTCCGCCACCTCCTTCGCTAGCATGACTGCTTCGCAGAAGGAGCTGACGGCGTCCCATTCCCTCTCGCTCCAGACCATGGATTGAACCAGGGCCGGACGCGAAATCTCTTTGCCTAACCTAACTTAGTAATAATGTTTCGACGACGGTTTTTCCCAACCAACTTTCTCCATTAGCCATTTCGATTCGATTTTTTCCTCTAGAGTTCATCGTTTCATTGTATAATAACAAATAGTCACAATCAGTTCACGGCCGTGAATTGGTTAATGCGCATCTTTGACGTCATCTTCTCCAATCGCGTGATCTGACACATTAGGAGCATACCTGCGCAGTTAGCTCGGGTCTTTACCAAGGCCAGTTGGGGTCCTGTTCCTATTATTCTTCGGAACAGAAGTCGTAGATCCGAGGGCGAGAATCTAATTTGTTTACAATTAAATAGAGAATATTACGAGGAAGAAGACTTGAAATCAAAATTAAATTAAAATTAAAATTGTTGCAGATATTTCCTTATTTTACTTGTATTTTTAACTTCTTCATTGTCTCGGGGATCAGATTTTGGTGTTTCTTTACGATATCATAAAAAAGCTGTGTAATTAAAAAACAATCTTGGTGTACAATAAAGAAAGTAAATTTTATCTAATCTATAATCTACCAACTAGCAAACATTACTCGATAGTGTTTTGTTATTCCATCGTTTATTAAAGTCTGATTTTCTTTTGTTTCCAGATAGTGCGACCGAAGCAGTGGAACCATGTGTTACTTCAGCATAATAGTGATAATATTCAATAGTTTTGTGTTGTGAAGTGGCCGCGGTGTGAAATCTCCGACATGCATTGGAGGCGGGACGTCCATCTGTTGCTGCTGATCACCCAACTGTCTGGAGTCATATTGGGTGAGTTTACTATTTATTTCTGTGATAAAAAGATATGATTAAGGAGATTGTTCTAGAATTTTAAATGTTCTTACGTTTTTTACAATTTGCAGGTCAGTGTCAGGTAACTTATTGATTATAATATGATTCCCGACTGTAACACGTATGTATTAGTTCATTTAAGAGTCCCTATAAATTTCGCGGTTTAAAAACAGAAAATACTACTTTTTTCAGCTCAAATTTCTCAATAACCATAAGGGATCTGGTATTTTTTTTAATGCACAGTTATATATCACCTATATATATATACTAAATGTAAGAATTTTAATTTTGATAACCACTCAACATAAATTAGGAAAAATAAAATAATGCCTTATAAGCCGTTGCTTTTAGTTTAGCCCGAAGGTTCACTTATTCGACATATAGGTGATAAATAACTCTGCATTATAAAACATACGAGATACCTTATTGTTATTGAGAAATTTAAGCTGAAAAAAGTAGTATTTTCTGTTCAAACCGCGAAATTGATAGGGACCCTTGATCCTATTGCATGACTTTTTCTTCGGAATTACAGGGTCCGACGCGTAAACTGTTGCCATGAATTTACTACCGTTCTAGACCAAACACAGTTTATTATTTTTAATAAGCGACCAACTGCTCTACGTTGTTCTGATGTTGTGTGTATTATCATGTGTTGAATTTATGTTAACAGATTTACGTCGTGTTGTATTAGTCAATACATTTTCTCATAAAACAGTTGAAATTATTTGAGTAAAATGTTTCTCAAACATTATTAATTTGGCAGGTTTCACAAAATGTTGCCCATTTTAATAGGTTTACTCTGATAAACAATTTTATCACGATCAAGTTTAAAGTTAATTAAGAGCGCAGGTTTTTAATAAAAATTGAAATTTCAAACCCATCAATTTGTAAAACTGAAACTAGTTGGCGTAGTTGGTTAATTAATTTCATCTGATATTTTAAATTTTGTGTACAATAAAGTTTAAAATATCAGATGATATTAATTTTACATATTTATTTAACCATTAGTCTAACCACAATAAAATTTGCTTAATTTTAGATAGTCCACCTTGACATAACATCACGCGTGTAATCCCCGAAGGGTTACACAGAGGTGTACGTAATAGGTAGTACATCCACATTTAGCCAGTTATGTTTAATTCCCATGTATAGGGGGCCATCAACTGGGCACAAATCCAGACTCTGTGGCTGCCACTGATAAATTCCTGATGCAAAAACCCAATAACACTTTGCCCGAACCCAGAACTTCTTGCTCAGCAGTCATGATTGTAACTATTACACCAACGACACATACAGGGTGTAAACGGACTCTTCACAGCCGTCAAATCAAGCATTCTGTACATCTAACTAAGTAACTTTACGCAAAAAATTATAGCTGGGAAACAACTTTTAGGGTGAAAAGCCACGTTTTACGGTAGGACTCAATGTAACGCATTCAAAACATTGTGCTGATGGATGAATTGAATAGTACGGGGGTTGTGAAGGAGTCTTAAGTAAAAAAAATACATAAAACACATGTATTTAAAAAAACTTGTGAGAAAGTTGGAAGTTTGACCCCCAATATCTCTGTAACTAGCAGGTTCTCAGGTATTGTCTAGAACAAAAAAATGATCGCAATGACGGGGAGAACAAGTGCTTTCAGCTTCGTTGAGAGTCTTTTTGCACCCTTTATAGAAACCGCTCTGAAATATGATATTCTTTGAGCAAATCGGCTTTGTAATGGACAGAACGCTGCAGGTTTTGAACTTGTTCTATTATAACTACATGTTTAGCATTTCTAGGTTTTGAAGGGGTAGCAGCGTGGGAGTACCATCATCTGAATTAACGCTGCAATGTTATTTAATATATTTTATGCCTGGCAACACTACGCTCCTGAAAATGTCTGGTCCCTTTCGGCTGCGTTAAAAATGTTTTTACACCTTTATAAAATCCTTAATCAAACACCAATCATCGCCACTTAATCAAAGCTCTCAGTTCTACTAATAACACTCTTACCCAATTACCTACCACCGACTAACCTATACATAAGTTCTTAATACAGCTCCGATTAAGTCCTATAACACAATTAATCAGCCTAAACTGGTCGGACGTGGTAATACGTTTCATGTAGGTAAGGTTAACTGTTAACATGATGTAAACAATTACTGGTTAACCTTGGCGATAGACCCGGGATATAATTCGATAAAAATGTTTAAATAAATCGTGGAAAATATATTTTATCCCGCCTGGTATCCTCAAAGGGTTAGGCAAAGGTGTACCGAATAGTACACCCACATTTCGCCAGTTATGTTTTAAGTGTCATGTAAAAGTGACTCCGTGGCTGCTACTTACTGCGATTCTTGATTACACAAAACAAAATCCAATAATACTTTGTCCGACCCGGGAATTGAACCCAGGACCTTCGGCTCAGCAGTCGCGCTTGCGACCGCTCGACCAACGAGGCAGTGTAACCGTTTTTTAAGGAACTATATCATTATATTCCTGCCTGTGCCCGATATCACTCCAGGAGCTCAGAATAGAACACTAACAGTAAAATTTTGACATAAGGACCGCCGCATTTTGCTATATCTGTGCCTGTTTTGTTTTTTTTCGGATGGGAAATCATCAAATGACTTCTCCCGCTCCGGGCGGAGCGGAAGGGTGTGTCAGACTTGTACTGACTAAAACCCATCCATGCTCCTTCCTTGCCCTTTGTGTTCTAGGGCCGCGGTATCTCTTTCGAACAGTCCCGCAGCCCCTATATCTGGGCCTAGCTACACTTTTATTGAGATACAAAATTTAATATTTCCGACTAAGGTGAGAGTAAAACCACTAAATCAAAATTGCTAGTTATTACATTTAAATAATAATAATAATAATA
Source organism: Lycophotia porphyrea (assembly GCA_950005105.1). NCBI lineage: Eukaryota > Metazoa > Arthropoda > Insecta > Lepidoptera > Noctuidae > Lycophotia > Lycophotia porphyrea. The sequence continues at coordinate 14,397,138 of OX465393.1, forward strand.
AAAAACCTTTATTTCCGAACTTTGACAGTTTTTCATTATCAAAAACATAAATTTTACTTAAATAAATAGATTAACAGCTGGTTAAAAACGTAATACACATCATATTATAAAAGGTCTCTCAGTTCGGTGTGCCTTACGGCAAAGGCCTCCTCCAACTCTTTCCACTGATGTCTGTCTGCCGCCACTCTTGTCCAGAGCGGACCCAAAGTCATTTTCAGGTCATCCTCCCATCTTCTCTTTTTGCGACCTCGACTCCTAATGCCATCTCTTGGGTACCAGATTGTCACCTGTTTGCTCCATTTCTCCTTTTTACACCTGAGCATATGTCCAGTCCACCTCCATTTAAGTTGGTCAATACGAGCCAGGATATCAGTTAGTTTGGTTTTGTGCCTGATGTCTGTACTTCTTACTCTGTCTTTTGTTGTTATTACATTTACTGACTTTATTTTCCTGAACTATATAAACCTGAATGTAGAGAGGGGTAGGGGTACTAGAGGGTGCTCCATATTAATTTCCGGAAAACACACGGTACACATCGATCACGTAATAAACAGCACCTTCAGAAATGAAATTCAATAGTAAAATGAATTAATTTTGACTGCAGTTATTATTTCAATTCGGAACGTTTCAAATTGACGTTTCAGTATTAAAATTAAAATAGTTATTTTGAAAGCACGTTATTTTGATTGCGCTTGAACATTAATGTGTGGTCACATTTTAGAGTGCCATTAGTTTTGAAGTAAACATTTTAATTGATATTTATTGTGTAATTACTGGGTTCATTTCAATTTTGTACATTGTAAAATATGTATAATTTAAGTACCTTTATGATAAGAAAAGAAAACATAGTGGATGGAGCTTGAAAGGAAGGCCAAAGTAAAGTTGGATGTATTGTGTGAGAAATGATATGAAAGAGAGAGGAGTAAATGATATCGTGACGTCACAGAGGGGAGAATGGAATAAAAAATCATGTTGCGGCCACCCCAAGTAAAACAAGACAAGGGCAGGAATATGAAAATGGTAAGAAAAGAAAAGAAAACATAACATATATCTTCTTTCTTTGTTCAGGCGGTTTTTCTTTGGAATGCGCTCCCTCAGAGTATCAGGACGGTGACCAGTCGGTTCACTTTCAAAGTGAAAGCTCGAGAACACATTTTCAAGATGTTTACAGATTCGTCTCAGAACTAAGTTGTTGTAGTTTTTGTCTATCTCTCTTAACTTTATATATTTTGTTATATGTATGTATATATGTATTTATTTTTATATGTTTTAGTTATAAATATTTTCTTGTCTTTTTTTCTGTTATTGCACCTACTGTATATTGTACAATATCTCTGCATCACCCCAAGGTTGACTGGTAGAAAATGCCCAAGGCATTAAGTCCGCCTTTGTACAGTTTTTTTTTTACTTGTGCATAAAGTTTTAATAAATAATAAAAAAAAAACATAACATAACATCACGCCTGTGATTCCGTACCTAGTACACCCACATTTCGCACATACGTTTTAAGACACATGTAATAGAAAGCGAGCCAATTGCCATCAACCGGGCACAAATCCAGACTCCGTGGCTGCTACTGAGAGATTCCTGATAGAATTTTTTTTGACGATGTCGTCGCGAAAGTTGAGTCTTCTGATACAAGTCACTAAATCGTCGCCCTACCTGTACTAGTACTTTTGTACGTGTTGTTATTTATACTGCCCACAAATCTATCAATGTTCATTCGGTTTGAGTAGATCGAGCTTACTGGCACCAAGAAGGTCCTAATAAACTCGATCAACTTCGCCTTTCGAAAAGTAATCAATTATTGTACAGACGCCAACGCATAAAGTTACTACAAACTGTCAAATTTTCTCATTCGATTTTGAAATTAAAATTATATGATTTATAATCTTTTGGAGAAATTTGTCAGTTTGTGGTAACTTGATGATTGTGATGGCGACTGTACTTATAGGCAGATACAAAATATTACTCATTTAGGCTAAGCACGCACTACGAAAAAACGTTGAGAGATTTTTAAAATGGAATCTCTGACTTGCTCGCAAAATTACAAACGATTTTCTGGAGTATTCCCATTTGAGCACCGATTTCAAGAGCACCAATGCTTAGCACTAAAGATATGCCCACAGCTTAAAAGGGAAAATATTTGGTGCTTTTGAAATCGGTGCTCAAATGGGAATACTCCGATTTTCTTTAGCAGTGCGCGGTGTGTAGTATATTGGCATTGTTCTTAGATTGGCTATTATTATCCGCAACGATAAAATTTGGTAGTGCACGTGTAGCTATTTTAGATTACATTTTACCTCAAAAGTCAAGCAAAAACAAACCCTATTTTACTTCAATTCCCAGACGAATGTACAAAAATAAAAGTAAACAAAAAAACCAGGGTCAATGAACCGCTTCATTTCAGTACATTCATAACGTAAAGAACATCTTTTTAATTAATACTTTCAGTTACTTTTAAACTTTCAAAGTTTATTTGTTGCTAATTTTACTTTGGGTAAATAAACAATTTCGCAAATTTTTAATTAGCGCTTTAGTTTAAGGTTTTTGCAGTTGTTAATGTTTCTATCTTTGTATACTTACTCATCATCATCATTTTAGCAGAAAGACGTCCACTCCTGGACATAGGCCTCCCCCAAGTGTCGCCAGTATATACAGACACACGTATATACTTACTGGCTGACCAAAACCGTTGTTCTGCCAAATAAATTATGGTGTGAAATATATTTACGACTTGTTCTCATACCTACCAAATATACATAAAAAAATCATAAAAATAGGTTGAGCCGTTTTGGAGGAGTGCGAAAACAATGCGATGATGTTGATGGCTTGTTTTACACTAATGAAACTAAAACATATAGTATTCTGCCTAGGTGGATACGATAAAAATAACATTTTTACTTACAATTTTCAATCCATAATTTCATGTTTCATTTTCATCATGAGCTAAACGGCCGCTAAACGGACTCGCCCGGGAACTCCACTCCTAGTTCTGAGACTGCCTGCCACCAGAACAGCCAGGACTGACCTGCCGCCTTTTCGGTGGAACCCGCCGGACCAGGTGCTCCAAGGGCCTACACCCTTCGTAAAAAAACAGCAAGTACCTTCAAACTTTCTCCTCCTACCACCCGAGTCTTAAGTGCGAGTACGTAGGAGTGTTTTTTATCTTAACTGTATTTTATATCTTCCCCCTTTTCTAATTAAATTTAATTGTACAGTCTACTTCCTACTTTTTATTTGTTCGGAATAGTAGGCATGACAAACATCATCATCATCTGCCTAGCCTTCTCCCAACTATGTTGGGGTCGACTTTTAGTCTAACTGGATGCAGCTGAATACCAATATCTGACCCCCACAACCCAGTTAGTCCTGGGTAATATGATACCTCTTGGTAAGACTGGTTGTCAGACTTTCGAGCCACTGACTACCTGTACCGACTGTCAAAGATCTACAAATGACAGCCGGGATAAACTTTTCGCGGCACGGAGGAAACTCGGTATGAAATGGGCGGTCTTCCAGCCACGGAACAACTTAGGCAAGCGCAGCTTAACCTATAGATCGACCTAGCGGCTGTTATTATTTAGCCACGATCACCAATAAAACTAAAACAATTCACAAAATAACTATTGCTGAAGCCATTTGCAACTGTAGGCCTTCAAAAAAGAACGATACCTTTCGGGATAAATAGTTATAATCCTGGCTAAAACTTTAATTTCGCCTATATCGTGCAAATAGCTCAGGAGACGAACTAAAGCACATTGCCAATGTGAACACGTCTGCCGATAGACAAACTTGACACTCACGTACATTCGTCCATGCAAACTTTGTTGAGCTTCTAATAAAATTTATTCGTACGTTCTGCTGGTACCATTAGCAAGTTTTGCGACTTTCTGCTAAGTATAGGTATGGATAATCTTCTTAAAAACGACAGACTCTCAGAAAAACGACATTGAGAATTAATTATGTTGGAATATTATGTGTTACATCTTGTTCATAATAACTTGAACTCACATAAACATTTTAATATGACCCAAGAACGAGACTTTTAAAATATATTTTACATTATTTCGTTCTCACATACATGTATAATCTCAACATAAATAATGTAACCAAGATTTTGTAACAATATTTTGATCGAAAAGATTGTCCATGGAGTTTCTTGCCCATTTTTCTCCATAGAAAACTACGCTTTGGAATGGGCAACTACAGTCCTTTCACAAGTTATTATGTCTGTGACTGTAGCTTAGCCTTCTTTGTTTTTCTGACATTCAAAAGTGCCTGTAATGGTCTAATTAAAGTAAATGCTTTTGAGTTTGAGTTTATTTTTTAATTGAATTGTGAGCGCTTGGAAGAACAGATTTTGACAAATACTTGCCCATGAGAACAAGATTGCATGATTTTAGAGTGATGAATATAAATGTCGATGAATGGACCAAGGAAACGGCGGATGTAATGTGTGAGGAATAGAAAAAGGAGAAAATGATAGCGTGACGGATGACAGAGGAGAATGTAAGAAAATAACGTGTTGCGCCGACTCCAAATATTATGGGACAAGGGCAGGACAAACGATGATGAGGGCATTTCAGGTGACTTGTTAATGTCGAGTGTTTGGGTGTTTGGATTTCAGGGAATTGTGTGTTTATTGTGATATGAAAGCATTTACATAGTCATCTGCTGAACCACCCCTTGGTAGTAATAATTTGCCATTAATAAATTCCTTTTGTCAGTAATGTTGATTTTCGTAGTGCAAGTGTTACCGCTCAATATTTGGTAAACTATGTCTACGTTTGACTAACTTTATCTAAGTTTAAAACCCTGCAAAGGTGGCTTTGTACCGCGTAGTTTGCCGTCGCTGACAGAATGAGGTCCCATGTGATAGCAGACGAGTTTATCTTCCAAATGGGCACTATTCCAAGCCTGAGGCTAGGAATTGTCCTACTTGAAAAATCCATTTAGATCCGCTTATGTATCGAATATTCCTTCCGTTTTCCTGGACCACTGTGACTGATGTATGTTTAGTTAATGAGGTTTTACATACATAAAACGATATTTATTCACTTATGTATTACAGAGACGTAGTATCTATACTACTCCACATTTCGCCAGTTATGTTTGATTGATGTAATAGGGTGCGAGCCTGTTGCCATCAACTCGCACAAACCCAGACTTCATCAGGCTGCCATTGAGAAATAAGTGATGGTTAATCCCAATTACTCTTTGCCCGACTTGGGAATCGAACCCAATACCTCACTTACGACCACTAGATCAAAGAGATAGTACATAATGATTTAAACTTTCCTTCCGTTTTCCTGGTGTAAGGAGACAGATTTATAATTTAGTGGCCAATCTGCTCTCATGGCGCATTCTCGCAAGAGTCTAGTTACTTTAGGGTTTGTCAGTAAGCCAGGATACGTTGGCTCGAGCAGTCGGCTCATGCACGTAGCTGGTTTAATCCGATAATAATTAAATAGGTAATACAGTACACATGTCAAGGTTAAGGCTTTGTCTCTTCTATACGAGGTTAGGGGTCAAAAAGACTTTTTTAATTGACGTTGATAAATACTTTCTAAGTTTATCTTGGATATCATTAGCATCGCTGAAGATTAACGTCATAAGAAAACCTGTACTTACAGTTAATACATACAGGGTGTAAGCAGTCTCTCCACGAAGCCGTCAACCAAGCATTATGTACATCAAACTAAGTAACTTTACGTAAAAATTAGTGCTGGGAAACGACTTTTTTTTTGGCCTTGAAAATCACATTTTACAGTAAGACTCAGTAGGACTCAATTTAACGCACTCAAAACATTGTGCTGATGGATGGATTGAATAGTAAGGGGGTCCTGGAGGTGTTTAAAGAAAAAGAAATCTTACATTAAAAACATGTATTTAAAAAAAAAAACTTGTGAAAATGTTGGAACTTTGACCCCCAATATCTCCGTAACTAGAAGGTTCCCAGATATGGTCTAGAACCAAAAAAAATATCGGAATGACGGGGAAAACAAGTGCCTTTCGGCTTCGTGAAGAGTCTGTTTACACCCTTTATAAGATTGGTAATCGCAAATCCACCTTGAGCAAGTTATAGAAGATGCTTACTTTAGTTAAAGTGCGATTTTCAAATCTTGCTTTCTGAATAGCAGTAGAATTAACCAGGTTGGAAAAAAGATCATTTTTGTCGCCTTTTCTAACAAAAGTAAATTGAAGCCATTCAAATGCAACTAATTTTAGCTCGACTTCGAAGGAAGAAGAAACCAAATTAAAACGGAACTTTTCTACCCCTCAAATGAAACGTATTTTTCTATTTTATGGGGAAACTTTGGGAAAATCAATGGAGTCCGCGAAACTATTTGCGATGTTAATGTGCGGTAAAGTTGTTCCTTCCGCTTTAATAATTAATTGGATACCTGTGACGACTGACGAGTGACGAGATGAGGGTGACGGGTTGCTCCTAGCAACGAGTAATGTTATTAAGTCAGGAACACCATGGTAATGTTACTCTTGGGAATGAAAACTTCCTTCAGATCATAAGCGAGTAATATGTTATCGATTGTTTGTCAGACTGTTTCCGGTCTTACTCGGTTAGGAGAACCGGTTAGGGAAATAATACACTACCTAATACTATATCTAGATTTACTCTTACTCATCATCTGCCTAGCCTTTTCCCAACTATGTTGGGGTCGGCTTCCAGTCTAACCGGATGCAGCTGAATACCAGTATTTTACATGAAGCGACTGCCTATCTGACCTCCACAACCCAGTTACTACTGGGAAATACGATACCCCTTGGTAAGACTGGTTGTCAGACTTTTTGCGCCACTGACTACTTTAACGACTGTCAAAGATCTTCAAATGACAGCCGGGACCAACGGCTTAACGTGCTTTCCGAGGCACGGAGGAAACTCGGTATGTAATGGGTGGTCACCCATCCACAGACCAACCTAGGCAAGCACGGCTTAACCTAAAGATTGACCCGAGCGGTTGTTATTGTTTAGCCACGAGATTTACTCTTACTATCCACAGATAATTCTGAAAGAGGGATTCAAAAGCGTCCAAAGAAAAATAAATGCTATCGATTATGTCCAATAGCAAAACATTTTTTCATTCGTTTTTTTTTAATCACTCCTGATTAAAAAAAAACGAATGAAAAAATGTTTAGGCTAAACGGTTATGATTAACCATATCTGTAATTAATCTTAACAGTCGCCCCTAAGACGACCCACTGACCTGCATTTTATTTTTCATATGGATTTTATCTCTAATTAAATTTACTCAACAAAACTGAGAACTGGTCTCAACTAGGTGAGAGGGAGTGGCCTTGATCCATCACGCGGGCCCCTTGCTATGCTTTTCTTCAAGTCGTATTTTTATTCACCGTTTTTAGAGCAATGTTGATTATACAAATGACATACACAAAGAAATGGCCTAGGCTGTCTTTGAAACCTCGACAAAGTAGGCCGTTATCACTGAACCACCGTCAGGAACTCTTGATGGATTTGTCATCCTGCGACCATGGTGCTTGCAACCGCGTCAAAATATCGGGAGCTCATATTAGTTGGAAATCACGGAATCATCCCTTAAGTGACAGTATAAGATAACGTAGAATTATTTTATCATCAATGTTTCCTTTAAACCTAAACCTAATCATGCAAATCTCAAGACCTCAACAGTTTCCTACATGCATGCGCTGTTCTAGACCTAATTACCTACTCATACGTCACGACTAACTTTGCCAACATTACTTATCGAATTTTGAGTTCTTGTGTGTTCCTGGTGTCTGTTCTCACTAGAACTTTGTCTGGGTGGTGATAAAATTACTCGCAATTTATTCTCAGAGACTGGCCATTTGCAACAGCCGCGCGTTTCCTTCAAGAAGAGATTTTGGAGAATCTTTAAGAATAAGACTTGGGCTTCAGGAATTTTAAGTAGTTCGCATCGGGTTTTAAAGTCTTGCATAATAAATCTTGCGGAAATGAGGTTTAGATTCTTGGCGATTGGTGTGGCTTGGTTATTTATAATATCAGGCGGTAGATTTTTCTCTCGACTGCAGAATTTGGGTAGCAATATTGTAAGGTTTTATTTAGACCAAATAAAATAAGTAAGTTGTTTTTTTTTTAATATTAAATGGGTTTACTCTTGACCTCAATATTGTCCAGAGGACAGAGATGACGTCGGTGATGGAACGAGCTAATCCAAAAGAAGCTTATTAACTCGCGACTTAAATGAATTGGGGTCATAATGAACTTGGGAACATTGTCGCAGGCAGAGGCCCATGGGTGGCATAAAAACTCTGACACCAGGTTAGGCACTAACCACACGATAAAAAAAGAAGATGGTTCTAATAACTGGATAACATATAATTAAGTAAGTTTGTAAACCGCACATAAAATACCTATAGATTCACTAAATACAAAGACTGAATAGTGTCCTTCAGTTAACTTTGAAGTAATGGTTACTCCCATTGTCTTTATTAAACAAACGCAATTTATTACCCAGTACATACTAATTCTTAGCTATTAGTTTCTCTTAAATACAAAACTACCTGTTGCAAGAAAAGCGAGGCAAAGTTTGAGTCAGCTCGTTCCGCCTTTTGACGTTTCAGATTAAAATTTTGCACATTATACTTCAAAGTTAGCCCCGAAGGATTGAGCTTCAATTAATTAGCAAAAGCATCGATTTAACGTCCACCCCTACTAAAAGATAAGTTTTCTGCTGTCTTTATTCGGCATTTTGTATTCAATAATCGTTTAACCTTTGACTGCCATAGTCACATAAAGGTGACAAGCAAGCGCGTGTCCTGTACGCCAAACGACACAAATATGTGACAAAATGGTAGGTGAAATTGTGGCTTGGCTTGGAGGGCACGCGCGTGCGTTTATGCTCTGGCGGTCAAAAGACAAAACTGCCTCATTGGTCTACTGTTAGCAAGTGCTACTGCTTAACATGAGGTCCTGGGTTCGATTGTCAGGTGAAGACATAGCGTAAATGGGGTTTTCAATCGTCCAACGTGCATATACAAAATACCATTTAAGTTCATAAACCGTCACAATCGTTATCACCATATCAGCTGAAAGAGTCCACAGCTGGGAATTGACTTTCCCAAAGAATCACTACTACAACCGCCCTGTTTTTCTTGGTGGATTCCCTCGATCTTCACCATGCCTCTGGTTCAACCATATATCAACTGTAACGCTATCATTTACGCCTGTTTCTTTCACAACATTCCTCATACAATCCATCCATCGTTTCCTTGATCTTCCTCTCCCTATCCGTCCATCAACATTTTTATTCATCACTCTTTTAGTCCCCTGCGATTCGTCTCTCCTCATAATATGCCTTAGAATTCACATTAAATACATACATGATGTTTATCTATACTACAACTAAGAATTCAATACATTGAAAAAAGGCTTCTTCCTTTATACACGGGCGCCCGGGCGGTATGAAAACGAACGGACTATTTTGAAACAAAAAACGAATCACTCGAATCAGTCTAGGCTTTGACATTCTACTAAAAAAAACACTTTGTGGTAACCGAACCTCTACGATAGGGACTGCCAGGGCATTTCTATATTCTGTGTGAAACAAAAATATTGACTGAACCAGCTCTTAGCGTCCCGTTTTTGTGGTTGTTTGTCCTACGATACACACGATATACAAGATCGTTGTTAAAAGAGAACGTGAAACATTGGACTAGTTGGCCTTGACCTCAAAGGTCAGTTTTAGGAGTTAATATATGTTTCGTCAACTTTAAAGAGTGGGAAGTTAATTATTTATTTATTTATTTACTGAGACTAATATTTTTTTTGTATACACGTGTTTTATTATTAGATATACACTGTATAAATATCGTCACACGAAACTTATAACAAGAAGCGAGTTCTTGGTATAAGTTTACTCATGGTTCTAGCCCCACCCACAAAAATATTTTCCTGTCTACCAAAAATAATGTGTCACATGTCCTTGAATTTTCTGATTGATGGTTACGTCATACAAATAACAGCTTGTTATAAATAATCATCTACATCTTCCTAGCCTTTTCCCAACTATATTAAGAGTCGGCTCCGGACGACTTCCTTGAGGCGGCGAGCCGCCCACTACCTGAACGCACCCCAGAAGGTGGTAGCCGTAAGGCTAGTCCGGGGGTACCGCACGATCTCCGGCGAGGCGGCGAGCCTCTTTGCCGTATTGCCGGATCTGGAGGCGATAGTCCTCGCGCGCCTACACGAGTAGCACGTAGAGGCAATACGCCGGGGGGAAACTCCGCTGCCGCGGCAAATTGTCGCGCAGTGGACAGACGTCCGGCGCGATCTCATGGCAACATGAAGACAGCGACTATCGCCTCGGGCGTCGGGGGTCACGTGGTGGCTTCCGGCCACTGTAGACGCGGACCTGTGGACGGAGAGTAATGGGCTAGCTCGCCGTCCGTCCGTCTTTTGACGACAGGCCGTGTTGACGGCGCGTTCGTGTTCCATGCGCGCCTCAAAGAGATGTCAGCAAATAGGAAAGAGATACCGCGGCCCTGGAACGCAAAGGGCAAGGAAGTAACATGGATGGGTTTTACACTGACACTCCCTTCCGCTCTGCCCAGAGCGGGAGAAGTCATTTGATGATTTCCCATCCGTAAAAAAAAAAAAAAAAAAAAGACAGCGACTATCGCAACCCCGTGCAGGGCACGCCACAATAGTGGCGATAGGTCCCCTCTTTGAGGAGTGGCTGGAGAGGCGCCACGGCACCCTCACCTTCCGCCTGACGCAGGTCCTCACCGGACACGGTGTTGTTTCGGGAGGTTCCTGCACCAAATCGGGCGGGAGGAAACGCCCGGGTGTTACCATTGCGAGGATCGCCCAGAGGTCACGGTGGAGGTTTGCCCCGCTTGGGCGGAGCACCGCCCTGACCTCGTAGGGGCGATCGGCGGCGGCGACCTATCGCGTCCGTTCCTGGTCCAGTCCATGGTCCGGAGCGAGAGGGAATGGGACGCCGTCACCTCCTTCTGCGAAGCAGTCATGCTAGCGAAGGAGGTGGCGGAGCGTGAGAGGGAGAGAACCTCTCGTCCCGCGGCGGGAGACGCCCCGGGCGCCGGGGATCACGGGGTGACTTCTGGCCACCGTAGACGCGGACCTGTGGACGGTCCGATCGTCTTTTGACGGCAGGCCGTGTAGACGGCGCATTCGTGTTCTACGCGCGCCTCAAAGAGATGTCAGCAAACAGGAGGGGCCCGCAATGGCCGATGCCTGCCAGGGCTGCGGGACTGGTCGAAAGAGATACCATGGCCCTGGAACACAAAGGGCAAGGAAGGAACATGGATGGGTTTTAGTTAGTACAAGTCTGACACTCCCTTCCGCTCTGTTCGGAGCGGGAGAAGTCATTTGATGATTTCATATCAGTAAAAAAAAAGACCTATGATTATCCCTTGGTAAAACTGGTTTATTAAGAAAATATATATTTACTGAAACAGGATGCAAACGCTTACACTACAACATTAAAATATACACAATACCTTTTATGTTTACTGAACCAGGATGCAAGCTCCTGCACTACAACAATCCAATTTCCGTCACATTCTGCTAACGGAATAAACAATGCATGGAATATCTTTAGCTCACGAAATTTTTACTTCGTAATAAGGGAAATGCATACACTACGTAACGTTAAAAATGACTCTGAAATGAAAATAATAAGTAATAAGTAATAATGTAAAATGTTTAGTTTTATGAATAAAATCTTCGTATAAGGGTTATATAAGGAGGTATCGTGTTACTCGAAAACTCAGTTGTTGTGTTCAAGGTCAGGTAATCGTTTCGTGAAAATATCTTCAGCTGTTTCGGGTTGGGCTTGAAATTGATCCTAACATAACTAGAAAGAGACTAGACAGTTGATAATGTCTTCTCAAACTCTAATTAATTAAATACCACTGTTTGTCTGATGTTGTATGTTTAATTTAAATATGTAATGATGCCAATGGGCTGGCCTCTTATTACATGGGATTAAAAAAAAACATTACTGGCGAAATGTGGGTGTATCATTTAGAGATGCCTCTGCCTAACCCTTCGGGGATTACAGGCGTGATTTTATATTTAATGATATTAATGTAATGATACCATAAACATTTTTGTCTGAACTCTTTCCTTTTTACATTTCCCATTCAATATGGGAAAAGTCATGTCAATCTGAAATGATGTATCATGATCGATGCTACTGATATACTAGACATCATACAAAATTGAACCTTATTGTAACATTAAATGAGCAGTATTTTACATAACTTATTATGTTAGGGACTCGTGTTATAAAGTTTAACCAAAAATTCCGTAAATAATCAATGTAGCCCTACATACCAGTACATTGAAGTTTATAATCAGTTATTAAAAAAAAAATGCTGTTCTATAAAAGTAACCGATGAAATACTTTAGCGGCATAGTATAATTATCGCTCCAAGCAAGCGATAATTATACAATACGCACTATGCAGGAAAACAGGTGAAGAAACCACCTCCTGAGAGATATTTCTCGACGGCATGTAAAGCCAGAGGCCCATGGGCGGCATAAAAACTCTGACACCAGGTTAGACACTAACCACACGATAAAGAAAAAAGAGACATGGAATTATTTCGTTGGATCTTTCTAGATCAGTTCAGTGCAAGATTCTTTGTGCACTGAATTCATGGTAAAAGTCTGTGCCACAATGTCCCTTACCTTGTGTGGATGTCATTATGTAAAGAATGTAACCAATACATTGACCGGTCATAGTAAACAAATAAAGTGTTGATATAACAGGGTATAACCGAAGTAGGTCGCGATATAACTTTCACAAATAAACACACATATATCGTTTATTTACTGAATATGATTTTATATTGCTTTGAATATTCTACATCCAGTATTCAGTAGTTGGAAACTGTACATATATCAGCTGCAGTACTTTTATCTGCCTAAATCACAAAATGATACATGACAGTGGCGAAGGTACCATACAACTCGATTCCTACCGGATTCCTTTTGAAAAATGGGACAGTCAGTATCCTATACACAAATAATATAAACACATTAAAGATATGTACTCCGGCTTACCTCATTTAAAAATTGACGCTTTTTTTTCGGTTGGGAAATCATCAAATGCCTTCTTCCGCTCTGGGCAGAGCAGAAGGGAGTGTCAGACTTGTACTAACTAAAACCCATCCGTGTTCCTTCCTTGCCCTTTGAGTTCCAGGGCCGCGCTATCTCTTTCGAACAGCCCGCAGTCTTGGCCTTGTACTGACCCTTCGCTACTTTTACATGAGGTCTGTTTTCTCCGATTAGCTTGGCAGTGGTTTCATGATATAGAGGCGATCAGCCAGACACAAATCTAGACTCCGGGCCCTGACGGAAAACCTAACAACAATGCTCGACCTGGATCCGACCCAGGACATCAAGTTCAGCTTGTGACCATTAGACCAACGAGGAAGTCTTTTTTAGGGTTCCGTAAAAACGGGACTAAGACTTCGCTGTCTATCCGTCCATCTATCTGTTACCAGGCTGTATCTCATGAACCGTGATTCTTCTTCGAGCTAAACAGTTGAAATTTTCACAGATGATGAATTTCTGTTGCCGCTATAACAACAAATAATAAAAATATAAATTATTTAATATTTAAAGGGGGCTTCCATACAAGAAACGAGTTTTTGTCGGTTTATGGTACGGAACCCTTCATGCGCGAGTCCGACTCGCACTTGGCCAGTTTTTAAGAATACGTATCACAACTGATGTCACGCAAAACCTTGTATTGAGCAGAGTAATCTATGTGGTTCATCATCTGCCTAGCCTTTTCCCAACTATGTTGGGGTCGGCTTTCAGTCTAACCGGATGCAGCTGAATACCAGTAGTTTACACGGAGCGACTGCTTATCTGACCTGCACAACCCAGTTCGTACTGGGTAATACCTTGGGAAGACTGGTTGTCAGACTTTCAGGCCACTGAGTACCTAACGACTGTCAAAGGTATAGACAGTCAGGATTAATCGCTTACATAATTTTCTTAAATAGAAACCCGACAACAATCGTTGGGCTGTAGCCTACCCGACACATCTGTATGGTCTTATTAGGTCTCAATCGTTCCTTTTCAATAAAGGGAGGAACTAACCACCCTGCACCTCATCCCTCTATAATTTTATCTCAAAAACTAATGAAGAAAAGCTTTCTCAGATTATTCGCATATTCCCGGCGCTCACGATTTTTTTTCTTTTTATTCCTTCTTACTTATCAAGTCCCTAAGTACAGAATAAAGTGTTAATATTTCGAACAAAAGTTAATCCAGACTTTTTAATTCTCTTTTAAAACCGTATTCTCCCCGTATCCTCATTTCAATTAGAGTGAAAAGATATTGTGACTGAGTTTTAATTGTCTGCCCGAGTCAAGGAAATTGGGTACCTATTATAAAGGAAGGTATTGTGAGCAAATGGGTGACATTTGCTTAATTATTTTTTTAATTATAAATGAACCGTTGTGTACTTTCATAATGTGAATTTCATTTTTGTTTTTGTTTTATGAGGTGCGAATGTTTGCGCATTCTTTTTCGAAGAATTTTTTTGGACGGTTAGATATAATTAGAAATTTTTCATAAGTTATACAATTTTCTGTTTTAATTTTGGAAGTTTCACTACTTTAATAAAATTTTAATAATGATAATGAGTGCAAAAGGATGTGTGTGTACAGCAGTCATTGTGCCGATAGTTCCGTCGGCCAATGGCTTACTAGCCATTTATTTTATAGTGTCGACCAACATCTGAGGAGGCCCGCGCTTGGTAGCGGATCAAGAGCTTGATTCTGAAAGCAGTAGGTACTTCTGGACACGGCCCGTATTGGTAGGAGGTTCCTCTCTCAAGAGCCCTGACCACCGGTAGCACGGACCCTGTTCCCAACGCTGATGGTCTATTATTTCTAGATTATTTTATATAGGAATATTATATATAAAACTGGCCAAGTGCGTGTCGGACTTGCGCACGAAGAGTTTCGTACCAAAAACCGAAAAAACTCGTTTCTTATATGGGAGCCGCTTTAATTATTAAATAATTTATATTTTTATTATTTGTTATTAAAGCGGCAACAGATATACATCATCTGTGAAAATTTCAACTGTCTAACTATCACGGTTCATGAGATACAGCTTGGTGACAGACGGACGGGCGGACAGCGGAGTCTTAGTAATAGGGTCCCAATTTACCCTTTGGGTACGGAAGCCTAAAAATATGTTTTTATAAAACATAATGTGTTAAAATGAATAAAGAAAATAATAGTGAGTGCTTTAACATAATTTTCGAAAACTTTTTCTGATTGGCTCGTTGGTTGCGCTACGTTCCTTTCTACGGTCGGGCACACAGCGTTACAGTAGCAGCCTGGAGTCTAAATATGTGCCCGGTTGATGGCGATTGGCTCGTCTTCTTTTACATGAGACTTGAACTTAAGAAATGGTACCTCTACCAAACCCTTCGAGAATCACAGACTTGATGTTATCTTTATTTATTCCTTCGTAATTTTTATTTTATACCTACTATTATAATAAAGCTGCAGATTTTTTTTTACACGCTAATTAATATTCTGATTCTGTGGAAAGGTAATTTAATGACCCTCAGCAGCTGAGTGGCAGGTAAAACCTCGGGGCTCAGCTAGTTGAAAAATTAAACACAAACTTTCACCCACAAAACAAAAACCAGTGCGATTCAACTGAAACAGCTCAAACATTTTCAGAAACGCAACACTGAATCAGATAGTCCCTAACTACTCTAGAGTTTCGATCTCTTTGTGCGAGACTCACAGACGGTAATTAGATTTCTGGATTACTTCCTCAGAAGACTACAAGGAAGTTCCTCGAAGGCCGCAGGTGGGGTTCCCTTTAAAAGTTTATTTTCGTATCCCAGGTTTCTAATGGAGAAGTGGATCTATCTAATAATATGCTCAAGACGATTGGGAAGCTGTTCCCTGATGGTAATGGTGAAAGTTTTAGTGGAATTCTTTGACGTTAAGGGCTTTGGGTTGTACGTAGCCGATTTGTTTGGGCCTGTAATAGTGTTTTTGTGTCTTAAGAGCGACTAGGGATTTATCGAAGAGACTGACTTTCTTTTGCGACGTAATATAGATTCTATACAATTTTATTTTTTATTTTTAACTCTATATAACTCCTTATTCGAAATTCGAACAAAAGAATCTTCAATTAAGTATTTTTGTTACTGTTCCGCACTCGATGGGAAACATAACATAGTGCCCTGGGTGCCCTTATACCTGAACATTATATGATCTGGGGGCCTAAAATGGCCGCTATGCCATAATTGATCAATACAATAATAATATGAATTACGTTACAATTCGTAAAATAGTCACAAAGTGAAAATTCATAATATTAACTGCGCCTGTGACCATTTTCAGAATTTGAAAGTAATTCGTAATTATTTCCGCCAAAGCGGGCATTTTAGGCCCCCTGGTGGACTCTGACTGAAATCGCTACACTCGTATCTGTGTTCTAGGTTGAACACATTAAGATTGCCATTGGCAAAAGACTATTTTTTTATAACTTGAGAAAATCCAAAATAACAAAGAATCTATTTTAAACGTAAGGAGCCTTAATACGTTAATTATAAAACAGCTCATTAAGCTCGCGTAGTAACACAAAGACTTCACATTACTAGGCAAACCAGAATTGTTCTTGACAAACGTTCCGAGTCGCGCTAACGCCTTGAAACCCATTCGAAATCCGGCCATTAGTAAGTCCAAACATAGAGAGACGCGGGGCTTAGCTTTAGGAACTAGTTAACACGACGTTATATTGACTTACTTGGAGTTTTGGTAACGCCTGCACACATCTATTGTTCTTCTTGGATAGTATTCTTCTTTGATGGAAATAGGCTCGCCCCTTACTACATATAACATTACATCATATCTGTAATCTCCGAACGGTTAGGTTAGAGGTGTACATAATAAGTACACCCACATTTCACCAGTAATGTCTAAGCCCCATGTAATACGAGCCTATTGCCATCAACTGGGCAAAAACCCAGATTCCGTGGCTGCTACTGGGAAACTGCTAATGGAAAAACCCAATAACAATTTTCCCGGGAATCGAACCCAGGACCTCATGCTCGACAGTCGGGACTGCGACCACTAGACCAGCGAGGCAGTCAACAATAATTTAAACATAGGCTCCAACCCCACAAAATAAGGGTAATTTAAAACTTTCCGTTTCACGAGCAAGCTCAACAACTTGTTAAGATTTTAGCGAAACATTGGAAGGCTGTGTTTATGTTAATAAATCTGGTACAACTTAATGATTGCTACACACGCGAACTTCTGACATTCAGAGTTGTTGTGTATTAATATGTGTGTGTGAGGCCCTGTTTAAATATTTTATGTCTCGTGAAATATAATCAGCTTTAGTAGACTCTAAATTTCTGGGAATTCATTTTATTTGAACTAAGCTCTTTAAAGCATTTAGGACGTTAAAATCATAAATAAATATAATCATAGAACGATAGTCTTGTACAGCATAATTATTACTAAATTTTGATTTGAATAAATTTCTCAGTAGCAACCACGTAGTCTGGATTCGTGCCCGGTTGATAGCAATAGGCTCGCCCCTATTACATGGGACTTAGGCAAAACAGGCAAAATGCGGGTACACCTCTGCTTAAACCTTCGAGGATTGCAGGCGTGATGTTTTATGTTTTAATTAGACCTGCCTGTATTATTCAAAGAAATGAAGAATCAAAGCGGTTGTTTGAATTTAGAACTTTTACAATGACAATTTTTCTTCACGGCTTTGCCAACCTTGAGGGTGGAAATAACGTGGTGGCTTCCGGCCACGGTAGACGCGGACCTGTGGACGGTGAGTAATGGGCTAGCTCGCCGTCCGTCTGTCGTATGACGACAGGCCATGTTGACAGCGCGTTCGTGTTCCACGCGCGCCTCAAAGAGATGTCAGCAACAGGGAGGGGCCGGCAGGGGCCGATGCCTGCCGGGGCTGCGGGACAATTCGAAAAAGATACCGCGGCCCTGGAACACATAGGGTAAGAAAGAAACATGGATGGGTTTAAGTCAGTACAAGTCTGACACTCGCTTCCGCTCCGCCCAGAGTGGGAGAAGTCATTTGATGATTTCCCATACGAAAAAAAAAAAAAAATAGTGGAAATTATCCCACGGGAACACACTATCGCGATATATAGTAACGTATGTACTAGTGTACTAGTGTACCTGTTCATGGTCCGTTAAATTGTCGAAATTTAATCGAAAAATCCATTCAGTAATTAAGGTATGATCAGGTACCTAGCAGACAGAGCGACGGAGTTACTTTCGCATTTTTTATAATCAAATACTAGCTTTTGCCCGCGGCATCGCTTGCGTTATTTTAGAGTTTGATAATCAATTATTCTTTGCTTGTTATAAAGGAATTCGAAGGACACGGCGCCATCTATTATCATAAGAACGTTTTTGTTGTTTTCCTCGGGAACAGTACTTTTTTTCGGGATGAAAGGTACCCTTTGTCCGTTTCTGTACACCTGACAACGTATATATGCAAAATTTCAGGTCGGTCAGTTTAGTGATTTAGGCGTGAAAAGGTAACTAATAAGCTTACTTTCGCTTTAATAATATCATATTGAAAGTTAGGATAGTTAGGAAGGATGTTAGGATTTATCTTAGTAAATATTTGATTGCATCGCTGCAACAGCAGCTTCGTTCAATCATAATCATAATAATTTATTTCATAAATAATTTTTGCAATGTATCGAAACTCATCAAAAACTAACACAACACGGCATAAAAGGTTTACAGTTCAATTCCATTATACAATTAAAATTCGGTTCAGCAAAAAAAAAACGGTTACAAAAAAAAAATCGTGTCAATAAAAGATAAATCATGTAAATATAAAATAAATTATTTCAATAAAAAATAAACATGTAAATTAAAGAATAAAAATTATGTCAATAAATAATAATCATGTCAATAAAAAATAAAATTTACATCATGACAAAATATGGTTAATTATCATGTTATGTAATCTAGAAATTCACATCACTGAGAAACTCATAAAGTGTGTATAAGCATTTTTCTTGTAAAAATCAAATAAAGTATAATAAAAGTGTATTAGCATTTTTCTTGTCTAAATGACTACAGCTGGTGCTTAAACTGATTTATATTGTAAATTGAGTTTATTTCTACGGGTAGTTTATTAAATAGTTTAATTGATTTATAGCATGCAGCATGACTGACTATTTTCAGATACGGTTGTATCTTATATTGTAAGTCCTAACGTCTTGTAGCTTCTCGCTTAATTCTGTCCTCAATCTATTTCTTTTTGCTCCATCCTGTCTAGTCTAGAACTTTCCGCCATCGCATCGTAACGGTACAAGTCTCTCAAGTTAATTTAGTTTACTTCTGAGTTTAATAATATATGCATCCGCTTAGAAAACTTAGTACCTACCATATCTACGAAGTTTTAAAGCCGTAATTATTAGCCGCCGAGAAAACGGCTGTTTCAGTGAAAATCAATAAGTTTACAAGTTTTACTGCCTTCGCGATTAGATAACACACCGTTAAGGTTTACAGGACACGAAATACTTTTTGGAATCCATTTCTGTGGCTATTTGCCTTGTTATCACTGTTTTAGTTTCTAAGATCTTTAAGGAGCTCGTGGTTGAATAATAACAGCTGTTCGGGTCCATTTTTAGGTTAATCCGTGCTTGCCTAGGTTGGTCTGTGGATGGGTGACCAACCCATTACATACCGAATTTCTTCCGCGCCTCGGAAAGCACGTTAAGCCGTTGGTCCCGGCTGTCATTTGTAGATCTTTGACACTCGTTAGGAAGTCAGTGGCGCAAAGAGTCAGACAACCAGTCTTACCAAGGGCTATCGTATTACCCAGTACTAACTGATAACAGATAGGCAGTCGCTCTATGTAAAATACTGGTATTCAGCTGCATCCGGACTGGAAGCCGTCCCCAACATAGTTGGGAAAAGACTAAACAGATGATGATGAGTTTTATGAGGATCTATAAATTTTACCGAGCACGAACTTAGGGCGATATTACTATCACTGTCAGATAAGTTGAACTTCTCGAACAATACAGAAAAGGGAACTAGTCTAGCCACTCGCTAAATAACGTTCATAGATCTCGCCCAAAGAATACTATAAAGAAAATTATGATTCTACGTCTGATAGTTGACAGTTGTAGTTGAACGCACAACGAATTAAATTAATTAAATAAATTAAAAAAAATAAAATACAAAAGAACCAATCAAGCTATACAAAACCAGTTTATACAGGTCTCTCATGGTACGTGAAGCCTATAAGCGAGGCCATGTTATATTGGAGCGGTATAACTTCATGTGTCGCCGTGTGTACTTAATGTATGGTCGCAAAATATGTGTGCAATTAATAAGCTACAAATAATACTATCAGGACGGACATTACAAAAGGTTAGTCACTTTGGGACTTAGTCACATTAAGCTTAGCTGTCGTTTACTTTTATTGTAGGTAGGTATTAAGTCGTTGATTTTTATTATTTGCATCAATATGAAATGGTTCTAAGTATGGGATGTATCAACTATTCGAATTTTAACTACTATCTACGTAAAAAATGAAAACTAGTTGTTTTCGTCGTTAAGGAATTTTAGTTTTCAACGTTATTTTTTTATTCCGATTATTTCTTTGTTTTACTTGGCATTTTAGCCTTACAGTTAACATCCCATTCGATATGAGCAAAAACATTTTTTTGCATCCCTGACGTTTGTGGATGTAGCATCCGCCATATTGATTTTGTTCACATAAAATGTAGCTTAAGTCACTCGGATTGTAATCACAAATCAACTCATAAATCAAATTCAGCTGAGTTTTTTAGGCGCTACGATGAAAATATAAAAATATACGTACGTTTACACAATCATAGACGGCTAAAATCATAACACTTGCTTTTGGCTTTGCCACAGTTGGGTAAACAGATACCTACTTATGCAAGTATCAGCAAATATCAGCCACAAGGCAAGCCAAGCAGGTTGATAATCACGGAACCAGGCTCCGCGTTGGGTTGCCTTCGTCCGGCACTGCTGTGGAATATTAATGCTGCAAACTTGGATCATTCGATAGTGGCCAAAGTGGCTGGCACGCACCGCAAGGAGATTGGGGTCTTGGGATGAAGTTATAATATCAGCTCCGATCTCAGAAACCTAACTTTAATGGGAGCTAGAGTGGCTGAAAACTTCATACGATAGCGATGCGATTCTTCATACGGAAACGTTGGGCTACAAAAATATACCTAAGATATTATTAAAAAAAACCGGCAAGGGTTTTGCATGCCACCTAGACTGTAATTAATAATCCTAGCTTCTTTTTTTTGCCATTACATACTCGTACAATGACCGTATTATAATGTTTTTTTAATTAGCTTATTCTGTCCCACTGCTGGGCAAAAACCCTATAGTATTCCATAAAAAAAACGCAACCGCACCCGAGCGTGTTTTAGGTACACCTCTGCCTTACCCTTCGGGGATTACAGGCGTGATGTTATGTTATGTGTTTACTACTCTTTTAACAATCTAAAAGCACTCTTAAATAATATTATCATGTGCAGACATGATGCATTAATATTATCGACATAGACATCTTTAAAATTATAGATAGACTTTTTTCCATTGAGGTTTGAGTTCGGGGTCAAATTAAGAACACCAAACAAAATTGCGAAATGAGCCACGTCTTGTGTCTACAGAGGTAAGTTCACACATAATGTACCTTAAGATACATGCACCTGGATTTAACACTACGATCATGCAAAGGTATGACGTGTACTAAGCCTAAACACATTTGCAACTAGATAGGGCAGACACATTCGATAGCCATTTGTTTTCCAAACAAAACAGCCCTGTTTTCAAGGTGCGCAAACATTTTAGTGAGGCACAAACTAGAGGCAATTTGTACCTAATTTGTGAGGTATACGCAGGGTGACGTGTTAGGTTTCGGGTGGAATAACTAATGTATGTTCACACTTGTGAAAACTACTTATACGGTTACTGTGTTCGGTTATGTTCGTGTAGACTCAATTGAGTATTGAAGAATATAACAGTGATATAAAGTTTTTTTGATGGTTTTGAAAATGTCAGCGTTAGTTTCGAATAATTATCATGGTCATAATATATTAATTGATCGTTATCCAGCTATACTGTACAGGTTCACACAATCAAGTATTATAGAAACGTTTTAATATTTAGGAATATTTCATAATATAGCAAGATGATTATGATATTTACCCATTATGACCCGCTATTTGACCCATGATGACCTGATATCTGACAGTTCACACCTATGAAAACCTACTATTTGCACTATTTTACTTTACAACCCATGTGTTACTTAAATATCATAATATTCGTTATGATAAAAGGTTTGAAAATGACAAAACCTAGTGAAAACCTAACAAAAACATCAATTTAATATTCACGTTCCTAATTTTCACACACAACACATGTGCAAAAAGGGTCGAATCCACGCACTATATCCGGGTCCAAGAATTATTAAAATCACGCGGGCTAGCCGGTAAAGTCGGACATACAACGCAAACAAGATGTGAAGATGATTTTTTTGCGTCGTCCGCCACGGTGACCCGAATTTGTAATGACTTGTGGAACGGGAAATAATCCCGACGGGTTTTTATTTATACATATAAATATGACACGCGTGTGGGTATTAATATTTAAATGTAAAGTGTTATTAACACGGTGGTCTACTTGTCGGAGGCACTACTGGTGATCGTGAAAGCGCGTGGCTTGAGTCGGCTTCTTATTGGGATTTTCCGTAAGCAATTTTATAGTACCAGCACAAAATCGGTATTTGTCGCACTTTGCTTACCCTCGTTTACACGGGATATAAACATTGAAATGTGGGTGTACTTACTAAGGGTACCTTATCTTACGTGTCTGCCTACCTTGCTTACTCTCTACTTCACACATCTCCGCACGTTTCCATTTTGACGAGTCTGGGCCTCACACAAAGATTCTAAGGTTTGTTGCCAGATAGTGGAATTTTTAATCTTACATGTCTATGTATGTGACGTCAAACGATTCGGCAAAAGTCGGGTACCCAGATACAAATATTCGAAACCGTTAAGTGTCAAGATTTTTCACAATTGAATTGCTGCGTGTTTTCATGGTTTCCTAAAGGTAACTTTTGTAACTTTTGTATGTGACGGTAAAAGAAGACTACTTAAAATAGAACTATAACTTCTTCGTAACTAGTGATAACAATGAACTCCAATCAACTCACAACCAAGATCACATACAAGGTGCAGTCTTGCATCCTCGTCAAAATTCAGAAGGTTGTCACAAAATGAGGTTGTCGCAACCTTTCGCTGTGTGCGTGAGTGTCGATGGTCTGTGAGCGGTGCCGCCACGGTGGTCCACACTTACTTACTGATTTCCGAAAATAATAAAAAAAAATACCGACCGATTTTACTATTGATTCGGTTTGAGAATCATTAGCTTAGTTACTTACCTCTTTGAATTTGACGAGAATGCCCGTATATTTAGATAACCTAATGCCTTGTAATAATATCATTAACATAAGAGATATGAGGTTAAAAGGTATGGTTTAAAAGAAGATGTTGAGACAAAATTTGAAAAGAGTATGCTTAGATGGTTTGGTCATGTGGAGAGGATGAGTGAAAGGCGACTAACAAAAGGTTTCAACAAAGCAGATGTGAGGTATTTTACATTGTGTTTTTTTTTTTATGTTAGTCAATGTAAGTAAGAGGTACCTGTATATGGTAGTAGCATCGCATTGGCGCTATAGGTGTTTTTACGAAATATTTAAATAAATAATTATTAAGTTGGTCTAGTGTAGATACTGCTCATAAAGTGGATGTTCAGACGACGTCAGATAAGATAATTTCATTATCATAATAGGTTTGAAATAGGTCCACAGTCAGCTGACTAAAGTTACATCACTACATTACCAAACAGTCAACAATTGCTCTATTTACCGACATTAGGTAACCTATAAACACCGGCCCATCAACGCACAATACAAGTTCGCGAGGTAATTGTGGAAATTATTCAACGTCAATTATGGGGCCGCTTCAGATTTAATTGGACGACAACAATGTCCGTCAATCTGATATATGATAGTGTACAGCTATGTTTTAATTACATTGTATTTTGGTATTTCGGACTGCCTCGTTGGTCCAGTGGCCGCAAACGCGACTGCTGAGCATGAGGTCCTGGGTTTGATTCTCAGGTCGGGCAAAGTCTTATTGGGTTTTTCCATCATTAATTTCTCAGTAGCAGCCACGGAGTCTGGATTTGTTCCCGGTTGATGGCAATATGCGCGCTCCCTTTTACATGGGACCTAAAGATAATTGCCGAAATGTGGGTCTACTACTAGTTACACCTCTGCCTAACCCTATGGGTATTACAGGCGTGATGTAAAGTATGTATGTAACTGGGCTGTGGAGGAAAGATAGGCAGTCGCTCCATGTAAAATACTATTATTCAACTACATCCAATTAGACTGGAATCCAACCCCTATCTGACCTCCACAATCCAGTTAATACTGGGTAATACGATACCTCTTGGTAAGACTAATTGTCAGACTTTTTGGGCCACTGACTACCTCAGGTAACGACTGACATGGTAAATGTTGAATCTAGAATAGAGCAGAGGGAAAACTAATTAAATCTATACCAGGGTAATAAAATTTCAAACTAAAATGATGTAATGATAATAAGATTTTCAGGAACAATTCCACTATCTTTTTCAAAAACATTTGATATTATACTATTGATTTTATACTACTTAAGCTTGGTTTTATTGTTCCAACGTGATTGGCGTGGCAGATCACTTCGAGCGCCATAAAATTTTATTTATTTTTCGTTTAATAGTTTTACATTGCAGCTGTCGCCACTGATGGTCATGAATGATTTTTTTCCTCATTTATCTTATTGTTCGGGAATTAATAAACTAGGTGCTTTATATATTCAAAAAAACTTTTGTCATAGATTCTAGACCCACCAGCGTCAAAATATCGTCAGCTATTTAAAAACAGGTCAGCTATGCCATACATTTGTCTATGCAGATATAATTCATTTTTGTTTGAAACAGCTGGTTTCTAAAATAATCAACGACGATTTCAATGCAATGGCAAAATTAATGATGTCCCTGCACTGTGTTTTTTTTTCAAATGTTAAATACATTTTATAGAATAATAATTGATAGAATCGGAATTACTTGATACAACTCTATCAGCTTTAATGTCAGCTACATAGTGATTAATTTAACCTGTCAACGGTTATAATGTAACTTGATATATGTTGTCTGTAACATCAAATCCATACACCCTAGTTTAAATTGAATTAATTATGTAGAATGTTTCCGTCATCAGATCAACAATTCGACAATACCAATACTATGCCGTCTTTTTAAAGGGTGTAAAAACACTCTTAACGAAGCCGAAAGGCACTTGTTCTCCCCGTCATTGCGATCATTTTTTTTGTTTTAGGCCATACCTTCCTTAGGGAACCCTCTAGTTACGGAGGTATTGGGGGTTACTTTATTACGAGTTTTTTTTTTTAATATTGTTTTTAATGTTATTTTTTTACTTAAGACACCTTCACGACCCCCGTATTAATCGATCTATTCATTAACACAATGTTTTGAAAACGTGATTTTTCACCCCAAAAAAAAGTCATTTCCCAGTAATAATTTTTGCGTAAAGTTGCTTAGTTTGATGTACATAATACTAAGTTGACGGCTTCGTGAAGAGTCCGTTTACACCCTGAATATGATTAATTAACCATTTATATTTCTATATCATCATGGGTTTGCCTTTTCAAGTCGAGTTGACGAGTAATAGAGAAGTACGGCGGTGACCCTAAATAAATTGGGATAAGGGTGGAAAAATGAATATTCGTGTAATCCAAGAGGTTTTAAGCTATTCGATTAATTTATATTATTTGATTTTTTTCATTACGTTAATTCAAATTTATGTTATCTATTTGTTTTCTATAAGAATATTATTCGATACGAGGAGCTCGTGGCTAAACAATAACAGCCGCTCGGGTCGATCTTTAGGTTAAGCCGTGCTTGCCTAGGTTGGTCTGTGGATGGGTGACCACCCATTACATACCGAGTTTCCTCCGTGCCTCGGAAAGCACGTTAAGCCGTTGGTCCCGGCTGTCATTTAAAGATCTTTGACAGTCGTTAAAGTAGTCAGTGACCCAAAAAGTCTGACAACCAGTCTTACGAAGGGGTATCGTATTTCCCAGTAGTAACTGGGTTGTGGAGGTCAGATAGGCAGTCGCTCCATGTATAATACTGATATTCAGCTGCATCCGGTTAGACTGGATGCCGACCCCAACATAGTTGGGAAAAGGCTAGGCAGATGATCTGGCTTGGTAAAAATTACTTGAAAAAAATTATTAATTTTTACTCGATTTCATTCAGAGTCTTCTAATTCCGAGGTTATCAATCCCAGAGCTTGCACTATTTTAAATACTGACTTCTAGGTGTGTCTGGCCTCACGAATTTATTGTTTCGTATATTTTACTTAAATGTAAAATTACAAAACATTTCTTGGCATGTGAAACTTAACGTTATTTTCTACCTTTTTGAGTTTTACTTTAAACTAGGAAAGCTGCTTTTGTAAGTTTAAGTGAAATTCGTTTTAACTTTACCCCGATTTCTTTGCAACCTTTAAGATAGCCTGGTAAGTTTGTCTGTAGGTATCGCAAGAGCTGCTCCTGACCACAAGGTCTTGGTTTGATTCCCAGGTCGTGTTACTGCGTTTTTCGATCTTTCTTAGCAGCAGCCCGAAGTATGGTATTGCGCTCGATTGACAGCAATAGGCTCGCCTGGAACATTTGGGTGTACTATAGATAGGTACACTTCTGCCTAACCCTTCGGGAAATACTCCCATCAACGACTACTCTGCCGTCATAAGGAAAAAGGGCACAACTAACATTTTTTTCGAAATTTAATATATACATATTCGAAATCAGAAAAAAAGGCAATTCTGCCAGAATTTTTATCTCAATTTCGAAAAAAATGTTATTTGTGCCCTTTTTCCTTATGACGGCAGTACTGTAATAAAGAGAAAGACGTCATGTTCGTCTTCTTCTCGAAGCAATGACTTAGATTTTGTCTGACCGGCAGTACCTGGACAGCTTTGTCGATTGCGCAAAATTCAAATCTTGTAGAGTGCAATGAGATAAATGTTATTTTGTGTATTTAGGTAGAGACTTTATCTCATATCATATGATTATGCCATCTAACCGATTTCAGCCACAGCGACTGCAATCGATGGCTTTCTAGGGAGGTTGTCGAGAGGTTTGGTGTGCTGCTCTATCATGTGCTCTCAAGTGGCTAGCATATCCAACTTGGGCCGAAAAACTCCGAGCACAAAGCGGACATATCCGAACACTAATGACGAAATTAAAAAAAAATAACTAATATATTTTTTTTTTAAATCTCATCTCAATTCTTTCTAATCTCATCTAATATCTTAATTGTTCTATCAGATCACAATCTAATACAATTTTCGTTGCAGGATCGCTTAATTAAAGTATATACCCAACATCTATGATCAGCGCAAACAATGCGACGGGTAATGATGAGCCAATTAGCGCTAATTGTGTACTGTCTATGATGGGCATAAGTGAGCCTGTATATTAATTACATCAGTTTCATAAATTACCATAGAGCTACAAAATACCTAGTATGTGGTGTCTTCTTATTCAGAGCAGACTTGTTTTTTTTAATTTTTATCACATAATATAACATCACGCCTGTTTTCTCCGAAGAGTTAGGCAGAGGTGTACGTAATACTACACCCACATTTCGCCAGTTATGTTTAAGTCCCATGTAATAGGGGGTGAGCCTATTGCCGTCAACCGGGCACAGATCCAGACTCGTAGCTGCTACTGTGAAATCCCTGATGGAATAACCCAATAACAATTTGCCCGACCCGGGAATCGAACCCTGGACCTCATCTCAGCAGTCGCGCTTGCGGTCACTAGACCAACGAGGCAGTCTCAATATTCAGTGTATCACTTGTATTGGAATCGATATTTAATAACTTTCTTATATTTGATAAAGTTAACACAGGCATAATTTCATGGGCAAGAAGCGAAGAAATGCGGTGTTGGCCAAAGAACAAGTGAATGGACCGGAGCCACGATTGCTGAGCTGAAAAATTGATGATTCAAAATCAAAATCAAAGCATTTATTTCAAGTAGGCCAATGTAATGAAGCTACAGTCCCAGTCACAAGGCATAAAAACTGAAAGCACAGTAGTTGCCCATTCCCTAGCGTAGATCTCTATGGAGAAGAACGGGCAAGAAACTCCATGGACACTCTTTTAAATCAGTATATTTTTACAAAAACCTTGGTTCCATCTTGATTACCTTGATTACCTTCGGTAGTAGGACAGACAGCACAGTAAAAACATGATGGTATATTCATCCTCATCATTCCTTTGCACTAATCCTGGAGTCGCTGAAGCATGTCTTGTTCTTCCATTTTTGTTACGTGAATCATTATCTGCCTAGCCTTTTCCCAACAAGTTGGGGTCGGCTTCCAGTCCAACCGGATGCTGCTGAATACCAGTATTTTACACGGAGCGAAACCTATCTGACCTCCACAACCCAGTTAGTACTGGATAATACAATACCCCTTGGTAAGACTGTTTGTCAGACTTTTTGGCCCACTACCACTACAATATTTTTTTTTTACCTAAGGTCTGTCAAAGATCTACAAATGACAGCCGGGACCAACGGCTTAACGTGCTTTCCGAGGCACGGAGGAAACTCGGTATGTAATGGGTGGGTTAACCAAATTAAGCAAGCACGGTTTAACTTAAAGATCGACCCGAGCGGCTGTTATTATTAAGTCTCCTCTTATTGTGACGTTTTTGTTAAGTGCATATGTAACTTAAAAACAAGCTACCTTTTTAAAACGGCCTTACATATTCACTCTGTATAAATACCGTAAGGAAAGGTTATTAGTGCCCTCACAGACGGCAACATTTGCGAAGTGCTACGTTTTCTTGAGACGCATTTGTGCACCAGCGCGCGTAGCACGCTCGGCTACGTTCGTAGCTTACCGTAGCGTGGCGTAGACACCTGTCGTAGCTTTGAGTCGCTTACTTACTATGTTATTCGCTTTTGAGTTTTATTTTTCGTCTTATTTTCTTTTTAAGGTTAAAGTTGAGTTAGTTCTAACATTAAGATTGTAACTAATTTTATAATCTTCCACATTTCATGTTAGTTTTAGGATTAACAATCGAATTTCTGGAATTAATTGTTGAAGGAAAATGATCGATAAGGTCAGTCAACCGTTCCTAGCTACTTTGTATTACTCGAATTTCTTCTCTTTTTTTGCACTCAATGCATCCATTTATTCAGAACGTGACAAATACACAAACTACCATAAGAGACTAAACTTTTAGAAATACATTGCAAAAATAACAAACAGCATTTTTGTACAAAATAAAAAGAACAAAGTTGTATCTCAGCATTTTTCAAACGACACATCTTTTCAGAAATATTCTAGTAAATTCGAAATACAAGTACATTCGTGTTGTGTTTCGCTTTGGTATAGTCTTTAGGGGATAGCAATCGTCTTTTGCCAAAGAAACTTTACTTTATAGACTCTGTCTTAATTTTACGAGTCTTCTGACTTTTACAAGAGGACACAGTGTAGAGAGACTAGTCTTTGTAGCCGGATAAATTATTTTGAATTTATTTACTTATTTAAATCTCGAATGAAATTCTTATGAATGGCAACCCTGAAAACAAACGGTTAAGGTTAACGGATCGACGTCAAAAGTGTACGGGTTTGATTTAATCAATTGCCTAATAAACGTATTTTTAAGAATCTAATAAATAATATTTGTTCCTAAAATAGTAGATCTGTCACTTAAATTGAATCACCAAGTAATATCGAAACGCTGATCTAAATATGAATGAAGAAATACTTGAACATAATCTCGATCAGCAAATCATTTTATTGGGTTTCCAAATAATAGAAGTGCCACCTAATGTTTGTATGCAGGGCTTAAAGTTTCTTAACACGACGGGGATGACGGGGTCTTAATTTGCTGACTTCGCTTGCTCACTTGACCCGAGACTAGAGTTTTTTTTTTTACGGATGGGAAATCATCAAATGACTTCTCCCGCTCTGGGCAGAGCGGAAGGGAGTGTCAGACTTGTATTGTCTAAAACCCATCCATGTTCCTTCCTTGCCCTTTGTGTTCCAGAGCCACGGTATCTCTTTCGAACAGCCCGCAGCCCTGGCAGGCATCGGCCCTAGCGGGCCCCTCCCTGTTTACTGAAATCTCTTTGTGGCGTGCGTGGGACATCAACGCGCCGTCTACACGGCCTGTCGTCAAAAGACGGACGGACGGCGAGCTAGCCCATTACTCACCGTCCACAGGTCCACGTCTACGGTGGCCGGAAGCCACTGCTCACTAGACCCTGTCATCCTCTTCGAAGCTAACCTGTCCGAGTTTGTATGCCACATGCCAGAGAATTAACCCGGGGCTTTTATTGACTAAACAACTAGGTACTAACTTCTGTTTTATTTCCTAAGATTTTGTATCTAAATTACTGCCTGTGTTAAATCCACATCGTTTCATTTAATACGGCTTGTTTTAGAGCCTGTTAAAAACAACTTAAAAAGCAGAAACCAAATACGTTTCCAGAAATATACATAAATTACCCGAACGCGATATTATCAAAACTACTAAATCTGGCATTGTTTGTAGTATTTTATTGCTTTAAAACATTTAATTACATAAATGAGATTGCCCCTTAGCCGGAGCAATTTATAGCATTTTCTTATAATATTTCTACACGAAAAGTGTTTAAATCGTTTTTTGTTTGTCGAAACGATATTAAACATTTATTAAAAAATCGGAATTTTGCTTTTCTTTCAAACTCAAAAGGATTTATTTCAAAGAGACCATTACAGGCACTTGTGAATGTCAGAAAAACAGAGAAGGCTACAGTCACAGACACATGGCATAATAACTTTTGAAAATACTGCAGTTCCCCATTCCAAAGCGTAGATCTCTATGGAGAAGAATGGGCAAGAACTCCATGGACACTCATTTCAATCAAAATATTGTACAAAATCTTTCAACATTCCAAACGGTTTAGATATACCTACTTCTTTTCTTCCAGTTTATTTGTCGAGATAAAAAAGTGAAATTGAAGATTACTTTAGGCGATCTCCTCACAAAACCGCTCGTCTGCGGTCAGTTGGTGTGCGTGTGTGACGCCCAGTCAACGGATATCATACAAACTAATGTGACGTGAGATCCACTTCACTTCCAGACCACGCAGATGAGCGTGTTGTGTGAGAATGGCCTAAGATTTATGTTTCCCTGTACGCATAGAAAAGGTGGATGAAGTGACACGTAATATCTGCAGGGCTTAGGGTAATCTAACACGAAGGGGATGACAGGGTCTTAGTCCGCTTACTAGACCCCGCCATCGCCTTCGAATCCAACGTGTCCGAGTCTTCACTTCATGGTTATACAATTGTATGCAAAGAAACCATTTAATTTGTTAAAGCATTCAAAGTTAAGACAGCAAAACACACAACATCCAGAAAACAAATAAAAACCACACAAATTTTGAAATAAAACAAAAAGATACTTGAAACACGTAATAAAAGCCAGACGAATAAAATTGAAACGTCCCGAAGTCAAAACAATTCGAGCTGATAATTAGGAGCAAGGGTAAACATGTTTTTTAATTAACCCCTCCTACGCTGATGATCCACAAATTGGATTACCTACGCACGCCTTTGTAACTGTCTCGTTTGCTGGGATATATTCTACGTTATATATACTTATGGTTTCAGTACTTAATGGGATTGTTACTGTTATTAACATAAATTGCTTACCATTAAGAATTGGATGACGTATAAGATGGAAGTTTCTTGTGAATATTGCGAGTATCACACGCAGGCACAGTGCAGTGTAAGCTCTCTAAATGTATGGCAGGACGGAATTTAGGAGTTCCGTTTTTTAAATAATTGCTGTTTTTTCTAGGCATTCATGTGATGGGGTTTCCTATGAGATCTAGATTAGGTTATATTCTTCCCTGAAGGATATGCGTGACTTTTTTCCAGCCTATTGCAGTCTTATTCTAAGACTTTACCTTATAGACGTACTACACACAGTCAATTTACATACTAGCTGTCTCTTG
Organism: Lycophotia porphyrea; assembly: GCA_950005105.1. Classification (NCBI taxonomy): domain Eukaryota; kingdom Metazoa; phylum Arthropoda; class Insecta; order Lepidoptera; family Noctuidae; genus Lycophotia; species Lycophotia porphyrea. The sequence continues at coordinate 14,429,351 of OX465393.1, forward strand.
ACTTTTATTGTTATTTATTTAAATAAGTATTGCTCACGTATAATATTTGCTTGACTCGTGAAGACATTCTACAAAAGAAAAATTATTCAGAGGTAATCTTACAAATTAAACTGAAAGCAATAAGCTTTCAGTCAATACTTACTTAATAATACTATAGCATATCTTAAACCTCCTCCATAAGCTCTCAGTGTCAAAATTCTTGTGGAAAATGATAATTGACACTGACAGTTATGACACTAACAGTTATGACACTGACAGTTATGGAACACCTTTCAGATACCTTAAATGTCATTGTGGCCTTAACGTAGACTAATACAAAATCCCACAATATCACGCCATGCCCCACATATCTACAATTCCACATAACTAATATCGATTCTGTAGCGGCCACCGAATCGGAGTAGTGTAATGATACACGAGTTTTCCGCCCGTTAGCAAACTGTCAGTTGCAGTCAGCCATGGAACTGCGAAACAGTTTGGATGAAGCACTAAGCTGAGATACATTGGTTTTAGTTTGAATGGATGTATTTCATGATTGGACGAAAGTTTAGTAGCGGTCTTCTTTCTTCAATGGTAAGAAAAGAACCCTGGAGAAGAATGATGAAGAAGAAGAGAGAAGTAACGTTTTATTTGAAGCAGACTGGAGAGCCTTTTTTTTCGGATGGGAAATCATCAAATGAAAGGGAGTGTCAGACTTGTACTAACTAAAACCAATCCATATTCCTTCCTTGCCCTTTGTGTTCCAGGGCCGCGGTATCTCTTTCGAACTGTCCCGCAAGTTACTCAAGTTTCTTTAATTGCTTCTGAGATTTTGTTGTAAAACCAATCAAATCCCATTTTCAAATTTATCAGTGGCATCATAGTTAAACTTTGGTTCACTTTTCTATTTATTTTCAAGCTGTAGATTTTTTGAAAATAAAGAGTTCATTACAGCAGGTCCATTACAAAACTCACTCGATTCAATAATATTTGGAAGTTGATTTAACTTGATTGATTTTCTCAACAATCTCAGCCGTCTAATGAATAGTCTAGAATTGAATCCTAGACGATTCATTGATTCGCTCACGTACGTAAATCCATTATGCATCAGGCAGCCAGGCTGCGTTTTGAGCAATCAGACATGGTTGCGTTGACCAATCAGGCAGCACTACGTCACCTCTGTTGACGAGTAATTGGGACAGCATGGCTGCCAGCGTTTACCTTAGTTATCTACCTAGTGTTTCAGACAACTGAACACTAGGAATTTGAAGCTTTGCGTAATCTTGTTTAGAATTGCAGATCATACTAAATCTGCACATCTTGGATCAGTTTAGTTTTTATAGGAGCTACATCTAGCCACAGGGTTTTTGAAGTTATAATTCTTATGGCGCGTTAGGGAAAAATGATGAGAGTAATTTTTTACGATGCGCGCGCACACCGACACCTAAATTTAACAGCATGAAGTTAGCTAGTCAACATACACCCTGAAGTTAGCTTAGTGTCAGATATTGACAAGCCTAGGTTTTTTATTTTTAATCTAGTGCTGGCTGAGATAAGGCGACAGATAATTTTTTTTTTTTTACAAACGATGGTCTCATTTGATCATAATATTATAGCAAAACTAATAAATAATATCAAGAAAGTACCTGTATATGAAAATGATGATGATGACCACCCATTACATACCGAGTTTCCTCCGTGCCTCGGAAACCACGTTAAGCCGTTGGTCCCGGCTGTCATTTGAAGATCTTTGACAGTCGTTAAAAGTAGTCAGTGGCCCAAAAAGTCTGACAACCAGTCTTACCAAGGGGTATCGTATTTCCCAGTAAGAACTGGGTTGTGGAGGTCAGATAGGCAGTCGCTCCATGTAAAATACTGGTATTCACCTGCATCCGGTTAGACTGGAAGCCGACCCCAACATAGTTGGGAAAAGGTTAGGCAAATGATGACCTGTATATGAAAATGTTAAATACGAAAATATCATCATAGCATAGCTTTCCCAACAATTTTTTTTTTCTATACTTTTTTACTATATTGGGGTTGGCTTCGTGTCTAACCGGATGCAGCTGAAAACCAGTATTTTACATAGAGCAATCCAATCTCTGCAATCCGGTATTTTAAAATAAGAAAAATATAAAGATAATATAATGAAAAATCTTGTCCCTAAACAGACCACATTCTGTCCACCAGTAATGAAATCAAAACCCATACACTGGACCGAGAATGATAAAACGAAACCTGAATTTCAGTATCGAAGCGGAATATAAATAAAAGTATCGGAAATAGAATTGTCCGTCCGCTGCAATTCCTCGTTTCCGTAAGACGAATCGGAATCTCCATTTACGAAGAAAGGAAGAAGAACTGGGAATTTACATTCTGTCGGTTTAGAGACGTCCACTTCTAAGAGCAAACAACTTCAAACTAAGTCAACATTTTTATTAACTGTCGAACTTGGCAGTGTTTTTTTTATTCGACGAGGCGAAGGCAACAGCTCTTACAGCCTATCGTTGAGTATTTATTTAAAAATCTAACTTGAAACTTTTCGTGGAACTTGTTCGGATCTTCTATTACGTGTGGGTGGCATTGTAAGAGATCTGACCTTTTGCCCACGTTTTCGTCTTAAAAATAATTGAAACAATAACAGAATATTAGAAGAAAATTGTTTTGACGTCTATTTTTAACTCCGTTTAAAATGATTTCATTTTAATTCGTTAATTTGTGTTTTTTTGGGAAAAGTATTTGTTTTTTGCGCTCAGTCATATCTTCCTAGAAATCCATTTTAGTATTTTATACACCACAAGGCAAGATCCTTGTAGTAATTTCAGAACAAAAGAGATTTGATATCATTCCGATTTTATCCGCTATTCCAACCACTTTCAGTACTAAAAAAATTTTTACATTCTCCAAATATTTCACAGAGACGAAGATAGTACAAAGTTTTTACCCGTAATTTAATATACTATGAAACCTCCTTTGGTATGCTCGCTGCAATTCGTGACTCCTAACATGAAATGTGGTTGCCTTCCATTAATTCTGTCTAGCTTACATCTATGGAATCTAGTTATGTAACTATGTAGTTTGTAGATATTATGTGTAGGGTTAAATATTACAGGCAACCGCATCTGTGGGTGCATTAATTTAATTTTGCATAGTTTTAAATACGATGATGTGAAATAATTTCGGCATGCCTGCTTTATTACATTTTTTTTTTAAATTTCTTAGGACTTAATATCACGCCTGTAATCCCCGAAGGATTAGGCAGAAGTGTACCTAATAGTACACCCTCATTTCACCAGTTATGAAGTCATGTAATAGCGTGAGCCCATTGCCATCAATTTTGCACAAATCCAGACTTCAAGGCTGTTACTGAGATAGTCCTGCTGGAAAAACCCAATAACACTTTGCCCGACCCGGGAATCGAACCCAGGACCTCGTGCTCAACAGTCGCGCTTGCGACCACTAGACGAAGGAGGCAGGACCTCGGTGCTAATAATCTAATGCATTTTCAATGAACGCAGGACACTCTATTCCATCCGTATCTAATTACGTAATACCTTTTCATTTCTGAGATTCCCGAGTTATTTTTCCTTTCCGTAATTAATTAGCTAATAACTATTGTCTAGATATGTAAAAAGTTTTATGATCATTAACTCGGTTTCTACGTTTTATACAAAAATAAATACAAAAAGAAAACATAATCGATACCCAGCCTTCACAATCACCACTTTCGAAGCTCACACACAATTCTACAAAACACAATCACCAAACAATTAAACTGACAACGCATGTTATTTACCACCCCATCTTCACTACAAGACATAAACAAGAATTATGTACTCCTTAATTACTAGTATATTATCAAATAACGTAACCGTTGCCTGCTGGCGTGGGTGACATAAAGGGGTCTACACACCAAAACACGCCGACACAACTTTTTATGAAAATAAAATCATTTCTGCGACGTAAACCCGCGCGTGCTGACCGCCAACACTCACACGCGAAAATCACTTAGTGCCTAAAAAATTGCAAATCTCGTTAATTACATACATACATAACATCACGCCTGTAATTCCCGAAGGGTTAGGCAGAGGTATACCTTATATTAGTACAGCCATATTTCGCCAGTTATGTTTTAAGTGCCATGTCGTAGGTGCCATCAACCGGGCACAAATCCGTGGCTCCGTGACTCCGTGGCTCCGTGACTCCGTGGCTGCTACTGAAAAATTCTTGATGGAAAAACCCAATGACACTCAACCACCAGGGCATTATCTTGTTAATTATTTATTTAATAATAGTCCACTGCACGCAAAGGCATCCCTATTCTCCTTGCACTTATCCCTGTCCAGTGTTATTCGTGGCCATTTTTTCAGGTAACAGTCGAGTTTGTCTCACCATCTCCTCAATGCCGTCGGCTGTATAGTTATTGCCGTCGGCACATCTCGTGCTGCTGAAAGTTTTTGACTTAAAATGAAACCAACAAAGTCACCGACACAATATGTTGGCAGATCGGCGGCTCTTTTGTGTAGAGCCCTTAAGGCGACAACCCTTTTAATGGTAACCCCCAAAGTGACGGGCATTGCTGTAACTTTAGAATATTACAAGTGTTATACCAGGAATGGGTTAATTTAGATAGCAGCTGTGTTGTTTAAGGTACGTGGTAACGTAATAATGTTACAGGAAAGTTCTTTATGTTGTTTTATGTTGACAGAATAAACTAAGACTGTAAAGGTAAAGTGCTGTGTGCTTGAAAGGCATAAATTCTTACTTTTGTGAAAAACTTAATGGTAATTATTTTAACCTGATTATTACGGACTGCTGCATCGTTCGAGTGGTCACAAGCGCGACTGCTGAGCATGAGCCCCAGGGTTCGATTCCTGGGTCGGGAAAACTGCTGTTTGGTGTTCCTATCAGGAAATTCTCAGTAGCAGCCATGGTGTCCGGATTCGTGCCCGGTTAATGGCAATAGGCTCGTACCCTATTACTTGAGAATTCTGAGTGTACTATTAGGTACACCTTTGCCCAACCGGGGATTACAGGCTTGATGCTATGCTATGTTACGATTATTATAATAATAATAATAATATCTGTGGCTCGGATGTCAAATTGACGTGACAAAAAATTTTTTCATCAAATTCATCTTTTAATATTTTCACAAAATTTTACCAATAAAACGGATTACCTTATATAAATAATGAAGAAAAAAAAAGAAACCAATACAAATAAAAGTGAAATACTATTACGGAAAAACCAAAAATGAAAAATAGAACGAATCAAAATGTCACCAATGTTGACTAGAAGCCGAGCCAAGCTACAGCAAGCACACCCATCATCTCCGGGCTCGTCGCCGAGCTCCGCCTCGCAGCTGCTGGGATGCGCCACATCCGTGAGCGCCGTGTCACCGGTCGCTGCAGTTGCGTCGAGCTCGAGCGATGAGTTTTTCTCCCCGCCGTCGACTCCGCCACCACCACGACGACGAGGAAGAGGACGGCCACCAGCGGGCTTGGGACCTCGAGGCCAACAGGCCCCGAACAGGGTTCCCGCTGCCGGTGGAAATGTGTCGCGCATGAGATGGACTCAGTCCATGAATGAGAACGTCATGCGCGCATATTATGGGGCTACTGAGGGGGGAAGCAACTTGACTGCGTACCGTGGTCAGATGCTCTCTCTGTTTCAGGTGCTTGAGCCGACTGTCAGCGTATCGGCGCAACGACTGTCGGATCAGGTACGGGTTATCCAGCGTAACCGTATGTTGGATGACAACGTACTTGATCGGCTACGCTCCGAATCACGGAGTAACCAAGTTACGCCTGCTTTGCCAATGATTGCGGTGCAGCTACAAAATGTATCCAGTGCTCCGCCGCGATCCGACCGCGATGGTGAAGTGGACGATGACGAAGTTATATCCGTGAGTACCCAGTGCAACACACAATTGAGGAGCGCTTTGGAGGGTGCATTCCGGGAGTACCGTTCCACACCGCCTGAACTTAGACCACGTCTACCTCGTTTGCCTATGCACAAGAAAAACAAGGCGCTGGTGTGTGCTCTAGATTCGCAGCTGTCGAACAGCTTTGACAGCAGCAAAGACCTCGCCGATACCCACTCAATATTGTACTGTGGAGCTGTAGCGGCATGTCGTGTAGCTCATGTCAAGTTTCCAAACAACGACAGAGCTACACGACCAAAATTAGCTGTTCCAGCTTGGCAGTGCAGGATTGAGCGGCGTATCGGTGAGGCTAGAGCACTCATCGGCAAGTTAATCTGCTTCAGGGAGGGCAATACTCGCCCTCGAGTGATGCGCTTTGTGAGGCGGGCGTTCTCGGGAACCGATGTTAGTTATCGAGATTACTTGACCCGCATCACAGAGCGTATCGACTTCCTGAAGCAGAAGATCTGTGCGTGGGCAAGCCGTATTCGTCGGTACAAGAGGCGAGTGGAGCGATACACTCTGAATCGCACATTCCAAAGCGATGAAAGGTGGGTATATAGGGCTTGGGAACGACCGGACCAAGGCGTAACTGACACGCGCCTGCCGGATGATGACGCCATGTGTTCATTCTGGCGCAGCATTTGGTCGGTGCCTGTCAGTCACACTGAGGGCGATTGGACCCGGGTGGTTGAAGAAGCGTGTGATCCAATACCAGAAATGGGGGCAATCATCATCAGCCCCCAAGACGTAGCTCGTGCAGTCCGTCCGTTGCCTAACTGGAAATCTCCTGGGCCGGACGGACTGCACAACTTCTGGATCAAGTGGTTCCAAAGATCGCACGCTTGCTTGGCGTCCCAGTTTCAATCAGCCTTAGAGTCAGGGTCGCTGCCCCAGTTCTTGACGACAGGAATTACCCACCTGCTCCATAAATCAGGTAGTACTACGGAGCCCAAAAATTATAGACCAATCACTTGTCTACCGACGGTCTATAAAGTTCTTACATCCATTTTGAGAGCTAAAATCAACCAACATATTGAGACTAATTCTATCATGTCTGCCTCTCAGAATGGATGTAGGAACGGGTCCCGTGGTACTAAGGAGCTGCTCCTCATTGATATGGCCATTAGCCAACAGGTTCGCCGCTCCCGAAGGGATCTGTCTACATGTTGGATAGATTATAAGAAGGCCTATGATTCTTTGCCTCATACATGGCTCATGAGGGTGCTGGAGTTGTACAAAGTTGATGCAACTCTGCGTACCTTCCTGATGTCATGTATGAGCCACTGGAGAACGGTCCTTCGCTATCCAGGATGTCGACAGATCCAGAGGAACAGCGAACCGATAAGGATCGAGCGCGGTATATTCCAGGGCGATAGTCTGAGTCCATTGTGGTTTTGTCTAGCCTTGAACCCACTCAGCACACTGCTGGAGGGTTCAGGTCTAGGCTATCGGTTGAGGAGAGATGGTCAGGTCGTATCTCACCTTCTTTACATGGATGATCTGAAACTCTTTGCCCCCAACAACTTGCAACTGATGGAGCTACTGAAGGTAACAGAAACTTTCAGTAGCGCCATCAGGATGGAATTTGGTGTGGACAAATGTGCAGTTATGCATGTAAAGCGAGGGGAGATTATGGAATCCATGGGAATTCAACTCTCGGAATCCATACACCTTAGATCCCTCTCCTCAACAGAAACTTACAAGTATTTGGGTATGTCGGAAGCATTAGGCATCAACACTACCGACATGAAACAATCGTTGAAGGAGCGCTTCTTTGGCCGCCTGAAAAAAGTATTAAATAGTCTTTTATCAGGCGGAAATAAGGTGCGCGCCTTTAACAGTTGGGTCATGCCGGTTTTGATGTATTCTTTCGGCATACTCAAATGGACTCAGACGGAACTTGATGCCTTGGATAGGAGGGTCCGCGTACTGCTGACCGCAAATCGGATGCATCACCCACGGTCGTCGGTGATGAGACTGTATATCCCACGGAAATGCGGAGGTCGTGGCTTCTTAAATGCTAAGACCCTGTATAACCGTGAGGTATGCAGTCTCAGGGAATACTTCCTAGACGCCGACGTGGGTATGCACCGAGAAGTGGTCTCAGTGGACAAGGGCCTCACCCCGCTCTCCCTGGCTAATGAGAACTGGCGCAAACCTAGAGTATTAGATACTAATGACCGCAAGGAGGTATGGCAGGGCAAGGAGCTTCACGGACGCTTTTACCGGGCCCTACATGGGCCCGATGTAGACTTCTTAGCGTCCGTATCTTGGCTGCGCTTCGGTGACCTCTTCGGGGAAACCGAAGGTTTTGTCTGTGCAATAATGGACGAAGTTATGATGAAGAATAACTATCGGAAATACATTGTGAAGGATGGCACGGTTGACATATGTCGGGCATGCCACCGGCCGGGAGAATCGATCCGACACATTATTTCTGGGTGTTTTAGTCTAGCTAACGGAGAATACTTGCATAGACACAACCTCGTTGCCAGGATTATCCACCAGCAACTTGCTTTGAAGTATAGCCTTGTGGAATCAGAAGTGCCATACTATAAGTATGCGCCCGACCCAGTTCTCGATAATGGTAATATCACGTTGTATTGGGATCGACCTATCACCACTGACAGGACTATTGTTGCCAATAAGCCTGACATTGTGGTGATAGATCGATTGGAGCGCCGCGCAATGATTGTTGATATAACAGTCCCGCATGACGAGAACCTCGTGAAAGCAGAAAAAGATAAGCAGTTCAAGTATCTAGATCTGGCTCGCGAGGTTGTCGACATGTGGGATGTGAGTACAGCAGTTATTGTGCCGATAGTCGTGTCAGCCAATGGATTAATAGCTAGTAGCCTCGACTAACATCTAAGGAGGCTCTCGCTTGGCAGCTGGATCAAGGGGTTGATTCAGAAAGCAGTACTTCTGGACACGGCGCGTATTGTCAGGAGGTTCCTCTCTCAACAGCCCTGACCACCGGTAGCTCGGACCCTGTTCCCAATGCTGGTGGGCTACTATTTTTTATATTTTTAAATGTTTTTTTTAAGTTGTTTTTTTATTTAAATATTTAAAAATGAAAAGAATATGTATATAAATAAATAAAGGAAATAATAATAATAATAATCATTTATTTGTAAAACATAGGTAAAAATTATATACAAGATCTTAAAAATTAAGTAGTGCGCTATGTTTTGTCAATTGACATACAAATTATTTAAAAAAAAGAAAACAATTTTTGAGTCAGTACTATTAAATTAAAATATAAATTTGTTACAATATAATTATTTACGTAATTGAGCACATAATTGTATTACCACATGCATGAATTTATTACAAGTTGTATAATTATTTCGTCTCCCTAGAGGCTGTGTAGGTGTATTAACTGACAGCCCTTAGCGTTACACTATTCGTAAGTGTATATGTTTTATGACAAAATGGAAATTAAGTGCAGATAAACTAGCTAATTATTGAGGGAATGTTTGAGCTTTCTGTGACTATATTGAGTTACGTTTCGTAACTATTAATGAATAAGTGTATTCAAATACCAAGTCCGCTTAAAAATTAAACTATAAGCTACTGTTTAGTAAATTATTCTAACGTTAGAATAATTGGCACAGGCCGGCCAATATGCAGAAAATCAGCTCTCTGAAAAACAGATCTCTCTTTGAAAATCAGCTCTTTTAAAAATGGCACTTACGGTACTCCTAAGGGTTAATAAGCACTAGACTTAGATAAGCATTAGATTAGATTTTATTTATGTATGTTGTTTGTAGGGGAGGGCCGTATGTGAAAAGCTCTTTTTCTTGAAATCTTCGTTTATTTTGGCTCATTATACACCAGAAATACAAAATTTTCTTCGTAACGTCGACGTTTAGTTTTACAAGCATCCGCCATTGACCCCTTCCCTTTTCCACACTCTCACCTCTCATTCACTCATCTGACGTTCCATTCTACCGATGAATTTAATGTTTTATTTCATGGTTAACTTTCATTACTAGTATTTCAAAGAAAATAATCCCACATGATTGTTTTGTGTATATAATAAAAGCGAAAAAGACGTCATTCGCCTCGGTAAGAAAATCGCGACCCAACATTGAGATGCACTATTGGGCTTTAATTGCACAAACCTTTCTGACCGGCTCAAGCTGATTTCATGTGAATAAGTGTGGTCTCTCCATTATCGTATAGCCTGTTTAGAAATTAGAGGTACCTTTCAGGCTTTCACACGCAATACATTACATCACAGAAATAAAATTAACATAATTTGAATACAAACGTGTTTTTAATGTGTGGCTAATGTGTTGTGACAATTTTTCTGCTAGTCACTGTGAGTGCTTGTAAATTAATTAGAACATAACCTTTACTGTATACTTGTAAATCTAGGTTTGAGACAAAATAAAAGTAAGTTTACAGTACTGCTGGTAGAAATGTATTTTGTAATAGGCGGTGCCTTTGTACTCTAAAGGGTGTAAAAAGACTATTAACGTAGCCGAAAGGCACTTGACACTGTTCTCCCCGTCATTGCGATATTTTTTTTGTTCTAGACCATACCTGGAAACCTTCTACTTACGGAGATATTGGGGGTCAAAGTTCCAAATATTTCACAAGTTTTTTTTTTTTAAATGCTTTTTTTTAATGTATTTTCTTTTCTTAAGACACCTTCACGACCCCCGTACTATTCAATCAATCCAACAGCACAATGTTTTGAATGCGTTACATTGAGTCAGACCGTAAAACGTAAATTGTCACCCAAAAAAAAAGTCGTTTCCCAGCAATAATTTTTGCGTAATGTTACTTAGTTTGATGTACAGAATGCTTGGTTGACGGCTTCGTGAAGTGTCTGTTACACCCCGTATATAGGGTGACTGGTAATTAGTGACCGATACTTACACACGTGATTGTTCTCATGATAACAAACAACTTTCACAAAGAAACATTTTTATACCTATTTACTTTTATCCCAATAACACAACAGCCGTATGAAATTCGCGCGCACGCACCTGTGACCTATCAGCTGTTAGCCGCGTGACGCCGTTCTATCTTATTACTATCGTACCGTGCAGCAGTGGGTAACCAGAGTACCCGCGCAGCCCGCAAACCCGCTCCATAAGCGGCGCCCGCGCCACAGGCCGGCCGCGGCCGCAAAAAAAAATGTTCTTTGTGGAACTTGTCAACAATCATGTGTATAAATATCGGTCACTAATTACCAGTCACCCTGTATTATTGTATGTTGTTTCCTTACGTTTTCTGTTGTGTGAACATAAATGATAAAATAAATAAATTATCGGATGAATCGATGATGGCCATTTTATTTTCGAAAATACTTTTATAATCGCCTTCTTATTAAAAAAAAAAAATGAGAACTGCATACTTTTTTTTTATAATAGCATTCTCCTTCCCTTCCTCATCAGCCTATAATGTTCCCACTGCTGGGACACAGGCCTCCTCTCTATGAGAGGGAATGGGCTATAATCCACCACGCGGGCCCAGTGCGGATTGGTAGATGTCACATGTCTTCGATTTTTTGGTTCTAGGACATGCCGGTTTCCTCACGATGTTTTCTTTCACCGTTTTTGAGAGCAGTGGTGATGAAATAAATTACACAAAGTAATGCGCCTGCCTGGGTTCGAACCCACGACTTATTGTTCGTAAGTCGGCGTCGTTACCACTGGACCACCGCTGCTCCTTCCCTTATCCCAATTTATTTGGGGTCGGCGCAGCATGTCTTCTTCTTCCATAGCCATAAATACTTCTTTATTACTCGTCATCTTCTCTTCAGACACCTCCTTTCTTGCTATATAATATCCTTCACACAGTTCGTACATCATCATCATGTTCATTTCAGCCGAAAGACGTCCACTGCTAATAGGCTTCCCCCAAGTGTCGCCACATTGACCGGTCCCGTGCGACTCGCATCCAGTCCGTAAATCGACAAATAATAATACCAATCTGAGACTAAGATTCAAACTCGTATCATTTCAAAAGTCAGATCAAAGAAATTGTGGTTTAAAAATTCATAACTTCAAATAGATTTTCATTTCCAGTCTCGAGATTAAATAAGTATGATTGCTGTTAGCTTATTTGAGCTACCGCTGTATTTGCAAAAAGGAAAATCTTGTTTGAATTTAAAATATTGCTTAAGTCATAATATGTATAAGACTGGATAATCTGAAATATATAAAATTTGTTCTAGTTTTGATGTCATCTAAACATCGCAAAATAATGACGTATAATATAAACGCAGGTGATACTCTATGGTTCCGTAATTTGTACCATACTTATGATATCACATCCATTGATAATTATTTTCACAATTGCCATATAATGCTAACTAGCTGATGCCCGTGGCTTAGCCCGCGTGGATGTCGGTTATCGCCACCAAAAGTAATCAAGAAATTTTAATCCCGTAACCGCAACAAAAACTTGACAAATTATATACTAAAGCCTTCCTCGAGAACCACTCTATCAATTGGTGAAAACAGCATAAAAATCGGTGCAGTCGTTTTTGAGTTTATCGCGCACAGACAGACAGACGCACCGGAGAACTTTGTTTTATAATATTTAGTGATAATGATGTAGTGATAGTGAAGAATTATAAAGCCTTATTGTCAGATAGGCAGTCAACCCATGTGAAATACTGAGATTGGGAAAGGCTAGGCAGTTAAAAATTTAAGACTACAAGAAGTTTCAGAATTACCAAAAGCTTGTCATAAAGAAATCCACAGTTTAAGAGACAAAATATCTCATACACTTTCTTTTCACTCATTTCAAAGGGCTCGCACAAGTGAACACAGTATACACTACCCAATTCACTGCCCAGATACGGGTTTTTAGCTCCACCCTCGTTTAGTTAGGCTAACACCTCTACTGAACCCTTACACTGCCGCCGGCATTTGGGACAGCCACTATGTACACTATATAATTAACAAATAATATTTTATCTACGGAAAACGCTGTTTAAATTTTATTCAAAAAGAAACAAAGCCTGTTCTGTAGTTTTGCCTAAGGCCGTTGTCTTTTGTAGGGGAAGTATTTTTATTAGAAATGTTATGGTTTTGATATGCTTTGTTACTTTACATTTATGACATAGGTTTAATCTTCCGTAGAAACATGGAGTTCAACCGCTGACCCCGGCTTTTATTGTAGACAACTTCTTTGAGTTTTTGACAGTTGTAAGGGGTATTCAGAAATTCTGACAACCAGTCTTACCTAAGGGTATCATATTAGAGGGAGAGAACCTTACGTCCCATCCACCGCGGGAGACGCCCCGGGCGTCGGGGGTCACGTAGTGGCTTCCGGCCAGCATAGCCGCGAACCTGTGGACGGTGAGTAATGGGTTAGCTTGCCGTCCGTCCGTCTTATAACGTCAGGCCGTGTTGACGGCGCGTTCGTGTTCCACGCGCGCCTCAAAGAGATGTCAGCAAACAGGAAAGGCCCGCAAGGGCCGATACCTGCCAGGGCTGCGGGACTGTTCGAAAGAGATACCGCGGCCCTGGAACACAAATGGCAAGGAACATGGATGGGTTTAGTCCGTACAAGTCTGACATTCCCTTCCACTCCGCCCAGAGCGGGAGGAGTCATTTGATTTTTTACATCCAAAAAAAAATCTGACCTTTGTGGAGGTCTCTACAAAGGTCAGATGAGCAGCGCTTCCATGAAAAACAGGTATTCAACTGAATCGGGTTAGACTGAAAGCCAACCCGAACATAGTTGGGAAAAGGCTAGGCAGATGATGGGGTCTTAGAGTGTTACATTATTGAGACATTCTACATCATTTAACAAAATCCAGGTATCTCACAAGATAACGAAGGGTTATAAAAGAAGCAAAGCACATAAAAGTGTCTGTCGTGAACGAAACGAAGGTGATTTCCAAACAAATGTGTGAATTTTATCACGAGTTTTATTCGACGAATAAAATATTGGAAAGAAATTCACACGTTCGACGAGTTTAAAACATGTGTGCTCCAACAATGCCACGTCTTGAACTTAGATAGCAAAAACTGCAAGGTTCAAACTTACCTTTGAAGCTTTTCTGAATATGAAAGGAACAAATACTATTACACTTTACTGTAGTTAATTGAAGATATTTCAAACGGAATAATTTTGATATAGGTACTACTTATAATCTTGGTAGGTAAGCTGGTCTAGTAACTGCTTTGTTGGTCCAGTGGTCGCAAACACTTCTGATGAGCATTAGGGCCTTCGATTTTCATGTCGGCAAAGGGTTAGTGTAAATTCATTAGGGATATCTCAACAGCAGCCCGGAGTCTAGATTTGTGCCCTGTTGATGGCAATAGGCTCGCACCATACTACACCTACGTAAACGTAAACTGTACTTGCGAAATGTGGATGTGTCATTGGTATACCTTGTGGCCCTTTGTTGCTATTAAAGTGCGTTTTTTAATCCTAGAGACTAAATTGACACATGCTAATGTCAAACTGTATAGGTCACATCTATACAGTTTGACATTAGTATGTGTCAATTTAGTCTCTAGGATTTAAAACGCACTTTAGAATTGTTTCGTTCTGCCTCCTCTTAATATGGAGTGAAGTGGAAATAATGTTTTTCCTACTCCTGCGCTTTACTTTTCTGATTAATTTCGTTGCGGGATCCAAGACAAAAAAAAAAAAAAAAATTGTTTCTCTGGGACTTCGTCCAGCTTCATTGTCTTGGGGCTTGATGGTCGACACTGTTACAGTCATGTGGGAAAACAGTGGGGAGCTTGGCCTTACCCTTAGTGGAAATATAAGCATCATGCCATACTAATCAAATCAGAAACACGTTCTCTTGTACGGTAGAATTAAAGTACAAGTTCTATTCACCAAAGCACCCTTGTATTAGCCAAAATAACTCAGCGCAGACATTCCGACTACACTTGAAATAACGAGCCGTCTAGGGCCGCTTGCGTCTTTTGACTCACGTGATTCCTACTTTCCAAATTCGAATTCAATTGGCTATATATTTTTCATGTCTCATTATTCATATACATATTTGAAAGTGTTCTCGTAAAAAGTATTTAATTGGTAAGAATAATTTCAAAGATTCGGTTGATGGATGGAGACGGAGAGGAAGGCCAAAGAAAAGATGGATGGATTGTGTGAGGGATATGAAAGAGAAAGAAATAAATGATGCCGTGACGTCTGACAGGGGAGAATGGAAGATGAAAACATGTTGCGCCGACCCCAAGTGGTTTGGGACAAGGGCAGGAAGATGATACTGGATTTCAAGAATTCTGTGACTACAAAACAAAATTTGATTGACATTAACCTAATTGCTTTTAAAACACTTGGAAATATTTCATTTAATCAATCGAAATCAACACTGATCATGTTATGATACTTAAATGGTTTCTGAACACAATTGATGAGCCAGTTGAAAAGTGAAAGCAATCTAGTCTATTGAAAGTGTTACGTGGAACCCTTAAAGTAGTAAGAATGAAAGAAAGAAACAAAACCAGTTTATTATTACCTGGTTATGTACCGTTAGTCCAGTAGCTGAAGCCCAGTGCTTTCATCTTTCATGAAAATAGTACACAACATCCAAGCTTTTAACTTTAATTGTTTACTTTTCGTTATCTTTTTAGAACCTGAAATATGTATATATATATATTTTTTACCAACCAAGTTTTATTCCCCATTCCGCATTATAATATCAACATTATAACCATCTGCACAGCCTTTTCCTATATTACATACAATTTCGGTCGGCTTTCAGTCTAACTGGATGCAGTCATGAAGCTGAATACTAGGATTTTACATGGAGTGACTGCCTATCTGAACTTAGTTACTGTATAATACATTCCTCTTGGTAAGATGAGTTGTAAGACTCAGTATTCCGTCCACCCATAACGACTGTCAAAGATATACAAATAACAGCCCTGACCAACGGCTTATCGTGCTTTCTGAGGCACGGAATCATTATCATTAACCTAAATATAAAAGTGTTTCAAGATCCATTATATTTGTTTTTTTTTTTATGCCAAATAGGGGCAAGCAACAACGTAATAAGTACTAATAATAGAAGGTACAATTTGTGGGTAGAGCAGTGTGTTCCGTGACATAATTTTGACCAAACATTGGTTGGTCAATTAACACAAATTAAGCTGTAATAGTGATACTATCTATATGGTTTTATGGTTAGTTACATTGTTTTGGATTTAAGTAGGTGAAGGTTACTCTTTTATTGTTACATTGGTCTACCTTATATAGTACGTGAACCTTATACGTTGATTTTTAGTTTGGACCTGGAAGTCTTTAAATAGACTCCGAACCCAGGTTGGACGCAGCAAGGAAAACCTGCTCAGGTAGAGGTTTTTTAATGACGCTGCCCTTTTTTTTCGGATGGGAAATCATCAAATGACTTTTTCCGCTCTGGGCAGAGCGGAAGGGAGAGTCAGACTTATACTGACTAAAACCCATCCATGTTCCTTCCTTGCCCTTTGTGTTCCAGGGCCGCGGTATCTCATCCGAAAAGTCCCGCAGCTCTGGCAGGTAATGACTCTGCCTTGGAGTGTAAATGTGGTGCTGTTTCACAAACGATGTGACCCTTAATATCGTGTACTGAGTGTCCTGTTGCTTGTTCACTACAGGAACTGATGGACGCTACCAAAAGCGCCAAACTAGTAGCTCAGTTCTGGGCCAAGAAGAAGTTTGGGTAAAGCTCATTTTTAGCCTGTTTCTTCACTGCTGAGTACAAGCTTGTTCCTTTCTGTGCAAGACTTATCCAGATCTTTCTTAAATGATTATTGCAAAAAAAAAAAAAAACTTGCAATAATCATTTAAGAAATACTCTTCCTCTTTTTTGTTCCTTCCTCGTAGATTACAACGTCTTCCTTTCTCTACTCCTTTCTCTGGTCAATCCGTCTACAATGAATGGATATGGTCATTTTAAAGACGGTTTTATTCTATACATCCGTCTTCAGACATCCATTTCCTGAGGTTTATGAAAAATATGAGATAAAATTAATTTAAAAGCAGAGTGGTGTCAGTGGTATATCTCAGTCTCTTCCATACTTTTAACGACTTCCAACCCTTATGTTATTCATACAGACACTAACAAATATAACTGACCCAAGAATATTTTTAAATCAACATTGCAACAAGGTTTTCTTTATCAAACCTATCGTGGTTACATCCAAGCACATAGCCATTGAATCAGGTCATAGTTCACATAAGAAACTGGGTTAGTACGCATTACTTAGCCACTAGGTACAGTCATGAACAACAATATGTATGCACTTACAACAATTTTAAAGCTTTTTTTTCGTAGAGTATTTATTGCTACTTTAAGATTTTTGATGTGAAACATCTTTAGCCGTGGGTAAAACCGAATGGTGGCGTGGCGATGCTTGCCGTGGCGACGCGTCGCCACGCTATGCTATGGTATATATATACACTGTAATGTAATTGTGTACTGTTCTTTTATGCATATTACTTGTACAAAATAATTTCGATGTTTCACATCTGCCGGGCGCATGCTTACATTCAATGGTTACCGAGAGACTTAGTAATAGTGTTGGCAGACCATCAGATAGATGGGTGGATGATATTTAGAAGATCGCGTGCAAGGCCTAGTTGAGAGTCGCCCTGGAAGCTGGTACATTAGGCCAATACTACGAGTTTATTAAGCAGTGAGTAGAATACTGCTAATGATGATGTCAATGATGCGAGGTTCCAAAGTACTGCTTTCGTATTAATACAGGTGAAAATCAATTTTAAAAAGATTAATTACGCAGTTTAGCTAAATAATGCGATCGCTTTGAAAAATAGAGTTGATCGTTGCAAAATAGAGTCGCACTGCTTTAGAAAAAACTTTGAAAAAATGACATTGCGTGTAAGGGAAGGACTGAATACCTTAATATACTCTTGGATGTCTTCTTGAGTGCTGAGCACCACACACATGATAAAAGCACCCCAATTCTCACGATATTTCGAATTTCTCTGAGAGCACGAGGTTCGCGCGGTAAGGCAGTGTCTCGAAGGCCCCGGTGTGGGCGCGTTCCTTGAGGCGGCGAGCCGCCCACTACCTGAACGCGCCCCAGAAGGTGGTAGCCGTAAGGCTAGTCCGGGGGTACCGCACGATCTCCGGCGAGGCGGCGAGCCTCCTTGCTGGATTGCCGCCATGGGATCTGGAGGCGATAGTCCTCGCGCGCCTACATGAGTGGCGCGTAGAGGCACTACGCCGGGGGGAAACTCCGCTGCCGCAGCAAATTGTCGCACTGCGGACAGACTTCCGGCGCGATCTCATGGCGACATGGAGAGAGCGACTATCGCAACCCCGTGCAGGGCA
The DNA here is from genome assembly GCA_950005105.1 of Lycophotia porphyrea. Classification (NCBI taxonomy): domain Eukaryota; kingdom Metazoa; phylum Arthropoda; class Insecta; order Lepidoptera; family Noctuidae; genus Lycophotia; species Lycophotia porphyrea. Next base: position 14,447,545 of record OX465393.1, read on the forward strand.
CGCCACAATAGTGGCGATAAGTCCCCTCTTTGAGGAGTGGCTGGAGAGGGGCCACGGCACCCTCACCTTCCGCCTGACGCAGGTCCTCACCGGACACGGTTTTTTCGGGAGGTTCCTGCACCGAATCGGGCGGGAGGAAACGCCCGGGTGTTACCACTGTGAGGGCCGCCCAGAGGATACGGTGGAGCACACGGTAGAGGTCTGCCCCGCTTGGGCGGAGCACCGCCGTGTCCTCGTAGCGGCGATCGGCGGCGGCGACCTATCGCGTCCGGCCCTGGTCCAGTCCATGGTCCGGAGCGAAAGGGAATGGGACGCCGTCACCTCCTTCTGCGAAGCAGTCATGCTAGCGAAGGAGGTGGCGGAGCGTGAGAGGGAGAGAACCTCTCGTCCCAGCCGCCGCGGGAGACGCCTCGGGCGTCGGGGGTCACGTGGTGGCTTCCGGCCACCGTAGACGCGGACCTGTGGACGGAGAGTAATGGGCTAGCTCGCCGTCCGTCCGTCTTTTGACGACAGGCCGTGTTGACGGCGCGTTCGTGTTCCACGCGCGCCTCAAAGAGATGTCAGCAAATAGGGACGGGCCCGCAAGGGCCGATGCCTGCCAGGGCTGCGGGCTGTTCGAAAGAGATACCGCGGCCCTGGAACACAAAGGGCAAGGAAGGAACATGGATGGGTTTTAGTCAGTACAAGTCTGACACTCCTTTCCGCTCTGCCCAGAGCGGGAGAAGTCATTTGATGATTTCCCATCCGTAAAAAAAAAAACAAAAAAAAAAAAAAAAAGGCAGTGTCTCGAAAAAATTACGCTTGCGTACGAGCGAGAAGGATATACTCCTTCTCGCTCGTACGAAGGCGACAGGTGTGTGCGGGATAAAGATAGGGGTCGGGAGTGCAACGGACCAAATCAAGACATCTGTCAAACCATTCAGCCAATACGAAAACGAAATCAAATTGCGTCAAGTTATGAATCCGCGCAACCAAAGTTGATAAGTGTATAATATAATATGTAAAATACAGGATGAAAAAAGACTCTTCACGAAGCCGTCAACCAAGCATTGTGTAAGTACATCAAACTAAGTACCTTTACGCAAAAATTATTGCTGGGAATCGACTTTTTTTTGAGGTTGGTAAAAATCTCATATTAAAAGCATGTATTTGATAAAAAAAAAACTTGTAAAAGAGTTTGACCTCCAATGTCTCTGTAACTACAGAAGATTCCCCGGTATGGTCTAGAACAAAGAAATGATCGCAATGACGCATGACGGGGAGAACAAGTGCCTTTCCGCTTCGTTAAGAGTCGTTTCTCCCTTTATTAATGCTTGTGAGTGTAGATCAGTGTACAGTTGAAAGTTAAACATCTATCCATGAGCTGTCGAGTAGCTCGGCCGAGTTCGGTTGCAATCGGGAAACCGATAAATTTAACAACTTCTATGAAGTCGAATAGAGGTTGCAATTAGCACTGAAAATTTGGTGTCACTAGTTATTGATGAATAAGCTACGTTTGTTAGCATATCCTCGTTCTAGAAAATTTAATAGTATGCTTGTTTCGTGACGAAAAGGTTGCCTTTTTAAATAAGTGGCGAGTAGTATTCTTAATGTCAAGCTAGGCTCAATATTTAGACCAATATTTCGTAAGGCCATGCCACTCTAAAAAAATAAATAAAATTGAAATGTCTGTTTGTAATTTAAAAATAACAGCATTTTACTGAATGCTTGTGAATGTGCTTATGAAGGTATTTATAACAAAAAAATCATATCGTCTGTCTGATTGTTCCGGCTAATCTCCGAAACGGCTAGGCCGATTTTGACTGGGTTTTTAGTGTCAGATAGCAATGGCCGATGATCCGAGGGCCGATGCCTGCCAGGACTGCAGGACTGTTCGAAAGAGATACCGCCCTGGAACACAAAGGGCAAGGAAGGGACATGGACGGGTTTTATTCAGTACAAGTCTGACATTCTCTTCCGCTCAGAGTGGGAGAAGTAGTTCCCATACGAAAAAAAAGGGTCCGTGCATTAGAAACCCTCGAAATTGTTAACAAAATCCGATTCAAATAAGGAAGTAAAATTTGTATAACAATATCACGCGGACAAGGTCGCGGGCAACAGCTAGCAATAATTAATTCTGAAAAATAATAAATAAGCTTAACACTGCGTGAAATATCTAGAACTTAGATTAAAATGAAAGTACCAATACGGTGCCTTAAACATTAATAATTACCACAAATAATTTTATCATCGCATGATTTTCTTCCATAACAATTTGACTTAGAAAGCCGTGAACTAAACTACCAACTTATAAATAATTATAATTACTGATATTTATAAGCTTAATGGGTAAATTTCAAATAATTTTCGCTGTTGATTGATTATGAGTAATGGCGGGCGGTGTGGCACGCGGGCTTCTGACACGAATCTTAAAACATTGTGTTTCGTATGTCACGATCCATTAAGTTTCTTTTTGATTATTATTATTTGGATTATTCGGCTCACGGCATTAGCAGTTTTTTAGGGTTCCGTACCCAAAGGGTAAAAACGGGATCCTATTACTAAAACTTTACTGGCCGTCTGTCTGACTTGCTGTCTGTGACCACGCTGTATCTCATGAATTGTGATATCTCACAGTTGAAATTTTCACAGATCATGTATATCTGTTGCCGCTATAACAACAAATACTAAAAACAGAATAAAATAAATATTTAAGGGGGCCCCCTTACAACAAACGTGATTTTATTGCTGTTTTTTGCTCGATACTAATAACGGCAACAGATAACAACTACGGAAACATTGTGCGTGGCCCAACACGCACTTGGCCGGTTTTTATGTGAAGGTTTGTCGACCTTTACAAAAAAACAATCTTTGTAGATTCATATATGCTTCAGGTGTTCAAATACGGACTGATCTACTGGCTGTCTTGTTGGTCGCAAGCACGACTGCTGAGCATGATGTCCTTGGTTCGATTACCGGGTCGAGCAGAGGTTTTTGCATTAGGAATTTTTCAGTACAAGCCACGGAGCCTGGAATTGCACCCGGTAGATGGCAATAGGTTTGCCCCCTATTACATGGGACTTAAATATAACTGACGAAATGTGGGTGTATTATTTAGGTACACCTCTGCCTAACCCTTCGAGGATTGCAGAGATTGTACGAGTACTCATATACCTGTAGCAAATTAGTTTTGCTGTAAGTATACTCATGTACTTTAAGACACACTGGATAATGTTACTAATCACTTTCTTTATTAGCCCACCCACTATGCTACAAATCGCAAAGGCTTTCTAAATATAGCAACCCAAGTGTATAAAAAACTAGATTAATATCTGAGTAAATTGGTTTCATAAATAGAAACAAGCTGAACAAAATCTTAACGACATTACAACAATATTAACGCAAAACTCGCAAAAGAAACAAATGTATCGAATAAGTAATCTGCTGTACAATGTGTTTGCCATCTGTTGCTCAGATTTTCGTATTAGGTTTTTGCTAGGGCATGTTATAATCACGACTGTCTTTGATAACATAACATAACATCACGCCTGTAATCCCCGAAGGGTTAGGCAGAGGTGTACTTAATTACTAAAATAGTACATCCACATTTCGCCAGATATGTTAAAAAAGGGCGAGCTTATGGCCATCAACCGGGTGCAAATCCAGACTCCGTGGCTGCTACTGAGAAATTCCTGACGGAAATACCCAATAACGCTTTGCCCGACCTGGGCATCGAACCCAGGACCTCATGCTCAGCAGTCGCGCTTGCGAGCACTCGACCAACGACGCAATCGCCAACCTCCTCTCACTGATATTTAAATATAACCAATGTATTCCCACACCGGAAACAAAATGTATGTAAACTAACATTAATCAATATCCCCTAAACGAAATTACCTTCGAAATAATCTTCAATCCGACGAAAATCTAGATTAAACATGGCTTGAAATTTAGATAGAGATTAAATTTACACCGGTTTTACGGCCCCCGATCTTACGGGGCGAGGTGAAATATAGCGTCATTTAGGAATGGTAGGCTGGAGCGAGAAAGTGATCATCATAAACTCGCTCCTAGCTTGCGTCACATGGACTTTTAGATGGGGACCTGACACTATTCGGAGGCATAAATAATAAGATCGCACCTTTTGTTGTCGGCTGAAAGTTTTTATTAAACGTTTTCCTGGATTTGGCCGTTGGTCCTGGCTGTCATTTGTAGATTTTCGACACTCGTAACAGGCAGTCAGTGGCCCGAAAGTCTGACAACCAGTCTTACCAAGGGGTATTGTATTACCCAGTACTAACTGGTTACTAGAAGTCAGAAAGGTAATCAAATTGTGGTTAGATTACATCATAGCAGAGTTAATTACATATGTACTTACACTGCGAGCAGCAACTTCTATTTATGTCGTAATCTGCTTAGCTCTTTCCGGAGTATTCCCATTGGAGTACCGATTTCAAGAGCTGGTGCTCTTGAAATCGGTGCTCAGAGCCAAAGATATTCCCTTTGCTCAAAAGGGAAAATCTTTGATGTTCTTGAAATCGGTGGTCAAATGGGAATACTCCCTCTTTCTGAACTTTGTTGAGGTTGATATCCCCGAATGCCCAACAGTGAGGCAGTAAAGGCTTGTAAAAAGGAAAGTGACCCACCCCTTCTTCACACACTTTTATGACTTGACAAACCATGAAGATTTCTATCATCATTCTCTTGCCAATTCATTTGGGGTCGGCGCAGCATGTCTTCTTCGTCCATACTTCTCTATTACTAGTCATCTCATCAGACACCTTCTTTCGTGCCATATCATCCTTCACACAGTCCATTCATCGTTTCTTTGGTCTTCCTCTACCTTTATACCCATCTAAATTCATACTCAGAACTTTTTTCACGGCATTTTCCTGATTCCTCTGCACCACGACAACCGATTACTACACAATTTTTCGCCACATTGAGACTTCTTCTTATATCTAAAAGAAATATTCATGTACTCGTAGCATATTTATAAACCTTTCAATATGCATTCTCTGAATATGAAGACCGCATCAAATTCCGTTGTCAGTGTCACACAGTCCGTGTTTTATGCAACGAATATTATTCGGTCTTCCTGATTGAATTGCTATTTGTGTCTGTCTAGACAAATCGATTATAATATTGATAGATCAGTTTCTATAATAATATCTCACTGGTTAAGGAATGAAGCCCGAAGAATTGACAAACTTAAGTGGCAGTGGGCAGAGCACATTGCTCGCAGAACGGATGGCCGATGGGACCGTAAAGTTCTAGAGTGGCGACCGCGAACCGGAAGACGTTGTGTTGGAAGCCCTCTCACTAAGTGGACCGATGACCTGGTGAAGGTTGCGGGGATCCGCTGGATGCGAGTCGCACGGGACCGGTCAATGTGGCGACACTTGGGGTTGGCCTATGTCCAGCAGTGGACGTCTTTCGCCTGAAATGATGATGATGATGGTTAATGGTTAAGGAATAAATACAATAAGACCCTTAAATAATTATATTCCACGTTGAGTAAGACGATTACTAATTTGCTACCCAGTAACTACAAAACCGGGTAGTAATTATGTGCCGTGTGTCTTTAAAGTTTAGTGTTCATGCGACTCGTTACCTCGTGGGGCGAAGGACCTCATTGTCTCGTTTGCTACTGCATATGTTTTCTTAGAAAATATGCATATGCAACCGTCTAGTCTGGCCTTATAATTAGGAGCAAGAATAATTTTGTTTAAACAAGCTGTAAATGTAGTTGCAGTTGCTTTGTTTATTTTGTAATATTTGAGTATGAGCTCTAGTCGCAGTGTTCTGTATTTAGAAACTGACTTTAGTAAGTAACTAATGCCCATTTTTACTTTTACTACAATTTTACGACGTTTAAATGAATGCCCGAATATTATTGCACTAAAAAATAAAAGTATTAAAATTTCAGCACTGTGTTTCACTTAAGTGATTGCCTGGATGGTTCAGTGGTCACAAGCGCTACTACTGAGCATGACTCTTAGGTTCGATTTCAGGGTCCGGTGAGCTTTCGTGTTCATTCCTCTGGATTTTTCTAGAAGCCGCCCGAATTCTGTGGCAGCAGACATGGGACTTATAGATGTTAAATAGTAAACTGACGATTTCATCATTGCCCCGAAAAGACTACAGGCGTGACTTTAGTAAAAACAAACCAAAAGTCTGTAAAAAACCAAACCCACCTCGGGCAGCTCTCAAGGGTCCAGTCTTATCATTTGGGAACGCCTATAGAATCGGTGTTCAAGGCCGTCTGCTATTCGCTTAAAAAAAACGAAATAACCGACGGTCTGACGAAATCAACGAAATTTTGAAATAGGATCCCAAAACCGCCTCGAGCACTTCGCGTAACAGTCGTATCTAAGATTTTGGTGAAGATATCGATATATTTTCTAATAGACGTCACTGTCCAGTATTCAGAGTTATGGATATCCAGGACAAGCCTTTAAGATCCTAAACCCTGTTGATGAACAAATAAGAAAAAAGATAAACACATAGTAATAACATAACATCACGCCTGTAATCCCCGAAGGGCGTGGCTAGGTTCCATATTGCTGGATTTAAATACCTTCTGCCTAAAAGATAAACAGTAGGTATAAACCGAATAATTGCAAAAACGAGTAATTATAGTAAAAGAATTCTTTAAAACCCACAAGAATTTACTTTCCATACAAAACATTTCCAAATATACATCCTCTTAGCACATTGCTACTTTAAATCACAACTTAAAGCCTAATTGGCCTAAAGATAAGCCAATAACAAATGCTCCTATTAGCCAATTATCCGTTTTCTAATAGCCTTCGATTCCTACACCACCCGTGTACTTGCCAATGCTTGTTTCGACTCCATTTTCGAATAATGCAGCTACACACTTGTTGTTCGGGTCGGCATAATATGATCGGGCGGCATAATCTGAAATAATATTATAAAGAAGTAAAATTTGATTGTAAGTTTGAAAGCCTGTTAGTTAGTAAGTTTGTATGTAGGGGGTAATCTCCGGAATTCATGACCCAATTCTAAAAATTATTTCACTGGCAGAAAGCTACATTATTTGTGAGTACTATTAGCTATAAATTATATTTATATCGTGCAAATTAGCCAACCTATCACAATTTTTGGGCGAAATGATAGTCGGCTATAAATGAAGAAAAACGGACGGGAAAAAGTCACTAGCCTTAGCTCGAATTGTGCCCAAACAAACCGATTCAGCACTGTTAGCTGACGATCGGCACGAACCGAATGGAAACTGAATTTGCGTCATAATAAATTGCTTCGGTTCGGCTTTGTTGTTAAGACATACTGCCGAATCAAATGGGCCGAGCCAAACATGTGAGTGGCACCCCCAATATCATTAGCACATATTCACATAATACACACTTATCACTGTTGTTAGGCAAAAGAATTTGACACAGACAAAGCTTTGTGTGCGAGAATAGGTATTACGATATGAGTGAAAAGCTTTTACAAGCAAAGTGGGGATAATGTAATTATTTCTGTCTTGCCTCGTGGTAATAATGTTTTGTTTTTCCGCGAACACCACAGTGGTATCAAGAATTGAAAATTGAAATGTAAGACATTATTAGAGGTCTGACATAGGCCTCCTCTTTGTAAGAGGGAAGAAGCTACAATTAATTGACCACGTAGTTGGTGAACGTCTCTTAGTCTTAGAATTTTTGGTTTTAGGACTTACCAGAACTCACACTATGTTTTCGTGGTATGTCAGTGGTGATAAAATAAATTAGGAAAAGTTGCCTATCTGGGTTCGAACCCCAGACCCACGACACGTAAATCAAAGCCGATACCACTTGGCCAACATTGTTACTCATGATGATGCTGGTGGGTAAGTAGTCTTCTCGATCATTGACTCTCGATCGTATTTGTACGACCAGTAAGTAGCAACTTAGTCAGCTCTGTTGTTTGACTTTTTTTGGAGTGAAAACTTCTTTAGCATCGTTGTGATTTGAAAATCGATGAAACGAAAGAGCGAAAGTAAAAAGAAACAGACACATAAATTCATAAGATTTAACGTGGGAGAAAATGAGACAGGAAGCAGTGATTAGCTTGAAGCCAAAATTTTTGAAGGTTTCACTTCTACCATGTGTGAATTGCACACATGTTTCGTATTATACCTAAGAGTAATATTAATGTTGTGTTTTTTGTTGCTGGTTGGAAAATGTCCTCCACTCTAGGGCCCCACCAGTCCCACCACCCCAATGTTCCCTTCCCACACTTGCACAAGGGATCATGGGAACTAGTGCTCCTTCCACGTCTGTCATTTGCCTCTTTCAAATTCTAGAGGTTATATAATAATGTTCTTTATTTGTCCACAGTGGCAGGCATGTCCGAAGTATGGGTAGAACTGCGTGCACCACGTTTTGTGGTGCATCGCCACAGCGCCGTGCTTCGCTGCGACCACAATGTTGACCCTGACTCACTCTACAAGGTATGGCACTTACATTTATTAAACCTAGGTGAAGCTTTGTGAAGACAGAAAATAAAGGGGTACATATTTGAATATCGAAGATTAAAATACCTACTGTTAAAATATCGATGTTCAAAACATCGAAAATGGAAATATCGAACGACCATAAAACCGAAAATTAAAATAACGAAAGTTTATATTATCGAATCGTTAAATATCCTACGTCCAATATATCTAAAATCTAAATATCTACAAAAGTTACATCGAAAGATCCAAATATCGAAATACAGATTATCGAATGTCCTAAATATCGATGGGTAGGTACATGTATTATTTGAACATCGAAAATTAATATACCTATAGGCACCCAAGTTCACCTCCGCCTCCGGATTTTTATATACACTCTAGGGGTAACAGCCAAAAGATTACGTAAATTCGGGGTGCCCCAATTCGGTTTTGGAACAATTTCGACCTATTTTATCCATGAAAATCAGTGTCCAGTGTACAAGCATAGGTCAATCGTGAAGGTATTATTTAGCTCTTAAAATGAATTTTCTTGAAAGTCAATATGTTGTGCTACTAAAGTTAGTGACAGAAACGTATCGCTGCAAAACCGACTCCACGTAGTCTGACATGCTCTACCCCGAGAGTGTAATTTAGAATCGCGTAGGCGCGGAGGGGTGAGGCAGCCCGCGAGCTGGGAACAGGTGGTTTTAACACCCGCCGTGAGCGTTAAGACCATCAGCGACGTTAAGCTCGCGTGGGACTGCTGGAGCCCTGCAGCACCGGAGCCTTGACAGAAACCATGCTTGGTTGCATGTTGCATGATTGCTGCTTGCTTGTTTTCTACCTACATTTATGAATACACTCATACTGCCTATAAAAAAAAATTCCGGTATTTTAACTAGTAGGTATTTTTTATGTAGATATTATGAACTTAGATGTATTCAATGTTGATATTTTGAATTAAGGCATAATGTCATTCGATATTTTGAATCATTCGAAATTTTAATCACTCGGCATTTCAATCTTCGACATTTTAAGCGTAGGTATAACAATTTTCGATATTTTGATATAATCGATATTTAAATTTTCTGTGTTTTGAACGTTGGTATTTTAAGCGTAGGTATTTTAATCTTCGTTATTCAAATATGTACCCAAATAAAGATATTGTTTTAATACAGAGGGGCTAAGAAAAAGTGACTTTCTATCAGAGCTAACGAAATCTTCAGTTAGCAAAATAATGGGTTGCCATTAAAGTTACCGAAAAGTCTTATATCAATCCAGTGAGTCGCTTTTAAAGCAATACTTACATATCTTGGTTATTAGAATAACAGTCACCGCTTGTTCATACTTTGAGCAACGAACGCTCCGTCTATCAGACCCTTCCTAGCTATTTCGTTTAGGAGCCAACTGACACATAACTCCGAACATTCCCTACTGCAAACCAAAAACAGCACTTGGAGTCCAGAAAAGCGGAATCTAAGGCAAATTATTTATTTGCCCTCATATACATTTTACACATTAGGTACTGTCGGTTTTTGTACATGAACCCTGTCAAGGCACTGCAAAGCACAATGCTGGTTTGCTGTTCAGAATAATAACACAAAAATAATGTCATATTTTAAGTCAGATAGGTAAGTAAGAGGTAAAGGATGAATAAACTAATAACAATAATACGGAACAGCTAATAATTACAATCATGTCATGTCAATATCGTAAGTGGTTAAATCGAATTATGGTATGTCATTTTACAATATATCATAAAAATGTCACTTTAATAAACAAAGTTTATGTTTTTGAACAGACCGGATCTTACAGAGAAAGAAAAAAGTTATAAATTGTGTACACCTATAAAGTTTTATCCGTCATGAATTGGTCTACTGTGTAATAGCATTTCCCTATTAAAAGTAATCTTAGTTTATGTAATTTGGTAATTTATTATAGAATTCCTTGAAATCTCTTTTAGTTACTATTCAGGAAAGAAACTGGTAAACCAGAAAGTCACCATGGTATCAAATGAAATGCATGCAAAGATACCGACAGGAACATTCCAATGCTAACTTACGATTCAGCCAACCAGTTGTATTTCGGGACTTACAATGTGAGAAGTACAATACGATACCTCAATGCTTAAGAAACAGGAAATTCGAAAGAATTCTATTTCCACAATAAAAGTAAAGGCTTAAAATAAAACCACGGAAATGGTCACTACTTAAATTTAAAACTGGAACGAAAGCTGCTTACGTCTTTGTGTACCCAAGTGTACAATTATGTACCTATAGCTGTATACCAACTTATGTATAAAGGTATAGTACGGTCAACAGTAACGTTCACGTAACACGTTCAGAACACCATACCGTACAAGATTTCCATTGTTACCACTGAAACTGGCTTCATAAGAGATTGTTTGGTCACTGAAAAGTTTATAGTGAAATATAACCTTATTGGTAAGTAGACTACGATGATTTTAGTCTGTCTTCTTTTAATTGTATATTTCTTGCTGGACACTACAGACTTAATTATAGGCTAACTAGCGTATAGTAGTATTATAGGCAGTCTAGCGTCAAATCTAAACTGGCTGCTACCAGCTAGTTTGTGAGTATTGTCGCTACACATAGCCTGAGTGCATCCTTACGTTTACCGATCCGTGGTCTCCTCAACAACACATCTACCACATCGTTCATGAGTTCTGTGAGTGATATGACCATCACATTGCCACGTTAGCTTGCTTATTCCGTGGGCAATATCGACTACTGTAGTTCTTTTTTCAGAATGCTTTATTCCGAACTAGCTTATGTCCGCGGTTTTGCACGCGTGGTCTTCGGTGATTATCCCACGGCACGGGTCGCACTACCGGGATAAAAAGTATCTTATGTGTTAATCCAGGTTATAAACTATCTATGTGTCGAGAAAGTGTGACAAACATCCAAACATCCATACAACCATACATCCTAACAACTTTTCATCATCAGCCTATAGCAGTCCACTGCTGGACATAGGCCTCCTCAATCGCACGCCACTCAACTCTTTTCTCAGCAACTCTCATCCAGTTGCTACCAGCCACCCTGCGAAGATCGTCACTCCACCGAGCCTGGGGGAGTCCCACCTTACGTTTGCCAATTCGCGGTCTCCACTCAAGAACACGTCTACCCCAACGGTCATCGGTTCCCTCATTGCCACTTCAGCTTACTTATTCTGTGAGCTATGTCGACAACTCTGGTTCTCTGTCGGATCACCTCGTTTCGGATGCGATCCCTCAGAGAGACTCCGAGCGTACCCCGTTCTATAGCTCGCTGAGCGACCTTGAACTTATGGATCAGCCGTGCCGTGAGTGTCCACGTTTCGGCCCCGTAAGTCATAACAGGCAGGACGCACTGATTGAAGACCATTGTCTTTAGGGTCTGTGGAATACGCGAGGAGAAGGCCCGACGAAGCTTCCCAAACGCTGCCCAGCCCACCTGAATTCTTCTGTTAACTCCCTCCCTCCCAAAGTTGTTCTCACCAAACTGCAGATGGTGAACTTGGACAAAACCCAGGTTATGCTCAACGAACACGTCATCCCAGGACCTATTGTTGTCAATGGCGGTCCTCTCGAGGTCGTTCGGGAATATGTTTACCTCGGGCAAACTCTGCAGTTTGGTAAGAACAACAACCTTTCGCATTTATAATATTAATAGGATTTGATACGTCTCTGATCTTTTCCAAGGCATGCTAATCAAAAGTAGCGTTTTGGTGTTTTGTAACTAACTTATGTAGCCGTCTGTACAACTTAACGCTACACGCGATTCCTTAACATTCAACATTTAAGTAGAAATCTTCTATTTAGACCGCGGCCTTCCGTCTACCTTTATCATATATCTTAACGAAACAAATGAAAGAGAAAGTTGGTTAAGTCTCTGCGTCCTTGGCATTATGAAAATAAACTTTTGTGACCATAGAAAAGTTTCATTATATTTAGAAATAGACCTAATTAGAAAACATGAATTACTAAGTATCTTAGTTACGAGAAATACTCAAAATATACCTTCCGATTATGAATATCACCCAAAAATACCTAACTTATTACTTTCAAATCAATTTGGACACTAAAAGTATTGCCATATGCTTCTCACAGTTACAATTGCAAAAATCTTAGACTTATTAACGTTCACTTAACATAACATAACAGAACGCCTGTAATCCCCGAAGGGTAAGGCAGAGGTGTACCTAATAGTACACCCACATTTCTCCAGTCATGTTCAAGTCCCATGCAACATGTTCAAATCCAGACTCCGTGGCTACTACTGAGAAATCCTGATGGAAATCACCAATAATAATTTCCCCGACGCGGGAAGCGAACCCAGGATCTCGTGTTCAGCAGTCGCGATTGTGACCGCTAGACCAACAAGGCCGTCCGTTCAATTCATTTAACGTCCAGTGTTACATAAAATACTAGCGGATGTCACGCGGTTTCACCCGCGTAGGTCCCGTTCCCGTGGGAGTACGAGGATAAAATATAGCCAATGTTACTCGCTGATAATGTAGCTATCCATTGCTGAAAGAATTTTTCAAAACGGTCCAGTAATTTTTAAGTTTATTCGTTTCATACAAAAATCCAAAAATACTTATCTTTCCTCTTTATAATATTAGTATAGAAATAAATACAACAACCAAGATCGTAAAGCTAAACCACTACCACAGTAAATGAAGGAACCGGAAACAAACGCAGCAGCCAAAGTGCTAATAGCGGAAACACCAAGTGCACTAACACAACACACGCTAAATCGGTTTAGAACGGATTGTTCCAGGCGGATTTGCGTATACGTCCTATCTGAATCCGAAATTCTGAACCGTATTTGAAATTTCGAATTCGAAGTTGGACCAACACTATCGAACGCTGCTCTCGAAAATCCTTAGTAGTCGAAGTCATAATGGGAAATTTACAAATACAATGGCAGGCACACAGGTGCAACAACAGTTAAGTACCACGTATTCATAGATCATTCTGAACCTCCCCATATAAATTTTTCGTCGGTTATTCATAAAAAAACAGCTTTGTTCTACAAAACACACGGTCGAAATATATGGAACAGATGATTTAAAAAAAAATACCAATAAAAATTTTCTTTTGTTCAGAATGATCTACTGAATACGTGGTGAACGTTTAAGCGTCGGCGTCCCATCCACCCTGTATATAGTGTGACTGGTAATTAGTGTGTAATTATTGTACTCATTATAACAAACAACTTTACCAAAGAAACTTTTTTTTTATACCCAATGTTGCACGGTACGCTAGTAATGAGACAGAATTTCAAACGGCTATCTATCTATTAAGGGTTTGGTTTCCGCACTTAGTCCCTAAAGGTGGACCATTGTGTGTGAGCCATGGTGGCCGTTATTCCAACCAGCCCACCTCCCTCCAGAAGCAGATCAGACTTCCCGGTCTTCTCAGGGCATCCGCGAGGGATCTCGGTGTTCCAAGAGTCTCCTCGTGGATCTGGGTGACACCGGTGCACTCGAGGAGCATATGCGCACCTTTTCCTCCGACTCCATGCACGATCTGCACAGAGGGCTATCCGTGATACCTAGGGTGTGGAAGTGTTTGTTCAGTGAGCAGTTTCAAATGTTTCAAATGTGTTATTGTGATAAAAGTATGTGTATAAAAAAATGTTTCTATGGGAAAGTTGTGTGTTATTATGAGTACACTCTCACTAATTACCAGTCACCCTATATGTTTTACAAACTAATGAAACAGACAGCTGTTATGGATTCGGTCGGCAAAGAGAATACAATAATTATAGTTTTAGGTCGACTACAGGTCTAAAAGTCGGGAGAAATAAGCACTAATAGGTTCATAAAATATGAGGATTTCAGTGAAACGTAGGTAAAAACAGAAATATTCTGAATTATAAATTTATTATCTCTAGCGATTTTAGATCCGTTTCAATCCGTTTCTTGTATGGGAGCCCCCTTTAATTATTAAATAATTTTAATTATTATTATATTTATAAAAAAAATCCGTTTCTTGTATGGGAGCCCCCTTTAATTATTAAATAATTTTAATTATTATTATATTTATATTTTCATATATTTGTTGTTATAGTGGCAATAGAAATACATCATCTGTGAAAATTTCAACTGTCTAGCTATCACGGTTCATGAGATACAGCCTGGTGACAGACAGACAGACGAACCGCGGAGTCTTAGTAATAGGGTCCTGTTTTTACCCTTTGGGTACGGAATCCTAAAAATTACACTATGGGAATCATAATATTCTGAATTCATGGTGACAGGTTTCGTGCCAACAGACTGTATGTGCATCATTTATTTAGTACTAGATACTTGCTTGCAGCTCTTGAAAACTTCAATCTCCAAACGCAAAACCGTTACTCACCAAGCTTGCAACTAAATATTTCAGCAATACACTTTTTCGTAAACATTTCACTAACTCATAAGCACTAAAAACATGTGTGCAATTCACATGTGGTAGAAGTGAAAACCTTCAAAAATGTTGGCTTCAAAATAAACACTGTATAATGCTTCCTATCTCATTTTCTCCCACGTTAAATCTTATGTATTTATGTTTCTGTCTCTTTTTACTGTCGCTTTTTCGTTTCATCGACTATCAAATCACAACGATGCTAAAGAAGTTTTCAATTCAACAAGTAAAATCACTTATGAAGCTAGCACTAGCTGCGGGACTGTTCGAAAGAGATACCGCGGCCCTGGAACACAAAGAGCAAGGTAGGAACTTGGATTAAGATTAGTCAGTACAAGTCTGACACTCCCTTCTGCTCTGCCCGGAGCGGGAGAAGTCATTTGATGACATCCGATCCGTAAAAAAAAAAAAAAGAAACACACGATGAACTAACTGCTAAGTAATAAGGACATTCGCATGTACCACGCACATATAAACTGAAATCGATGGCTATTAGCCGAAGACCCGAAGTTTTCCGAATTAATACGATCAGGTTTTACGAGGGTTTCCTCAGTACCGGATTTTCTCTTCGGGAAATTGATTAAAAACATAGAAAATGAGACGTCAATTGTCGCGGTTACGTTGTTTAGTCTCACGTGTTGGGTCTTTTGTGTGAATAAAAAATGTTTTTGTTACTTTTTTTTGTTAAGGTACGTGGGTAAGTAATAGGCCCATGTTCAAGTGTTTTTGTCAGTCGTGTTTTTGGGAGAATTCTTTTTCCCAACTGAATATACACCGTTGTTTGTTTTTCATATTAGTAATAGGTAATTTACATACATACATACATAACATCACGCCTGTAATCCCCCAAGGGTTAGGCAGAAGTGTACCTAATAGTAAACCCACATTCGCCAGTTATGTTATGTTGTTAGGTAATTAACTTTATCTCAATTTTATTGTATCTAATAAAGTATTGGTATTCATCCAAATCCGATAAAACTGGAATCCGAGACCAGCATAGTTGGGAAAAGCCTAAGCAGATGATAATGGTAATGTATAAAATGATACAAATTGCTAGTGTTGTTTCATCGACGACGCGGCGGCGAAGCGTCACCGTAATACAGGGTGTAAACAGACTCTTCACGAAGCCGTCAACCAAGCATTATGTACATCAAACTAAGTAACTTTACGCAAAAGTAATTGCTGGGAAACGACTTTCTTTTTTGGGGTGAAAAATCACGTTTTGCGGTAGGACTCAATGTAACGCACTCAAAACATCGTGCTTATAGATGGATTGTACGGGGGTCGTGGAGGTGTCTAAAGTAAAAATTGAACATCAAAAACAAGTATTAAAAAAAAAACTTGTGAAAAAGTTGGATCTTTGATCCTCTATATCTACGTAAGTAGAAGGTATGGTCTAGAAAATTAAATATTGGAATGGCGGTGAGAACAAGTGCCTTTCGGCTTCGTCAAGAGTCTTGATGAAGCCAAAACGAGACTGTCAGCGTGACCGTTCCCTGATCATTACCATCTGGATCTATTCAATGTGAATCGGTTTCTTCTAAGCAAGCGTACTCCACCCTAGGCCGCATCATTGTTTCACATCAGGCGAGTTGTAGTCAAACGCACGCCTATTTGGTAAAAAAAAAACCAACCAGTACCTGAGTGCCGACAAACTGAAATCTTTTTTTTTTTAAGATTCTGGAATATTTTTTGAAAATATTTTTGCATACATAAGCATTTTACTTATACATTTGACTATAATATACTGTATTTTTTTTTTGGGCTCGTAATATGTAGCAATGCGGCTAACACTGCAACGAAAAAGAGGTCGTTTAACGGTGCACAGTGGAACGAATGTATGGGAGCGGTTGGACGTAGACATGTCCGAAAAAAAAGAGTAAAATTATGCCAAACTAATGATGCCATCTTATTCGATTACTTAATGCCTTCATAACTTGTGGTGATGAATTTCTTCATAACTCCCATATTTCGGGAGTAATTTGAGAAAATGTGAAATTTTACTATGAAAATGAGTGTATCGAGCTCTCTCCCTCCTGATTCCGGGCTTGTTTCAAGTACCGGTCTCTAATATCGTAATGCTATTACTAAGAGCTATATTTAATACTAAGACACATAGTGCGCCAAATGTGCACTTTCTGGGATAAAAGGAAATGAAAATTTAAAAAAAAAAACGTTTTTTCCCCATTTGTATTTACTTTAAACCGCAGACAGACTTATTAAGAGGTCTATAAATATATTATATATATACAGAAATATATATTAACAAAAATATTCACAAGAACTGATGAGAGTATAACTTTTAAGTAAGTTGATAATAAATTACCTAGTTTCATTAAAAGTACAATAAATAATTAAGATGTAAGCTCTAATTTACTAAGTTACACATTTTAAAACAATAACATCATTTAATTATCTTCGTCATCATCATCATCATCAATTAATTCAAATTCAGAATCGATGTCCGCTAAATCATTTATGTTAACAAATTCGATATCACTTTTCTCAGAATCCGTAAGCTCATAAAATTCCTTAAAAGAAGATTTTTTTACAAACTTATTTCCTTTTGGACGGATACTTGTAACAAGTGGATCAGAAGACAGTAAAAGATTGTGCATAATATCTTCATTGCATGAGATACTGCTATGCTTTCGAGAATGCCCCTCTCTATATTTTCTAAAATCTTTATTTCTAGCCTCAGATGCCTCTTCGGATAGAAAACCAATGGGCACAATTGACATGTTCTGAACTATGTCTGGCCCATGCATTAAAATTTTATGAAGTGAAGAAGGCATATAATACCATGGGTATAACTCCACGTAAAGCTTAGCAGTATCAAAGCAGAACTCTCGGAATTTAGTTACGTTGATCTTCTCTCCTGATGAAATACACTGCAAGATCACACAGATTTTTCTTAAAAGCATAGCATCTATTCCGGTCAGTTCAGCAGATTTAGTGTAGTTTTCAAAAAATCTCCTTGCCGAGTTGCCATTGTTGGTGGATCCACTGCCTTGTTTCACAACATCGAGAAGTAAGCCCGTTTCTCTTCTTACAGCCTCTTGAACTCTTTTCTTCCTGTCATCAACTTGCCTTTTTGCTATATCACCCCTTACTTGCCATGATTTTATGTCTAATTTGTAGGAAATGTGTAATAAGCATTCCATTGAGCGAATCCAAGCGTGAAGGGTGCTTAAGCTATATTTATACATGTCCTCGTTTGCGTGTTTATCTTTGATTAACTCTAAATTATTCATTTCTTTAGGACAAGCCTTGCATATGTCACACACTGAAGCTGCTGTATCGGATATAATGGAACGAATTTTACCATCAATCATTGTCAACAGCAGTTGGTGTTTGACACTAATTCCATCAGTGATGGTGGATGGAGTTAAGGCTTCAATCTCTGCTTCGATTTCAGCCATCTCTCTCTGCACATTTTCTTTGGTTTCCTTTATAAACTTAAACAATATTGGCCGGCAAAATGAAGTGGAAGATGGTCGCTCGTTTTCCCAAATTGTTACACCTTTTGAGACGAGCCGCAGTGGTACAAGACTAATCATAAAATTACTAGCAAGATCGATTTGCTCATCTTCACTCGTCCTTTGATGATAAATGCTTTGGCTAGATGATCCGTCAAAACCCCATTTGCTGGTCAATACGAGCTGTTGATTGGGATCAACAGGGGTTTCTAACGACCTAATAAGTCTTCTTGAGGTTAAATCCATCAAGGCTTGTAATTTGATTTTTGCAGAGCTCTCTGTAACTGTGAGATCTTCTTTGGCCGGATAGCACTTAATTTTTTCTTTAACCAACATGTAGTAACTCGGGTATTGAAGAGCTCCTTCTTGAGTGTTGAAATCCCGAAGAGTGTTATAGCGCCATTTCGATAAGTTCATCGATACATAAAGAGCCAATGCCTTCAAAGGGGATATTTCCCGTACCTGAATTGATTTACCTTCAATGAAGGCTTTGATTTTTGAGGCCTCTTCTGGATTCTCCGTCAAGTATTTCATAACATAAGCTGTATCGCTTTGTCCTGCCTTTTGAAGCGCCCTTTCCGCCGAAAACATAATTTCAGCGCTGCTACTGCTGCATGAAAGACTATCTTCAGTGCGTCTTCTTTTTTGCCGGTTACTAAGGTCCTCAAAAGATTTACGAGGACTAGGATGTGTACAAGTTGAAGCATCAGATTTAGCAGGAGAAATTATGGGCTCGATGACGTCACTTATATTTTCTGTAGAAGGTTCCATATTTTCATTCTGTAATTCCGGCCATTGAATTGCAGCCTGTAGCCAAATCTCATGTTTCTTCCGAAACTTATCTGTGCTTCTTCCAGACTGTGTCCATTTTGCATAAATGCGGTAGCAAAATCGACGACACCAGTCTTTTAAACTTGTTTCAGCACTTTCACATAACTGAACACAACTGTTATCTTTTAAAACACTGAACAAATAGTTAAAGTCGCGTAAATCTTTATGTGCGCGTGCGCATAAAGCAACGTGAATATCAAGATTTGTATTAAAATTTGGAAAATACATTGCGAGATTAGCTTGGATACAACGAGGTGTAAATCAACACTGATTTTAAAGTTACTAATAGTGACCTATTTATATAAAATCCAGGTATCCCAGGTATCCTTTGTTAAATATTGCAAGGTAATTAGTTATTGTGATAATTAGTAAATGATGCATGCTAAATTAGTGTATTAAGAGCCATTTAGTAATTAAATAATAGCAATGTTCTTATCAGTAATCATTAGTGCATCAGTTTTATATGTAAACCTTAAGTCCCTAATTATATATCCTAATTAGCTTATATCTTCTCTAATTGGCTGCTCAGAAATGTTATTGTAATAAGGTAAACCTTTAGAAAAACGGTTTTAATCAACAAAATAAACAAAAAATAAAAAAATTGTGTTATAAAATAAACATCACTCTTTATCCCAGAAAGTGCACATTTGGCGCACTATGTGTCTTAGTATTAAATATAGCTCTTAGTATTAGCATTATGATATTAGAGACCGCTACTTGAAACAAGCCCGGAATCAGGAGGGAGAGAGCTCGATACACTCATTTTCATAGTAAAATTTCACATTTTCTCAAATTACTCCCGAAATATGGGAGTTATGAAGAAATTCATCACCACAAGTTATGAAGGCATTAAGTAATCGAATAAGATGGCATCATTAGTTTGGCATAATTTTACTCTTTTTTTTCGGACATGTCTACGTCCAACCGCTCCCATACATTCGTTCCACTGTGCGGTGTCGCGAGTTCAATTGTTTTTCCTCATCTCAAAAATGCCCGACGCGCTTAAAAAAATTTTTACTTCAAAAAAACTAAAGAAACATGGCTGACAAGAACAATGGTTTAAAATTTTAAAAAAATCCAGAGGACTGCCTCCATTAAGATTTATCGATGCTAAAACTAGTCTTTCGATCAGCTAAGACGTTCATAATTGAAACTGTCTTAGACGTACAAAAATAAACTTTGTAAAGTCACAGACGAAGCGAGTTGTGATACTTTTACGACGACATTTTATGTTCTTTACATCTGTTCCAGTTAATTTCGGATTCAATAACTTATTCTAGGAATCACTTAGAATGGAAACGGCAGTAGATATATTTTGGTTGGAGTTCTAAACATACCACAGATTGCAGTACATCTTTTTTGGGGCTTTACACTGCAGAGTCTCTAAGAAGAGGAGGGAAATAACTCGTAGTTAAACCAAACAAATTGTGTAGATGATTGAAGTAGAACGGCTAAAATTATCGTTTTTTTTCGGTGAAGGAAAACATATTGAGGAAACCAGCATGCCTGAGAGATTTTTCTCGTCGGGATGTAAAGCCAATAAAAATTCTGACACCAGGTTAGACACTAACCACACGATAACAAAGAAGAAGACTGAACGGTTTTTTTTTTCATATTATTCATTGCACACAACATTAAGAGATGTGGGTGTATATTAAGTACACCTCTTACTAACCTTTCGGGGATTAAAGGCGTGATGTTATGTTATGAATGAAACTTTTGTGGCATTTACTCTGCTTCTGTACTTTGTGCTCGAAGTATTAAATAAATAAATATGGATGGACACCGACGCACCAACGGTTACCATGTACTCAGTACATAATTCTATTATGAACAAATGAAAAGTTTATATTAAGAGGCATAGAACCTTTTTACTTATCGGTTATTTAAATTATCCGTTTCCTATAAAACTGCAATACCTATTCGGTCAAAATGTATGGAACAGTAGTTTTTTTTGACATGACAATGTCTAATAATTCTATGAACGCCGGGTGCATGCATGTAAAAGTGTCCCGTTACGCTCATTATCCCGTTACGCGCAATATCCCGTTACGCTCATTGTACGCTGGCGCCGCATCTATCTTCCACTCGATTTTATGACATTGTCACGTTAAACTATCGTCCGTAAACCAACTTTACAGACAACCAATTTTTTTATCTGAATGTGAAAATTTGTATGTGGAGTGGTTCAGAATGATAGTAACGACATAACATATTCAACAAGGAGATACCAACTAACCTCACTGTAATTGTTTGCAGGTGGTGTTCTTCAAGAACGGTCAACGCATCATGAAGTTCGTCCGAGGAAGGGACCCTCCCTTCGAACTTTATAATGTCACCGGTGCTGAGATTAGCGTAAGTTTTCTTTGTTATTAGTTACAGATAACCTGTATCATACCAACAGATACAGGCCTTCATAAGGCTTTCTCCATTGTAGGCCTTTGGGACCTAAAAACCTACCAGGGAGCTTTCGATTTAAATGACTAGAAGTGGACTAGTTGTTTCCACATTTACTGTGTGAACAGTGGAACGAGTGGCGGCCAAACGCAAGCCTATTAATTTAAAAAAAACTTACACTTATTTTGATCGAGGGGTGATATGGACTAGATTAGATTAGAACAAGAGTTTAGTTTTGTCGGACAAACTCTATCATAACCTTAGCCTAGGCTCCTTAGGCCTTAGGAGTGCAGAATAGAAACCAATTATCTCCTCAAGTCAATGGTCAATCCACCCATTTCTGGCTAGATGATAAATAGCAAGGCACATATCTGGTGATGTTCATTACACATACAATGTATAAAAGTATCAACGTTTGACGCTACTGTTGGCGCAGTGGCTGAGCGATTAGCTGCTGAGTTGCGTGTCGCGGGTTCGGTTTCCGTACGGAAAAAATATTCGTATAGTCTTCAGGCTGTTACGGGTCTGGCTGTTGGTATTTAAATGTTTGTAAATGTACCCAAGATACAAGAGACATTCAAGTGTGGAGTAACGTTTATAAAAAAAAAAACTTTCAACAACAAGAGCTTATTTTTTGAACGCTCCTTCAAATTAACAAGAATTAAGTTACACTAATTATTCAAATTCCTGACTAACCTTTATAAAAAGGTTAACTACCCACCAGCCTTAAAATTCGAGCCTAGATTATAGTCTTAAGTTGCTAACGGTATAAATTAATTACCTCAATAATTGCTTAGTACAAGACAACTAAGTAAACTTAGCCAGACCTGGCCAATTAGCTCCCACGGCAGGCTATAGTTAGGCCACCAACCTATTGATCCAAGGCCATAACATCCAATTATAATGGCCTTCAAGAAAATGAGTAACTTAGTACTTGGTCTTTCGATCTAAAAAGGTTAAGTAAAGGGAACTTAATTGTGTTCATTAAATGAATTAAGCACTTTTGTTGTCAGGTAAGTAGATTGTCCGCATTGGGCCCGCGGGTTCTCTATTGTGTCACCTAACTTTTTTATCCATAATTTAAAGTGCCATAACTTTTTTTGTCTTAATCATCATTTGTCCGAATGATAACTTACCCGAACTTAATATCACATGCCATAAAATTGAAATCCCTAAATATAATATCTCCTAAATTCGTTTGTCATAAATATTACAATCAATAATATACAAAAGACATAAAACCGTTTTCAATAAAAGTTATAAGTCCTAAATTCAAATTACATAATGTTTATTTATAATAATATTCTTAGAACAAATTTGTATAACAAAGCTTTTTTTTTATAATTAAAAAATATCTGATTTGGCATTATATTTTTTTATAATACATCAAATATATTATACATGTACTCAATAAAGCAGTTGATTGTGAACATGTGGTTTTTGTAAGCAAGCAAGCATGCAGCATGCAAGCAAGCACGCAGCATGCAAGCAAGCACGCAGCATGCAGCATGCAAGCAAGCATGCACCATGCAGCTGGCATGGTTTCTGTCACGGCTCCGGCGGTCCCACGCGAATTTATCGTCGCAGATGGGTTTAACGCCCACCACCGCAGCTTCGGTTTGCTGGCCGGCTACGCCGGTCAGCCTCGGCCGCGGCGGCGAATGTTGAAACCACCTGCTCCTCAGCTCGCGGGCCGCCTCGCCCCTCCGCGCCTACGCGGGTTTTTATTACACTCTAGGGGCAGGGTAGACAAGACTACGTGGAGTCGGATTTACAGCGATTCGTTTCTGTCACTAAAATCTAATTTTTAGCAAATGTTTTAGGACTAAAAAATTTATTATAAATGAACATTCGGAATAATACACATTATTGAACACATTATTGATATTATAACAGAATACTTTTAGAACTAAAGATAATTATGTTAAATAACATTTCGGGATTTTGAACATTATGGTTACTGAAGTTTATAGCAAACGTGTTATGGATAATGATTTTCGGACAAACAATTTTAGGAGAACAAAGGGAGTACCGGGCCCGCGTGGTGGATTATAGCCCACTCCCTCTCTTTAGAGAGGAGGCCTATGTCCCAGCAGTGGGAACATTATAGGCTGATGATGGTGATGATGAAGTAGATTGTAGTTATAAAACGAAACCTTGTATGAATTTGGGTTTTAGTAGCATAATCACTAATCAACGTATTGTGTTCCCCACAGGATGTGTTCCCAATGTTGGGACACGGCCCCTTTCATTGTGATAGGGAGTGGACTATAATCCACATCTGCGGTCATGTGAGGGTTTGCGGATATCAGTTTTAGTATCCAGAAAACCGAACTAAACCGAGGTCCTGCAACTTATTATTAAAAAAAACAAATCGGGTCTCTTAAACCCATCTGAAAATCATTTTTCACACCTTTTACCGTTTTTGGCCTACTATCAATGGTGTCACTGCAAAGAACTTGAGTCATTCATGGTCTCTCTCCTGTTAAAAAAACAGTAGAATCCACATTTAACAATGCTAGTCCAGTTTAAACAAGACACAATCAGAACATGCAAACAATACTGAAGCGTATTTACAAAC
This sequence comes from Lycophotia porphyrea, assembly GCA_950005105.1. Classification (NCBI taxonomy): domain Eukaryota; kingdom Metazoa; phylum Arthropoda; class Insecta; order Lepidoptera; family Noctuidae; genus Lycophotia; species Lycophotia porphyrea. Next base: position 14,471,667 of record OX465393.1, read on the forward strand.
CATGTTTACAGAACATACCAAATTAAATACATCTGTATCCAACGTCTCTATTATACCTTACACAATACAAATTGAATTACCAGTGCATGCAGTACATCATCATTTATCTACAAACACAATAAGACCGTCCATTTTCCCGAAGTCGGTTGCAAATATATTCCCCATGGACACAAAGTCCATTCAAGTCCTTATTTCCATTTTGATGCCATTTCCACTTTAATGAGTATCAACTTTAAGCATGTTTAAACTAAACTTCATTTCAGAACGACAACAATTGGCTCTTATTACTAACTAAGGTCGGTCCCTTGAAGTGTGATCCATCACATATCGAGCTCATTCGTGCCTCGGAAAGCACGTTAAGCTGTTGGTCCCGGCTATCATTTGTAGATCTTTGTCTGTCGTTACTAGTAATTACATCCCAAAAGTCTGACAACCAGTTTTACCAAGCATTACCCAGTACTATCTGGGTTGTTGGGACGTCAGACAGATAGTCGTAAAATGTCATGTCAGTGGAAGCTTGTCATTAGCAACTTAATTATATATATTTTTTTTTATTATATTATTAGTTTGTCATCATCATTATCATCATTCTCAGCCCATAGCAGCATAGCAGCATAATGTTCCCACTGCTGGGACACAGGCCTCTTCTCTATTAGAGGCAATTGGCTATAATCCACCACGCGGGCCCAGTGCGGTTTGGTAGATGTCACATGTCTATTGGTCTGTAAACTTTCCTAAAATGTAAAAAATAAAATAAAAATAAATAAATCAAATACTGGAATTTATTGCATTTGGTTAGACTGAAAACCGACCCGATGCTGACTGTTGGAAAAATCAATATAATGTTATAAGTTGTTTCACAAACAAGACTGACTATGTATTTTGTAAAATTACATATTTGTTTACTGAATCGCGAACGCAGTATAGCGTATGTATTATTATAACATGGAATGAAAATCACATACATAGGGTAAGCTCCATTCCTGTTTCAACAGCGTGCAGGCACGCGGGAAATCCAAACGTTGTCAGTTGGTAATCCACATAGTATGTAGGAATATATGGGGTTTGTTTGTACTACAAAAGAGATAGTTTAAAAAAGGATTTGTTTGTTTTTCTATGCAGCCTCGATGGCCTAGTGATCGCGAGTGCTACTGTTGAACGATCCTCGGCCTGCAGTCTCGACATAAATAGATACTGATCGCAAAACAACCGAATTCTTCTTTTTTTTGACAATAAGAAAGCACACGATTGTAGTGCTACAAATCTGATTCTAGCCCAAACTAGGCCTGGACCTGTATTTTAGGGGTCAGCGTTCAGCCATGGGTTCTAATTTCATCTAACAAGATTGAGAGTGTCGATGTCGCTACAAAGTTGACAGCTATGATTATTTCCATTTGGTAACACATATAGGTAAAAGTTAAATGTACAAATTACAGTTAAAATTAAAATTACAGAAAAAAATAAAAATCAAAACAAAGTTATAACGTGTGTTAGCATGTATGTGTGTGAAAGTGTGTGAGTTGATGAGTTTATGTGTGTAATTGTGTTGTTTGTGTGTTTAAGGGAGTGAGTGAGTGTTTGATTTGGTTCGCACCTTTGAATGTGTGTTAGGACTGGAAAAAATTAAGTATGTATTTTGTATTTGTAATTCGGTGGCAAAGTCATAACAAAAAAAAAATTGAATTTCGCGGGCTACCCTGACGTTTCCACCTTAAATCTGCAGTGTTATGACTTTGTGACCGAATTCGGTTGTTTTGCGATTGCTATCTATGTCGAGACAGCAGGCCCTGAGTTCAAATCACAGCCCGCGCAAAGTGTTATTAGATATTTCCTTCAATTAATTGTCCTTATTATACTTGAAACTTATACATAACTGTCGAATCGGGGGTGTAATAGGGACTCTTATTGGTTTTTGCAGCATGATTGTGTAGAAACTAGAGCCTTCAATTAAAGTCTGACATTGCATTATCATCTTCCAGTTTATTTTCTCATTTACTTTGTAACAATGTCCATTTACATCAGAATTCAGTTTCTCCAGTCAATTCATCTCCATCAGTCGTCACATTCATCCATCTTATCTCGCGTCTACTATCAACTTCCTATTTGTAACTGCTAACTAGTGAACCATTTATAACATTAAGATCATATTCAACAGGTAGTAAAGTGTGAGTGGCTCGTGGCTAAATAATAACAGCCGCTCGGGTTAGGTTCAGCCGCACTTGCCTAGGTTGGTCCGTGGATGGGTGACCACCCTTACATTCCGAGTTTCTTCCGTGCCTCAGAACGCACGTTACGCCGTTAGTCCCGGCTGTCATTTGTAGATCTTTGACAGTCGTTACAGGTGGTCAGTGGCCCGAAAGCTTGACAACCAGTCTAACCAAGGGGTGACTACTGAAATTGAGCTCATTCCACTAAATGGTTACTTAGAGAGATGTAGGAAGGAAGAAGACGTACTATGTCATCATCATGCACGGCCGACTGCCTCGTTGGTATAGTGCTCGCAAGCGCGACTGCTGAGCATGAGGTACTGGGTTCGATTCCCGGGTCGGGCAAAGTGCTATTGGGTTTTTCCATCAGGAATTTCTCAAAAGCAGCTACGGAGCCTGCATTTGTGCCCGGTTGATGGCAATAGGCTCGCCCCCTATTACATGGGACTTAAAAACATAACTGGCGAAATGTGGGAGTACTATTAGGTACACTTCTGCCTAACCCTTCGGGGATTACAGGCGTGATATTATGTTATGTCCACAGCCATCACCCACTGCTGTGCATAGGCCTTCTATTTTCTTGTGTCAAGCTCCACATTCTTGTGCCAGCCTCATCCAGGATCCAACCGCGATGGCCACAATGTCGTTTATATACGTACCATATACCTCATATAAATTAGATAATATTAAACAATGATATTACAGCTGGTCCCATTGATAGACAAAACTATCCAGCAATTATAACAGTGCATGGTCGTCACGTCCCGGACTCCCTGTTGGAACAGTATGCAGTGTGCATACAGACTGGCAGGAATCCGAGATACTGCTGTAATCCACACAGTGTAAAATAAGCACTGTTTTAAACTAGCTCCGGTGAAATTTACTTTTTAGTTCCATTTTACAAAGAGTATGGGGTGAACTCTTTTGTTTTGGGTCGACGGTATACGAACGGTTGTTCTATTGTTTTAAGCTAAGGGCCTATTTCACGATGTCCGACAAACCACTACTTAACGAATAAATTCAAAAATGGAACAGAATTTATACGAAATTATCTGCTAAGTAAGTTAACGGGAACTTAATCGCAGAATTTAGACCAGGCCCTAATTCAAGTCACTATTATCAAGGAATTGCTCTTTTCTTCTAAGAACAGCGTGTTAAACTTTAGTATTTGGATTAAGTCCAATCATTCTAAACGGGTCATTTATTAACCGACTTAGAAAATGGAGGAGGTTATCTAGTCGACTGTTTTTTACAATTTTTCCATCCCTCCACAAATCAATTCGAATCTGTGTAAAATCGAAACGAATTACTGTGACTTAACTTTAAACTTTTATCAATCAAAAGTATAAAATAAAGTCGCTTTTCGCTTGATATGACAGTTTCGTATTTATATTTTACACAAATATGTTGGGGTAAGCTTTCTGTACCCAAAACCAAACCAAACAAACAACCTACAACCACAACAACCTTGTAACCAAATGGAGCTAAATAACAGTATTTTGCATGGAGCCACTGCCTATCTGACCTCCCCAACCAAGTTAGGTACTGGGTAATCCGATACCTCTTGGTTTTTTTACACACAAGTATCATAATATCCAATATCAAAGTAAGAACCTTATACGACTAAAGAAAAAAAACTTTTCCACTTACTTATACGTGTACTTTTCCTCCACTAAAATACCACTTGATACTCTTCATCTTGTTACTTCATAAATAATAAAAGAATATCAAAAAACTTGGAAAAATATTTCCTTTTATTGATACATCTTACAGCTATCGATATGGCTGAAGTGAAACCGTAATAAAATGTATATCGCTTTTATGTTTTACTTCGGCGTATAGTATTTTATTTTCTGATAGTTCTACGCTTTCAGATGTATTACCTCATGTCCTTCTTTCATTTTAAAAGAATAAGTCAATCTCACAGTTTACGGCTAAATTATGCATAAGAGGAGTTTATTAGCTTGACGAAGCACTGTTCTGAAGTTAAAATTTTCATAAATGACGAAAAGCATTTATTTCATAAAGAATATGGATTGCCGATATACGACAGGCTCCATTTTGAACAGCATCTCATCATTCATTTCATCTTTGTCAGCCTATAATGTTCCTACTGCTGGGACACCGGCCTCCTCTCTATTAGAGGGAATGGGCTATAATCCACCACGCGGGCCCAGTACGGTTTGGTAGATGTCACATGTCTTCGAATTTTTGGTTCTAGGACATGCCGGTTTCCTCACGATGTTTTCTTTCACCGTTTTGAAAGCAGTGGTGATGAAATAAATTACACAAAGTAATGCGCCTGCCTGGGTTTGGGACACCGCTGCTCTCAGATGATCAGCATCTCACGATCGATGTTTTTCTTCATCTATCGGTACAATAGATGTACAAAGACCCTTATTGAAGTCAAAAGCCACTTGTTCTGCCCGTCATTGTGTTTTTTTTTTTCTGGACCATACCTGGGAACCTTCTAGTTCCGGAGAATCCAATTTTTTCACATTTATATTAATACATTTTATGAATGTTTTAACTTTTCTTCAAATACCTCCATGACCGCTGTACTATTAAATGCATTTATCAGCACAATGTTTTGAGTGCGTTACTTTGAAACCAACATTGAGGTAGATGAGAATATAATTAAAATGTAATTAAAGTATGTCCCTTAGTAATTTTTCGATTACACAAAGAGATTATGAGTGTTATCAAATTGATTTTTAGAATTATTAGAAATAAAGATTGAATTTAATTTAAAAATTAATAAAAAATGATAATAATATATTTAGCAATAATTTATAACCTTAATATTACGAGTTTTTGATCGGGACTACCAGTTGACCTCACATGATTCGCTGACCGCACGCTCTCCGCCCTCTATTTCGAAAACAGTTTGAGGTATGAAAAAATGTTAAATACAAAAGTTGTAGAGAATTTAATTTTCTACAATATTGATTAACATACAAATAGTGTAAAACCCAAAGAAAACAAGATATTTGCAAAAAATGTAAAAAAAAAAAGATTTTTGTGACCTTTGACCCCTAAATTAAAACTTGCGACCAACCAATTATATGTGAATTTTGAGAACAGTTTTAGGATGCCAAAATACAAGTTTTTAAGTGATCATATACTGGGTATGTCGATTTTCCGAGATATCCACCTAATTTGGCCTAAGATGACTGGACTATTGGTCGACGCCTTTGTGAAGAGTCCTCCAATTACACCTTGTTTATTCTAGAATAGTAACGTACTTTAAGAAATTATAGAGAATACCAAAAATAACGTATAATATTACACAAACACATCCCTTAAAATCCTAACAAAACTTCCAGGGCACAATAGCGAGATCACAACAACACAATAAATATAAATAAATCAGCATAAACAAACACTTTACGGTATATTTCTCGTTAACCGAACTAGCGTAAATATTATTTTCTCGGAGTTTGGGGTTCGTACAAGCCTTCCTCTCGGGTCGACCACAAGTGCTCTGAAATACTTCAAATGGGGCAAACAATATACGAGAATAATCCCTTTAACTTGTTTATTTATTATTGTTTTAATTAATGGGGTTGCCGTAAATATTTGGGAATTGATGATGAAAGTATTTAGCACCAACTGCTTACACTTACTTATGAAAGATGAAAAATGTTAAATCAATCAATATTGAAATAAAAGGGAAGACTAAAAGTAAGTACCTACATATTTACAATTACAATAATAGGACACTTGGGCGTCAAAGTACTCCTCCGCATCGCTGTCACCCGGAAATGTGCCCAGAAGACTAGCCGCATTGCCATGTTGAATAGCAATGCTAATTCTTTGGCCAAAGAAATAGCCAGCCCTCTGGTCACGCGAAGTGTCGACCATTCGGCGAGATATTTCCTTAAAAAGGCGACACGCACTCGGGCCCCATGACCCGAGCGTTTCAACCCCAAACGGCTCAAAACTGTAATTACCAATAAGGTTACAGTATTTGCGCCGCTTGAGGATCTCAGCAGCCGCAGCAGCATATTGAAATTGTTGTTAGTTTATTTAATAAATTTTAATTATTAATGTATGTAGTTAGTTAAATGATATCAAACATTAATATTACGAGAGATTTTTTTTTATTGAAAACAACTTTACGCTACTGTTTAAGATTGGTCCGGCGCTACTATACTGTTCGAAAGAGATACCGCAGCTCTGGAACACAAAGGGCAAGGAAAGAACATGGATGAGTTTTAGTTAATACAAGTCTGACACTCCCTTCCGCTCCGCCCACAAAAGCGACGAACGGCGACGGTTTCCAATTTGCCACCACACCTCCAATCTGCTCTGAACCTCTTGGCCACTCTCGGCAATCAGCACAGTAGTATCGGCAAACATCATACACTAGAGTGCCTCTTCCTGGAAATCCGACGTGAGAGCGTCCATTATTACCAGAAAGAGGTACGGGCTAAGAGTCGACCCTTGATGCAAACCGACAGTCATATTGAAGCTGCCGCTGGTAGTGCCCGCTGTAGACCGTACTAGACATCGACTATACATACAATACTTACACATAACATACATACATTACATTACATTTTTTTTTTTTTTTTACTTACATTATTTTTGCATATAATACTTTTTCTTTCTTTCTTTCTTTCTTTCTTTACATAGCATCGATCAACTGATCATTCAACGGCTTCGTGAAGAGTCTGTTTACACCCTGTAGTTTAGTGCACTACACAATATTTCATAATTAAATTAAGCAATCATCATCTTCCAGCCTTTGTCCCATGTTACTTGGGGTCGGCGCACACTTTTTTTTTTCTTCCCTTCTCCTCTGTCAACCGTCACGCTATCATTTACTCCTTTTTCTTTCATATCATTCTTCACACAATCACATTGACAGTTATTTGCCAAGTTTCTGAATGGTCCCCATTTTAAACTTTCAAAATCAGACCACCGTAAAAAGTTATTGAATCAATTTGTAAAAATAATGCTCTCAAATTCAATTGTTTTAAAATCAGAACCAGATAACAAAACTCTTGTTGCAGCTTGTTATTTTCAAAACATCTTGTTCTATTATCACTTAAGTTATTTCTTTATCTTGTCTTATTATGTAAATTTAAATTCAAACTTTATAAGGTTGAAGTATTTTTCATTTTAGGAGCTCTATTCTTGAAGATAATAACACGATTATTTTACTCAAAAGTGAAGAGAATACCAAGCGCTACACAAGTTTAAGTCAAATATTGTTTTTTTCTCTGTATTGTATCGAACATTTATTTTCTAATGTTCTTATATAATAGTCTAGACATCAAAGTTAACAAGTGTTTAGTTCTAACAGGCCAATTATAATTGAATGGCACTTTGATACTGAGAAATGTATGTATTAATATTTCTAAACGATACAATATCTGTCCGTCTTTAATAGTTCATTATAATAGTATTGGTACAAATTAATGTTGTGCATTAAAATACTATTGTTCTTAAATGAAAACACTGAACAAAAATTCTACTTTAGATCAGATCGTAACATCACACCTGTAATCCCCGAAGGGTTAGGCAGAGGTGTACCCAATTATAGTACACCCACATTTCGCCAGTTATGTTTAAGTCCCATGTAATAGGGGGCGAGTTTATAGACATCGGCAACAAATCCAGAGTCCGTGGCTGCTACTGAGAAAATTTTTTTTTTTTTAAATTGATCGAAAAACCCAATGAAATTTTGTCCAACCTGGGAATCGAACCCAGAGCCAAGGGTCAGGGCTCAGCAGTCGCACTTGCGACCACTTGATAATAATCATCATCATCATCATTTCAGCCGAAAGACGTCCACTGGTGGACTTCTCCCAAGTGTCGCCACATTGACCAGTCCCGTGAGAATCGAATCTTCTTAATCACTCGTTAGTAAATTAATTATTATAATCATTGTCCGCAGTTAATGAAGCTGTCTCCTACGTCTATTACGTTGGACCGGCTCGACTTCTCCGCATCGGGCCCCTACGCCTGCGAGATCGCGCTTGAGACACCTCTCTACTCCAAAGTATCCAAGATACATGAACTGAATGTCATTGGTAAGTATGTTTATAATCTAAAGGTCATATTATAGATCATATTGTAGTAGTAATAGAGAGCACCTACCTCTTAGTCACGAGTTCGAGACATTGATTGATTTTAACAAAGTCCTCCGCCGCGTGTGTCTGTCTGTTCGCGATAAACTCAAAAACTACTAAACTGATTTTCATGCGGTTTTCACTAATATATAGAGTGATTCATGAAAAAGATTTAAGTTTATAATTTGTCAAGATTTCGTGTAAATTGATTGAAGTATTACGATAATTGTTGGAAGTGTGGGAAAAAGTCAAGCCGGCTTTCATCGAAAACTCTGCCTGAACCCGACAGACAAAACATGTAGGTATAAAATGCTCTTCTACCCGTGCAAAGCCAAAGCGGGTCGCTAGTTTAAAATAAATGAAAGACTTTGTGAATTGAAACTTCTTGTTGGCTCGGAAGAGCATGCCATGAGTCAGCGTGACGTGGCACACCAAGAAACAAATGAAAGGTGCGCGTGTCTCCGGATGCAAGTCACCCAAGGCCGTGACAGGAGCCTAACCAAGCTGTGGACATGATTATCAGCAAGGGTAGTTCTGTGGCTAAAGTGCAAAACCGAAAGGTTTTGAAGTCACAGTCAATAAAGATCTAATCAAAGCGTTCTAACCACCGCAATTCGAATTAACCAGGAATCTGCACCAGTAATAGCTACTGCATTAGTTTATTTGAAATTAAAACTACATAAAGGGCTATCGGTAGTTTTATCAACAAATTGTTTTCTTGACAATCAATGGAACATTAACACAGCTATTTCTTTCCAAATATAAAAGAGCATCTGTCAAGAATATATCTAAACCAATGTCATCATCATCTGCCTAGCCTTTTCCCAACTATGTTGGGGTCGGCTTCCAGTCTAACCGGATGCAGCTGAATACCAGTATATTACATGGAGCGACTGCCTATCTGACCTCCACAACCCAAACCAATGTCTAATCGTATAAATATTGTTCCAGTACGCCAGAAATTCCGTCCAAAGATAAAGATAAAACACAAAAAGCTGTCTTCGAACGATCACCTGGAAGCGACCTGCCAGAGCGCGCCGGCGCACCCGGCACCGCACCTCACCTGGTTTATTAATAATAACAAGGTAAGTTACAGATCTTGGTGAAGAAATACTTGCAAGTAAAAGAGCAACGTGACCAACTCTTGCTCTTTGACTGAAAGTTACTGATTTGAATTTTTTCTCCCGCGTCAGTGTTCGCTTCGTTCTATAAAGTTTAAAAAATACTATAGTTCGTTTCAGTGTTAAAATTCCATGTTTTGAAAAAGTTCAGAATGTAGAAAATAAAAACGCATATGATTATATTAATTTTTTAGTTCAATGGAATTAAAAAAATAATATAATCATATGCGGATTTTTTTTATATGCCCAGTGGTATCGACCCCGACTTACGAACAGTAAGTCGTGGGTTCGAACCCAGGGAGGCGCATTACTTTGTGTAAAACTATTTCATCACTACTGCTCTCAAAAACGGTGAAGGAAAACATCGTGAGGAAACCGGCATGTCCTAGAACCAAAAATTCGAAGACATGTGACATCTACCAATCCGCACTGGGCCCGCGTGGTAGATTATAGCCCATTCCCTCTCATAGAGAGGAGGCCTGTGTCCCAGCAGTGAGAACATTAAAAAAAGGCTGATGATGATAATGATGATGCGTTTTTATTGCCTCTGAAAATTTCAACGTTTCAACTATGAGACATTCAAAAGGTTTATTTTGTTTCGGATTGTAAAACTATCGTTCACTTAATTGATGACTAACTGCACATTTGACATAAAATCACGCCAGTATTCCCAGAAGTGTTATACAGCGGTGTACAACCACATTTCACCAATAATGTTTTAGTGTTATGTAATAGGGGGCGAGCCTATTGCCATCAACCGTGCACAAATTCAGAATCCGTGGCTGATATTAGGAAATTCCTGGAAAACCACAAAAATACTTTGCCCGACCTTAGGAATCGAACACAGGGCCTCCTCAACAGTCGCGCTTGCGACTAGACCAACGAGGTGCTAATAACAGTAATAGCGGTTTGATTATATATAAGTTCTATGAAAGACGTCAACATTTTTCAAAAGCATTGCAAAGCAGTGCGGTAGAAAGTTTAGTTCAATAGAAACATACGTCCAGTTAAAAACGAAAAATTAAAAATGAAAAAGCATTCACAAAAACCTAGATATAACTTTTCATTTTTGAAAAACACAATTTCAGCAGACTGCTCCCATCACATAAAACAGTTGTTTCAACTTTTAACACACTTTTTACTGAACATGGAGTTTCACAGTTTTACAGAATTTTATTTTAATGTAGGTAACCCTGAATACAGGCGCTGTTCCATAGCTGTCTATGGTTGAGCTATGCACGTTAGTTTCGCTGGATGTGGAAATGTAGGCAGGATCATAATTATACTGCGGTCCCGTGTCGCTAAAGTCTGTTCGTGTCTCGTACCTGTAGTGCCAATTTGTACTACTTAAAAATTTTGCTGTTCTTCTATTTAAATACTAAACCCCGAAATTCTTGATTGATTTGATTTGATTCTAATTTTAAATTACGTGGATTTTTTTTTCAATGACTATGGAGTGAAAAAGGAAAAAAAAATATAACCTCAACTTAAATCGGCTGCGATTTTTCAATCAATAATTTAGTTTTTTTTTTTTAATACTTTTGAATTTGAAACGAAATTCCCTTTAGAATTTAACCTGGCCAGAGTCTGTCTATACTTTCATCATACACTTTTGGAACGAACACTAAAGATCGTGGCACGTAAGTTGAACCAAATTGGTAAAACAGGTACAATTATGAATAGAGACCGATTGAGACCTTTGGTTCTATACGTAGGATATGTGGCTTGCAAACAAATGCACCGTGCAGCTAATAATGCTCACGTTTACGTAACAATGGAATTTCGCCTTTATTCAGTAAGAATCATACGTGTCATATAAATGCGCCTACAGAGATATTATAGGCAAGTTATATGAATATTTGACACTGGTGGAGTACACGCCTCAAATGAAGCACGTTTTGTATTAGCCTTTATTGCGTGGATGAAATAGAACACGGAAAAATGGCATTGTGCGACAGCCATTTTTTTTCATTTTCCTATTCGTTATTTTTTATTCATAATAATAAATTAGTGAGGTACCATGATTACTAATCATAATATTATATAATACACATACAAACACATAAATCACAAAACCTAAATGCTAAGCAAGTGACAGACTTTATGAAAAATAATAATAATTAAAATCAAAACTAAAACAGTATCTTAACATTAGTCAGCACCAGTGGTTCACGTACTGACAGGAAGACAAAAACAAAGAAAGGCTAGATAAAGGCTAGTTCTTAATAATACCCACTCATAATTCTCATATTTATCAAAGACTTCTTTCATCGACCCGGGTATTCCTGGTATAACCTTAATTAGGACAAATAATGATAGACACAAAGGGCAAACTGTCTGACATGTTTTGGTTCAACCTTGAAAAGCAACATTAACAAAAATCGATCCAATATCAACCGAAAACTTAGAATTCTAAGTAATCATAATTCCATCGTCCTCATTAGAATAATTTCAAAGCCCTACTATACAGCGTGTTTCATAAAGATGTGGTTATACAGAGTGGTATGGACGCCGACGCACTTGACAAACGATTACCACATATTCAGTACATTATTCTGAACCATAGAAATTCGTCATTTGTAATTAAAAACACTCGCCAAGTGCGAGTTGGACTCGCGCACGAAGGGTTTCGTACCATTAGATCTATACAACATTAGACAAAAACGGCAAAAAATCACGTTTGTATGGGGGCCCCCCTTAAATATTTATTTTATTATGTTTTTAGTATTTGTTGTCATAGCGGCTACAGAAATACATAATCTGTGAAAATTTCAACTGTCTAGCTATCACGGTTCATGAGATACAGCCGAACAGCGGAGTCTTAGTAATAGGGTCTCGTTTTTACTCTTTGGGTACAGAACGCTAAAAAACAGGTCAAAATGTATGGAACAGCTGTTTTTTTTTTTTAATTTCCGATGGAAAAATTGTGGTAACAGTTTGTGTGTTCCACCCTGTATTTAAGGATGTGGTGAGACCATCGCACTACACAAATTTCATCATGAGACCATTATCGTAGGTCGGGGTGAGTAGATATTTAAATTTTGTATGGAACAGTTAATACCTATTTTGTTTGGAACAGCTGATATTTTTTCCACGATTGCGAGGTTAATTTCATACAGAAAGGTTTTTAGTTTCATGGTTTGTCCTGTACCGCACACAAAAAATATTGAATATCCACGGCTTTTTGTTACATGTTGTATTTAATACTATGCTCTGAAAATTCTATCGATTTAAATTAAAATGATTGATTAGTATTCGAAAACTCGAATTATACCTGTACGAGGAACGAATGGTATGAATATTTATGAAATCAAACTGTGAATTGAATGAAGTAGCTTCAGTGAATGATTTTGAATATTGAAATCATTCAATGGGTTTGTTGAAACTTTACAGATGATTTGATTCATTTGCGATGTTATTTATTGAGAGCGAATTGGTTGAATAGGATTTTGGTAATCTATTATGAGAACACGACAAAGTGAACAGAGAAACGTAAAAGTGAGCAATATATGTAAATTTAAAATTATTTTTCAGCTGTTTTGAAATAATCGCACTTTACAGAAAAAAAGCTAACTACAAAGTTATACTAAAGCAAAAAGCCAATTTTTAATTGAAGAATCTCCATATGCCAACAACACATAGTTCTCCTTTCTTCTCTGCCTTTTCCCTTTGATTAATATCATAGCAATTCTAGACTATTATAGATCAACAAACAATTATAAAAGCCAACAGGTGACAAGAATACATGCAATAATTGTTGTCAATAATTATAGGAGTATTCCTGACATACATAACCGTATTTTAAAGAACAACAACACATTGAAAGCACGCCTACTTGTCACTATAGTTTAACCTTGTAAAATATTTATTGGTTGAAATAAATTACCTGCATTTATCGTCAATTTCATCATAAATAACGCGATTTAACGCGATTTGAGGATTTAACGCTACTACATGAAATGTGTATCTGTAATGTATGACTTTAAAAAGTTTAAAAAGTTTTATTTTGTTTTTTGAAGTGAAACTTCTTTATCGACGTATGGGAGATTTTTTTTAAAAATCGTCACGTGTTTCGGTTACGCGCCATGTTGCTTTTTTTGACGTAAAGAATATAATGTATCATTATTGATGAAATATAACAATAGCAATGATATTATAATAAGAACAATGATAAAATAAATTACTCATTAATTGTATGCATGTCTATAATAATAAAATAGCTTTAATTGAATACGGAAAAAAATGTTTTTCTTAAGGCTTAAGCCAGCTTAGGCCTTATCTACCCCATTTTCGTGAAGTTGCGAATAGTAGAAAAATGATATGTCGTAAAGAAGTTTCACTTCTTACCTATGTACTCTGGTACACACACATATATTTTTTTTAATAGATATCAGCTAGAATACACCGACCTCACCTTATAGGCTAGTCAACAAGTTCAAAAATGTGTTAATTCTTGATAACGCTCCGAATAATATGACCGATGGCGCATTCGATTCGGAATGACGTCTAGAAAAATCTTTCGAGAGTATGTATTAACTTATAAATTGCAATTGAAATTAACAAATTAAAATGACAAAAACCGGCCAATTGTAAGCCGTGCAAGTACTCTCATGAACTCCAGTTAATACCGAAATATTCTAGTAAGATTTCACAGTAGAACCTTGAACTGTCGACAGTCCACATCGCCTGAAATGCTCCATTAGACTGTCAGAGGTCACCTCTGACAGAAAATTGAGCCATCAACTGGAAAACTGACTGGTGTGAACGCGTTCTATTGGTGGCAATAACTGTCAGATGGAGAACAGAGTAGGCGAGTCTTTAAGGAGTAATGGAAGATGTGGTGCGATTCAAAATGAGGAATAGGAATTAAATAGTTGGGTCTCTAGCTTTTAGGTATTTAATCAGGTAAGGTTATTTTATATAGACGTTTATTAGTCCATAATTGCCCAAGTCCAAAACTTTTTGAATACTTGTAATGTACATTATGTCAAAAGATCTATTTTGAAGCACAGCTCAGTAACATTTCTACGTTAGAACAATTTTGACCAGGAATCCCATCTGGCACATGATACATGGCATGTTATTAATATACATAACTTCATCTCTGCTAACTTCACTGGCTTAGTTTTATCACCTTTAACGTAAAAACAAAACACACAAAAGTTTCAGCAAAAAAAAATATCTTGTTGATTTTATCTTACATCCTTCACACAGACTATGTAAAAACAAACTGTTGCAGATGCCTCAGTACATTTTATTAATAGCTAAATCTAAGGTATGCGATTCGGCCTAAATGTGGGTATTTGTGTAACCTTTTTTCAACCATAGATTTCCCGTGGCTTGACGAGTGACACTGTCGCATGTCGTATCGACGCCATGTTTGGACAAGCATTGAAATCTATACAAGTCAACAGCCAAGTTGAAATAAATGCTTTGAGTTCGACTTGGTTGTTAAATTCGAAAATCATGGTCTATGTTTAGAACCGACTCCACTACTTTTGTAATAGTTAAGTTAACTTTAACACTTCTCGTGGGTTAATTTTCAATAACGTTATAATGTTTCCTTTATGCCAATTTGTAACCATGTTTAAATTGCTTTCTTATTTGTCTCCTATTTATTAAAAAAAAAAAAAAAAAACTACCGAATTAGAAGAAAATTGACAGTTTAGAGCAAAATGGAGGATGCATGAATGTTTAATTAAGGTTTCCAAGTCTGCCTTCGTAATTATTAATTGCTGATACCAACCATAACAGTTTTATAGATAATCATCATACGATACTGCCAAGAAGTAATCATACTATAAGCGATCAAAGCCGTTTACTTTTAGTACCCATACGAGAGGTCAAACAAAATGCAGCACCATGCCCATACAATTTTATTATAGCCCATTAGCTATTTGGTATACCTACAACCATAGGTATTTATTTTTTGCTTCACAGCCAATTGTTGTTTATAAAATAATAGCTGTTACCCGCGACCTTCATTCGCGTGAAATTATTATTAAAAAAAATATTACCTACTTTTCTTTTTTGAATCGGATTTTGTTCCCAATTTCAAGGGTTTTCATTTTTTTGCACGGAACCTTAATTTTTTTTTCTTAAATAAATGTAGCCTATGTTAGACCTTATAAGGAGGAGCTCGTGGCTAAACAATAACAGCCGCTCGGGTCGATCTTTAGGTTAAGCCGTGCTTGCCTAGGTTGGTCTGTGGATGGGTGACCACCCATTACATACCGAGTTTCCTCCGTGCCTCGGAAAGCACGTTAAGCCGTTGGTCCCGGCTGTCATTTGAAGATCTTTGACAGTCGTTAAAGTAGTCAGTGGCCCAAAAAGTCTGACAACCAGTCTTACCAAGGGGTATCGTATTTCCCAGTAGTAACTGGGTTGTGGAGGTCAGATAGGCAGTCGCTCCATGTAAAATACTGGTATTCAGCTGCATCCGGTTAGACTGGAAGCCGACCCCAACATAGTTGGGAAAAGGCTAGGCAGATGATGATGTTAGACCTTATAACCTCGGCTATCTGCCAGTAAAAGTCATTTAGGAGATTAGCCGGAAAAAACAGACAGACAAACAGAGACACAAAAATGTGTTTTTGTTATCAGTGTCGTATATATTTTCACTATGCATTCAGTAAAAAGCTGTTATTTAGATATTACAATTAGACACTCCAATTTGATTTATTTGTATAGAGTATAGATTCGCTTTTGCCCACGGCTTCGCTCTCGTTAATTTAGAATTTAGCCATCAATTCAGGTTGTACTCTGCTTTCCATTAACACTAGAAACGAAATATTCACCATGTTTACCGTTTGTTTTGAGTTCCCGGTATTCCAGGACCGGTTCCGTTTTTCTGTACTCTGCTTGTAACAAGATAATTCAATCACGATTCGAAAGACACGTGGCGCCATCTATTATCATAAGAAAATTATTTTTATTTTTGTCGGGAACAGTATTTTTTTCGGAATGAAAGGTACCCTATGTCCATTTCTGCACACCTGACAACGTATATGCAAAATTTCAGGATGATCGGTTCAGTGGATTAGGTATGAAAAGGTAACAAACAAACTTACTTTTCTGCTGCGTGATCTTTTTAATTAAGCTTATAGCATACTTAAGAGAGTAATGTGAAAGAATTGACTAGTCAGTACTCTCGATAATGTTTAAATCTATTTGCAAGATAGTTGCTAAGGTGAGGTAACCCAGAAATGACTCAGTTATATCGACTCCGACTTATGAATATCCTGTTGTGTCCAGTTAAGAGGAAACACGGTAGGTATTTGCAAAAACTATCGTTGTCTCTCTGCGAGCGTGATTTCGACATTGGGGCGATAAAGACAACTATAGTAAAATGTCATAATTCGAGGTTTGGCTCTCGACTATTTCCTCCCCTAATATTCGACCAATTTAAAAGATATTTCATAAACTGAATAAGAAGGATATATACTGTGTCGTTATGTTTTTTGTTTTTCATTAATAGTTGTCAAAGTATGTACACTAGGCCTTTGTTGACAGGTGATCTAAAGAGGCAATTTTGAGCATTTTGTAAAGGTTCTAGTGCTTATACAGATTATGTATCTTCAAAAAGGAAAACATAGGGACATACAAGAGGTTGATATTTATTAAACTGTAAAAAATCATAGCTTTAAAGTCATAAATCAGTAATAGGCGAGAGCGTTTGTATGGAAAAAAAGACCAACCACATTTACTCTTAATAATATACTAAAAAGCCTGTTCCACTGTACTAGTTTATCGATTGACAGATCCATCAACTGCTTAACATTGGGTAGGTAAGTAAGCTAGTTTATAAAGGGTATTGCGTGCCTCGTAATATTAACCTTGGTCCGTGGCCAAAGGAAACGCTTAGCCACACTAAGAACGACTAAATTTGAGGTTGACCGTTTCCGAAATAAATAGTATTGTGTTCATTATGTCGTATTTATATTATACTTTGTTTTATTTAGGGTTCAGTATTTAAAAGTACGCTATTTATATTTTCATAAGAAGTAGGTAGGGAGGTTTTCTGACATTTGTTGTCATTTTCTCGTTTTCAGAAGGAATTATGTTTTACTTACAAAAAGCTATATTTTTGTAGTACAACAAGTTTTTACATGCCTGGAGATTAGAAATTATCTTTTAGGAACGAGCTACCAGGATAAGCAGTATCTTATGACCTTGCCAACGTCGTGGTTACGAATTTAAGGAATTACTCAGTAGCAGCCATGGGGTCTGGATTTGTTCCTGATTGACAGCAATAGGCTCACTCCCTATACGTACATGGGACTTAAACATAACTGACGATATGTAGGTGTTACTATTAAGTATTAATACCTCTGTCTATGCCTTTAGGGTTTACAGAGATACTGTCATAGTATATAAACATCAACATTAAAATTCTGAAAAATTTTCGGACTTCAATAAAACAGCACACAAAAAATATTATTGGCCACTTCGTGAATATTTTGGCTTATCCCGTAATGTAGGCGGCAGCCAAAAATAACAAGCTATTAATAGTTCGTTTTATTTCGATTGCTATGAAAACCGTCTAATAAAGGCGTAGGTGCGACTCATTTATTCAAGTTATTTAGACTGTACCTTAATGAAATGGGTTTTAGTTGTTATGTAAATTGAACCATTTTGACGTTTCTGTTTTAGGACTTTGATCTTGGATAAAGCATAAATTGACGAAGTAAGATTGTTATGCAAAAATATGATGATCTCGTGAATAAGCGTATTGGAAATCACTTCGAAGCTTCACCCACAAGGCACGCTCGGTTGGGGAGCTCTTTATTTTGCCATAAGTGCCATTGATCGCAAAAAATAATCACGCAATGCACCATCATCGTCATCATCTGCCTAGCCTTTTCCCAACTATGTTGGGGTCGGCTTCCAGTCTAACCGGATGCAGCTGAATACCAGTATTTTACATGGAGCGACTGCCTATCTGACCTCCACAACCCAGTTACTACTGGGAAATACGATACCCCTTGGTAAGACTGGTTGTCAGACTTTTTGGGCCACTGACTACTTTAACGACTGTCAAAGATCTTCAAATGACAGCCGGGACCAACGGCTTAACGTGCTTTCCGAGGCACGGAGGAAACTCGGTATGTAATGGGTGGTCACCCATCCACAAACCAACCTAGGCAAGCACGGCTTAACCTAAAGATCGACCCGAGCGGCTGTTATTTTTTAGCCACGAGCTTCTCACGCGATGCACCATGGGTACCTTAACTAAAAATACAGGGTTCACTACCTTGTTGGTTCAGTAGCTAGCTTTACGTCTACACATCACGAGGTCATGAGTTCGAAACAAGGGGCCGACCATTCACGAAGTATTTTGGAGTCAGGAAGATAGCCTCCGTACTTCGAAGAGCACGTAAAGCCGTCTTCTGCATAATCACTTTGTAGCTATCACCCGACCGGTGAAAAAGAAGATGGGACCTATGCTTCACAATGCCTCCTGAGTAGCTGCCTCTATTGAGAAGCACCGCCAAAACCTAAATTAGAATAGAATTATTATTATTAAAAGAATGCAAAAAAATAAAAGCATAAAAGCTGTTATTTAACTCACCTTGTTAGTAACTTACTTTGTTAGTATGAATTGATCAAATCTTGCAACTGAATTCCAAACCAGTTGACCGGGAACCAACTGATTGAGCTGAAATTTTGCACACACCTTTGTTTTTGGTGACAATACGTTATTATGACAGATGTGACTTATTCCTGCAGCCAAGATTATCTCCCCATGAGAGAACTCCACAACAGTTAATAGCACGGATATGAAACTTTGTATACACTTTCAATTTTGATTACAAACCTTGTTTTTCTTTTCATTAAAATAAAAGCTTGTTTTTTATTGTTGGTTTTGCTTACTTAAATTTTAATATTCCATCTTCTTTATCCAACAGGTAGACGAAAGCCTCACCATCCCGTTCGGGACGATGAAGGTCCACCGTCACCACCACGGCATCCCGCTGTCCTTGACCAACACCTCGCTGCACTTCCCGCTGACTAACCTGCAGCTGTACCCCAACCAGACCGTGGAGATCACGTGTCTGAGTACCATACCTAGTTACGCTAGTATGGGTGAGGGGTTCGCTGATGTACAGAATAGTACTGTTACAGGTATGGAATAAATTGGGTTTTATTTGGTATTTTTTGTAGGGTTTTGAGTGTCCTTTATTCCCGTCTACCCCCACTGGCCGGTCCCCAGTGGTGGCAGTTGCAACTATTTGTTCCATCTACCACCACTGGTGGTGGTTGCGTCTGTTTAGTCGCATTTGCCACCACCGCTGCCCCCACTGGTGGCAGATGACACTTAAATTAGTGGAATCCTCCACCAGTGGTGGCAGACTCGACGATTATATATGTAGCCGTCTGACACCATTAAGTCTTTCAAGTCACAAGTAAAAAGAATGATGGAATTGAGTTTTGACTAGACTTGACTTAAATGTATGTAGCCTATCTTCAACTTGAATCTGAAATGAAGAAGTAATATGAATATTATACAATTAATACACTTTAGAAAAATGCTGCCTTAAAATGGTTGACAGCTCCAAACCGTGCCAATAACCACCATTGTTTTACCATTTGTTTTCATGCTCAAAATATTTAATAAAACAAACAGAATTATCCGTTGTACCTTATTTATTTAGTTAGATATAAAGTGGAGTGCAAAATGTATAAAAGGATTCTCACTTTGTAAGCGAAACCACACTGCCACTATAAAATGGCAAAAAGGCCAAAAAGTCCTTCCAAATTACTAACTCAGCTTTTATACAAATAATGATTCAAAAGTGGCAGGTGTCGAATTTTAAATAGATTATTATTCTACAACTGATTGCATAATTATTAATCATTTAAAAAGCGCATTAAGAAAGTTTTTTACTTGAAAAGCAACGGTGACTGGCATTTTTTATTTAACATCAATCCTTGAAAAAACCCCAAAACCTCGGAATTACCCTTTGGAAAATGAAATGGCAGAATGTCACTCTGTATTTTGTATTCAACGCATACTTTCCGCCGCTTGGGAAATAAAACAAGGATGTGCGTTAATCGATTTACATCACTCTTAATTCGAGACGTAATCAAAATTCGATCACGCGTGACTAATTCAAATTAGACACGTCACTGGGGGCAAGTCGATATATCAAACGTCAGAAGGGTTGATTGTAAAAACAATACAGAGGGCGTAGACAAATGACAGCCACTTTCAAAACGTTTTGTTTTTCAGCAATGACTTTCAAAAGAATTGACAAGATTTTTTTTGTAGTTTTTGCCAGTCCCATGCATTTTTTCCCATCCTAACTATATTATTAATGCCATAAATGCGAAAGTAAATTTGTTCGCTTGTTTGTTACCTTTTCACGCCTAAGCCACTGAACCGAACATCCTGTAATTTTGCATATACGTTGTCAGGTGTACAGGAACGGACATTGACCTTTCATTTCGAAAAAAACTACTGTTCCCAAGGGAAACTACAATAACGTTCTTATGATAATAGGTGGCGCCACGTATCTTTCGGATCATGAGGGAATTATATAATTATAGAAACTTTAGTAGTGTATTAAGAGAGTAATTGTCAAATTCTAAATTAACGCGAGCAAAGCCGCGGGCAAAAGTTAGTTTTATTTTAATTATTATCGCTGATAGATTGTCTATGCCCGGTACTTCTTCATATTTGTACGTAAGATTTAAAACTTGGCTATATAAAGATTTATTCATAAGCGAGCCAAAAAATCTTTAAGAAAAATTCTAGCGAAAACCTCTAGGGAATTATACCGGTTGAAGCACCGCTCAAAATTAAGTCCTGAGGCGTATGTAAGCACAAATTCCAGTTAGGCTAAATTATCCTCGTTTTTCGTGAAATATTCCCGTCATCATTTATGTTTTAAAAACTTTTTTCTTTTTCAGTCAACGTGGTTCGCATCGAACCAGCGCCAACTCAGCTGCCCGTCAAAATCATTAGTTCCCAACTTAATTTATCGTCTCAATGTCATGTAGAACGTATACTGGTTGTTTTAGTCATATTTGTGTGCCATATTTACTCCTAAACTCGGATGTGACGTATGTAGATTGAAACATAACATCTGTCAAATTTGTTCTCATGTAATGTAAGGTTACGCGGGGGTTAAAGTCCCGTAGTTAATGTTTCATTAAGGGTTTTCCATATTATTACAAGGGCAGGTTGGGCTAACGGGCGGTGGTTCCAAATGGCACCAATTCGCCGCAGATTGCGTTGCATTAAAACCTGCCGAGCAATAATATGGGGAAGCCTTTATAGCGCATGCACATCAACTCCTGGTATTTGATATTCGCAATGACGCCCCAAGCGAATGTTACTAGTACGTATTTTATGAGCTTAGTATTGTATAGTACGGTAACTGGGTACCTACATAAAGTTTGTTTGTTGTGAGGAATGAAATTGACTGTGGTGCTATAATGCTGAAATTACTATGATTTTATGTGTCTATACCGTGTTTTATTCCTGAAGAAAAAAATCTTTGGGACATCGTATTTAAGTTTTTTAATTTATTTTTTAAATCACATAAATAACTTAATATTGAACTGGTTTCTAAAATTCCGATCTATATTTTTCATTTATTAGATACAATACAGGGTTTGATTTCGTGCTACTAATATTTTGTTTCGTGCGTTACACTTACAATTTGACAGGTGTTATAATAAAATTATGAAGAAATATGTCGATATTAATCTATTTTTAATTGGTGTAATACATCATAAGGATTTTAGTAGAATATTGTTTTTACCCATTATGTTAAAAAAGAATTCCTACTTTTATTTTAGCCCTAATAGCCACGCAGTAGCTATTTAAACAGATGTACCAAATAAAATACCTTTGTATTTATTTACATTTCACAGTTCAAGCAAATTTTTCAGACAAAATGGCAATTTAACCAACAATTTCATTCTAATTTTCCACACAATAAATTTCAGTAACAACTCAATTGTCAGTAATCGTCGACCGAATTTGCTAAATCGGTATTTAAATCTGTTGAAATAACTTCAAATGACGGGATTTCCTTTGCAAACAAATATTAATTTGATCAATGTTGGTTATAATTTGATTACGGACTTAAAGTAAATCTTTTCAAAATAAAGGACGCTAGGCAATGTCTATTTCAGTCACCAATATCAAAGTTGCTGCTCTAAAGAAGAATGGCAATGTGATTAAGGATTTTGATATTCCACTTCTTTTTAACTGAATTTTGTACACCAAAAACTGTATCCAGTCTTTTAAGACTGGATTTTTTAACACGTTTTCTTGTAAATGGCGTTTTCATTATACATCTGGTTAATAAAGTTTATCAACAAAAAATCTAAAACGCAACTCGTGTTTCATATAAACGTATATAGACGCGTATATAAACTATACAGTGAACAATAAAAGCAAGCTCTGAACGTTACAGGGCGCCAGCTAATGGCGCTATTTAACGTTAAAAATACGGTGCGAATTGAACATGGAATAAATGTGAATTTTATATCAAACTTTATAGCCATGTTATTTTTAACTGCACGTTTTAATTATGTTCATGCGGTTTTGAAAAAAGCAATCCACGACCAAATGTTTGTCCATTTTTTACTTTTTACAAGATGGCTGACATTTTCGATGCGGTTTTACTTTTTAATTTTTGATATTTATCGATGAGCTTCTCAACGCTTCTTTGTATCCTTTGTATATTTACCTTTTAACTTATGTATGCGCAATTATGAGACTGAATTAGAAAGATAGATATGTAAATGACCCTATTTGACACCCACCTATCAATTGCTATGTCCATTTTGTAATATAATATATTATAATGGCTAAGCCAGAGTCAGTAAAAGCGTGTTATAATTCATATAAATTGTAATTGCGTGACTTTAAAAATGAATGCATTGGCTTTTACATATCAGTAGAAAATTGTGTCTAAACGTGAGTGAATTTTTTGTGTTTTCTAATTTCTAAACTTAGATACTAATGGAATTCTTGAAGATAAATTGGTAGTAAATGTAAATAATAAGTAAATAAAAATCAAAAGTAGAACTAACTAACTAAATATACTTTTTTTCTCAAATTCTGATATACTTGTGTACTGTTTGTAGAGTAGTTATTTATGTTAGGCAAGATGAAATTGATGCAAATTGTAAGTGGCTCCAATGCCCGTTTACTCTAATCCCTTAATACTATTGCTATTGGAATTTCAACTTAGGGCGCAAAGCAGAACCTTGAAAATGGAATAGTGGAAATGGGCATAAAGGTCTTTGTGGTTTGACTTGTAATAGTATTACTTTCGTCTTGGTCGAAACGAAAGAAACAAACGAACGTCGTTTCGTTCGTCTTTCGTTTCGTCGTTTTACAGGCGTGATGTTAAGTTATGTGTTTTCTTCTTCGTGGTTTAGTAAAGTATAACCATATAATATATTTGTTAAAATAATTTCTGTAATTCTCTTAATTTTAATAATTGCAAAGTTGCTGATCTCTACCTATATTGACAAAATCAATCAAAAATATACTCATTCATAACATAAAAAAGTTGTAGTAAACGTAAAAAAAAAACCAGATAAATACTTAATATTATTTTACTCAAATTGCGACAGTCAATTGTTTTTTTTTACTAAAAATCTTGACAAAGTGAAGTGATTGAATTAAAAATAACTATGATGCTCGCGAGTACATGATATGGTGGCTAAGAGCGAATTTCAACAATGAAACTAAACGCAATCATTGTTTTTTTTATTCAAGTCTTGAATGCACGGCGATCAGGCTATACAAAACCAGTTTATGCGGATCTCTCATTATATGGATAATCTACACAAAACGAGTACACTATATACAGGAAAGTTAGATAGCTATGAGATAGCTTGATGTGTCGCTATGTAAACGTGGTAGATTTGCTGATCACGTTTAGTTTCATTAGTGAAATTTGACAAAAGACATCGCGCAATAAATGCCTTTGCATAAAACATATTGTTATAAAAACTCAGTTTATAATTAAAAAGCGATCAACCTTGTAGTTAGCCTAATATACTCGTACGCTAACTAAGACCTCTATGGTAATTAGTCTGACGATAACTGCATTATTCATGAGATTAATGAATGATTGGCCTGTTGGTCTAGTGGTTAGTGACCCTGACTGCTAGGACGGAGGTCGTGGGTTCGATTCCCACACAGGACAAATATTTGTGCGATGAGTACGATTATTTGTTCTGTATCTGGGTGTATAATTTATCTATAATATGTATGTATTTAGAAATATATAAGTATGTTTATCAGTTGTCTGGTTGCCATAGTACAGGCTCTGCCTATTTTGGGATCAGATGGCGTTGTGTTGGTTGTCCCAAGATATTATATTATTATTTATAATCTGAGGCACCTCATGTCTGATTAGTAATGACTTTAGCGCATCCTGTAGACTTTTAGGTTGAACAAAAGCTCTGATAAGTTGCCTCAATTTTGAACACGTGTTTTTTTTAACCGGTTTTACTCGTCGAAGAAAATTGTTTCCAATTCATCCCTAAAAATATTCCCTATACTCGTACGACAGTATAAATTTGTACAGCGAGTATACATAAATTTGCACGATAGTACAACCCACTGGCAAAGACAAAGCCGAGTGAAAACTCAAAGGGACGCATGGTCCACATTCGAGTTGGCACACTGAACACTTCATGACGTGTAAACCAACGATCCTAGGATAACCTAGGATCGTTGGTTTACACGTCATGAAGTGTATAAACACGATACATTGTAGCATTCGCTTATAATGCAACGTTCAGATTCACTTGTTTTTACAAAATCGAATCTTGGAATGTTGCATTACAAGCGGATGCTCCCGGTGACGGAGCGCTTATAAAGTAATCTTGAATCTTAAGTATGAGTTGACTGACACTCAAGATAAGTTTTGATTAGGCTCCAATGCCCCCTGTTTCGCGAATAATATCCTTAAACGACTTTAGGATATTTCGCGAATAAGTTCTATGTCTACTAAGCCACTGTTTCCACGGGTTTTCAATACGTTGAAATCCTTCAGCGTAGATTTTTTTGTCTCAGAGCGCGAGGTCTAGAATGACGTGATGATTTGGACTCATGATTCTGGGCTTCGATTCTCCCCCCCCCCCCCCCCCTTACACGGTGTATGAATCAATTTTTCATTTGAAATTGATATTTAGTGGATTAACAACGATAGGCAAATAAGGTACTTACATACTTGCGAATTCAAATATGTTCTGTCAAAAGATGTATATCAATTTGAAACGCCAGTTCAAAAGGAACGTTCTCTACTTGATGGTTTCACGATGGATCGTTATTTTGAACAAAGATCTAGGTACTTTAAATTCTCCAAACTGCATCCGCGCTAGCACTATCCACTCCCAGTAGTCGCTCAGTAGTGAAATCCGTGTTAGCGTAGACAAAGCCGGGCGAAGCGTTGTGGTTTTAACCCGTGTCTGCATACAGTGCATTGTGCTGAGTGGGGCACACGACCCCTTGCCTAATGATCTAGCAATCATTGCGCTCTCGATTGTGAGCGGCCAGTATTCTGAGCGGACGAATTTAGAAACGATTTTTGAAATATGTTCCAAAAAGGAAATTCTATGATAGCTCATTGTAGATGGCGTGACCGTAGCGAAGTTCTAATCTGACCAATGAGGTCAAGCTATTTCTAAATTCAAATTTTAATAACATTACAATATTATGTTTAACAAATGACGATGCTTGGAACTTGGTTTGCTAGTGCTATTAGATTCACAGTTACCATGCCCTATTCTAAAATGAATTTGGAATGCGTAATTAAAAGTTGAATGACAAAGGTCGGTTGCAAGTGTAATGATCAGATTAAATAAACGTTTTATGCACAGTTAAAGCATAATTTTCACATAAATTCAAGACATATTTTTGCAAAAGCATTTGCATAAAAACTATGTACGAGGCATGTTGCGCGATGGAATATTTTATTAATGAGAAAATATTTAGGAGCAATTGTGTAACAAAAACATATCATGAGTAGGAGTGAGTATTTATAAACAATTTTATAAATGTTGTCAAAATGGAGAGGCTTACATATCGTTCGGTTCGTAATGTAAATGTTTAACATTGATTAATTAACTGTATCGCAATGTTTTCTAAAGCCAAACTAAAAGGTTATAGAAAACAAGATTAAATGTATTGTATAGATAATCTGAATGACTTAATTTTTGAACGTAGTCTCATAATTAGCAAGGCTTAAAGCATAATTAAGGTAGATAATTATAATGTGTGTAAAACTTATAAAATGTAAGTAAATGCTAATTTATGTAGGCTAATATACATTCTGTGGATATATCAATGGTACATAATAACTGTGTATACTTTAAGAATATTTTATTTACTTATGTTCAATGTCGGTTATATCGAATTTCTTAATTAAATGCTCGATGTTATGTTAGAGTTTATAATATTTCAAATGTCAATAGCTGTATCTAAAAATGACTAAAGATACAGTAAAAATAAATATTTAAGACAATACAACTATCCTCATTTTTCATAAAAATAAATATGCCCCAAATATCCAAAAGAAAAAAAGAATGTCATTCACCTCAATAATATCCATTGACCATTCATTCAGTTTTCGTTAAATACGAAGTAAAACCAGAAACCTTTTCTAAGTAATGAATGAGGTCGTTATCAAAATGATTCTGCCGATATATGACACCAAAAAATAAAAAGCAATCTATTCGCAGTTTCACAAATTAATAAGTAGACAATTCTGTGGATTTAAAGATAATTAATACGTTTATTTTAAGAATATGATTGGGTCTGTATCATATTAAAAAACTCAAGATTTATACTTTTTTTGAAGATGTGCAGTTAATCTAATATTATACAGGCTAGCGATTTAGTCTCCTATATTCTTCAAGGAGGTCAATCGTCGAATCCGACTCGGTTGGGCAGCGTTCGGGAAGTTGCGTGATATCTTCTCGTCCAACTTACCGCAGTGTCTCAAGACGAGAGTCTACGACTAGTGTGTCTTGCTAGGGAGTGTGACAGGATCGAAACGTAGTTACTCACAATAGGCCTCATGAGAAGGTTTAAAGTCACCCAAAGGGCAATGGAGAGAGTTATGCTCGGAGTTTCCTTGCGTGATCAAATCAAAAATGAGGACATCCGTAAGATTACCGACGAAGCCCGAGGAATTGACAAACTTAAGTGGCAGCGGGCAGTTTTGATTTTCTCCGTGCTTTTATAGCCCTGAAAAAAAAAGTGTGTGTGTACTTATTACGCACGTAAGAAGTTATACTTCTTTGGCGTATACAACTAAAATGTTGACTAGCTAACTTCAGTGTCGGTTTTTCGTGATGCTGTGCGCGCGCATCGTAAAAATTTACTCTCATCATTTTTCCCTAACGCGCCAAAAGAATAATAAATTCAAAAATAAAAAAAAAAACCATCGCAACTATTTTAAGACAAGACGTATTGTCTGAAATCGTACTAAACCATACTACTTAAGTTAGAAACAGCGGACAGACAATCCACTTGAGTAAATACACATGCATTTGCTTTCCGAGCGAACACAATAAAAAAATCTCAATTCATCCTATCGAAGGTTCTGTTCAAATTCGAATAATATTACCGCGATCCCTGAAATATAAGTCGTTTTGTCAGTCTCCAGTTTTCCCGTCTACATTGATCATTCAAGTGACTACATAAGTTAGAAACTGCATTGAAATCAAAAGATAATTTACTGTATTTTCTATATTGACGATGTAATTCATGCAGGCTATCGATGTCTTCCTTATGCTATACACTCTTTATATAAACTTTAAGTATTATTGTAAGTTAGATTTTATATTGTAAAATAGTTATAATCAATTATTGTGAAACCGGATATTTCTTTTGTCCTAGACTTAACCAGTTTATGTTGCTTCGTAGTGATTGCCCGTGACTATTATGTATTGTCAATTATGCATATTGTAAACAAAAATAATGCGTAATTATGGGTTTTACTATTCATATCATTTACCTTCCCTCTAGGATAAATTGTATATAAATGTGAAATATATATTTCGAATGTAATTTATTTGTGAAGATATTTTATTCGATTCACTGTAGCTAAATAACCTAACTTCCTCGACAACTTTATTTATGGGCTCAGCAATATTACACGGGGAAGCATAAATCACTGTTTTGAATTCAATTTACTCTTTAATACTGTGCTCTCGAAATGTGATTCCGTAACTTTAACAGAACAGAATGTAATTAAACAATTGAAATAATTCTAGCGCTTTTCGCGCGTAATAACATATTTCATGAGTCGATGATGTTCTTATGTTTACTGGTACAAAGCTTACATTCGGTCTCCGTGCAATGTTTCCAAGCCTAGTCTTTATTAACGCTCTAGGAAATTTAACTGCGGTGTCTATGAACCGTACTTCTCTGCGGCAGCATTTTTAACAATGTTACTGTACAAAAGATTGCATGCCGCGGTTTTTTTACCTAGTGCGTTTCTCCTTATAAACCTTCTAAGTTGATATCAAACACTTATGTGAGGTTAGCTGAGCCGATAGTAGATAGTGAATATATGTTATTACATCGTGTGTTTCGTGTGACTGTCTGTTGCGCTGAATTTGTATGAAAAATTATGTCTAATATTTACAAGATGTGAAATTTTATCTCTTTATAATATAAATGTATTACACGTTGGTTTACACATAATGATCTCTAGTTTTCTTTGCCCCTCCAGCCTTGGAACTTTCCATCTACATTTTCTTGGACGTTGAAAAACTCGTTGTGGAGAGGCGACTTTCTTCATTTATATTCTAGCATAAAACAGGGTACCACTGCCTTCTGCCATTTGTAAATCCTTTGATTTAGTTCATATTCTTTGGAGATTTTGCCTCAAGATAATGGCCGCCCGACGACTTTTCAATTTGCTAAAATAATACAATTTAATTTTACAGTTTTCATAATGGAATATGAAACAAACATAATGGGAAATATTTGCTTAGCTAATGAAATCACGTAACAATGCACATTTGTGTAACATTAAAACAATTATTTCAAGCATAGTTGCAAATTAAATCAAAAACAAATAGTACTTAGGTAGGGTTTTGAATGCAAAGACAAAATAAATACGCGTTCGCTCTTGGGGCGCAAGTAGTGGCTAGACAAACTTGGTGAGAAAACTAACACCATTATGTATTCCCGTCGTCTTTGCGATAACATTGCGGACGGAGCTACTTCGCCTTTCGTCCTAAAATATCAGTTCCTACAAAGCAACTTTAAAGCATAGTAAAAAGTTAGCGTTCGCAAACTACGAAGGTGTGCTTTCTGTTTATAATACATATTATTTATGATAAGATGTTAGTTAAATTTATCAGATAACCGACGATACTTAGGTACTGAAAACTTCACTTTTCTTTCATAAGTATATAGACAAAATGATGCCGGGCGGTGTACCATCTGAATTTCTTTATAACATTAAAAAATACAGGGAACGACGCTGCTTAAACCATTTTACTTTGATACATCCTTTTTAGGGTTCCGTACCCAAAGGGTAAAACGAGACCCTATTACTCAGACTCCGTCTGTCTTTCTGTCTGTTTGTCCGTCTGTCACCAGGCTGTATCTCATGAACCGTGATATTTAGGCAGTTGAAATTTTCACAGATTATTATATTCTGTTGTTATATTTCTGTTGTAGCTATAACAACAAAAACTAAAAACAGAATAAAATAAAAATTTTAAGGGGGCATAACAGACCTGATTTTTTTGCCGGTTTCTAAGATAATGGTACGGAACCCATCGTGCGAGTCGGACTCTCGCACACGAAGGTTTCCATACCATAAACCGAAAAAAACACGTTTCTTGTATGGGAGCCCCCTTTAAATATTAAATCATTTATATTTTTATTACTTGTTGTTATTACGGCAACAGAAATACATCATCTGTGAAAATTTCAACTCTAGCTAACACGGTTCATGAGATACAGCCTGGTGACAGACAGATGGACGGACTGACAGCGAAGTCTTAGTAATAGGGTCCCGTTTTTACTCTTTGGGTACGGAACCCTAAAAAGTACTAGGCTCGCATAAATTCAAGGTGGTATATTAACAGTTCAACCTCCTTATATTTCATTAATTACTCGCATTAAATTACAAACAAAATTCATGTTGCCCTCATTATAAATAAACAAGCAGTTCAAAACTCTAAACGATGTCTCTTAACTAAATCAAAAGCTCAAAGTTACAGTTAACAGCCTCTAAAACAACTTAACTGTCGGATGTTTTAGCAACAAAATGAAGAAACAAAACGGGACAATTGCGTTTTAACTAAATAGCTTTTTTAATGCAGACAGTAAAGTACATTGTGAAAGAGAAGTTAATAAAATAGGTAGAAAGTTTCCGCGACCCATTTCACGATAAACGTTTCTCGACCTACGGCCGTTTACAACACCCGAGGGCTTAACTCATTACCCAAACTTTTAAAACGAGTGTACCACTTGAGCAGGTTGTACAGGGACAGAGGCCTATAATACTGAAAGAGAGGCACATTTCTAAGTAAAAGTTTGATGGCCTACATTAATAGTTTCCGAAATGGTTCTCGTTCAGAGCTGTTTGAAAGAAATAAATCCAAAACAATTGAGAGTCGAACAATAAAGTTGTTACTTCGCGTCGTTAACTCTCGCTTGCCCGACCTTCATCGACGAACATCCCACCAGATTTGAACTGATATAAACACTCGTATTTTGTAGGATTTGGTCTATAGGATAATGCTGAGGATCAGTCAAGCGCGTTCGGAGGGCAAATTGCGCCTTTTGTTTTGATCCGTCGGCTCGACTCGGCGAAAATCTTGTTATACCCATTGTTATGGAGTTTTTTTATATTCACTACGTAACTATGTGGACTGAACAAGTAGCTGTTTGTCTGTCAGTTCCTGTGAAGGTACGTGCAACTGCTGAACAGAATTCGGTGAAATATGGAAAAGTATGTTTTAACCATGAAAACATACTTTTCTCCTAGGGAAAAGTTGTGTTGTTATTTGCGACTTACACGAGCGATACCGCGGACAAAAGTTAGTTTGTACATATTAGAAAATTACGAAATATCGAATGTATCAAGGAAGGATATCGGGTTTCTGAGAAGTGTATTAAACTCAATAGAACGACGGCTTTGCCTGCTAACAAAGTAGCTCATAAAAAGTAACGCTTATGTTCCCCATTCTGAGTTAAATACATACTTATATACCTAACCTACTCGATCGAATGAGAGCCATCGTGGATAATGTTTACTCAATTTTTTCCTGATACGTTGTCCCATTTAGTTTATGGTTGAATCGTATCGTAAAAGTTTTTGTCCTCAATTTACAAGTCCGACAATAATAGAAACATAATTCAGCGTCAGCAAACCACTTATTCAGTACATAATTTCGATGACGAAACTTTATCTGGCCCACAGAAATTTTTCACCGGCAATTGATGTCCCTTCCATCCTGTATACAATCAATACAGAAAGAAAAAACTGGTCAAGTGCGGTCGGACTCGCGCACGAAGGGTTCCGTACCCAAAGGGTAATATGACCCTATTACTAAGACAGTGCTTTATTTTTAAAGTGAATATACAACTAAATATTCTGTGAATATTTCAAACGTCTACCTGTCGCCGTTATTAATGTCGAGCAAAAAAACAAAAATCAAGTTTGTTGTATGAGAGCACCTTAAATATTAATTTTATTCTGGTTTTAGTATTTATTGTTATAGCGGGAACAGAAATACCTTATCTGTGAAAATTTCAACTGTCTAGCTATCACGGTTCATGAGATACAGCCTGGTGAAAGACGGACAGACAGACAGACATACAGACGGACTGACAGCGGAGTCTCAGTAATAGGGTCCCGTTTTACCCTTTAGTTACAGAACCCCAAAAATCACCTTTTAAAATAGCTACGTGTCTACATATTATCTAGTGTTCATGACTTTACAGAACATCACGCCTGTAATCCAAAAAGGGATAAGGCAGAGGTATACTCATATAGTGCACCCACATCTCGTCAATTATGTTTAAGTCCCATGTATATAGGGGGTGAGCCTAGTGCCATCACTCGGGCACAAATCGGAAATTATCTTTTAAGAACCAACCTTACTCGAATCTGACTCCAGCAAGGTGGTTCTTAAAAGATCCTAATGGATTCCTCCATTAGAAATCCCAATAACATTTTTCTCAATCTGAAGACTCCCTCAGGACCTCATGATCACCAGTAACGCTAACAATAATAGAATGTAATAATAATAATAATATTGGCAGTTGCGTCGAGCTCTAGCGACGAATATTTCTCTCCGCCGACGTCGCCAACACCTGTACGTCGGCAGGGGAGAGGCCGGCCACCGAAAAGCTTGGGACTTAGGGGCCATCCGGCCCCGAGCCGGGTCCCCGCTGCCGGTGGTTGTGTGCAGCGCATGAGATGGACTCAGTCTATAAACGAGAACGTCATGCGCGCATACTATGGGTCTACAGAGGGGGGAACTAACCTCACTGCGTACCGTGTTAGGATGCTGTCTATGTTTCAGGATCTGGAACCAACCGTCAACGTCTCGGCCCAACGACTGTCGGATCAGGTGCGGGTCATCCAACGCAATCACATGTTGGACGATGCCGCACTTGATAGGCTGCGCTCAGAGGTACTGAGCAACCGTATCATCTTGACTCAACCACCAACGCTTGCAGCGTTAGCTAGTACAAGCTCACCGCGTTTTGGTCCTGTAGTCGAAGAGCAAGATGATAGGGTTGCCACGGTAAGTAGCCAGTGCAACGACCGATTGAGGAGCGCTCTGAAAGATGCGCTTCGCGAATATCGATCCACTGCTACCGAAATTAGGCCCCGATTACCACGGTTACCCATGCATAACAAAAATAGGGCGCTGGTGTGTGCCTTGGACTCGCAACTCAAGAGTATATTCGAGAGTAGTGAGGACCTCGTTGATACGCACTCGATCCTGTACTGCGGGGCTGTTGCGGCATGTCGTGTAGCTAATGTCAAATTTACAAATTGTGACGTAGTTACTCGACCAAAACCAGCCGTACCAGCCTGGCAGCGCAGGATCGAGCGCCGTGTCGACGGGGCCAGGGTACTCATCGGTAAACTATACTGCTTCAGGGAGGGCAATACTCGACCACGTGTGATGCGCTTTGTGAGGCGGGCATTCTCGGGGACTGGAGTCAGCCCTCAAGAATACATGTCCCGTGTCACAGAGCGCATTGACTTCCTGAAGCAGAAAGTTTATGCATGGGCGAACCGTATTCGGCGGTATAAGCGGCGGGTTGATCGGTACTCACAGAATCGCATGTTCCAGAGCGATGAGAGGTGGGTGTACAGAGCTTGGGAGCGACCTGAGCAAAATATGACAGACGTGTGCCGCCCAGATGATGCCGCCACGAGTTCGTTCTGGCGCAGCATCTGGTCGGTGCCCGTCTGTCATACTGAGGCTGACTGGATGCGTGATGTCGAGCAAGCGTGTGAACCTATTCCAGAAATGGAACCAATTTATATTACACCGTTAGATATAGCCAGAGCAGTTCGTCCGTTACCGAACTGGAAGTCAC
The DNA here is from genome assembly GCA_950005105.1 of Lycophotia porphyrea. NCBI lineage: Eukaryota > Metazoa > Arthropoda > Insecta > Lepidoptera > Noctuidae > Lycophotia > Lycophotia porphyrea. The sequence goes on from OX465393.1 coordinate 14,505,649, forward strand.
CAGGACCGGACGGACTGCACAACTTCTGGCTAAAATGGCTTAGTAGTTCACACGCTTGCTTGGCATCCCAATTCCAGTCATCCTTAGAGTCTCGGTTCCTGCCACAGTTTTTAACAACAGGCGTTACCCACCTGCTCCATAAGTCAGGTAGTCCCGCGGAACCCAAGAATTATAGGCCGATCACGTGTTTGCCGACGGTCTATAAACTTCTGATATCCATTTTGAGAGCGAAAATTAATACACACATTGACAAAAACTCCATTATGTCTGCCTCTCAAAATGGATGCAGGAAAGGATCCCGCGGTACTAAGGAGCTACTCCTCATCGACATGGCCATTAGCCAACAGGTTCGTCGCTCTCGCAAGGATCTAGCGACATGTTGGATAGATTACAAGAAGGCCTACGACTCGGTGCCACATACATGGCTCATGAGGGTGCTGGAGTTGTACAAGATAGATGCAACTCTACGCGCCTTCCTTGAGTCGTGTATGGGGCAATGGAGGACGGTCCTTCGATATCCAGGATGTCGACAGATCCAGGGGAACGATGAGCCTGTATGGATTAAACGGGGAATATTCCAGGGCGACAGTCTGAGTCCACTTTGGTTCTGTCTAGCCCTGAATCCTCTAAGCACATTGCTGGAGGATTCAGGTCTAGGCTACCGGTTGAGAAGAGATGGTCAGGTCATATCTCACCTGCTTTACATGGATGATCTGAAACTCTTTGCCCCCAACAAATTGCGTCTGATGGAGTTACTGAGAGTAACTGAAACTTTTAGTAGCGCCATCAGGATGGAATTTGGTGTGGACAAATGTGCAGTCATGTATGTAAAGCGAGGGGAGATTATGGCATCCGAGGGAATTCAGCTCTCGGATTCCATACACCTGAGATCCCTCTCCTCAGCCGAAAGCTATAAGTATTTGGGTATGTCGGAAGCGTTGGGCATTAATGTGACTGACATGAAGCAATCGTTGAGGGAGCGCTTCTTTGGACGCCTGAAGAAGGTATTAAATAGCCTTCTTTCAGGTGGGAACAAGGTGCGCGCCTTCAACGGTTGGGTCATACCGGTTTTAGTGTACTCTTTCGGCATACTCAAATGGACTCAGACG